>OX402602.1:16898777-18235578 GCA_948098905.1 Tiliacea aurago
TTTTTGGAACATACAAATATTTGTTAGTAGAATCAATAGTGCCTTTTATGCGCCTATTTGAAATAAATTATTACACTTTGATTTTCTTTTAAATTTTGATACTGTGCCTATACATAGGTATTCTAGAAATATGCAAATAACCACACTCTAAGCTGGAAATGCACTCAACCCCATGTTATTGTTAAAATAATTGTTGTAAAATATAGGTACGAGTCCCCTTAATAAAAACTTGATCCAAAAACCCTAAACTAAGAGAATTTTTCTGCAGGTAGGTAAATGTGTATTTGACTCACCTCAAACAGAAAACGTCTCAGAAATACAGCCTCTCCGCCTCCGTTGAAGATAGAGCCACCACCACGCCACACCACGGTGGGTTGTTTTTTGGCTTCCCAGGACACTGCAAACGCAAACGATAAAATAATAATATCAGGTCTTGTATTTATTTATATTCATTTTGATGATCACACACAACAACAAGGAAATATTCAAACAAATACAATTAACACAATTCATCCCTAATAAATATATTTATGAGAAAAATGTGGAACATGGAAATATTTTTTTGAAAAAAATGTGTTTGTTTATTAATAATTTGCACCCCTATTTTTTTTTTTTTAACCCTACTAGATGTAATTAAATTGAAATAATTTTCATTAATAACGTACTATTAATAGAAACTGCATAATAATAATGTGACATGGAAACATGAATAATTTGCACGCACATAGTAGTAATTAATAATAATAATAATAACAATAATATCCCGTGTAAAATGGATCAAAAATTAAAAAGTCGTCTATATACCTATAGGGTATTCATACACATGACTGTATACCGAGTGACCAAATTTTCTTTTCTTTTTTCTTTTGCCCCGGGGTAGGGGGAGGGGGTAGGGGCTGGTAATAATAATTAATATCCCGTGTAAAGTGTATCAAAAACTAAAAAGTCGTCTTTATAGCTATAGGGTATTTAATTGTCTTTTTTCTTTTGCCCTGGGGTAGGGGGAGGGGGTAGGGGCTGGTAATAATAATAATAATATCCCGTGTAAAATGGATCAAAAACTAAAAAGTCGTCTATATACCTATAGGGTATTCATACACATGACTGTATACAGAGTGACCAAATTTTCTTTTCTTTTTTCTTTTGCCCCGGGGTAGGGGGAGGGGGTAGGGGCTGGTAATAATAATTAATATCCCGTGTAAAGTGTATCAAAAACTAAAAAGTCGTCTCTACATAGGGTATTATTATGACTGTATGTATACCGAGGGACCAAAATTTTTTCTTCTTTTGCCCTGGGGTAGGGGGAGGGGGAGGCGGTCGGGCCCGGTAATAATAATAATAATATCCCGTGTAAAGTGTATCAAAAACTAAAAAGTCGTCTATATACCTATAGGGTATTGACTGTATACAGAGGGACCAAATTTTTTTTTCTTTTTTCTTTTGCCCTGGGGTAGGGGGAGGGGGTCGGAGGGGGGGGTAGATAATAATATCCCGTGTGACAAAGTATTTTGACATGGTTTCGGGTCGTTTTCTTGTTTTGTTAATTTCACCAACTTTAGCAAAAATCACAGGCGGCGGCTGGCGACGTACATACCATACATATATACGTGAACAGACGAACAACCGATCTCGCGGTCGCCCGGCATCGTGCTTTCCGTCAGCCGCCGAGCGACGAGAACGACGGAGAGCGCGTGCGTATATATATATATATATACTAGGTACATGTAGTGTATGCGCACGCGCAGGCGACGCGACGAAAAAGTTAAGTCGAAAAAAAAAGTAGTTTGCTGTTGTGTAGTAGAGTTGAGTAGAGAGAATTGTGTTTGTAGATTTTCTAGTGAATTTGTGTGAACACCAGTGCGAGAGCGAGCCGAGCCCGAGGAGTGTGTATAAATGTCTTGCGAAGGTGTGGTTTGTTGCTGTCTGTGTGTCTTACGCGCTGTTGTGCCCGTGTGAATACTTTGTGTGTCGGTATACCGACGACGAGTTTCGTGCGGCGTTTGCGTGTCTAGTTACACACAGCACTGCTCGCTGCCGTGGAGAAGACTATACAAGTGTGCACGACGACGGTGGCTTTTCGATACTCTCTCTCTCTGCCTCTGCAGACTACCGGATTTTTGGATTTGACTGTGGTGGACGGGGATGAATGAACTGTGTGGACCGATGGATCGTATTTTTTGCGTGTTCGTTTACAAAGGTAACGGTCGTTGTACGAAATAGTTTGAACGGCGTGACGTCGACCGGCGCTCGGACGCGTCTAGTGTCGTCACGTCCGATGAGTTATGCTCTTTTCGATCGTCATGTGAGGCGCTCTACAGATTCCGGGCGGATCGTGCGTGTCGCGAATGTGTCAAAGAATCTTACACACGTGAACTCGTCTCGGTACGAACGTTCAAAACGGGGGCTTTTCTGTTCATGCACGACGTCGTCGTGCATGGACGTCAACGCCCTTATGCACGCGCAGCGGCGTCTGGCGCGTCGAGATATACGCGTCCAGAGGCCTGCGCGAGCGACCCAAAAACACACACAACTCACTCGACAGAGCTCGCCCGTTTGCGTTTGCGTCTCTAAGATCGCAAACGCTCGGGAACGCGAGGACTCGGCGCTAGTCGTCGTACTCCTCTCTACACACCAAAGAAGCTCCCTGGTTGATCCTGCCAGTAGTTATATGCTTGTCTCAAAGATTAAGCCATGCATGTCTCAGTGCAAGCCGTATTAAGGCGATACCGCGAATGGCTCAATATATCAGTTTTGGTTCCTTAGATCTTACTCAGTTACTTGGATAACTGTGGTAATTCTAGAGCTAATACATGCAATCAGAACTCTGACCAGTGATGGGATGAGTGCTTTTATTAGATCAAAACCAATCGACGGAGGGCCTCGCGTCCAAAGTCGTTTCCTTTGATGAATCTGGATAACTTTTGCCGATCGCACGGTCCAGTACCGGCGACGCATCTTTCAAATGTCTGCCTTATCAACTTTCGATGGTAGTTTCTGCGACTACCATGGTTGTCACGGGTAACGGGGAATCAGGGTTCGATTCCGGAGAGGGAGCCTGAGAAACGGCTACCACATCCAAGGAAGGCAGCAGGCGCGCAAATTACCCACTCCCGGCACGGGGAGGTAGTGACGAAAAATAACGATACGGGACTCTTACGAGGCCTCGTAATCGGAATGAGTACACTTTAAATATTTTAACGAGGAACAATTGGAGGGCAAGTCTGGTGCCAGCAGCCGCGGTAATTCCAGCTCCAATAGCGTATACTAAAATTGTTGCGGTTAAAAAGCTCGTAGTTGCATTTGTGCGCCGCGCTGTCGGTGCACCGCATCCGCGGTGATACTGACACGTTTGCGGAGCATATCGTCGGTGAGCCGTCGGTCAAACGACGGTTCAATATCAAAATCCTATCGCGGTGCTCTTCGATGAGTGTCGAGGTGGGCCGACAATTTTACTTTGAACAAATTAGAGTGCTCAAAGCGGGCTCAAAATGCTGCTTGAATATTTCGTGCATGGAATAATAGAATATGATCTCGGTTCTATTTTGTTGGTTTTCAGAACTCCGAGGTAATGATTAATAGGGATAACTGGGGGCATTCGTATTGCGACGTTAGAGGTGAAATTCTTGGATCGTCGCAAGACGAACATCAGCGAAAGCATTTGCCAAAGGTGTTTTCATCAATCAAGAACGAAAGTTAGAGGTTCGAAGGCGATTAGATACCGCCCTAGTTCTAACCGTAAATATGTCATCTAGCGATCCGCCGACGTTACTACAATGGCTCGGCGGGCAGCTTCCGGGAAACCAAAGATTTTGGACTCCGGGGGGAGTATGGTTGCAAAGCTGAAACTTAAAGGAATTGACGGAAGGGCACCACCAGGAGTGGAGCCTGCGGCTTAATTTGACTCAACACGGGAAATCTCACCAGGCCCGGACACCGGAAGGATTGACAGATTAACAGCTCTTTCTTGATTCGGTGGGTGGTGGTGCATGGCCGTTCTTAGTTGGTGGAGCGATTTGTCTGGTTAATTCCGGTAACGAACGAGACTCTAGCCTGCTAAATAGGCGTCGTCATTTAGGTGTGCGCGGCTCTCGGGCCGCGCAACTCACTGGCGACGTATTAAAATTCTTCTTAGAGGGACCGGCGGCTTCGAGCCGCACGAGATTGAGCAATAACAGGTCTGTGATGCCCTTAGATGTCCTGGGCCGCACGCGCGCTACACTGAAGGAATCAGCATGTTCTCCCTGGCCTAGAGGCCCGGGCAACCCGCTGAAACTCCTTCGTGCTGGGGATTGGGGTTTGCAATTATCCCCCATAAACGAGGAATTCCTAGTAAGCGCGAGTCATAAGCTCGCGTTGATTACGTCCCTGCCCTTTGTACACACCGCCCGTCGCTACTACCGATTGAATGATTTAGTGAGGTCTTCGGACCGACACGCGGTGGCTTCACGGCCGTCGGCGTTGCTGGGAAGTTGACCAAACTTGATCATTTAGAGGAAGTAAAAGTCGTAACAAGGTTTCCGTAGGGGAACCTGCGGAAGGATCATTAACGTATGTTGGTTGTGTTGTTTTATACATACACACACATGTACAGAGAAAATCCAAGCACACTCAGAGAATCGACACATTCTCGCGTCGCGTCCGCACGGTATGCAGACTGGGGTCTGAAAACCCGCGCACCCACGAGTGCCGTGTCGGACGCGTTCGTCAACACACACAATATTCGTCCCTTGCGGTGGGATCAAATTTTTTTTTAATAACTTAAAAAAATCAATCTATACAACAGCCACACAAACTATTACCCTGGACGGTGGATCACTTGGCTCGCGGGTCGATGAAGAACGCAGTTAACTGCGCGTCATAGTGTGAACTGCAGGACACATTTGAACATCGACATTTCGAACGCACATTGCGGTCCGTGGAGACACATCCAGGACCACTCCTGTCTGAGGGCCGGCTGTATAAAATACAATGCCACATTGCGTATTGCCACGCATCTGACGGTTCTGCGACAACGTGGTCCGTTCAAATATATAAAACGATACTATACAACGCAAGACATTTGTCGAACGGCGTCGTCGGGCACTACGGTGCGCGTTCGCGTGCGGACGTACAAAAGGAAGCGGCGGTCGCGTGTGAGAACACGCGCGCTCGCGACTCTTCGGTCGGTGACACACACATTGCTGCTAACCAGCGAGGGTTGCGGTGCGTCACGTCGCATCCTTCGTCCGCCGCGCGCTACGCGCGCTGCCCGCTTCGCCGTGAGACGTGAAAAGAATGACTTGCACAAAACGTATGTACACACAAAGTAGGCGGACTCGACGTCCGAAGAGCGCATCGGCGCCGTCGCCGTCCCCTCTCTCTGCGGAGGGAGAACGGGCGGTTGCGACGTCGCACGCCGACGGATATCGCGTCTGCCTCATTCTTTTATCGTTGGCCTCAGATCAGGGAGGATCACCCGCCGAATTTAAGCATATTAGTAAGCGGAGGAAAAGAAACTAACTAGGATTTCCTTAGTAGCGGCGAGCGAACAGGAAAGAAGCCCAGCACTGAATCCCGCCGTCGTCTTGGCGGCGGGAGATGTGGTGTTCGGGAGGTTCCGCTTTCTCGTCGCGATCGCTCCTGTCCAAGTTCGTCTTGAACGGGGCCGTTTTCCCGTAGAGGGTGCCAGGCCCGTAGCGACGGAGGATGGCGGCGAGAGGGACTCTCCTCAGAGTCGGGTTGCTTGAGAGTGCAGCCCTAAGTGGGTGGTAAACTCCATCTAAGGCTAAATATTACCGCGAGACCGATAGCGAACAAGTACCGTGAGGGAAAGTTGAAAAGAACTTTGAAGAGAGAGTTCAAGAGTACGTGAAACCGTTCAGGGGTAAACCTGCGAAACTCGAATGAACGAACGGAGAGATTCATCGTCACTCTGCGGCGTACGGGCGCGCGCCCGATGTCGTCGGCCTCGGCCGGCAGGCACGGGTCGCGTCCGTCGACGTCCGCGGACGGCGTGCACTTCTCTCTTAGTAAATACATCGCGACCCGTTCGTCGTCGGTCTAAGCGCCGCGCGGGAGCCCCGTCGCCCCCTCGCGGGGGCGGTGGGACCGCCGCGGTGGCCGACCGGCCGTCGGACGGTAACCTCGACGAATCGCGCACGCGTTTAGGCGCGTCCGGCCCGACGCAAGTCAACGTCGTATCCTGCGCCTTCGCCCGAGTGCGGACGCGGGTGCGGCGCGTCTGTCGTCGCCGCCGTGTGTCTCGGACTGTGCGCGTCTCTGTCTGCGATGATTCAGTTTCGGGCACTCGCAGGACCCGTCTTGAAACACGGACCAAGGAGTCTAGCATGTATGCGAGTCATTGAGACTATCAAACTGAAAGGCGCAACGAAAGTGAAGGCGCGCGCTAGCCGCGCGCTCAGGGAGGATGGAGCGTCGATCTCGGTCGGCCTCTCGCACTCCCGAGGCGTCTCGTTTCCAATCCGTGAATGCAGGCGCGCTCTGAGCATAAATGTTGGGACCCGAAAGATGGTGAACTATGCCTGGTCAGGTCGAAGTCAGGGGAAACCCTGATGGAGGACCGTAGCGATTCTGACGTGCAAATCGATCGTCGGAACTGGGTATAGGGGCGAAAGACTAATCGAACCATCTAGTAGCTGGTTCCGTCCGAAGTTTCCCTCAGGATAGCTGGCGTCGACTTGAACAGTCTCATCCGGTAAAGCGAATGATTAGAGGCATTGGGGCCGAAACGACTTCAACCTATTCTCAAACTTTAAATGGGTGAGTACTCCGGCTTACTCGAACGATGAAGCCGGAGATCTGATGACGGTGCCAAGTGGGCCAATTTTGGTAAGCAGAACTGGCGCTGTGGGATGAACCAAACGTAGTGTTAAGGCGCCTAAAAAACGCTCATGGGACACCATGAAAGGCGTTGGTCGCTCATGACAGCAGGACGGTGGCCATGGAAGTCGGAATCCGCTAAGGAGTGTGCAACGACTCACCTGCCGAAGCAACCAGCCCTGAAAATGGATGGCGCTGAAGCGTTTTGCCTATACACTACCGTTACGGGCATGTGCGACGTCCTTTGGTGCGACGTCATTAAGCCGTAACGAGTAGGACGTGCGCGGCGGAGAGCGCAGAAGGGTCTGGGCGTGAGCCCGCCTGGAGCCTCCGTCGGTGCAGATCTTGGTGGTAGTAGCAAATACTCCAGCGAGGCCCTGGAGGACTGACGTGGAGAAGGGTTTCGCGTGAACAGTAGTTGCTCGCGAGTCAGTCGATCCTAAGCTCAAGGAGAAATCTTATGTCGATGTGGCGTGTTTTTTTATATTATATATAGACAAATTACGCCCTTTGAGCGAAAGGGAATCCGGTTCCTATTCCGGAACCCGGCAGCGGAACCGTTTCAATAATCGTTCCCTCGTTTTTACGGCGAGAGTTCGACGGGGTAACCCAAAGTGGCCTGAAGACGCCGCCGAGAGGTCCGGGAAGAGTTTTCTTTTCTGCCTGAGCGTTCGAGTTCCATGGAATCCTATAGAAGGGAGATATGGTTCGGAACGCGAAGAGCACCGCATTTGCGGCGGTGTCCGGATACTCTCTGCGGACCTTGAAAATTCAGGTGAGGGATGTACGTGGAGATGTCGCGCCGGTTCGTACCCATATCCGCAGCAGGTCTCCAAGGTGAAGAGCCTCTAGTCGATAGAATAATGTAGGTAAGGGAAGTCGGCAAATTGGATCCGTAACTTCGGAATAAGGATTGGCTCTGAGGACCGGGGCGTGTCGGGTTTGGACGGGAAGCGGATGCGGCCGGTGCCGGTTCTGGTCGATGCTCGCAGCGTCTCTCGGGGCGCGAGGGCGTGTTGGCCGCCGCGCGCCGCAGACCCCCACGTACCCCCGCGGGACGGATTGTTGCAATCCAGGGATTTTGACATCATTTAAACTATTATTTACCGTAATTTTGCATAAAATTAGCTAAAATAGTGTATGAAATTAGATAAAAATAACTGACTAACTTCCTCCCTTTAATCCATCCAAAGGTTGTCTGTAAAAGATCGCTTTCAGCAATACGACCGCCCATTATGTCACCATCTGTAAAATTTAAATATTTAGATATATCTGTCACTTTTGATGGTATACATAATAAAGAGTACCTATTCTATTCCCTATTTGATTGAAACTACAAATTGTTACAATTTTGGGATTTTGAAACCATTTAAACGATATCGCATTTACTATATTTTTGCATAAAATTAGATAAAATAGTGTATGAATTTAGTTAAAATGATTAGCTGACTACCTGCAATATTGTCTCTCCTTCTCCCTTTAATCCATCCAAAGGTTGTCTGTAAAAGATCATTTTTAGCAATACGACCGCCCATTGTGCCACCATCTGTAAAATTTAAACATTTATATCTGTAACTTTTTGTTGTGTACATAATAAAGAATATTCTATTGTTTAAATGTAAGAAATTAAATAAAATAGTGTGTGAATTAGATAAAATAGTGTATGAATTAGACAAAATGACTAGCTGACTACCTGCAATATTGTCTCTCCTTCTCCCTTTAATCCATCCAAAGGTTGTCTGTAAAACATCACTTTTAGCAATACGACCGCCCATTGTGCCACCATCTGTAAAATTTAAACATTTATATCTGTAACTTTTTGTAGTGTACATAATAAAGAATATTCTATTGTTTAAATGTAAGAAATTAAATAAAATAGTGTGTGAATTAGATAAAATAGTGTATGAAATTAGACAAAATGACTAGCTGCTTACCTGCAATATTATCTCTCCTTTTCCCTTTAATCCATTCAAAGATTGTCTGTAAAAGACCGCAACCGCCCATCGTGTCAGCCTCTGTAAAATTTAAACATTCATATCTGTAAGTAATATTCATGGTGTACATAATAAAGAGTATTCTGTTCCATCCTATTCTAACATTCAATAAAATAATGTATGAAACTACACATAACTAGGTATTCCACGGTTACGTAACATTTCACCCATTCAACACAAGAGTCATTCCACTAATCACCATTGGCAATCCCCATCAATGGGCATTTGTTAAAAAGAGTTTACGGATCCCCATTGGTTTAAAAATAAAATAAAAACAACATAATTATTTCAATCAAATCACAAAGTCTCTATTTCTCATGGAGGTGGTCAGGACTCTATGTTCTATGTTTGCTCTCCGTACCTAGTCCTTCATGTAGACCATTGCGCGTGGTGGTCAGGACTCATTGATTATTTTTATAATCAAACAAATTAAAGCAATGACTCAATGCAAAGTGGCAAAGTATACAATATTTTACCTAAAATAATGAAATCAATACTTTACTATTCTTTAAAACTCTACCACCACCACCAACGATACTTCCAAAATAATCAAACACAAAGTAACATTACAGTCATTTTAAAGTTGATCTATAAAAGATTATATACTGATTTCATTTTAGACTATTAATAGTCAACCATAACTTTATTTATGTACCTTAAGAAATTTCTCCCAGCAGACCTGCGAAAGGAGAAATGAAAAAGAAATTAGACAATAGTGTGTGAGAACAAGAAGAGAAAAATATGCGAATATGAATATGCCAAGTCTTAACTAAAATGTTAAATATACCTAAGCTATACCATAACTATATAAGTATATAAAAAGATTTAAGATTCGAGTACAACTGTTTAGAATATGTCACTAAAAGCTGTTCCGTCAAGGAGGAAAAGTCGTTGTTCAATATAATAATTGTGGTGTTAATAAATGTGTTCGATCCAAATAGCCTCTTGATTTCAATAAAACTTTTCTTTTTTTTTTTCTTTTTTTTACGGGCTTTATCGCTGAGCGATAACGTCACCCAGTAACATCAGCAATTATTCTAATATCAGCACAATCAACTTAACCTAAAACACCTTATCATTCTAACATTAATATTTTAAAACACGATAAAGGACAAGCCAGGATAGCATTACACTCTCCAATATTGCACTTATTTGTTGGACCGAGTAAATTGAATCGCAAAGCTTCATTCCGCACACATTCCATCAAAACATGTTGCACATCTTCGACCACTCCACATTCTTCACAGTTGGGTGATGCAACCTTTTTCATGAGGAACCCAAACTTGTTTGATGGACGTGCAAAAACTTAAGATACATAAACTTAAAAACTTCGGTAACAACATAAACACGATTGTAGCTGACACTCAAAAAGACTTGGATATATTATACAACTGGTTTAGCTCTAATTTACTTACCATAAACGCATCTAAAACATTATATTCTCAGCTAAAAATAAACTTACACATAAACAACACTAAAATCATCAAAAGGAATTGTGAAAAGTACCTCGGACTTAGGCTAGACAACAAACTCACTTGGCAAGCACATATTGATTACATACAAACAAAAATAACATCGCTAATGGGATCAATGCGCAGGTACATTAATAACGGCATGTATTTAATGCGGCAACTAAGTAAAATGAATACAAGTTTAAAAAAAAAATAGAGTGGGTACCATATATAATGGGTTGGCAGCTATAAGGAGTATCGTAATAAGTAATAGGTAGCATATTAATATATCAGTAATAAGCTCCGTTTTAATTTAAACTAGCATCAAGTTTTTCTTTTGGGAACAGAATTAATATCTAAGCGGAAACTTAATGGCGAAAATAAAATAGAAAATGGGCATTCATAAATAATATATTTTCATTGTATTATTAGGGCGGGTTTAGATTTTCTATATAATCTAGTCGTTTCTGGCACTCGCCGCTGGCAATATATTATCTTTGCCACCCTACTAACATTATTAGTCGCCAAGTCATTATTTACAGCTCCTCGCCTAATATTTTATTTGACTGGTATAGTTTATTTGCTACCTAAACGCAGCTGCTAGTTTTTAGTTTTTATAACACCTTTAATTTTGAACCTTACATAATAAAATAGTCGCGAAAATATTTAATCGCTGGCAAGTTATTTTATTTGTTGCAAACATTTAGTCGACTTTTAAGTTATTAGTCACTCGGAAAATAATAAGCTATTAATAACACACCAAAACAAATCCGCTTCAATATTTACAACTCCCTAGTTCGCTCACACATAAATTACCTAATCGAAATCTGGGGATGCGCCACCAAATCTACGATTAAAGATCTACAAGAAGCACAAAATAATATAATAAAACTTCTATTCAACTACGATTATAGCACACCTACATCCGAACTATACAAACACACTATTCGTTACGGCATAATATTTTGGGGCAACTCTACAAATAGAGAAATGGCATTCAGAAACAATGTGTTCGAGTCATATGTTTGTTAAAAAGCACTGAAAGTTGCAAACCATTTTTCGTTAGTTTAAAAATACTTACGCTTCCATCCCTCTATATTTAAGGAGAATCTGTCTAAATTTGAAAAACTTAATACTAGACGTCACCAAAGCACACTAAAATCAAAAAAACACAATACTGCACTTTTCTCAAAGAGTTGTCTCGGCATGGGTCCAAAGATTTTCAACAAACTACCAAAAACTTTAAAAAGCTTGACCAACATAAACCATTTTAAATCGCAACTGAAAAAATTATTGATTGAAAAGGCTTACTACTCTATCAATGAGTATTGGATGATAGAAGCATAAAATAAGAAATTTCCGATTCACTTGTTAATCTTGTTTACGACGTTACTTGTTTGAAACAGTTTAATTTAGTTTGTAGTTTATTTTATTTTTTTACACCTAATTTGTACCTTGCAAGGCAAAACATAGTGATACAACGAAAAAATTTATACCATATACCATATTACCTATGTTAAACAAATAAAATACTTTGACTTTGACTAAACTGATGAGTATTCATCAACTTTACACATTCAATCCCTGCATTCTTATTAGAAAAATTATTAACAAAACCATGCACACACAATTATCCTTTAACATAAAAACATCAAAGTATAGCCAAAGAAACCCCAACCAATTACAGACGCACCCACCGCGGACGCAATATGGCAGGAAAAATTTAAAATACGAAGGTGTACAACTTTATAATAATCTACCGGCAGATATCAGGAGCACATCCTCTTTTAACATATTTAATGTTAAACTCAAACAGTACGTCACTAACAATGCAAAATTAATATGGTAAAATCTCGTTGTGCACATAAAATGCGACATCGTACCTTTCTACATTAAGAAAAAATAAAAATAGTTACTGGACTTTACAATTATCACACAATGTACGTTCTTTTAGAATAAATAAAGAATCTTTAAACCCAAATACATAAAGCATATCACAACGCACATCATACGCATATCATAGCGTTACTCAATTACAGACACAGAAAAACTTCTAGAAATTTTGAAATAATGATAATTTATTCCCTCGTAAGTATCTACTAGTAGTAATTATCTATATTATAATTATATTTTACATAGGCTAGATTTAGGTTTTAATGTATCAATATGCTTTTTCAAATCGAATTTTACAAAACTAAAAAAAAATGTCCAATGTAATTGAAACGTAAAGTGATGGCCTGAAACACAGCCACTACTATTGGCTATAAGTACACCTTTTGTAAACGTTTTTACTAAATAAAAAAATATTATTTATTTATATTATACAAACAAAAATATCTTGCTGAGGTCCCAACACTTTGGCACTGAATTACCTCTGTTAGTGGGACGAAGCAAACCTCCACAACTAGAAATCGTTCTTTCGATTTTATCGTTATATAACTGAGACAGCCAGTGAATTTTATATGCATTTAACCTCTGTAACTGACTTATCATCGTTTTGTTTGTTTGCTTACATATTCTTATTCTACCCGCAAATTGAGCCTCAATGACCTACACTTTTAGTTTTGCATTACTATCATATAATTGAAAAATATCGAAACAAAGGCTCAAATCGTTAACAGTACGTGAAAAACGCGCAAAGCAGTAAAAGCACTAGAAACTGCACAGTTATTTTGAAATAACATCAACTGGTGACCAAAGCGAATATCAAATAACATCGAAAATCATCTGACGGCTAATACTTTCAAAAGACAAACTAAAATGACCGATTTTTATAATTGATACATTCAGCTCATCATCATCATCTCAGCCGAAAGACATCCATTGCGCCATAATCGTTGGCGATCGCAGTATAGTTTTAAAAATGCAGAGCAAGAGAACGCTGCTGCCCATTCTCTAGTAAATCCCTTAGTCGCCTTTTACGACACCCACGGAAAGAAATGGGATGGTGCTATTCTTTACGTCCGGCACCAAACGGAACATTCAGTTTACATTATGTATTTATAAAAAATCTTTTTTGATTCCCAATAAAGATTAAAACTCACGTATAATGTTCACTTAGTACGTTATTTCATTTAATAATCGCACCTCTATAACTGCAATAACCTGTATTCTAACCAATATTAATGGAACCCTCTGTAAATGAGACAGATATTTATTTATACCTGGATATCTGACACACTATACTCCATTTGAAATAAGATTAGACATTTAAATAAGCCTTTTTTACAGTCCGTTCAACCGATTTAGGATGGCATTAAAAGCAAACGCGTGATTACAATACCAACTGCTTATTACGGCTGCCATTTGTCATGCCACCAACACAATAGAAGTCAAAATCGGTTGAACGGACTGTAAAAAAGGAAAATTTAAATTTCTTATCTTATTTCAAATGGAGTTTAGGTAAGTGGAATATCTCTAAAGTCCCACTTAACCAGGTTTCACTGTATATATAAAAATAATCACAGTCGAGAGGAAAGGTGCTCTTTCACGCGATATTTGAATAAAGATACAGTTTTTAAATCACGAATGCTAAGCGGAAGTGAGTTCCACAATCTGCCAATTGCGAGTCGGACTTGCGCACGAAGGGTTCCGTACCATTATCTATAAAAACGGCATTATCTACAAAAATCATGACTGTTGTATGGGAGCCCCCTTAAATATTTATTTTATTCTGTTGTATAGTATTACTTGTTATACGTAGAGGCAACAGAAATACATCATCTGTGAAAACATCATCTGTCTAACTATCACGGATTATGAGATACAGCCTGGTAACAGACGGACAGCAGTCTTAGTAATAGTCCCGTTTTACCCTTTGGATACGGAACCCTAAAAAGACTTTATGATTGGTTTTTGCTTATGTTGATTGTATTTTATTTTCAAACTTATGAACGCGGCGCGCGGCGTGCCCCGCGCCTCCTCATGAGGACTTGTTACAATTTAGTGATTTTAACACCATTTCAACGATATTATTTACTGTAATTTTGCATAGAATTAGATATAAAATAAAATAGTGTATGAAATTAGATAAAATGACTGGCTGACTACCTGCAGTATTGCCTCTCCTTCTCCCTTTAATCCATCCAAAGGTTGTCTGTAAAACATCGCTTTAAGCGATAAGACCGCCCATTGTGCCACCATCTGTAAAATTAAAACATTTATATCTATAACTTTTTATGGTGTACATAATAAAGAGTATTCCATTATATAAAATAGTGTAAGAAATTAGACAAAATAGTGTATGAAATTAAATAAGCGCCAGTCCCCCAAGTGAACATTCATTACAATTTTGAATTTAGGCACCATTTAAACGATTTACTTATAATTAGATAAAATAGTGCATAACATTCAATAAAATAATGTATAAAACTACACTTAACTAGATATTCCCCGGTTATTTACATTTCACCAATTCAAAACAAGTGTTATTCCACTAATCACCATTGTCAGTCCCCATCATACTGCATGCTATAAATATAACCAACATGTAAAATCTAAACATTTGCACGGCTGAAAGCCGAATATAGTGAAACCCATAGCTATTAAGAACTTGAGTATACCTATATTCTAGCAAATAAATATCATTCATTCATCAATGCGCATTTGCTAAAAAACGTTAACGAATCACCCTTAGTTTAAAAATAAAATAACAACAACATCATTATTACAAACAAATCACAAATCTCTATTTCTTACGGAGGTGGTCAGGACTCTATCCATGTTCCAAGTTAACGGGTTTGGTTCCCGCACCTACTCTTTCATGTAGACCATTGCGCGTGGTGGTCAGGTGTCATTGATATTTTTTATAATCAAACAAATTAAAGCAATGACTCAATGCAAAGTGCAAAGTGGCAAAGTATACAATATTTTACCTAAAATAATGAAATTAGTACTCTACTATTCTTTAAAACTCCACCACCACCTACAATACTTCCAAAATAATCAAACACAAAGTAACATTACAGTCATTTTAAAGTTGATCTATAAGGGTCGGTTCACATCTGAAGGAAGACGCGTCGAGCGTATCATCGGTAGCGTCTATTCGGTCAAATAGGGTGTTTTAGCGATGGGCGTTGAATGAACGGACTAGTTAAATCAACGGTCGACGAGCCGTCGACGCTTCAACGGTTCACCATACTTCGATCGACTAGTTGAATTCGTAGACGGCTAAACAAGAAACGTTCATAGGTCATATCAACGCGCAACGTGTCGACGACTCATAAACATACTCGTATTATACTAATCTTCGTTAATTCGTTCATATTTCAAGGTTGTAGGCGACTCGGTGAAGTTGTAATTTGAACTTAAGTACTATGACAGAGCGTTGATATTTGAATGAGCACGATAACGAGTCACAAGAGATATTAAACTTGATAATTTGTTGATAAATCTAGAAGGATGCCAAAAAGAGAATTTATTTATTTTATTCAGCCACTACACACAAGTATGAAGGGAAGATTTTAATAGAACCGACAAATACATAAAAAATAAATAGAATGGCACCAGGCTTAATAATACAATTCGCGAAATTTATATAAAGCATCTAATCGCAAATCGTACCGTCGACGCTTGATTCGACTAGTCAGTTCAATCAACGCTCATCTCTCGAGTCGCGACGAAACGGTCAGTTTAAAAAAGTTACACAACGTCCACAGTTACACACGTCAACTCGTCGACGAAATCAACTAGTTGATCGACTAGTTGACGAACGACAATGAACGGTCTAGTTTCGTCGACGATAAATACGTCGACGACCCATCTCTGGGGTGTTTTCATATCTGACGGAAGAAACTGAATAGACGCGTAACCTCGTTTTGCCACATTATTACGCGTCTATTCAGTTTCTGCATTCAGCATCTACAGAGCGGTTGTGTTGTGTGATAATTAATTCACACAACACAACCGTCGACATAATCTATTTTGCACTTCCGTAATTAATCGTTCTGTATCAAACATTTTCAATGCAAAAAAAACTGCAAACGGTCTGTGCACAAACGATCTCCGCTAATGTTAAGCCTAGTCTGAATGCATCAGTCAAAATACACGTGGCGCGACGTTGCCGCTCTTACGTCGGCCGACAATACGTAGACCGAAACGGAACAGACGCTGTACGCTCGACGTACTAACGCATCATCAGTTATGTGTGAAAGGTTGAATGTTTTCTCATATAATTGTCTATTCTGGCGTTGCGTGACCGATAATACGCGACGCATCTTCCGTCAGATGTGTACCGACCCTAAATTATGTGTCTTATTGGACATGAATGAAACCCCCGGATTGTTATACTTGTATTTCGACACAGAATAGGTTTTTACAATATTCTTAGTGGAGCGATCAATCTTGCAAAAACGAATATATAACAAAAGGTAATGTGGGGTACCATAAAAAAGCTAAACAAAAAAATTAACTCCCAAATATTTACAGCGTCACATATGAATGAAGCTTGTTGCTATGAATGTACCACTAGGCGCCAACAAAAGATTCTAGTAAAATTTAGACTGACTTCATTACTTTAGCTGAAATATTTCGCACGTAGCCTATATAAATTCAGCAATAACTTTAATTTGTCCATCTCTGGGGCAATAGTACAGATGCACCGCCACTCTTTACAGATTTTTTTAGCGATAAGACCGCCCATTGTGTCACCCTATGTAAAATTTAAACATTTATATCTGTAACTTTTATGGTGTACATAATAAAGAGTATTCTATTCTATTCTTTACCCTACAAAAGAAACTAGTTTGAATTTTGACAAACAATGATCAAACTGACAGCTGCAAGTCCTATTTTCTAAAACATAATTCTTACCCTCCCCAGTATTTACATTTTAGCATCAAGAGTTCTACACAAAACGCAAAGACATCCAATCGCAGTACACACTTAGGCACCGATCTAGGCGAAACGTACCAACATCCAAGCTGAAAATGCATTCCACAGATCCCTACGTAATGTCTATAAAAATTAATAATAAACTAAAATGCATGCAAAAACAGATAACTGGAAATCTCGGTTTCTATGGTCGAAAATCGGTCTAATTTGGCTGTAACACAATTTTTCGAAAATATTCTTACCTAACTTTTTACACCATTGTGTCCTGCTTACGCGTATGAAGTTTCTTTAAAATCGGTTCAGTCATTTCGAAAAACAAGGGCGTTGAAAATTTGTATGAAATGCCGTAAGTCGTAAACGCTCTTATCATCGAGTCGCTGTAGGACGAGGGTGACTGGAGCCTACTTCTGTTTTTCTTTTACAAGGCTGGGTCAAAACTGAGTAAAATTAGCTGCATTGCTCCTGCTCTTGACGCAGCAGCTCATGTCACTTATGAAATCAGTCTTATGGTCGGCATTTCAGCCGCCGAGTATTTGCTGCTACTCGGAATCGTCTGTTCTACCTGCGACAAACTCAGCCCATCGTTCACAACCACTGGCTCAAATAACTCCATATCAACATCAGGAACGGAACAATTATCTGCATTCCGCGTGGTTTCTCGCCAGGTAGATTGTGACTGTGGCTTTTGCGCCTATTTCGGGGGCTCATTTCTCTTGGCTACTTTTTGCCTTTAGCCAATTTTTCGCCAGTTGTTTTTACTTGCCATGTTGCGGAAAGAATAAGTTCTTTCACTTTTTTTTCTTCTTTCGTTTGTTTCTTGCAGTATATTGCTGTGTCCGCACACTATGTATATCTTGGTCGCTGTTTACAAGACTGTTCATTTAAATCAGATCAAATTATGACACATTACTGCGGAATAATTTCAATATTGGTTTTAGGTTTTTCACACATTTAAGAGCCAACTAGTCGCGGGCTCGAACTCACTGGCGGGCGCGGCCAAAAAGCACGCTGGCTCACCTAGCATCGTGTCCGACAGAGACGAGACCAGTGATGAGCAGTTAGAAGCTAGTCTACACACATAACGTCTAGTCGCACGCACACCAACACAGTGCACGACGATTCATACGAAACCACGCGCGTAAAAATATACGAAAATTCCTTTGGAAGGTGGGGTTTTATGAAAAAACTACTGCATACATCAATTACGAATAAAGTTTATTATAATCTTCGACAATTGAGCTTTGTCGGAACGAGCTTTGTTTTTGAGATTTTATAATTCTTTTATTACTTATTTACGCCCAAAGTTGCGTTAAAATTAGCAGGAAAAACGAATCTTTGTTGGCTCATAACTTTTTAATGCCTTTGTTTTTTACTATTCTGCTTCTGTACAGACAAAATTAATAATAAGACAAAACAATATCATGTTTTACTTTAGATGTACAATGTGTAACAGTGGAGTAAAACCCCCCCGAAATTTGTATGGAAAAAGTATCGACTAGTTGCGCCTTAAAGCACGCAATATGTCTTGGATAACACTTTCACTTTAATGTCCTTGTAGCCTCACTTTGATGTTAGAAATCTGCAGACGTATATGTAAATTTATTTTTACGAAGCTGTTAATGTGTGTCCACCTAGTGGCGCCATCTGAGTACAACCAATATTGCTTTGGCGGCAGTCGTGGCAGTCTTCGGGCACTGCCCATGGATCACGAATGTTGAGTATGTGATAGTATCTTATAGGGTGTCTGTCTCCCTCTTACATCTTGGATCGAATCTGTTATAGTCGAGACTAAATTAACTTCTTTGCGCGAGTGCTTGTAGTCCGACCGGAGTGATCTGTATGTCTCAACGACGTAAGTGTTCGAGTTGAGCTCAGGGTTCGCTCGTTCTCGTACAAACATACCATTTATCACCGATACATGACGAACGATGGCTGCGTAAGCCGTTCGTATATAATAATCCATGTTCGTAATTTATTCCCCTTACTCTATTATGGTGATGGTAGAAATTAATGATTTTCCCAACGTTCGGTTCGGATCTTTGGCACGTTTGGCTCAGTTCTTCAGCGGGTGCGGTTCGGTTCTTCGGATCTTTGACACGTTTGGCGTGGTTCGGATTGAATCCGGCCGTTCGGTTTGGCTTCGGTCGGGTGCAGTTAGCTCTCTTCGTTCTTCGCTTTTGCCGCGGGTTCGGATCTTCGGCACGTTCGGTCCGGATCTTAGGCACGTGCTGTGTAGATGTTTGGCACGACCTGCTGGGTTCCTTTTTGACACAAGACTGAGGTGATGGTGGGAATTAAATATTTTACCAATTTCTTGCAGTTTGTTCTTCTAGGAGATCTGGAGACCGACTGATCCTCTCCTGCCAAATAGGTCCAATTATATACAATTTTTCTATTTCTGCGCCACGTTCGGGGCATATCTTCTACATTGTGTTCGGAGTCTGGCCTCGCTGCATTAGGTTCTGAGCTTGGTTAATGTCCTACTTTTGCGCCACGTTCGGGGCATGTTCTTGTAGTTTGTTCTTCTAGTAGTATTACAGAGTTGCTGTAGGACAAAGAGTTGACGGAGCCTGCTTTTGTTTTTGTCTTATAAGCTGGGTCGAAACTGCTCGTGCTCTCGACAGCGGGCTCACGTATCCAAACACACCCCAACTAACTCAATGTTTCTACATTGTGCACTGAGTCTGGGATCTGAGCTTGTTGTATTTATGCGCCACGTTCGGGGCATGTTCTTGTAGTTTGTTATTTTATGAGATCTGGCAACCGACTCTGGTGGGCCTCTCCTGCCAGATCGGCGCCTTCTTGTATACAATTTGTTTTAGTCATATTACTGAGTCGCTGCAGGACGCGGGTATCTGGACAAAGTGTTGACGGTGTTTTTTTGCCTTATAAGCTGGGTCGAAACTGCTCGTGCTCTCGACAGCGGGCTCACGTATCCAAACACACCCCAACTAACTCAATGTTTCTACATTGAGCACTGAGTCTGGGATCTGAGCTTGTTGTATTTATGCGCCACGTTCGGGGCATGTTCTTGTAGTTTGTTATTTTATGAGATCTGGCAACCGACTCTGGTGGGCCTCTCCTGCCAGATCGGCGCCTTCTTGTATACAATTTGTTTTAGTCATATTACTGAGTCGCTGCAGGACGCGGGTATCTGGACAAAGTGTTGACGGTGTGTTTTTGTCTTATAAGCTGGGTCGAAACTGCTCGTGCTCGGCAGGCGGCTCACGTAAACACAACCCAACTAACTCAATGTTTCTATTTTTGCGCCACGTTCTTGTAGTTTGTGAACACAAGTTTGTGTTTCTTAGATTTGGAGAGACTGTCCGCCACCTTCTTTTACAATTTCATTATTGATGTGAAACATCTATAGGCGCACGTAAAACCAATTGCTGGCGCCGCGACGCATGCCGCGTGGCGATTCACCGCTCACTCCGCGGTTCCGCTGCTACGCGAGTGTGTAAATAATTTCGATGTTTCACATTTGCCAGGCGTCCCGTGACGGCTCAATTTTACTAATAATTAGTAGGATGAAGTGTTTTGTGCTGGTGCTTATAACGTTGACGGAGCCTGCCTCTGTTTTTGTCTTAAATGCTGGGTCGAAACTGCTCATTGTCTTTCTATGCTTCGTCGGAGTCTAATCTATGAAAAATTGTATATAAAAGAGAAGTCCACTCAATGACCACTCATCGCGAAATCTCGGAAACTACTGGGCCGTGAGGTCTAAAATTTGGCACAAGCACTCTCTATGGGGTGCAGGCGCGCACTAAGAAAGGATTTTTATACATTCGCACCTTAAGCGGTTGAAAAGGGGTGTCAAAGTTTGTATGAAACTCCTATGTTTTTAAAGTTAGAGACATGAATGTTGGCCTGATTGTTCCTTTCGACTTCTAGGTGCTCACTAAGAAAGGATTTTACGAAATTCGGCGCTTAAGGGTGAAAATAAGGGTTTTTAATGTTTGTATGAAAAATGTACCAAATGCAGTTAAGATCCAAATTGAATCTTACGGCAACGAGTTATTGCATACTTTACATTGAAATTAGAATTCAGAGGCCGATAAAGATCTAAATTGAATTTTACGACAACGCGTTAATGCATATTTTACATTGAAATAAGAATTTTTGAAGTTTCTTGAGGTTTATATTTAGTTTTTTTTCTAGGTGGCCAGTATGTTTCAGTGCAGGCGTGATAACGTTCTAAAGTTTTTATGCCAGTTCTAGGTGCCCAGTATTTTTCAGTATGCAGGCATCTGCTAAAAGATAATGAAATGAGGTTCTAATTGGTATTCAGGTAATTTGAACGTTGCATTTATAGCATTAAAGTCGTGAATGCCAAGGGGAAAACTTCACAATGTTTGACCTTAATCGCGGCTTGCAAGCCGATCGTATCAAAAAACGAAGTCATGTATCAATCACAGAATACAAACCTAAGCGATACACGTTCAAGCTATAGTTACCGAAATTTCTGTTCTGCGATATTTTGTTATTACTTACTACTAATTTGCTTTGAAATATTTTTCATCGTCGTTGTTTGGTTTTCGTTTTGGTTTGTTTCGCTTCCTAATTTTAAATTGGAGGATAATAATTGTGTTTTTACCTATTGCCGGGTTGGAATTTTGTTATTTCTATTTCTTTGCGAATTACTTATTGTGTAGGTATTTCACACTGTGGTATTACTATAATAGTTTTTAGTATTAGTCGTTCTTACTAGAAAAAGTGTCCTTGAATACCTACGTTCGTATTTTAATTTTATTGCTTAGTATCTTTGGTTTAGGCTGGTGTTGTAAGGGTTGGAAAAAGGCGGGAGAACTATTCCCATTTTAAATGGATGTCAGCACCAACTGACGGGGTCCGAAAGGCCCAATGCCTGCCAGGGTTACGAGCCTGTCCGAAAGGGATATCGTGGCCCTGGCATACAGGCATTTGAAGGAACACGGGTGGGTTTTAGTCAGTAACACTCTGACACGCCCTCCCCGCTCCGGGCAGAGCGGGAGAAGTTATTTGATAATTTACCACCCAAAAAAAAAAAATGGCAGCGGCAGAACTATTCTCATTTGAGTTCCAGGTGTTTCAGGATGGTATTTTTATTACTGGTTTTGGGGAAGCATGGCAGGGAGTCAAAATAATCCGATTCTCAGGAAACTTTATTGAAGGTCATTTTGATGTTTTAATTCCGTTGGCTAATTTAAATAATAAAAAACCGGCCAAGTGCGAGTCGGACTCGCCCACGAAGGGTTCCGTACCATTATCTATAAAAATGGCAAAAAAATCACGTATGTTGTATGAGAGCCCCCCTTAAATATTTGGTTTATTTTAATTTAATTATTTATTTTTAAAGTGAATATATAACTTAATATTCTGTGAATATTTCAAGCGTCTACCTGTTGCCGTTATCAATATCTAGCAAAAACGAGCAAAAAAATCACGTATGTTGTATGGGAGCCCCCTTAAATATTTTTTTTATTCTGTTTTTTATTATTAGTTGTTATACCGGCAACAGAAATACATCATCTGTGAAAATTTCAACTGTCTAACTATCACGGTTCATGAGATACAGCCTGGTGACAGACGGACAAACGGCGGAACCTTAGTAATAGGGTTCCCGTTTTACCCTTTGGGTACGGAACTCTAAAAATATCTTTTGACCCCTCACGCCGGCAAAATTGAAGAATCACCGACCGTCACCGACTCAGCGGTAAATGTGCAGTTGAATTCACAATCCCAGTCCCAATTCACTGCTATTGATTTTATCGAGAAGTCGCTTGCCTATAGTGAGCAAGCGGAATGCGAGTCTTTTTTTTTTAAGGATATTGCTAAACCGTTGCTTCATTTACTTATATTAATATTTTATAGTTTGTGAGGTTGTAGGGGTAATCTCTGGATCTACTGAACCGATTTTGAAAAATCTTTTACCCATTGAAAGCCACGTTATTATTTTGTGAGTGTCATAACTTAAGGCCATAATTTAATTCGAAAAATGAAAAGACGGTAAAATGTTTACCGCCCAACGAAGTGGGCACGGGTCAGCTAGTAATAATAATAAATAAATAATAAAGCAATAATAATTATTGAAAGAAAAACAATTTATATAAATTAATACTACTTCTTAATAAGATTCTGCTATCATAATAAGAAGTATAGTTATATAAAAACAATCTAAAATATTAAAGTACTTTTGCAGATAAAATAATACATAATACAACATTAGTTTTTGTTTAATTCTAAACCCGAAAAGGGGTCATTGTACTCATCATTTTGAACAATTTTTTCCATGGGACCAACCTTGAAATCGCGAAATAAAACTTAGCTGTTCCATACATTTTGTCGATTTAAGTGAACACAAATGTAGGGAACTGCTGATTTTCATTATTCATCATTAACCATCATCACATAGTACCCTTAAAGTAATTTAAAAGTTGGTCTCTAAAAGATTATAATTATGTAGTAAAGTTTCGACTGTCAGTTTCGACTGTCAGTTCATTATTTATGCTAAAATATTTTGCACTTACATTGAATTGCACGAAACCAACATTAGTCGGAGACTTTAAATTCATGCCATCCCTTACATTTTGTATCAAAAAGAAAGTGACAGCATCAATTTAAAATCTCCGTTAAACTAATGTTGGTTTCGTGCAACTTAACGTTAGCCTATCGATTGAGACATTGTAAATTAATGGCTCAATCGATAGGCTATATGTTTGATTATAAAAATAATCAACAAGTCCTAACCTCCATAAAATATAATGACTTTGTGATTCGTTTATAATAATTAAGTTTGTATTTTATTTTTAAACTAATGGGGATTTGTTCACTTTTCTTCCACACATCCCCATTGAGGTCAAATAGACTTCCAAATGGGGATTTGTAAAAAAAAAAGTTTATAAATCTCCATTGATGGGGATTGGTGGAAGCACCCCGAAACAAACATAGATAAACTATGTTATAACAATTATTGTAACATCTTCCACACTGTTAACAAAGACTATTAATTGACTGAAAATTAAATTAGTTAATAATAATATTACCTCGCAGAAGGTGCGAAAAGTAGAGTATTTTCCTCGGGAATAAAGACGTCTTCATCTAGGGCTCCCTCGCTATCGCCGTTCGTCAGGAATAATCTGTAAAAATATATCAGACAGAGTATATAAACATATAATTTTAAATGTACAGTGTTAGTAAGTTTAAGTTCTACTATTGTGGTACGGACGTACCGATTGCGCGCGCGTGCTAATTGAGAGTATTTTGCAGACGCATCACAATGCCCTTGTCAGGGCCACCACGAGGACCCAGTTACAAGTACGGAAATCGTCATAAAGTGTTTATTTTAATTGTTTAGATGTCACGCTCCCCCTAAAACTAAATAATGGCATTAAAATAAAAACTGATCTGGAAAAGCAGTTCTATAAGTAACAAATTAGGTAAGCTCAGTGTTTGTGTCCGTAGATACACTTGACGTTGTAAGCGTTCAGATATTTTTAGTTAGTTGTGTGTATAGAAATTATTGACAAGCATCTGCTCAGATATTAATGAAGTAATGAATGTTCAGATATTAATGGTAACTTGTAGAGTGTATGGAACTTATTGACATTTTAAATTGTTCACAAGTATTTGGTCACCTTGTCTGCTACAATATATCTGACGGCGACTGTACACAGAATAACTAACATTATTGAAAAAACTCTCGAAAACAAGCAAGTCTGCGCCACCGTATTCCTAGATGTCGCGCAAGCTTTTGATTTGGTTTGGCATGAGGGTCTGATATTTAAACTCAGACGCATGCTACCTCCAGAATTTGCAGACATTCTAGAATCATATATAAGTAACAGAATGTTTAGAGTAAGGCAAGAGGATGCTTATTCCGAGCTTTGCACACTCACATACTCATACATAATTTAATTATTAAAATAAACTATTTAAAAAAATCCCTTCTGAAGGTAAATCGACACAGTCCACTCATACATAATTAGCAATTGGATCCTCATTGTGATACACTGTATCTTAAGATACAGGATACCCTAGTTTAAGAGTTTAATATATTGTGTACAGATTTCTGTAGCATTACCATAATTTCAAAAATTGTAAACTTATAGCACAATTATCTGTATGTGTTTTTGGGAAATAAAGATAATTTATTATTATTATTAAAACTATTAATACTGGGGTACCACAAGGAAGTAGGTTAGGCCCAGTCCTGTACTTGTTATACACATGTGATATCCCAGAGCTGGAAAACAACACGATTGCGACCTTCGCAGATGTCACTGCAATTATGATCAAGCCACAAAGAAGCAGTAGAAAAAGTTTAACTAGTTGTGAACAAAGTTTATGACTGGACACAAAAGTGGAAGATCAAACTGAACGAGTCAAAATCAATTCACATTCACTTCACCAATAAACATTGCAATTACCACCCAATCAATATAAACGGCATCAAAGTGCCTTAAGCTAATACAGCCAAGTACCTTGGCATAACTCTTGACGCCAATCTGAGTTGGAAATCTCACGTCAAAAATAAAGACGGGAACTCGATATACGTTATAAAAGTATGTTTTGGTTACTCGGAAGAAAATCCTGCCTATCAATACATAATAAAATTATATTATACAAACATATTCTTATGCCAATTTGGACGTATGGCATCCAAGTTTGTTTTACTTTTTTTTTTGTTGGGTGGGAAATTATCAAATAATTTCTCCCGCTCTGGGCGGAGCAGGAGGGCGTGTCAGACTTTTACCGACTAAAACCCACCGTGTTCCTTCAAATGCCTGTGTGCCAGGGCCACGATATCCCTTTCGGACAGGCTAGTAACCCTTTGGGGCTGTACTAAACGAAGCAATGTTAAATTATTCCAAAATAAAGTACTCAGGGATGCTGTAAATGCCCCATGGCACATTAGAAATGACGACCTCCTCCGAGACCTTAAAATGGAACTCGTCACCACCATCACCCAAAAATTTGCTGAAGCCCACGAACATAGACTTCACCGACATGTGAATGTTGAAGCAACTCAGCTGCTAGACAACACGGACATAGTGCGTAGGCGAAAGAGAACTAAACCATTTGAGTTAGTGTAGTGGATAAATAGTGAAAGAATAATAGTAACAATGTTGTGCTATACATGTAACACATGAACAAAGTGTTTTTATTAAAATTATCAGACCCTAAGAAAGTGCTACGGAATTGTGTAAAAGTGCAAATTGACACTATTCTTAGTTATAACGTAATCTTTCACGTAAAATAATAAGTTAGAGTTAAATTACTTATCAGTTTATTAAGCTAGATTGTAATAAATTATTAAAAAGTTTAGTTCTTATTAATAAGAAAAAAAAATTACTGAAAATTAAATTTGTTACTATTTACCTCGCAGAAGGTGCGAAAAGTAGAGTATTCTCCTCGGGAATAAAGACGTCTTCATCTTAGGCGTGCTTTGAATCCCGAACGCGCGAACGTTACTAAGAATTCTAGAGCTCCCTCGCTATCGTCGTCCGTCAGGAATAATCTGTAAAAATGTAGCAGTCAGGTCAGTTTAGCAGTGTTAGTAACTTTAGCTACTATTGTGGAACGGACGTACCGATTGCGCGCGCGTGCTCTGGTTGAGAGTATTTTGCAGACGCATCACAATACCGTCGTCGCGGTGTACATCAATCAATTGGGGCCACCACGAGTACCCAGTTACAAGTGCGAAAATCGTCATAAAGTGTTTATTATAATTTTTTAGGTGTCACGCTCACTATAAAACTAAATAATGGCTGCAAAACAGTCTATTAAAATAAAACCGGCCAAGTGCATGTCGGACCACGCACAATGAAGGGTTCCGTAGTTGGGATGAATTTATCCCAAAAACAAACTTAACATTGTAGTTGAAAAACATGCTCTCCCATACATCGATATACGTTACGGTCAATTCTCCAACTGCAAATTTAAGTTGGTCGACTATTACTCGTTAACTTGTGAAGCCTACTTAGCTGTGATAGTTTTCCTTTTAATTTCGTTATATATACTATTGCCATGAATTTTTTCACATATCCAAAACCAACCATTTAGCTGGCAGGGGGGGGGACACTTGGCTCTAACAAAAAATAACACTTTAAAGCTTAATATTACGCAAACGGATCCCTTAATTGAAAAATGGTTTAGTCAAACCCACAATATTTTTGAACGGCCTATCCAACGATACCCCACACCATGGAATAGACGAGAAAAAAATATCATCCCTATTTCACGTGTGAGGGAGGTACCCTAAAAAAAAATGTTTTTCATAATTTTAATTTACCATTTTTTTAGCATGATTAATATGTATACCCATGCCTAATTACAGCTTTCTAGGACTAAGCGTCTCTGAGCTAAGCTGGCGACAGACGGACGGACGGACAGACAGACAGACAGACGGACATGGCGAAACTATAAGGGTTCCTTGTTTACTACGGAACCCTAAAAACTGATCTGGAAAAGCAGTTGTATACCTAACTGTTATATCCAGGAGAAATTGGACAGAGAAAACCAGCAACAAATGGTACGCCAATTGAACGGCCACGTACAAAGCTTGCAGGAACAGATACAAGATCTTCAAAGACAATTGAAATGCTTAAACGCACAAGAACAAGAAGAACCCTCAGATAAACAGAACAATGAGACCATAACACCTGCTCAGCCTACTAAAAGGGAGGGAGAGGGCCCCACGGTGCAAAGTAAACATCAGCTGCGTATAGTTAATTCTCTAAAAATAGATAAGTTAATATTCAGTGAAAAAAAACGAAATATAATTGTAGTACACAAGTCTCCATCAAGAAAACAAAAATATTGCAGTGCAACGATCAAATATATTGAATTTGTACAATAGAAAAACATCTACATCAAACACAGAAAACTAATGTTTGGTGTCAAGGACAACTGCAAGGACACAAAAATAATAGGTACTTACTACAAAGTGAAAAATATTTAATTTCGGAAGTCGGTGTCTTTGGATCTGTATTTGAGTTTTTTGCCACCAACTTCCGAAATTAAAGTTATTTTTCACTTTGTAGTGTTATTTTTGGTAGTCGGTTCATATTTTCCAGTAAAAAGTTTTTTATTTTTCACTTTTTAGCGGGTCAGTTTTGAATTTATCTAAGTTACAATAGCCTAATGTTAACTTCCATCACCTTTTACAAAATATTGCTTTTCCCGATGCTGGGACGTTGATTGTTGAGGCCCACACGTTGGTTGTTGGTTTTGTTTGGGAGTCGGTGGCCATAAACGAAAATACAAAACCAAAGACACCAACTTCCGAAATTAAATATAATATTAAATGTGGTGTACTACAGGTACACCTCTGCCCAACCCTTCGAGGAAACAAGGCGTGTGATGTTATGTCATGTGCTTCCGAAATTAAAGTTATTTTCCACTTTTAAGTGTTTTTGTTGGAAGTCGGTTGTTTTTTTTTGTAAAAAAGTTTTTTTTTTCTTTGTAAGTTTTGACGTACAAAAGTGCCATTTATGTGCCTATTTGAAATAAATAATTTGACTTGGACTTTAATTTTATACGATTTTATTTGCATTGTTACGCCTTACGTTGTTACATCGCGTATCTCTTTCTTTTGTATGCAATCTGACAGTGACAGCGGTTAGGTAAACCGCTGATAAGGTAAACGTTGTCGGCGTCCTATATGGGGATTTGCGGATGTCAAAGTTTGTATGGAAGAATTTTAACGCGCGGTCCAATTAACTCGAAACTCAGTATTTATACTGAAAACAATAAAATAAAGAATAACATGTATCAAGTTTCTTTGAACCTCTTTTTGCCCCAAATGGGGTGAAAAGGGATAGTCAATTTACAAGGGAGGATTTTACTGCTTGGCTTGATTAACTTTAAAACTTGGTATTATTAACCTATAAATCCATTAATAGAAACGTCAAAAACGTTGTTTCAACAATTTACCCTTTTGAGTGCGTAAAAAGGGGCGATATAGTTTGTATGAACAGAATCTTATTTCTTTTGAAATTTGGCCCGAGTACTTAGTTACATAACATCACGCCAGCAACCCCCAAAGGGTTAAGTAGAGGTGTACCTTTAGTATATCCACATTTCGGGAGTTTTGTTTAAGTCCCATGTAATAGGGAGCGAGCCTTCAACCGGGCATAAATCCAGACTTTGGGCTGCTACTAAGAAATTCCTAATGGAAAATCCAATACACTTTGCCCGATCTTGGAATCAAACCCACCCCTCATGCTCAGCAGTCGCGCTTGTGTCCACTAGACTAACGAGGCAGTCATTACTTTAATAACAAAGTTTCTCATAACTTTTGCGTGTTTCAAAACTACGCCTCAAAAGGATTTTAGAGAGTGTTACAGTTTGTATTTAAGAATCATAACGCGCGTGAGTAGAATAACTAATACACATTCAAGATATGGATCTGTCATATTACTTCCACACGATACCAACAGAGGGAGCTTTCATAATAAAATATCTTCAACTGGAGTAGAATAATAAAGTAGACTTTCAAGTTAACGATCTGTCATGATACTTCCAACCGATACCAACAGAGGGAGCTTTCATAATAAAATATCTTCAACAGGAGTACAATAATAAAGTAGACTTTCAAGTTAACGATCTGTCATGATACTTCCAACCGATACCAACAGAGGGAGCTTTCATAATAAAATATCTTCAACTGGAGTAGAATAATAAAGTAGACTCAAGTTAACGATCTGTCATGATACTTCCACACGATACCAACAGAGGGAGCTTTCATAATAAAATATCTTCAACTGGAGTAGAATAATAAAGTAGACTTTCAAGTTCACGATCTGTCATGATACTTCCACACGATACCAACAGAGGGAGCTTTCATAATAAAATATCTTCAACTTGAGTAGAATAATAAAGTAGACATTCAAGTTAACGATCTGTCATGATACGTCCACACGATACCAACAGAGGGAGCTTTCATAATAAAATATCTTCAACTGGAGTAGAATAATAAAGTAGACTTTCAAGTTAACGATCTGTCATGATACTTCCACACGATACCAACAGAGGGAGCTTTCATAATAAAATATCTTCAACTGGAGTAGAATAATAAAGTAGACTTTCAAGTTAACGATCTGTCATGATACTTCCACACGATACCAACAGAGGGAGCTTTCATAATAAAATATCTTCAACAGGAGTACAATAATAAAGTAGACTTTCAAGTTAACGATCTGTCATGATACTTCCAACCGATACCAACAGAGGGAGCTTTCATAATAAAATATCTTCAACTGGAGTAGAATAATAAAGTAGACTCAAGTTAACGATCTGTCATGATACTTCCACACGATACCAACAGAGGGAGCTTTCATAATAAAATATCTTCAACTGGAGTAGAATAATAAAGTAGACTTTCAAGTTAACGATCTGTCATGATACTTCCACACGATACCAACAGAGGGAGCTTTCATAATAAAATATCTTCAACAGGAGTAGAATAATAAAGTAGACATTCAAGTTAACGATCTGTCATGATACTTCCACACAATACCAATAGAGGGAGCTTTCATAATAAAATATCTTCAACTGGAGTAGAATAATAAAGTAGACTTTCAAGTTAACGATCTGTCATGATACTTTCACACGATACCAACAGAAGGAGCTTTCATAATAAAATATCTTCAACTGGAGTAGAATAATAAAGTAGACTTTCAAGTTAACGATCTGTCATGATACTTCCACACGATACCAACAGAGGGAGCTTTCATAATAAAATATCTTCAACAGGAGTAGAATAATAAAGTAGACATTCAAGTTAACGATCTGTCATATTACTTCCACACGATACCAACAGAGGGAGCAAACTTACGTTAACAAATAAAGAGTGTCTAAACCAGAGCAGATCACTCCCAAAAACCATGAAACAGCGTTGACCATTACACATTTAATAATCAAAAGTTAATTCAGTGACGGTTTATTTTCTCCATCATGATTAGAAAAAGTGTACTTCATAACAGCACCGTACTGCGGATAGCAGTGACACTATTTTCACTGTTATTAGTAGTGCCACCTAGCGGCGAGTGACATAACTACTATTTGCACAAGATATCGATGTGTCACATTACTTCCGCATGATATAAATAGAGGGAGCTATCATAAACTATCTTTGACGGGACAAGAAAATTAGTTGTTTCCTTAAGTAACAGTCTCAATATCAATATTCTACAATGGAAGAAGATAATGTAACTATTCGTCGACAAAAAACGATTGCAAATGACTCGCTAGACTCGACATCTTCGAGTTAACAAATTCTGAAATGCCTAGAAGATTTAATTTACCAGACTTGTCAACCGCCTTTAACAGCGACGTAGAAGATTTAAAAAGAATTAGAAACCAGCTGAAAAGCGATTTGGAAAGTGCTCACACGGAAATAGAAAACCTTAATACAGAGAACACTAAGCTAACAATTGCTTTAGATAAAGAAAAGAATAAATCTAGAAACTTACAAGAAATATGCTCAGAATCGAAGAAAATAGGTTTAAATAGTAAGAGTAAATGCAAAACAAAGAAAAGGATCTCAAGAAATCTAGATCAGTCTTTTATTGAGGAAACTAACAGTAGTTGCATAGATCTTGGGCTCAATGAAACTAGGGAAGCGAATATAGATGGCGCCACCAGCAACATATTCATAGTATGCAAACTACCGGCTAAAATCAACACCAACAATGACAATAATTCTACCTACACGGAACCTGAAGAAAAATACCTGCAAATAGATTAGAACTGCCTGTATAGCAACAACAACAGCGTAGACTTTGTATAATGAGTAGTAACAAAACAGATAAGGTATTATCAATAGCACATAGTAGTAGCAGTGGTTAAGCGATTGACTGCTGCGCTGCGTGTCGCGGGTTCGATTCCCGCACGGAACAAATATTTGTATGACCTACAAGTAGCTGTTTCGGGTCTGGCTGTTTGTGTATGTGAGTTTAAATGTTTGTAAACGCACCCACGATACAGGAAAAATTCCTAGTGTGGGGCAACGTTTTAAAAAAAAAAAAAAGAAATAAGATGATTATTATGTCACTACATCTCCACAAATTCTGGAATTACACAGTTGATGGATCATCTGCAAGAAAAATTGTCAACCTACACAAAGAATGATTTCTGTTTGATTTTTATAGGCGAGAATGATTTTAAGAAAACTGACAATTATTTTAGATTAGTTACTTGCATTAGAAACATATTAATGCCATGACAACCAATGATGTATTTTAATAAGACCTTTAGATGCGTTACCTGCGCTCAATAACGGCAAAGTAAATGCCAGTAATGCCTTATTAATGACTATTTCCAATAAATATCTAGCGATCTACCCTTGACTTCAAGAGAACCTCGTCATATCTATGCTTATTTATATAAAGCCCTAGTTCGCTCACAATTGGATTAAGCAGTGTCAGTATGGAACACAAAAAATATGCTGAAATGGTTGAAAATGTTCAGTACAATTTTTTACGAGCCATGCACTATAGATGCCATAAATTCTACCTACCTTACTCTCAGTTACTCAGCAAGTACAAGCTCATCATTACATTATTACATAAATAAAATAAATAAATCAACCAATAAAATTAAAACCATGAGGAACATAGTGGAAGAACGAACAAACAAGAAAAACTGGCCAAGTGAGTGTCGGACCACGCACAATGAACGGTTCCGTAGTTGGGATGAATTTATCCCAAAAACAAACTTAACATTGTAGTTGAAAAACATGCTCTCCCATACGTCGACATACGTTACGGTCAATTCGCCAACTGAAAATTTAAGTTGGTCGACTATACTCGTTAACTTGTAAAGCCTACTTAGCTGTGATAGTTTTGCTTTTAATTTTGTTATTTATTCTACTGCCATGATTTTTTTCACATATCCAAAACTAACCATTTAGGTGGCAGGGGGGCACCTGACTAACAAAAAAAAGGACTTTAAAGGTTAATATTACGCAAACGGATCCCTTAATTGAAAAATGGTTTTTACAAACCCAGAATATTTTTAAACGGCCTATCCAAAAATACCACACACCATGGAATAGACGAGAAAAAAAAATATCATCCCCATTTTACGTGCGAGGGAAGTACCCTAAAAATAATGTTTTTTCTGGTAATATTTTACGACTTTCTCGGCGTGATGAATATGTATACCCATGCCAAATAACAGCTTTCTAGGACTAAGCATCTCTGAGCTAAGCCGGGGACAGATGGCCGGACAGACGGACAGACAGACGGACATGACGAAACTACTATAAGGGTTCCTTGTTGACTACGGACCCCTAAAAATGCGTTTATTGGCATTACAGCAAAAAATACATCATAAAACTATAAAAAACAGAAAACGATTATTAAAATGCCAAAAGGGCCTCGGCTCAGCATAATGTCAGATGACAACACAAGGTGTAAGTACCACTTACTTATTTGATGACTGCCAAAATGAAAATCGCAAGAATAGATCGACAACTCTGACAGTTTATACCTTAGTACATCCAAGAAGCTTTCAATATTTTAAACTAGCTTTTCCCGGCCCGGCTTCGCACGGGTAGCGCTAAGTATCTACCCTACCTACCTACCCCCAACCTACCTACCCATCCTACCTTTTTTCTTTTTGTTCACGAGGTGGAAAATTCTCATGGTTGTCCTCCGCCCTGGGGCGGGCGGAGGGGTCTGTCAGACTCTTACTGACTAAAAACAACCCCAGTGTTCCCCTCCCACACTTGCACCGGGGATCTTAGGATCTATTATTACTTCCGCAATCCCCGGCTTACCCATCCTACCTACCCTACCTACCTACCCTATCCTAGTAAAAAGCATAAAAAAAACAGTATCCTATGTCCGTCTGCTGGTTCTAAGCTACATCCCCACCAATTTTCAGCCAAATCGGTCCTGCCGTTCTTGAGTTATAAGTGGTGTAACTAACAACTTTCTTTTATATAATAATATAGATAACAAAGAATACGCAATAGGAATAATACTTGATATGACTAAGGCCTACGACAAAGTGCAATTTAAACAAGCTACACTACACGGTGTAGAAATACGCGGAAAAGCACATGACTGGCTCGCATCATACTTAATCAAGGGGTAGAGAGCAATTGGTTGCAATTAAACATCACAATAAAAATAAAGTGCGAGTCAGACCACGCACAATGAAGGGTTCCGTAGTTGGGATGAATTTATCCCAAAAACAAACTTAACATTGTAGTTGAAAAACATGTTCTCCCTTATATCGATATACGCCATGGTCAATTTTCCAACTGGAAATGTAAGTTTAAAATTGCAATCTTTTTTTAAAATGATAAAATTACAAATTTACAATTTTAGGACTTTTTCCTTTACTTGTGCTGTGAGACCTTGCTTCTTGCAAAATTTCATGATTCTAGGTCAACGGGAAGTACCATATAGGTTTTGATTTGTTTGCGAGTATCAAAATATGTCGCAAAAATCGCCATATTTTTTTATTGCCTCGACTTGGAAGCTTGATTTTTTGAGAGCTTCAAGGGCCCATGGACTTACGTATTTGATATTAATTTCAACTTGATACCTCCGCTCGTTCCTGAGAAAAAGGGCCTTGCCAGACTGACTGAAAGACAGACAGACAGACCGACCGACTGACAGATAGACAGACAGACGGATAACGAAGTGATCCTATAAGGGTTTCGTTTTTTCCTTTTGAGGTACGGAACCCTAAAAACAAAAGGAAAACAACTCTTATGATCTGATGTCAGACAAATACATGCTTCAATTCCCCAGGGAAGTGTTATAGGCGGCCTCCTTTTCCTCTTAAACATAACCGACCTCCCCAAACCATAGATGGGCCATGTGTGCTGTTTGCGGATGATATTTCGATCCTGACTTCGCGCCAAACAAATGGCAATTTAAATGAAAAACTTACCACTATTCTCACTAAAACATTAAATTGGATGAGCGAGCATAACCTCGAAATGAACTTCAACAAAACCATAATAATAACTTTTCATACTCGACAAAAAAAGCCGAATCAATAAATAAACTTGGCATTTCACCAACAAAAAAACGGCCAAGTGCGTGTGGGACCACGCACAGTGAAGGGTTCCGTAGTAAGGATGAATTTATCGTAAAAACAAACTTAGCATTGAAGTTGTAAAACATGTTCTCCCATACATCGATTTACGTCACAGTCAATTCTCCAACTGCATATATAAGTTTGTAATCGCAAAAAGCATTTTTTTTATGTGATAAAATAACAAATTTACAATTTTAGGACTTTTGCCTATACTTGTGCTGTGAGACCTTGACCTGAGGAAGTACCCTGTAGGTTTTGATTTATTTGAGAGAATCTATGTCGCAATAATGTCGCTTAAATCACCGTATTTTTTTATTGCGTTGAGTTAGAAGCTTGATTTTTTTTAGTACTCCAAGGGACCATAGACTTACGTACTTGATATTAATTTCAACTTGATACCTCCACGCGTTCCTGAGAAAAAGGGTCTTGATAGACTGACAGACAGACAGACGGACAACGAAGTGATCCTATAAGGGTTCCGTTTTTTCCTCTTGAGGTACGGAACCCTAAAAATAGAAACAATTAACGATTTCACTCTCTTAGGCTTGACAATAGACACACTTAAAAACTGGAAGACCCACTTAAAAATATTATTGCAAAAATTTTCAAATTTTACGCGTATGCCCATGCTTGGTTCAACTAGGGCATCATATTATGGGGAAATAGCACAAATGCCCCCTCCCCTGCTCTCTCCCCAAAAAAAAACTGATACGAATAATTACAATCATAGAACAAACAGACAGTTGCAAGCCTTACTTCCGGATACACAAAATTCTCACCTTAATTGGTATTTATATTTTGGATTTATGTAAGCTGGTCCGCAAATACCCATAATCCTACAAAACACGGGAAGACATAAGCCGTAAATATTCGTTCCGTCATAAACACATTAAATTTGCCCCCCTCCTGCCTTAAACTGCACTCTTCTAGTCCATAATATGCTATGTCAATAAAAAAAGAGGGGGGCATTTATTATATATTTTCATTTTGGCAGTCATCAAAATATATAATAAATTACCAGAAAACATAAAACAAGAAAAAAACTTTGACGGCACGGTTGGCGCAGTGGTTAAGCGATTGACTGCTGCGCTACGTGTCGCGGGTTCGATTCCCGCACGGAACAAATATTTGTATGACCTACAAGTAGTTGTTTCGGGTCTGGCTGTTTGTGTATGTGAATTTAAATGTTTGTAAACGCACCCACAATACAGGAGAAATTCCTAGTGTGGGACAACGTTAAAAAAAAAAAAACTTCCGTGAAATTCTCGCCGTGAAAACAGGAGAAGTGTGCTTTCAATATGGTCAGCAGCAGCTGGAATGACATCTCACTTTCCCGATGCTGGGATGAACCAGTGGCAGTTCTCCTGGTAAGAACCAGGAGAACTGCCACTCACCATATGCATTGGGACGAGCATAAATTGCTTAATCACAACCCATTAAATAGGAACTCATTATTATGTTATTCCGGTGGCCATCTGTGGTCTCCATCATCAGTTTCACTTCACCAAATGGTGCTTTCCGAGAGCAAATACATATCATGCAAATAAGTTACTATAAAAAATACCCAAATCGCTATAGGTTTGCCCATAAAATTCGAAGGTTTCCCTCGATTTCCATGGGATCCCCTCATCAGATTCAGATTTGGGGGCAATGGGACCACCTCGGGAGTATACCCTTTCAAACAAAAAAAGATGTTTCAAAATCGGTCCATAATTGACGGAGTAATCGCGTAAAAAACATACCAATAAAAAAAAACATACTGCCGAATTGAGAACCTCCTCCTTTTTGGAAGTCGGTTAAAAACAAAAGCAATAGGTGTTTATAAATAAATTAAAACAATTCTTAATTAATAAAAGTTATTACACAATACCTGCGGCCTTCATAAAGTCATCGGTCCATCTTGTAGGAGGCCCTCCAACGCTACGTCTTCCGGCAGACCGCAAGTATCCCCTGGATGCGGGAAGCACAGAACCGGTCGAAGTAGCGGTGCTTGGGGGAGGCCAATGTCCAGCAGTGGACGTCTTTCGGCTGAAATGATGATGATGTTGATTATTACACAATAGACGAATATCATTCGGATAAATTCAATAATAAATAGATTCAACTGTTTACCAGATATGTAAAACAATAAAAATAAATGAGCTAAAGTATAATTAACATATTATTATTCATTAAAATATACATTTATCTAGTTATATTAAACACACTTATTTCAATACAAAATATTTAAGTGAATAATTAATTAAGCAATAATAAAATAAAATCGAATGCAAAAATAAATAAATTGATTGACGAACACATAATTATTATATTTAGATAATATATAAATGAGTGATAATATTATATACAACTGTTAGACATAAGCAAACAAAATATGAAATATTATAAAATAGTTATTTAGTTATTGTGCATACATGAGATGTCACATATAGAAGAAAAAGAAAACAAAAAAAGATGTAAAATCTTTCAATTATAGAATAATAAAAATTAAATATAAAAAGATGTTTAAGAGGCCAGCGATGGATGCGTAGTTCATACAAACGTAATACCAAAATAATTTGTAAATCAAACATATTCATTCTTAAGGTAGTGTGTATTTATTTCGATTGTAATACAGAATATCTATGTTCCCAAATATATATTTTGATTTAATATACTTTTTCAAATAAAAAAGCTTTTGAACATCAGAGAGCCTTGTATCTCTGTGTATTATCGCCGTGAAGAGGTCCATGAATGGTTTGTAACAAGCAATATCTTTCTAACTTTACCATCGAAAGTTTGGATGTCAATAAATGGTAAATGCGTCGTTCTGTAGTTAGCCCTTTTATTAATTTTTTTTAGGTGGGAAATTATCAAATAACTTGACCCACTCTGGGCTGAGCCGGGTGTCATACTTTTACTGACTAAAAAAACTTTTTGTAAAAAAAAAAACAGACTTCCAAAAAAACACTACACAGTGAAAAATAACTTTAATTTCGGAAGTCGGTGTCTTTGGATCTGTATTTTAGTTTTTTCATGGACTTACGTATTTGATATTAATTTCAACTTGATACCTATACGCGTTCCTGAGAAAAATGGTCTTGACAGACTGACAGACAGACAGACGGACAACAAAGTGACAAAGACGTAGAGGAAGACAGATGAAAAGGACGGAGGAAGAACAGCTCTGGATAGGAATAAGTGGAAGGAGATAGAGGAGGACTATGTCGCAAGACAGCTTGACCTGGTAGCTGATTAGTTTATAAGAATTTGTGTATGTACAGAAGTCAGAGGAAATAAAGGCTATTTTTATTTTTAACTGTGCTATTTAGAGACATCGTTTTATTTTTCCTGTAATCTTTACCATACACTTGTATCACATAGAACAATTTCAGATTTTTGTCTATGCAAACTTTAGATATAAGGGGGGGGGCGTTATTTTTCGTTACATTTTTCATCAAAAGTTGGAATCTATGCTGCCTAAAAAAATGTTTGAGAATGTGCAAACAGCGCTCTTTCATATGATACCCCACATGCCCTAGTAGCCCCACTTCAAAATTTTAAGACCTTTCAGTCCCTTTTGCAAAAAAATTTTTTTTTTATAAATTTCTTTCTTGTTTGCAAAATAGTTGGGCAAACGTCATCTAAAACTATACTAAATTTCAAGTTGATAGCATTAGTAGTTCTTGAGATATTATCCAGGTGTGACAGACAGACTTAGTCTCACCATAAGGTTTCCTTTTAACTATTTTGGTACGGAACCCTAAAAATCTAGCACCGCCTCCAACCGTAATAGACGGTGTTAAGAATTATTAAACATTCTACGACTTTCTGACTGAATCTAAGTCAGTAGAAACATTTACCGCCAAAATGTTAAACGGTAATAGTGTGAAAATAAATGCCAAAACTGAAGAGTCCTACAGAGTGATTAACTGTTTATGGCATCCATACGAAGATCGAAAAAAAAAAGTCGAACACCTGCCCCAACACAACTAATTACCCTGAAAGATTGAGTCACTTCAACCTTACATCCCTCGGAAACCGCAGAAAAGTTATGGATCAAATTATGCTCTTCAAGATTGTTAATGGACTGATCCATGTTCCAAAACTTCAGGAAGACATAAATATATGTATATCTGTTCCCCGTTGTAGTCAACCCAGACCCGACCGCAAACTGGATGTTTTTGCACCAATTACAGCTCGAACCAACCTCGGGCGATCAGCGCCATTGAACCGTTTGATGAGAACTTATAATAAAAGCCACTCTCGCACCAATAGCATTGACAATTCTTCTCCAACACCCTAGCTCAATTTCGCAAACATCTTTTGCAACTTATATTTTGAATTCCATCATTAATTCATTCCATTATTATTTGTTAATAGCATTGATTTGTTTCCATAATCTATATATATCACGAAATCTCGGAAACTACTGGGCCGTGAGGTCTAAAATTTGGCACAAGCACTCTCTATGGGGTGCAGGCGCGCACTAAGAAAGGATTTTTATAAATTCGCACCTTAAGCGGTTGAAAAGGGGTGTCAAAGTTTGTATGAAACTCCTATGTTTTTAAAGTTAGAGACATGAATGTTGGCCTGATTGTTCCTTTTGACTTCTAGGTGCTCACTAAGAAAGGATTTTACGCAATTCGGCGCTTAAGGGTGAAAATAAGGGTTTTTAATGTTTGTATGAAAAATGTACCAAATGCAGTTAAGATCCAAATTGAATCTTACGGCAACGAGTTATTGCATACTTTACATTGAAATTAGAATTCGGAGGCCGATAAAGATCTAAATTGAATTTTACGACAACGCGTTAATGCATATTTTATATTGAAATAAGAATTTTTGGAAGTTTCTTGAGGTTTATATTTAGTTTTTTTTCTAGGTGGCCAGTATGTTTCAGTGCAGGCGTGATAACGTTCTAAAGTTTTTATGCCAGTTCTAGGTGGCCAGTATTTTTCAGTATGCAGGCATCTGCTAAAAGATAATGAAAGGTTCTAATTGGTATTCAGGTAATTTGAACGTTGCATTTATAGCATTAAAGTCGAGAATGCCAAGGGGAAAACTTCACAATGTTTAACCTTAATCGCGGCTTGCAAGCCGATCGTATCAAAAAACGAAGTCATGTATCAATCACAGAATACAAACCTAAGCGTTACACGTTCAAGCTATAGTTACCGAAATTTCTGTTCTGCGATATTTTGTTATTACTTAATACTAATTTGCTTTGAAATATTTTTCATCGTCGGTTTGGTTTTCCTTTTGGTTTGTTTTGCTTCCTAATTTTAAATTGGAGGATAATAAATGTGTTTTACCTTTTGCCGGGTTGGAATTTTGTTATTTCTATTTCTTTGCGAATTACTTATTGTGTAGGTATTTCACACTGTGGTATTACTATAATAGTTTTTAGTATCAGTCGTTCTTACTAGAAAAAGTGTCCTTGAATACCTACGTTCGTATTTTAATTTTATTGCTTAGTATCTTTGGTTTAGGCTGGTGTTGTAAGGGTTGGAAAAAGGCGGGAGAACTATTCCCATTTCAAATGGATGTCAGCACCAACTGACGGGGTCCGAAAGGGCCAATGCCTGCCAGGGTTATGAGCCTGTCCGAAAGGGATATCGTGGCCCTGGCACACACAGGCATTTGAAGGAACACGGTGGGTTTTAGTCAGTAAAAGTCTGACACGCATCAAAATGACCTTCATTGAAATTTCCTGAGAATCAGATTATTTTTACTCCCTGTTGTGCGTCCCCAAAACCAGCAATAAAAATACCATTTTGAAACACCTGGAACTCAAATGGGAATAGTTCTCCCGCTGCCATGAGTTCACAGGTGGTTCCGTAGGTGCCATTACAAGACATTTCAGCGACGTATTCACGCTTTGAACCATAATCAGCTCCTCCTGACCGATCATGGGTGAAAGGTTGGAATATTTCCCAGTTTTTAGAATACGTGGCGCACAATGCTGTCTCGAATTTGAGAAGACAATGACATGGCCACGTTACTGTTCACCAAATAGGAGAGAGATGAAAATAAGCATGCGCCATCGCTAGGGATATTTACTATTTGGCAAAGAATTTGCATGCCACAAGTGTGGCGATAAGCCCCCTCTATGAGGAGTGGCTAGAGAGGCGCCACGGCTTCCTCACCTTCCGCCTGACTCACGTCCTCACCGGACACGGTTGTTTCGGGAGGTTCCTATTCAGAATAAAGCGGGAGGAAACGCCCGGGTGTCACCACTGTGTGGATCGCCCGGAGGACACGGTGGAGCATACGGTTGAGGTCGGCGTGAGGTCGGCGATCTCTCGCATCTGGCCCTGGTTCAGGCCATGGTTCGGAGGGAGAGTGTACGGGAGGCCGTCACCTCCTTCTGCAAAGCAGTAATGCATGCGAAGGAGGAGGCGGGACGCGTGAGGGTGAGGCAGGGTTCGCGCCCTCACGCCCTTAGTCACCGCAGGAGACGCCCCGGGCGCCGGGAATCGCAGGCCGATTCCCGGCCACCGTGGGCGCGGGCTTGCGGACGGTGAGCGATGGGTAGCTCGCCGTCCGATAAGGACCAGGCCCGGGTCGACGGCGCGTTGTGTTCCACGCGCGCCTCAAAGAGATGTCAGCACCAATGAACGGGGTCCGAAAGGGCTAATGCCTGCCAGGGTTACGAGCCTGTCCGAAAGGGATATCGTGGCCCTGGCACACAGGCATTTGAAGGAACACGGGTGGGTTTTAGTCAGTAACAGTCTGACACGCCCTCCCCGCTCCGGCCAGAGCGGGAGAAGTTATTTGAAAAATTACCACCCAAAAAAAAAAAATGGCAGCGGCAGAACTATTCTCATTTGAGTTCCAGGTGTTTCAGGATGGTATTTTTATTGCTGGTTTTGGGGAAGCACGGCAGGGAGTCAAAATAATCCGATTCACAGGAAACTTTATTAAGGGTCATTTTGATGTTTTAATTCCGTTGGCTAATTTAAATAATAAAAAAACCGGGCAAGTGCGAGTCGGACTCGCCCACGAAGGGTTCCGTACCTACCATTATCTATAAAAATGGCAAAAAAATCACGTATGTTGTATGGGAGCCCCCCTTAAATATTCGGTTTATTGTAATTTAATTATTTATTTTTAAAGTGAATATATAACTTAATATTCTGTGAATATTTCAAGCGTCTACCTGTTGCCGTTATCAATATCTAGCAAAAACGAGCAAAAAAATCACGTTTGTTGTATGGGAGCCCCCTAAATATTTTTTTTATTCTGTTTTTTAGTATTAGTTGTTATACCGGCAACAGAAATACATCATCTGTGAAAATTTCAACTGTCTAACTATCACGGTTCATGAGATACAGCCTGGTGACAGACGGACAAACGGCGCACAGTGGGCTGAAAATCGGCTTTCATAGACATTCGATTTTTTTTCGAATTGGTCAAATTTTTTGATTGGAATTGTTTAAAACAATCATGACCTTGAGGTATAATTGGTATGACGTCATAGAACATAGTGGAAGATAGACTTTTGATTTTTTTTCAAAATACTTGTATGGGAATTATCATAAAATCTTCAATATCTCAGCTATCGCATATTTGCGCAAAAGAATTCTTTCACACAAAAAATCTCCTATTTTTTTGCCAATTTTTGATATATTTCACTTTTATGGCAGAGGTGCGATGAAAAAGAAAAAAAATAAAAATAATTTTATTATTTTTATTTCTTCATTTATAACGATTATAAATGAATTTAATTACGCATTAGAATAATATAACAAAGAATATATAGCACAATAGTCTAGGCCATCGTGAGCCGCTTTTTTAGTCATTGATTTTTATACTACCTAGCAGAAAAACAGCATCTTATACGTAAAAAAACAATTCTTAAATTGTTGACAACAAATACTCGACTTTATCGGAAGCCTGACCCTTTTAGCCTATAACAATTACCGAGAATTATTGGTAATAGGTACCTACCTATTAACTAATAGGTAGGTGATCACTGATCACCTAATTTAAGTTTTATTATGACAATGAAGGGTTTTTAGGCTAATTACTAATCGTTCTCCAGAGGAACTTACAGAATCACTGTGCAGGTGCCTAATGAGTTATAATCATTAGGGTTAATTTAGTTCTGTACAGATATCTCACAGGTATTTAAAGTGCAGTATTGGGAACAATTATTCAGTTCACATTGATTTCCCCTTGTGTTAACAGTGAAATTGTGCTTGCAAAAAATGGAGAGTTTATCTACTTACCTAGATTTCTTCATGATTTTGAAGAATTCGGGGAAGTACAGTGACAGCCTTGCACTATATAATGCTGTAGTTTCTCGTTTGAACTTAAATCTCTCCGATGAAGATAATTTAACATTAAAAGAATATTGCAGAAGGATTACACTAGCTATTACAAGGAAATGGAAGCAAGCCAACAGAAAACTGGAGTGTTTCTTAAAGGAACACAAAAACTGGCTTGAGACTGATATTGATTGGCCTAGTTGCATAAAAGTACCTGCTGCTTCAGGCATTGTGGATTCTGAAGTAAATGCCATATCTCCTCAACCTTCCACATCTACATCAGCAGCAATATCAGTTGGAACAATGACAAAAAGAAAGGCACCAACTCGTAAACCATTTCAAGATCTAGGAAAGAAACAAAAAAGAAGGAGAATTACAGATCAAGAAAATTGTGAGTCCAGTGAGATAGCATATGCTGCTATCATAAAGATGAGACAAGAAGGAAAGGAGAATATTGCTTCAGCACTAGAATTCATGTTGACAAATCCAGGAGCTGCTGATAAGTTCAATAATTTAATTCATCAATCGTCGGCCAAGCAAGTTTTCACACCCGAGAAGGCACTTGGCATATTTCTCTCTTTAAAATTATCTAAGTGGCAATATATAACATTGAGAGAAACAGCCATACGTGAAGGCGTAAAAGATTTGTATCCATCTTATTACAAAGTTCAACAGGCGAAATTACAATGTTATCCTTCCAAACAAACAATAACAGTGACGGATTCATCAGCAAAAATTTCTCTTCAAGGATTATTAGATTTAACAGTCAAAAGAATCTTCGACAGTTTACCTGAGTGCGTAGAACAGAAACAGTTAATATTAATATCGAAATGGGGATTTGACGGTGCGTCTAGCCAGAGCAGATATAAACAGACAATGGACAGTGAAAATGATGATTCTAGTGTCTTCATGACATCATTAGTTCCATTGAAACTAATCAATGGCAGTGACACCATATGGAAAAACCCGAAACCCTGTTCTTCATCATTTTGTCGTCCCGTGCGATTTAGCTTCATGAAAGAAAGCAAACTGGTTGTCAATGAGCATTTAGACAGTATGAAAGAAGAAATAAAAGCGTTGAGACCGACAGATAGTGGCAGCAACAAGGTCACCCATGACCTTAAGATGACCATGATCGATGGCAAGGTCTGCACTTACATCTCTGAAGCCAAAGCCAGCTCAGTTTGCTATTTATGTTTGGCAAAACCTTCAGAGATGAACAATTTAACGGAAGTGTTAAAAAGGCCTGTTTCTGAGAATTTATACGAATTTGGGCTGTCTTCGTTACATGCACGCATCAATTGCATGGAATGCCTTTTAAATATTTCTTACAGACAAGATCTTAAAAAATGGATGGCAAAAGGGGAAGAAGATAAAGCTATTCTGCAGGCAAGGAAAAAAACAATCCAAGACGGTTTCAAGCGGGAACTGAACCTGATCATAGGTGTGGTTAAACAAGGCTCAGGAACAACCAACGATGGAAATACAGCACGGAGATTTTTTGAATTTCCGGAAAAAACCGCAGCCATTACGGGTCTGGATGAGAATTTGATTCGGAGATTTGCTGTTATTTTACAGGCTATTACATCAGAAGAAAATATATATATTGAAAAATTTAAAGAGTACTCCCTAAAGACAGCAGAGAGGTATTTGGCACTTTATAACTGGTATTACATGTCGTCAACTGTGCACAAGTTACTTGTACATGGGGCAGATATTATAGCTTGTAATGCAGTAGTACCAATTGGGTGTCTTTCAGAAGAAGCATCAGAGGCTCGTAACAAGGACTTTCGAAGATTTAGATGTCATCATTCAAGAAAAAAGAGCAGACAATGTTCTAATGAAGACATTCTAAACATGCTTCTTCTCACTTCAGACCCTCTCATTTCTTCAGTTAGACCAATTATGGATGTAAAGAACAGGAAAGCTCTCTTCGCTGAAACTCGGGATCTTTTGGATAACCTGCAAGAACCCGATGTCGAATTTTGCGATATAAATCAATTAGATTCCGAATCTGAATCAGAATCAGAATGTAGTGATTGTGACTAACAGTAGGTTAAGATGTTTTTGTTTATTTACTAACTTTTTATTAGTTTTACTTTTGTTAGTATTAATTTAGAGCATGTCTGTAAATAATCAATTAAATTTTATTTTTAGAATGTATTTAGATTTAGGTACTATTTTTGTTCTATTTTTTTTTATATAAAACTATTTAAAATTTAAATGTAAGTCATATTTGTAGTTGTATATTATATGTTTAACTGTTATTATACCCTAATGATAATAACCCATTAGGCACAGTGATTCTGTAAGTTCTACCTCTGGAGAACGATTAGTAATCAGCCTAAAAACCCTTCATTGTCATAATAAAACTTAAATTAGGTGATCAGTGATCACCTACCTATTAGTTAATAGGTAGGTACCTATTAGCAATAATTCTCGGTAATTGTTATAGGCTAAAAGGGTCAGGCTTCCGATAAAGTCGAGTATTTGTTGTCAACAATTTAAGAATAGTTTTTTTACGTATAAGATGCTGTTTTTCTGCTAGGTAGTTTAAAAATCAATTATTAAAAAAGCGGCTCACGATGGCCTAGACTATTTTGCTATATATTCTTTGTTATATTATTCTAATGCGTAATACAATTCATTTATAATCGTTATAAATGAAGAAATAAAAATAATAAAATTATTTTTAATTTTTTTCTTTTTCATCGCACCTCTGCCATAAAAGTGAAATATATCAAAAATTTGCAAAAAAATAGGAGATTTTTTGTGTGAAAGAATTCTTTTGCGCAAATATGCGATAGCTGAGATATTGAAGATTTTATGATAATTCCCATACAAGTATTTTGAAAAAAAATCTAAAGTCTATCTTCCACTATGTTCTATGACGTCATACCAATTATACCTCAAGGTCATAATTGTTTTAAACAATTCCAATCAAAAAATTTGACCAATTCGAAAAAAAAATCGAATGTCTATGAAAGCCGATTTTCAGCCCACTGTGCGGCGGAGCCTTAGTAATAGGGTTCCCGTTTTACCCTTTGGGTACGGAACTCTAAAAATATCTTTTGACCCCTCACGCCGGCAAAATTGAAGGATCACCGACCGTCACCGACTCAGCGGTAAATGTGCAGTTGAATTCACAATCCCAGTCCCAATTCACTACTATTAATTTTGTCGAGAAGTCGCTTGCCTATTAGTGAGCAAACGGAATGCGAGTAATTTTTTTTAAGGATATTGCTAAACCGTTAATCTACTAATATTAATATTAATTATAGTTTGTGAGGTTGTAAGGGTAATCTCTGGATCTACTGAACCGATTTTGAAAAATCTTTTACCCATTGAAAGCCACGTTATTATTTTGTGAGTGTCATAACATAAGGCCATAATTTAATCCGAAAAATTAAAAGACGGTAAAATGTTACCGCCCAACGAAGTGGGCACGGGTCAGCTAGTAAATAAATAAATGTCAGAAACATCGTTGATAAAGGCGAACCTCACATCGCATGAAGCGCGCCGTTCAGAGTAGCGTGTAGTGCAGCTACGCATGTAAAGCGCCGTTCAGTACCGCGCCGTTCAGCTACGCCTGCAGCGCGCCGTTCAGAAGCGCGCTGTTTAGAAGCTCGCCGCTCGGCTACGCATGCACTGCGCCGTTCAGCTACGCATGCAGCGCGCCGTTCAGAAGCACGCTGTTCAGAAGCGCGCCGGTCGGCTACGAATGCAGCGCGCCGTTCAGAAGCGCGCCGCTCAGCTACGCATGCAGCGCGCCGTTCGGCTACGCAAGCAGCACGCCGGTCGGCTACGCATGCAGCGCGCCGTTCGGCTACGCAAGCAGCACGCCGGTCGGCTACGCATGCAGCGCGCCGTTCGGCTACGCAAGCAGCACGCCGGTCGGCTACGCATGCAGCGCGCCGTTCGGCTACGCAAGCAGCACGCCGCGCGCCGGTCGGCTACGCATGCAGCGTGCCGTTCAGTAGCGCGCCATTCAGAAGCGCACCGTTCGGCTGCAGCGCGCCGTTCGGCTACGCATGCAGCGCGCCATTCCGCTACGCAAGCAGCGCGCCGTTTGGCTAAGCATGCAACGCGCCGTTCAGTAGCGTGCAGTTCAGCTACGCATGCAGCGCGCCGTTCAGAAGCGCGCCGCTCAGCTACGCATGCAGCGCGCCGTTCGGCTACGCAAGCAGCACGCCGGTCGGCTACGCATGCAGCGCGCCGTGCGGCTACGCATGCAGCGTGCCGTTCAGTAGCGCGCCATTCAGAAGCGCACCGTTCGGCTGCAGCGCGCCGTTCGGCTACGCATGCAGCGCGCCATTCCGCTACGCAAGCAGCGCGCCGTTTGGCTAAGCATGCAACGCGCCGTTCAGTAGCGTGCAGTTCAGCTACGCATGCAACGCGCCGTTCAGTAGCGTGCAGTTCAGCTACGCATGCAACGCGCCGTTCAGTAGCGTGCAGTTCAGCTACGCATGCAACGCGCCGTTCAGTAGCGTGCAGTTCAGCTACGCATGCAACGCGCCGTTCAGTAGCGTGCAGGTCAGCTACGCATGCAGCACCCTAATCAACGGATGCAGACATTGAGTCTATTTTTATTCTGCAGAAAGATCCATCAGAGCCATGTATAATCTCCGTAGGTGCGATTCTCTAAGGGAAACAGTTGCCTTAGAAAATCGTGCCAACGGATGCGCGCTTTAAGGATATTAACATCATGGCGGTGCCTTGTCAATATATCATGAAAACATCATGTAAGTACGTAAGAAAAAAAAACCGGTCAAGAGCGAGTCGGACTCGCGCACCGAGAAATTCCGTACGTATATTTATGATGTTGATGATTTCTGAAAAACTGTGATATTTAGAGACATCGTTTTATTTTTCCTGTAATTTTTACATTTATAAACTTCTATCACATAGAATAATTTCAGATTTTTATATGTATATGCAAACTTCTGAGATAACGGGGGAACGGTATTTTTTTACATTTTCTTCAAGTTGGAAACTATGCTGCCTAAAAAAAAAATGTTTGAGAATGTGCAAACAGCGTTCTTTCATATGATACCCCACATGCCCTAGTAGCCCCACTTCAAATTTTAAGACCCCTTTCAATCCCTTTTGCAAAAAAGGTTTTTTTTTTTAATTAATTTTTGTTTGCAAAATACTTGGGCAAATGTAATCTAAAACTGTTCTAAATTTCAAGTTGATAGCATTAGTAGTTCTTGAGATATCAAGCGGCGCGAGCATAACCTACTGTGACATGGCTTGTCACACATTTTATCACAATTTGGGTGATAAAAACGTTTTATAACGTTACGTCGTCGTCGTCGTCGTTACGTTTTAAATTTAAACATTTTTATCTGTAACTTTTATGGTGTACATAATAAAGAGTATTCTATTCTATTCTATTCTACCATAAATTCTAGCACGACAGCGCAGATAATTTCTTGAAATGTGACATAACTTCTTGACTTTAGTTGGGACTCCAACGATGCTTTTCAACAAACTGGCGCGAGGATTTTTTTTTTTCATAATGATTTTGTTAATTTTTTGTGAAAAATTGCTCGCTTTTTTTTAGGAGGTATTGACTCAAATCCTTCCTGAAACTCAAACTCAAAGCATTTATTTCAATTAAACCATTGATAGGTACTTTTGAATTGTCAAGAAGTCGGTCAGATATGAAGCTAGTTGCCCATTCCAAAATAGTAGGTTCCTATGGAGATGTTTATTACCTATTATGGTATAGTAATTTTATTCTAGGTGCATCGTCATCACATAAATTAATGTACCTATAAAAATATTGTACAAGATTTTAAAAGAGTACCGGTGGAGTTTCTTGCCCATTCTTCTCCATACGAAACTACCTTTTGGAAGGGGCGACTAGAATCAATTCTATTTTTTAGGGTTCCGAAGTAAACAAGGAACCCTTATAGTTACGCCATGACCGTCTGTCTGTCTGTCTGTCTGTCCGTCCGTCCATCTGTCCCCAGCTTAGCTCAGAGACGCTTAGTCCTAGAAAGCTGTAATTTGGCATGGGTATACATATTAATCATGCCAAAAAAATGGTAAAATAAAATTATGAAAAACATTTTTTTTTAGGGTACCTCCCTTACACGTGAAATGGGGATGATATTTATTTTTCTCGTCTATTCCATGGTGTGGGGTATTGTTGGATAGGCCGTTCAAAAATATTATGGGTATGTGAGAACCAATTTTTCAATTAAGGGATCCGTTTGCGTAATATTAGGTGTTCGCGCCTGCTCATTTTGTTTGGGCAAATCAGCACCCACGTGTTTTACTGCTACATGCAACTTTTTACTTTTTTTATATTTCTATCATGTCGGTAGGCGTGGAAGAGAAAATTATGTAGGTATTCATTATTTCAGCTCCGCTAACGGAGGTTATCAAAATTACTAAAGTATACTAGTTTCAATTTCTTCATGAGTTTTACTAAAGGAATTCCAATCTTGTGCTTAAACAAAGATTTGGCGACCGTGACAGGAATGTCCTTATGAAAATTGGGTAATATAGTAGAACACGAGTGGCGTCCTACTTACTCGGCGATACTGAAGAGCCAAAGGAGAACGAAATTGGAAGTTACTGCAGTGCAAGCAACCAGTCTGGTCTTCCGTGCCAACGAATCAGCTAAAGATCGTAACGGGATTACATGGATTCATCAATATCACCAAGTTAAGTGCCTCCTTGTGTTCCGTTCTACCTCACCAAAATACCTACAACCAATTTCCAAATTACATACATAATCCTTTCTAAAATACCTCTATTCCAATAACTAGCCTTTATTTGTGCTATTTTCCTTAATGTAATAGGTTTTATCGTGCCAAATAAGTGCATAGGTAAAAGTACCTACATATACCGTCCACTATAAAATCATGTTGAAATTTTCCAAATTAAAGTCCTTGTTCATTAAATTATTCATTTGCCAAATAACGTACATATATGTAAATAAGTATTATTCATAATTGTCATACTCCTTCCTCGATATAGCTGTCGGTTTTTTATTCCTATATTAAGCCGATTTGCCGAAATTTCCAGGCCTTATCCTGAGGGCCAAGTCGGTCGACTGAGTATTGCGGCCATCATTGCCTGTTTGCTGAGTGAGACACTGCAGCCAGCCGAGATCAGATCCCAGGATATTCCACCGAGAGGAGGAGCGTGAGACTATCATTATTTTATTCCTTTTCCGCATTAGTTTAGAATTTAAACATTGTCGATATAGTCAAATTCAATTGGTTTTAAGTACCTATAATACTAAAGTAATAGGTAGACGTTTAATCCATTTTAACTAAAGTTATATTATTATTTATACGTCAAAATGCCGCTAGAAGGTGGCGATAAATTCTCTGCTAAGGTGTCTTTAAAAGAATTACTAGTAAAACGTAGTTCAATTAAAGGACAAATTACAAAATTTCAAAACTATTTGGACAAAATAAGTGAATTACCAGAGTTATCAAACATAGATCTTGCGGAATTGAGTTTAAGATTAAATATAAGTTTCAAGGATTATCGACAAGGTTTGATGATTTGCAAACAGAGATTGAAGTTTTAAATGCTCCAAATATTCAATTAGAACTTGATGAGCGAGAACGCATCGAACAGGATATAGTTCAAAATATAGCTATAGCCAAGACAGAGCTACAACAATATAATACTGATGATGATGGTAAGCGTCGTCAATCTATCCTGGTAAATGCGGATTCGGATCATCAAAACGTGGGTTTTAGATTACCTCAAATACAGATTTCTAAGTTCGATGGATCACACTTCCGCTGGCTCGAATTTCGGGACACATTTCTTAGTTTGATTCATAAAAATGAACGCATTCAAGACATACATAAGTTTCATTATTTAGTTTATTATCTGGATGGTGACGCTGCGCGTGTCATTTCGAACCTCGAGGTATCTTCGTCTAATTACCAAGAGGCTTGGAAACAGGTTTGCGAGCGTTACGATAACAAAAGGATTCTTATGAATCATCACCTAGATTCTTTAATAAATATTCAACCAATAACGCGTGAGTCAGATAGGTCTCTTCGGTGTTTAGTTGATAACGTCACTAAAAATCTAAGAGCTTTAAAGAGTTTAGGTCTACCTACAGACCATTGGGACATGTTGCTAATATTTATTTTATTGCTTAAATTGGATAGTCGTACCATACTAAAATGGGAAGAATATCGCAACACAATAGATTGCGTTAATGACTTGCCGACTTTGGAGCAATTTAATAAATTCTTAATTGACCGCGCCAATGTACTAGAATCATTTAATCAGAATAAATCTATGAGCAACAATAATAATAATTCTAAATCACAACAAAACCCACGTCCCTCGTCTAATCAATCTCAATCAAATAACAATAAGCTTGCTTCTAATAAACCAAGCCGTAACCAAAATACCAATGTCTTTGCATCAACTTCTCAATCTCGTAATAATTCTTCAACTGTTTATCTGTGTGTAGTATGCAATGGAAATCATAGGATTTATGATTGTCCAACTTTTAAATCAAAATCCATTCAAGAGAAAATGTCATGCATATCCCAATATAAATTGGGTGTAAATTGCCTGCGCCAAGGTCATCCTGCGTCTGAGTGCGGCATGGGTTCGTGTCGGCATTGCAACCAAAAGCATAATACTCTTCTCCACGATTCTAGCGTATCAGCTAACTGTAACGAAATAGACGCAAATAACGATAGTAAAAAGGAGACCGTAGTGACTTTTTCTCAACAAAATAATGGTCATGTATTTCTGTCTACGGCTATTATAGAAGTTCATAATCCTCAAAATAACAAAACCGAAAGAGTTCGCGCGCTGTTAGACAGTGGCAGCCAGTCTACTTTCATTACAAAATCCCTGCAACTAAAATTAGGTTTAATGTGTAATCCGTTAAATGCATTAAATGTTATAGGAATAGGAAACAATAAGTGTGACACAATATTAGAAAGTTGTGTTACTCATCTAAAATCAATCCATGGCACTTACCAAGTTAAGTTGTCTAGCTATGTTCTCAACCAACTTACCGGAGACATTCCAAAGGTTTTCGTCGATACAAATCACCTGAAAATACCAAAGGGTATTATATTAGCTGATCCTAAATTCAATGAACCTGCTGCCATTGAGATACTCATTGGTGCAGACATCTTCTGGGATATACTAGTTAGCGGACAACGCTCCCTAGGCCCAGATAATCCTAAATTACAAAATTCTAAATTAGGTTGGATTATAGCCGGCCCTATCAATGCACAAAAGTATAATCAAAATATTCAATGCAATCATGCAATTGTTCCAAACAACAATTTGGATGAAATGCTTACTAAATTCTGGGAACTCGAAAGTCTCCCTCAAAGAAAGATTTTCAGTCCCAACGAAATAGCATGTGAAAAACAATTTCACAAAACCACAACTCGTTTGAGTAATGGCAGATTTAGAGTGAAGTTACCACTAAAGGACTCGCCTGACTGCCTCGGTGATTCTTATTACCAAGCTAAAAAACGTTTCAAAAATCTCGAAAAAAGATTCAAGAAAAATCCGACACTAAAGTCACATTACGTAGAATTTATACGTGAATATTCCAACCTAGGACATCTTTCAGAGTCACCTGTTGCAATACCAAATCCTTCATATTTTCTATGTCATCATGCTGTATTCAAAGAGGACAGTGAGTCCACCAAGATTCGAGTGGTATTTGATGGCTCAAATCCCACAACCTCTGGCTACTCTCTAAATGACATCTTAATGGTTGGGCCTAATTTGCAGAATTCTCTATTCTCCATTCTAATTAGAGCACGTCAATATAAGTACATTTTGACTGGAGACATAGCTAAAATGTATAGACAAATTGCTATGGACCCACATGATTGTGATCTTCAATTAATATTATGGAGAGAAGATGAGTCGCATCCTATCCAAACTTTGCGTTTAGATACGGTCACTTACGGTACTGCAAGTGCCAGCTATCTTAGCACTAAATGTCTGTGGCAAGTAGGAGAAGAGTGTGATGATGAATTAATTAAAACTATAATACAAAATGACTTTTTTGTTGATGACGTCATTACAGGCTCAGACAATGAAGATCAACTTTTATACATACAAAAGGCACTTTCTACTGCTCTAAACACAGCTTGTTTTCCCCTACGAAAATACAAAACTAATTTACCAAAATTATTCCATAATATAGAAATTAATACAAAAGAAAAACTTACCTTGAGTGAATCCTCCAGTACTCTTGGTCTAGGGTGGGATCCAAGTGATGACACGTTCAATTTTCCTGTAAAAAATAATGACATAAACAACACAATAATTACCAAAAGATTTATAATGTCGCAGTCACTTCGTATTTTTGATCCACTTGGGTTATTGAGCCCATGTATAATTCAATCTAAAATATTGATTCAAAGGTTGTGGGTCAAGGGAATTGACTGGGATCAACCTGTACCTAACGAAATACAGGAAAGTTGGAATGAAATATCAAAAAACTTACTTTTACTTGCAGACCTTCATATTCCACGTAGAGTGATTGGTGATTCACCAAAGTCCATAGAACTGCATTCGTTCAGCGACGCCTCACAAGTCGCTTACGGGGCCTGTATCTACATGAGAACGGTGAACGAAAGCGATGAGGTGACAGTGAGTTTGTTATGTTCAAAATCCAAGGTTGCTCCTATAAAGCCCATCACCATACCTCGCCTCGAACTTTGCGCGGCGTTATTGTCAGCTAATCTATGTGAATCTGTTATCGAGTCCTTAAGACTTCTTCCTACAAAAATGATACATTGGTGCGATTCTAATATCGTACTATGCTGGATAAAAATGATCCAGGAAAACTAAAAACATTCGTCGCAAATAGAATAGCTGAAATTTTAGATCTTACTAATCGCAAGGATTGGCGTCATGTTCCCACTGACGTCAACCCCGCTGACCTAATTTCTCGAGGTGTAAACGCTCATCACCTTCGTGACAATTTGATGTGGTGGCGAGGCCCATCGTTTTTATACAATGATGAATCAAAATGGCCAATACTACATACAAATCAAAATATTGAATTACCTGAAGTAAAAAGTCATTATATTAATTTACCTGAATCTACATTCGATTTCAAGGTATTTTCAAAATTGCAAAGAACATTTGCATATATTTTACGGTTTTTACACAACTCTAAACGATTAAATAGGCTTAATCGTTTATCTGGCCCTTTAACAGTGCATGAACTAAATCATTCCTTTATTTTCCTTTGTCGAGTTGCACAGAAACAATCTTTTCCTCTTGAATATAAAAGAATTCAATCAAAATCATTATTGCCGAAATCTAAATTATTATGTTTATCACCTTTCTTTGAGCCCACAACTAATCTAATAAGAGTTGGAGGGAGATTACATAATTCTAATTATTCTTTTGATAAAAAACATCCATTACTCTTGGATTCTTCTCATTATGTAACAAAACTTTATTTTGTACACGAACATTTACGAAATTTGCATGCTGGTCCACAGCTATTACTAGCAACGATCAGAGAATCTGTGTGGCCTATTAACGGCAGAAGGTTAGCTAGAAGCGTTGTAAAGCAATGTGTCACTTGCGTGCGTGTTCGTGGGCAAACCATATCCCCAAAAATGGGCAAATTACCTACAAATCGTATTTCCGTTGATTTTCCTTTCAAATCTGTCGGGATTGACTACGCCGGTCCTTTTCTCATATTAAATCGCAAGGGACGTGGTGCTAGATTAGTAAAATGCTACTTATGTCTATTTATTTGTCTACGTTTTAAATGTGTTCATTTAGAACCCGTTAGTGACTTGACCAAAGAAGCTTTTATTATGACATTTCGTCGATTTGTTGCTCGCCGTGGCAAGCCAGCGGAGGTTTGCTCTGATAACGGACGAAATTTCGTTGCCGCTGCTAAGGAACTTAGCAATTTTCTAAAACTAAATAGCGAATCTCTTTCTCAGTTTGCAACAGGAGAAGGAATAAAATTTTCATTTATACCTGCTTACAGTCCTCACTTCGGTGGAATTCGGGAAGCTGGAATTAAAGCTGCTAAATATCATGTCAAAAGAGTCATGGGAAATTCCCATCTTTCTTTCGAAGAAATAGGTACTTTATTCGCACAAGTAGAGGCAGTTCTAAATAGTCGCCCCTTGTGCCCAATGTCTTCATCCCCTGATGATTTCCTATCCTTATCCCCAGGGCACTTCCTGATTGGCAGATCACTCAATGCGCTGCCAACCCCAGTTCAAGACGATTGCAAGACGACCCATCGTAACCGGTACGCTCGCCTTGAGCAAATAAGGCAAGAATTTTGGAAGCGCTGGCAAAAGGAATATATCTCTGAACTTCACCAACGTACTAAATGGAAGACTGATTCTAAAAAGCTGAATATCGGAGATCTGGTGATCTTACAAGAAGACAATACACCACCACTCAATTGGCGCCTCGGACGTGTCGCCAGACTTTTCCCTGGACCAGATGGCATATCTCGAGTCGCAGATATCAACACGGCAAGAGGCTGCGTGCGTCGATCTCTAGTCCGCCTGTGCCCCCTGCCTACGTGTGAAGAGTTTCCTGGTTGAAGCTCTGCGTCCTTCAACGGGGGGAATTTATGTTCGCGCCTGCTCATTTTGTTTGGGCAAATCAGCACCCACGTGTTTTACTGCTACATGCAACTTTTTACTTTTTTTATATTTCTATCATGTCGGTAGGCGTGGAAGAGAAAATTTTGTATTCATTATTTCAGCTCCGCTAACGGAGGTTATCAAAATTACTAAATTATACTAGTTTCAATTTCTTCATGAGTTTTACTAAGGAATTCCAATCTTGTGCTTAAACATTACATGTTAGTCAAGTCCCCCCCCCCCCCCCGCCAGCTAAATGGTTGGTTTTGGATATGTGAAAAAATTCATGGCGATGGTATATATAACGAAATTAAAAGGAAAACTATCACAGTTAAGTAGGCTTCACAAGTTAACGAGTAATAGTCGACCAACTTAAATTTGCAGTTGGAAAATTGACCGTAACGTATATCGATATATGGGAAAGCATGTTTTTCAACTACAATGTTAAGTTTGTTTTTGGGATATATTCATCCCAACTACGGAACCCTTCATTGTGCGTGGTCCGACATGCACTTGGCCGGTTTTTTTTTATAGGTGAGCCCGTTCTTGAGTTATAAAATTACAACGAAAAGTGGCATTGATTTTTATAGATATAGATTTGAATTTCGTCTCATTCAGTTGAAGTATGGGGGAGGGATTTTATTATAAAATTTTAAACAGTACCCCATGAAAGATGAGTAGTTGTGCCAGTCTGAAACCTGGTTGAGCTAATAGATCCCTACTTCTAGTACTATAAGGCATGTATTTAATGCGGCAACTAAGTAAAATGAATATAGGTTTCAAAAAAAAATAGAGTGGGTACCATATATAATGGGTTGGCAGCTAATAAGGAGTATCGTAATAAGTAATAGGTAGCATATTAATATATCAGTAATAAGCTCCGTTTTAATTTAAACTAGCATCAAGTTTTTCTTTTGGGAACAGAATTAATATCTAAGCGGAAACTTAATGGCGAAAATAAAATAGAAAATGGGCATTCATAAATAATATATTATTATTGTATTATTAGGGCAGGTTTAGATTTTCTATATAATCTAGTCGTGTCTGGCACTCGCCGGCCGCTCCCGCGGCACCGCTCGCTTCGCTCGCTCGGCTCGTGCGTAGGAAGTCACAGTTTTAACCTAACCTAACCATTAAAAAAAAAAAATAACCTACTCTAACTAGACTGGTAATATATTATCTTTGCCACCCTACTAACATTATTAGTCGCCAAGTCATTATTTATAGCTCCTCGCCTAATATTTTATTTGACTGGTATAGTTTATTTGCTACCTAAACGCAGCTGCTAGTTTTTATAACACCTTTAATTTTGAACCTTACATAATATAATAGTCGCGAAAATATTTAATCGCTGGCAAGTTATTTTATTTGTTGCAAACATTTAGTCGACTTTTAAATTATTAGTCACTCGGAAAATAATAAGCTGTACTATAATTTTTTTCATACGTAAATGATGTGGCGAAGGATTGCAAGGATTCGTTTCGACTACTAGTGCTGAAATTTGTATTCGGTTAAGATTATTGTTATAAACGAAAAGTGGCATTGATTTTTATAGATATAGATTTGAATTTCATATCATTCAGTTGAAGTATGGGGGAAGGATTTTATTATAAAATTTTAAACAGTACCCCATGAAAGATGAGTAGTTTTGCCAGTCTGAAACCTGGTTGAGCTAATAGATCCCTACTTCTAGTACTATAATTATGTCTTTCGCCTCTTTAACTAAAAAAATGTAATTTTTTTATACGTAAATGATGTATTCATAGATATATTGACAAGGCACCGTCATGATGATAATATCCTTAAACAGTTCCCTAAGAGAATCGCGCCTGCGGAGATTATGGCTCTTGTCTGCAGAATAAATATAGACTCGAAGTCTGCAGCCCGTCCCCAAAGTAAAATAACACTGCAATACACAGAAATTTCCAAAAAAGACATAGCTACTAAAAAAGAAATAGTATGCACATCAGAAGAAAGACTGGTAAAATATGGAGTCCCACAAGGGAGTGTACTGGGGGGTTGTTCATCATATATATTAATGACTTACCAAGAGTAACAAATTTTGCAATGTCACTTTTTGCTGATGACAGTACGGTCATTATACATTCTAGAGATAATGAGACATATGAAAGCGATATTAACAATACTATCACATCAATAGTAGCGTACTGGGCCCAATACTATTCCTTATTTACATAAATGACATTATAAAAATAACTAACCATAAATGCAATTTAATTGCCGACGAAATATCTATTATAGTGACATCTAACAAAAAACCATTTTTAGACCATGAGCTTGACATTAATGATACAATTGACAAATTACTGCATTGGCTTGACATTAACCATTTGAAGATAAATTTAGACAAATCCGTATGTAACCAATTTAATCAATCAAATAATTATAAAAATAACATTATACTCAATATTAATAAAATCAAAGAAGTAAAGCATACAAGATTTTTAGGCGTAGGCAATGTTAGCACTAAAATTAATAAATTTGTATACGCACTAAAACAAGTTAAAAATGTAACTAACATAAAAACTGCTGTGATGTCATACCAGGCGTACGTCGAATCGTTACTACGCTATGGCCTTGTAATGTGGGGTAACAGCACCGACTTCTGTAGAGCATTCATAGCTCAAAAAAAGTGCACCAGGTCAATTTGTGGTCTTAATTAAACCTGACGACTCATGTCAACTATGATAATATTTAAGAAACTTGGTTTGTTACCGTTACCGTCACTTTACGTTTACGAAATATGTGTGTTTGTAATTAAAAATAAACAATTATTTAAGTCTGCAAATGATGTTAATCCTAGGAACAGACGAGATCCTCATAAACTAGTGTTGAATGATTTACCTAGACTAGCTAAGTACAATAATAATTGCCTAGCAATGTGTGTGCCGCATTTATAACAAAATACCAAGACATTTCAAAACACTAAATACAAGATTATTTAAAATTAAGTTTTATAATTGGTTACTTGAATGTAGTTTTTATAGTTTAAAGGCTTCTTAACATGGCATAGTTGGCTCAATGATAAGATATGGTGTAAAATTCTGGGGAAACTCGACCAATAAAGAAAACATTTTTAAATCCCAAAAAAACCGGCCAAGTGCATGTCGGACCACGCACAATGAAGGGTTCCGTAGTTGGGATGAATTTATCCCAAAAACAAACTTAACATTGTAGTTGAAAAACATGCTCTCCCATACATCTATATACGTTACGGTCAATTCTCCAACTGCAAATTTAAGTTGGTCGACTATTACTCGTTAACTTGTGAAGCCTACTTAGCTGTGATAGTTTTCCTTTTAATTTCGTTATATGTACTATTGCCATGAATTTTTTCACTTGACTCTAACAAAAAATAGCACTTTAAAGCTTAATATTACGCAAACGGATCCCTTAATTGAAAAATGGTTTTGTCAAACCCACAATATTTTGGAACGGCCTATCCAACGATACCCCACACCATGGAATAGACGAGAAAAAAAAATATCATCCCCATTTCACGTGTAAGGGAGGTACCCTAAAAAAAAATGTTTTTCATAATTTTATTTTACCATTTTTTCGGCATGATTAATATGTATACCCATGCCAAATTACAGCTTTCTAGGACTAAGCGTCTCTGAGCTAAGCTGGGGACAGACGGACGGACGGATAGACAGACAGACAGACAGACATGGCGAAACTATAAGGGTTCCTTGTTTACTACGGAACCCTAAAAAGGTGCATTAGGGCCATGTTTGGGCTAAAGATGACCGAAAGCGGTAAAACATATTTCATTAAGCATAAAATATTAAGTCTTCCGTCTCTGTTTATATATGAAGCTGCTAATTTCGTTAAAACTAATCCTACGTTGTTTACCAAACAATCGGACGTTAGCATTCGTAGTCGTCGGGTTAAGGATGAGTTATGTATCAAATACGGTAGTTATGGTCAAGCACGGCTTTGATGCATAAAAGCATAATTATTCTGTTTGGCCCCAAAAATGTATAATAAGCTCCCAACACCTCTGAAACAACTGCCCACTAGGTTGTTTAATTTGCATAAAAAAAAAACTTATAGCCAAAACTACTACAGCTTATCAGAGTTTCTAAATGAACGAAATTAAGAAAATGGTTAATGAACTGTTTTAAGTTAGTTAAGCTGTTTCTAAACTGATGTATTGATAATGTAGTTGGGCATATGCATGGTAAAAATAAGTTCTGTGTTTTTTTTTGTACGCTTTAACTGGCAAAACATGTGGCTCCTTTTTATTTATTTTAATTCCATCCACAATGTGCATGTATTGTACTTACTCATGTTTTACAAAAATAAAAATATCTTTATCTTTAAAATACCGTAAGACATGATACTATGAAAGTAACTAAAATAGACTAGCCTCGCGGTATCTACATCAGTAAATTCACGGATTTTTCTGACAGCATATGCTGCTGAACTTAGCCGTTCTGCTAGAGATGTTAAATGAGGACCCCATTGATGCCTAGAGCCGAGCGTGATCCCCAGGAAAACAGTTTTATCGACGAATTCTAGTTTCTCTTGATTCAATACTAACTCATAATCGCTACTTTTTACATTTGGTAAAGAAAATCGTATGCACTTAATTTTTTTTCCATTTAATACTAAATTATTGGCAGTGAACCAATTTTGGACTTGCAGTAAGGCGTTATTTACGTCTTCAAAATTTGAAGCACGTCTATCTACCTTAAAAATCAAGGAAGTATCGTCAGCAAATAACACCATTTGTGGTTGATTATTTAATAAATGGAGTAGATCATTAATATATACTAAAAAGAGGAAAGGACCCAAATAGAGCCTTGAGGAACACCGATTTTTACTTTTAAACCGAGTGAATTGATACCATTTATTTGAACTAGCTGTTGTCTATCGTTTAAATAAAATTTTACTAAACTAAGCGCAAGTTTTCCAAGTCCGTGATGCTCCAGTTTCAATAGCAAGGTTTCGTGATCGACGCAATCAAATGCCTTGGAAAGGTCACAAAATATTCCTATGGCATCTTGGGCTTCTTCCCACGCGTTATAAATTTATTATGTTTCTGTTATTTTCATTATTTGATTATTGTTTCGATGTTTTATATAATATAAGATGAGAATTGTTTTTATTATAAAATATTTTTCCTATCAATATTGTTTTATTTTAGTAATAGGTCTAATAATTGTATATCCTCATAAATGTATATGTACCTACTACCTAATAAAATTGAAGTACATGTAAAGTAAGATAACATGACATAATAATTATCACACCTATAAATCCCCAAATGTGAGGCAGAGTACCTTTAGAACATCCACATTTCACCAGTTATATTGTCAAGTCCCATAAAATAAGGCCTATGTCCCATGTAGGAAATAAGATAACACTAAAAATGTATCAATGTTCGCAAAAATTGTTTGTAACTGTATGGGATAGCTACTTACTCGCACACACACACACATCATTATCATCATCATCATTTCAGCCGAGACGTCCACTGCTGGACATAGGCCTCCCCATTTGGGAGGAGGGGTTGCCATAATCGCCACGCTTGGCAGGCTGGTTGGCGTTCGCAGTATGGTGTTAAAATGCATAGAGAACTGCTGCCCATTCTCTAGTAAGTCCCTTAGTTGCCTTTTACGACACCCACGGGAAGAAATGGGATGGTGCTATTCTTTACGTCCGGCACCAAACGGACACACACTCACTGATATCGAAAAACCTCTCATATTCTGCAGGCCTAACCGCCTAACAATAGCAATGTGAGTGCTACCATCCACACTTATAATTAGCCTATTTAAACCAACAAACTCGAGGTCCGTCATTCTCTGAAGAGTTACGCATCATCGGCGATAATGGTCTCCGTATAACGCGCGTGCTCTAGGAAATTTTCCTATAGGGCTAAATCTGCCATGAATACAATAGTTCTTTATGAAATCATCAATATGATTTGTAAAATGTTGCTCTTGACTAACTTCTTATGATTCTGCTATTTGACATTAAACTTCATTAAAGCAATTCATAATACGTGGACCGTTTTACGAATCTCCATACAAAACTGTCAAACATATGAATTGCGGGATATGAATTGTACGCAGATCATACTATGAATTGTCAGTTTGTGACCATTTTACGAATTTTAATATGATTCATAATATTATCCTATTATGATTCTGCCAAAGCAGCCTTTTTAGACCCCCTGATATCTTTTTCACAGGGCAAACCTTATGTGGTCGTCTTGGCAACATTTTACATGAAATGTTTTTGGTGGGATTGATAATTTTCCAAACCGTTTTTCGAAAAAACTTTTTTAAAAGATTTGAGTTTCAAAACTATTTAAGTGTATAGAATTGACTACACTTAAGAGTTCAGTAGGCTATTTATACCAAGTGGATATTATTATGGCTGAAAAAGATAATGTTAGTACGTTTAATTTACCCAAAAACCCTATGTTTAACCCTAACTTTACTATGTCACACACATGAAGTCGGGGCTAGCACGGGCTTACCCAAGACGTTTTTGACATGACGTGATAGATTATGTCATGTCTTACAATTTGTCTTAAATGCTAGCACGGGTCAACCATGTGACATAATCTAGAGGCGTGACATGCTTTTCTTTTTGCTGACTGAAAAATCAGTTTATGGGCGGAGTAAATAATAGAACACAATTCGGTGTCTATAAACATAAAGTATATTATTTTAAATATTAAGTAAATACTGTTACAAAGGTAACGAAACTTAGCCACGCGCGCGTGTGTTATTCAAAGAGCGCCGCCATGTACTGACTGACCAAATTAGCGAGAAGTGCCGAAATATTTCCGCTCACACACGCACTGGCAATTGTCTATGCACCACTAATTAATGCATAATTTGCGTAAGTAATATATCTTTTTCTTTCTAACTAGGATTTTGTGGGTCTGAGCGGGGCGCGTCAGATTGGAACCGTATGTCACCTTTCCCTGACTTTCAAGCGTATTCAGGCGCAGGGCGCATAGAATAGAATCATACCTTTTGCACAGGTTCTTGACCTTACAATGTTTACCTATTATTACGGACTCAGATCTACATCATGTTGAAAAATAACAAAATGGAAAATAATTTCCTGTAGCTAAAGTATTCATTGGATTTGATTTATTTTTTGTATACGAGTATAAAACAAGATACTCTTTACGTGGTTTATAGGAATGTCAATCGTCCTGTAACACCTTGTATACAGGGTGACAGGGAAATTCGACCGATTCCTCGAAAGGGGTGATACTAGAGGTCATTAGCAACAAAAAGTCCAGTTAACTATGGGTCAAAACTGGATGGTTACCGAGCTGTGACGGTTCTCCGATTTTTTCTGACTTGTTACCAAAAAGAATTAACTATGAAAAAACTACTGAACCCTAAACGTTTAATTGATATTTTTCTGAAAGCTGAAAAAGGAGTGATCATTAAAAAAAATATGCTTGCGCAAACTTACATAACATCAGAAATAAAAAATCTTCAGTAGCAATGTAAATTAAGTAGTAATAAAAGTAAATTTTTACTTAATTTGTTGCTAATGACCTCTAGTATAACCCCTTTCAAGGAATAGGTCGAATTTCCCTGTCAACCTGTATATGTACATATCGACGGTTAAAAGGTAATAGGGCATAAGCGACATTTTGGTCGGTAATGAGTTATGAATGCTATCCTACTTAAAAAAATTCGCTCTATCGAATCCGCTTACTCCCACGGCTCTACAATGACTTTTTTGTCACTTATGCCCAAGCAAAAAACTGCGTTTTCGAAGTGTCATTTCGGTGTAACCAACAGAATTTTAGGCCTTTTTTACCCTTAAGGCGCTTGTACCCCTGTAAAAATAGCATCACTTTTGGTTTATAGTCGGTAATGTATTTTTACTTCTTACTGGCGTAGGGATTCCGGGTGCTTACGCCTCTTTACAATTAGCACCTATTTTGAAAGCTGGCACTTATGTCTCTTTACCTTTGTCGCCATAAACATTAAGCGTCGGTTATACCTTACTACCATTTACAAGTTTACAATACAGTTGTCGCTTATACGCAATTACTTAAATGTAATTTGATATTGAACTGTCGGTTATACCTTACTACCATGTACAAGCTAACAATACATTTGTCGCTTATACACAATTACTAAAATCAAATTTGATATTGAAATGTCTGTTATACCTTATTACAATTTACTATTTTAATATAACTTTGCCGCTTACGCCGTATTACTTTACAATGGTGGTTTACGAAATGGTGCTTACGCCAATTTGTATCCCGTTTTTGTACTCAAGTAGCTATTTAACGTGTCGCTTATTCCAAAATCAGTCGACCGCGTGCAGTGACGGCGAGAGCATGTGCGTTTAATTTTTGAAAAAAGTGCGCGGAAGTTCCTGTCAACGGTATGTTATTATTACCTATTTCTCTATGCTGTTTGGTAGTGAATGGTTGTGATTGATTACTAACTGAGTATGTACATAATTATAACGATGTTTATTATTTTGAATGGATCGTTTTAGGTTAAAATGGAAAGAAAAGATCGAAAAAGAGACATTCTGGAAATGGCTTTAAAAACATCGGGTATACGAAATCAGAAGAAATGTCGCAAAAGCCGTCTCTTCGAATTTGATAAGGTAAATTTTAATTGTTTTATAGTTTTGTTTGTGAACTTCAACGGTAGGTATAGTTTAGTAGGTCTAAACAAAACGTAATATAAACACCCATTGGGCGCTTTCACATTACACGATAACGGTAACGGCACGGTATCGGGCCGATATCGTTCCGATTTCGGTATATGACATGATATCTATACTAATATTATAAAGCTGACGAGTTTGTTTTTTTGTTTGCTTAAACGGGGTAAACTCTGAAACTAAAAGTCGGATTCGAGTGTGTCAACTCATGCATGCCGCACGTCAAATGAGAACTTTGTGATTGTTTTTAACCCCCGACGCAAAAACGACGAATTGTTAAAGTTTGACGTGTTTGTGTATGTGTGTCTGTCTTTGGCATCGTAACTCCCGAACGGATGAATCGATTTTGATTTTGTTTTTTTGTTTGTTAAAATAAAATCCCTGGGGGTACTACACTACCCCGGGTAATATAGGCTATATTACATCATGCTACGACCTACGGGAGCGGAGCAGTAATAAAAAATGCGGGTGAAACCGCGGAGGACAGCTAGTACCTAATAAATATTAATTGGTCAACATTCTGATATTATTAAAATAAATCCGTATTTTATATTCCATTACTTATTTTTATCAAGCTATCCTCAATAATAATGCAATGTTCTCTCTGGCAAGACAAAATCCAAAGCCCTTTGATGTTGAGCAGTTAACTCACAAAGATTTTAAGAGATGGGACCTACTCGCAGACAAGTATTTCGTGGGAAATCTTGTGGGTAAAATCAGTAAAATACGTGTCGCCACTTTCAAAAAGAACCGTACGTCAGCAACAGTTAAATTCTCTATGGATCCGGAGACAATTGTGTCCCATATTGAAGTCGCGTCCAAAACAAAGTTTCTTGACTTACCGGACTGCTATTCTGCACCCTGCCAATTACTGAGAATAAACACAAAGATTTATTGAAACTTTGCTCAGACCAAGTTATACCTCAACAGTTTCAGGCAGAGTACTTAGCTTTAACTTTCAACAAAAAGGTGAAAGATACTTTGCCCGATACTGACATCGAAGATAATGTTGATCATTAGTAATATCTTTAACACAAGGTATTTATTGGTGATGATTGTCCATTTTTTGCGTACGAGACCTACTAAAATTAATTATTCAGGAGATACCTAATTAAGACTGATTAAGTAAATATTAATTTGATTTTAATATTGATCTCGATTAGCTGATAAGTTTGTTGTTATGATTCAGGAGATACCGAATTAAGACTGATTAAGTAATTATTAATTTGATTTTAATATTGATCTCGATTAGCTGATAAGTTTGTTGTTATGCAGTCGATTTGTTTGAAGTGCTGAGCTTTTACGATAAGGTTTTATAGTCTAAAATACCACTATGTATCTGATAATAGTTCCTTTAACCTGCCTACCATTTTGATGTGGTACCTACCACACTTTGTGACTGATTATTATATTTTATTAAGACACATTATATTTATTATTGTTAGCAAAAAAACTTTCATCATAGTGGCTAAATAAGTAATGTACTTATTTAGCCACTATGATGAAAGTTTTTAAACTAAAACACCATGCAGTGTTATGCGCAGTCACTATTCATTCATTCACCATGTTGGTGAATGAATGAATAGTCACTGCGCACGCAATAAGTGTATTACTTATTTAGCCACTATGATGAAAGTTGTTTTGCTAACAATAATAATTAAAATGTGTCAATGATTCTAAGTACGTAGTGCTATGTTGTACTGAGTTTGAAAGAACTTTTATTTTTGGGAGTACCTACCTTTTATATTTTTATAACAATGACACTGCGTGTTTTAGTTGTAAGTAAAAATAAATACTTTGAGAAACTTATTATTGTTGCCTTGAAGGCTGTTGTTTTGTCAAAGATTCTAAGTACGTAGTGCTATGTTGTACCTACTGAGTTTTTTATTTTTGGAAAATCTTTTATTTTTGGAAGTACCTACCTTTTATATTTTTTTATAACAATGATACCTACTTACTTACTTCATACATAGGTAGGTATAATTTCGCTAAGTTACTACTTTATTTTTGTTAACACACACGTTGTGACAACTACTTGGTCTTTTATATAAGATAAGATAAATTTATTTGTCAAAAAAACATGTGTAGGAAATGTTTTTTGACAAATAAATTTATCTTATTTACGTAATAGCATTTATTTATAACTGTGTGTATTTGCTTAATAAATAATTATTGAAAAAACGAATTTTTATTTTCATTTAATCACCAACGATTTGGTTAGATTATAATGTAAAATAGTAATGTAGGTAAGTGATCTAGTAATATGGCATGTGTGAACAAATTTTACCTGACATATCGTAGGCCTAACCTAATTAAACCACAGCTATATCCCTAATCTTTTGAGCTATGTTAACTATAAGGACATTTAAACAAATAAGGCTTTAAAGCCTACATTATCATTAGCTTACTACCTAAATCCTACTCTAGTACTTTTCGTCTGAAAAGTACCTGCCTAATATCTGGAGACCAGCTATGTTAACTCTTATTTTAAAGGAGAATCATGTTGGTTGTGATTCTATTATTTTAAAAACTGACATTTAATCCTCGTTACCATTTGGCCAAATAATGCCGTATGTTGGATGTTCTCGTTTTCCTCTTGATATTGAAATCATGATGTGTGGAAGTATCATGTTACCTTTTTTCCAATCCACTTATAGTGTCGCTAATGTCTAACACCCTGAAGATGTTTTTGCTAAGCACTGTTTCTTATGTTCCATTACCTTATAGCATAATAATGTGAATCGTCACTTATCCTTCTTTACCCATTTAAATTATTCGACAGTCATGTGACATATTCCCTATTACCTCTTGGCATGAGGATATCAAATGTAGCTAAGTCTTCTATACTCTTCGTTTTTTTTTGTGTAGATGTAACTTATGCCTAATTACCTCATAAGGAAAATAAGATCAATTGATCTAAGCGACATAAAACCATATAAAACAACGTCGAATCAAATAAATAAAAGTGCTAATTAATGTCTTAATTTTTTTTTAATCTAGAGCTGTTTCCAGTTTCACAATATGACAATAAATAAAAAAGTTATGTCAATTTTTTTACAATTTCAAACTTTAAACTGCTCTCCTGAACAATTCGGTTTTTGTTGCTTATCCCCTATTACCTTTTAACCGTCGATATAGACTAGCTTTACCCGGCCCGTCTTCGCACGGGTAGCACTAAGTATCTACCCTACCTGCCTACCGTACCTACCTACCTACCCTCCCTCCCTACCTACCTACCTACCCTACCTACATAAATTTTACCTACTTAGATAAGTAGGTAAAATTACCCTACCTACCTACCCTACATTCCTGCCCTTCCTACCCTATATAAATTTTATAGGCACACCCTAAAACGATTTCAGTATTTTTAGGGTTCCGAACCAAAATGGTAAAAAGGAACCCTTATGGTGAGACTAAGTCTGTCTGTCTGTCTGTCACACCTGGATATCTCAAGAACTACTAATGCTATAAACTTGAAATTTAGAATAGTTTTAGATGACGTTTGCCCAACTATTTTGCAGTGCAGTGGGGCTACTAGGGCATGTGGGGGGTATCATATGAAAGAGTGATGTTTGCACATTCTCAAATATTTTTTTTTTTAGCTAGCATTGTTTCCGACTTTTGAAGAAAAATGTGAAAAAAAAAATACCGTTCCCTCCCCTTATCTCCGAAGTTTGCAGAGAAAAATCTTAAATTATTCTATATGATAGAAGCTTATATAAGATTACAGGAAAAATAAAACGATGTCTCTAAATAGCACAGTTTTTCAGAAATCATCAACATCATATATTCGTACGGAACCCTCGGTGCGCGAGTCCGACTCGCTCTTGACCGATTTTTTTAAAGTAACTCATGCACTCGAAAAGCACCATTTGGTGAAATAGAACGACCTCAGATAGCCACCGGAACTAATTTATAGTTATTTTACGGGTTGCCGTTGACGATCTTAAATTGCTTAGCAACCATACGGTTGCTAAGCAATTTAAGATCGTCACAATGCATACGGTGAAGTCAACATCAAATGAAGGGTCTGACTTACTGATGCGGTGCCCCGCCGCGACATTAAAGCGCCATTTCAATGCCATCCATCAATCTCTATAATTAAAAAACTTTTTACAAAAAAAATAACAAGAAAACACCACAAAGTGAAAAATTACTTTAATTTCGGAAGTCGGTGTCTTTGAATCTGTATTTTAGTTTTATGCCACCGGCCTCCGAAATTAAAGTTATTTTTCACTTTGTAGTGTTTTTTTGGAAGTCGGTTATTTTTTTTTGTAAAAAGTTTTTTACGTTTCACTTTTTAGAGGGTCGGTTTTTAATTTATCTAAGTTACTCGTACAATAGCCTAATGTTAACTGCTCATCACCATTTACAAAATATTCCAAAGGTCCATGATCGACGGAATAATCGGTGAACAAACATTAAAAAAAAAACAACCGAACATATAACCTCCTCCTTTTTGGAAGTCGATAAAAATAGGAGGTATTATCGAATTTGAAGGCTCAAGGTATTGTTTTTGACTTTTTAAATGTTCGCTTTTCTTTTTTGCGTCGGGGGTTTTTAGGGTTCCGTAGTCAACAAGGAACCCTTATAGTTTCGCCATGTCCGTCTTTCTGTCTGTCTGTCTGTCCGTCCGTCTGTCCCCGGCTTAGCTCAGAGACACTTAGTACTAGAAAACTGTAATTGGCATGGGTATACATATTAATCATGCCGAAAAAGTCGTAAAATAAAACCATAAAAACCTTTTTTTTCAGGGTACCTCCCTTACACGTGGAATGGGGATGATATTTTTTTTTCTCGTTTATTCCATGGTGTGGTAGTAGTATCGTTGGATAGGCCGATAGGCCGTTCAAAAATATTGTGGGTTTGTCAGAACTATTTTTCAATTAAGGGATCCGTTTGCGTAATATTAAGCTTTAAAGTGCTATTAACACGCTTTTATTAGGTCGACCTGTATGTAACTAACTATGTAATGGAATCTAAGGTAACTAATTTAACCATCTTCCAAGGGTCGTAGCGTAATGAAAATTGGCAGCTGTATGTAGTTCTGATGACAATACAATAATATGGTACTGTCGAACTGATCCGATGATCGAGCCGGAAGATAAGAACTGGAACTTCATGATAGAAAATCGTATCATAGCTGTTTTGGGTTTCTTAGAAAAGTCTTGTAATGAAGTTTGACCACGGTTAGGTTTCAAGGTCTGATGATGAAGCCGGAAGATAGACACTGGCATTCCAAAATGGAATATCGTATCATAGTCGTGTTTTTTTTGGATATGTGAAAAAAATCATAGCAAAAGTATACATAACGAAATTAAAAGGAAAACTATCACAGCTAAGTAGGCTTAACGTGTTAACGAGTAATAGTCGACCGACTTAAATTTGCAGTTGGAGAATTGACCGTAACGTATATCGATGTATGGGAGAGCATGTTTTTCAACTACAATGTTAAGTTTGTTTTTGGGATAAATTCATCCCAACTACGGAACTCTTCATTGTGCGTGGTCCGACATCCACTTGGCCGGTTTTTTAGTATTTGTTGTTATAGCGCAACAGACATACATCATCTGTGAAAATTTCAACTGTCAACTATCACGGTTTATGAGATACAGCCTGGTGACACACGGACGGACGGACAGACAGACAGACGGCGAAGCCTTAGTAATAGGGTTCCCGTTTTACACTTTGGGTACGAAACCCTAAAAAGCAGAATTCAGGCGTTTCTCTAAATCTCGACATAAAAACCAATTGTAATCGGTCCAACCTTTTGGGAGGCTACCATGCCGATCAGACGGATTAAGGCTTAAACATAAAACATCCCTCATAAAAGTGTTAAAAGAAGCAATAACATGGAACAATGCTTTTGCTGTACTGGATACTGACCTCCTTTCTCCGCTGGGCCTGAGCGCGTCATGGACGGCTGGGTCGCGGAGAGCGGTAGATCTTGCGACGGTTCTCAGCGTCCTGCAGGCGATGACGACGAACTGTCTCGTTGCATTCCAGCTGAAAATGATCAAATATTTTGTTTGAATCCATAATAACAGGAGGCTGATAAAAGAACGACACAATTGACACCAATAGTTGAAACAATAGGAAGAGCACAGAAAATACAACTACTTTCCTTACCGTAACTTAAAGATACTTAAACCTTTAGTTATAGTATGTTCTGTGATAGGTACTACTACATTTTTCCGCTTTCAAATTTTCTAAGGAGCATTTTAATTTAAAAAAAACGGTCAAGAGCGAGTCGGACTCGCGCACCGAGGGTTCCGTACTTATAAAATGATGTTGATGATTTCTGAAAAACTGCTATTTAGAGACATCGTTTTATTTTTCCTGTAACCTTTACATAAACTCCTATCACATAGAATCATTTCAGATTTTTATCTATGCAAACTTCGGAGATAAGGGGGGGGGGAACGGTATTTCTTTTTACATTTTTCATCAAAAGTTGGAAACTATGCTGCCTAAAAAAATAAAAAGAAATGTTTGAGAATGTGAAAACAGCGCTCTTTCATATGATACCCCAATTGCCCTAGTAGCCCCACTTAAATTTTTTATGACCACCTTTCAGTCCCTTTTGCAAAAAATATATATATTTTTTAATTTCTTTCTTGTTTGCAAAATAGTTGGGCAAACGTGATCTAAAACTATTCTAAATTTCAAGTTGATAGCATTAGTAGTTCTTGACTCAGACTTAATCTCACCATACGGGTTCCTTTTTACCATTTTGGTACGGAACCCTAACAAAGTCCAAACTGATGGAAATTTATCGATTCGGGGACCCCTACGCCAAACATTGTCCTTATGGGTGGATGCGACGGTGTACAGGGGTCGTGGGGGTATTTAAAGTTTAATATTAAAAACCCTTTTTCCTAAAAAAAAAAGTTAGCAGGTAGGTACTTTGACCTTCAATGTCTCCGTAACGAGAAGGTTCCCATGATGCATGACGGGAAGTAGAATTTAAGATACTCTCGAATGTTAAGCGTCTTTTTACCCCCGCTATATCTAAGATTTTTTTAAGACGCCGCGCCGGCCGACTACTGGTAACCGCTGTCACTGCTGAGATATCCAGGTGTGACAGACAGACAGACAGACTTAGTCTCACCATAAGGGTTCCTTTTTACCATTTTGGTACAGAACCCTAATTACGATCAAGTGATGGAATGTAGTTAAAACGAAATCTTCTGGCTGAGCCATTTGAAAACATGTGTGCTTGCCTGCTACTTTGCTTCAAGTATAACAATATAAATTCTCTGCCGCTTTTAAAAATATGCCCCATACCCTTTAAATTGGAACATATTAATATGTTGCCTGGCAGAAATAGTGCCCGATAGGCAGCGATATGTTTCGTGTGACGTACGTAAAGAATAGCACCATTCATTAAATTTATTTCCGTGGGAGTCGTAAAAGGCGACTAAGGGACTTACTAGAGAATGCGCAGCAGCGTTCTCTATGCATTTTAACACCATACTGCGATCGCCAACCCGCCTGCCAAGAGTGTCGATTATGGCAACCCCGCCCCACCCCTCCTTTTGGCCTATGCTATGCTAGGCAGAAGGACATAGGTCCAGCAGCGGACGTCTTTCGGCTGAAATGATGATGAGGCAGCGATACTAGTACTTTAACGTGCAACGTCCTTTACAAAGTGGTCACTGCTTCTGTGTCACTATTTAGCAGTTTATTGGGACTTTAATCTTGGATAACAGGACTAGCAGTGATGGAACCCTAAGCTAATGTCGGTTAAAAAGTTGGTGCTCACCGCAGCAGCGTCAATATCGTCCTTGATCTGTTTGTTGACGGCGGCCTGGAACTTGCCCCAGAAGTTGAAGCCGTGGGTAGTGAGACCTGGAGTGCGCTCCAACCAGCGCTTGATCAGTGCTAGGAGAGCTGGCTCCTGTTCAGATCTGGAAGAGGTATGTAATTCATTAGAGTCCTGAAGAACACGTTTAAGTTGGTTTAAACATTATGTAGCACAAGCTGGGCTAGAGCTAAGCACGTGGAGCTAAGTACAAGTGCGTACACGTGTACTTAGCTCCGCTTTGTATGAAAAAACTTCTTACAAAAAAACAACCGACTTCCAAAAAAAAACTACACTTAAAGTGAAAAATTACTTTAATTTCGGAAGTTGGTGTTTTTGGATCTGTATTTTAGTTTTTTGCCACCGACTTCCGAAATTACTTATTTTTACTTTGTATTCCATGCTATTGTCAACTGACCATAGCATAAATTTATTCGTGTATGACCATAGCAACACTTTTGGTGAGGTTCACACATCAATTTAAAGTCCCCGTTAAAACTCACGAGGTAGCAGTAACACGATTTATTGCACTGTTACACAAGTTGACCATAGTTGACTATGAAAACGATATAATTATACAATTAAATCATTAGTTAACTGGTTAAATAACAATAATTTAATGATCAATCTTGAAAAGACAAAAGTTATGTTCTTCAGTCAACGTTTGGCCACACCAGACATTAATGTTAATCAACCAAGGGATATTAATAGAAACAGTGGGTGCAGGCGCGCACTAAGAAAGGATTTTTATAAATTCGCACCATAAGCGGTTGAAAAGTGGTGTCAAAGTTTGTATGAAACTCATGTTTTTAAAGTTAGAGACATGAATGTTGGCCTGATTGTTCCTTTCGACTTCTAGGTGCTCACGAAGAAAGGATTTTACGAAATTCGGCGCTTAAGGGTGAAAATAAGGGTTTTTAATGTTTGTATGAAAAATGTACCAAATGCAGTTAAGATCCAAATTGAATCTTACGGCAACGAGTTATTGCATACTTTATGGGTTATGAGCCTCTCCGAACGGGATATCGTCGCCCTGGCACACACAGGCATTTGAAGGAACACGGGTGGGTTTTAGTCAGTAAAAGTCTGACACACATAAAAATGACCTTCATTGAAATTTCCTGAGAATCAGATTATTTTTACTCCCTGTTGTGCGTCCCCAAAACCAGCAATAAAAATACCATCTTGAAACACCTAGAACTCAAATGGGAACTATTCCCATTTTAAATGGATGTCAGCACCAACTGACGGGGTCCGAAAGGGCCAACGCCTGCCAGGGTTATGAGCCTGTCCGAAAGGGATATCGTGGCCCTGGCACACACAGGCATTTGAAGGAACACGGGTGGGTTTTAGTCAGTAAAAGTCTGACACGCATCAAAATGATGAAATAGGAGAGAGATGAAAATAAGCATGCGCCATCGCCAGGGATATTTAGTATTTGGCAAAGAATTTGCATGCCACAATTGTGGCGATAAGTCCCCTCTATGAGGAGTGGCTAGAGAGGCGCCACGGCTTCCTCACCTTCCGCCTGGCGCACGTCCTCACCGGACACGTTTGTTTCGGGAGGTTCCTATTCAGAATAAAGTGGGAGGAAACGCCCGGGTGTCACCACTGTGTGGATCGCCCGGAGGACACAGTGGAGCATACGGTTGAGGTCTGCCCTGCTTGGGCGAAGCACCGCCATGTCCTCACGGAGGCGATCGGTGGCGGCGATCTCTCGCATCTGGCCCTGGTTCAGGCCATGGTTCGGAGCGAGAGTGCACGGGAGGCCGTCACCTCCTTCTGCAAAGCAATAATGCATGCGAAGGAGGAGGCGGAACGCGTGAGGGTGAGGCAGGGTTCGCGCCCTTACGCCCTTAGTCACCGCAGGAGACGCCCCGGGCGTCGGGAGTCGCAGGCCGATTCCCGGCCACCGTGGGCGCGGGCTTGCGGACGGTGAGCGATGGGTAGCTCGCCGTCCGATAAGGACCAGGCCCGGGTCGACGGCGCGTTGTGTGCCACGCGCGCCTCAAAGAGATGTCAGCACCAATTGGCGGGGTCCTAAAGGGCCAATGCCTGCCAGGGTTACGAGCCTGTCCGAAAGGGATATCGTGGCCCTGGCACACAGGCATTTGAAGGAACACGGGTGGGTTTTAGTCAGTAACAGTCTGACACGCCCTCCCCGCTCCGGCCAGACCGGGAGAAGTTATTTGATAATTTACAACCCAAAAAAAAAAATGGCAGCGGCAGGACTATTCTCATTTGAGTGTGGTGTGAGGTGTTTCAGGATGGTACGGGGAAACACGGCAGGGAGTCAAAATAATCCGATTCTCAGGAAACTTTATTGAAGGTCATTTTGATGTTTTAATTTCGTTGGCAAATTTAAATAATAAAAAAACCGGCCAAGTGCGAGTCGGACTCGCCCACGAAGGGTTCCGTACCATTATCTATAAAAATGGCAAAAAAATCACGTATGTTGTATGGGAGCCCCCCTTAAATATTTGGTTTATTTTAATTTAATTATTTATTTTTAAAGTGAATTTATAACTTAATATTCCGTGAATATTTCAAGCGTCTACCTGTTGCCGTTATCAATATCTAGCAAAAACGAGCAAAAAAAATCACGTTTGTTGTATGGGAGCCCCCTTAAATATTTTTTTTATTCTCTTTAGTATTATTGTATTAGTTGTTATACCGGCAACAGAAATACATCATCTGTGAAAATTTGAACTGTCTAACTATCACGGTTCATGAGATACAGCCTGGTGACAGACGGACAAACGGCGGAGCCTTAGTTCCCGTTTTACCCTTTGGGTACGGAACTCTAAAAATATCTTTTGACCCCTCACGCCGGCAAAATTGAAGAATCACCGACCGCTGAGTCGATGACGGTCGTCATCGACTCAGCGGTAAATGTGCAGTTGAATTCACAATCCCAGTCCCAATTCACTGCTATTGATTTTGTCGAGAAGTCGCATGCCTGTAATGAGCAAACGGAATGAGAGTCATTTTTTAGGGTTCCGTAGTAAACAAGGAACCCTTATAGTTTCACCATGTCCGTCTGTCTGTCTGTCTGTGTCTGTCTGTCCGTCCGTCCGTCTGTCCCCGGCTTCCTAGAAAGTCCTAGAAAGCTGTAATTTGGCATGGGTGTACATATTAATCACGCCAAAAAAGTCGTGAAATATAACCATGGAAAACATTTTTTTTTAGGGTACCTCCCTTGCACGTAAAACGGGGATGATATTTTTTTTTCTCATCTAATACATGGTGCGGGGTATCGTTGGATAGGCCGTTCAAAAATATTGTGGGACTGTAAAAAACATTTTTCAATTCTGAGATCCGTTTGCGTAATATTAAGCTTTAAAGTGCTATTTTTTGTTAGTCAAGTGTCCCCCCCCCCCCTGCCAGCTAAATGGTTGCTTTTGGTTACGTGAAAAAATTCATGGCAGTAGTATATATAATGAAATTAAAAGGAAAACTATCACAGCTAAGTAGGGTTTACAAGTTAACGAGTAATCGTCGACCAACTTAAATTTGCAGTTGAAGAATTGACCGTAACGTATATCGATTTATGGGAGAGCATGTTTTTCAACTACAATGTTAAGTTTGTTTTTGGGATGTATTCATCCTAACTACGGAACCCTTCATTGTGCGTGGTCCGACACGTACTTGGCCGGTTTTTTTTAAGGATATTGCTAAACCGTTGCTTCATCTACTTATATTAATATTTTATAGTTTGTGAGGTTGTAGGGGTAATCTCTGGATCTACTGAACCGATTTTGAAAAATCTTATGCCCATTGATAGCCACGTTATTATTTTGTGAGTGTCATAACATATGGCCATAATTTAATCCGAAAAATGAAAAGACGGTAAAATGTTTACCGCCCAACGAAGTGGGCACGGGTCAGCTAGTCTATATACAGGGTGTTTGGTGCATCGTGTGCCAAATTGAAATGGTCGACTGAAGGAGTCATCCGCTAGCCTTTTAGACCCTTTAACACCCCTCATGCTCTGTGGATTTTTTTTTATCGAATTTTATTGTTTTCCAAAAAAAAGACCCAAATTTTACATTCAAATACAGATTTAAAAAAATATATAAGGCGTAGACTCTGAATTTTATTTTTATTTCGATGTGTATTGTTTAAGAATACTTTTAAATACAAAATTACTGATATTAGTCACCTAGTTCTTTTTTAATTCACTCGCAAAGGTAAAACTTAAATTAAAGCTGTACATGTTACAGCTGTTTATAAGGCTACAAAAAAAAAATCAAAAGCGACCGGGATCTTCCAACTCCCTCATTAATTCTCCAGTCTATCCTCTTTCTAATGATGTGCCACATGCCATAAAAGTATTTTAACAACTTTGTGAATTCGCTAGAATTGTGAATCGAGTCACCTAAGGCTAATATTCAAAATTATGATTTAAAAAAAAATCTCTTAAATGATACCTGTCAAACCTATAAATCTGCTATCTCATTCTTATGGTTAGGTAAATTCGTGTCTCATATCTGTATCTTTCGTGGGATTTACTTGAAATAAAAAAACAAAATTGCATTTTTAACATTTATTTAATCATTGTTACAAATCTTGCTCAAATTGTTGGCCTCTGTTGCGAATGCAGGCCCGACACCTGTTTCGTATTTCTACAGTTGTTGTACGAAGTCGTATTTCCTCCTTAATAGTATTGAATGCCGCTTCTATGCGTTGGACTAATACCTCCCTAGTTGGAACCTCCGTGGCATATACCAACTCTTTGGCACGTCCCCAGACATAAAAGTCTAACGGAGTTAGATCTGGGGAACGTGGCGGCCATGGAATAGGGCCATCGCGTCCAATCCATGCATTTGGGGAACACATTGTCGAGATATTCCCTCACAGTCAATCGCCAATGCGCGGGACAGCCGTCATTTTGAAATACAATGGGCACACGTTCATTAAATACGGGCACATCGGTCACTAATTCGGGCAGGTCATTTTGTAGGAATTCCAGGTAGTCTTCGCCATTGAGATTATCGGGCAGGTAATGCGGTCCAATCACCTGATTCCCAATCACTCCTGCCCAAACGTTTACACTAAACCTTCTTTGAGAAGATTTCTGTCTTTTAACACGTGGGTTTTGCGTTTTCGTTGTCCAGTGGTGCAAATTGTGTAAATTGAGGATCCCATCCTTGGTAAATTAGGATTCATCCGTCCACAGTATTCTTTTTAAAAAATCAGGATCAGCCACATCCGTGTGTAAAAGAAACCGACAAAAAGCCACTCGTCTCTCAAAGTCGCCACCCTCAAGACCTGCAACAAACAAAAAACTCTTTTAAATTTCTCTTGGGCAATAAGTAATTGCACAAGAAAAGACCCGCTGTTCGTGCTAATAGATTCACTACCTGGAAGTGACGCCATACCATACCCATTACCTGCTAAACAAAGGCAAGGTCAAACAAAGCTTGCACGGGTTTAAAGTTAGTTTAAAATTACGCACCTTGCACCGGAGTGTAGTGGAATGGATGCTTTTTGTTTTGACGAAGTACTTTCCACACTTTCCATATTGAAATATCAAGATGTGATGCCACATTTCTAATGCTTCTTGTAGGGTCTTCCTCAAAAAGTGCCAGTATTCTCTCGTCTACTTCAACATTATGTCGCACAATATGGCCCCTTGGTTCATTAAAAGTAACACTGCCAGTCTCGCGTATGCGTCGGTATGTGTCTTGGAAGACTCTGCGGCCAGGTAATCGTCTACCAGGAAAGCGTTAATGGTAAAGTCGTTGCGCTGCACGAGCGACGCCATTAGCGGCTCCGTAAGCCATCATGATGTCCGCATATTTTCGTTAGAGAATGTCGCCATTGCAATAACAAAAAACTCAAAGTTTAACAATAACAACAAAAATTAAACAAATGTAACAAGAACCAGCAAAACTTAACGATAACAAAGTAATAAAAGAATCGCGGAGTATGGTGAACTAGCACACACGTTAGGTAGCAGAGGCAGTCATGTCTCGACTAAAAAAATGGCGGGTCGGGCGGCGCGATTTGTTCAAACCGATTTAAGGTATGCAAGAAAGAGATAGAAGATAGATTTTACTGTGAAAGAGTGAGAAAACAAAATTTACCTCTTTCTCAAGTAACAGTTCCGCAATAAATATTTTTTCATTAGAATTTGGAATGTAGTTTTATGTGACTTGATTCACAATTCTAGCGAATTCACAAAGTTGTTAAAATACTTTTATGGCATGTGGCACATCATTAGAAAGAGGATAGACTGGAGAATTAATGAGGGAGTTGGAAGATCCCGGTCGCTTTTGGTTTTTTTTTTGTAGCCTTATAAATAGCTGTAACATGTACAGCTTTAATTTAAGTTTTACCTTTGCGAGTGAATTAAAAAAAAAACTAGGTGACTAATATCACTAATTTGGTATTTAAAAGTATTCTTAAACAATACACATCGAAATAAAATTAAAATTCAGAGTCTACGCCTTATATTTTTTTTTAAATCTGTATTTGAATGTAAAATTTGGGTCTTTTTTTTGGAAAACAATAAAAAGTCGATAAAAAAAAATCCACAGACCATGAGGGGTGTTAAGAGGTCTGAAAGGCTAGCGGATGACCCCTTCAGTCGACCATATTAATTTGGCACACGATACACCAAACATCCTGTATATAAAATTCAAAGTCCTGACTGACTGACTGACTGATATATCAACGCACAGCCTAAACCGCTGGTCCTAAAGACATGAAATTTGGAGGGTGTGTTCTTTGTAAAGAGTAGGTATCCACTAAGAAAGGGTTTTTTGAAATCATCTACCCATAAGAGGGTGAAACAGGGGATGGAAGTTTATATGACAGTCCGTCAGTTTTGAAGTTAGGATCTTCCAATTTGGTGTATAGGCTGACGATTGAAAATTAATTTATACGTGTCTCAGCGTTATTGATAATTCCACCCCCGAAGGGTTAAAAAGGGGAATTAAGTTGTGTATCAAAGTCCTTACTTCCTCCTTTCCTTCCTCCAGTCCTTTCGAAGTAAAAATCACTAAATTTATTATCTAGGGTTATGGTTTGAAGCTAATGCAATGGTGTTGTTAGAATTTCAACCCTTAATCGGTGAAAAAGGGGATAAAATTTTATTTTTAATGAAAGTTCTTTTTAAGTTAAAATCAGTAATATTTCGGCTTATGGTGGGAAACTATAGGCAGGCATCCGCTAAGAAAGGATTTTTCGTTTTATTTTTTTTAAACGTTGCCCCTCACTAGGAATTTCTCCTGTATTGTGGGTGCGTTTATAACCATATAAACTCACATACACAAACAGCCAGACCCGGAACAACTACTTGTAGGTCATACAAATATTTGTTCCGTGCGGGAATTGAACCCGCGACACGCCGCGCAGCAGGCAATCGCTTAACCACTGCGCCAACCGTGTCGTCATAAAGAAATTCGACCTATAAGGGGTGAAAAAGGGGAATAAATCTTATTCCTTGAGTTAATAAACCTGAAACTTGGCACGAATACTAACCTAAGTAAATTATAAAGTGTGACATTTTTTGTTTTTAGGGTTCCGTACCAAAATGGTAAAAAGGAACCCTTATGGTGAGACTAAGTCTGTCTGTCTGTCACACCTGGATATCTCAAAAACTACTAATGCTATCAACTTGAAATTTAAAATAGTTTTAGATGACGTTTGCCCAACTATTTTGCAAATAAGAAAGAAATTTAAAAAAATATCTCTTTTTTGCAAAAGGGACTGAAATGGGGTCTTAAATATTTGAAGTGGGGCTACTAGGACATGTGGGGTATCATATGAAAGAACACTATTTGCACATTCTCAAAAAAAAAAAAACTTTTTTTAGGCAGCATAGTTTCGGCCTTTGGATAAAAAATGTAAAAATAATACCCTCCGAAGTTTGCATAGATAAAAATCTGAAATTATGTAAAGGTATGCCATTTGGAGTTAAGGTTTCAGCATACAAACCCCCAGGCTGTTATAAAAACTTTTAAAAATCTTAAAATTATATCAACAGAAGATCTATGTCTGTAAAAGTCTGTAGATCTGTCATCGAAACCATTGCGCCCTATTTAGCTTTGGAGGAGTCTTTCCGGATCTCATAAAACACAGTAAAGTAGTTCCTTTGTTCAAATCCGGAGATAGTATCTTTACTATCTCCGGATTTGAACAAAGGAACTACTTTACTCCAACAATATTATAGGCCCGTGTCATTCTGCCAGTTCTCAGTAAGGTGTTTGAAAAGTTGATGCTCAATCAAATGTTACGTCACTTCAATAAAAAATCCATCTTTCATGAACAACATTACGATTTCACTTAAGGTCGTTGTACCACTGACGCCGGTGTCACCCTAATAAAGAACATTTCTAACGCCTGGGAGGAAGCACAAGATGCCATTGCAATTTTTTGTGACCTCTCTAAGGCTTTAACCATGAGACACTTCTGCTGAAACTAGAACACTATGGGATTAGGAATACAGCTCTTGATTTACTTAGATCATACCTGAAAGATAGAAAAGTTAGAGTTCAAGTAAACGGTGTGAACTCTTTGGGGTCTGAAAAAGCAATGGGCGTTCCTCAAGGTTCGATATTGGGTCCATTCCTCTTTTTAGTTTACATTAACGATTTACCCCAATTACTTCAAAATCAACCGGACATGGTGTTATTTGCAGATGACACGTCATTGATCTTTAAAATAGACCGACGGCAACAAAACCTTGACGACGTGAATAATTCTATTCTTCAGGTCTAAGATTGGTTTACGGTAAATAATTTGGTTATAACTTATAAAATAATAAATAAGAAATAATCGGGTAAATAAGTTTTCAGGAGAATTTTACTGCGTACCTTGAATAACTCAAAAGCTGGTATACATCAATTATTATTTAAGAACAAATAGAGGACACGTATATTGAACAAGTATGTACAAAACGAATTCAAAATGCTATCTATATTATTATCCTCCGTAAAGTTGTAAATCAAACTGCACTCCTATCTCCTTACCACGCTTATGTTGGTTCCAACTAAGATATGGTATAATGTTTTCAAACTCAAACTCAAAGCATTTATTTCAATTATACATAAACATAACACTATTATTTTAAGATTGTTAGCATAAATATTATGTAATTATCTTGTTTGAAAATTAAATTAATATTTTGTTATAGGATTCATTTCAAATTGGTCGGCTGCCTGGCACGCGTAGCATGATTTTATTTCTATTCTACCAAGAATAGACCAAAATTCTTTCTATCCATCTCGACATCTCTTCTGGCGGAGCACGTGGCGACCCGTAAACCAATTACAGGCACCTTTGAATTGTCAAAGAGTCGGTCAGTTAGTCAGAAAGTTGAAGCTATTTGCCCATTCCAAAAACGTAGATTTTGGGGGAATACTGCTGATAGAGAAGCGGTTTTTTTTTCGACGTCCACGCGGGCGAAGTCGCGGGCGAAAGCTAGTTTACAATAAAACCCCTAAACCCAGTAGACAAATGCCCACAACGCTATTTAAACCACATCTAAAAAAATACCTGATAGCCAAATGTGCCTAACAGAATTTTTGAATGATCGTACTCACGAGTAGTTCCTACCATTATGACATTTCTTCGATCTCAAAAGACTCAAAACACTTTTTAGTTTTATACTTTTTTATAAATTATGTTATTATGTAACCGTACTGCGCAACAGTACCTAGGTTAAATTATGTTGTTTATTTTGTTATGTATAAATTCAACAAAAATAAAATTTTGTACGCCATAAATGGCAAAACATGTAGATCCTGTTCCCAAATATTATTTTAACACCTTACAATTCTATTGTATACGTACTCATGTTTTTACAAAAAATAAATATCTTATCATATAGTTGTTGATTTATTCGTCTAAGACCATAGAAATATAAAAAACCTTAAATCTATGTCTAAGACCATGGCAAGTTGACTGTTAGTTAATTTTCAGTATGTTGCAAACCTTGCGAGAATCAATTGCAAAGTTGCATGTAGACATCTTGCTAAGACGAATCTAGGTCTACGGTCCAATCTAACACCTAAAAAAACCGGTCAAGAGCGAGTCGGACTCGCGCACCGAGGGTTCCGTACCCCGTATGATGTTGATGATTTCTGAAAAACTGTGCTATTTAGAGACATCGTTTTATTTTTCCTGTAATCTTTACATAAACTTCTATCACATAGAATAATTTCAGATTTTTATCTATGCAAACTTCGGAGATAAGAGGCGGGAACGGCATTTTTTTTTAAATTTTTCATAAAGTCAGAAACTGTGCTGCCTAAAAAAAAATTAATAAATGTTTGAGAATGTGCAAACAGCGCTCTTTCTGATGAAGACCCCCTTTCAGTCCCTTTTGCAGAAAAGTTAAAACGTTTTTATAGATCACTTTCTTGCTTGTTTGTTTCTCTGTCTGTCTGTCGTTCCGGGTGGTTTTTATAGATCACTTTCTTGTTTGTTTGGTTCTCTGTCTGTCTGTCGTTCCGGGTGGATGACACATAGGTTTAAAAGAAAAAACGTGATAATATTTAATATAGATTAAAAAATTCAACTAAAAACCACGTTTTTATGCGCCTTAAAAGTAATAAAATAAACCTCCGGGGTCTAATTGACCCAAGAGGACATACATACACACATTAAAACCACAGACCACCACCAATACATCATGCATAAAGGGGAACTCGAAAAAAGTGGGGCTAAATTAGTTAAATATTACCATGTTTTTTTGTTGTTCATTTTCTTATACACCTATCTGTCAGTCTGTTTTGGAATCCAATATTTCCTTCAGACATTAATATTATTTAATTGCTGATTTTTTAAAGAGAAAGCAAAATGTGAAAAATTTAGTTACTTTAGTTTAGTTTTAGTTTTCAGGTTTGCGAACCTATCAATCGATGTATCATGATTAAGTGAAACCCCTTTAGAAAACCGCTAAAATGTGTTATTTTTGGATCTATCTCGCTTCCTTTACAAGTTATAGCGGTTTTTATGGTTTTATGAGGTCGCATTGCATGCTAATAAATGGATTTAGAATGTATTGTCATCGAGTTGTGAGCTACCCTGAAAGTTTCAGCCGGATAGCTAATCGGGAAGTGCTCGAAATTTGAAAGTTGCAAGATTCCACCCGGAACGACAGACAAACAGATCAAATCGGCCGCACGTTGCAGGGCAACATCACCTTGCCATAAAAGTTTCAATGAATCAGTTTTATTTCAAAATCACGCACATGCTACATTTTTAAAGTAACACTCAAAACAAATATAAATAATTTATTTATTGTATTTTTAAAGTAACACTCAAAACAAATATATCTATTTTCTTTGTTAGGTCTATAGCTAACTGCGCGCCGTTGCCGCGCCATCTATTAGAATACTCGGGCGTAATCTCGCTAAACCGTTTTGCTTTGGGCGTCGTCGTTAGAGGGCGTCACGTTCACGTCGATTGTGTAAATGTGTGCGTGTGTTTTTCAAGGCCCATAAGTGGCCTTGAAAAACTTGTAGTCCTCGATACTTCATATTGTATTTTTATTTTCCATGACATAACATATTCACGCTTGTATACCCTGTTAGGTAGATATTGTGTAACCGGTGAACCTATAACACGATTTCAAAACTTAGTCAACCGACTTCGACTTAACTCATTTAAAAGGTCTTGGCTAACTCATCAATTTTGACTATGGCGTCAAATGTATGGGGTCTAAGGGAATATAATAAAATGTTTAATTATTAAAAACCAGCCAAGTGCGTGTCGGACCACGCACAATGAAGGGTTCCGTAGTTAGGATGAATTTATCCAAAAAACAAACATAACATTGTAGTTGAAAAACAAGTTCTCCCATACATCGATATACGTCACAGTCAATTCTCCAACTGCAAATATAAGTTTGTAATCGCAAAAAACAATTTTTTTATGTGATAAAACTACAAATTTACAATTTTAGGACTTTTTCCGATACTTGTGCTGTGAGACCTTGCTTCTTGCCAAATTTCATGATTCTAGGTCAACGGGAAGTATAGGATTTATTTGCGAGTATCGAAATATGTCGCAATAATGTCGCATAAATCGCCGTATTTTTTTATTGCGATGACTTAGAAGCTTGATTTTTTTAGAGTTTCAATGGAACAATGACTTACGTATTTGATATTAATTTCAACTTGATACCTACACGTGTTCCTGAGAAAAAGGTTCTTGGTAGACTGACAGACACAAAGGACGATGGGCAATCTACTATGGACTCCGTCCCCACTATTTTTTTGATCCAACAGACTTCATTTTTGTCTCATATTTTTCGTTACGGCCTACAAAATAATAAACCATTTGTTTCAAGACTTAAATATATGGGGTTTCATGAAAAAGTCATCTATAAGTTTCATTTATCTGACGAAAATATAGATGATTGTTTTCTATTTTTCATCGCAATAATAGAGATAAAGCATAATAATTGCCGACTTATATAATATGGAACATAAAACAATAAAACATCACGCCTATATTTCACGAAGGAGTAGGCAGAAGTGCGTGGAACTTCCACATATCGCAATTTATGTTATATGTCGCGATGATCATTTTACTTACATGACATCACAATATTATTCCTTGTAGGGAGGGGTAGGCACGGGTGCACTTCTCTATTAGGTAGCTACATAATATATGTAGGTACTGGTACTGTATAGTATTTTTCGCCAAAATGAAAGAAATCAAACACAATGCTTGCTAACTAAAGGCGGTTCCGCAGCGCCATGTTAGGTGTTTTTAGCGTAATGATATGTTATGTTTTAAGTTTAATATTATATTATATTAAACTTAAAACATAACATTATCATTACGCTCGTAATCTTTTAACGGAAGGGTATATGACACCCAGACTTATCGCAAGTTAGGTATTTAATGGTTTCCCACATAGAGGTGGAATACATGAAATGTTTTGAATTTCTTATTCATTATATGTAAAATTTCTAATATATAAGATTTCTAATTTCAATAATTTTTCAATAATAGAATAGAATACTCTTTATTATGTACACCATAAAAGTTACAGATATAAATGTAATATATTATGTAAAGCCGTTTTCTGTGCATGTGGTGTTAACCTGTAATTAATTGTTGCACTTGCAAAAGGTTACTATAGTCATTAAATCAGAAATGTATAGTAGTGTAAACAATTGTTGGTTAACCTAAAAATAAATAAATAAATACATAACATCACACCAATATTACATCACACCGTTGTTGCCCGGAGGGGTAGGCAGAGGTAAGTACACCTCTACGTAAGTAGTAAGCGACATAATTACATAGGTCGGTACTGCATTTAATTTCTCGTTAAAATGAAGGAAGTCTAACTAAATGATTGGTAACCAATATATGAAACTTAAAACATAACATAATTACGCCTATAATTCTCTAACGGATGGACAGAGATGTATATGACAATCAGACTTTTCGCAAGTTAGATATTTAATGATTCTCCCCCGCATAGACATGAAATACAAAACATCACACCAGTATTGCCCCGAGGGGTAGGCAAAGGTACACTTCTAGGCTATAATTATAAGTATACTTGCTTGTATTTTCATACTTATAACGCACACACAACATAACATCACGCCTTTTTTTCACAAGAGATAGCCAGAGGTGAACCCACATTTTGCCAGTTATGTTCTAGTCCCATGTAATAGGGAGATATAACTATATTTATTTAATAGACTGTAGATCTGTAGACCATTTTCTATTTTGTTAAGTACCTGGTACTTTTAACGGGCCTACGCTGTCCTCTCATACCTATTAACACTGTAATTTGAAAACATTGTAAAATACATCAAGACAAACACACACAAAACGACAATACACGCGAAGACATTTTTTTTTTAAAAGAGTAACCGTGGAGCTTCTTGTCGGCTCTTCTCCATAGGAAACGACCCATTGGAACCGTGCACCTAGCTTCTGCGGTTTCATAAGTGCCCATGTTATGTGAAATAAAAATATTTTTGATTTGATTTGATTTGAATTTATTCAAAGTGGACTTAATAGCGCCTGTATTCCCCGCAAGTGTAGGCAGAGATGTATTGTTATGTCATGTTAAATAAACTTCATATTATGAAATAAAGTAAAATAAGATTCGAATTTCAATTTTTTATAATCACATTTTATTATTTTCCTTTAAAACCCCATACAATAGACGGTCGTCACTTTAGTAAAAAATGATCAATAAGCCAGGACCTCAGATTATAGAAAAGAAGCAGATAGACCGCGCGGAACAATAAAGTGAGGCCCGTTTGTAGACATGTGTGCGTTACAGCCACGTGACAGCACTATAAGAACAGGTGCCTCTATGTGTGTGTACGGTTGCCAGGATAATGAAAAAATTAGCCATATTTCATTACATGAAAAAAAAAAAGTATTTTTTTTCTTAAATCAGTTGTTTTTATTAACAGTATACGTCAAATTAACAATACCCATATAAACGATACATTTGCGATATATTTTTATTTTGAGACACCAACATTTTATTGTTTTTGGTAAGTAGCTATATTTACTTTATGGTGACGTCATATAACCCATGATATAGCAAATCGACTGATGTAATAAGTATTATAAAATCCATTAACTAGTTACACTTAAGAAGACACATACATACTTATTTATTTATAAACATACTAACCAGAAAAGGCGATAAATAAAACACTATTATCGACATAAATATTTTTGTAAATCGATACTCCTGTATACTATACTTATTTCCTAACTTAGGGGTAAATGTTTCATTATAAACTAGCAACACCGAATGATTTTTGTTAAGGTTTTGTGTTTCAAGATGTCACTAACAATAAACACGTAAAATAAATCCAAATAGACAAATAATCAATATTTTACTTATGAAAGATACTCCATCTTATTTCTTTTGTTTTAGGGAACAGTATTTACAATGTTTAAAAATATAAGACGGCATTATTCTGAAATTATCTGTTAGAGCCCGTGACGTACTAACGATGCGACGCTTCGTGCTGTACTGAATCGAGAGTGTATTCGCTTTTGAATTTGTATTTGCTTTGTTGGCCGCACTCTCGGTGTTCCGCGCGGTCTATCTGCTTCTTTTCTATAATCTGAGGCCAGGACCTTTTAAACGAGATACGTCTCAAGTAGGTTGACTACGTTTTGATATCGTGTTGTAGCTACGCTGGGTAGGTACACATTATCTACCTATACCTATGGGCTATAAAAGCGTTAATATGTTGTCATGGAAAATAAATACAATATGAAGTATCTTAAGTAAAAACCAATACGATTTTCACTTATTTTTTCATAATCTATATATATAAAGGAGAAGTCCACTCACTGACCACTCATCACGAAATCTCGGAAACTACTGGGCCGTGCCCGTGAGGTCTAAAATTTGGCACAAGCACTCTCTATGGGGTGCAGGCGCGCACTAAGAAAGGATTTTTATAAATTCGCACCTTAAGCGGTTGAAAAGGGGTGTCAAAGTTTGTATGAAAGTCCTATGTTTTTAAAGTTAGAGACATGAATGTTGGCCTGATTGTTCCTTTCGACTTCTAGGTGCTCACTAAGAAAGGATTTTACGAAATTCGGCGCTTAAGGGTGAAAATAAGGGTTTTTAATGTTTGTATGAAAAATGTACCAAATGCAGTTAAGATCCAAATTGAATCTTACGGCAACGAGTTATTGCATACTTTACGTTGAAATTAGAATTCGGAGGCCGATAAAGATCTAAATTGAATTTTACGACAACGCGTTAATGCATATTTTACATTGAAATATGAGTTTTTGGAAGTTTCTGGGAAAAAAACTAAATATAAACCATATTTAGTTTTTTTTCTAGGTGGCCAGTATGTTTCAGTGCAGGCGTGATAACGTTCTAAAGTTTTTATGCCAGTTCTAGGTGGCCAGTATTTTTCAGTATGCAGGCATCTGCTAAAAGATAATGAAATGAGGTTCTAATTGGTATTCAGGTAATTTGAACGTTGCATTTATACCATTAAAGTCGAGAATGCCAAGGGGAAAACTTCACAATGTTTAACCTTAATCGCGGCTTGCCAGCCGATCGTATCGAAAAACGAAGGCATGTATCAATCACAGAATACAAACCTAAGCGATACATGTTCAAGCTATAGTTACCGAAATTTCTGTTCTGCGATATTTTGTTATTACTTACTACTAATTTGCTTTGAAATATTTTTCATTGTCGTTGTTTGGTTTTCGTTTTGGTTTGTTTCGCTTCCTAATTTTAAATTGGAGGATAATAAATGTGTTTTACCTTTTGCCGGGTTGGAATTTTGTTATTTCTATTTCTTTGCGAATTACTTATTGTGTAGGTATTTCACACTGTGGTATTACTATAATAGTTTTTAGTATCAGTCGTTCTTACTAGAAAAAGTGTCCTTGAATACCTACGTTCGTATTTTAATTTTATTGCTTAGTATCTTTGGTTTAGGCTGGTGTTGTAAGGGTTGGAAAAAGGCGGGAGAACTATTCCCATTTTAAATGGATGTCAGCACCAACTGACGGGGTCCGAAAGGGCCAATGCCTGCCAGGGTTATGAGCCTGTCCGAAAGGGATATCGTGGCCCTGGCACACACAGGCATTTGAAGGAAAACGGGTGGGTTTTAGTCAGTAAAAGTCTGACACGCATCAAAATGACCTTCATTGAAATTTCCTGAGAATCAGATTATTTTTACTCCCTGTTGTGCGTCCCCAAAACCAGCAATAAAAATACCATCTTGAAACACCTGGAACTCAAATGGGAATAGTTCTCCCGCTGCCATGAGTTCACAGGTGGTTCCGTAGGTGCCATTACAAGACATTTCAGCGACGTATTCACGCTTTGAACCATAAACAGCTCCTCCTGACCGACCCTTGGTGAAAAGTTGGAATATTTCCCAGTTTTTAGACACGTGGCGCACAATGCTGTCTCGAATTTGAGAAGACAATGACATGGCCACGTTACTGTTCACCAAATAGGAGAGAGATGAAAATAAGCATGCGCCATCGCCAGGGATATTTACTATTTGCCAAAGAATTTGCATGCCACAATTGTGGCGATAAGTCCCCTCTATGAGGAGTGGCTAGAGAGGCGCCACGGCTTCCTCACCTTCCGCCTGACGCACGTCCTCACCGGACACGGCTTTTTCGGGAGGTCCCTATTCAGAATAAAGTGGGAGGAAACGCCCGGGTGTCACCACTGTGTGGATCGCCCGGAGGACACGGTGGAGCATACGGTTGAGGTCTACCCTGCTTGGGCGGAGCACCGCCATGTCCTCACGGAGGCGATCGGCGGCGGCGATCTCTCGCATCTGGCCCTGGTTCAGGCCATGGTTCGGAGCGAGAGTGCACGGGAGGCCGTCACCTCCTTCTGCGAAGCAGTAATGCATGCGAAGGAGAAGGCGGAATGCGTGAGGGTGAGGCATGGTTCGCGCCCTCACGCCCTTAGTCACCGCAGGAGACGCCCCGGGCGTCGGGAATCGCAGGCCGATTCCCGGCCACCGTGGGCGCAGGCTTGCGGACGGTGAGCGATGGGTAGCTCGCCGTCCGATAAGGACCCGGCCCGGGTCGACGGCGCGTTGTGTTCCACGCGCGCCTCAAAGAGATGTCAGCACCAATTGACGGGGTCCGAAAGGGCTAATGCCTGCCAGGGTTACGAGCCTGTCCGAAAGGGATATAGTGGCCCTGGCACACAGGCATTTGAAGGAACACGGGTGGGTTTTAGTCAGTAACAGTCTGACACGCCCTCCCCGCTCCGGCCAGAGCGGGAGAAGTTATTTGATAATTTAACACCCAAAAAAAAAAAATGGCAGTGGCAGAACTATTCTCATTTGAGTTCCAGGTGTTTCAGGATGGTATTTTTATTGCTGGTTTTGGGGAAGCAAGGCAGGGAGTCAAAATAATCCGATTCTCCGGAAACTTTATTGAAGGTCATTTTGAAGTTTTAATTCCCTTGGCTAATTTAAATAATAAAAAACCGGCCAAGTGCATGTCGGACCACGCACAATGAAGGGTTCCGTAGTTGGGATGAATTTATCCCAAAAACCAACTTAACATTGTAGTTGAAAAACATGTTCTCCCATACATCGATATACGTCACGGTCAATTCTCCAACTGCAAATTTAAGTTGGTCGACTATTACTCGTTAACTTGTGAAGCCTACTTAGCTGTGATAGTTTTCCTTTTAATTTCGTTATATATACTATTGCCATGAATTTTTTCACATATCCAAAACCAACCATTTAGCTGGCAGGGGGGGGGAACACTTGACTCTAACAAAAACTAGCACTTTAAAGCTTAATATTACGCAAACGGATCCCTTAATTGAAAAATGGTGTTGCCAAACCCACGATATTTTTGAACGGCCTATCCAACGATACCCCACACCATGGAATAGACGAGAAAAAAAAATATCATCCCCATTTCACGTGTAAGGGAGGTACCCTAAAAAAAAATGTTTTTCATAATTTTATTTTACCATTTTTTTGGCATGATTAATATGTATACCCATGCCAAATTACAGCTTTCTAGGACTAAGCGTCTCTGAGCTAAGCTGGCGACAGACGGACGGACGGACAGACAGACAGACAGACAGACAGACAGACAGACAGACAGACAGACAGACGGACATGGCGAAACTATAAGGGTTCCTTGTTTACTACGGAACCCTAAAAAACCGGCCAAGTGCGAGTCGGACTCGCCCACGAAGGGTTCCGTACCATTATCTATAAAAATGGCAAAAAAAAAACACGTATGTTGTATGGGAGCCCCCCTTAAATATTTGGTTTATTTTATTTTTTTATTTATTTTTAAGTGAATATATAACTTAATATTCTGTGAATATTTCAAGCGTCAACCTGTTGCCGTAATCAATATCTAGCAAAAACGAGCAAAAAAATCACGTTTGTTGTATGGGAGCCCCCTTAAATATTTACTTTATTCTGTTTTTTAGTATTAGTTGTTATACCGGCAACAGAAATATATCATCTGTGAAAATTTCAACTGTCTAACTATCACGGTTCATGAGATACAGCCTGGTGACAGACGGACAAACGGCGGAGCCTTAGTAATAGGGTTCCCGTTTTACCCTTTGGGTACGGAATTCTAAAAATATCTTTTGACCCCTCACGCCGGCAAAATTGAAGAATCACCGACCGTCACCGACTCAGCGGTAAATGTGCAGTTGAATTCACAATACCAGTCCCAATTCACTGCTATTGATTTTGTCGAGAAGTCGCTTGCCTATAGTGAGCAAACGGAATGCGAGTCTTCTTTTTTTAAGGATATTGTTATTCCGTTGCTTCATCTACTTATATTAATATTTTATAGTTTGTGAGGTTGTAGGGGTAATTTCTGGATCTACTGAACCGATTTTGAAAAATCTTTTACCCATTGAAAACCACGTTATTATTTTGTGAGTGTCATAACATAAGGCCATAATTTAATCCGAAAAATGAAAAGACGGTAAAATGTTTACCGCCCAACGAAGTGGGCACGGGTCAGCTAGTCATACATATTTTGTACTACAGGAGTACCATTACATTTCCTTCTTTTCCCTGGAAACCCCATGCTTTTGATGGTCGTCGCCATAGTAAAGAATGATCAGTAAGCCAAGCCCTTTTAAATGAGATATGTCTCAAGGCTGTTGACTAAGTTTCAATTTTGGGGACGCCAGTTCCCATCGTCCTTTACAAAAATTTAAAATCTAATGTCATTTTACTTTATTTCCTATTAAGAAGTATACTTCTCTATATAACATGACATAACAAAACATCTCTCCTTGCACTTGCGGGGAATACAGGCGGTATTAAGGCTTCTACATACCAGCGCAACTTGTCGCGCGACGCGACACGGCACAAAGGCCCCGCGTGTCGCGGGACAAGCGGTGCCTTTGTGTCGCGTCGCGTCGCGCGACAAGTCGCCCCGGTATGTAGAAGCCTTTAAGTCCACTTTGAATTAATTCCAGATACTCTGTTGAAATCGACATTGCGAATGTTCCTGGTGTCATATGAAAAGTCTTAAATAGGTACAAAAAAATATAAAGTCGCCTAGAAACTGTTATTTTCAACCTGTAAAATCTTACCTGAGACATTGATTTATCTAGCTGTTCATTGCTCTTGTTGTTCATTTTGCGTTTTCAATCTGTTTCACGACTAATACTGACCCTTGCTTGTTAACTGGACCTGATAGATAGCTTTTCAACTGACCCAGGCATTTTCTTTGGATGTCATAATGACTTCAATCCTCTAGCAGAGAAATTAAATAACCTAACAATTGACGATCCATAATTCTTGCACATTATTTGCAGTACATTTACTAGTTACATTTGCGGATGCTCTCGTAGTTGAATCAGAAGCTCTAGTGATGAGGTTCGTTTCTCTGAAACCCTGCCTACTGGTAGCTTGGGCCTTGTTACCAACATTGCGGGGCTATAAGTATTTTTTTGTAGGTACACACTTTTTATATATGTTTTAAAATTATGTTTTGTTTTTTTTTATTTTAAACTAGCTAGGTAATTCCCGGTGGGTTGCAGTGCCTTTTTCATATCTTTTTGGTTAGGAACCTTCTCCGGCACGCACACAACTACTTACCAAAGTTTCATCACAATCGTTTGAGCCACTTTCGAGTTTTTGCGAGACTAAAGCCAGGTCCGCTGCGCCACGTTTTCGAGTTATGAAAAAACTTTTTCCAAAAAAATTATAACCGACTACCAAACATAACACTACAAAGTGAAAAATAACTTTAATTTCGGAAGTCGGTGTCTTTGGATCTGTATTTGAGTTTTTGGCCACCGACTTCCGAAATTAAAGTTATTTTTCACTTTGTAGTGTTATGTTTGGTAGTCGGTTATTATTTTTTTGGAAAGAGTTTTTTATTTTTATTTTTCACTTTTTAGTGGGTCAGTTTACAATTTATCTAAGTTACAATAGCCTAATGTTAACTGCTCGTCACCTTTTACAAAATATTGCATTTCCCAATGCTGGGACGTTGATTGTTGAGGAGTTCTCCTGGTAAGAACCAGGAGAACTGCCACTCACCATTATGCATAGTGACGAGCATAAATTGCTTAATCGCAACCCGTTAAATAGGTACTCATTATTATTCCGGTGGCCATCTGTGGTCTCCATCATCAGTTCCACTTCACCAAATGGTGCTTTCAGAGAGCAAATGCACGAGTTACTATAAAAAATACTTAAATCGCTATATGTTTGCATATAAAATTTTAGGGTTTCCCTCGATTTCCATGGGATCACCTAATCAGATTCTGATTTGGTGGCAATGGGACCACTTCGGGAGTATACCCTTTCAAACAAAAATAGAATTTTCAAAATCGGTTCATAATTGACGGAGCAATCGCGTAACAAACATACAAAAAGAACATACAACCGAATTGAGAACCTCCTCCTTTTTGGAAGTCGGTTAAAAACACCTAACAGCGTTACCTACCTAACCGATTTGGGTGCGCCAAATCGGTTAGGTAACGATGCCGATCCCTATTACATAGGACTAGAACATAACTGGTGAAATGTGGGTGTACTATAGGTGTCATCTTTGCCTATCTCTTGGGAAAAACAGGCGTGATGTAATGTTGTGTGTGTGCTATAAGTATGATGTTACTGGTAAAATGTGAATGTTCTTTTTGAATGGCAGAATAAGTTTGTTTGTTGTTCTATAAAAGTTGACACTTTAAGGATATTCTTCCATTGTTGAGGAAAATACAAGCAAGTATACCAATAACTATAGCTTAGAAGTGTACCTTTGCCTACCCCTCAGGGAAATACTGGTGTGATGTTATTTATTTCACGTCTATGCGGGGGGAATCATTAAATACTTAACTTGCTTAAAGTCTGGGTGTCTTATACATCTCTGCCCTTCAGTTAGAGGATTACGAGCGTAATGATATAAAATAATCCCCTCATGAGCAAGTCACCAGATTCTCAACTCACCAGATTCTCAACTAACAATACATCAAATCAAATCAACCAATCAATCAATCAATTTTATAATATATCAAAGTAAATTATCCAAACAAAAATTCAACTTTAAATTTCACAAATTGTTCTAACTTCTCAATTAATTTTAAATAAGTACTACTCATGTATCAATAAATATTTTAGAAAAACTAAATTTTTTTACTTTTCTTTTATTCGAAATGAAAAGTAGAGTGCTTAACACAAGTGAAAGTCACAAATTCCTTAAAAGAAATGGAATTGGTTCCTTTCGACCCTTGTATAGCAATCTACTATTTCAATTCTGAGATCCGTTTGCATATTATTAAGCTTTAAAGTGCTATTTTTTGTTGGAGTCAAGTGCCAGCTAAATGGTTGGTTGTGGATATAAGAAAAAAATCATGGCAGTAGTATATATAAATAAATTGATAAATGTATTAAATGAAAATAATTTGCAACATTCCTTTTATTTTGAAAGATTGCCACGGACAATAGATAAAGAACAAAAAGGTCTTCAATTTATAACTACAACAAACGAAATTAAAAGGAAAACTGTCACAGCTAAGTAGGGTTTACAAGTTAACGAGTAATAGTCGACCAGCTTAAATTTGCAGTTGAAGAATTGACGTATATATTTATATGGGAGAGCATGTTTTTCAACTACAATGTTAAGATTGTAAGGCTTCACTTCCAAAATTAAATTAAATATAATATTAAATGTGGGTGCCCTACAGGTACACCTCTGCCCAACCCTTCGGGGAAACAAGGCGTGATGTTATGTGCTTACGAAAATTAAAGTTATTTTTCACTTTTTAGTGTTATTTTTTGGAAGTCGGTTGTTTTTTTTGTAAAAAAGTTTTTATTTTTCACTTTTTAGTAGTGGTACCTACCCCACACAAATTGTAATTATACATTTTTTTTAATGACAATTCCAATAAGACCAAACACGGGTAGGATACTTTATTTTATAACGGAGTTCCAGTGCCTACCTTCCGGCTTCATCATAAGATCAGTTGAGAACCTCCTCCTTTTTTGAAGTCGGTTAAAAATCATTTATAGCCTGAGTGCATCTCATGACAATTCCAATAAGACCAAACACGGGTAGGATACATTGTTTTATAACGGAGTTCCAGTGCCTACCTTCCGGCTGCATCATCAGATCAGTTTGATGGTACAATTTTGATCAGAACTATTCGCTTAACTATCTTAATCCAGATATCTCATCGCCACCCGTGAAATACGTATCATTGAGAAGTTCCGGTGGCCTTCTTCATCAGTTCCACTTCACCAAATTATACTTTCTGAATGCAAATGATTGATTTGTTTATGAAAATATAAAAATCCCTATATGTATGCCTATAATATTTGAAGAGTTCCCTCAATTACTCAAGGATCCCAACCTCAGAACTGGATTTTGAAAAAAATGGGACCAATCTGGAAGTATATCCTCTCAATTCAAAAAAGAATTTTCCAAATCGGTTCATAAACGACGGAGTTCTGAGGTAACAAACATATTAAAAAAAAAAAAAAAAAATACATTCACACGACTTGAGAACCTCCTCCTTTTTGTAAAGTCGGTTAAAAATAATAGCTCTGTCGACCTACTCTAATATAAGTCTATTCCTTTAGCTAATTAATAATAGTGTCTACTTTATCTACTTTAATATTATTTGTTAATTTATTTAAACATAATATTATCTTACATAATCTAGTTTTAAAAATAATATACCCAAAGAGTTACTCTTTAAGTCATTGAAAATATTATGTCTCCTTTTTAATTTAACTTAGTAATAAACCTATTGTTGTCTTCATTTTAAATGTTTGATGTAAATCGATGGCCGGAAACAGGTTTTTCATAAACCTAGTTCAGGCAGGTCTACATTACAGTTAGAATTACATTTTTCCCTGGTTGTAATTAATCTAAATCATAATTTTACTTTACTTTATACTTGAATATATATTTTTTTTTTTATTGTTTTTGGGATAAATTCATCCTAACTACGGAACCCTTCATTGTGCGTGGTCCGACACGCACTTGGCCGGTTTTTTTTTGTCATGACTGTACTAGTGTGCTGGATATCCTGGCTGCAGCATCAGACCAAGAATTCCATAATCTTGCATAGTTATATAGCATACGAGTACATGGGTGTTTCAAATATTAGGTCACACATACGTTTGAAAGTAAAGTAAACCCATTACCTATGCGTCTAATAAAAATGCTCCCTTGGGAAACCTTTTACAAAACACGTCGCTTATTATGGGACGAATGTACCATGAGCCATAGGGCTCATGTTGTAGCAGTAGATCGGACTTTGAAAGACCTTCTGAACTCAAGTGCTGTGATGGGAGGAGTGACTTTTGTGTTTGCTGGAGATTTCTGGCAAACACTTCCTGTTGTCGCTAAAGGAACGCGTACTGCGGGCCAAGCACGGGCGTGTCAAGACGTTTGTGAAAAAACATGTTAAATTATATCATGTCAATTTGTACTAGCATTTTAGGACAAAACAGTTTTATCGCCCAAACTGTGATAAGATGTGTGACTCAAGTCATGTCACAGTAGGCCGTGCTCGCCCCGCTGATATCATCAAGGCTTACCTTAAATCATTCCTTTTATGGAACTCAGTACATACGCTCAATTTACGCACCAATAAGAGAGCACGACAAATGAACAATTATGATACCTATTTCCGAGAAAAGTTACTTAAACTTGGAGAAGGAAAATGTCATGCCACCAAGTATATTGGATAATGGATTAGGTCAAATTGTTATCAGTTAGTTGCTTATTAATGCTGTTTACCCTGAAATCAAAAATCTACCTACAAGGACCTACAACTAGGCTTTGTTAGAGAGCATTAGTGTCACCTCGAAATGATTCCGTTAATGAAATAAATGATATTATATTCAGGGACCGTACAACCCCGGTTAAGGGTTAACCCTTTCGAAGGGGTAACCCATTCAATGGGTCACCTTTATCATGATGTAACCCAATGAAAAGGTTTTATACTAGAAACCCATTGAAAGGGTTACATGATAACCCATTTTAATGGGTTTTATACTAGAAACCCATTGAAAGGGTTACATGATAACCCATTGAATGGGTTTTATACTAGAAACCCATTGAAAGGGTTACATGATAACCCATTGAATGGGTTCTATACCTACTTGAAACCCAGTAACATGAAAAGATCATAATATTATGTTTTTTCGATATCCGCCACGCACGCGTAGCATGACCAATTCTATCTCTATTCTACCCAGGGACCATTTTGGTTACCATTTTAGAAAAACCCTATCGAAAACCTTTTCAATGGTAAAGGTTTTCGATAGGGTTTTTCTAAGCTGTTAATCAAAAACCCTCACGGCGTGGGTAATTTTGAATGGCTTAAATTAAGCCGTTCAAAACGGTTACCGCTGCCGTATGGGTTTTTATCGGGAACCCTTTTGAATGGGTTACCAAAATTTAATTTAAGCCGTTCTTAATGGTTACCCTTATCGTATGGGTTTTTGTTTAACCGCTTAGAAAAACCTTATCGAAAACCCTTTCAATGGGTAACCAAAATGGTCCCTGATTATATTTCAAAAAGTACCAGGAGACAATAAATGTTACAAATCCATCGACACAGTATGCAACATGTACACAGTATGCTACAAAAAAATTAACGAGTACAGTGGGAACTCCTAATAGATGCTCACTTACATCTACTCCGCACCCAAATTCTCAAACAAAGTCAAAAAAGAAGACAAAGAAGACACAATTATTTTCGAAAAATCAGGACAACTAATAATTCAACGGTAGAACTAGATAATACAACAACACAGAAGGAAGAAAGTGATGACCATTCTTCGATTCCCTTAAAAAGGAAACTGTGCATTGTTAGTGCGAATAAAAATAACAAATTTTTGTCCACAGCTGAAGAGATATTTAAAAACTTTCAAATATGTCATTACGTCACCCCAAATTGTGGTACACTTAGACTTATTAAAGACCTACATAAAAAACTAATTGATTATTCTACGAATGACTATTGTGTTGTTTTAATTGGAGAAGAAGACTTTTTACATACTGAAAATTATGTTAATATCATAATAATATTAAGGGAGAGATTGATGACAGTACAGAATACGAATATAATCTTATGTGCCCCTACTTTTAAATTAAGTGATTACTCGACAATGTTTAATTGGCGTATAGAAACGTTTAATAATTTATTGCATCTAGATTTACAAACTTATAACTATGCAACTGCATTTGATTCTAATTTAAATCTTTTTTATGACTTTACTATGTTCTCTAAATTCAATAGAAAAATTAATGACTGCGGTATGCGTAATATTTTTCAAAATGTATTGTTAACATTATCAGAGATATCATCGGTCCAATGTGAATCTTCTGCAGATGAAACATTTTGTGAAAATGAAAACTTTTTTCGTGTATAAAAATATTAATATTCTGCATCAAAATATAAATGGACTTTTGAACAAATCTCATATGTTATAAAAATATTAATATTCTGCATCAAAATATAAATGGACTTTTGAACAAATCTCATATGTTTACTGTCGCACTTAATGAACTATTCAATTCAGGAAAAATAATTGATGTGCTGTGTTTTTCGGAGCACAATATGATATTAACTGATGTTAACTTGTTACATATTCCTAATTTTACACTTGCTGCACATTTCACTCGGAAATCCCGACATGGTGGTACATGCATAATGATACGAAACGGAATTAAGTATAGAGCTTTGGAGTCGGTGGAGAAGTACTGTGTTTCTAATATAATTGAATGTTGCGCAGTGGAACTCACTGACCACAACATGATTGTGATGTGTGTCTATAGGAGCCCACTTAGTAGGGACATAAAAAGTAAACTTGAGATATTTTTCAATAACCTGAATATTCTCCTAAAGTCTTTTTCATTACTCACTAACAAAAAGCTTATTATATGCGGTGATTTCAACATTGATCTTTTAAAAAAGACCACCTGTTTAGAGCAACTCAAATATCTTATAACGGGTTACAATCTCAAAATTGAAATAAAAGTTCCAACAAGATTAGGCAGCGGGACTTGCATAGATAACATAATTCACAATGTACGAGGATCAAAAGGAGAAGTCTTGGAGCTGGCGGTATCGGATCATACGGCACAACTCTTACGATGTCCAGTTAGACGAACATGCATATTAAATTACTGGTTCTCAACTAAACGAGATTACTCAAAAGAAAATGTTCAGAAATTCATAGACTACATCAAAGCTATCACTTTTGCTGACGTATACGAGGAAACGGATCCCGCTAAGGCATTCAAGCTATTCTATGACATGTTTAAGTTGCTATATGATTTATGCTTTCCAAATATAGAAATACGGATAATGACCAAAGAAAAAGCAAAATGGATTAGTCGTGGCATTAGGACTTGCAGTAAGAGAAAAAGAGAATTGCTGTGGAAATACCGGTCATTACCAAATAAGCAAAATAAAACAAAATATAAAATGCTTTCAAATAGGCTGAAGAAAGTTGTAAGTCTCACACAGAGAGCCCATAATAATCGTTTCATACATTCAGCTCAGAATCTATGTAAAGCAACATGGAAAGTAATAAACAAAAATAAGAATAAATATAATTTGCCAGCCGAAACCATAATAAAAATCAAGTCAAATGACAAAACCGTCTTTAATCCTCTTGAAATAGCACAAGCTTTTAACGATTTCTTTGTAGATCAAGTGAAAACAATTAAGTACTAGTTTAGACATTAATAAAAATAAACATAAAATAAGCAGTAGAATTACTTCTATGTTTATGTCGCCTACAATACCACTAGAAATTCACCAAATTATTATGTCGCTAAAGAATACGTCTAGCACTGGGTATGACGATATAAGTACAAGCATTGTTAAACAAACATCCACAATAATTGCTCCTGTGTTGAGTCATCTTATCAATATGTGCATAAGCCATGGTTACTTTCCAGAAGAATTAAAAATAACAATTATAAAACCTCTCTTCAAGAAAGACAACAGAGAAGATATGTCCTGCTACAGGCCTATAGCGTTAGTACCGATTTTTTCAAAAATATTCGAGAAAGCAATGTATTATCAACTTACTTCATACTTTGAGAAAATTGCCTATTCGTTGATAATCAGAAAGGTTTTAGGAAAAACAGATCTATTGACATGACATGCATGAAAAATAAATTATAATTTTAATAATACATTTAATTTACTTACATTATTAACATTAATGATGAAATATGACATTACTAGCCTTTTATTATAATTTACCATTGACATGCATGTAAAAATAAGTTATAATTATTTATTTGACATTATTTACTGGAACGTGACTTTGTATTATATAGATTCAGTTATAATTTTATATTGCTAAAAAACGAATATATTTGTACACCAATTGAATTGGTAGGACATAGAGCTCGACTAAAATGTATAAATAAGACCTTTTTTCAACAATTTTTAAATTCTTTATTTCCACCTGGTCTGCCATCAGCACACATCCTAAAGTTAAAAGTTGGTACCCCCGTGATGGTATTAAGGAATTTATACCCTCCCAGTATGTGTAATGGCTGAAGAGTTTTAATCAAAGAACATCGAGACAATGCCATGGTACCCACCATCATCACCGGACCCGCAGCCGGACAGCTCGCACACATTCCACGTATTCCAATGATACCGACGGATTTGCCTATTTTGTTTAAGAGGCTGCAGTACCCAGCAGTGCAGTTTATATTATGTTTATAATACATAGTGAAATTAATTTGTAAAATTATGTCTAACGAGGATAAAAAACTGAGAATGGCGCAAAATCTACCGAGCGTATTTTTCTGAAACCTTCACCAATTTAAAGATAATTTAATTATTGATCTTTTAGTATACGCGTTTTATTCAAATACCTTTTGTTTTGTGTATAATAAATTAATAATGCGTCAAATTAAGAACAGCGCTCCTAGATGGGCGAGTCCTATTACTGACTGAACGTCCGACGCATTGCGTGAGCTCAGTACAGAACAGGCAAGCTAACCACTCAAGGTCACTGGCATATATCTGCGTCTTATGAGCTACGGTGCTACATACACACGCGCGCGCACACACACACACACACACATACAGAGCGGTCAAACTTATACACCACTCTTTTTTCGTCGGGGGTGAAATGCAAAATAATAATTATTATGACATAAAAATTTCTGCTTTAAAGGGCCCTTATTACAGGACCTACCTGCTGATTACATAATTTTATTATTATAAAAAAACTTTTCAAAAAAAAACAACCAACTTCTAAAAAAAAGCTACTAAGTGAAAAATAACCTTCATTTTGGAAGTTGGTGGCAAAAAAGTTTTTTATTTTTCACTTTTTAGTGGGTCAGTTTGCAATTTATCGAAGTTACAATCATAGACCATTTTGGTTATCCATTGGACGGGTTTTCGATAGGGTTTTTCTAAGTGGTTAAACAAAAACCCATACGATATGGTAAGGCAAAGCCTTATGAACAGCTTAAATAAAATTTTGGTAACCCATTGCAAGGGTTTTCGATAAAAAGTAAAAACCCATATGGTGTGGGTAACCCCTTTGAACGGCTTATTTTATGCCATTCAAAATTACCCACATTCTATGGGTTTTTGATTAACTGCTTAGACTTTCTTCACTGGGGTTCAAGTATAAAACCCATTCAATTGGTTATCATGTAACCCTTTCAATGGGTGTCTAGTATAAAACCCTTTCAATGGGTGACATCATAAAAATGGATTTCAATGGGTTACCATTGGATGGTTAACTCTTAACCGGGGTTGTACAGTCCCTGGTTACAATAGCCTAATGTCAACTGCTCATTACCTTTTACAAAATATTGCTTTTCCCGATGCAGGGGCGTTAATAGTCGAGGAATTTTCCTGGTGACTTCACCATATGCATTGTAACAAGCATAAATTGCTTTGCAACCATATTAATGGGTCTAATCGAATCGCAACAGTGAAACACTTGTTATTAAGTAGTTCCTGTGGCTATCTGTGGTCTTCATCATCAGTTCCACTTCACCAAATGGTGCTTTCCGAGTGCAAATGCATGAGTTACCTATTATAAAAAATACTGAAATCGATATAGGTATGCCTATAAAATTTGAGGATTGCCCTTGATTTCCAAGGGATCCCCTCATCAGATTCTGATTTGGTGACAATGGGACCACCTCGAGAGCATACCCATTAAAACAAAAAAAGAATTTTCAAAATAGGTCCACAATTGACAGAGCAATCGGTGAACAAACATAAAGAAATAAACTTATAGCCGAACATAGACTTCCTCCTTTTTGGAAGTCGGTTAAAAACTAAAATAGCAATTACACCGACTTCCGAAATTAAGGTTATTTTCACTTGGTAGTGTTAGCTAGCAGCTAGTTAAATACTTAAAATTAAAATATTAATACAAAAAAATAATGTCAAAAAAACAAAACAGAAATTAAAGTCAATGAATAATAATATAGTCAGGAAGTCTTACATAGTCAAATTTACAAACAAATATTTTAACAATCAAAATCTGGACTAACTCTTATAATAAATTTTAAGTCTTTCACTGATTATTAACATTTGCCTAAAAGTAGTGCAGCTACCTCAGATTTAAAAAAAGGTTTGTTTGTTTGTTTGTGTTGCACAACATATTCAACATATTATTGATTAAACTATATTTAACTGACTTCACTTCACTTTCTGTATTGTTTTGTTGACAATATTTTGTTTGTATTAATATTTTAATTTATGTAATCATTTGCACACCTTAGGGTAGACTCTTTTAACTGTATCTACATTCATAGCAAATAATGTTATGATTCTGATTGACTTTTTAAGACAATATTTTACTTTTAAAAAAAGCTTTTTAGGGTTACTCAATACATTTATTGCATTCCACATGTTGATATTCTTAGGTGGTAAACTTATAATTAGATCATAAGGACCCTGTCGGGCATAGCAAAATAAGTGAGTTAGGACAGAGGAAGCATTTTTTTGTTATTATACAAACATTACTTAGCAAAACAACTATATGAAATAATGATGTAGGTATTTTGCAAGATAAGCCAATTAATAGCTTTAAATACATAAAATATAAACAGGTTAAGAGATGTAGGTATTATTAGGTAATAAAAACAAGTAAAATTTAAAGTTATGACTTTTATAAGTCTATCACTTAGATAATCGTTTATCGAGTAGTAGCTTTTATTTAGCAAAAATTCTCTAAGATTTTCCAAAAATATGTTAATTTTCTCTTCTTTTTTTTTTGTTGCAGGTATTTTATAATTTAATGGACATTACCTAAGGACTTGTAGAGTGCATTTTGAATTGAGAACTTGGTAAGTTTAGCCTAGATCGGTGTCTGAGTAGATAGCGTGTCTGAATGTCTTCACGTTTCGAATAAAATTCTTGATGTTTCCGCACGAATTTTCACGTTTCTAAAATGTATATACAGGGAAGGGTTAAAATATTATGTTTTTGAAAGAAAGGTTTACAACTATCCGTACCCAAAAGGTAAAATGGGAACCCTATTACTAAGACTCCGCTGTCTGACCGTCTGTGACTAGGAACCGTGATAGTTACCTAGACAGTTGAAATTTTCACAGATGATGTATTTCGGTTGCCGCTATAACAACAAATACTAAAAAACAGAATAAAATAAATATTTAAGGGCTCCCAGACAACAAACGTGATTTTTTTGTCGTTTTTATAGATAATGGTACGGAACCCATCGTACGCGAGTCCGACTCGCACTTGGCCGGTTTTTTTCATTAAGCATATTACGCCTAATAAAATGATTCCAAATGAACCGCCGCTAAGATGACCCACTGACCTAATCTCTGCCATCTTCATAGTATGTAAAGTGAAATAGTACCAAATCGTCACTATAAATAAACATTAAGTTAGAACGAATAAAGTTATGAAGGGAAAGTTGAGCTGCAAGACTACTTACTGACAAATGCGTGCACTGCCCATTGGCACTGACTGGACGACAGGTCCCCCTTCTCAATCTGTAGTTCTTTCATCAAAAGATCACATCAGGCACCAATCTACATGGTCTTCCCATGATCTGACCAAGATTATGACTGGAAGAGTCAAAAGAGACTGACCTCTTGAATTTGTTTCGGCCTTTCTTCTCAGAGTAGTCTATGAAACGCCGACATCATCTAGTTTTTAAAATATGATTGACGTGTAAAAGTGTTAGTACAAACTTACTTAAGAAATAAATCATAATTATATCATTGAATCAACGCAAACTTTACTACATCATGTACTAAACGAAAACAAAACTGTCATGGCGGAAACAAAACTGAAGTCGAAAACTACATTTAAAAATTTGACGGTTTTCTCGCAACCATAGAGTACGCCAAAGAGTTGAGGGGGATGCGCCAAGGTAGCCCGCGAAATTCAAATTTTCCAACGTTATTTGCAATTTTCAGGTCAGTAACAGGTTTGTAGTATTGCCGTTTCTAATGATTATAATTCTGTAAAGCCATATTGGTTATGGCCGTGAATCATAATTAGATCAACATACAACGTGTTACTGACCTGCGAATTGCAAAAAACGTAATAAAATTTGAATTTCGCGGGCTACCTTAGCGCATCCCCCTTAACAAATATGGTTCTACCGAATTATAACAATAATGCTACGGCTACATTGTCGCGATAATGTGAACTACACTTCGCGTGCTCTTTGTTGTACAGCAAGACGTCGAGCGGTGTGCGAGAGAGAGCGCGCGAAGTGTAGTTAGCGTTATCGCGACAATGTAGCCGTAGCATTAGAATCAGCAATACAACTATCTAAGTTCATAGAATCCTATTTAATGACTATTTCATGCAATAGTCATCGGGACTGTCGCCCAAAGCGATTCGTCCCGCTTTGGGCGACAGTCCCGGTCACGTTTGATATAATACAAGAAGACTGGTGTTGTGTTTGCTTTTCCTATGAATCTCGTTTCGGTTGGCCGGATACAAGACGTACGAGTACCTACTCGAGTTTCGTCAAGAACGTTTGAAAATTTGTCAGGAAGTTCATTCGTAACAATTTTAACAAACGAAAAGTCACACAGTATTTATTGAAAATCCCTATACCTACCTAGGATAGAACTATTTAGGCGCAGAACCTGCGTTAATATGGCGCCACTTATACAACGTGTAACGGAATAAACGCAAGAGCTCATACACCCCAAATAGAATATTAAATTATAAGACTAAACTAGCATCTGTAATTTAATTTAATTAAACCACACCTAGTCATTTTTTAGGGTTCCGTAGTAAACAAGGAACCCTTATAGTTTCGCCATGTCCGTCTGTCTGTCTGTCTTTCCGTCCGTCCGTCTGTCCCCGGCTTAGCTCAGAGACGCTTACACTCAGTTGCAAGAAACGATCTTTAAATTTTAAAGACTACATTAAACACTAATGTAGCATTAAATCATTGCACAAAAACATTTTTTATTTTATTTTACAGGCTTCTACATACCAGCGCGACTTGTCGCGCGACGCGACACGGCACAAAGGTCCCGCGTGTCGCAGGACGAGCGGTGCTTTATGTCGCGTCGCGTCGCGCGACAAGTCGCCCCGGTATGTAGAAGCCTTTATGCTCCATTAAATTTAACTAATGAAATGTCAAACCTAATGAAACCGGCCATTTTAAACACTTTTACGTTGCACGTAACTTCATTAGCACCCATTAGCAGGTGGTGAACTTTAAGTTTGACATTTCAATTTTTTCATTTTAATGGGCCGAAAAGCATCCATTAAGAGCAACATTAGTGTTTTCTACGGTACTTGAATGCATTTCTGTAATTGAAAGATGTCTTTAACCAGTCTTTCGTCATTATCTGATTTTTATTTCGTAGATTTACCTCGCCGTCGAATCCCAGACCGAGTGAATTTATTTTTAAAACATGATGGAGAAGAGTTTCGTGTAAGGTATAGAATTTCCAAGGAGGCAGTTCTTCAAATTTGTAACCTACTTGATTAAGATTTAGAACCAGTGACGCAAATAAATAAATCCATTAATGGCCTGACACAGCTTTTAATATGTTTGAGATTTTTTGCCACTGGATCAGCAAGTATTGGGTGATTTAGTAAACATAAATAAGTCAACAGTTTGTCGGAAACAGGTTGGGTCGGGTTGTTTGTCAGTTTGTTTATACAAAAAGTATCCCGTGAACTAGCAAAACCACCTCTATATTATTATTAAAATGCCAGACCGGACGGAACTACGTAGAATTGCAGAAGGTTTTTATGAAATTGATGGATTTCCACGTGTGGCAGGAGCTCTAGACTGCACACATGTTAAAATTATTAGATTAAAGGGGGATGCGCTAAGGTAGCCCGCGAAATTCAAATTTTATTACGTTTTTTGCAATTTGCAGGTCAGTAACACGTTCTATGTTGATCTAATTATGATTCGCGGCTATAACCAATATGGCTTTACAGAATTATAATCATTAGAATCGGCAATACAACTAACTCTCTTCCTACTGAATGATTATTTCAGAAATAATCATTCAGTAGGATTTTTTGAACTTAGAGAGTTATTACCAGATGGTCTAGATTAAACCACAGAGTACACTGAATACACATAAATCAACTACATTTACTTTATTTTATGCTTAAATTGTGGTTTACTTGTACGTACGGATAATAACAGAACGCAAATGTTCACTCTTTTCGTTCAATATGGTAATTTGTTCCTGGCAATATTGTTTAGTCTTCTTTATCTAAAGTAGCATTGAAAATGTCTAATGCTATCTAAAATTTGTTTGTGCAACTTCATTAAAGTAATGAATTCATTGGCGATAATGCAGCTTTATGTAATGAAGTGTTAATGGTGAGCTTACTGCAACTGAGTGATAGTCCTAGAAAGCTGATATTTGGCATGGGATACATAATATTAATCACGCCATAGAAGTCGTAAAATAAAACCATGAAAAACATTTTTTTTTGGGCCTCCCTTGCACGTAAAACGGGTATGATATTTTTTTTCTCGTCTAATACATGGTGTGGGGTATCGTTGGATAGGCCGTTTAAAAATATTGTGGGTCTGTGAAAGCCATTTTTCAATTCTGAGATCCGTTTGCGTAATATTAAGCTTTAAGGCTTCTACATACCAGCGCGACTTGTCGCGCGACGCGACACGACACAAAGGTACCGCTCGTCCCGCGACACGCGGTATGTAGAAGCCTTTAAGCCCACCACAGACGTAGCTATCTATATCTATAAAAATCAATGCCACTTTTCGTTGTAATTTCATAACTCAAGAACGGGCTTACTAATCCAAACCAAATGTTTAGGTTTTGTTCGGACTATTTAGTAGATGGTTTATGTGAAGTTTTTTTTTTTAGGTAAGTAGGGTAGGTAGGTAGGGTAGGTAGGTAGGTAGGGTAGGTAGGTAGGTAGGGTAGGTAGGTAGGTAGGGTAGGTAGGTAGGTAGGGTAGGCAGGTAGGGTAGGCAGGTAGGGTAGGTAGGTTGGGTAGGTAGGGTAGATACTTAGCGCTACCCGTGCGTAGCCGGGCCGGGATAATCTAGTAATATATATTATAGCAAGACATATATTACGATATAATATATTTTTCATAATAATCTTCGAGTGACCTCAGACGGAGCTATAATATATATTTCTAGTACGCACCAAAAACTACGCAAAAAAAAAAGCAAAAGCAATGTACATAAAATATTATAGCTACGTCTGTATTGGGCTTTAAAGGCTTCTACATACCGGGGCGACTTGTCGCGCGACGCGACGCGACACAAAGGCACCGCTCGTCCCGCGACACGCGGGGCCTTTGTGCCGTGTCGCGTCGCGCGACACGTCGCGCTGGTATGTAGAAGCCTTTAAGTGCCATTTTTAGGGTTCCGTAGTAAACAAGGAACCCTTATAGTTTCGCCATGTCCGTCTGTCTGTCTGTCTGTCTGTCTGTCTGTCCGTCCGTCCGTCCGTCCGTCTGTCCCCAGCTTAGCTCAGAGACGCTTAGTCCTGGAAAGCTGTAATTTGGCATGGGTATACATATTAACCACGCCGAAAAAGTCGTAAAATAAAACCATGAAAAACATTTTTTTTTTAGGGTACCTCCCTTACGCATGAAATGGGGATTGTATTTTTTTTTCTCGTCTATTCCATGGTGTGGGGTATCGTTCGATAGGCCGTTCAAAAATGTGTGTGTTGAGTGGGTTTGTCAGAACCATTTTTCAATTAAGGGATCCGTTTGCGTAATATTAAGCTTTAAAGTGCTATTTTTTGTTAGAGTCAAGTGTCGTGTTGGTTTTGGATATGTGAAAAAAATCATGGCAATAGTATATATAACGAAATTAAAAGGAAAACTATCACAGCTAAGTAGGCTTCACAAGTTAAAGAGTAATAGTCGACAAACTTAAATTTGCAGTTGGAGAATTGAGCGTAATGTATATCGATGTATGGGAGAGCATGTTTGTCAACTACAATGTTAAGTTAGTTTTTGGGATAAATTCATCCCAACTACGGAACCCTTCATTGTGCGTGGTCCGACATGCATTTGGCCGGTTTTTTTTTTAGAGTCAAGTGTGGTGACAAAAGTAATGACCGAACATTACGTAGGTACTTATAACACACATCATTTAAATAACAATTATTGACAGTTATCTATCTACTAAATTATGATTCCATCTTTCCATTACAGTTTCACAGGCTTTGAATAATTTTGTTTAATTCTAAGGTAAGTATTGGGTTTAGTAAAAGGGAAGCATTTTTAAACCAAGCAACTTTTGGCCCGCCGACGATCTATCAGTAACGTAGGTACAATGGTCTATTCCGTTCGGCGAGCAAGCAGGCAAGACCGCCCCGGAGACCGACTCACTTTATTATCTCTGAAGGCTCGTACAGACTGGTGCGATGTCGCGGGCGCGACGCGACACTAGTAACACAATTTCTATGTCGCGCCCGCGATATAGCATGAAGGCTTCTTTCTACTTAAGTACGTCGCGCGCGCCACGACGCGACACCGGTAGTACTATTTTCTTGAATTTTTGTTCTACCGGTGCGTGTCGCGCCAGTATGTAGAAGCCTTCAGTCTGTAAGAGCCTTGATGTGTATTCTAACTGTCGCACTATCCTAATATTTTAAAAGATTTGAATCATAATATTTACAGTAATTAAAATCAGTAAAGATAAAGGTACTTACAGAACTGACTATTTACACTATTTCTTCTTCCCCGTTTTAATAAACTTTCGAAAGTGCCTTGCTCGATGCACTCTAAAGCACACTTTCGAAAGTGCCTTGCTCGATGCACTCTAAAGCACGCTTTCATAAGTTAAATTTTAGTTTGTTTAGCACTTCGGTGTCACTTTTCACAACACTAAATGCGTCATAATTTTTTTGTCTGAGGTTTTCGACACTTGTTGTTGCTTGTAAACGAGTAGTGCGTAGGCGTCACAGGTAGGCGTACATTACATTCGCCCCTCTATCCATTGACGTGTTTGGTTTGGACGAAAGGTACCGGAGTTTCTCAGACGCTGAGTTGCACTTAGCATTGTCCTGGCGCTCACTCTGGTACAGCTCGATTCAAACTTGATGATGGCGGCTCTGAAGTGCGCTACTAGCTGCGCAGTACCGCACCCCTCACCCCCGCTGACACGTGAAGGCTTCTACAGACCGGCGCGACACGCGACCCGACACAAAGGCCCCGCGTGCCGCGCGACGAGCGGTGCCTTTAAGTCGGGGCGGGTCTGTAGAAGTCTTCAATTTGTTAATGCGCAGCCACTCGCCTCATATTCCGAACCGCCATAAAGTTTGAATCGGAATGTACCATACCTTTCGTTAAAATCTCGACATTATCGTAGCAACGAGCCAGTGTCCTCACCATCTCCGTGTACTGAATATTGGTGTACTGGAATGCCATCGCGCGCGTAAACAAATAAAAATGTGATAGTAACAAAAATTCAATTCGGGAACACCTGTCGCTGCCGGCGAATATCTAAATAAACTAAACCTTTGACGGCGGCGCGTGCGGCGGCATGGCGGTTAATCAAACATTCAAAATTTCAAACGTCGAAGTCGGCAAAAACTGCATCTCGCTCTTTCACATTCATTTTCCATTCGCAAAAAACAACCTTATATATTTTGGCATTTATCAACAAAATAATGTGAAATACGGGTTACACATTCGGTCGTGCATTTAAAAAAGCTTTAATACCTTGAGATTAGGTCTACACTTCCTTACATTAACATTTATTTTTTAACACAACTAGCTCAAATGTAATAAAAAGAAATGTTTATGTGTGTGTAAAGAAAGCTATGATCGAACTACAAATTCAGTTTTGCATTTAAATTAGACGTACTGTTTTGAAATAAGGATGAAGCTTCCTTAAATTAACAATTTTATTTAATGCACACTACACATTACATAATTACAAATTCAGTCATGCATTTGAATACGCTTTATTCCTTTGAGATAAGGCTTAAATTTCCTTAAATAAAATATCTTATTACCTTGTTAAGACGCAGTGGATCTAATTTCAGTTAAATATAAGATTTTTTCATGAAAAATTAACATAATTATATAAATAATGACGGAAATCGAATCAGAAGCCGATTCTGAGCAAACTACTTTGAGGTCTTGCGCTTATTCTGTTACACGTTGTTTATAACTCATAACCTAACTGGATATATAATGTATTTAATCTATGACTGGATATCAGAACTTACCTTACCAAAAATTCTGTGTTGTTTTGAAAAAATTGTTGATATCGCATAGTTTTTATTCAATCGGCGAATTTCTCAACAAAAAAACAAATCAATACTACCACTTCAATGCAATGTAGTCACTTAGTTATTTATGTTACTTTGGTTAGTAAGTTAGTTACCTCGTCGTTTTCCTACTTACTCGTACATTAAGTATGTACCTACTATTAGACAATTTAGATACGCTTTTACAGCAGATATCGAAAAAATGTTTCGCAAAATCTGGCTACATCCCGATGATCAGAAATATCAGAAAATTATCTGGCGGAACCATCAATCTCAACCTTTAAAAGAATACCAGTTAGCGACCGTTACCTATGGCACAAAAGCCGCACCTTTTTTGGCCATGATGACACTGAAGCAATTGGCCATCGATGAAAGGCCAAATTATCCACAAAGTTGCGCTCCTGATATCTTAGAACACTCGTTTTACATGGATGATCTCATGCATGGTGAACATTCAGCGAGGGCTGCAAAACAGCTTAAAGCGGAGATGATCAACCTCCTCAAATCTGGCGGGTTTAATCTCAGAAAATGGCGATCTAACTTGCCGGAAATAATAGATAGTTCTGATCCTCTCCAAAAGGAAGACTTTGACTTTAAGCAACCGGAGTCAACCAAAACTTTAGGTCTTCGGTGGGAACCAAAAAATGATCAATTTATCTTTCATCCTATAGAATTTATCCCACAAGACATCCTTACAAAAAGACAATTCTTATCTCAAATATCAAAAATTTTTGACCCTTTGGGCTGGCTAGCACCAGTCACAATAAAACTTAAGATCTTGTTCCAAGAATTATGGAAATCAGACTTGGGTTGGGACCACCCTGTCCCTCAAGAAATCGCGTTAGAGTGGAATACTATTAAAGCCGATCTATCTCATATATCTCGATTTAAAATACCACGTTGGATTCAAACCCAGGAGAAAGATATCATCGAACTCCATGGCTTCTGCGACGCCAGCACAAAAGCATACGCTTGCGTCGTGTATTGCAAAATACAGAGAGAAAATGAAACCCACGTGACCCTTATTGCAGGGAAATCAAAAGTAATACCACTGAAAAAACCACAATCGATCCCACGTCTGGAACTTTGCGGCGCTGTCTTGTTGTCAAAACTTATGCGAAAAATCATCTTATCCCTATCGAGCTACAAGGTACATGTTTATGGTTGGACTGATTCAACGGCTGTTCTAGGTTGGTTAAGTGGCGAACCGGAGAAATGGAAACCCTTTGTTGCGAATCGAGTGAGGATTATTACTGAAATAATCCCTAAAGATAACTGGAGTTACGTAAAATCCAAAGAAAACCCCGCGGATTGCGCAAGCCGCAGTTTACCTGCTGCTCAATTAGCCAATCACTCGCTTTGGTGGCAAGGGCCAGACTGGTTACCACAATATAAGCCTAAAGAATGTCATAAGATGCCGATTTATACGAGTATTACTAGTGAAGAACTCAGAAAAAAGGAGCAAGTAAATACGGTCGTTGTTAACCCCGAAAATTTAATAATTAATAAACTATTACCAAAATATAGCTCTTTAATGAAAGTTACTCGAGTATTAGCTTACATCAACAAGTTCATCGACATTGTTGTTTACAAGAAAAAACGCACATGTTTTCTTACTCTGCAAAATATAAAGACAGCAAGAGAAATGTTAATTAAGCATGTTCAAAACGAATATTTCAACGAAGAAATATCACAGCTGAAAAATAATGAACCACTAAATAAGAAAAGCCAGATTCTTAATCTCAATCCCATGCTAGACACTAATCAATTGCTCCGTGTCGGTGGCAGACTTAAACATTCGAATCTTGATCCCGAAATGAAGCATCCCATCATAATCCCGAATCAATCGAAATTGGCAGATCTTATCATAGATGAATCCCACGAGCTTGTATTTCACGGTGGAGTAAAAATGACTACTGGATTTATAAGACAAAAATACTGGATCCTTGGAGGAAACAGAGTCACAAGGAAACGGTTAAGAATGTGTGTCAAATGTAAAAGAAATAATCCCATATCACAACATCAAATCATGGGTGACCTACCTCCAGCACGATTGATTCCTAATCGACCTTTTTACCACACTGGAATAGATTATACCGGACACATCTTTGTTAAGGCAAATAAAGGTCGTGGGATTAAAACCTGTAAAGGATATATCGCAGTTTTTGTTTGTATGGTAACTAAAGCCATACATTTAGAAATCGTCTCAGATCTCACAGCGTCAGCATTTATTGCCGCGCTTCGACGAATGTCGGCTAGAAGAGGAGTTCCTGGGCACATCTATAGTGATCAAGGAACTAACTTCATAGGAGCCAACAAAATTTTAAAACAAGAGTTTGCCGAAATCTCCTACGTTGTGTCTGACCACGAAGTAATCTCAACAATCTCTGAAATGAATATTGAGTGGCACTTTAACGCCCCATCATGGCCATCTGCAGGCGGACTCTGGGAAGCGGCAGTGAAGAGCCTAAAACATCATCTCAAACGTGTCGTTGGAGAGCAAAAACTAACCTACGAGGAATATATTACCCTACTATCCCAACTCGAGGCTTGTTTGAACTCCAGACCACTGTGCCCTCTGACAGAAGATCCTGAGGATCTGGACTTTTTGACCCCGGCGCACTTTTTAGCAAGCGGCCCCAACTTAACGATTTTCGAAACAGAGCGTGATCTCAGAACACGGTGGCAGTTGACGCAAAAAATCTATCAAGATATATGGGCTAAATGGAAGACTGACTACCTCTCGCTGCTTTCGACCAGGTCCAAGTGGCGACAGCATCAAAAAGATCTCAACCTCAACGACATCGTTATTATAAAGGACGACAACCTTCCACCAGGAAAATGGAGTCTAGGTCGCGTAGTAGCGCTGCATCCTGGAAGTGACGGACACGTAAGGGTCGTCACACTCAAAACCAAAAACGGGGTCTTAAAACGCCCAGTTGTAAAACTGTCCTTACTGCCAACAAATAAAAATGATCAAGATCCAAATGCCCCAAAAGTTAATAATAAATTGCCAGCGGCGAAGAAAAAACGTCGCATCTCATTCGCAGCTATGGTTTTATCTTTGACATTATTTTTGCTGTCACTAATAAACACCGCTCAAGCATCCTACAACTTGACCGTGCTGACAGACAATAGTGTCTACTTCGACAAAATATCTAATATGCACTTAATTAGAGATGATTGGCATTTAATAGTCTATTATGACACAAATCCTTATCAAGAAGGAACGGCGGCATTACTAAAGTATATTAAGTATCTTGAAACCTTATGCTCTACGATTAGAACACAAACACCTTGCGACGGCGTCATGTTACAACTCGAGCACGAGTTCGAAGAAATTAAACATTATAATAATATTGTCATGATGAATGACTCGTTTATGACTAATAAGAAACGCCGGCGACGCGGCTTGCTAGACGGAGTAGGCTACGTTGCAAATAGTTTATTCGGAGTGTTGGACCAACGATTTGCAGATAAATATGAGAAGGATATTGACCTTTTAAAGCATAATGAAAACCATTTATACAACCTCTGGAAAAATCAAACGTCGGTCGTAGAAGCTGAATTTAATCTCATGAAAAGGATGGAGAATACTATAAACAAACATCACAAAATAATAAATCAAAAGCTAAATTATCTCCAAGATTCCTATAAAAATCTCTCTCAGCAAGTGCAAAACATAACTATAATCACGGACTTCATAACCTCGGCTTTCACTGCCAACAACTTGTTGTATACACTTCGACGAATCCAGGACTCAATTTTAGATACAGTAACTGATATTTATAGTGGAAAATTAGATTTTCATTTGATATCTCCGAAGCAACTCAGATCAGAGCTAAGCCTAATATCAGCACAAATATCTGGAGACTTAGTAGTTCCTGTCGACAACTTTAATCTTAAAGATCTTTACAGCTTACTCAAAGTAAGAGCCAAATACTCTGGCAAATACCTAATTATAGAAATAAGAATACCCCTGATTGAAAGGGATCTTTACGAGGTATTCAAACTTATCCCGGTTCCACGCATTTTGAAAGATAACATGATGATGAAGGTCGAAACTATCTCGGAATTGGCAGCCATCAACATGAGAAAGGATTCCTATTTAACTATCACAGACACGGATCTGCAGTCATGCGTATTACAAAACCCTGTGACTATTCTGTGTCATATCAGAAGGCCTATTCACCACATGAAGGATGATCATAGCCTTTGTGAGACGATCCCAGGCACAAGAACTTGTAAAACTAAAACTACCTCGTGCAAGAATGACTGGAGAGAGTTAACATCAGAAAACAAATATTATTATTTATGCTGCAATGAATGTCACGTCAAATTTCTGTGTGAAAATCAAGTTAAGGCAGTTAGGTTATCAGGTGCTGGTCTGTTGCGTGTTGGGGAAGGCTGTTTAGTAAAAACAGAAGATTTTATGGTTTATTCAAACAAAAGATTGTCTAGTAAAATTAGCACGACGACAAAGATTATCTCGCCAGAAATATCACCAATCAATCACATAATAAATATCACTATGCCAGAAATCTCATATGAGTTTAATCCCAATAACTCAGACAACATCAGACAATTTGAAGCTATTAAGAGAAGTCTTGAGATTATGAAGCAGAGTGAACCTTTGAGCACCAGTATCTCCTACCACGACATCCATCTTTATACTGCTACTTATCTCATCATATTGGGAATCTTGTTATTGGTGGCAGCTTACTGTTTTAAACGTTGGCGGCAAAGGCAACGTAAAGAAAATATTTCCACTTCTACAGCAGAGCGGTCGACAGCCTCTGCGGCGACTGCGTTGCCATCTCCACATACCGTTACAGAAAGTGTTGTGATTGAGTGTAGTGAAATTAGGGAAAAAGGACAATCTAGTAGTAAATCTGTGAAAAGTGATCCTAAGCGACTAGCTCTATCTAGTGAGTGCTTACAAAAAAAGGAAGATAGAGGTTCTTCACCGATATTTCGCGTGTTTTCTCTTCCTGATTTACACTGTAGCGATTCTGTTTAGTTTGTAATGTTACTTTTATCTCATCCTATAACATAACTAATCCTACATAACTATTTTAGTATTATTTGAACATTGTTTTCACCTTGTTAATATTAATTTCGTTACCCATTTAACTATACCCATTTACTAACCTCATCTTTTTCTCCCTCGGGAGTATGTTCAGGTCAATCACCGAACAATAATAAACATGTCAGCGTAATTGCGACACCGCGCTCTATGCATTGCATATTTTATATATTACTAAGTAATATTGTCAGTACGTATTCGGATAGCATATCGGGCGCGACTCATCCTCATCTCATTAACCTCATTTAGTTTTAATCGTTATCCCATATTACTGAAATATAGCTAACTTTATAATCTTAAACCTTAGTTTATCTTAAACTCACCCCAACCCCGAACAAATATGCATCTACCCAATGTGTTTAAATTTGTTTTTTTTTATTAATGTTCAAAAAATATATACTTATCGCAGAGTTAATAATTATGCAAAAAAAACTTTTTACAAAAAAAAATAACCGACTTCCAAAAAAACACTACAAAGTGAAAAATAACTTTAATTTTGGAAGTCGGTGTCTTTGAATCTGTATTTTAGTTTTTGCAGTTCTCCTGGTTCTTACCAGGAGAACTCCTCAGCAATCAACGTCCCAGCATCGGGAAATGCAATATTTTGTAAAAGGTGATGAGTAGTTAACATTAAATTAGGCTATTGTAACTTAGATAAATTAATAACTGACCCACTAAAAAGTGAAAAATAAAAACTTTACAAAAAAAAATAACCGACTCCCAAAAATAACACTACAAAGTGAAAAATAACGAAGACGGTTATTTTTTATTGTAAAAAGTTTTAAATTCAATTCAATTTGGTATTGACTTTAATAAATTGTTCTTTTTAACCGACTTCCAAAAAGGAGGAGGTTATATGTTCGGCTGTATGTTTTTTTTTTTTTTTTATGTTTGGTCACCGATTGCTCCGTCGATTATGGACCGATTTTGAAAATTATTTTGTTTGTTGAAAGGGTCCAAAAAAAAATAACCGACTTCCAAAAAAACACTACAAAGTGAATAATAACTTTAATTTCGGAAGTCGGTGGCAAAAAACTAAATTACAGATCCAAAGACACCGACTTCCGAAATTAAAGTTATTTTTCACTTTGTAGTGTTTTTTTGGAAGTCGGTTATTTTTTTTATAAAAAGTTTTTTTTTGTCCAAAGAATTCTCAAGCTAAATTGTCATTAATTTGTGTAGGTATCCTTTAAATATTTGCATGCCATCAGTGCATGGCGGAATGTGTCTTTGCACTGAATTTTATTTAAAACATCTTTTGTACCCACCACATTTTATGCAAATAAACGATTTTGATTTTGATGGCGAGGGACCAATAATGGTTTGGGTCAGTATCTGGATCGGTGGAAGAATCGATCTCATTTGGATCAGGAGCAACCTCAATGCTCAGATTTATGCGGAGAGGATTGTTTCAGACGTGATCATCCCTTTGCGATTGATCGTCCCTTTCCTGTACATACATACTAGTAAGTTACACCTAATAAAACATCTTTAGCACTCTGTTATTCTGGTTATACGAGTAGGGCCCTAGAAATAAATAAAACTATTTTGAATGAATGAATTCTTTATTTGCCAGATTATAGGTACCTACATTGTTTAAAAATGGTAAAATTTTATTAATGGTTCACTATATTCGAGTTTCTAGTAGAATTTTCAATCAAATAGTCGAAGCTTTATAAAATTAAATTAAATTTTGTTCTTCTTACATTATTAACACAAAAAAGAAAATTAACAATAACAATACTTTATAATAATAAAATAACCACTATGTCAAATACAGTAGGTACATAGTATACAATGTCAAAAGGATTTCAAATTCTTAAAGTCATCTATTGAATTATACTTCAGTCTTCAATGTTGCATCCTCGAGATTTAACTCACATGGTAGTCACTTACCTAATGCACTACACTGCACTGTTGAGAGACTAAAAATTATTTAATTGTCTGTGTCATCTGTCAAATGTCACCCAAACCTCATTCGTTTTAGAGCTCATTGTTTACTCCATTCCATAATAATAGGGGGTGTTATGTACATGGGTGGGTAGGGGGCTACTGTTGTGGACGTGATGCGAATATTTAGTTTCTGAAATAAGTAACGAAACAGCCAAGCCATACATTTTTACTGATATGTAGAATTTGTGAAGTTGGGTTGTTAGAGTTAGGCCGTGTAGATTCAGAAGCTTGGCTCTACATGTGATCTGGGGCCCTAAAATGGACGCTTTGGCAGAATCATAATATGATCTACGCACAATTCATAACCTGCAATTCATCTGTTTGACAGTTTTCTATGGAGTTTCGTAAAATGGTCCACAGATTATGAATTGCTAATGTCAAACAGATGAATTGCGGGATGTAGGAATTGTACGCAGATCATATTATGATTCTGCCAAAGCGTCCATTTTAGGCCCTCAGATATCTTTTTCACAGGGCAAACCTTATGTGGTCGTCTTGGCAACATTTTACATGAAATGTTTTTGGTGGGATTTCAGTTCTTTTTGTAAGTTGCTAGGCAGTCTTTTTAGTGTTTATTTTTTCTTCTTTTTTTGGGGTGTATTTCTTGCACATCTGCAGTGCCGGTTTTCATAGCCCATTCTTTGTCTCAGTTTACATATCAAATTTCGGCTTTCTAGCACTTCAGGAAGTACCCTAACATTTTGAAGTCTCATAGAAACTTCCACCCCCCATTTTAGGGTGACACCGAAAAAACGAAACACTTCCAGAAAAGGTAGGTAGTGCCCTTGCGCTTTGCTTGGCTCGTCTTGGCGGGGGCACTAGTAGTGCCCCCAGATTGCTTTGGGTCCCTTACTCACGTGATGCCAGCAGATAATTAAAATTATAATTTGAGATAAATTTAGTGTAGTTTCACACTGCCTTTTGTGTCCAGTGCTATTCTGTAATTATCTGACCGTGACATCTTGCGTGGAGTGAGCTGTCAGTGTCATCTCACTGATGCTAGGGATTGACCCAGAATTACATTTACAATCATAATCGAGATTTATATAATATTTTTTATGCTAATTCTGTTGATAATTTTATATTACTTCAAAGCTAGTATTTAACCACCTTATTACAAAACAAGATTTATATTTTGACATGGCTTATACCATGGAGCCAGTTTTTGTAATAAGAATGTAACTTTCGTCTTGCTGACCATGGTTTTGTTATTGTTATTAATAATTAACTGTTTTTATTTTACTTCGATGGTGCTAGTTTATCATTTGTGACTTCGAGTTATAGCTGTAGCTTTATTTAAGCGGGCACGCCCATTATGCCTGGAGGCTTTTATTTAGATACGTTTTGTTTACGTTATTTCTGCTTGAGTATAGTTTTCGACGATTATTATATATATATATATTTGTATAATGGTGTGTGCTAGCTAACATAAGGCAAATCATTTAATTTAACGTTTTGTGTTGCGTAATGCAAATTATTTCGTATTTTATTGTATAGCTTCAAGTTTTTTATGCGAACAGACAGCTGTGCTGCTGGGGAGTTTGTTGCGCCACTTCTTCTTCCCAGCTAAAGCACTAGGAAGTGGTGAAGGGTGGGTGTACGGTGAAACCATACACTACCGACGACTAAGCATTTTTACGTAACTCATTAATAAATATTAATTGAGCAATTAGTATATGACTAGCGGTCATCGCGTGTGCTCCCTCGCTCCTTTATATTATAATCTTTGGTCCGTTGAATACATATATTTTTACCTTAAACGCAGCAGTATCATTGACTATCTTCCAACCTTCTACAGTGGGCGTTTTTGGGGGACTGTCTCATGTAATTTTGACGTTCGAAAAGTGCTGATTCTCAGCCTAGTTTGAATAAATGACTTTTGATTTTGATTTTTAACAGTGATTGAAATACCGTTCTTTATACAAAACTGAAAACTAAGTTCGGTACTAAGTTGTCACTTTTGTGTATAGGAACTTTACCATAGTCGGAATAAAGTTCGAAATTCAATAATGGCTCCATGTTTTAAACCTGGGTCTGAAGATAAACCTTGTTTTGTGATAATGGGGTGTGTGTTTGCCGTGTGTTTGCCAGGCATAACGAGGTAGACCACAGCATCCACAGCTCAATTGATATGGTTCCTATTTACCAACAAGCTTTTCTAAGATCATAATAGACACATTGCTTTGCCTGAGACTGATTGATAACTAGGACACAGGACATCATCTCAACTACTGATCACACAGTTAGCACAATATAATATTACGAGTTGGTTCTGAACCAATATTTGTTCAGTCTACAGTTTAAGTTTTGAGTGTTAGTTTATCTGTAAAAGGTACAAGAGAATTTCCTAGCAAGGACATAAATGTATCACAAAATAACTTACCTATTTGTTGATTAATTCCATAGACTCCTGCATCAGTATGTAAAATATCAACGAAGTTAGCGTTCTCCTTGGACAGCCTCAGCGTGGGGTCGACTTTGCTGAAGCACGGACCGGCCGGGTCCAGGCCGGAGATTCTACCGACGCGGGTTCCCGTCAGAGAGAAGAACGACTGGCCAGTGAACCCTGCGATGTGGCTCCCGAGACTGTGGCCTATCAGGTGAATGTTTTCGGGATCCAAACCAGCTGGAAAGAGATTATTGATCCTATTAATAATAATTGAGCATCGCCTTATCGACACGGGCAAAGCGTTCCATAATCTTACTACTTGAACTGTTAAAGATTTATAAAAGAAACTGGTGGAAAAATTGATGACCTCAAATATATAATAAGTGTGTCAGATTTCATATGCATGATCCTTCGAATATCCTTTGTAATCCATGGTGCCGGAAGTTGTTTGATTTTTACTGCACGAATGGGAGCGAACTGCACAAGGTTGTCCGTCAGCGGGTTGACTTTATCATCCATAGACTCAACACTAATTAAAGGAGCCCAGTCAATGCTGTTAGCATCTTTGCGGAGATCATCTGAATTCATTCTACCAAAATTGTACTGTAGGGCAATTTTATTGACGAATAGTTAGTTCATGGTAAGAAAACGTTAGCTGGGCAAATTACTAATTAGCAGTTATGAAATAAAATAGTAAAACAGAAATTCAGTCAGAAACTCAATTTTGTTCTTTTCCATTTTTTTCCTTGTCTAGTCCTTAAACAATACTATGTTTAGACACTTAAAATACCAGCTTTGATATGATATAACATGATCAACAGAATTAGCATAAAAATATTATTAAAATCTCGATTATGACTGTAAATGTAATCCTTGGTCCATCCCTAGCATCAGGTGGGATGACACTGACAGTTCACTCCACGTTCACATCACATAAGTTTTCACGGTGAGATGGTTACAGAATCGACCGTACGAATCGTACTGCTTTAAAAGGAAGAAAATATAAAATTAGCCGTGCTGTGCAAAAAGGCCAATACTTCTAAAGAATATTTGACACATTTTCCCTTCAATCAAGCAAGTTCAGCTTAGTTTTAGGGTTCCGTAGTAAACAAGGAACCCTTATAGTTTCGCCATGTCCGTCTGTCTGTCTGTCTGTCCGTCCGTCTGTCCCCGGCTTAGCTCAGAGACGCTAAGTCCTAGAAAGCTGTAATTTGGCATGGGTGTACAAATTAATCACGCCGAAAAAGTCGTAAAATAAAACCATGAAAAACATTTTTTTTTAGGGTTTTTATTTTTTTTTCTCGTCTAACACATGGTGTGGGGTATCGTTGGATAGGCCGTTCAAAAATATTGTGGGTCTGTAAAAAACATTTTTCAATTCTGAGATCCGTTTGCGTAATATTAAGCTTTAAATTGCTATTTTTTGTTAGAGTCAAGTGTCAAGTGCCCCCCCCCTGCCAGCTTAATGGTTGGTTTTGGATGTGTGAAAAAAATCATGGCAGTAGTATATAAAACGAAATTAAAAGGAAAACTATCACAGCTAAGTAGGGTTTACAAGTTAACGAGTAATCGTCGACCAACTTAAATTTGCAGTTGCAGAATTGACCGTAACGTATATAGATGTATGGGAGAGCATGTTTTTCAACTACAATGTTAAGTTTGTTTTTGGGATGAATTCATCCTAAATACGGAACCGTTCATTGTGTGTGGTCCGACACGTACTTGGCCGGTTTTTTTAAATTATTATTAGAAGCTTCTACTCGCTTCGGCCTTTCTGTTATTTTTAACCGACTTCACAAAAAGGAGGAGGTTCTCAATTCGTCTATGTTTTTTTTTTTTACTTTCCTCTGAACTCCATCGTTTATGAACCGATTTAGAAAATACTTTTTTTATTTGAAAGTTTATTTATACTTTCAGATTGGTCCCATTTTTATCAAAATCCAGTTCTGATGTTGGGATCCATGAGTAATTGAGGGAACTCCTCAAATATTATAGACATAAATATAGCGATTTTTATATTTTCATCAACAAGTTAATCATTTGCATTCAGAAAGTATAATTTGGTGAAGTGGAACTGATAAAGAAGGCCACAGATGGCTACCGGACCTTCTCAATGATACGTATTTCACGGGTGGCGATGAGATATCTGGATTAAGATAGTTAAGCGAAGCAAATTTATATAAATGGTACCATCAAACTGATCTGATGATGAAGCCGGAAGGTAGGCACTGGAACTCCGTAATAAAACAATGTATCCTACCCGTATTTGGTCTTATTGGAATTGTTATGTGTCAGTGAACTATTTTGTTTGGAAGACGAGTCCTGAGTGTAGCGAGGGATTTAAGTTCACCCAAGACTAAGACAGTTTTATCACCGAGGAAAATACTCTACTTTTCGTACCATTTGCGAAAAAATTAACACAATAATAATATGAGATAAGCATTTATTAAAAATAATGACAATTAAAAGTAAAAATAAATATAAATAGACTTAACGTATACTTAATGTATTTGAAGAAAATAAAAACGCGGCAAATTCCTAGACTAATCTTTTTTTGTCGGAAAAGCAAAGGCATCAAGCTCATACGGCCTCGTCGGTTTTCGTAATTTTATTTACTAATCATAACTGCATAATAAATGCGTATTCCTTTTTCAAAAAGATGTATAATGCTTTATATACAAACTCAATGGTGTAAACACAGATGTAGTTCAATATAAATTTCGGTAAGTATTCCAAATTTAAATCATATTCTCTCCCTAGAGGATGAATGAAATTCAGTACAATTTTCTTTCCCTGTTTTTAACAGATTAAAAATGACTATTGTTATGTTCGCTTTTTGTGGCATAGAATGTCACTTTTTTGAGCAAGTGGTACGAAATAGTAGATTATTAACCAAGGGGATAAAGCAGTGTCTTCTGTCGCGGATGACGATTTAAATCGCGAATTTAACGAAGGACCTGAGGTTTACTCCCGAGCGTAGCGAGGGTGTTAAAAACTTAAATCACGAGCGAAGCGAGGGATTTAAGACGATTCCAGAGTGTAGCGAGGGATTTAAGTTCACCCAAGACTAAGACAGCTTTATCACCGAGGAAAATACTCTACTTTTTGTACCATTTGCGAAAAAATTAACACAATAATAATATGAGATAAGCATTTATTAAAAATAATGACAATTAAAAGTAAAAATAAATTAAAATAAACTTAACGTTTATGTACTTATTTGAAGAAAACAAAAAAAAACTTTTTACAAAAAAATAGTAACCGACTACCAAAAATAACACTACAAAGTGAAAAAATAACTTTAATTTCGGAAGTCGGTGTCTTTGGAACTGTATTTGAGTTTTTTCCACCGACTTCCGAAATTAAAGTTATTTTTTCACTTTGTAGTGTTATTTTTGGCAGTCGGTTACTATTTTTTTGTAAAAAGTTTTTTTATTTTGCACTTTTTAGTGGGTCACTTTTAAATTTATCTAAGTTATAATAGCCTAATGTTAACTGCTCATCACCTTTTATAAAATATTGCATTAATATATATTTAATAATAGATGGAATGAATGGTTGGATAGAGCCATAAAATCTTCCCTTCAATAATCGAGTTTTTTGCCAATGCTCATTCCAATTCTTCATCATCTCGGGTTTAACAAGACAGCGCAAATCTTGGGGATAACAAGACGGATGAGATTCAATCCCATTCCGAGTTGCCAGCTTGGCAATCGAATCCGCATTTTCATTATCAACAATTCCAGAGTGACTAGGGATCCAAGCCAGTGCAATCTCTATGCTTAAGCAGTGACATCGATACAGGAGATGTTTTATCTTTAGGGTAAGAGGAAAATTGTGACGAGTGCGAAAAGGCGATTTTATTAAATCCTGTAGGCAGCTAAGAGAATCCGAGAGAATAAGACTTTTGTTGAGACCATGTGATTCAATGTATGAGACTGCTTCCAAAAGAGCTATTGCTTCCCCTGTGTAAATAGTGCCAAAAGCAGGACTACGAAAATTAAGAATAATTTTGTATTTTGGGATCCACACAGCTGATCCGACATTACCATTATCGGATAACTTAGAAGCATCTGTAAATATCGTCAGCCAATCGTGCCAGTCCTCTGCCAGAATCCTATTGAATTTGGCATTAGCAACAGGGTCATGTTTGGGTATACCAAAGTTAAAAATAATTTTTGGTTGGAAGAGCCAGGAATCAAAATTTACTTCAAATAAGGGGTTTTTATTTAATTGGACTAAGGAAATATGTAAATTATTGAATTTACTGAAGCTGTTAACGAGGAGTGGAGGATTTTTATGAGACCAATAGCGAGATGTTGGGATTAAGTGAGAAAGAGTACGAAGAAGAGGGAGAAGAGGATGACATTTAATCTGGATGACTTTATAAAAAAATCTGTCACAGATATATTGTCTACGTAAGTGAAGTGGGGGTTCTAAACATTCAACCTGAAGGGCATTAATAGGTGAGCATTTCCTAGCACCCGTGATAATACGCAAGCATTTAGATTGGATCCTTTCCAGTTTGGCCAGGGCTATTTTGTTGCATGGTTCTAACAGAAAGGTTCCATAGTCAAAGTGACTACGAACTATGGCGTTATATAGGATTTTCTGGGAAGTTGGATGAGCTCCCCAGCGAACTCCAGAAAGGGCACGTAAGACATTAACACCTCTTTCGCATTTCTTTGAGATGTAGTCCAGATGATAGAGACCAGATAATTTTGAGTCAAGAATGAGGCCAAGAAATTTTACTTTGTCACGGATCAAAATGGGTTCATTTTCAACATAAAGGTTAATAGGGGGAATATTACGCTTGCGAGAAAAGACAACTGCATTGCATTTGGAGACTGATAAACTTAAGCCGTGATCGGTCAGCCACTGGTTTAAGTAGTAAAGGGCAGAATTTAAGCGAGATGAGGCATCTGAAAGGGAAGCTGAACTAAAGTAGAGAGCAATGTCGTCGGCATATTGTAGGATTTTGCAGAAACAACTCACTGAAGACTCCAAATCATGTGTGTATATATTATAAAGGATGGGGCTTAATACCGACCCCTGGGGTAGGCCCTTCCACACTAGACGAGATGGGGAGAGGAAGTTTTGATAACGAACAGAAATAGAACGGGACATAAGGAGACTACAAATGATGTTGACCATCCTCACAGGGATACTCAGCTGTAGCAGCTTTTGCCTGAGTATTGGAAGTTGGACATTATCATAGGCTGAAGCTATGTCTAGGAAAATACCGAGAACACTTTCATTGTTGGAAAAGCCAATGCGAACATCAGACATGAAAACACTTAGACTATCTAGAGTTCCCATACCTCTTCGAAAACCGAACTGAGAACTGGATAAGATGCCTTTAGTTTCTAAGATCCACTCAAGTCGGTTCTTAATGAGATTCTCCATAATTTTAGCCAAGACGGAAGAGAGGGTGATAGGACGATAGGAAGTAGAATCTTTTGGGTCTTTCCCAGGTTTCAAAATTGGGATGATTATTTGGGATTTCCAAGACTCCGGGATTTTGCCAGTAACGAAAAATGAATTGATTAGGTTCAGAAAGATTAGTTTACAATTAGAAGAAGATTTGGAAATAAAGGAATAGGGTATTCCGTCGACCCCCGGAGCAGAATCCCGGAGATGATCTAAGGCACAAATAAGTTCTGAATAAGAGAAAAGGTCATAAAATCTATCACAGGAAGTGGGAGGAGGAGGATCTATAGTGGCAAGACATTCGGAACTAGGAACAAAGGGGGGGGCTAATTTGGATATAAAGTCTTCTAACCAGGTACTGTGATCATTGGTAGAAATATCGGGAGACTGGCTGTCAGTAGCTCTTCGGTAGATTTTAATTTTTTTCCATACAAGGGACACTGGAGAACGTGGAGATAGTGATTCACAAAACTTGAGCCAACCACATCTTTTCTTTCTTGCCAATAACCTACAAGTAGTTGCAGAAGTCTTTTTAAAATTTAAATAGTTGGGCATATTTATACTAGAAGAAAATGAGTTTTCTGCTTCTTTACGTTTACGGACGCCATCAGTGCATTCAGCATCCCACCAAGGAGGAGAAGGTATTAGGTGACGGGCGGAGTTTTTTAAGGGGATTGAAGAATTGGCCGCGCTCAACAGACATTCAACAAAATTACTGTAGTGAATTAGGGAGTTGGATGGATTTATTTGGGGAAAATTTTGAAGTTCTGTGTCCAAATTGGACGAGAACTTCGACCAGTCAGCTTGGTGTAGGCGATATTTTTGTAGGGGTTGTTCTCTTCCAAGTACTCACCCACGTTCTCCTCTCATACAACCTTCTCCTTTTTGGAAGTCGGTTAAAAACGCGGCAAATTCCTAGACTAATATTTTTTCGTCGGAAAAGCAAAGGCATCAAGCTCATACGGCCTCGTCGGTTTTCGTAATTTTATTTAATAATCATAACTGCATAATAAATGCGTATTCCTTTTTCAAAAAGATGTATAATGCTTTATAAACAAACTCAATGGTGTAAACACAGATGTAGTTCAATATAAATTTCGGTAAGTATTCCAAATTTAAATCACATTCTCCCCCTAGAGAATAAATTAAATTCAGTTCAATTTTCTTTCCCTGTTTATAACAGATTAAAAATGACTATTGTTATGTTCGCTTTTTGTGGCATAGAATGTCACTTTTTTGAGCAAGTGGTACGAAAACTGACTTTGTATGCTTAAAAAAAACCAAGCTCATAAAGTAATACTACAGAATAAGTAGGTAATAGTACTACGTAGTAATACTGATTACATTCCATCACAAATAAAAATAATCAAACGATAAACGTGGTATTTTATATGACATTTACAAAGCTATTGTAATGTAGAAAGCTATTTGGATTTATTCGAAGATATAAAAAAAAACCAGTATTCAGACTTAAAATTTCGTTTTATTTTGATTTTTTTACAAACAAGGCTGTAAAAACTTCTTACTAATTCATATATTAAAACAAAATAAAGCAAAAAAAGGCGTAAGTAGTGTTTACCCTCTGCATTTTATCATGGTCTAAAAGTTCGTAAAAGACTTAACCACGAGCAGTTACAGCGTACAAATCAATATAAAAAACAATGATTGGAGTAATCAACATTACATTTGAGAATTTGTCCTAATTAAATAAGGAAAACGTGTGTAAAACTTAAAATATGAATCTATATATATAAAAGAGAATTCCACTCACTGACCACTCATCACAAAATCTCGGAAACTACTGGGCCGTGAGGTCTAAAATTTGGCACAAGCACTCTCTATGGGGTGCAGGCGCGCACTAAGAAACGCATTTTATAAATTCGCACCTTAAGCGGTTGAAAAGGGGTGTCAAAGTTTGTATGAAAGTCCTATGTTTTTAAAGTTAGAGACATGAATGTTGGCCTGATTGTTCCTATCGACTTCTAGGTGCTCACTAAGAAAGGATTTTACGAAATTCGGCGCATAAGGGTAAAAATAAGGGTTTTTAATGTTTGTATGAAAAATGTACCCAATCCAGCTAAGATCCAAATTGAATCTTACGACAACGAGTTATTGCATACTTTACATTGAAATTAGAATTCGGAGGCCGATAAAGATTTAAATTGAATTTTACGACAACGCGTTAATGCATATTTTACATTGAAATAAGAATTTTTGGAAGTTTCTTGAGGTTTATATTTAGTTTTTTTTTCTAGGTGGCCAGTGTGTTTCAGTGCAGGCGTGATAGCGTTCTAAAGTTTTTATGCCAGTTCTAGGTGGCCAGTATTTTTCACTATGCAGGCATCTGCTAAAAGATAATGAAATGAGGTTCTAATTGGTATTCAGGTAATTTGAACGTTGCAGTTATAGCATTAAAGTCGAGAAAGCCAAGGGGAAAACTTCACAATGTCTAAACCTTAATCGCGGCTTGCAAGCCGATCGTATCAAAAAACGAAGTCATGTATCAATCACAGAATACAAACCTAACCGATACACGTTCAACCTATAGTTACCGAAATTTCTGTTCTGCGATATTTTTTTATTACTTACCACTAATTTGCTTTGAAATATTTTTCATCATCGTTGTTTGGTTTTCGTTTTGGTTTGTTTCGCTTCCTAATTTTAAATTGGAGGATAATAATTGTGTTTTTACCTATTGCCGGGTTGGAATTTTGTTATTTCTATTTCTTTGCGAATTACTTATTGTGTAGGTATTTCACACTGTGGTATTACTATAATAGTTTTTTAGTATTAGTCGTTCTTACTAGAAAAAGTGTCCTTGAGTACCTACGTGCGTATATTAATTTTATTGCTTAGTACCTTTGGTTTAGGCTGGTGTTGTAAGGGTTGGAAAAAGGCGGGAGAACTATTCCCATTTTAAATGGATGTCAGCACCAACTGACGGGGTCCGAAAGGGCCAATGCCTGCCAGGGTTATGAGCCTGTCCGAAAGGGATATCGTGGCCCTAGCACACAGGCATTTGAAGGAACACGAGTGGGTTTTAGTCAGTAAAACTCTGACACGCATCAAAATGACCTTCATTGAAATTTCCTGAGAATCAGATTATTTTTACTCCCTGTTGTGCGTCCCCAAAACCAGCAATAAAAATACCATCTTGAAACACCTGGAACTCAAATGGGAATAGTTCTCCCGCTGCCATGAGTTCACAGGTGGTTCCGTAGGTGCCATTACAAGACATTTCAGCGACGTATTCACGCTTTGAACCATAAACAGCTCCTCCTGACCGATCCTGGGTGAAAGGTTGGAATATTTCCCAGTTTTTAGACACGTGGCGCACAATGCTGTCTCGAATTTGAGAAGACAATGACATGGCCACGTTACTGTTCACCAAATAGGAGAGAGATGAAAATAAGCATGCGCCATCGCTAGGGATATTTACTATTTGGCAAAGAATTCGCATGCCAAAATTGTGGCGATAAGTCCCCTCTATGAGGAGTGGCTAGAGAGGCGCCACGGCTTCCTCACCTTCCGCCTGACGCACGTCCTCACCGGACACGGTTCTTTCGGGAGGTTCCTATTCAGAATAAAGCGGGAGGAAACGCCCGGGTGTCACCACTGTGTGGATCGCCTGGAGGACACGGTGGAGCATACGGTTGAGGTCTGCCCTGCTTGGGCGGAGCACCGCCATGTCCTCACGGAGGCGATCGGTGGCGGCGATCTCTCGCATCTGGCCCTGGTTCAGGCCATGGTTCGGAGCGAGAGTGCACGGGAGGCCGTCACCTCCTTCTGTAAAGCAGTAATGCATGAGGCAGGGTTCGCGCCCTCACGCCCTTAGTCACCGCAGGAGACGCCCCGGGCGTCGGGAATCGCAGGCCGATTCCCGGCCACCGTGGGCGTGGGCTTGCGGACGGTAAGCGATGGGTAGCTCGCCGTCCGATAAGGACCAGGCCCGGGTTGATGACGGCGCGTTGTGTTCCACGCGCGCCTCAAAGAGATGTCAGCACCAATTGACGGGGTCCGAAAGGGCTAAAGCCTGCCAGGGTTACGAGCCTGTCCGAAAGGGATATCGTCGCCCTGGCGCACAGGCATTTGAAGGAACAGGGGTGGGTTTTAGTCAGTAACAGACTGACACGCCCTCCCCGCTCTGGCCAGAGCGGGAGAAGTTATTTGATAACTTACCACCCAAAAAAAAAAAAATGGCAGCGGCAGAACTATTCTCATTTGAGTTCCAAGTGTTTCAATATGGTATTTTATTGCTGGTTTTGGGGAAGCACGGCAGGGATTCAAAATAATCCGATTCTCAGGAAAATTTTATTGAAGGTCATTTTGATGTTTTAATTCCGTTGGCTAATTTAAATAATAAAAAAACCGGCCAAGTGCGAGTCGGACTCGCCCACGAAGGGTTCCGTACCAATATCTATAAAAATGGCAAAAAAATCATGTATGTTGTATGGGAGCCCCCCTTAAATATTTGGTTTATTTTAATTTAATTATTTATTTTTAAAGTGAATATATAACTTAATATTCTGTGAATATTTCAAGCGTCTACCTGTTGCCGTTATCAATATCTAGCAAAAACGTGCAAAAAAATCACGTATGTTGTATGGGAGCCCCCTTAAATATTTTTTTTATTTTGTTTTTTAGTATTAGTTGTTATACCGGCAACAGAAATACATCATCTGTGAAAATTTCAACTGTCTAACTATCACGGTTCATGAGATACAGCCTGGTGACAGACGGACAAACGGCGGAGCCTTAGTAATAGGGTTCCCGTTTTACCCTTTGGGTACGGAACTCTAAAAATATCTTTTGACCCCTCACGCCGGCAAAATTGAAGAATCACCGACCGTCACTGACTCAGCGGTAAATGTGCAGTTGAATTCACAATCCCAGTGCCAATTCACTGCTATTGATTTTGTCGAGAAGTCGCTTGCCTATAGTGAGCAAACGGAATGCGAGTCATTTTTTTTTAAGGATATTGCTAAACCGTTGCTTCATCTACTTATATTAATATTTATTTATTTATTTATTTAAACTTCTCGCACACAATAAGGTACAAAGGCGGACTTAATGCCTAAATATTGCCTTAATATTTTATAGTTTGTGAGGTTGTATGGGTAATCTCTGGATCTACTGAACCGATTTTGAAAAATCTTTTACCCATTGAAAGCCACGTTATTATTTTGTGAGTGTCATAACATAAGGCCATAATTTAATCCGAAAAATGAAAAGACGGTAAAATGTTTACCGCCCAACGAAGTGGGCACGGGTCAGCTAGTTATTCTATAAACACGACAATTTGAGATACCTATCTGAAATATTGTTGAATTAAAGCTTGATTTTTTTACTGTGTAATGGTATTTATTAAAAGAACATAAGATCCAATGCTAAATAGATTTTACAGATCAAACGGTTTTTTTGCTCTTCTGTAAAGTTAGTCTTCTTACGCCTTTGTCGCACTGGGGGTGAGATTTCTTCTCAGGGGTAGTCAGCTATGAAATTTCGACTTCATCTAGCTTCTTTTTTTTTATTTATATTATGACGTGTAAAAGTGATTCCGACATCCTATTTACAGAATAAACATTTTCAATTTCTTTCTATAGTTTTTTATAATTTAAAAGCATTTTTTCAATTTAGTAAATGTGAGTAGGTACACACGGCTACACATCAAGCTATACATTTCCAGTTTAAGCTGATCTTGTATTGTATAGGATTTCCGTACAGTGCGAGATCAGCGTAAACTGGAAAGTATAGCTTGATGTGTAGCCGTGTGTACCATGGAGCCGTTTATTATGACAGGATGTATGCATGTATACTGTTAGACTGTGGTTTTCACGGCATGCAGTCCCCAAAGACTGCCCCGCATGATTTTTTTTGTAGGTGACACGGGATACCATATTCTATTACTTTAGTGTAGATAGGGACACCACTTTAGACTTCTTGGCGGGAAAGTGAAGCGTCATGTTCAGCAGTTTGTTTAATTTTCCAAAATTTGGGTTTAGCCGAATATGAATGTGTAATAGTGGTGGATTATTAACCATTAAAGTGTTTGTGAACGTGCATTAATGTAGGCAAATGAAACAAAACAGTGCAACTTCGCTTCAAGATCTCTCAAGAAATCCGCGTGATTACTGATACTCAAGGTCAAGGGGAGCGGGTGGGGATATCATCATCATGCATTAAATATAATTCATTTCATCAATAAACAAGTTTTTTAACTAAATAACGACTTGGCTAAAAGGTCCCTGCAACCAGGCCATTAAAATATTATAAAAAAAGACCACCTTATTTGACAGTGACGACGAAATTCAAAAGTCTAACAATTTCAAAAATAATTTAATGTTTAATACTTAATTAGTGTGTGAATAGATAGGAAGTCACAGGACGCGGCAAACAGGAGTAATAGTGTTCTGTGAGTCCAACGAGCTGAAATTGTTGTGTTTTGCGTTCTTGCTGCATCATGTTACCAAGGAAAATGTAAGTGCCTACCTACCTACATAGATTTAACTACTGTGTCTGAAATGTCTGAATCCAAATTTAAACATCCACTGATGGCACCGTATTGTTTGTGTACGAAGTAACGTAAAGCACATAAAATACTTATGCCAGTACATGCACCGTCACTGAGTCACGCACAATTTGCCGCCGGTGAATAGGTACACCACCCACCGCATAGGGCTATGGTCAAATGGAGCGTCAGTGCCCAGTGGACCGAGCTGAAAAGCACTGGATAAACTCGGTCCACCAAAAACAGTGGATCAGTGAAAAATTGTAAGTTTAAGATAAGATCATTTATTTGCCCAAAACATGAGTAGGATACACGCACCATGGGACGGTAATTAACCATTAATCCAAACCGTGCGGGTCGTAGAGTGAGCGGTCATAAGTGCAGTAGCACGCTAAGGATTGTGTTGCTGTGAACACACGGGACAGGCCATATCTTTTTTTTTTTTTTTTTAAACATTGCCCACACTAGGAATTTCTCCTATACTGTGGGTGCGTTTACAAACATTTAAATTCACATAACAAACAGCCAGACCCGGAACAACTACTTGCAGGTCATACAAATATTTGTTCCTTGCGGGAATCGAACCCGCGACACGCAGCGCAGCAGTCAATTGCTTAACTAACTGCGCCAACCGTGCCGTCAAATATCTACATCTGTATGTAAAGTGATGTATCAACACAGAATGCACACCTTAGAAGTCACACTAGGAGGCAATAGGTCGTTATTGTTAAGAAGATGCCTCCAACTGCATGAGATTGTTTATAGTATTAATTTATATAAATCTTGTTTCCATCTTCACTTTTTACGCAAACAGGTTTTATTGTTTTTTTTTAATTAATTTAATTTTTTATACTTTTTAGTTAAGAGAGAAGGTAAATTAGGTTCTTTACTCACTTATAATTCGGTGAAACAGCGCCTTACTTGTTTAAAAAAATCAGGTTTTTTTTATCATATCTCATTTAGATTACATACAAACATATATTATATTTTTGTAATCACCTTTTAAAACCTTTAATTTGATACCCCACTCAATAGGCTTGGAAGATATATTTTTTTTTCGTAAACACACCTTTTGGCACCAAAAATCGCCATGTAGATTTAAAAAAAAAATATATATATAATTATACCCATAGACACTCGCGCAATAAAGACGAATCTAACGATATTATTATCTTTCATCAAAATCCGTTAAGTGGTTTAGTAGTTACGAGGGTACATAGGGACGGACATACATACATACTGGTCAAACACATAACCGTCCTTTTTGGCTTCGCCGCAGTCGGGTAAGGTTATTATTTAATCTATATCTATAAAAATCAATGCCACTTTTCGTTGTAATTTTATAACTCAAGAATGGGCTCATCTATCCAAATCAAATGTTTAGGCTTTGTCCGGACTATTTAGTAGATGGTGGTGGTTGGTATGTGAAGTTTTTTTTTTTTAGGTAGGTAGGGTAGGTAGGCAGGTAGGGTAGGTATTCTTTTACCCATAGAAAGCCACGTTATTTGTGAGTGTCATAGAGTAAAAATGTTTACCGCCCAACGGAGTGGGCACACGTCAGCTAGTATTAGATATTTTATGAAATACTATAATCTCCATTTATAACTGAATGTAGTCAGTGTTCAATGAGAAGATTTTGGCTCTTATTAAGTTGTTTTATATTCCCTGTGAATGTATTTATTAGATCAACATTGTGGGACAACATAGTGTAAAAGCTGTAGGATCTTTTGTTGTTCTTAGTTTATTGATAATACCAAAAATCTATTATTTACAGCCTTAGAAGCACCCCAAAACAAATAGAGGTGTTGGTGGACTATATGTGTACCCACCTACACTTCGCTAATGAGGAATTTTCGTGCCCTTTAGGTCGAAGGGCCCATAATGATGAGTGGAATCATCTCCAACAACTGCTGACGGAGTATGGACCTGACAAAACTGCAGAACAGTGGAGGGTGGTACATCTATGTACTATAGTAACCTATATTATTTTCTTGTAAAGTTGTGTTACCAACCACTACAAAAACCTATTAAATAAATGTTGTCATTCAGTTCTCATAACTTAAGAATGCATTTCTTGTTCTAGAAGTGGAGGGATTAAAAATAAAGCCAGAGCTGATGGTGCATGTGTCAACCAGGCCCGTGCCCAAACAGGCAATACTACCCCTGCCGTTACTGAAACCAGCACTAAAATGATTGGTGTAATTGGCAAAGAGAGTGCCTATGGAATAGGGCTAGAAGAGACAGGACTGAGAGGTAAAAGTAGATTTTATAAAATCAAAATCACATCACATTGTACTTCACACTAATATTATAAACGCGAAAGTTTGTGAGTGTGTGTGTGTGTGTTTGTTCTTCACGCTCAAACGGTATAGTCCCTATAAATAAATATTTAAGTGGGGCTCCCATACAGCAGACATGATTTTTTTGCCGTTTTTAGGGTTCCGTAGTAAACAAGGAACCCTTATAGTTTCGCCATGTCCGTCTGTCTGTCTGTCTGTCTGTCTGTCTGTCTATCTGTCTGTCTGTCTGTCTGTCTGTCTGTCTGTCCGTCCGTCCGTCTGTCGCCAGCTTAGCTCAGAGACGCTTAGTCCTAGAAAGCTGTAATTTGGCACGGGTATACATATTAAGGCGGATGCCTAGACAGGCCTCGCCATACATTTTTCAGGGGTTGTAATCTCCGTAAATAAACGGTTTCTGCAGAATAAAAGCAAGTATAATGAGACTTTATAATGTATTATGTTCGCCTAACGCCAAAATTTTATTAAAAAAACAGTATTTCTAGGAGAATTAGACCCAATAAAAAACGAAAAATCTTTACATGTGTGAGTGACCTGAATCGCGCCATCTAACAGAAATTTGAAGAACCACCAAGAAAGAGTTATTTGCTGTTGTGTTACGAGTTTACGTTCGGTAAACATTTATAATAGATGGCGCTTCGAAATTTCGTTCGAAAATTGGAACAAGCGCCAAGGTTACACGTCGAGTGACCGGCGATGCGACGTTGCCATTCAGACGCACCCCGCGTTGTTGCCAAATTGCTCCAGTCAGTCCATGCGTGATTGTCTTGACAACTTGCGAATCGTTTCCAAAATTGTGTTTCTAGAAAGTTAGCGCCGGCGCGCGGGTTTGCCCGCGGGTTTTACATTTTATGATTGATAAAATGTTTTTTATTAGGGAATGAGAAAGAATGCTAGAAAGTGAAAAAAAATATCTGCGATCTGCATTTGGTTCACACAGATACAATACTAATGTAATTATTGTATTATCTACTTTAAATATAAAGTACCTAAAGATTTAAAAATCTTTCTACTGAATGTAAGTAGGTACTGATAATACATTTTCTGACACGGTTAGGTACTAATTCATTGGTTTGGGTTGAATAAAATCAGAGAATAGAAGTTCATGTAAACTTAGGGTATACCTAAATCAGGCGATCAGCGTAGGCAATTTTACCAATTTTTTTTCTAATTACCTACCTACGCAATGGTGACACGTAGGTACTACTTACATCTATTGATTGAATCATATTTAATTTATGTGAAACCATCAAGATAAGTGAATACACAGACAAACCACATTGATTTTTCATAACAATTGCACATTTTATTATTATTAGCACACGTCAAAGTGCGTCGAGATAAATTGGTCTTGCCATCTAAGAAGTTTACCAAGAAAAAGGGGAAATAAAACATAGGGCAGTATTTTAGTAGTAAGTTGTAGGATGTTCTGATATTTAAAACGATGAATGATATAGGTACACCAGTGGTGGCTCTGACTTACAAGTCAGAGCCACCACTGCTGTACATCATTCATTTATGGTTGTAGCTAAGTAAGTAGTAAGCACCATTCAGGTTTAGAATTGGTGACTGGGGCTACTACTGAGAACCATTCATACGAGTGCCATCCGTGAAAGAGTTTTTATTTAAAAGTGAAGTGTTTTTGTGTTTTATTGACGGTAAGTGTTATTTTTATGTACAAAGGATGCTTTTCTGCTTGAAGGTGATACAGAGTTATATTATAATAGTAATAACCCTTAAAACTTAAAAAAGTGTAAGATTTAGAAGAGGAAATACAAAATCAAACGTTAGCAACACTCGTTGATTGTCATCACATCACATACCTACCTACTCTAAATTTCAAATATTTCCCCCTAATAGGGACGTCAATTCTCTCTAAAAAATGGCTGTATGGTCTCAGCTCACTTTGCCTGTCCCAGAGGGACGAAAGGAACCAAAAAAAAACTCTCCGAAAAAGATCCGTTACCTACTGAATTGATTCGAAAGAAATATGAAAAATCGATTCACAAATAAAGAAATAATTTTCCAAAAATCAATCATTTGTTTTCGATGAAATTCGCAATGTAGGGGTTTACGGGGTGTACGTTACCCTAGCAAGAAAGTGTCTCCTATAGTTATATGAGTGGAACGTATAGTTGGTGCCTAATCTGCTGTAAATGTGCCCCTACATAAAAAATTGGTGCCCCTTGTCGTTTTGAAAAAAAAAACGAAAAATCGATTCCTGCTAGGGTAACGTACACGTTTACGAGGGCGAAAAAACGATCGATGAGCGAAAAGAATTTAACTAGTCTCATATTGGAAAAAAACCGTATTTTTACGCAAAAGGATTTGCACTGGATATGGTTCGTAATTTTCCCGCCACCACAATTCTTAACAATTCAAAAAAACAAAATACTGATGTTCTAGGGTGAAATATCGATTCCCTGTATCGATTCAGTACTAGATATCGATTTGAAAAAACGTTTTTATTTGTTCCAAAAAATCGATTCTTTGCTCAATCGATCTCAGATTGACATCTCTATTTGGTCTGTTCTCATGTTCTGTCAGTTGTTTTGCAAATTTTCACACACAGCTTGACAGCTTGATTGATGGTGACAAATGGTGGTGTTATTTCTGACTAATACAAATTTCTTGAAGCATTTCATAATTACGATACTTTTGCTGTTGTGTTTAATTATTATTTTTGATTACAGATTGAATTGCAACTCTGCCTAAGATGAATCCGACTAATAAACTTGCCTATATACGACATATGTATTCAGGGCCGCGAAAATCACGGAAAAAAGTGCAAGCAACATTGAAAAGATATCATGGAAATTCTTCTAATGATTTTTAGTGAGTCATCAGCCATCAGGTCTATTTATTGATGAAGACTTTGGATTCTTAGCAGCTAGCCCTGATGGTAAGATTATTCAATAATAAAAATATACAAATAACTAGCTTTTGCCTGTGGTTCCTCCCCCATGGATCTTGTGTGTCGCGTGGATTTTTTAATTTGGTTCAGTGGCGTAGGCCTAAAAACTGTTCTTTTTTACAGGTATTATAGAAGCAGAAAATACTATTGTAGAAATAAAATGTTTTCTCTCCTTGAAAAGGAAATCTCAAAATATTAGAGAAGCATCAGAAAATAGAAATTTTCCTATTCATTTGGAAAACGATGTTTTAGTTATGAACAAAAAGCATAATTATTATTATCAAGTAAGTAACAAAGATCATTATTTCTTGGTTCATGTATGTATAAATATAATGTATTTCTTGGATTGTTTCTCAGCTATTATTATTTTGATTCTAGGTCCAGGGTCAATTGCAAATTACCAAAATGAGTAAATGTTACTTCATTTGCTTTATATCTGTCACCCAACCATTGACTGTCATAGAAGTTAACCGGGATGAGGAATTTATCAACGCTATGATGCCAAAGTTGGTAACATTTTTCAAAACATGTGTACTGCCGGAAATTATTTTGAGACGAGTTGAGAAAAATGCTAATGTCTAGACATCAAGGAATTAAAAGGTATGAAAATATAAGTCTTACTCATTTCGTAACTTAATCCTCAGGTTTCTGAGGTGTGGGTTCAGTAAGAATAGTCTAACAAAACTGTGTAAATTCATTTGTTGCAGCGAAAACTATGTCTCCCAGCAATTGATTCAGATCGCACGGAAATGATATAAATGGAAGTAAAAAGTGACAAGCAGAAGATTGATACTGCGCGGCGACGGCGGCGCAGCAAAAAGTAGCGTGTAGAAGAGAAGATATTTTATTATAGTATTTTTTATGTATCTTTGTATGGTGGTACGAGTCGATGGTTCGAATCCAAGCAGACACTTTGCTTTGTGTAAATTATTTCATCACCACTGTTCAGAGGAGGCCTGAGTCTCAGCAGTGGGAACATTATAGACTAATTATTATGCTATTTTTTTACGTAGCGATGTATAGTTTATGTTATTTGTTAGTTTATAAGATTTTTCTGTGTACATATGTTTCACTCATGTATTTAGGTACCAGCCAAACAATTCAATTGTAAAAGAATATTTATTGTTCAAAGTTGTATAATAAGTGGGTATTCTTGAAACATAAATGTTATGGTTAGCTAGCAACCACTTTTGTGTTGTGTAAGATACTTACACTTACGTGTGATGTTACATAAATTGTTATCTACGTACATAATTCTTTCTAATACTAAATTCAGAATCATAATTGTAAATATCAAAATATTATAAAAAGGATGTTATCTTTGTGTGGTGGTACGAGTCGATGGTTCGAATCAAACCAGAAAATATTTAGGTAAATGCAGTGAGAGTAAATAAAACGATATTTGTATGAAAATATTAACCATATATAAAGATTATTAATTTATAGTAAGATACAATAAAACGCTTTACAATTGAATACATAATCTTTTATTTATTTAGTACAGGTCACAATTTATTTACACGTTAGGTACTATTTAGGTTCAGTCACATTACAACAACCTATTTATGTACAATATACCTTTATTACCCAAAATAATTTATCTGAATAATTTGATAAGGTGAAAAGGTATCTGATATCGAGCCTAGAAACAAAAGTATGCATAGGTAACCCAATAATTATATTATTAAGAAATAGATTGGAACATAACAATCCTCTAGTAATTTAAAGTATGCTTAATTAGTAAATTAATATTTGTTTTCAGTTTTTGCTATACTGTAAGGATATTCATCATATAAATAATTTGGTCCTCTTTCTTTAAAATTAACACCATCTGGACATTTTAATTTCCAACCATGTTTGAATAAAACGACATCTAGTGGAGTCGGAAGTTACTACTATTTACTTTGCATGTGTGTGTAAAGAGTAAATTCATGCGGCTAAATCATTATTATGTTCTAATCTTTGTATGATACCAGTTAACAAGCACAGTGATGATCTAAAAAAATCAAGTTAATGCCCTAGGTTTCGCTAAGAATAAAGTTGTTTATTAAAAATGTCTATGTTAAGTGTAAAAATTGAAAATGTTCGAAATTGTGGATGTGTCGCCATCTAGCGACAAAATGGCAGTGAGATCATCTATGCTTCCACCTTAATCATGCCAAAAAAATGGTATAATAAAATTATGAAAAACATTTTTTTTTAGGGTACCTCCCTTACACGTGAAATGGGGATGATATTTTTTTTTCTCGTCTATTCCATGGTGTGGGGTATCGTTGGATAGGCCGTTCAAAAATATTGTGGGTTTGGCAAAACCATTTTTCAATTAAGGGATCCGTTTGCGTAATATTAAGCTTTAAAGTGCTAGTTTTTGTTAGAGTCAAGTGTCCCCCCCCCTGCCAGCTAAATGGTTGGTTTTGGATATGTGAAAAATTCATGGCAATAGTATATATAACGAAATTAAAAGGAAAACTATCACAGCTAAGTAGGCTTCACAAGTTAACGAGTAATAGTCGACCGACTTAAATTTGCAGTTGGAGAATTGACCGTAACGTATATCGATGTATGGGAGAGCTTGTTTTTCAACTACAATGTCAAGTTTGTGTTTTTGGGATAAATTCATCCCAACTAAGGAACCCTTCATTGTGCGTGGTCCGACATGCACTTGGCCGGTTTTTATAGATAATGGTACGGATCCCTTCGTGCGCGAGTCTTACTAGCACCGGGCCGGTTTTTTAGTTATACCTTGTGAGTGTAAGGAACCCCTATAGGATCACTCGTTTGTCTGTCTGTCTGTCACAGACGATTTGCTCCGAATCTACTGGACCGATTAAGTTGAAATTTGGGACACATATGGACTTCTGTGCCTCAAACACGGACGTGTAACGTAAATAAATAAATTTTGAATATGGGGGTCACTTTTAAGGGTCAAATCATAAAAAATAAAAAAAAAATCGAACTGTACCGTGCGACACATCAAATGAAAGGGCTTGTTGTAAGGATTTCACATATATTTTTATTATAATTTTAAAATAAATACTTTTAAAATTATTAACGAAAATAGATGAAAATTGACCATTCCCCCCCCTTATCTCCGAAACTAATGAACCTAAAATTTTTAAAAAAATACACAAAATAGCTCTTTACTTATACATTACAGCTACTCTTTATATATTACAGGAAAACCTATAAGAAGTCTATGACCTTAAAATAACATATATAAAGCCACTTTATTGCTAAATTAAAAAAACCGGCCAAGTGCGTGTTGGACCACGCACAATGAAGGGTTCCGTAGTCGGGATTAATTATCCTACGAACAACCTTAACATTGCACTTGAAACACATGTTCCCTCATACATTCCAACTGCAAATGTATGTTTGTACGCACAATATTGAGAGATTTAATAATAATTTATAGCTTTCATCTTAGCTAAACAGCTTTTTTATTTTTCTCCTATGTTTCCATGGTGAAAACTTAGATGGTATGTGAAAATAAAAATCATTTAATAGACAAATGTGAGATTTATTGAAAAGAGAAACATAATCGAATGTAAAAGAATAGAGAATCAAATACCTAATAATGAATATATGTAGGTATGTCATTGTTGGTAGTTAATAAAATAAAGCTGGTCTAAAATAAAAAATAAAGGATTTCTGTAGAGGAAGGAAGATTATAATTCTGAAATAACGGCCAACAATTGAGATAGGCACGAGGATGATGATGAAGAATTACAGATCGTTTTGCTATAGCTGGTCGTCAACTGATCAGAAGCTGAGGTTAGATGTTGTTGTACTTCTTTCTTTTTCGTGTCAACGGTACATCTATGTTTCTTGTTGTTGTACTGAGTAGTAGGTACGTAGAGGCGGTGGTAGAGGTGAAAGTAAACTCTTCAACAGCTTCACATCTTGTGCTTGTTCCGAACAAGCGCCGTTTTTTCAGACAGCAGTTGAAGCACACGTCGACTTCACTCCTTTGCCCAGAGTAACCGGCATCACATCTTTAAGGGAAACATAAACATGTATTATTAATGGACCTATACTCCATTTGAAATAAGATTAGTAATTCAAATAAACTTGTTTACAGTCCGTTCAACCAATTTTGAGTTCTATTTATAAGACATATGGATGGCATTAAAAGCAAAAACGTGGTTACAATACCAACTGTTTATTACAGCTGCCATTTGTCATGCCACCAACGCAATAGAAGTCAAAATCGGTTGAACGGACTGTAAAAAAGGTTTATTAAATATCTAATCTTATTTCAAACGGAGTTATAATTGATTATCAAGGCAAGCGTACTTGAAACTATCAATCTGAACCAACGAATCTGCGCCACGTCGCCGCATCGCTCAGTTCGACCGGATGCATTACACATGCTTACTGCGGCCTTTTGACAATAATATTTGACAGATCTTTTTGCTCAATTAGACAGCAAATATATATGACCATCTGGTGGAAGGTATATTATGCAAGTAGCGGCACAAATATTGAAGAAACACCAAAATTATCTGACTGAATTATCTGTCAAAATAAAGGATATTGCATCGTCTTCAGAAAGATGTCACTTTTCGGAATTCATAAATAACGGTCATATCTTGCGTTAAAAATACATATCTGCCTACTCAGTTTAGTTCAGAAGAATGTTGTCAACCTTGTTGCGATCAACAATATCTGACATCACTCTAGCAGCATAAAAATCTGACCTAATAATGTTTCAAGCCGTTTTTTTTCGTTTAGTTTTTTCTGATGCGACTGATTAGTTTTAACGATTTGCTAAGCTACTGTGATCGTTCCGACCGTCATTGGCAATTTATCTTCAGTCCGTAACCGTAACAGTCAGACGCAGTACAAATTGAAGGTTTTTGGTCGGATCAGACAGAACTGATCAGGTACTGATCTACATTTAGACAGATTACAAATATTCTTACCTGTATATAGAATGTCCCTCAACATTGACATTGTATGGACACATTTGACGAGAAAGACGGGAACATCACATCTTTCACCCTCATAATGTCCAGTGCATTGACATATTGGCTGACTCTCCAAATTCAAGGAACAAACACCGTTGTTTAAGCAATACTCGTAGCACGCGTTGACTTCACATCTTTCCCCAGAGTAATTGGCATTACACCTGAAATAAGGAATATATGAAACAGGAAAACTAGGAAAACAAATATTTGCAACTGTCAGACGAACGAGACACGCGTTCAGAAATTACATGCAACGAATTAGTAGGTAACATCAAGCGCTGCCATCCGTAGGGCTCACGCCATACGCACGTGTACGACCCGCGCCGCTTCCTGGCGCAATGTTTTTCTGCAGACTTGCTACTTTTAGCGCTCTTTGAATTTAAGCGTTTGGTTCAAGTCGGCGGCGGTGCGGCGCCACGAGCGGTGCGAAAGTCAAGGTGCTGATAGACTTGTGCATTCACTTGTAACAGAACATCGAGCATTCGCCGTTTTTGTATTTGTCGAACTGAACAACGAGCCGAGCCAAGCATAGAGCCAAACATTGCTATGAACATTTTCATGAGCATTCTAGTGAACGCTCTAGTCTTCACGAAGATGTCAGACTTGACGGTCGCGTGTGCTGCATATAAACTCATTAGTTATGTAAAAAAAAGAAAAATAGAAGATGGTGGCAAACTAATCTATTTCCTCTCAAGCAACAACAACAACGTTGCGTCAACGTAGCTCGAAGCAATGCTCGCTAGAATGCTCGCCAGAACGCTCGATAGAGTGCTCGCTAAAATGTTCTCGTATTTTTCTGTGATGTAACATTGAACAGTGAATGCTCAAGTTTATCAGCACCTGTACTCTTACTATGCACAGACGTTTGATTTTTCCATACACTGACCCGTATTCTTTGTCAGCGAATGTGTATTTATATTATTATGTCCGGGCACAACTTCTTTGTTTATGAACCGATTATAATCACTCTCTAATCACTCTTTTTTTCATTTGGTAGAAAAGAAAGAAGTTTGCGCGGTGGTCCCATATAAATTGTATAATCTTTGCGTGGGTAGTTTTTGAGTTAGCTTCAATAGCACGTATTTAATCCCCTTGATGTATGTTATAAAACTTGGGGTTAGGTACTACAACTAAAACGCGAAAACGAAAAAACTTTATTACAAAAAAAAAAAAAACAGCCGACTCCAGAAGTCGGTTGTTTTCTCCGCAGTGGCTGTCGCAACACGCGTGTCGCTTGACAGTGTAGCTCGTGGTCACGAGGTTCTCTCGGAAGGTAGATTGGCCGAGCTAACGGAGAATATCACTGATCGCTGCAGCTGACAGCTGTAGCTAGTCTGCTTTAGCTTTACCATTTTTCCGTGTCGTTTTTTTTTTCTAAAGATATCCATGAAAAATTCAAAAGCAAAACAGAACGTCACACTGCATGTTGTTGAGCATGTTGGCGATTTCAAAGTTACAATAAATATCTTTTTGCGTTTGACAAGTACTTACATACGATCAGCATCCAACACGCGTGCTCGGGCGCTTGTTATAACCAGGGACCGTTTTGGTTACCCATTGAAAGGGTTTTCGATAGGGTTTTTCTAAGCGGTTAAACCAAAACCCATACGATATGGGTAACCCTTATGAACGGCTTAAATAAAATTTTGGTAACCCGTTGAAAGGGTTTTCGATAAAAACCCATACGGTATGGGTAACCCTTTTGAACGGCTTAGTTTAAGCCATTCAAAATTACCCACACCGTATGGGTTTTTCTAAAATGGTAACCAAAATGGTCCCTGGGTAGAATAGAGATAGAATTGGTCATGCTACGCGTGCTGGGCGGATGTCGAAATAACATAATATTATGATTTTTTCATGTTACTGGGTTTCAAGTAGGTATAGAACCCATTCAATGGGTTATCATGTAACCCTTTCACTGGGTTACAACTATAAAACCCATTCAATGGGTTAGCATGTAACCCTTTCAATGGGTTTCTAGCATAAAACCCTTTCAATGGGTTACATCATGATGAAGGTAACCCATTGAATGGGTTACCCCTTCGAAAGTCTTAACCCTTAACCGGGGTTGCACGGTCCCTGGTTATAACTAAGTAGTCTGTAATAAAATAAACATGTTTTACCTGCACTGAGGTTGCCCCTCGGCACTGACGCTACAATCTCCTTGGAAACAATAGTTGTGACAGACTGGAACCTCGCATCTCTCGCCGATGTAACCCAGTGTACATTCACAACGAGATTCACCATCAACTCTCGCACCATGGACACACAACAGGCCACCGTCGTCACTGGGCACTGAGTTAATTGGTAGCAGACTTTTTAGAGCTTCGCAGTTTTGATCTTTTATTTTATAGTAGGAGGCTATATCTTGATAAAAGGCTGACGTTCTAGGAATTTCAATTTCTTTACATTCCACGTCCTCGTCGGCAGAAGAATTCTTTGGTAATTGCCATAAGGACTTCTCCGTCTTCCAGTAGATAAAGTCTTTCGATACGGTCAACGCTTTTGGTGTAATACTGTTTTGTTCAGTATATAATGTTCTTCTGTTCTCTCCCTTTAAATTGGCACTTTCTATATACATTTGTAACTCATTGTCGACATACTGATATTCTAACCAGTACATTTTTTGTGTCAGTTGGTCTATGGCTATGCCTTCTCGCCAAGGAACTGTCGTGTCTATAACAACTTCTCTCTCGGAGCCATCAAACCGAGCCCTCTCTATCTTACTATCTGTAGTCCAGTAGATATACCTGTAATTTGTAAACAGTTAGGGAACCAATGTTGTTAACGTCAACCTACTTCAAGTACTGAACACAAGTTTGAATATCGACAGCAAATATAATTTTGTATTCCATAGTTTTCAAGGAAACTGAAATACAAATTAGTTGAGGCCGTTGGAACTAAAAATATTCCATATCTCAAAAACAAAACTATTGAATTAAATAAAAAAGTAATTCAGACTTAAGTATACAATATTAGTTTTAGTATATGCGAAACCCGAAACACGTGTCTAGTATTTTTATGTAAAGAATCTATGTACATTTTAAAACTGTATCATGAAAAATCACAAAGTTATAATTAGGTTGTTATGTTACCGGGTCGTCCGTACAAAAACATGCTAACGGCGCCCCCGCGCCTCCAGAGTCGTATTGCGCTCTTTGATAATAATTTGGCAGTAGGTATCTAACCGTACGGCGATTGTATTGTAAATAATTAAATGGTGATAACATTTTCCATCACACTTAAATATTTTTGGGACAGAATATGACATGGTGTAAAAAATATTGAAATCGATTCAGTTCCTTATTCTGAACAAACTATATTCAGGTTTCGCATATACTAAAATTAATGTTGTATATTTTTGTTAAAGGGATCTAACGATACGCATATAATAAGTGAATTGAGTTATTTATTTTCATCCCTCGGTTACATGCATGGGGAGTGACACCCTTATTTTTTTTTCTGGATTTCACTACTACAGTGTGTAGCGGTTTATAGAATGCCATCATAAACATAAATTGTAAAAAAAAAACAATCTTGCAACTCTGTTCTTCTATCGTAAAAAGTTGTGATATCCATAAATATATATATACAGTATGTAACAAAAACCTTGTTGTTCCTTTGAGGGACGTATACACTAACCTACAAGCACAACATTGGTGGAATTATAATAAAAAAAAAACAAGAATTGGCTAGTCGAGAAATCAAAATCAAAGAACTAAGTAGGTAAGAAATCAGTTAAACATTACAAATATTAATAATTAAATATTTATTTTAATTATGCAGTTGGTGTATCTAGAAAACTGGACCGTAATTTCAAAATATTCTAGTTTTTCCTTGTTTTATACACTTTTATCACTAATTATATTCTAAATGTTAAGTTTCTATGTCTACTAGTGCCTTAGAGTTTTGATGATCGGTCAGTCAGTCAGTGAGTGACAAACTAACAAACTTTGACTAGTTATAATTCTTAAACTACTGGCTCAAATAGAATGAAATTTGAAATATACCGAGTTTATACAATGCCTGCTTGGTTACTGAAAATTCAGGCTTCTAGTTTTATCCACGACGAAGTTATAGGGGGGTCGAAAATGGCCTGAACTACTTCGAGAAAAGGATGGTACGGCCTTAGAGTTTTGATGATCGGTCAGTCAGTCAGTGAGTGACAAACTAACAAACTTTGACTAGTTATAATTCTTAAACTACTGGTTCAAATCGAATGAAATTTGAAATATACCGAGTCTGAATTTCATTGCCAAGCAGGCATTGTATAATGCCTGCTTGGCAATGAAATTCAGGCTTCTAGTTTTATCCACAAAAATGGATGATCGAAAATGGCCTGAACTACTTCGAGAAAAGGATGACGGCCGTGCCGCTTGTTGTTGCTCGAATTGGTAAGGGCACTGCCGTGCCCCCAGATACAACTTCCTTCTATTATCAATATAGTGCCAATAGTCTCCGAGTAGAACATATAACCTCCTCCTTTTTGGAAGTCGGTTAAAAATAGCTGTGTATTTGGACAGAAGACGGGCAGGACGAAATTATAAGGGTTATTTTTTGGTCGTTTCGCTATGGAACCCTAAAAGCACATACAGAACACTGTCACATAATGACATAACTGATATAAAAATTATACACTCAGTTATCACCAGTTCAAATACAAAAACCGGTCAAGAGCGAGTCGGACTCGTGCACCGAGGTTTCCTTTCGTATATAATTATGATGTTGATGATTTCTGAAAAACTGTGGTATTTAGAGACATCGTTTTATTTTTCCTGTATTCTTTACATACACTTCTATCACATAGAATAATTTCAGATTTTTATCTATGAGAATGGTATTTTTTTTTACATTTTTCATCAAAAGTCGGAAACTATGCTTCCCACATGCCCTAGTAGCCCCATTTCAAATTTTTCAGACCACCTTTCAGTCCCTTTTGCAAAAAAAAAATATATATATTTTTTAATTTCTTTCTTGTTGCAAAATAGTTGGGCAAACGTCATCTAAAACTATTCTAAATTTAAAGTTGATAGCATTCAAAGTTCTTGAGATATCCAGGTGTGACAGACAGACAAACTTATACTTACCATAAGGGTTCCTTTTTACCATTTTGGTACGGAACCCTAAAAACCGGCCAAGTGCGTGTCGGACCACGCACAATGAAGGGTTCCGTAGTTGGGATGAATGTATCCCAAGAGAAAACTTAACATTGCATGAAAAACATGATCGTTGAAGTTTGTACGCACAATATTGAGTGATTTACCATGTTATTTTAAGATCACATACTTCTTATAGGTTTTCCTGTAATCTATAAGTAAGGAACTATTTTCTGTATTTTTATCAAAATTTTAGGCTCGTTCGGAGTTAAGGGTGACCAATGGTGATTTTTCACCTATATTCTTAAATAATTACAAAAGTATTTATTTTAAAATTATAAAAAAATATATATTTATATCACACATATTTATGTCACACGGTACAGTCAACCAAACTTTTTGTTTTAATTTTCTATTTTTCCTCCCAAAAGTGATTTCTATATTTACCCCCAAAAGTGATTACCATAATTCCAAATTAGTTTATTTACGTAACACGGACGTGTTTGGGTCATAGAATCTATCTTGTATCTATATACGAGTATATAAAAGGAAAGCGTGGCTGACTCATCATCAAGCCACAGCTCAAACCACTGATAGCTATTATGAATTTATGACGTAGACATCCGCTAAGGGGTTTATGGAAATTCGACCTCTAAGGAAATCTGTTTTGCAATGACTATAAGCAAGTCTCAAGAGCAAACAAAATTTTTCAGGAATAGACTTGAGAGAAAACTGTTTCGCACACGGGCAATTCTACGTAGCTTGCTCACGTACGCGTAAGCTCGCCCCGTAGTTTGGTAGTTTTGGCGCCAACCAATTTTGTGAAGAATATTGAGAAGTTTTGTAAATAATTTTTTTTCTATAAATATGACTATATTCTTTGAACCTAAAATTAAAACGCTATAACTAAAAGGCTAAAACTAAAACTTATCAATCAAAATAAATGTTGGCGCGAGCGAAGCCGTGGGCAAAAGCTAGTTTCATATATGTATATGTGCCAAATTTCAATTTCATCGGTCCAGTAGATTCGGAGCAAATCAGCTGTGACAGATGGACAGACATACAGACAGACACGAGTGATCCTATATGGGTACCGTTTTTTCCTTTTGAGGTACGGAACCCTAAAAACCGGCCAAGTGAGTGTCAACAACTAATTTAACATTGTTTAAAAAAAAGAATCCTCCATAAATTCCAACGTTTTGTATCCATGAAAGCGTATGCTCTCGGTCTCTATAATCAAACCTTCATAAGCGAATTTAGACCGTACACATTATACACAAATAAAATTTAAAACAGTGTGGCTGGTACCGCATGGTACCGGCGGGGCTTGATGGCAAGACTTCTTTGTTGGTATATTCCGGAACTAACTAACAGTTCACAAAGTTCTTAAACATAATATTATCCTTAGTAACTTACCCTCCACAGCTATCCACGGCAATAAAGTTGGGATTATGAGAGTCCTTGTTATCGAAATTGAGTAAAAGCTGTCTGTCAGCTGTGTTGTTAGATCCAGGTTTTGCTAAAAACGAGTGTATACTTTTCCTTGATCTATCAATCCAAAACAGTAATTGTGTGACCGGGTCGTAGGTGATTCGTATGATTGCGTAATGTTCACTTCTAAATACGGATTTTATTTTCCTAGTTGCTATGTCATAAGTTGACACTGAGTAGTGACCGCGGTGTTCTTCAGCAAATAGCATCCTGTTGTGTACTGGATCGTAAGCTACGGACATGATTTCATTATCACCCGACGAAATGACTTCTGTATGCGTTGTATATCCATTATTATCATTAAATTCTAGATGCTTTGATACGGCCACGACGACATCTGAAACATAAAAATATTTTTTTTATAAACTGATTAAAATTTTCCCTCTCCTCTTCTTTCTATGAAATAAGCTACCCACTATAGGTACTAATGGTTTCCAAATTACTTGCATTCTCGCCAGTCTGCTTTCCACACGATAACTACCTTCTACAATTACTTGCATTCTCGTCAGTCTGCTTTCCACACGAGAACTACCTTCTACAATTACTTGCATTCTCGCCAGTCTGCTTTTCACACGCGAACTACCTTCTACAATTACTTGCATTCTCGCCAGTCTGTTTCCACACGAGAACTACCTTCTACAATTACTTGCATTCTCGCCAGTCTGCTTTCCACCCGAGAACTACCTTCTACAATTACTTGCATTCTCGCCAGTCTGCTTTCCACACGAGACCTACCTTCTACAATTACTTGCATTCTCGCCAGTCTGCTTTTCACACGTGAACTACCTTCTACAATTACTTGCATTCTCGCCAGTCTGCTTTCCACACGAGAACTACCTTCTACAATTACTTGCATTCTCACCAGTCTGCTTTTCACACGCGAACTACCTTCTACAATTACTTGCATTCTCGCCAGTCTGCTTTTCACACGCGAACTACCTTCTACAATTAACTACATAAGTTAGGGTTTTTGATTGCTCAGTATTGTCTTTCCTGTCTTGTCCAAACATTACAATTAGTTTTATTCTTAGATTAGGTACCTTACCAAAAAATATACGTATAGGTATCTCCATATTTTTTCTATTCATCCTCATCATCATTATTTCAGCCGAAAGACGTCCACTGCTGGACATAGGCCTCCCCCAATTTAGGGGGTGTTTGCCATAATCGCCACGCTTGGAAGGCGGGTTGGCGATCGCAGTTTGGTGTGAAAGTGCATGGAGAACGCTGCTGCCCATTCTCTCTTTCCTATTAAGGAGTGACAACGCGTGTGCCTAGTAAGTACTAGTAATTAAGGATAAGGATTTTGAAAAAAACCAACATGGTTTTAAGCTGTCATTGATTGTAGTCGCTTTTATTAATTTTTCTGTTGATGCGTTAGGTTTCTAGATTTATTTAAGTTTTTTCCGAGTTTACGTTCGTGGTAAACAAGATTGTTTAGAAAATTACCATTTATTTCAAAAAACTTGCCATATTTTTAACGCAGATTAGTTGAAATGATCCCCAAAGTAGAAGTTTCACGTGATTTACCTGAAACTCGCACTGAAAATTAATTTTCAAATGCTTTAAGAGAATATTAAGATAAATCGGTTTTGCAGTTACGAATCCGACTTTTATTAGAATAGAATAGTGCATTTATTTGTCACAATATTGTACAAAGTTGTTGTTATGTGCATTATTTATTACGATCATAATATTCTGCCGTTTACGGCATACAAATATTGTTTGTAAAAGTATGGGTAATTATTACATTAAAATTAAATTAGAATCATTAGAATTACACATAATTTAAATAAACTGAACAATAGTTGTAAAACAGATTAATTATATAAGTCAAAGTGCAATAAGGCCAAGGAGATAAAAGTGCAATAAGGTCAAGGAGATAAAAAATGATGATTTAGAGGCAATCATGTCAAATATTTAGGTAGGTACATTTTTCATTCATAAAATCTTCAGTCGAGTAGTAACATTTGATTAATAGAATGAATGAATGAATATTAACATTGGTAATTAAATTAATTAGGTTAACTGTCTATCTATTTATTAATATACTAAATCTCTTAAGGGGTCATTGTACTCATCATTATGAACAACTTTCACTATGGGACAAAACTTGAAATCGCGAAAAAAAAAATCAGCTGTTCCCTACATTTTGACGAGTAATACGAACATAAATGTAGGGAACAGCAGATTTTTTTTCGTGATTTCAGGTTTGGTCCCATAATAAAAGTTGTTCATAATGATTTTTTTTTTCCCTTATACAGTATCACAATTGGTGAACTCATTAAACCTGACTTGAGTTCCGTACGTATTTTTCGGGTAACCACTGAAAATCAGCGCTGTGTTGTGGGCTCCCATAGCACAGCATCATGCTGAGTGCAAGCCTTTTTGTCACAGTCATGACGTGCAGTTGCCGACTATTTGTTATTTTTGTGCTCGTGATTTTAATGTAGATATGTTTTTTTTTTTTAATGTTTACTTGCTCGAGTCTATGTTTTCCTAAGCACGTGTTTCTGTGACGAATAAAATTATTTTTCTTTCTTTTTCTTATTTTCTTTCTTTCACATTACAATCTAGCCTATTAGCTAATATGTAATTTAAATATAACTTAAACTGCTAAGTAACTATAAAGTTAAGAAATCGTCCAATAACGTCTTTCTTATTCACTATAAGTTAAGGGGAATACACTTGATTCACGTGTTCTTTATAAAAGTCAGCACTTGTTGACAGTTTAAGTTCACTGACACTGCACTAAACTAACTCTTTCCGTCTTATTCCAAAACACGATCTAAATTTAGTACTAGGATAATTACTAGGTTTAAACCATGACTAAATAAAACGTTATTATAAAATGCAGTTTATCACTAGTTCATGAAATAGCTATGGTACTAAAGTTAGTCCGCCGGGACCCCTAGTTTTTCTATGGACTAACTTCAATACTAATTTATTTGAGGTTACCGTTGATTGGTATTGTGTGGCTTTTTATTTACAAATCGACTTAATGGATTTGCAAGATTTGGATAATTATGCTGGAGACGTCTCGGCGATCTTACAGACATCGTGATACGTAGTACGACGTAATATTTCCTATAGTAATATGAACATTCGCGTTAGGCAGTCGAAATAAGATGATACAAAGCATTGCGTACCTAATATTAATTACTAATCCATGTTTGGGTCAGTGGGTCGTCTTAGGGTTTTACTAAGTTTATCTTCAACGGTTTAACCAGACACAACTCACGAACAAACCACATATTATCAACAGTAGTACTAAGATTTATTATTTAAAGACGCAACATAAACATTCGTCTCAAATTACGAGTGCCGCGCCGTACCTATGTAATTCACTCCACTTCACGCTAGAGGTGTTAAAAATATGATAACTTGATTATAAAAAGCACGACAAAAGTACAAGTTGTGCTTATTCAATATATTGTAACCTAAACAAAGAACGATTTATGACATTTTTGTATTGATTAATAATTATTTATGAATTTAAAGTGTTAAAATAATGTCAATATTTAGAGAAACGAAACGTTGCTTTAAATGGATGCAGAATGAACGAATGAAAGAATGCCATTTTTGTTTCTTATCTGTGGAACCATGAACTTTCTTTGGTAATAACTGATTCTCGAAAAGTCTCCGTTTTGTAATAAGAACACGTTTTGAGCTTAATATTAACTTGAATACCGTAACAATCATAGACCTTGTGGTCTTGGTATAAAACAGTACTTAAGCATTTTTTTGTAATAAGACGGAAAAGGTTTTACCCTATTTAGTCTTCGAACTAAATCAGTGTTGTCTAGGAGTTGGATCGCCTCGACATTCACGTGATGATGAAGTCTGTGTTCATGAGCTTCTGCATATTTTTGTATGACTATGTTTATGACATCCATCTTGAGGTCCCGGTGGAGGTCGCTGTTTCTAATGTACCAGGGCGCGTTAACTATATCCCTTAGTACTTTATTTTGAAAACGTTGTATGATTTGACGATTAATTTGACTGGTGCAGCCCCACAGCTGAATACCGTAGGTCCATACAGGCTTTAAAATTTGTTTATATAACAACAATTTGTTAGGTATTGACAATGGCGACTGTCTACCAAGTAGCCAATACATTTTTTTGTACCGAATATCCAATTCTGCTCTTTTCTTTTTGACATGCTCTTTCCAGCGCAGTTTTGCATCCAGGGTCATACCGATATACTTAGCAGTATTCGCGTATGGTATTTGTTGATTATTGACGAATACCGGGAAATATTTTGGCTTTTTGTTGGTGAAGTCAATGTGGATAGACTTGCTTTCATTCAGTTTGATACGCCATCTTTTAGTCCACTCATATATACGATTTATGGACTCTTGAACCTTTTCTACAGCTTCCTCGTGGCTATTTCCTAATGTGCTAGTTCATAATGATGAGTACAATGACCCCTTAAGCGATTTCGTGTATGAATAGATACACCTTATTTGTGAATTATGGTGCCCAAACCACGATGGACTATCTTGGCACAAAACGAAATTACGAAGTGGACTCAAAAACACTTTTAAAAATCTTGGCACAAAACGAAATTACGAAGTGGACTCAAAAACACTTTTAAAAATAAACAGCCAAAAAAGTTAATTAAAATAACAAAAAACCCGACTGAGAAGAAAGAAAGAAAACGAGTATCCTTTAAGTACCAAAAATAAATAAATGCAGTCGGAGGCAGATTTTAAGGCGTTCGTAACATCTTAGATGCCTCCGACTGCATTTATTTATTTTTGGTACTTAAAGCGTATTCGTTTTCTTTTCATCTTGTTTCCGTCTTTTCAGTTTATGTTTTTGCAGTCAGGTTTATTGTTTTTTTAATTAACTTTTTTTTTTGTTAGGATTATAAGATGGTAAATTAGGTTTTATACTCACTTATAATCGGGTGATAACGACCTCTTACTTACTCACTCCAAAAGTTCGGGATATTTTTTTTTATCATGTCTCATTTAATTTACGTACTATTACTTTTATACAATTACTTTTAAACATAAGTATATATTTTTATAATTACCTTTTCTAATCCTTCATTTTGATACCCCACTCGATAGGCTTGAGAGATTTTTTTTTTTTCGAAAACAAACCTTTTGGCGCCATAAATCTCCCATTTTTACTTTTAATTATTTTAATATACCCTATGACACTCGCGCAATAATGACGAATCTAACGACATATAACTCATCAAAATCGGTTCAGCCGTTTAGTAGTTAAGAGGGAACATAGGAACAGACATACATACATACAGGCCAAACACATAACCCTCCTTTTTAGGGTTCCGTACCAAAATGGTAAAAGGCAACCCTTATGGTGAGACTAAGTCTATCTGTCTGTCTGTCACACCTAGATATCTCAAGAACTACTAATGCTATCAACTTGAAATTTAGAATAGTTTTAGATGTCGTTGGCCCAACTATTTTCCAAACAAGAAAGAAATTAAAGAAAATATATCTTTTTTGCAAAACGGACTGAAAGAGGGTCTTAAAAATTTGATGTGGGGCTACAAGGGCATGTGGGGTATCATATGAAAGAGCGCTGTTTGCACATTCTCAATAATTTTTTTGTTTTTTTTTTTAAGCAGCATAGTTTCCGACTTTAGTTGAAAAATGTGAAAAATTGATCTACATTGTCGTTTTGTCTTTTCGTTTACTCTGCATTGCGTTTATTGTTCGCGCATGACTCCGTCGTTTACGAACCGTTTTGGAAAATTCTTTTTCGGCACTAAAAAGTGAAAAATAAAAAACTTTTTACAAAAAAAAATAACCGACTTCCAGAAACACACTACAAAGTGAAAAATTACTTTAATTTCGGAAGTCGGTGGCATAAAACTAAAATACTAATAATGTTTCGTTTTGCAAAAAGATCATAAATGGTAGTTAAGTTACACAGAAACAAATAGTTTGTAATCGCAAAAATATTTTTTTTTATGTGATAAAACTACAAATTATCTTTTTCTTTACTTGTGCTGTGAGGACTTACTTCTTGGCAAATTTCATGATTTTAGGTCAACGGAGGTACCCTATAGGTTTTGATTTATTTATTTATTTAAACATCTCGCACTCAATATGGTACAAAGGCGGACTTAATGCCTTAAGGCATTCTGTACCAGTCAACCAAGGGTGGTGTAGAGATAACATGGCGGGTGCTCTGATTGAGAGAAAATAATCATATTAAAAAATATTAAATTACAACATAATGAATTATAAATAAAATAGGTGCACAAGCACAAATGCGATTTCTTTGCGAGTATCAAAATATGTCGCATTAGTTTAGACTTGGAAGCTTGATTTTTTAGAGCTCCAAGGGACCATAGACATTTTTAGGGTTCCGTACCAAAATGGTAAAAAGCTGTCTGTCTGTCTGTCACACCTGGATATCTCAAGAACTACTAATGCTAACAACTTGAAATTTAGAATAGTTTTAGATGACGTTTGCCCAACTATTTTGCAAACAAGAAAGAAATTAAAAAAAATTTCTTTTTTGCAAAAGGGACTGAAAGGGGTAGTGGGGTTACTAGGGCATGTAGGGTATCATATGAAAGAACGCTGTTTGCAAATTATCAAACATTTTTTTTAGGCAGCTTCGTTTCCGACTTTTGATGAAAAATAAAAAATAAATACCGTTCCACCCCCCTTATCTCCGAAGTTTGCATAGATAAAAATCTGAAATTATTCTATGTGATAGAAGTTTATGTAAAGATTACAGGAAAAATAAAACGATGTCTCTAAATAGCACAGTTTTTCAGAAATCATCAACATCATATATACGTACGGAACCCTCGGTGCGCGAGTCCGACTCGCTCTTGACCGGTTTTTTTCTGGGTGGGAAATCATCAAATAACTTCTCCCGCTCTGGGCGGAGCGGGACGGCGTGTCAGACTTTTACTGACTATAACACACCCGTGTTTCTTCATTTGCCTGTGTGCCAGGGCCACGATATCCCTTTCGGACAAACTCGCAACCCTGGCAGGCGTTGGCCCTAATGGACCCCGTCAATTCGTGCTGACATCTCTTTGAGGCGCGCGTAGAACACAACGGGCCTGTGTCCTTATCGGACGGTGAGCTAACCATTGCTCACCGTCCGCAGGCCCGCACCTACGGCGCGGTGGCCGGAAATCGGCTTGCTACTCCCGACGCCCGGGGCGTCTCCTGCGGCGACTAGGGGCGTGAGGGCGCGAACCCTTTCTCACCCTCAGAAGGGACCATAGACCTACTTTCTCGTAATTGATATTAATTTCAACTTGATAACTCTACGCGTTCCTGAGAAAAAGGGTCTCGACAGATGGACGGACGGACGGATGGACAACTAAGTGATCCTTTATAAGGGTTCCGTTTTTTCTTTTGAGGTAGGGAACCCTAAAAATACAAATAATAATATTATCGTTGAAATTCAAACACGACAAAAAACTCACCCCAGGAGAAGGAGTGCGCCAACCCAATGTTCAGCGCTAATAACGCCAACACACACTGCGTCCTATACATTTTATACTGCAGACAAAGTTATTTCAATAGAGCTAGATGATGCGTCCACCCTGGTGACCGCTCGTTGGATATAAAAGCAAATTCACTGGGTTTCCTATATTTATACCAATTTTAGGCATCAGGCATTATGATAACCTGAGGGGTCCTCTGATAAGAGGTCTGATAAGAGGGTCTCCAAGTAGGAAGTCGTGCAGTTATACAGAATGAATTTTCCAAGTGCGCGAGCCAAATCTGAAACTTTAAGGAATAGCGAAAAATACTAAAAACAGTCTCGGGACCGATTTTGTAACAAACAAAATCTTGTATCACTCGATTTAAAAACAAAAAAAAATCCTATTTGTGAATCAAGATTTAAAAAAATAATAAGCAGTTACGAGTATTGGGACTGCCGGCAGAAGGCAAAACTTATCGCTCAACAATTTAACTTCACTTACTGCCAGCATGTCGGCGGGGGCATGTCGGTGACGCGAAGCCATAAGTTTCGTTTTTAGGGTTCCGAAGTAAACAAGGAACCCTTATAGTTTCGCCATGTCCGTCTGTCTGTCTATCTGTCTGTCTGTCCGTCCATCCGTCCGTCTGTCCCCGGCTTAGCTCAGAGACGCTTAGTCCTAGAAAGCTGTAATTTGGCATGGGTGTACATATTAATCACGCCAAGAAATTTGTAAAATAAAACCATGAAAAACATTTTTTTTAAGGCATCTCCCTTGCACGAAAAACGGGGATAATATTTTTTTTTCTCGTCTAATACATGGTGTGGGGTATCGTTGGATAGGCCGATTAAAAATATTGTGGGTCTGTGAAATCCATTTTTCAATTCTGAGATCCGTTTGGGAGCTTTAAAGTGCTATTTTTTGTTAAAGTCAAGTGTCCCCCCCTGCCAGCTAAATGGTTAGTTTTGGGTATGTGAAAAAATTCATGGCAGTAGTAAATATAACGAAATTAAAAGGAAAACTATCACAGCTAAGTAGGGTTTACAAGTTAACGAGTAATAGTCGACCAACTTAAATTTGCAGTTGAAGAATTGACCGTAACGTATATCGATGTATGGAAGAGCATGTTTTTCAACTACAATGTTAAGTTTGTTTTTGGGATAAATTCATCATAACTACGGAACCCTTCATTGTGCGTGGTCTGACACGTACTTGGCCGGTTTTTTAGTTTCCGTTTTGACGGTTTCGTGACGGTGCGAAGAAGGAAGCGCCGATCGCGAACTAACTAGAACCGCTGCGGCAAAGCTCCTACGAAGCCCGAAGTGAGCCTGTGTGCCGCAAAGCCGAACACACCGGTGTACATCTCCCGCCTGCACTACACCACTAAGGCGGAGGACATCATGGAGTACGTGCGCCAAAAGACGAGGTACACGCCGAGGATGCAGTTACTGGAGTCGCGCCGGAACGTCAACTTCAAAGCGTTCGTCGTACGTGTTCCGAACTGTTATCTGCCCCTCGTCATGGAAGAAGACTTTTGGCCGCAGGACGTGGTGTTCCGTCGCTTCCGCGGACTAGTTCTACACGACAGCACAATCTAGTGCAAAGTGAAGTGCTACTAACATAGTCATAAGCCTTTTGTTTATATACAGTATCCCCCTTATTCCAAAACAAGGTTTATCTTCAGACCCAGGTTTAAAACATGGAGCCATTATTGAATTTCGAACTGTATTCCGACTTTAGTAAAGTTCGTAGCACACAAAACTGACAACTTAGTACCGAACTAAGTTTTCAGTTTTGTATAAAGAACGGTATTTCAATCACTGTTACGTTCTTATTACAAAAACTGGCTCCATGGTTTAAGCCATGTCAAAATATAATCTATATAATTATCTTGTTTTGTAATAAGGCGGTACGTGTTTAAGTTAAGGTATTTTTCTATGGGCCTATGTCGCCTGAAATAAATGGTATTATTATTATTATTATTATTGTAAGTTTTTCCCCTGCCAAAAATCGCTCAACGCGCCTTAGAAGTTCAACACATACAAGAATGACTCGCATTTGGTCGCTTTATTTTTTATTATTCAAGCTTTTGCCCGCGGCTTCGCCCGCGTGGTGGTCGGAAATCCTCCCAGGGGCGTAATATACTACCGGGATTTAAAGTAGCTTCCTTTAAAATGGTTGAGCTGAATGGTGCTGATCCATGCGTCATGTTCGTGAACGGGCGCTGTCTGTTGGGACTGGCCATCTCTTAGCTGCCACGGCTTATTTAAATTATTTAAGTTCTGAATTGTTTTTTTTTTTGTTTGTTTCTATATATATATTTGCTGTACTATGGACGCATTTTTTTTGTTATATCGTCCTCACCTTTAGTGATAAATTCAAGACTAAAGATGTAACAATATTTTTGTAACATTATAATTTAAAATAAACTTTTTACAAAAAAAAATAACCGACTCCCAAAAATAACACTACAAAGTGAAAAATAACTTTAATTTCGGAAGTCGTTGTCTTTGGATCTGCGTTTTAGTTTATTGCCACCGACTTCCGAAATTAAAGTTATTTTTCACTTTGTAGTGTTATTTTTGGGAGTCGGTTATTTTTTTTTTGTAAAAAGTTATAAGTTGAATTAGAATCTGATGAGGGGATCCCATGGAAATCGAGGGCAACCCTCAAATTTTATAGGCAAACCCATAGCGATTTGGATATTTTTTAAAGTAACTGGTGCATTTGCATTCGGAAAGCACCATTTGGTGAAGTGAAACTGATGATGGAGACCACAGATGTACCTGTACAACATAATAATAAGTATTTAACGGGTTGCGATTCGATTAGGTAGTTTAATTAAAATAAAAAAGTCGTTTAATTCAGGTATTAAACCCATATTAAAAAAAAAAAAATACAATCCATTAAATATATAAATTTAAATTAAATTACATGCATCAAAATTAAATAAAATAACAATATAAATTAAATTAACTACATAAAAAAAAAAAATAACCGACTCCCAAATATAACACTACAAATTGAAAAATCACTTTATATTCAAGTAGGCATTCCCCAGGATCGGCGTGCCTCACGCAGCTTAGAAATATTTGTACTTATACTAGTTTTATAAGTTTACACTGTTACTAACATACTTATAGGGAGCATGGCTCTGAAATAAACGATATATTATAATTATTCGGAAGTCGGTGTCTTTGGATCTGTATTTTAGTTTATTGCCACCGATTTCCGAACTTAAAGTTATTTTTCACTTTGTAGTGTTATTTTAGGGAGTCGGTTATTTTTTTTTGTAAAAAAAAAAAACTAATTACGAAATTATTTTATTTGGTAAGGATTAATATCATGATACGAATGTCATCATCTTTCCATTCTACCCGTGTTTTGATTGACTAATTTGAACAAAAACGATTATTGTGACTTAACTATAATAGACTTAACGGCTTCTACATACTGGCGCGACTTATCGCGCGACGCGATACCGGTAGAACAATTTCCTTGAATTTTTCATAGAAATTGTTCTACCGGTGTCGCGTCGTGCGACAAGTCGCGCCAGTATGTAGAAGCCTTAATATAGCCTTGCGGACTTTTTTACCTTAACCTTAAGTTTTCCCCCTACCAAAAATCTCTCAACGCGCCTAAAAAAGTTTTCATTGCAAAAACCAGTCAATGGGGCCGACAACTGTCAAAGTGGCGCTAGTAGCACAAAGACCAATAACAAAGCAGTTTTTGTTAGGAATTACTAGTGAATTCATAATTAGAGACAATTATTGAGGAAATGCCTAGATGTTGTGTAAGGTTAAGTTCCGTCGTTTAAAGTTATTATTAGAATGATACAATGTTACGAGTATCATACACTAGTGTATCTTAAGTAAACATTCAATATACCATGAAGCAAGTTTAGAGACCATAAAATTGTAAAAATATAAAGGAATTTAGGGACAACCAATTACCTTTCAATTAGGTCTGCTTTCCTTCCACGTAAAGAGGCGCCTCTTTTTCTTAATTATTCATTTAACTTATATATATTCCAAGTGGAATACATGTTCTTAATCGGAGAATTTTCAAGAAATCAACGCAAATAGAAAATCCAAAGCGTGTAAATGTTTATCTCACTTAATGACAAGGGTTGGTACAGTAGTGGCGCCATCTGAGATCAGCTTTCACTTGCCGGCCCCATTACAGTGGAATCTTGGATTGTTACATTAGAGGCGAATGCTACTGGTGAGGGAGCGCCTTTAAGTAACTTTAATCGACAAACGAATGGAAGGCATGTCATTACTACCCAGAATTTGATCATTATTAGCGACACTATCGGATGGTGTTATAACACGGTATGTGATCGAAGAGGATCGAAAAATAGATTTTCATAAATCTAATGATACCGTTTCAGTTTTTATCAAAATCGGCTCGCTATTTCTTAGGGCTCGGCGCAAACGGGCCACCGACCACAGCCACTGGTGGCCAGCGACAGCGACTTAACAAACTTTTTCATATATTTTGTATAGACGCGCCGCACACGTGTAGCCGGTGGCGGCCACACGCTACAGCAGTGTCGGCGACTCGCCACTTGTGGTCGCTACGGGCCACACAAGACGCCGACACCCGCCACTGTCGCAGTACTCCACCCCCCGCGCAGTTAAAGTTAAAGTCTGACACTTTTTAACACCAATAAAATCTTACACGATCATCAGTATGGTTTCACCAACGACTGACGCCGGTGCCACCTTATTAAAACACATATTTGCGGCATGGAAAGAAGCCCAAGACGCCATAGGAATATTTTGTGACCTCTCCAAGGCATTTGATTGCGTCGACCACGAAACATTACACTTGAAACTTGAGCATTACGGCCTTGGAAAACTTGCGCTCAGTTTAGTAAAATCTTATTTAAATGATAGACAGCAGCAAGTTCAAATAAATGGAGTCAATTCACTCGGCTTAAAAGTAAAAATGGGTGTACCTCAAGTCTCGATATTGGGTCCTTTCCTCTTTTTAGTATATATTAATGATCTACCCTATTTGTTAAAAACTCAACCACAAATGGTGTTATTTGCTGACGATACTTCCTTAATTTTTAAAATTAACAGACGTGAATTAAATCTTGACGACGTAAATAATGCCCTATTGCAGGTCCAAAATTGGTTCACTGCTAATAATTTAGTATTAAATGGGAAAAAAACTAAGTGCATAAGATTTTCGTTACCAAATGTCAAAAGTAGTAATTGTGAGATAATATTGAATCAAGAGAAACTAGAATTCGTCGATAAAACTGTTTTTCTGGGGATCACGCTCGACTCAAGGCTTCAATGGGGTCCTCATATAACATCCCTTGCAGGACGGCTGTAGATACCGCGAGGCTAGTCTATTTTAGTTACTTTCATAGTATTATGTCATACGGTATTTTACTATGGGGACGGGCTGCAGACATCGAGTCTATTTTTATTCTGCAGAAAAGAGCCATCAGAGCCATATATAATCTCCGCAGGCGCGATTCTCTTAGGGAACTGTTTAAGGATATTAACATCATGACGGTGCCTTGTCAATATATCTATGAAAACATCATGTACGTAAGAAAAAATTTACATCTTTTTAGTAACAGAGGCGAAAGACATAATTATAGTACTAGAAGTAGGGATTTATTAGCTCAACCGGGTTTCAGACTGGCAAAAGTAGACTCATCTTTCATGGGGTACTGTTTAAAATGTTATAATAAAATTCCTCCCCACATACTTCAACTGAATGAGACGAAATTCAAATCTTGTATAAAACGCACACTATGCAAGCAGGCATACTATAATTTGGGGGATTACATCGCTGATAAAAATGCTTGGCTCAATGCTGGTCCAGCTCCACAACCTCAACTAATTGATTAACATATGAAAATACTGATGGAGCTGCTGAAGATTTCAAAAACTATCTTTGCATTGTATAAATTCAATCTCTTAGTATTATATAATTGCATAGCACATGTGTGAGCACTATGTACTTACTATAAAGCTACCATTTACTGAGTACTTCTTTCATTGACTTGAATGTGGCGGCTGGCCCTGGCGGCTGAGAATATGTCATACTCACTGTAATGTCTCGCTGATGGTGGCGGGTGTGTTGGATCATTTAGCTCCCTTCAAAATGGTTGAGTTGAATGGTGCTAATCCATGCGTCATGTTCGTGAACGGGCGCCATCAGTAGGGACTGGTCATCTCTTAGCGGCCTTGGCTTATTTTAATTTAATTTTTGAATTGTTTTTTTTTAAATCTTTTTGTTACGGACGCCTTTGACGTTTTGCATCGTTCTCACATGTTTAATTTCAACACGAATGATGTAACCAATATTTTGTAACCATATGTTAATTTAAAAGAGTATCCGTGGAGTTTCTTGCCCGTTCTTCTCCATAGGTACCTACTAAGCTTTGGAATGGGCAACTAGCTTCATCTTTATGACTGACCGACCCCTTGACAATTCAAAAGTGCCTGTAATTGGTTTATTTGAAATAAATGCTTTGAGTTTGAGTTTTTGACACTCCCAAGTTATTTGATAATTTCCCACCCAAAAAAAATAAAATAAAAAAGAACTGTGCAGCAGAGAGCGGGTTATAAAATGTGGCGGCTTCCGAACACCGGTGGCTGTCGCTCGCTTCTGCCACTGTTACAAATGTGGCGGTAGCGCGCGACAGCCACCGGTGGCTGTGGTCGGTGGCCCGTTTGCGCTGAGCCTTATGGTTTTGGATTTAAACATCCAAGCCCACTTAAAAATATCAGCCTGTATGTGGCACCATTTCGGTACCTAGTATAAACAATTGATAACATTGCATGATATAAAAATGCTTTTATTAGAATGAAAAACTAACGACCCGCCCCTGCTCCGCACGGCTATAATCTACTGACATGTCAAAATATCCAGATTTCTGTGCTATATCTAAGTTAAATACGAATGTAGTAAACTTATACAACTTTCGTTTTTGTTTAAACTAAACCCGAAAAGGGGTCATTGTACTCATCATTTTGAACAATTTTTTCTATGGGACCAACCTTGAAATCGTGAAATAAAAAACCGGCCAAGTGCATGTCGGACCACGCACAATGAAGGGTTCCGTAGTTGGGATGAATTTATCCCAAAAACAAACTTAACATTGTAGTTGAAAAACATGCTCTCCCATACATCGATATACGTTACGGTCAATTCTCCAACTGCAAATTTAAGTTGGTCGACTATTACTCGATAACTTGTGAAGCCTACTTAGCTGTGATAGTTTTCCTTTTAATTTCGTTATATATACTATTGCCATGAATTTTTTCACATATCCAAAACTAACCATTTAGCTGGCAGGGGGGGGGACACTTGACTCTAACAAAAAATAGCACTTTAAAGCTTAATATTACGCAAACGGATCCCTTAATTGAAAAATGGTTTTGCCAAACCCACAATATTTTTGAACGGCCTATCCAACGATACCCCACACCATGGAATAGACGAGAAAAAAAAATATCATCCCCATTTCACGTGTAAGGAAGATACCCTAAAAAAAATGTTTTTCATAATTTTATTTTACCATTTTTTTGGCTTGATTAATATGTATACCCGTGCCAAATTACAGTTTTCTAGGACTAAGCGTCTCTGAGCTACGCTGGGGACAGACGGACGGACGGACAGACAGACAGACAGACAGACAGACGGACATGGCGAAACTATAAGGTTTCCTTGTTTTCGGGTTTAGTATAAACAAAAACGAATGTTGTATAAGCCTTAATTAATTATTTATATTGTAAACATACTCTAAACTAGCTTTCGCCCGCGGCTTCGCCCGCGTGGATGTCGAAAAAAAAGCAGCTTCTCTATCAGCAGCATTCCCCGTAAACATTATACCATATCTTAGTTGGAACCAACGTAAGCGTGGTAAGCAGATAGGAGTGCAGTTTGATTTACAACTTTACGGAGGATATATAAAGCATATAAATACAAACTTCGTTTTGTACATACTTGTTCAATATACCTACGTGTCCTCCTCCATTTCATGTCTAAGTCTATTTGTAAGTAATTTTGTATTGTTTATTTTTTCTACGTTTTTGTTCTTAAATAATAATTGATGTACCAACTTTTGAGTTATTCAAGGTACGCAGTAAATGTCTCCCGAAAACTATGTACCCCTTTTTCCGATTCTCGAAAACTCAATATGAGGTCTGAGTTTCGAGTTAATCGGATCGCGCGTTAAGATTCTTTAAATACAAACCATAACACTCCCTAAAATCCTTTTGAGGGGTAGTTTTGAAAAACGCAAAAGTTATGACAAACTTTGTTATTTAAGTAATGACTGCCTCGTTAGTCTAGTGGTCACAGGCGCGACTGCTGAGAATGAGGGGTGGGTTTGATTCCCAGGTCGGGCAAAGTGTTATTGGATTTTCCATTAGGAATTTCTTAGTAGCAGCCCGAAGTCTGCATTTATGCCCGGTTGATGGCAATAGGCTCGCCCCGTATTACATGGGACTTAAACAAAACTGTCGAAATGTGGGTGTTACACCTCTACCTAACCCTTTGGGGATTGCAGGCGTGATGTTATGTAAATAAGTACTCGGGCCAAATTTCAAGTTTATATATCAAAAGAAATAAGATTCTGTTCACACAAACTATATCGCCTCTTTTTACGCACTCAAAGGGGTAAATTGTTGAAACATCGTTTTTGACGTTTCTATTATTGGATTTATAGGTTATTTATACCAATTTTCGAGTTAATCAAGCCACACAGTAGAATCCTCCCTTGTAAATTGACTATCCCTTTTCACCCCATTTAAAGGGGTAGATTAAAAAAAAACCGGATAAAAGTTATTCTTTATTTTTTGTTTTCAGTATAAATCCTGAGTTTCAAGTTAATCGGACCGCGCGTTAAAATTATTCCATAAAAGTTTTGATATCTCCCAATCCCCCTTTAAGGGGTAGTTTAAAAGAACAAAAAATGACAAACTTTATATTTTACTTAGGTTAGCATTCGTGCCAAGTTTCAGGTTTATTAACTCAAGTAATAAGATTTTTCATACAAACAAAATCCCCCTTTTCACCCCCTTAAAGGTTGAATTTCCAAAAACCCCCTCTTAGCTGATGCCCACGTCATAATTTGGGGTTAATCAAGCCACACAGTAGAATCCTCTCTTGTAAAATTGACTACCCCTTTTCACCCTGTTAAGGGTCATTACCGCACGGTCTCTCGTGAGGCGGCGAACCTCCTTGCCGGACTGCCGCCGTGGGATCTGGAGGCAAAAGTCCTCGCGCACATCTGGAAGTGGCGCGAGGAGGCGAAACGCTGGGTCGAAACTCCGCTGCCGCGAGAAATCACGGCACAGCGGATGGAGCTCCTGCGGGATCTCATGGTGGCATGGAGAGTGCGATTGTCGCAATCCAGCGCTGGGCACGCCACAATTGTGACGATAAGTCCCCTCTTTGAGGAATGGCTAGAGAGGCGCCACGGCGTCCTCACCGGACACGGTTGTTTCGGGAGGTTCCTGTTGTCACCACTGCCACCAAACGCCCGGGTGTCACCACTGTGTGGATCACCCGGATGACACGGTGCAGCATACGGTGGAAGTCTGCCCGGCTTGGGCGGAGCACCGCTGTGTCCTCACGGCGGCGGCGATTTCTCGCGTCCGGCCCTGGTTCAGGCTATGGTTCGGAGCGAGAGTGCATGGGAGGCCGTTACCTCCTTCTGTGAAACAGTAATGCTCGCGAAGGAGGATTCAGAACGCGTGAGGGAGAGGCAAGGTTCGCGCCCTCGCGCTCCTAGTCGCAGCAGGAGACGCCCCGGGCGTCGGGAGTAGCAAGCCGTCTTCCGGCTACCGTAGGCGCGGACTTGCGTACGGTGAGCGATGGGTAGCTCGCCATCCGATAAGGACCAGGCCCGGTTCGACAGCGCGTTGTGTTTCACGCGCGCCTCAAGAGATGTCAGCACCAACTGACGGGGTCCGTTAGGGCCTGCCAGGGTTGTGATGTTTGTCCGAAAGGGATATCATGGCCCTGGCACACAGGCAACGGAAGGAACACGTGTGGGTTTTAGTCAGTAAAAGTCTGACACGCCCTTCCGCTCCGCCCAGAGCGGGAGAAGTTATTTGATAAATTCACACGCAAAAAAAAAGGGGTCAATTTTCGAAAAACTGATAAATTCTTTTATTTATTTTGGTTTACAGTATAAATACTGAGTTTCGAGTTAATCGGACCGCGCGTTAAAATTCTTCCGTACAAACTTTGTCATCCGCCCCCCATTGAAAAAAAAAAAACAAAAATGTTACACTTTATAATGTACTTAGGTTAGTATTCGTGCTAAGTTTCAGGTTTATTAACTCAAGGAATAAGATTTATCCCCCTTGTTCACCCCTTAAAGGTTGAATTTCGAAAAATTCCTTCTTAGCGGATGCCTATAGTTTCCAACAATAAGCCGAAATATCGATTTTAACTTAAAAAGAAATTTCATTAAACATAACATTTTATCCCCTTTTTCACCCCTTATGGGTTCAAATTCTAACAACACCGTTGCGTTAGCTTCCAACCATAAACCTAGATAATAAATTTTGTGATTTTACTTCGAAAATTAAGGACTTTCCATACACAACATCATCCCCCTTTTTAACTCTTCGGGGGTGGAATTATCAAAAACGCTGAGACATGTATCAATTAATTTTCAATCATCAGCCTAAAGACAAAATTTGAATATTCTAACTTCAAAACTGACGGACTTTCATATAAACTTCCATCCCCTATTTCACCCTCTTAGGGGTAGAATTTCGAAAAACCCTTTCTTAGTGGATACCTACTCTTCACAAAGAACACACCCTCCAAATTGCATGTCTCTAGGACCAGCGGTTTAGGCTGTGCGTTGATATATCAGTCAGTCAGATTTGAATTTTATATAATTATATAGATGATGGTGACAACCGCATCAAAATCCATTGTGTGCTTTAGACAAAGACACACGAAATGCAACTTTGTTTTGAATAATATTAATGATGAAAATAAAGTAGAAGTAAGTAAGAAAGACACACATATTTTTTATTTTGACAAAATTTTGATGTTTTTGTTTTAACGAATTGCAAGATGACATCATTCAAAGGTTAAAAGTCGTTATAATATTATTATAAATTATTTAAAGATAACAGGCGGTTACATAATTGAGAATTTTAGGCTCATTAATTGTCAAACTCTACCTACAGCTATTTTTGTGTCTGATTTAAGTTTTCTTCAACTTTAATTAAACTTTGAGTACTTACTTATTTAAACTTAGTTATTCAAATTGGACAGATGGCGTGCTTATCTCATGCAAAATCATGTCAATTGCGTTTTACAACAAAAAAACCGGCCACGAAGGGTTCCGTACCATCTATAAAAACGGCAAACAAATCACGTTTGTTGTATGGGAGAAACAGGGGTCAGGTAATGCAGAGCACTGAGGGCCTAAAATGGACGCCTTGGCAGAATCATACGTACAATACATTATATCCCGCAATTCATCTGTTTGACAGTTTTGTATGGAGTTTCGTAAAATGGTCCACAAACTATGAATTGCTATAGTGAAGTCTAATGTCAAATAGCAGCTGTCAAACAGATGACTTGCGGGATGTATGAATTGTACGCAAATCATAATATGATTCTGCCAAAGCGCCCATTTTAGGCCCCCTGACCGTACCACGTCCACGACGAACTGCTATATTCCGGCACAATCCTGATGATATTGAAGCTGCTGACCACTAATACGATGACCACTTCTGCTAAAAGGCTGTCTTGCGCCGCTACATTCATACATAAATAACACACATACATTGGTAACATAAGGATCAACATTTAAAACAGCAGTTGTTGATTGCGGTAATATTTAGTTAACTCAATGGTAACCGGGAGGGCCGTAAGCGGTAGACGGTTGTTTGTAGCCTTGTTAGAAACAACGAACCGCTGAAGTAATGGGGAGTCTGGGAGCGAATTCCGGATGCATCGTAGTAAACCCGGAGTGATCCATGACTTTAAAATTGTAGACATTCCAGATTTTTTTAGTCTTTGTATTTTTTATAAAACAGTTGAATTATAAAGATTCTGTCAGACTTCTACTGACTAAAACCACCCCGCACTTGCACCGGGGGCTACAGAGGCACTTACGTAAGCAGGTTTCAACGCAGCGCCAGTCTAGAATAACAGCCTTTTTTTTTTTTTCACGTGCTGGAAAATCCTCATGGGTGTCCTCCGCCCTGGGGCGGGTGGAGGGGTCTGTCAGACTCTTACTGACTAAAAACCGCCCCAGTGTTCCCCTCCCACACTTGCACCGGGGATCTTAGGATCTATTATTACTTCCGCAATCCCCGGCAATAACAGCCTAGCATAACTTATTGCGCCATTTGAGACATCAAAATTATTCACCAATCAACTTGGTCCTCCGGTGACAAAAACTTCCAAAGCAACTCACATACTTACCAACAACAGTCGTGATGGTTATGGGTATAAGCAGAGCTGTGGGTGACAGTCGTGCGCCTACAATTTATCGTCGCACGAAAACCATTCACTTGGAGAACCGAACAATGAACGAAATTCTTGGAATTTAGTAATCATAGTTTGGTTCCCTTTTAAATTCAAGTCTTAAATGCAGAGAAAAATTACATGAAAAAATAAATTACAAAAAAAAAAGGATGGTATTTAAAAGTACTTCAATTTATTCCCATTTCATTTACCTAATTTTGCCTGTGTTCCACCAAATATACTGAATGTGCACCAAAATATGTTAATTAAAATATGTCATAACGAGCATCTATTTAACAACTGTTGCAAATTTGTACAAATAGTAATACACCTAATTTTAAAAACAAGCATTAATTTTTTTAGTTTTACTTCAGATAATGCACTGCAAAATGTATTTGAATCAAACACCAATTAATGTCCAATGTTACCGGCCAAACCCGATTTCAGGACAAACTATTTTAGCCTAGGCTAAACTAGTTCTTCCTATCGGGCTTAGGATTAACTAGTATAGCCTAGGCTAAACTAGTTTGTCCTAAGCCCGATAGGATAAACCAGTTTAGCCTATCTAGTCTAATATGATAAACGTGAAGCAAGCATGCAGCAGGCATGTTTTCTGTCACGGCTCCGGTGCTGCAGGGCTCCAGCGGTCCCATGCGAGCTTATTGTCACAGATGTGTTTCACGCTCACCACCGAGGCTTCGGCTTACTGGCCGGCTCTGCCGGCCAGCCTCAGCCGCGGCGGCTAGCGTTGAAGCCACCTGCTCCTCAGCTCGCGGGCCGCCTCGCCCCTACGCGCCTACGCGAATTTAAAATAACACTCTAGGGGTAGGGCAGACAAGACTACGTGGAGTCGGTTTTGCTGCGATTCGTTTCTGTCACGCCGCTCCCGCAGCACGCTCAATCAGATTTCAGATTAGGACGTACCATTTTATCCTAAAGCATGTAAATTCTAACTAGGATAAACCGATTCGACCTAGGCTAAACTGGTTTATCCTATCGGGCTTAGGACAAACTAGTTTAGCCTAGTCTATACTAGTTAATCCTATCGCGTATAGGAAGAACTAGTTTAGCCTAGGCTAAACTAGTTTGTCCTGAAATCGGGTTTGGCCGGTAACAACCCAAAATTTTGTGTAACATTCAGGAATATTTGGTGCACGATCATTTTTTTTCGGGGAAGAATAAAATAGTTATTGTTACAATAGAATATTTGCAGCGCACTACAATAAAAAAGTGTTATATCTTGGTGTTAATTTGGAATTTGTTTGATGTAACATATTTTGTTGGCCGAGTAGTTTAATTATAGTAAAACAATTAAACGGGTTTAAGATCAATATTTTAGAAATGCATACATAGATGTACCTTAAGATTTTTGGTGAACACAAAAATATTATCCAAAAAAAAACAATAACCGACTTCAAAAAAAAACACTACAAAGTGAAATATAACCTTAATATCGGAAGCCGGTGTCTTCGGATCTATTTTAGGTTTTTGCCACCGACTTTTGAAATTAAGGTTATTTTTCACTTAGTAGTGTTTGTTTTGGAAGTCGATTGTTTATTTTTTGTAAAAAGTTTTTTTATTATTCACCTTTGCGTGGGTCAGTTTTCAATTTATCTAAGTTACAATAGCCTAATATCAACGGCTCATTACCTTTTACAAAATATTGCTTTTCCCGATGCAGGGGCGTTAGTAATTGGGGAGTAGAGAACTGGAACTGATGATTTCACCATATGCATTGTGATGAGCATAAATTGCTTAACAATCATATTAAAGTGTCTAATCGAATCGCAACAGTGAAATATTTATTATTAAGTAGTTCCGGTGGCCATCTGTGGTCTTAATCATCAGTTCCACTTCACCAAATGGTGCTGTCCAAGTGCAAATGCATGAGTTACTATAAAAAATACTGTAATCGATATATACTATACAATTTGAGGATTGCCCTCGATTTCCATGGGATCCCCTCATCAGATTCTGACTTTGTGACTTTGGGACCACCTCGGGAGCATACCCTTTCAAACAAAAAATAATTTTCTAAATCTGTCCACAATCGACGGAGCAATCGGTGAACAAACATAAAAAAAACCGGTCAAGAGCGAGTTGGACTCGCGCACCGAGGGTTCCGTACGTATACATGATGTTGATGATTTCTAAAAACTGTGCTATTTAGAGACATAGTTTTATTTTTCCTGTAATCTTTACATACACTTCTATCACATAGAATAATTTCAGATTTTTAACTACACAAACTTCGGAGATAAGAGGGGGAACGGTATTTTTTTTTACATTTTTGATCAAGAGTCGGAAACTATGCAACCTAAAAAATTAATGTTTGAGAATGTGCAAACAGCTTTCATATGATACCCCACATGCCCTAGTAGCCCCACTTTAAATTTTTAAGACCCCCTTTCAGTCCCTTTTGCAAAAAATATATTTTTTTTTTATTTGTTCTTGTTTGCAAAATATATTAGTTGGGCAAACGTCATCTAAAACTATTCTAAATTTGAAGTTGATAGCATAAGTAGTTCCTGAGATATCTAGGTGTGACAGACAGACAGACAGACTTAGTGTCACCATAAGGGTTCCTTTTTACCATTTTGGTACGGAACCCTAAAAAAGCAAACATACAGCCGAACATATTATAACCTCCTCCTTTTTGGAAGTCGGTTAAAAATAGAATCCGACTGGATTTCCTCACGGCGGCGATCTCTCGCGTCCGGCCCTGGTTCAGGCCATTATTTCAGAAATTAGAGAGTTGTAATGCTGATTCTAATGATTATAATTCTGTAAAGCCATATATTTGTTATGGTGAATCATATTTATTACATCAACATACAACCTGCAAATTGCAAAAAACTTAAGAAAATTTTAAATTCGCGGGCCGTCGAATTTTCCGAGACGGCCCGCGGCGGTGATGCGGTGTGTTCCATGTTTAAAATTTAAACAACTTCCTTTCGCCTCGCCCGATCAGTTTCCGTAACGATCTCGTCACGCATTCACCAGCTTGCTCCCCAAGTCAAGCGTGCGTAAAGAAGATTTAAAGAAAGAAAAAGAAAGAAAAATTGTTTATTCTGCACAAACAAAACGCACATTTCAACAAATATAAACATAATTAAAATACACACATACAAAGTAGCCAAAACCCTCGTATCTAATACACTTAACATTTTGACAGTCATTTCCATTGGTTGCGATTGGTTGATGTCAGGTCCAGGGACCAAAGACAATTTATATTGCGTTTACTAATAGATTATAATGTCTATGTATCTAATCTGTTGTTGTGGTACTGGCAAACCCAAAATGACAACCAGTGATGACAACAAAGTCAACATTCAACAAACAAACAAACTTGAATCAAACCAAAAACAAAATGCCGATTGCCGAGTGGAAAAACAACTACTTTTATACCAAACAAACTATAATATGAACAATTACAATAACCGTGCGTCGTATCTGTGCTAGAACAGGGGCTCAATTTTGTAAAATAACCAACGTGTCAATAGTGTGTCAGTAGTGTCTCAATAGAATAGTCATTGACATTTGGTATTCTGCAAACTTTTTATGGCCATTCACTTGCCACTGTAGTGCCATTGAAACGCCATAGTAAGACGATTTTAATAATTGGTAGTCTGGTCCACTATAATGTTACAATGGCATCATGATGGCCAAACTTACGGTAGTCTGTAAATATTTTAAGTGTATTTGACAGTTGTTTCTATCGTGTATGAATAGTGTTTTGGCATTGAAACCGCCATTGTGAATCCATCGAACAACGACACCTATTTTCCCTATTGATTGGATTCATTTGTTATTAATTTGTATTTTTTTATTTTAAAATCAAATGTCCGTGTGTGTGTGCGTCTTACGTATCGAAATTGATAAAGTGGACGTAGTTTTTCGCAATAATGAGGCCTTCTGTACCTACTTTGCGGTGGCGTATTATGTCATTGGCTTATAGTGCCGACCGCCAAGGTTTGCTTTTGCGCCAGCGCCGCAAATCTCACGCACTAATGAAGGGCAATGCCTTTCATGAACTTCCCAAGATGTGGTTTGTCAAAACGTTTCAGCTTGGTAGGGAGCAAGCAAGGGAGCTAATTGACGAGCTCATTTCCTTTCTCCAGACACCGACGGCGGAATGGAATCCCTGCTGAATTAAAGGTTTGTATGTGAAGGTACCTAACTTGACACTCCGACCGAAAACCATGAGACGATGTAAAAAATCCACGAAAAATTATTTTTTTTCTTTAGTATTCAAATATTTTTTTATTTAAATTCAAATATTTCGAAAACGGTGCGTCCTAGGCAAAAAATAACCAAAATTTGACCCCCCCCTTAGGTACACCCCCCGTGTAAGCAGCATCCCAACATGAATTTAAGGTTTTTTTTTGTTAATAAAAAAAAACAACAAAATAATAATCGAAGGCCCATAACTCGGAAACGGAGCGTCGTGGATGCGTCTCAGAGTCTAAATGGTTTCTATAGTCAAGTTTAACCCGGTAAAATTGGTAGAATATCGAAAAAAAAAATACGATACATTTTTAAAATTTCAAATCCTCGCGCCATAGCGTCCCTAAGGCCTACACTCATTTAACGTTATTATACGCATGTTTTTAGTGAAATTTGATGTTTTTAATAATAAAACGTTTATAAAATATTAAATAAACCCATATTATAAAGATTTAATTGATAAAAATTGGATTTAAAAAGTGGTAGGTTTGTTGTACCTCATGGTAGATTTTTGTTAGCAACACTCAAAACTATTGTACTGACACACTATCGACATTCTATCGATACACTACTGAGACACCACTGAAACGCCATTGAAGTTTTTGCAGAATGCCAAATTTGCAACAGTGGCAAAATAATGTCTGTAGTGTGTCGATAGAGTGTCAATGGCGTGTTGCTTAACTCAAAGTTACAGAATTGGGCCCCAGGTCTTTGCTCAGCTAAATGCTGTGACTTCGGACAAACCTAACGTCAACAACGCTGATTTTCAGCAAAAACCAATTTACATTGCTTCAAGAATTGTAAAATGTGTGGGACTGACATAGCTAGGTACCGGAACGCCATGTCAGTCCTGTTAAAAGCCGTTGTCATCATCATGTGTGCCTGTTCCCAACTATGTCGGGGTCAGCTTCCAGACTATCAGGATGCAGCTGTCTACCAGTATTTTACATGGAGCGGCTGCCTATCTGACCTCCACGGCCCAGTTACTGGGTAAAGCGATACATAGCGTAGCTTACTTACTCTATCTATACACAGAATGTGCAGCGAGTGGACTGTATATGATAGCTCTGCTGCTAGTCGAAACTCCTCTGGTTCCAGGACGGCGACAAAAACTCTGTACCTATTTCCGTAGCGGCTCACTGGGGACTCCAGGAGAGGGTTCTTATGGCGGGTTTACACTGAATTAAACACTGTCGTATAGTATATAAGAGAGACGGGACTCAGCATATCCTATTTTAGAAGCCAAACAATATAAATAAATGATAAATGATTTATTTTCTGTAAGTAGGTTTGTTCAAACACTTTTACACGTCAAACATATTTAAAAAAAACAAAAAAAAACTAGATGAGGTCGGCGTTTCGTAACTGACTACTCTGAGAAGAAAGGCCGAAACAAACTCAGAGGTCACAGTCTCTTTTAAAGTCCAGACATAATCTTGGTCAAATCATGTGAAGACCACGTAGATTGGTGCCTGAAATGATCTTTTGATGAAAGAATCACACAGATTGAGGGGACTTGTCCAGTCAGTGAACGCATTTGTCAGTAGTCGTGCAGCATACAGCAGCTATACATACATACATAAACTCACGCCCTCTTCCCATGGGGGTAGGCAGAAACTATAGAACGCCACTTGCTACGCTCCTTACATACTCCTTTTGCTTCGCCTACGTTCATACAACTAGTCATACACGCACGCCGGTTGCGAGTACTACGCACCTGACCTTTCTGAAGAACATCACCAATTTGGTCACTATATGTCCTTATAGGGCGTCCCCTCCCGGCGTTTCCACTCACCTCTGATTTATAAATACCTTTTGTTAGTCGCCTTTCACTCATCCTCTCCACATGACCAAACCATCTATGCATACTCTTTTCAATCTTTGTCACTACATCTTCTTTTAAACTTTACCGTTGCCTTATCACCTCATTTTTCAGCCTATCATTCATAGTCACGCCAGACATGCTTCGCAAGGAACGCATTTCCACAGCATTTATTGTACGTTCATGCTTCTTTTGCCACACCCAACATTCACTTCCATACATAAGCGTAGGCACCAGCTCACCATTGTGAACAGCCAGTCGAGTTGAGCTGAGCGGTGGGGTTACTCTACCTATTTGTTAGCTAAATATTTAACCCTTTCCCATGTTAGGGTGGAGATCCAGTTTAACTAGATGTAGTTGAATTATATATGTAGCGACTGCCTACCTGACCTCCACAACCCAGTTACCCCACGGTTACCAAAACGTGGTGATTATATTATTATGTGCAAAGTAAGTTTCAACGAGATGCTTTCACGCAACCAGTTACCTAGTAAAAGTTACAAGATAGTAAATTTGCAAATATGGTTACTATAAATAAGCAAGTTATTAGCGGAAAGATGATAGTAATGTCGTGACAGAGGAAAATTACAAGTATTTATTTTGTGTGGTCTAAGTTATGAACGAAATTGGAATTTCAACTTTATTTCCATACAATTAAGTTATATTTTTATTCTTCGCCGAAAAATACCTTGCCGAAACTGGGCGCCGGGTCTTAGGCACTGGTCTTATTAGCTGAAAAAGTCCTAAGAGTCGGCTATCAGCGATCGAATGGTCGAGTCTTGGCTGTCTCCTATACACTACGGTTAGTAAGAGGAGTATGGTGTTGCCAACTCTTAACAGTGTTGCTAGTTAAATGTATACAATACTACTATTCTTTGTAACATTAGGTAATACATAGTTGTGAAGCAAAAGATAACTTGATTTTCCACTGCAGATCGTCACTATTCGACCCATTTTAACGTTCTAACACAAGCTCATACTAAGGATAAGTGCAGGTGCCTAAAAGACTTCTAAATCTTTATAAGTCACATTCAATAAAATAAAACTACTACCGCCTGTGACCTGCACCGCCGCCGCACCTAACTGATCGATATTCAAACCGGCGGCGCCCGCGCACGATCATACCTTACACAACACACGCTTGACGCTAAATATACCGAACATGGCAATTATAGTGAAGGAAGCATCAAACCGTCTGACGGCTCTGGTTGACTTACTGACATATTTTACGCAGATAAACATACCACCCTCCTTTTTGTTATCATGATGTCTTAGCGAAGACCGCTAATCGGCAGAGTCGCATTGCTTGCGTTTTGCATCAGAGAAATGACGGTCATAATCAACCTATAATGATCCCACTGTTGGGACAAAGGCGGTGGCGTACCTAGGTAACCAAAGGCCCTGGCCCCAACTAAACTATTTAAAATCGTTTGACGTTATTCGTCGTTTTCCGAATTCGACGTACTCCAGGTTTAGATTCGTCGTAGGGTAGACCGGGGACAATTGAAACAATTTTACTTAAAACGTATGCAGTGAAGTATCTATAATACCCACATCCCTCATATTTATACCGTTCAAAGGGTCGTTATCCAGTTCCTAAATTAAACATAATCTATATCTCAATTCGGAATAGTTAACCTACAATCACCTTTTAAAGTGGATCGGGCACAGTGGTTCTATTGACCCCATCCCAAGGACGGTTGAAACAATATGTAGGGATAATTGAAACACTGAAAATATTTCAGGAACTACGTTAGGCTTTTAATCAGTCTTCACAATTTAACTTACCTCTAAACTATTTATTGAGATCGTGACAAGTCCGTCAACGTAACATTAATATTTCGAAAATTACAAATGTAAAAACAACCTTCAACATAAACAACTCAAAATATCTCTTATTTATATAATTCTAGTGCTCTAATTTGTGCTAATGAATACTATTTCACATTATTGAAAGACTTAATATCCTATTACGCTATAATGGCCCTTCCATGGGGAAGAAAAAAAATAATCCAGTCTCATACAAAACAGCTTGTTTCAATCATAACAATGTTTCAATCATGACAATGTTTAAATCAAAAAAATGTTTCAATCATAACAATCGTTTATTGACCCGTATAGGTCTAACTATTCTTGTGAAATTTAATTTCAGAGAAGATCAATCAACTATATTTGGCACTTTTAAAACTTAAAATATATTTTTGGGAAACTATACCCTTTTTTTTTTTGAGGGTGGAAAGTCATCCAATGACTTCTGCCACCCTGGGCGGAGCGGAAGGGCGTGTCAGATTTTTATTGACTAAAACCAACCCGTGTTCCCGTATAGGTCTAACTCTTCTTGTGAAATTTAATTTCGGAGCTATTCCGCTTGACTATTCTTCAAGAGTCATAAAAACCCTGTAAGAAATCGACACGTGTTTCACCTCTCAACGAGGCATCTCTAGGATGACGATTGACCAATTGCAAACCAGAACGCAAGTAGTAAATCAAGCATCACTTTGCGTCCAGCGCTCGGTGTGGTAACACGTCGCGTTCTGTTTAGCAATTGGTCAATCGTCATCCTGTTGATGCCTCGTTGAGAGGTTAAACACGTGTACTTAATTTATGAAAAAAAATATCTTATACTCTACTCCCGCAATCTCATTTTCATCCCATGTAGCAGGCCTTCGGAGTTCGTAGCGTACAGTCAGATCATATGCCAGTTTTCTCATATCCTTAGCGGTTAGCCCAAAGTAAATATCAGCTGACTTGATTGCATACGTGACTATCTCGTTTTCTTGAGCAGGTGTAAATATTTTTTTTGCCGAATTGTAACCCATTGTTATATCATCTACAGGAGTATTTTCAGGCGCGCTTTCTCTCTTTTTTTTATATCGCGCTAATGAGACGTGATCTAAATTGAACATATCTGCAGCCTTCCTCAACGATTTACCATCTATCAATTCCTCATATGCTTGCTGATATGCAAATAAGTCCTTGGAACTTCTTTCCGTAACGTGTTTTCGTTTTCTGGGCATCTCTAGAAAAGATGAATGAAAAAAAAATAGATTAAACTTAATGTCGAGGGCTCAATTTTAGGGTCGTCGGAGTTATTGGGTTGCCTATCAGATGTAATTTTATAATTGCGATTGTGAGTTAAAAGTGGTTTAAATGGTAATTTTTTCAACGTAATATCCTTTTTTTTTTAAATCGGTGCATTTGTATATTCTATTAATTATTAACACTTTAGAAAACACAACTTTCTTCTTTGCAGTCGAGTAAAAATGCGGAATATGCGGGGACGTTTGAAACGTTTCAAACGTCCACAGGCCAGTTGTTTCAAACGTACCCATCTCACATCTTCTACTTTAATACTCAATATTTCATTTTATATTGACTTTAACATTAATCAACAGTAATAAAAACACTCTTAAATAGATAAACAAAACTCCAAAATAAGAAAAACTGTCAAATAACAAGATTTAAATAGGTAAATAACAAAAATTATAAAATCGTGAATACTTACTTTTTGGCGCGAAATTCGTCGAGGCGTCCTGTGCACCACTGCGTCGCTCGCTCGCTGGAGCCGTACTAAACACAAAACCGAACATGGCCGACGAAGCAACGAACGACGCGTCACACACGTAGGTATCATGGTTTTCGAGAAATTGCAGTTGTTGTAATCATGACCTGTTTCAATTGTCCCCGGTCTACCCTACTCCAGATGCGTCCTAATACAGTTGACTCCATAACAAAATTAAAAACCAAATACAAGTTGTAACTTATTTTAATGAACAAATTAACCTAAAAACCTAAGATTATATAGTTCCCCGCAAGTTGCAAACAAAGATGTTCGAGACTTGTTGGGAATTCCCAAATAAGTTGCCATTATTGAAGTCGCGTTCCTGGAATCTGGTTTATTTATCCGAGGGGCCTCCTGAGCTTGGGGGCCCCGGGGCATTGCCCCGTCTACCCCTCCGGTAACTACGCCACTAGACACAGGCCTCTTCTTTCTATGAGAGGGAGTGAGCCATAACTCACCACATAGGCCCCACCGTTTTGAGAACAGTCTGTGGTGATGAAATAATTTACATAAAGTAAAGGCTTCTACATACTGGCGCGACATGCGACGTGACACAAGGCACCGCTCGTCGCTCGACACCCGGGGTCTTTGTGTCGCGCCAGTATGTAGAAGCCTTTAAGCGCGTGCCTGGGTTTGAACACTTCGAACCCACGCCTACAACTCGTAAGTCGCGGACGTTACCACTGGGCCACCACTGCTCTCATTATATTAGAGTGTTCATTAATATTTGTAGGAAAACTAAATGGCAATTATTTGAGGTTTCATTAAGACGGAGATATAAGCCAGTGACCTTGAGTGGTTAGCTTGGGTGTTCTGTACTGAGTTCACGCAACGCGTCGTACGTTCAGCCAGTAATAGGACTCGCCCATCAAGGAGCGCTGTCCCCAATTTGACGCATTATTAATTTATTATAAACAAAACAATAAGTATTTTAATAAAACGCGTATACTAAAAGATCAATAATTATCATTAAATTGGTGAAGGTTTCAGAAAAATACGCTTGGTAGATTTTGCGCCATTCTCAGTTTTTTATCCGCGTTAGACATTACAAATTAATTTCACTAGGTAGTAAAAACATAATCTAAAATATTCACATATTAAATTATTGAGAAAATGCTCTAATTTAACATATTATATTTTTCAAATCATTAACACTAGGTACTGGTTTAGACGTGTTCTTCAGTATAAAATCACTAACCCCCTTATTACAAAACAAGGTTTATCTTCAAACCCAGGTTTAAAACAATGAGCCATTATTGAATTTCGAACTTTATTCCGACTATGGTAAAGTTCCTAAACACAAGACTGACAACTTAGTACCGAACTAAGTTTTCAGTTTTGTATAAAGAACCGTATTACAATCACTGTTACGTTCTTATTACAAATACTGGCTCCATGGTTTATGCCATGTCAAAATATAAATCTTGTTTTGTAATAAGGTGGTAAAAGTCTGTTATCGTCGCCTAAATTAAATACGTCCGCACAATAAGATTTTAGATTTGATTCAATTAAGTATATGTACATATTAGTATCGCTACTCGTGGAGGCTAATATAAATTGATACCTACATAATACACATGGTAGATATTATTTATTACACATCGAATATCATCTAATTACGACAAGGTTGTTTCGTGCTATCAAAATCAGAACTGTAACTTATGGTTTGCTGTTTCTTATCGATAGAAACGGATATCGATAAAAAGTTTAACAAAACATAAAATAACATAACATCACGCCTGTAATCCCCGAAGGGTTAGGCAGAAGTGTACCTCTAGTACACCCACGTTTCGCTAGTTATGGTTTAAGTCCCATGTAATAGGGGGCGAGCCTAATGCCATCAACCGGACACAAATCCATAATCCGGGCCGCTACTGAGAAATTCCTAATAAAAAAACCCAGTAACACTGTGCTCGAACCCCGGACCTCATGCTCTGGAGTAGCGCTTGCGACCGCTAGACCAACGAGGCATAAAGCTGAGAGTGCCTATCTACTGTTTAATCATTTGTTACCGCTGTATTTCGATGACAATAAAAGGCTCGCGCAGACAGCCGCGACGCGACAGCGTGACGCGTCAATGAAGTAGCATAATTTCTATAAAAACATCATTGCTTTGGCGGACGCTGCCTGTCGCGCCAGTCTGCACAAGCCTTAAATCTGTTGTCAGATCTTTTAACAAGAGATTTTATTGGCTGTTTGATTTTATTCTCGTCAATCAATCACAACCGATTTACTGGCTTGAGACTTGGTTGAAGCCCCAGACATCTTACTTACTTACTTAAAACTTCAGCTTTCCGAAAAAATAAAAGAAAGAAAATACGTTTATTTGTGGTAAATTTGACACAGAAAAAACACAAATACAAAAAAACCGGCCAAGTGCGAGTCGGACTCGAGCACGAAGGGTTCCGTACAATTATTATCTAAGGTAAATTGCGGTTTACGATTTATGACGTATTAAAAAAAAACTACTTACTAGATCTCGTTCAAACCAATTTTCGGTGGAAGTTTACGTGGTAATATACATCATATATTTTTTTTAGTTTTAATATTCTCTTATTTTAGAAGTTACAGGGACACACACACATTTTACCACTTTGGAAGTGTCTCTCGCGCAAACTATTCAGTTTAGAAAAAAATTATATTAGAAACCTCAATATCATTTTTGAAGACCTATCCATATACAACCTGTTTTTTTTGATATCCCATAACTCTAGGGTTATATTCTGTAGGTAAAAATAATACTAAAACTCCTAGAATAGGTGGTCCAAAAATGCATCGTTTCGGAGATATCATCAATCATAATTAAATTAGGTCAAAAATTGTCACCAGTATGACGAATCTTTACTTTTGCGAGGTTGCCAAACTTCACAGTAGTGTAGTAAAATAAATAGTAAAATAAAATATGTAGGTATGTTGGTATCGGGGCTTCCCGGTGGCAGCAAAAATTGTTTAAAATCTAAGCAACGTAATGACATAGTTGATTTATCGGTTGAACATTGCATCGAACTGTCCTGTGTTGAGCTGGATAAGCATATTGTAGTGTCCGTGTACAGACCCCCTAGTTATCAGAACTTTTCTTTATTTGAGTCAATAATGGAAGATGTTTTAGCGAAACTTGCATCCAGTAACAAATCCGCAGTTATTTGTGGAGATTTTAATACCAATATTCTGGAAAATAATTTAAATAGCACTAGATTATTAAGCCTTTTTAAATCGTTTAATTTATACAATGTTTTCACGGAACCAACTAGAGTAACTCCAACTTCTGCTACTTGTATCGATAATGTCTTCTGCGATTGTGATTATTTACATAATGCTATCGTAAATTATTTACCGTCTGATCATTGTGGACAAACGGTAACTTTTAAGTTTAAAACGCCTTTGCAAAAAGTGCAAATACAATTTAGACCAATAACAACTGGCAAATTAAATAGATTTAATAGTAGCCTAAATAATAAGTTAAATGTTCTGGGCCTTAATATGGACGATGCAAATAAATTGTATGAGAACATCTCTTTTCAGTAGTGCACACTGAATTCAATAAAACTTTTGAAAAGAAAACAAAAAATATTTGCCCTAATTTTATATTTAGTGACTGGGCAACTAGAGGTATTAGGATAAGCAGGGAAAGACTGTTCGAGCTGTATGGCCTGCCTTACATTAACACTGAAACATTCAGTAAGTATGTTGCTACTTATTCCAAAACTTTTAGGAATACCTGTAAGACCTTGATCGAATCGGCAGAAAATAAAATAAAAACAGTTTGGAAAGTTATAAATAATGAAACAAATAGAAATAAAGTACGAAACACTGATTACACATTGGAGACTTCACGTGGTGCCATTACCTCAAACTTAGAAGTAGCTCAAGAATTCGTACATTTCTTCACTAATATACCGTCTAAAACGACGGAAGCCTTAAATTCCTCACCCGATGTTTCAATTGATTTATTAAGAGCGAACGTTCCAAACTCCCCGGTTGAATTTCAATTTAAACATATAAACCCTATGATAGTTATTAAAGCTTTTCGGCAAATAAAAATCAAATTGACCGAAGATCTATGGGGATTATCAATCAAAGTTTGTACATCCATAATCGAGACTGTAGCACCATACTTAGCTATAATATTTAATTTGTGTGTGGATCAAGGTGTCTTCCCAGATTTAATGAAATACAGTAAGGTTATACCACTTTTTAAATCTGGGGACAGTAAAGACACCAACAATTATAGACCAGTATCCGTGTTGCCGGTATTCAGCAAGGTGTTCGAAAAGGTAATGCTGAATCAGATGCTTAATCATTTTAACACTAACCAAATCTTACACGATCAGCAATATGGTTTCACCAGGGGACGTTGTACGACTGACGCCGGTGTCACCTTATTAAAACACATATTTACAGCGTGGGAGGAGGCCCAAGATGCCATAGGAATTTTTTGTGACCTCTCCAAGGCATTTGACTGCGTAAATCATGAAACCTTACTCTTGAAACTTGAGCATTACGGACTAGGTAAACTTGCGCTGAGTTTAGTAAAATCTTATTTAAATGATAGACAACAGCAAGTTCAAATAAATGGTCTCAATTCACGGGGTTTAAAAGTAAAAATGGGTGTTCCACAAGGCTCAATATTCGGTGGAGTTTCTTGCCCATTCTTCTCCATACGAAACTACATTTTGGAAGGGGCGACTAGAATCAGTTCTATTTTTTTTTGTAAATATTGACGTTCAAAAGTGCCTTTTATGTGCCTATTTGAAATAAACAATTTGACTTTGACTTTGGGTCCTTTCCTCTTTTTAGTATATATTAATGATCTTCCCCATTTATTCAAAAACCAACCACAAATGGTGTTATTTGCTGACGACACTTCCTTAATCTTTAAGATAAATAGACCGGCATCAAATCTTGACGACGTAAATAACGCCCTACTGCAGGTCCAAAATTGGTTCGCTGCTAATAATTTAGTATTAAATGGGAAAAAAACTAAATGCATAAGATTTGCTTTACCGAATGTTAAAAGTAGTGATTGTGACATAGTATTGAATAAAGAGAAACTTGAATTCGTCGATAAAACTGTTTTCCTTGGGATCATGCTCGACTCAAGGCTGCAATGGGGTCCTCATTTAACATCTCTTGCAGGACGGCTAAGTTCAGCAGCGTATGCTGTGAGAAAAATCCGTCAATTCACTAATGTAGATACCGCGAGGCTAGTCTATTTCAGTTACTTTCATAGTATTATGTCTCACGGTATTTTACTATGGGGACGGGCTGCAGATATCGAGTCTATTTTTATTCTGCAGAAAAGAGCCATCAGAGCAATATATGGCCTCCGCAGGCGCGATTCTCTAAGGGAACTGTTTAAAGATATCAACATCATGACGGTACCTTGTCAATATATCTATGAAAACATCATGTACGTAAGAAAAAATTTAAATAGTTTCAGTAAAAGAGGTGAAAGACACAATTATGGGACTAGATATAGGGATGAATTAGTTCAACCAGGTTTCAGACTGGCTAAAGTAGACTCATCCTTCATGGGGTACTGTTTAAAATGCTACAATAAAATACCTCCCCACATAGTCCAACTAAATGAAACGAAATTTAAATCTTGTATAAAACGCACACTATGTAGCCAAGCATATTATAAGTTGGGGGATTACATTGCTGACAAAAATGCTTGGCTTAACGCTGGTCCTGCTCCACAAGGGCGCATAAACTAATTGAATAGCATTCAAATCTATTATTGGAGCGGCTGAAGATTGTAAATACTATCTTTATATCGTATAAATTCAATCTATTAGTATTGTATAATTGCATAGCACATGTGTGAGCACTATGTACCTACCATTTTCTGAGTACGTCTTTTATTGACTTGAATGTGCCATGGCGGCTGAGAGTGTCATGCTCACTAAAATGTCTAGCTGATGGTGGCGTATGTGTTGGATCATTAAGTTCCCTTCAAAATGGTTGAGCTAAATGGTGCTGATCCATGCGTCATGTTCGTGAACGGGCGCCGTCAGTAGGGACTGGTCATTTCTTAGCTGCCACGGCTTATTTTAACTTAGTATTTTAGCTGTTTTTTATATTTTTATTACGGACGCTTTTAACGTGCACGTCTTTCTACATTGTTCTCACATGTATAATTTCAACATAAATTATGTAACCAATACTATTTAACAATATTTTGATTTAAAAGAGTGTCCGTGGAGTTTCTTGCCCGTTCTTCTCCATAGGAACCTACTACGCTTTGGAATGGGCAACTAGCTTCATCTGACTGACTGACCCCTTGACAATTCAAAAGTGCCTATAATAGGTTTATTTGAAATAAATGCTTTGAGTTTGAGTTTTGCAGCTAGTGAAGGGAAAGCTACCTTGTCGACGTTGTCATATTTCACGTAAGGGTGTTTTACATTAATAATTGTGACTTTGCCGAATTATTTTGCATAAAAAATGAAAAAAAAAATAACGAAAGATTGGAACATAACTCATATGCCAGTTGATTCTTTGATATGGCCTCAATCATACCCTAGAGTTATGGGATATCAAAAAAAACACGTTGTATACCCCACACGTATGGGTTTGATGAAAAAATATGTTTTTAGTTTCAGTTCTAAGTATGGGGAACCCCCAAAATATATTGTTTTTTTTTTCTATTTACTTACGACTTACGGACGGACAGACAGACATGACGAATCTATAAGGGTTCCGTTTTTTGCCATTTGGCTACGGAACCGTAAAAATACTAAGTTTCGCAATCCACCTGTTAAGTTTGACTCTTCATTTTTAGGGATAGGTACGTACTCAAATGGAAAAAAACCCGGCCAAGTACGAGCCGGACTCGCGCACGAAGGATTCCGTACCATTATCTATAAAAATGGCAAAAAAATCACGTTTGTACAACAAACGTGATTTTTTGCCATTTAGGGGAGCCCCCCTTAAATATTTGTTTTATTTTAATTTAATTATTTATTTTCAAAGTGAATATACAACTAAATGTTCTGTGAATATTTCAAGCGTCTACCTTTTGCCGTTATCAATAGAGCAAAAACGAGAAAAAAAATCACGTTTGTTGTATGGGAGCCCCCTTAAATATTTATTTTATTCTGTTTTTTAGTATTTGTTGTTATAGCGGCAACAGGTATACATCATCTGTGAAAATTTCAACTGTCTAACTATCACGGTTCATGAGATACGGCCTGGTGACAGACGGACAGACAGACAGATGGCGGAGCCTTAGTACGAGTAATAGGGTTCCCGTTTTACACTTTGGGTACGGAACCCTTATAGAATCACTCGTGTGTCTGTCTGCCAGTCCGATAAAGTTAAAACTTGGTACACCTATGAATTTCTGTGATCTAAACACGGACGTGTAACGTAAATAAATTAATTTTGAATATGAGAGTCACTTTTGGGGGGCAAAACAAAATATTAAAAAAAGTTTTGAAAACTGTACCATGTGACATATCAAATGGAAAGGGCTTGTGAGGGCCGCAAATATATATTTTTATAATTTTAAAATATGTAGTTTTAAAGTTATTTATTTAAGAAAATAGATGAAGATTGACCATTCCCCAACTTATCTCCGAAAGTACCGAGCCTAAAATTTTGAAAAAAATACAGAAAATTGTTTTTTATTAACTTATAGATTACAAAAACAAAAATAAGATGTCTATGGTCTTAAAATAATAAATGGTAAATCAATATTTTGCGTACAAACTTACATTTGCACTTGGAATGTTTATAAGGAACTTGTCTTTCGACTACAATGTTAAGTTTGTTCTTGTTTTACTTGCAATTACTTAGAATCATTGGAGGTCTTAACAAAATCACTTCAAGAAGAATACAAAATCCCTATCGACACATTCGACAACACTATCCTTCCAGATTTCACAACCGGCGCACGAGTCGCTATTATGACAATCGATTCGATAGCAAACCGTAATCGATACATCGGTATCCAACTAATTGAGAGCAAGGTCTTTATTCAATGAGTTTATTCATTGAAATTGCACATCCTTTCCTTCGTCAATCCATGTTTTATTACAGCAGTTAATTTTAACTGGGCTTAACTTTATGGTTTAAAGTTTAACTAGAGACGGTCATAAAGTAAGGCGAGCTGTTAGCAAAATAACCAATGGGAGCAACTTGTTAATATTTTACTACTCGTTCGGGTTATTTTATAACAAAATGGCTTCACAATCAACCTTGTTAAACGGATGTTCCAGAGGACGTGAACTGCAGTGGTCTATAAGGAAAACTCGCAACAATTATTTCAAATAAACCACAAGGACTTTTGTCAAGGAGTCGGTCAGTAACAAAGATGAAGCTATACAGTATGTAACAAAAACCCTGTTGTTCCTTTTAGGGACGTATACATTTACCTACAAGCACGACATTGGTGGAATTATCATTTAAAAAAATTAAGTATTGGCTAGTCGAGAAGTCAAACTCAAAGAAAGAAAAAGGTTAGAAATCAGTTAAACTTTACAAATATTAATAATTAAATATTTATTTTAATTATTTTTGTTGTAAAGTTTTTATAAATGACTTGCTTTATTACGTATGTATACCGATTCTTAAAACGTACCTAGGTAGAAGGAACAACAGGGTTTTTGTTACATACTGTATAGTTGCCCATTTCAAAACGTAGTCGGTTTCTATGGCCAAGAATGCGCCAGTAACTCCATGGACACTCTTTTCAGAAAGCACGCAAGTTATTGCGTACCCAAGTACAATCGCCGGCACGTAACTTGGTAAGGTTTTGGTGTAGTGGGGGTAAGTTCGCGCACAGTACACTTATGCAACAAAAAAAAATTGTCATTTTTATTGTTTGTCATTATTCTATGGTTATTGCTATCATTTATTTTAAACGTGTCTGTTTAGAAGAAAGTTAAAGAAAGGAGAGGAATTCCTGAAGTTTATTAGGTGTTATAAATGAAATATTTTTAGTTATTGTGGCCTTTCAAAAAACAATGTTAACGAGAACTAAAGGTCAACAAGCTTCATTCGTAGCTGCCGCAAAAATACACTCGTAAAATAAACTTAATTTAAATATTAACAACAATTCTTTACAAAAACTTAACAAAAACTCAACAAAAACAAAGGGTATTAATTTTAGTGCACGCAAGTGTAATCGGGAGCGAACGGAACGCGGGTCGAGGTGCGGGAGGCGTGTGTCGACTGACGCACCAATCGCGTGCTCGGAACGGTGCTCCCTCATCCCCGCGTCTCCCGCTTGACTCACTTTTTAGTGGGTCAGTTTTTAATGTATCTAAGTTACAATAGCCTACTGCTCATAGTCAACTGCTCATCACCTTTTACAAAATATTGCTTTTCCCGATGCTGGGACGTTGATTGTTGAGGAGTTTTCCTGGTAAGAACCAGGAGAACTGCCACTCACCATATGCATAGTGACGAGCATAAATTGCTTAGCAACCACATTAAAGTACCTAATCGAATCGCAACCCGTTAAATAGTTATTATTATATTGTTCCGGTGGCCATCTGTGGTCTCCATCATCCACTTCACCAAATGGTGCTTTACGAGAGCATATGCACGAGTTACTATAAAAATACCCAAATCGCTATAGGTTTGCCTATAAAATTTGAGGGTTTCCCTCGATTTCCATGGGATTCCCTCATCAGATTCTGATTTGGTGGCAATGGGACCACTTCGGTTCATAATTGACGGAGAAATCGGTGGCCGAACATATAACCTCCTCCTTTTTGGAAGTCGGTTAAAAATAAAGATGAATCAGCTGATGTGTAGACTGCTGGGGCATGGGCCTCCTCTCTACCCTCTGTGAGAGGGACTGGGCCGCAATCCACCCCGCGGGCCCAACTGGGGTCATCCCGGCTTCGGATTCCCACGATGTTTTCCGTTTTGAGAGCAAAATAAAGATTAATTAAGTAATTATTGAAGAGTAAATAAAGTTTGTACTTAACCACTTAATTGGACTTATAATTCAGTTGCGAAAATCGCTTTGATAAGAACTTTAGATTTTCCTCTTAAAGAACTATGAGTAGCTGCGGCGATCCAACTGTTTTTGATTGCCGTTTAAACCCGTATTTCATTAAAGGGCGCTCCTTGGTCAGCTGTAAAATAATAATAATTTCAACCGATATTTTTTCCCATTGCAGGGCAAAGGGGCTCGATCGATCAAATTAAGCTACGCTTGCTGTGTTGGTTTTATGGACGGATGACCATCTTTACTTACCGAGGACCCTCCGTGTCTCGGAAAGCACGTTAAGCGGTTGATCCGGGCTGTCGTCCGGGACGTCAGAAGCCCGAATGCCCGATAACGAGTCTTGCCAAGGGGTAAGTATCGTATTTTTTTTTTAAACGTCGCGTCCCTCACTAGGAATTTCTCCTGTATTGTGGGTGCGTTTACCATTGAGGTAGAATACTATGGAGAGGGCATACATATTCTACTATATGAAGAATAGTTAAATAAATATCTATCATATCGACACAGTCATGTCAAAAAGCGTTTTGTTTCTTTCTAACTCATCAAGAGCTACGTATTATTATGAAAAAAGTGATATCTATATTGGACTAAATTTGGCAAGACTTGTGTGACGTCAAAATCTGTCTATGCGTGACCGGTCGCCATGTTTAATGCCAAGTTTTGTGGTACAAAACTTGGCAATGTGCTGTCAACGGTTGCTTGCTTTCTCTCTCGCACTCGCAGTAACAACCCTATAAAAGGCAGCCATTGTAAGTACTCGATTTTTGTAGGTATTCACGCAAATTTTGTAGGTATGGGCAGTCCATAGGTTTATAGGTCAATGGCGTTTACAAACATTTAAACTCACGTACACAAACAGCCAGACCTGGAACAACTACTTGTAGGTCATACAAGAAAGATCACCGATGTTCGCTCGTTTGTTTAATATTAGATAAATATTTCGCTAAATACCCTCGCTGTTATTTTTTGTTGTTGTTTAATTTTAATTAGAAACTTAAGTTGGTTTATTCTCTAAATTATGTGGTCGATGATTTTGGTGCACGGTAAAACTCTAATGAGTTTGTTTGCGCCAATTTTTAAGTATAAAATGTAACTGTTTAACTGAATAAATAAATAATAAATACAAATATTTGTTCCGTGCGGGGAACGAACCCGCGACACGCAGCGCAGCAGTCAATTGCTTAACCACTGCGCCAATTGTGCCGTCAACCGTACTATACCCAGTAACTGGGTTGTGGAGGTCAGATAGGCAGCCATTCAAACATTCAAAGTCGTCAATTTCTTTACGTCATTTGTGTCGAAGTGGTTAAATCAATCAAAATCAAAAGTCACTTAATAAAACTAGGCTGACTACATAAGACAGTCCCCCAAAAACGCCCACCCTTCACCACTTCCTGGTGCTTTTGCTGGGAAGAAGAAGTGGCTCACTGGCGATGGCGCCACAAACTCCCCAGCAGCGTAGAAGCTGTCTGTTCAGTTAGAAAAACTTGAATAAACAGGGTGTTAAAGTAACTGCGTGCCATAGCTTAAGGGTAGGTTCAGTATCGATATGGGAACCCAGAAAAACAAAAAAACTGAAATTACAAAAAAAATATTGCAAGATCCATTGATGTAAAATAAGGGAAGATAGGCCACTCTCTAACATCACGTAAATATTATATGGACTAGAAACACTGACATGTGAACACACCCACACAACTACATTTCCCGGTGTCGTGCGTCATGTGCTCGAGAACCGAAATAGAGATACCTATTACGCGGACTATAGCGGGAACGAGATAGCAATATTTGTCACTGTTACGTACCCATAACTGTTGTGCAAGCGAAATCGCGTTTGCAGCCGAATGTTGCCCGAATGATTACGATTAGGAACGATATAAGACGAAGCAAACATTTTAATATTATTATAACTTTAATAAATTAACATTTTTGGCTGTACTAATCCTGTAGGACTTGTTTTTGGTTTTTGCACTATTTCTGCACATTTGATAAACACAGGAAGGCATTGTTGCTGCTTATTTAGACGATTACTGTAATTTTACTTAACGTGCTACACAAGCGCCAGTTCGATTGTGACTAAGGTCGATTGTGTCCTTTCCCATAATTTATGCGGTCCACGTCGAGGAGCGCGTACCATAACTTCCTATTTAATACATCAATGGCAAGATCAACCTAATTTAGGACCTACTAAAAATAGCAATCGTTTAGAATTATTATTTATTTATTTGACGTTCCTAAGCCCGCTAAAGTACGTAGAGACTTATAATTTTTTTTTTAATGTTTAATTACATTTTTTGTTTGTTTTTTTTTGTTTTTTCCTCGGTTCCTTTATCGATACTGAACCTTTTTTTTTTTTTGTTCACGGGGTGGAAAATCCTTATGGATGTCCTCCGCCCTGGGGCGGGCGGAGGGGTCTTTCAGACTCTTACTGACTAAAAACCACCCCAGTGTTCCCCTCCCATACTTGCACCGGGGATCTTGGGATCTGTTATTATTTCCGCAATCCCCGGCTAGTGCCGGCCTGCCTCTGCGGGCCACCTCAAGTCTGGGGGGGTGAGGTGTCTGACCCCCCCCGCGACGTCTGATAGGGACGTCGCGGGGGGGTATCCCCGGGGGTATCACCCCGATGTGATAGGGGGCGGCGGACGTCCCCAAGTCCGCCGTCCCTGGACCCATTTATGGGGGCTGGAAGAGGGCGTTATCGGCCCTCCGCCGACGCCCGGTGCGCCTGCTGCGGGCCGGGTGAGCGGACGAGATCTCCCGCTCCCTTTCCGCGACGAAAACCCTTAAAACCTTTTAAGAGAATGATTGAGTATTTCTTCGAGTCGTCTATGAAATAAAATTATTGTAAATCATTAATGAATAGCACTCACGATTTTGGCGGCTCATTCAAGATATCCGGTGCAGTAGATTCCATATTCATATCGGATAACTCGCTTGAACTCATATTATTATTTTATAAAAAAAATATCAGTCGGAAAGTCGCAACAATCTTTGATATTTCTAATAAGAAAATGGCGCGAATAAGCTGAATGTTCGAACCTCTCATAATATGAAACTCCTTGGTGAAATACTTATATAATTTAATGGTGTTAAAAAAAAAACCGTAAATGATATACACGGCGCTATACAACGAAGGGGGCGGTAAAACATGTACTTAGGTGAGAGTACCTATTTTACCGCCCGTTCCGTTGTATGGTGCGTAATTTTTAACTTTCGAACAATGTATACAGGCTTCGTAAATGCATTTTTTGAGCAAATGTGTTGAAAAATAATTTACATTACGCAACACAAAACATTAAATTAAATTATTTGCCATAATTATGTTAACTAGCACACGCCACTATACCAACAGGTAGGAAATGGTGTCACGCTTTATTTGTATGTAAAGTATTGACAATGCCGCCCCTGGCATCAGCTGCAGAGGCCTGTTCGTACTCAGTGGTGAGAGTCAAAATCCTTGAGTAAAATTACATTATATCGAAAACCGTGCTTGATACAGTTACACATCGAACCACCGATCACTCTGTCTATCCCGTAATAGCTTAAGCGTGCTAATATGCAACGATTTAATGGACATCACGATGCGCCGGCGCATCTCCGATTTTACGCGAAATTATTCGATTATCGCAATCGAATCGCAATCGCTACGCGTTTTACCGATTCATTACTTTTACACGAATTTATGTTTAATTTAGAACGATTTTATTAATTCGTTGTTTCAAAATTCTGGATTGGTTTTAATTGGAATTGTAGATTTGTGTGGTCTACACTATTCATAATTCTAAGTGACAAGAAGGCTTTTATTTGTCTTCTCGACAAATAATTTCATACAATGTATTTATTTAAAAAATAAAAGATTTTTAATATTGATATTGATATGGTCACTGTAAGATGTTTTTAGGTTAGCTATATACGTAATAACTTAAGACAGAAGGATCCATAAGTATGACTGAATAAATTGGCCGACTTGGTAATATATGGATCTCACAAGTCACAACTTTTTACCGTGTATTCCCGTTGTCCCCGTACGCCGTGTCCCCATCCTACGGGGACAGCGGTACTTCGATTAAATATTTAAAAATACTTCCCGTTGTCCCCGTGGTTTGGTTTTACATTCAAAAATATGTTTCTGGCACTCGCCGGCCGCTGCCGCGGCACCGCTCGCTACGCTCGCTCGGCTCGTGCGTTGTGTGGTCACAGTTCTAACCTAACCTAACTGTTTCGATTTAAAAAAGGTTTACTTCGTACGTTATGGGGACAATGGGAAATAAATTTAATCACGTCCCGCTGTCCCCGTGACGGGGATATGGCATACGCGGACAACGGGAATACACTCTTTTTACGATAGAAGAAATGAGTTGCGAGACTTGGGTTTTTTTTTACAATTTATGTTTTGATGGCTACCTTTTTAGTTGGAGTTTGTGTCGTAGTTGGGATTTATTTTAAACCTCCTTTTTAGGGTTCCGTACCCGAAAGATGCCAAACGGGGGTTCCGTTATTACTAAGCGGAGTCCGTCCGTCCGTCTGTTGTCAGCGGGCTGTTTCATGAACCCTAATAGGTTAACAGTTGAAATTTTCACAAATTGTGTATTAATATTGCCGCTATATAAAAAAAAAACCGGTCAAGAGCAAGTCGGACTCTCGTACCGAGGGTTCCGTACGTATATATGATGTTGATGATTTCTGAAAAACTGTGCTATTTATAGACATAGTTTTATTTTTCCTGTAATCTTTACATAAACTTCTACCAGATAGAATAATTTCAGATTTGTATCTATCCAAACTTCGGATAAGGGGGGGGGGGGGTATTTTGTTTTTACATTTTTCATCAAAAGTCGGAAAATATGCTGACTAAAAAAAACATGTTTGAGAATGTGCAAACAGCGTTCTTTCATATGATACCCCACATGCCCTAATAGACCCACTTTCTTTCTTGTTTGCAAAATAGTTAGGCAAACGTCATCTAAAACTTTTCTAAATTTCTAGTTGATAGCATTAGTAGTTCTTGAGATATCCAGGTGTGACAGAGAGACTTAGTCTCACCATAAAGGTCCCTTTTTACCATTTTGGTACGGAACCCTAATAATATAAATAAAATGAAGAAAAAAAGTAAAGGGGGTTCGTATACAAGAAAAGTGTTTTTTAATTACTAACGAAAGTATTAAAAAAAATAGTGTTAAGTAAATATTGTACGGTCGTACGGAACCCTTCGTGTGTGAGTCAGACTCGCACTTGTTTACAATCACCACTAGTGAAGGTTATTTCAAAGCATCCCATCAATTCTTAAAGTTATTTGATAATGGGAGATAAAATATTTTCTGTTTAATCAAGAAGAACTACTTGGTTAGATACTTAATTAGTGCATAATAATTAATTTAGAGCAACAACGCTGTCATTTTGTAATTGTGAAATATAATCTAGACTTTATTGAACCGCGCTTTCGGCTGTTGCATATTCATTCTAGTTCGTGCTCTAACTGACAAGAAGGTAGTTATGGATGATCTTACTGCATAACCATTTATTTCCTATTTTATGTATTAAATTAGACTGTTCGAGTATATACAGTTGAGATTCGTCTTATTTACCTGTCAGCCTTATACCAGCAGGCTTAGCATGACACTTTTTAGGGTTCCGTACCCAAAGGGTAAAACGGAAACGGGGACAAAAAACCGGCCAAGTGCCAGTCGGACTCGCGCACGAAGGGTTCCATACCAGCTACTCCCTTTCTTCTCCTAAAATTGTTTGTCCGAAAATCATTATCCATAACACGTTTGCTATAACTTCCTGATGAAAAAGGCATACTACTCTGTAAAAGAATTCATTGAAGATAAATAATTATTTAATATTGAAATGATTGTGATACTTATAATGATGTGATATTAATTTTATGAATAGTAAAATGTAATGTTATCATAGAAAATATATAAATAATGATAATTAATATAATGATAATTAAAATATATGAATAATGATAATTAATATAATTTAAGTCTGAATAACTGTAATATTGAGTACTTAATTTTTTTTTCTTAATTTTATAACCATTTAAATTGCAATGCCTTAACAGGCAACTAAGTTTAAGAACCTACCTATTGTTAACATCTACAAAATCCTGTACACTTAGTTCGCAATAAAGAATTTGAATTTGAAATTTGAATAAACTTCAGTAACCATAATGTTCAACAATTCGAGTTTTACATAATTATCTTTACTTCTAAAACTAATCTATCATAATATCGAGTACTATAATAATTGAATCTCCTAATTTTGCATGAAATAAGTCATATGTCCTATAATTATTGTATTATACAAGGTTATTTTTAAAACGTCAATAACCTCTTAAGGGGTCATTGTACTCATCATTATGAACAACTTTTACTATGGGACCAAATCTGAAATCGCGAAAAAAAACCAGCTGTTCCTTACATTTATGTTCGAATAATTCGTTAAAATGTAGGGAACAGCTGATTTTTTTTTTCATGTGTACCTATTATTCCGAATGTTAATTTATAGTAAAATTGTTTGCTGCATTTGCTAAAAATGAGGTTTTTGTAACAGAAACGAATCGCAGTAAATCCGAATCCACGCAGTCTTGTATGCTCTACCCCTAGACTGTAAGTTAGAATCGCTCGATCGAAGCTGCGGTGTTTTATAATTTCTCTTAAATTACTTTTAAACATGTAATAACTTTTTTTTTTTTCGAAGACACTCCATTTGGCGCCAAAACCCCGCCATTTTGATTTTTAATAATTTTAATATACCTTATGACACTCGCGCAATAAAGACGAATCTAACGACATATCATTCATCAAAATCGGTTCAGCCGTTTAGTAGTTACGAGGGAACATAGGGACAGACATACATACTAATAATAAAAAGTTTATTCCGGTAAAAAGGTAAAATACTAAATACAAATTTGCTTAAATCTACGTAAAATTCTATTGTGTTATGTGCCTGAACTAGGTTATCCTGTGTTTCAGGCGAGGCAAGGTATAATATTTCTAAATAATCACATTAATTATGAAAATCTAGTCATTGAATAGGTATTTAAAAAGATGTAAATAGTACAAAAATCCTACTTGCTAAAATACTTAGCTAAACTTAATTAGTACAAATTACAAATACAATTTTTATTTAAGTACAACTAATAATTTCTCTGTATAGGACATACTTTGAAGAGCTTCCTTGAGAGTTCTTTTGCAATTATATTATACATATATAAGAGAATAAATTTTGGCTCTCGCATTTAGTCTGTTATAAAGTAATGGTCCTAGGAAGACTAACAATTTGGCTGCGAAAGCATGTTTTGTACTTTTTGTAGGGCAAACTATGTCTTTTCGTCTCTTTTTTAGTAATTTCAGTGCTATATGGGAGGGCTCGTCCACTTCCAAAGGAAGTGGACGTGGCGAAGCCCCGATACTATGACGAAAAATGAGATAGACTTCATCATAACGGATAAAAAGCATATATTCAGGGATGTCTCAGTGATCAACAGGTTCAACACCGGCAGTGATCACAGACTTGTCCGAGGCTCTCTGAATATTGACTTCAAGCTCGAGCGAACCCGGTTGATGAAGTCTAGGCTCCGTCCAAACATGCTGCAAACTATGTTAGGATCTGAAGCGTTCCAGTTAGACCTGGAGAACCGATTTGCTGCCGTGGATACCACAAATGACGTTGATCAGGCACTCGACCAAGTGGCGGAAATCCTCAGGGAGGAAGGCACGCGGTTTTGTAAAATGCGGCGTACGGGTAGGAGGTCCAAACTTTCGGAAGAGACTCTGGAGCTTATGACGGAACGACGTGAAAACCCACCTATCACTTCGTCGGAACAACGGGCACTCAACAAAAATATTAGAACACTGGTACGACGCGACCTCCGACACGCCAATACGCGCTCTATAGAGAAAGCAATTGAGCAAAATCGGGGGTCGAAAGTGTTCGTCCAGTCACTTGGGAGGAGCCACCTGACGAAGTTGACCAAATCTACTGGGGATGTCGTCGTTTCGAAGCCGGAGATCCTTTCGGAAGTAGAAAACTTTTACGGCCAATTATACGCATCGCACGCGTCTCGACCTGATCCCGAGAATGAAGATTCCAGAGCCACTTTAACCCGCCATTTCACGAAAGACCTGCCAGAAATCAGCCAAGACGAAATCGAAGCGGCTCTTAAACAGCTTAAAAATGGGAAAGCCCCAGGGGAGGATGGGATTACGACCGAGCTCCTGAAAGCGGGAGGAAGTCCTGTACTGAAAGAGCTTCGGGAGCTCTTCAGCTCTGTCTTGTTCTCTGGGAGAACTCCAGAAGCGTGGCGAAGGAGTGTGGTAGTTCTGTTTTTTAAAAAAGGTGATAATACACTTGAAAAATTACAGACCTATTTCGCTCCTTAGCCACGTATATAAGTTGTTTTCGAGAGTCGTTACGAATCGTCTAGCGAGAAGACTCGACGAGTTTCAGCCACCGGAGCAGGCTGGGTTTCGAGGAGGATACAGTACCATAGACCACATCCACACAGTGCGACAAATTATACAAAAGTCCGAAGAGTATAATCGGCCCCTATGTCTTGCATTTGTGGACTATGAGAAGGCTTTTGACTCTATCGAAACCTGGTCTGTTTTGGAGTCTCTGCAGCGATGCCAAGTCGACTGGCGATACATCCAAGTGCTGAGATGTCTATATGACAACGCGACTATGACCGTTCAAACTCAGGATCGGCGAACTGATCATATCCCCCTGCGTCGAGGGGTGAGACAAGGGGACGTAATTTCCCCGAAATTGTTCTCTAACGCATTGGAGGATGTGTTTAAGACGCTAAACTGGGAAGGACGGGGCATCAACATCAACGGCGAGTACATCTCACACTTGAGATTTGCAGATGACATCGTCATAATGGCTGAACCGCTGCATGACTTGCAGCAGATGCTGGACGACCTAGTTGATTCTTCTGTACGCATTGGTCTCCGGATGAACTTGGACAAAACCAAGGTTATGTTTAACGAACACGTCACTCCGGGACCGATTGCTGTTAATGGCGGTGCTCTCGAGGTTGTTCGAGAATACGTTTACCTCGGGCAAACTTTGCAATTTGGTAAAAACAACTTTGAGAGGGAGGTTAACAGAAGAATTCAGCTGGGCTGGGCAGCATTTGGGAAGCTTCGTCGAGTCTTCTCGTCGCGTATTCCACAGAGCCTAAAGACGAAGGTCTTCAATCAGTGCGTCCTACCTGTTATGACTTACGGAGCCGAAACGTGGACACTCACGGTACGGCTGGTCCATAAATTCAAGGTCGCTCAGCGAGCTATGGAACGGGCTATTCTTGGAGTCTCTCTGAGGGATCGGATCCGGAACGAAGTGATCCGGCAGAGAACCAAAGTTGTCGACATAGCCCACAGAATAAGCAAGCTGAAGTGGCAATGGGCCGGCCATATTAGCCGTAGAACCCATGACCGTTGGGGTAGACGTGTTCTTGAGTGGAGACCACGAATTGGCAAACGTAAGGTAGGACGCCCTCAGGCTAGGTGGAGCGACGATCTTCTCAGGGTGGCTGGTGGCAGCTGGATGAGAGTTGCCGAGAATCGAGCTGAATGGCGTGCAATTGGAGAGGCCTATGCAGCCGTGGCCCAGCAGTGGCCTGCTATGGGCTGATGATGATGATGATGGGAGGGCTGCGTGTTGTTTTAATACGATGCTCATTATGAATAACTGTCGAGCTGTTAGTACTTCACAGGATTTATAGAGTAGGTTAGTGGGAAAAAGGAAAGGGCGGCATGTAGATACCTTGAGAATCGCTCTTTGAGCCCTCTCGATAGGTAGTAGCAAACTTATACCGGCTCCACACCAAGAGGTAATGCAGTAAGTCAAAATTGACTGGCAGAGAGCAAAGTAAACTCGCCTAATTAATTTTGGGTCTGCAATATAACGCAGTTTTTTGAAAACAAATATTAGTTTACGCATTCTATTATTTAAGGTTTCTATGTGTTGTTTAAAAGATTGGGTTTCATCTATTATAATTCCCAGATATTTTATTTCATTAGTTTTTTTTCGTTAATACTAGGACACGTTAGCAGGCAATCTGTAGGGACCATACCACAGTGAGCATACATCGCTGAGGGCAAAACAGATGTTTGTTTGCGCATTGAAAATTTAATATAATTTGTCTTAGCCGTATTTAGTGTTTGTAGGAGTTATGTTGAAGACACTTATTTACAATATTAAAACCGTGTTGCGCAAACTTGTAGACTTCATGAGGGCAGTGTCGTCAGCGTAAGATATTATTGTGCCATGCTGTAGGTTTAGAACAAAGGTCATTTATGTATATCAAAAACAGAGTAGGCCCTAAAATACTTCCTTGGGGCACACCGAAGGACGTGTTTTTTAGTCTGTGCTGAGAACATTGCCAATCTTAACGCACTGGGTTCGGACTGCTAGGTAACTTTTGAGAAGTTTCAGCTGAATACCTCTTATGCCCACTGTCTAAGCTTGCGCAACAGAATAGGAATAGAGACTGTGTCAAAAGCTTTGGCGAGGTCCAGGAAAACACCTACTGTGTGGTTACCCTTGTCAAGTTCTTGGGTTAGATAGTCAGTCAGATGATGTACGGCATCGGAGCCGGTCTCCTCCCTACCACCAGCAGCGGTGGTCCGATGTTGACGTCACGGTTAGCTAGGTGACGTTTGTAGGTCCACTTGCCAATAACAGATGACGCTCGCTCCACGAAGTTGCCAACACTCATAATTCGCACGAGAACAAGAAAAACGAGACAGGCGCGGGCAACGTCGTGGGGCATCAGCTAGTATTACATATATAAACTCACGCCCTCTTCCCATGGGGGTAGGCAGAAACTATAGAACGCCACCTGCTACGCTCCTTACATACTCCTCTGGGATTACAGGCGTGATGTATGTCGCGTGGAAATCTTGAATGTATCAGAGACAAGTTTTAGTAATTCTATAAAAGTGGTATCTAGTTATAAATGCTAAAAATTAAATATAAAATAAACTAAGAAGATACCACACGGAAAAATCAAGTCTTAGCACAAAGTACCGATTTTGCTTGGCTACAAATAACCAAGACTTATTTAAATAAATAATATTTTATTGACATATAAGTATGTTACATTTCTATGGAAGCCCTGACTCCTGCTCTAGGTTGTAACCTGTGTTATAGGAATCAGTGTCTTCTCCCAGTAGTTGTACACAGATAATGCAATCAAATTTAAACAATTTTAAATTATACAAAACCTGCTTGAGGCGTGTGTGAGGGTGGATATGTCCATGTGTGTGTACGTGTAAGCGTGATGGTGTTTGTGTGATCGTGTGTGTGAAAAAACTTTTTGTAAAAAAAAATAACTGACTTCTAAAACAACACTACAAAGTGAAAAATAACTTTAATTTCGGAAGTCGGTGGCAAAAAACTAAAATACAGATCCAAAGACACCGACTACCGAAATTAAAGTTATTTTTCACTTTGTAGTGTTTTTTTGGAAGTCGGTTATTTCTTTTTTACAAAAAGTTTTTTTTTTAGAATGGGTTGATCAGTAGGGCATTGTTTATCCTATTATAGATATGCGTAGCAAGAAACAGACGTTGCCGTCTAGCTGAGGCAGTCTTACATTTGACGTATTTACAGACATTAGTGATTGTGCGTTTACTTTTGTAACTGTTGTTTATAGGTGTTATTAGGTGTTGCTTCGGTGTGATATTGAGAAGATATAGCTGTCTCACTGTGAGCACTTTACAGTTTTGGTACAGAGTCATGGTCGGGAACCGATACGGTTTGAAAGTCAGGACTTTGAGCAATGATCTTTGAGCTCTTTCGAGGTGGATCATAATTGTTTTACAGGCTCCTCCCCACACCGTGATACAGTAACCAATTATTGACTGGGCAAGAGAAAAATATATAGTGCGAAGAAGATTAAAATCAGCTACATGTCGAAGTTTCTTAAAGTCCCAAATCAGCTTCCTAACTCGAGAGGCAGTTAGTTCGACTTGGGGCCGCCAACTTAGTTTTTCGTCCAATAATACACCCAAGTATTTTATATTTGTTTTTTGTGATATTGGAAGGCATGAGCACTCGATCCTATTTTCAGGGAAATTTCAAGAGTGCCCCCTTAAGGTTTATTGCTGTAGGTATGGTTTAGGCGAAGTTTTGGCAATGTTAAGGGTAAGTAGATTTTCTTCCAAACAGTTACTGACTTTACAAAGTCCCAGCTAAGCCATGTGGCGCGCCTCCTCCCAAGTCTCTCCATGAAATATGAGTGTGTTTAAAACGTCCTATACAGCTTTATCTGTGGTGCCGGACCTAAAGAATAGCACCACCCTAATTCTTCCCGTGGGTGTCGTAAAAGGCAACTAAGGGACTTACTAAAGAATAGGCAGCACCGTTCTCTATGCATTTTAACACCTTACTGCGATCGCCAACCCGCCTGCCAAGCGTGGCGATTATGGCAACCCCCCTTCCCTTTGGGGCAGGCCTATGTCCTGCAGTGGACGTCTTTCGACTGAAATGATGATGATGATTATAAAGCTTTGTTAATACCAAACAAGTAACTTACGTTAACCAAGTTCACTTGTTCAATTCTAGCAACAAACTTTGCAGGTTCCCTCCGAACCAAGTCGCTCGGTTGTAAATAGCCGTTACGTTTTTCCGTGCCCCATTTCATTCCAGTTTCCTACTAACCACACGACCTACGACTTGGTATCGCAACACAACCTTACACTAGGTCAACTGTATTAATAAAACAAGTAAAAAATTCAATTAAACCGCTATAGATCGCGGTAGCAGTCACGATTTAGATCAGCACGATCCGTTGCGTACGCGCAGGTTGTCTATAAATCATATGATGCGAAGATGTAAGTTGAGCAATAGCGGCCGAGAATTAGAGAGGTCCTATTTAGGTTTTGGCTGTATCTTAGTTAACTGAGTCAATTAACTGATTTTAATTATCTACCTGTCATGCTTAGAGCCCTGAGGGACCAGTTTTGTGACACGAAACTGGTGTTTTCTGTGGACAAAAGCTTAATTGAGCTGAACAAGTGTGGTTAGTCCCTAATACGTATAGCTGTACAAGGATCGGCAAAATTGAAATTAGCACCGTCATCTTGTTTTTTAGGGTTCAGTAGCTCAAAAGGAAAAAACGGAACCCTTATAGGATCACTTCGTTGTCCGCCTGACTGTCTGTCTGTCAGTCTGTCAAGACCCTTTTTCTCAGGAACGGGTTGAGGTATCAAGTTGAAATTAATATCAAATACGTAGGTCTATGAAGAAGGTCTAAAAAAATCAAGGAAGGTCAACGCAATAAAATCAAGGAAGGTCAACGCAATAAAAAATACTATAAGCGATATATTTTGATACTAGCAAATAAATCAAATATACGGGACTTCCCATTGACCTAGAATCATGCAAGGAAAAAGTCAGAAAATTGTTAATTTGTTGTTTTATCTTATAAAAATACTTTTTGTGATTTATTTGCAGTTGGAAAATTGAACGTGGCGTATATCGATGTATGGTAGAACATGTTTTTCAACTACAATGTTAAGTTTGTTTTTCGGCTAAATTCATCCCAACTACGGAACTCTTCATTAAGGCTCCTACAATCTGGTGCAATATTGCTGGCGCGACCCTTGTCGCGCCTGCAATATCGCACCAGTAGTGTCTGCCGAATCCTTTATGCGTGGGCCGACACGCACTTGGCAAGTTTTGAAGTGAAAACTTCTTTAGGAGCGTTGAGCACTGTTTGGGTAAAAAAAAAATCATGGAACTCGCGTCTTCGTCACCGAACGCTTTCCATGAGCTATATGTACCGATACTGTTTTCACTTCTTTCGACAGTCCCCATGTTTTTTTATTTCAATATATTTCTGAAAACCAATTCACAAATGTTTACCAACAGCGCCCCCCTGTCAACATCATTCGAGCGCCAAAACATCCCTGTAGAATAGAATAGAATATAATACTCTTTATTATGTACACCATAAAAGTTACAGATATAAATGTAGCACTCTAACAAACTCAGAATGACAACCTTTCTTTTTGCTAACACTACAAAATACATTCAAATCAAATCAAAATATTTTATTTCACATAAGCCTACATGGGCACTTATGAAACGTCAGAAGCTAGGTGCACGGTTCCAATTGGTCGTTTCCGATGGAGAAGAGCTGGCAAGAAACTCCACTCTCAAGACACTCCACATTGTTTCATAATGTTCGAAAATTCGTCTGCTCGGATGCCAAATTGCGAATTTTGTTGAATTGTCAAAATAAAACGGAATTTTCTTCTAACACGTTGCAGGATTTTATAGGAATACGATTTGAGCGAAGATATCCAACTTTTAAATGAAATTCACAGCATTTCCCTTTTATAAATTAAGAAATGTATTTAAAAGAACAAAAAGGACTCCACAAAAATTAAATACAAGAAGCTTACTTAGTAATTCGTTAAAACGTGTTTGATATATTATCAAAATCGCGACCGACCAAATTATCATAAATAGTATTAACATAGTAAAGGCTCCCGCAAAAAGGCAGGCGCGATTCGACACTAATAGCACAATTTCTATGAAAACTTCACGCGCTGCGTGTCGCGACCGCGATATCGCGCCAGTCTGCACGAGCCTTTAGTCCCGCGCTTAGTTGCCTTCTCATACTCCGCGCTTAGTTGCCTTCTCATACTCCGCGCTTAGTTGCCTTCTCATACTCCGCGCTTAGTTGCCTTCTCATACTCCGCGCTTAGTTGCCTTCTCATACACCGCGCTTAGTTGCCTTCTCATACTCCGCGCTTAGTTGCCTTCTCATACTCCGCGCTTAGTTGCCTTCTCATACTCCGCGCTTAGTTGCCTTCTCATACTCCGCGCTTAGTTGCCTTCTCATACTCCGCGCTTAGTTGCCTTCTCATACTCCGCGCTTAGTTGCCTTCTCATACTCCACGCTAGCGCACTCGATTTCCTGGCGTTCAATGTGCACTTAATATCAACTTGAATTGAACAAAAATATAATCAAGAAACTGCTACTTACATTGCCAATTGCCTAGTTTGGAATAACTATGAATATTCTTACTAAGTAGCTTTTTTTTTAACGTTGCCCCACACTAGGAATCACTCCTGTATTGGGGCCATTGTGGGTGCGTTTACAAACATATAATTATCCTCTCAGGCCCTTGGCTATTAAACCGGATATAGTCTGATAGAGTGCTCCCCCTTAACGTAATTTTATAGACTTTCATAGGGAATATTTTTTTTTACTAACAATAATATGAATATTTTTTTTAAATCACAGATTGAATTATAGATAATAAAACAGACTACTTATTCATACAAAAAAAAGCATGAAAATATCTTAAGTAGTTTGAAAGTAATATCGTTTTCTATGCTTTGGATAGACATTACTTCTTGAATTTATTTCATAAAGTATTTTACTACAATACCAGTACTATTATTAATATTCTGTGACAATACTTAAATATTCACCTAAAGAATTGGTGTGTATGAGTTCTAGTTTAACATACATTAAAAGTTTAAAGGCAGATTTAAAAGTCACTAAAATCATGTATCTGCACTGTATTTGGTAATACATATTGTAAAAGCCAACTATTTTTAAAAGAGTATCCGTGAAGTTTCTTACCGGATTTTCTCCATAGGAAATGACTAATTGGAACCGTGCATCTAGCTTCTGACGTTTCAAAGGTGCCCATGTAGGTAGGTTTAAAATAAAATATTGTGAATTTCAACAATGCAAGTCAACTAGATTGACTAGTAACACTGAAATCAAGAAGTAATTAACCATCATCTGAGTGGTTAATGGCCCATTAACGCAATGCATAATTGTCAGTAAGTATATAACCATACGATGGTCACTGATGTAGTTATTACAAATTGCACGGAATATGATGTAGGCTTATTTTTTTTGCAACCCGACTAATTTTAAATTCATATCATTTATTGTGAATCATGTAATAGGTTAATAAGATGTTGTTACAGGTGGTAAGTCTGCTATTTTTCGGCATTGAGGCATACAAAATCCATATTATAAGTTCGGTACATACTTAGTTAAAATACAATACAACAAATTGTCATGCAACACATTAAGATTAAATTAGTATTTAAATATTTATTATGTCAAATTACAAATTAGTAAATTTACAAAATTATGATTCAATGTATTGTCATTTAGAAATTCTCTTAGTAGTAATAAGTAATAAAATTTATTTATTTATTTTGTTAGGAAAAAGAAACAATTAAACATTATAGATTACCTACATCTAAGATTACATTGTCATTGTCATAATTTCATTTTACTTATCATTATTACGTGGATTTTTTTTAAAGGTTTTATATCGCTCACGATTCTGAGAAAAGGTAGAAGATTATTAAAGATACGTGGGCCCATACAAAAGATGCTTTGGTGCAAAAGCTTTAATTTAGGCACATTTATAGCCTTTTTAGGGTTTCGTACCTCAAAAAAAAAGAACCCTTATAGGATCACTCGTATACCTGTCTGTGTCTGTCGTCTGTCACAGCTGATTTGCTCCAAATCTACTGGACCGATTAAGTTGAAAATTGGTACACTTATGAACTTCTGTGACCCGAACACGGACATGTTACGTAAATAAATGAATTATGAATATGGAGGTGACTTTTAGGGGTCATTTTTTTTTAATTTTCTAATTAGAAAAGCTTTGTTGACTGTACCGTGACATATCAAATAAAAGGGCTTGTTTTAAGGATAACATGTAATTTTTTTTTTAATTTTAAAATAAATACGTTTGAAGTTATTTAAGAAAATAGATGAAAAATTACCAACCCCCCCCCCCTTACTAAAATGTTAAAAAAAATACAGAAAATAGTTCTTTACCTATAGAAAAACTTACATTTGCAGTTGGAATGTATGGGGGATCATGTTTTTCAACTACAATGTTAAGTTTGTTCTTGGGATACATTCATCCCAACTACGGAACCTTTCATTGTGCGTGGTTCGACACGCACTTGGCCGGTTTCTTTTTTTATTTTATCTTGGACATTAGGTACTATACTGTAAAGGAAAAACATCTTGAGTAAACCAGAACTTATCTATACATACGCCAATATTAATAAATAAAATTAAAGTGTCTGTTTGTAATGTCAAAATAACAGCGTTTTACTATAACCGACTTTTGATGATTTTATACTGAAGATCACGTCTAAACGAGTAGTGTTAATGATTTGAAAAAAATATATGTTAAATTAGAACATTTTCTCAATAACTTAATATGTGAATATTTTAGATTATGTTTATATTACATAGTGAAATTAATTTGTAAAGTTATGTCTAACGCGGATAAAAAATTGAGAATGGCGCAAAATCTACCAAGCGTATTTTTCTGAAAGCTTCACCAATTTAAAGATAATTTAATTATTGATCTTTTAGTATACGCGTTTTATTAAAGTATCTTTTGGTTTGTGTATAATAAATTAATAATGCGTCAAATTGGGGACAGCGCTCCTTGATAGGCGAGTCCTATTACTGGCTAAACGTACGACGCGTTGCGTGAGCTTAGTACAGAACACGCAAGCTAACCACTCAAGGTCACTGGCACATATCTCCGTCTTAAGAAACAGTACATAGAACACAAAAACATTTCTTTCAAAATGTTGTCTGTCTGTTTCGGCTGATGTCCGAAACGAACCACGTCTAACAATAATTTTTTGCATAACACTATTTTTACACATAACGTAACTACTAAGAAAAGATTAAAGTGAGTGTGTAATAAAACGTTTTACAAAAAAAAAAAAACCGGTCAAGTGCATGTCGGACCACGCACAATGAAGGGTTCCGTAGTTGGGATGAATTTATTTATATTTTTCACATATCCAAAACCAACCATTTAGCTGGCAGGGGGGGGGGACACTTGACTCTAACAAAAAATAGCACTTTAAAGCTTAATATTACGCAAACGGATGCCTTAATTGAAAAATGGTTTGCCAAACCCACAATATTTTTGAACGGCCTATCCAACGATACCCCACACTATGGAATAGACGAGAAAAAAAAATGTCATTTCCATTTCACGTGTAAGGGAGGTACCCTAAAAAAAAATGTTTTTCATAATTTTATTTTACAATTTTTTTGGCATGATTAATATGTATATCTATAATAATTAATAATAATTACAGCTTTCTAGGACTAAGCGTCTCTGAGCTAAGCTGGGGACAGACGGATGGACGGACAGACAGACGGACATGGCGAAACTATAAGGGTTCCTTGTTTACTACGGAACTCTAAAAACATGTCTTTAGGGACTGCCGATAGAAGGAAGTGAAAACAGTATACATAAAGCTCATGGAAAGCGTTCGCTGACGATGACGCGAGTTCCATGATTATTTTTCGCCCAAAAAGTGCTCAACGCGCCTAAACAGTATAGTTCTTAGTTTCGGAAAAAAGTGGCTGTGACATACGGACGGACAGACAGACAGACATGACGAATCCATAAGGGTTCCATTTTTTGCCATTTGGCTACGGAACCCTAAAACCAGACTCGCTAAAAAATAAAAAACTTTTTACATAAAAAAAACACTACAAAGCGAAAAATAACTTTAATTTGGGAAATTGGTGTCTATGGATCTGTATTTTAGTTTTTTGCCACCGACTACCGAAAGTCCTCAAGCCCTAGTTTTGCACGTGCATAAATGTAAACATTGCCGAATCGGTAACGACAGGGCAAAATAAAATTATTTTTCACTTTGTAGTGTTTTTTTTTTTGTAAAAAGTTTTTTTTTACTTTTTATTTTTTAGCGAGTCAGTTTTTAGGGTTCCGTAGCCAAATGGCAAAAAATGGAACCCTTATGGATTCGTCATGTCTGTCTGTCTGTCCGTCCGTATGTCATAGCCACTTTTTTCCGAAACTAAGAACTATACTGTTGAAACTTGGTAAGTAGATGTATTCTGTGAACCGCATTAAGATTTTTACACAAAAATAGAAAAAAAAAAACAATAAATTTTGGGGGTTACCCATACTTAGAACTGATTCACAATTTTTTTTTTTTCATCAAACCCATACGTGTGGGATATCTATGGATAGGTCTTCAAAAATGATATTGAGGTTTCGAATATAATTTTTTTCTAAACTGAATAGTTTGCGCGAGAGATACTTCCAAATTGGTAAAATGTGTGTCGTCGTCGTCCCTGTAACTTCTAAAATTAGAGAATGATAAAACTAAAAAAAATATATGATGTACATTACCATGTAATGTTCCACAGAAAATTGGTTTGAACGAAATCTAGTAAGTAGTTTTTTTTTTAATACGTCATAAATTGTTAACCGCAATTTACCTTTTGTGTCTGTGTGGTGCCGGACGTAAAGAATAGCACCACCCTATTTCTTCCCGTGGGTGTCGTAAAAGGCGACTAAGGTACTTACTAGAGAATGGGCAGCAGCGTTCTCTATGCATTTTAACACCATACTGCGATCGCCAACCCGCCTGCCAAGCGTGGCGATTATGGCAAACCCTCCCTTTGGGGGAGGCTTATGTCCAGCAGTAGACGTCTTTCGGCTGAAATTGATGATGAATTTACCTTTTTATAGATAATGGTACGGAACCCTTCGTGCGCGAGTCCGACTCACACTTGGCCGGCTTTTTTTAATTTATCTAAGCTGTTACAATAGCCTAATGTCAACTGTCAATCACCTTTTACAAAATATTGCTTTGCCCGATGCTGGGACGTTAAGTGTTGAGGAGTTCTCTCACCATAAGCATTGTGACGAGCATAAATTGCTTAGCAACCCTAAGTGAATCGCAACCCGTTAAATATTTATTATTATGTAGTTCTGGTGGCCATCTGTGGTCTTCATCATCAATTCCACTTCACCAAATGGTGCTTTCCGAGATCAAATGCATGAGTTACTATAAAAATGCCTAAATCGCTATTGGTGTGGTGTATAAAATTTGAGGATTCCCTCGATTTCTCTGGGATTATCAGATTCTGACTTAGTGGCAATGGATTACCTCGGAAGAATACCATTCATTTCAAACAAAAAAGAATTTTAAAAATCGGTCCACAAATATATGCCAGTGACCTTGAGTGGTTAGCTTGCGTGTTCTGTACTGAGCTCACGCAACGCGTCGTACGTTCAGCCAGTAACAGGAATCGCCCATCAAGGAGCGCTGTCCCCAATTTGACGCATTATTAATTTATTATACACAAACCAAAACGTATTTTAATAAAACGCGTATACTAAAAGATCAATAATTAAATTATCTTTAAATTGGTGAAGGTTTCAGAAAAATACGCTATATTTGGTATACGGTAGATTTTGCGCCATTCTCAGTTTTTATCCACATTAGACATAACTTTACAAATTAATTTCAGGATGTGTTCATGATCATGCATGATCAAAAGCCACTCATCAGGTCAATCAAATACTGTATTTTATTTCAAAGTTGTACATGACGCAACTAGATGGCGTTGGCGTCGAATTAGAAGTCACTATGGTTTCGTTACAAGGATATTGTTAGGGTCTTGTTAATTTTAGCAAATATATTACCACCTAGCTAATATAGAACAGTATACAGTTTGGTTGTTTTATTTAAACCTTCAACCCTACTAGTATACACATACCCCCTTAATACAAAACAAGGTTTATCTTCAGACCCAGGTATAAAATATGGAGCCATTATTGAATTTCGAACTTTATTCCGACATCATGGTAAAGTTCCTAAACACAAAACTGACAACTTAGTACCGAACTAAGTTTGCAGTTTTGTATAAAGAAAGGTATTTAAAAACAAAAAAATATTCACATACTAAGTTATTGAGAAAATGCTCTAATTTATCATATATTTTTTCAAATCATTAACACTACTCGTTTGGACGTGATCTTTAGTATAAAATCATTAACAGTCGGTTATCGTCCTCTTAAATATTTAAATAATCATCATCTGCCTGCCTTGTCCTAACTAAGGGTTTGTACTAACGAAACTAACAAAACTGCGAATTCGTGCGAATTCGCAACGCAGAAGGTAAGCGCAGAAGAAAAATCTTAGGGTACCGTCGCAGATTTTTGCGATGCGACGTCGCAACGCAGTTTTGTGTACAAGCCCTAAGTCGGGGTCGGCTTCCAGTCTTAACCGGATGAAGCTGAATACCAGTATTTTACACGGAGCGACTGCCTACCTGACCTCCATAACCCAGTAACTAGATTATACGATACCCCTACCAAAGTTGTCGACATAGCCCACAGAATAAGCAAGTTGAATTGGCAATTTGCCGGCCATATTAGTCGTAGAACCGATGACCGTTGGGGTAGACGTGTTCTTGAGTGGAGACCGCGATTCGGCAAACGTAAGGTAGGACGCCCTCAGGTTAGGTGGAGCGACGATCTTCGCAGGGTGGCTGGTGGCAGCTGGATGAGAGTTGCCGCGAATCTAGCTGAATGGCGTGCAATTGGAGAGGCCTATGTCCAGCAGTCGACTGCTATGGGCTGATGATGATGATGATAACCCTTGGTAAGACTGGTTGTCAGACTTTTGGGCTTCTGACAACCCGTAACAACTGTTGAAGATCTACAAATGACAGCTGGGAGCAACGGCTTAACGTGCTTTCCGAGGCACGGAGGGGTCTTGCTAAGTAAAGATGGTCACCCATCCACGGACTAACCGCGGCAAGCGTACCTTAGCCTGATCGATCGACACCGTGCAGCTGTTATTATTTTGCCACAAACCCCTCCAAATTCAAATATTCAAATCAAAGCAATGGCAGTACGAATTGGCAACCACATGTACGTTTTTAACCGACATCCAAAAAGGAGGAGGTTATATGTTCGGCTGTATGTTTTTTTTTTTTGTTCACCGATTTCTCCGTCAATTAAAAGGTGATGAGCAGTTAACATTAGGATATTGTAACTTATATAAATTAAAAACTGACCCACTAAAAAATAAAAATAAAAAACTTTTCACAAAAAAAAAAAATAACTGACTTCCAAAAATAACAAAATAACTTTAATTTCGGAAGTCGGTGGCAATAAACTAAAATACAGATCCAAAGACACCGACTTCCGAAACTAAGTTATTTTTCACTTTGTAGTGTTATTTTGGAAGTCGGTTTTTTTTTTTTTTTGTAAAAAGTTTTCTGATCCTTGATCATCAGAAACTTTTAGAACAGACTATAGTTATATTTTAAACCATTTCGATTGAAAATCGGGCTATAGAGCTTTTATGCACTGAACTACTTTCAACTATTTTGAAATTAATTGTTCACAACTTCGCACCATGAATCAATACACTCCTACGCAGACATCAGTCACCTTAAATTAGCATTAGATAAGGGATTCTGTATCTTATAACCGAAACATAGGGTTTTGTTTCCAATGCCTTAAAAATCTATTGGGTCATTCTGATATCAACCTAATTTAGACTTTATTAAAGTTGATATTTGTATGTCTCTATTTGTGTTTAGTATGTGCTGTCTATTTCATGACGGTCGTGACAAACTCAACCTGTCTCCACAAATTTACAACATACAAGCTATTTACTAGGACTTTACTTGCCTGAACTATGAGATAATAACATACCATCATTGCGCTTATATTCCCCGAAGAGTTATGCAGAGGTGTTCATAAACAACATTACTTTTAGTATACATGCGAAACCTGAATATAGTTTGTTCAGAATAAAGAACTGAACCGATTTCAATAATTTTTACACCATGTTTTATTTTGTCCCAAAAATATTATTAAGTGTGATGGAAAATGTTATCACCATTTAATTACTTACAATACAATCGCCGTACGGTTAGGTACCTACTGCCAAATTATTATCAATGAGCGCAAGACGACCCTGGAGGCGCGGGGGCGCCGTTAGCATGTTTTTGTACGGTACGGTACAACCCGGTAACATAACAACCTTATAACTTTGTGATTTTTCATGATACAGTTTTGAAATTTTGTACATATATTCTTTACATAAAAATACTAGACACGTGTTTCGGCTTTCGCGTAAACTAAAACTAGTATTGTATAAGTATGGTAGACACCCACACTTCCCCAGTTATGTTTAAGTAAAAAAAAAAAAACAATAAATTCAGGCTGGATTTTAAACCTCCAAATTATAATTATTAAGAGTCTATACGACCTCAAATGGCTTAGCATGATCATCCGTTATGTCGAAAATACTGCAGCATTTAATTTTGAAATAAATATATACTTAGTAAAGTTGAGGATTAATGTTAAGTACTATGCTTGATGAAAACACGATTCCATAAAATTTTCTTCATAGAACAAAATTCCAAACCGAACAATAAACCGCTGGTATTCAAAAAATACTTATATTAGATAATGAAATTGCATAGGGACCTACTACGCTTTGGAATGGGCAACTAGCTTCATCTCTCTGACTGACCGACCCCTTGACAATTCAAGAGTGCCTGTAATAGGTTTATTTGAAATAAATGCTTTGAGTTTGAGCATATTTACTGAACTACTGACTCTTTCGGGTTCCGTACCCAAAGGGTAAAACGGTAACCCTATTACTAAGGCTCCGCCGTCTGTCTGTCTGTCTGTCACCAGGCTGTATCTCATGAACCGTGATAGTTAGACAGTTGAAATTTTCACAGATGATGTATTTCTGTTGCCGCTATAACAACAAATACTGAAAAACAAAATAATATATATATAAAAGGGTGCTCCCATACAACAAACGTAATTTTTTTTGCTTGTTTCTGCTCTATATTGATAACGGCAACAGGTAGACGCTTCAAATATTATTCACAGAATATTTAGTTATATATTCACTTTAAAAATAAATAATTGAATTAAAATAAAACTAATATTTAAGGGGGCTCCCATACAATAAACGTGATTTTTTTAGCATTTCTATAGATAATGGTGCGGAACCTTTCGTGCGCGAGTCCGACTCGCACTTGGTCGGTTTTTTAAATTGCCATTATTTTCACCGTACAAAGAAATAAACTAAACTATCGGTGCCTTGGATTCTTCTTCCTGCCACTCTGTCTCGCTTGCTCGCGGAACCGCCAGCAGTAGGTGCGAGCGAGATAAAGAGTGAGGTGGCGCTGGGGTATTATAGACTCTTAAGAGGAAATGCGGGCGGAGAGACTTTTAGAGTAAAAAGTCATAAATCGAGGTTCGGCTCTCGCCTATTTCCTCCTCCAATATTGGACCAATTTAAAAGATATTTCTTATACTGAATAAGAAGGATATATACTGTGTCCCTATGTTTTCCTTTTTGATGATACATTATCTTTATATGAGCTGGAACCCTCTGAAAATGCTCAAAATTGCCTGTTTAGACCGCTGACAACAGAGGGCTATTGTACAAATTAGCCAACTATTCATAAAAAAAGAAAAACATAGGGACACAGTATATATCCTTCTTATTCAGTATAAGAAATATCTTTTAAATTGGTCCAATATTGGAGGAGGAAATAGGCGAGAGCCGAACCTCGATTTATGACTTTTTACTCTAAAAGTCTCTCCGCCCGCATTTCCTCTTAAGCATTTTAGCAACATAGTAGTGCGTATACAACATTAGTTTTTGTTTATACTAAACCCGAAAAGGGGTCATTGTACTCATCATTTTGAACAATTTTTAACCTTGAAATCGCGAAATAAAAATCAGCTGTTCCATACATTTTGTCGATTGTGAACACAAATGTAGGGAACAGCTGATTTTTTTTCGCGATTTCAAGGTTGGTCCCATAGAAAAAAGTGTTTAAAATGATGAGTACAATGACCCCTTTTCAGGTTTAGTATAAACAAAAACTAATGTTGTATATCTACCAACCGCCAGTTCAGAATTACCAAGGAAAGACAGACAGACAGACGTAGCGTTTTATACCCATTGTAAATCACTTCACGATGTCGCTCAATAATTGAACGTGTATTTATCAAGACATCCAAATAACTGAGTGTTACATATTTTCACGAGCTCTTGATATTTACGATACCATATTTCATCATCTGCCTGCCTTTTCCTGTGTTGTGGTCAGCTTCCAGTCTAACCGGGTCCAGCTGAATTTTACATGGAGCGACTGCCTATCGGACCTCCACAACCCAGTTACTGGGTAATACGATACCCCTTGGTAAGACTGGTTGTCAGTCTTTCGGGCTTCTGACCACTCGTAATCGTAACAACTGTCAAAGATCGCCGGGACCAACGACTTAACGTTATTTCCGAGGCACGGAGGGGTCTTGGCAGAGGCGCAGCCTACTAAAATGTTTGAGTTAAATTTTGACGTTATTTTGAGTTTATGAGAACTGAACAACTTTTTCTTCGGCTTACCTCTAACAAAAATTATAGCTTCGCTACTGGGTCTTGGTATGTAAAGATGGTCACTCATCCACGGACCGGCTGCGGTAAGCGTAGCTTAAGGGGACGATAGCCGACTTTTAATGATTTTATACTGAAGATCACGGTTAAACTTTAATGATTAGAAAAAAATATATGTTAAATTAGAGCATTTTCTCAATAACTTAATATGTGAATATTTTAGATTATGTTTATATTACAGAGCGAAATTAATTTGTAATGTTATGTCTAACGCGAATGAATGTGAATGAATGAATTTATTATAAAATTAATAATGCGTCAAATTTGGGACATCGCTCCTTGATGGGCGAGTCCTATTACTGGCTGAACTTACGACGCGTTACGTGAGCTCAGTACAGAATACGCAAGCTAACTACTTAAGGTCACTAGCATATATCTCCGTCTTAATGGAAGGACGTGCGGTCGTGGGATCAACCGAACTCGGTGATGGGGCCCGCTAGGTATGGCGGGCTGATACCAGTCGGGGGTGCGGCGAATGGCAAGTATCTCCCGGGCCAACTCATGGTACTAGACGGAACAGTGGGGTTTTAGTCGGTAGGAGTTCGACATAACCCTCCGTTTTGCCCAGAAGGAGGGTATCCATAAGGACTACCCCAAAGAATAAAAAAAAAGGTTGGATCTAAATAAAAAAAACCGGCCAAATGCGTGTCGGACCACGCACAATGAAGGGTTCCGTAGTTGGGATGAATTTATCCCAAAAACAAACTTAACATTGTGGTTAGTGATATATTGCAATTAATGAAAGAAAATTTAAAAATCATATTAAAAGTACACTTTGTAAACAAGCTTATTACAAATTAGAGCTTATTACAGATTATATCCAAGATAAGAACAATTGGAAACATGCTGGTCCAGCTCCATAGAACAATCCAGAGTCTAGACAAAATCTGATTGCTATTTTAACTGTATAATTTATTACTTTTATGACATTTATTTTACATTCTGTGATTATGATTACCATAAACTTACACATTGATATTATATATATATATTTTTTTTTTAGGAAAACGTTTTTTTTTTTTTTTTTACAATGTTTGTAAATATGTGAGCAGCATGTATCTATCACATAATTAATTTATATGTCATTGCTTCATTATTAATTCTTTTTACTTATTATGGTATAGTAATTTTATTCTAGGTGCATCGTCTTCACATATAATTATATAATTAATGTACCTTTACAACATATTGTAAAACATTTTAAAAGAGTACCGGTGGAGTTTCTTGCCCATTCTTCTCCATACGAAGCTACCTTTTGGAAGGGGCGACTAGAATCAATTCTATTTATTTGTAATTTTTGATGTTCAAAAGTGCCATCTATGTGCCTATTTGAAATAAATAATTTGACTTTGCCTTTGACTGGTTGAAAACATGTTCTCCCATACATCGATATACGCCACGGTCAATTTTCCAACTGAAAATGTAAGTTTATAATCGCAAAAAAGTATTTTTTATGTGATAAAATCATAAAACTACAAATTAACAATTTTCGGACTTTTTCCTCTACTTCAAATCAAATCATTTATTTGCTTATGACTCTGTATACATAAAATGGTGTTAAAATAAATTACGATGGTACAAACATATCAAGCTAACATAAAACATAGCATGCAAAATTTCGTGGTTTTTGAAACAACCTGATATCAATTTTTTTATCCATGAATTCTTTTACACTATACGAGTAGAAGCTACACTCAATCAACCACTTGTACAACTTAATCTTAAATTTAGAATTTAATGTTTTGAATTGACCCGACATCCCGTTATAAATACGCACGCACATTGCTAGGCAATTTTTGTTATATTTGGCAAGACTTGTGCTGTGAGACCTTGCTTCTTGCCGAATTTCATGATTCTAGGTCAACAGGAAGTACCTTATAGGTTTTGATTTATTTGCGAGTATCAAAATAGGTCGCTTAACGCCGTATTTTTTTATTGCGTTGACTTAGAAGCTTGATTTTCTTAGAGCTCCAAGGTATCGTAAACCTACGTATTTGATATTAATTTCAACATGATACCTCCACGCGTTTCTGAGAAAAAGGGACAGACAGACAGACCGACAACGAGTTGAGGTCGGTCAAACCGCGTCAGTCTACTGCGAATGTCGTGTAAAATAGGTATTAAGTACACCTAAAAATCAATTAAAGTCATTTACTCAAACTAGGCTGAGAATCAGCACTTTTTGAACGTCAATATGACATAAGACCCCCAAAACGCCTGCTCTTCACCATTTCCTAGTGCTTGCACAGCTGGGAAGAAGTGGCGCAGCAAATTTCCCAGCAGGAAGGATAGAAATAGTTTGTACGAGTAGGTAAATACATCTGCGTCTTTAATCTGTTATCAATACTAGTTTATGTAACCTCTGTATGGCAAGTGCCCTTTGCCCCGGTGGGCCAGTTACAGGCTGATATTGTCAATTAATTGATTGATACTTAGATTAGTACAACACAACAATCACAAACAAACACACAACAACATCACACATACAAGGGCAAATTGTTAGCTAGCGCAACTCCACAGACTTTTTTTTTTTTTTTTTCTTTTTTGGCATTGGCCCTATCGGACCCCGTCAGTTGGTGCTGACAACTCTTTGAGGCGCGCGTGGAATACGACGCGCCGTCGACCCGGGCCTGGTCCTTATCGGACGGTGAGCTACCCATGGCTCACCGTCCGCAGGCCCGCGCCTACGGTGGCCGGAAATCGGCTTGCGACTCCCGACGCCCGGGGCGTCTCCTGCGGCGACTAGAGGCGCGAGGGCGCGAACCTTGCCTCTCCCTCACGCGTTCCGCCTCCTCCTTCGCAAGCATTACTGCTTCGCAGAAGGAGGTGACGGCCTCCCATGCACTCTCGCTCCGAACCATGGCCTGAACCAGGGCCGGACGCGAGAGATCGCCGCCGCCGATCGCCTCCGTTAGGACACGGCGGTGCTCCGCCCAAGCTGGGCAGACCTCCACCGTATGCTCCACCGAGTCCTCCTGGCGATCCACACAGTGGTGACACCCGGGCGTTTCCTCCCGCTTTATCCTGAACAGGAACCTCCCGAAACAACCGTGTCCGGTGAGGACCTGCGTCAGGCGGAAGGTGCACGCTCCATGCCGCCATAAGATCCCGCCGGAGCTCTGTCTGCTGTGCCGTGATTTCTCGCGGCAGCGGAGTTTCACCCCGGCGTTTCACCTCCTCGCGCCACTCCCAGACGTGCGCGAGGACTTTTGCCTCCAGATCCCATGGCGGTAGTCCGGCAAGGAGGCTCGCCGCCTCACGGGAGACCGTGCGGTATCCTCGGACCAGCCTGATGGCCATGACCCTTTGGGATGCGTTCAATCGCTGGGCTGGTCGCAGCCTTATAGAACGCGCCCACACCGGTGCCCCGTAAAGGGCCATGGACCGCACGACCCCCGCGTAGAGCCTCCGGCAGGAGGCGTTTGGACCCCCTAGATTGGGCAGGAGCCGCTTTAAGGCAGCCCCGGCCCGCTCCAGTCTGTGAGCCAAACGTCGAAAATGCTCCACGAAGTTCCACCGGCTGTCGAGGACGAGTCCCAGGTACTTCATCGTCGAAACTCCACAGACCTGATGGGTCTCATGATAAAAAAAAACCGGTCAAGAGCTAGTCGGACTCGCGCACCGAGGCTTCCGTACGTATATAATTATATAATATAATGTTGATGATTTCTGAAAAACTGTGCTATTTAGAGACATTGTTTTATTTTTCCTGTAACCTTTACGTACACTTCTATCACATAGAATAATTTTAGATTTTTATTTATGCAAACTTCGGAGATAAGGGGGGGGAACGGTATTTTTTTTACATTTTTCATCAAAAGTCGGAAACTATGATACCTAAAAAAAATGTTTGAGAATGTGCAAACAGGGTTCTTTCATATGTTACCCCACATGCCCTAGTACAATTTTTTAATACCTTTCAGTCACTCTTGCAAAAAAGATATATTTTTTTCCTTCTTGTTTGCAAAATAGTTGGGCAAACGTCAACGTCATCTAAAACTATTCTAAATTTCAAGTTGATAGCATTAGTAGTTCTTGAGATATCCAGGTGTGACACATACAGACAGACAGACTTAGTTCCGTATTACAGAAAGTCACTCAATACTCAAGCATTACTCGTACTTAAAACTATGAACGTTTGAAATAAGATTAGACATTTAAATAAACCTTTTTTACAGTTTGTACAACCGATTTTGACTTCTATTGCGTTGGTGGCATGACAAATAGCAGCTGTAATAAACAGTTGGTATTGTAACTACGTTTTTGCTTTTAATGCCATCCTTATGCTTTAGGAAGAGAACTCTAAATTGATTGAACGGACTGTAAACAAGTTTATTTAAATGTCTAATCTTATTTCAAATGGAGTATAGTTTCAACCAATCAAATGGCTTGAATCTAATTATAAGTAATGCTTGATTATTGAGTGACGTTCTGTAATACGGAACTAAGTCTGTCTGCCTGTCTGTCACACCTGGATATCTCAAGAACTACTAATGCTATCAACGTTCGGCCTAAGTCTCACCATAAGGGTTCCTTTTTACCATTTGATGATGATCTAATGGTTATAATTCTGTAAATACTTATCTGTTATAGTCGCCAATGATCAAGATACAACCTAACACTGATCTGCAAATAGTAAGGGGTCGGTCAGTCACTCTCTGACTGACCGACCCCTTGACAATTCAAAAGTGCCTGTAATAGGTTCATTTCAAATAAATGCTTTGAGTTTGAGTTTAGTTTGAGTTATTATTATTACACCTTCATTGATTGCAAGTAAGTTATGCAAAAAATTATGTTATTATGGATCCGCTGCTGCATCCCGCGAAGTTCAAATTTTCTTACGTTTTTAGGGTTCCGTAGTAAACAAGGAACCCTTATAGTTTCGCCATGTCCGTCTGTCTGTCTGTCCGTCTGTCCGTCCGTCCGTCTGTCCCCAGCATAGCTCAGAGACGCTTAGTCCTAGAAAACTGTAATTTGGCATGGGTATGCATATTAATCATGCTGAAAAAATTGTAAAATAAAATTATGAAAAACATTTTTTTTTAGGGTACCTCTCTTACACGTGAAATGGGGATATTTTTTTTCTCGTCTGTTTCATGGTGTGGGGTATCGTTGGATAGGCCGTTCAAAAATATTGTGGGTTTGGCAAAACCATTTTTCAAGTAAGGGATCCGTTTGCGTAATATTAAGCTTTAAAGTGCTATTTTTTGTTAGAGTCAAGTGCCCCCCCCCCTGCCAGCTAAATGGTTGGTTTTGGATATGTGAAAAAATTCATGGCAATAGTATATATAACGAAATTAAAAGGAAAACTATCACAGCTAAGTAGGCTTCACAAGTTAACGAGTAATAGTCGACCAACTTAAATTTGCAGTTGGAGAATTGACCGTAACGTATATCGATGTATGGGAGAGCATGCTTTTCAACTACAATGTTAAGTTTGTTTTTCGGATAAATTCATCACAACTACGGAACCCTTCATTGTGCGTGGTCCGACATGCACTTGGCCAGTTTTTTTGAATTGTCAAGGGGTCGGTCAGTCACTCTCTGACTGACCGACCCCTTGACAATTCAAAAGTGCCTGTAATAGGTTTATTTGAAATAAATGCTTTTAAAGCTAGTTGCCCATTCCAAAGCGTAGTAGGTTCCTATGGAGAAGAACGGGCAAGAAACTCCACGGACACTCTTTTAAATCAAAATAGTGTTACATAGTATTGGTTACATCATTTATGTTGAAATTATACATGTGAGAACAATGTAGAAAGACGTGCACGTTAAAAGCGTCCGTAATAAAAATATAAAAAAAAAACCAATTAAAATACCTTAGTTAAAATAAGCCGTGGCAGCTAAGAAATGACCAGTCCTAGTAACAGATTTAAAAGTTACTAAAATCATATATCTGCGCCATAATATATCACAAACCGCTCTGTATTTGGACAGCCATTATTGTGAGTTGTGACCGTTCATCACTTACAGTACGATTCACGAAAGATGACCACGGCGCAGAAGGCATATTTAGGTCCCTTTGGAGGTGCGAGGTGAGGCGCGGGCGGAATGCGTCAAGACCGGAGCGACGCCATTGGTGCGCAACCAACCTTAAAATATTATTTTGTCTTAAGTCTTTTCTTCATGAGTGTAGCGAGCGCAGACGGCCGCCATTTGTGGTCATCTTTCGTGAATCGTACTGTACTAGAACCCAAGTTTATGTAGGTATTTGTTTAGTGTAGGTACCTACGTTTGATATTCTAAGATAGTAAAACATGAGTGATTTAGTTCCAGCTTGAAGTGGAGCACACCTTCGTTTATAGCTTTTAGGCGAATGTAGTTAAAACGTTGGGTAGGTTGCTCTACTTTGATATACAGGGCCAATTTAAATTGATGGGTATCTGGGGGCTTAAAATGGACGCTTTGGCAGAATCATAATCATAATCTGCGTGCAATTCATATCCCGCAATTCATCTGTTTGACAGTTTTGTATGGAGTTTCGTAAAATGGTCCACAAATTATGAATTGCTATAATGAAGTCTAATGTCAATTGAGGGATGTATGAATTGTACGCAGATCATATTATGATTCTGTCAAAGCGTCCATTTTAGGCCCCCTGGACCATTTTGATCATAACTTAAAAAGTAATTTATTACTTAATAATTACAATCATAAAAAAAAATATTTGAAATCCTCATAGCAAGTCCTTTCATTTGATAATATAAGTTGTGTGTTTGTAATATAAGTTTTGTAAACTGTACCGTGTGACATAATATGTCACACGGTACAGTTTACAAAACTATTTTTTTAAATTTTCAATTATTTCCCGAAAAAGTGAATCCCTTAATCAAAATTAATTTATTTTTGTTACATGTTCGTGCTTTGATCACAGAAATTTATACGTGTACCTACCAAATTTCAACTTAATCGGTCCAGTAGATTCGGAGCAAATCGGCTGTGACAGACGGACAGACAGACACACGTGTGATCATATAACGGTCCCGTTTTTTCTGTTTGAGGTACGGAACCCTAAAAATTTGTGAAGATCCATATCACATGACCAGCAATGAAGAGATCCCCCCATAGTATTAAACCAACAAACTGTCTTTCGATATGAGGCTGGCTGATGTATATCTACATATAATTTGTGCTCTGGCTGGAGGCCTTAATTTATTGAATCACACACAGGAAAGTCTGGTTAAGCAGACGACAACATCCTAGGTCAGGGATCTTCAACCTTTTTGAAGACAAGGGCTGAAAATACTTTGATTTTGGTTCGACGAATCGCAACACAAGGGAAATTGATATAATCATGCGCATTGATGCGCAACCAGCATCGTTATCCACACATTAATACAACAGTGAAAATGGTTTCAGCAAGGTCCAAGCAAAGTTAGCAAACAATTTATTGTCAATAGACAATAAATTCACGGTTACACGTTTTACAATGTGACAAACTAAATGTGTGAATATAAGAACTAAAGTTATAATGGAATATAAAAGGGTTTTTTAAAAATACTGGTTTTAAACTGTGCGAGTGACAATGCAAATATGTCAATATCGGCAAAATTATCGTTGTAACTTTTCATTAGTCGACGTAAAGGCGCTCGTTCTCCTGCGTTGGAATACAATTAATCAATGAGATGTTTGACATTGTATACTCTTAACTAATTTATCAATAGGTATCTGCCCCAATAGTGGTTGTTGCAATTCCCAAACAGTTTTCGCGCGTTAGTGTTAGTACCTGTCTATTTTGCTTTAATTTCTAGACATAGTAATAAATACATTTTATGTTGCCAAGCTATTGCCGGGCCATCAAGGAAGCCGTCGCTCGCGCCACGCCGCAGACCGCATGCGGCCCGGGGGCCGCGGGTGCAATTAATAGAATTAAAAAAAAAATGCCTCCGATGCTAAATCTCTACTATCATTATTATCAGTCATACATGTCCGAACAAAAGTAAACAAATAACAAATCGACACCACAGGCGTGCCAAATCACTCTCTTGACATTGACCCTAAACTTATTTACAACAAAGTAGAGCAACATTCTAACCATCTCACTAAGCAGATGCGCCAATCACTACACACACATAGGCACACCATCTATCTACGTAAGTAAGTATGTACATACATTACATGTAATCACTTGCATTATGGTATATAAGCGGATGGGAATCAATACGGATCATCATTCGGGCAACATCGGCCGTTCTCGTGCGGTGTTCCAAAATTTTGTATTTTCGAAAATCGAGAATTGTTGAGTGAAGTGTTTTGTGAAGGTTTGATTTTGTTTTTTTATTTATTTGGGTATAGCCACCTATTTGGATTGATATAACATCAGGCCTGCATTCCCAGAGAGGCTAAGCAGAGGTGTAAATATCTACACCAACATTTCCCCATTTTATGTTCACGTCCCATGTAATAAGGGGCGAGCCTATTACCATCCACCGGGCTCATCCAGACTCCAGGCTGCTACTGACTCAGGAATACTTAGTAGAATAACCCAATAACACTGCCTACCTGGGATCGAATCCAGAACACAACGTTCTGCAGTCGTACTTGTGACAACTAGACCGACGAGGGAGTCTAATATAAGGGTTAAGTTTAAAGGCTTCTACATACCGGGGCGACTTGTCGCGCGACGCGACGCGACACAAAGGCACCGCTCGTCCCGCGACACGCGGGGCCTTTGTGCCGTGTCACGTCGCGCGACAAGTCGCGCTGGTATGTAGAAGCTTTAAATGTTGGTCATATTTATTTACGTACTATTATTTAGGTACCGTATGGTGCCGGACGTAAAGAATAGTACCACCTATTACTTCTCGCGGCGCGCAGCGTGGGTGTCGTAAAAGGCGACTAAGGGACTTATTAGAGAATGGGCAGCAGCGTTCTCTATGCATTTTATTTTTAACACCATACTGCGATCGCCAACCCGCCTGCCAAGCGTGGCGATTATGGCAGCCCTTTGGGGGAGGCCTATGTCCAGCAGTGGACATCTTTCGGCTGAAATTATGACGATTTAAGTACTGCGGCATCAGTAAGGCTTAAATTCACTACTACGCTACCATTGATAAAATAAATATTTTCCGGAAAGGAAATTATCATTAATTCAACAGAAATTACTTCGCTGTAACGAATTATCAGATTGGATCAGAAAATAACACAAAATGCAATCAGTTTTAGTTTCCCGGTTATCTAATGACATTGTTTTCTTTCAGATTAATCGTTCTCGTGTAAGAAAATTCTGAAATACCTCATAACCATGAAGGTAAGGAAATAAGAATACGTTTTATTTTAAACGTTTATTAAATAATAAGTTACTTTTACCGGAAAACTTTAGCCTTTCTAAAAGACAACAACCAATCGTAAAATACCTCATAACCATGAAGGTAAGGAATTATGAATACGTTTTATCTTATTTGTTTATTAAATAATAAGTTACTTTTACCGGAAAACTTTAGCCTTTCTAAAAGAAAACAACCAATCGTATTTTATTTACGATTCGTTACGGCCTTATTTAAACCGCAAAACCTATGATAACTTTTGTAAAACTTGAGTGTTACTTGTAGCACAGATATACAACATTAGCTTTTGTTTATACTAAACCCGAAAAGGGGTCATTGGATTTATCATTTTGAACAATTTTTTCTATGGGACCAACCTTGAAATCGCGAAATAAAAATCAGCTGTTCCATACATTTTGTCGATTTAAGTGAACACAAATGTAGGGAACAGCTGATTCTTCGTCGTAAGTCAGGTACAATTGATCAAATTGATTATACTTATTTGTCCGTCTATTTCAATCATAACCGTACAAAGCCGTCGGAAATATCTGCGAACCTCGCTGGAATGCGCTTCCCTTCGCGTTTCCCGGACGTCGCCCCTATAAAGTACAGATTGACCTAATAATAAAAGTGTAAAAAAAAGGTTTTTTTTTAGATTTTTTTTTGCTATCTCCCCAGTTTGCATGACGTCACTGAGCCAGGTTCACAGATATTTCCGACGGCTTTGTACGTCGCCACAGTTGCCAAAAAAAAACCGTAAACACCAAGGTCACGAGCACCAATAGGTATACACTCAGCAACTTTTAAAAGCGATTTCCTCTAACTACATAAATATTGATTGAAATTTTATTTTACTACGAACATAGTATTTTGGAACCCAAACTATTATGAAATAGATCTTTTCTCAAAATTGCAATCGTTATTCCACGAGAAAATCGGTTTTGAATTCTGCTAAGCGCTTACATATTAGTGCTCATGACTGTACATGAAGTAGTACCTACCATAGTACTTACTGTTTCCATAATTTTGGAATGACACGGCAGTTTCTTTTAGCATTTGTTTTTAACCGTAGATATGAACAGTGGGATATTGACGCTTGATGAACTTTTTACCGTAAACCGTAGATCCGTAAACTACCGTACGGGACATCGCAGTGTAAACGGCTGCAATGTGTTACCTACTACAGTTAATCATCATTTTCAGATCCTCTTAATCAGCGCTCTAACAGTGGTCTGCTTGGCGGAGCCTCCAGTGGACAACAGGTACCTCCCTCCCCAGGCGGGGGGCGGAGCGCCCTCGCAGCTGTATGGCACCCCCGGAGCACCAGGCCTTCAGAGGCAGACTGATGCTTTGTTCAGGTAGGTAGTTTAATAGAAGATTATTCAACAAGGAGTTATAACTTATAACCAATGATGCGTTACCCGCGCTCAATAATGGCAAAGTAAATTGAATTAAAATTCGTCGCGCACCATACAGTGACGCGGCTACACGTCACTATCACTCACAATTCTCAGTAATCATTTGTAAAGAAAATGCCTTCCTGTGTCTATACACGATGTATAAAATAAACTACTACTGTGAGAGTAAAGACTCATTTCATGCGTAACATTTACTGTATTTTTTACCCTTTACCGCATACTAAGCCATATATGGTTCTCTAAATTAACCATTTGCTTTTGGTACTTATTAAACGTGAGGAGAAAAAAAACGCAACTTATACTCATTGTGTATGGTCTTGTAAATGCAAAAAAAAAACAGGAGTCATGTTCTAACCTCAAAACGTTCCACATGCACTTTTCCGTTGGGGGGTGTGAAGTTCGTGTCGATGTCGAAAAACAGTTTATTCAAGAAGGATTATTTGGTAGATAAAGGTAAGTTCGTGTCTTGTGAAAATTGTTTTTGATGTGCGTTTACCCTTCTACTAAGCATTAGTAAACGGAAATGCAATTTTTTTATGCTTACCTATTATTTTGAAGGACTAATTACAGTAAACCAGATATGGGTTAGTATGCATTCGCAGACTTTATAACTGCCTTTTGGCTATACCATATATGGTTTACTATGCATCCGGGGCTTTTCGGGTATTAACAGATTTTTTTTTCTGCTTGCTTGCAGAATAGATCCAGCTTGCTTTTATAGAGCTCAGCATGTCAATGTCATACCGGGGAAGGATCGCAAAGCGATGACGAATTTGATTCCGATTCTGACAGTGAATATGCTCCTCCAACTCAATTTCGCTTACATAAAAAATTGCTTGTCATCCCTGAGACTGATAGTGATAGCTCCGGTGATAAGCAGCTCCTGCTCCTCCTCCTCCCAAAAAGAACTGTCCGCAGGCTATCGAGGTTTACAATCAACACATGGGAGGTGTTGACCTACTAGATTCCATGTTGAGTCTATATAGCATTCATGTAACGTCCAAAAAATGGTACAAAAGGATCTTTTTCTACATGCTGGACATGTGCATCGTGAATGCTTGGCTTCTTGGCGAAGAAAGCACAAAAATGAATACATGAGCCTCTTTACTTTCAAGCAAGCTGCATCTGAGAATTTATGTAAATCCGGTAAAGCCATTTCCCGCAAAAGAGGAAGACCGTCAAATGCAGCAGGAAACCACAGCAGGGATGAAACACCATTAGGATTTGCAAGCCGTAGCAGTCCAGTATTGTCTAATCCGGGCACACCAACGCGACCAAAGAAGGTAAGGAAACGTGGACGGCCTCAAGACATGCCACTGGCCTCGGTGAGATCCGATCATGTTGATCATATGCCAGAGTGGCAAAAGAAGAGGCAAAAATATCAAGTTTGTGACAAAAAAACATTCACAAAATGCAGAAAATGCAAAGTGTTCTTGTGCTATAACGATAAACGCAATTGCTTCATCAAGTTCCATGAGTAAAGTGAATAAAGTAATTATTACATATTTAACTTACTAATTATGTACTCAAAATGTGATTGGCTTATATAAAAAAAAAAAAAATTGTTTTCTTATTGATGCATGTTAACCCATATATGGCCAATAACTTTTTAATGCAGTCACCGCACTGCATACTAACCCATATATGGTCAGTTTATTTTTTTCAGTTTCTGAAAGAAGTAATTGTTTTTTTCTTGTATTTTGTTACTTCTGTGTCTTCAATAAAAACTATTAACCACATTTTATTTTTTTATTTCATTTATTTCATAATTCATGCGGTAGAGGGTTAAAACGTATTAAAATGTTTTGATTTTGAAATTACTCTGACTGCTGCAACCCACGCGTACGCGCCAATGAACATGCAGCAGCTACTAACGTAACTAAATATGTATGTTCATCTCTTTCTAACAACAGATATCGGTATAGGTCTTTCCTTTTCTTCACGCGCTGTATGACTGTATGCAAGTATGTAGCTACAATCATGGCTTACGCTGTTTTTAGTGCACTAATGTTCGTGTATGGTGCGTCTATTTATAATACGTCATTGGTTATAACAGTGTGTTGTCATGGGCGCTAGCTTAAATCCGGAACACTTAGTTTAGACTAGAATCCTCAATGCAGCGAAGGTTTCCCCGAGGAGGATACTCTACTTTACACACGTTGTGCGAGGCAATAAAAAGAAATTCAACTTTCGTTTATATAGGTTTATTTTTTAACCGACTTCCAAAAACGAGGAGGTTGTGGTTAGTCGACTGTCTGCTTTTTTTTGTTTTGTATATTCACTGATTTCTCCGTCAATTTGTAGACCGTTTTTGATAATTCTTTTTTTGTTTGCAAGGGTATGATGCTCTTGAGATGGTCCCATTGTCACCAACTCATAGTCTGATGAGGGGATCGTAACGGGTTGCGGTTCGATTCGTTACTTTAATATGGTTGCTAAGCAATTTATGTTATAGTCGCGAATCATATTTTTATCAAGACACAACCTGACACTTACCTGCAAATAGCAAAAAACCGTCCAAGTGCGAGTCGGACTCGCGCACGAAGGGTTCCGTACCATTATCTATAAAAACGGCAAAAAAATCATGTCTGTTGTATGGGAGCCCCACTTAAATATTTATTTTATTCTATTTTTTATTATTTGCTGTTATAGCGGCAACAGAAATAAATCATCTGTGAAAATTTCAACTGTCTAACTATCACGGTTCATGAGATACAGCCTAGTGACAGACGGATGGACAGCGGAGTCTTAGTAATAGGTTCCCGTTTTACCCTTTGGGTACGGAACCCTAAAACTGTAAGAAAATTTGAATTTCGCGGGCTACAGCTGCAGATTCACATGAATAAAAAAGCCCGGCGCGGTGCCGTACCGGCGCCGGCGGCGGGGCGGGTCGCCTTCTTTCACACTAAAAAAACATTTTACAAAAAAAAAATTGACATCCAAAAAAACACTACAAAGTGAAAAATTACTAATAACTTTAATTTCGGAAGTCGGTGTCTTTGGATATGTATTTTTAGTTTTTTGCCACAGACTTCCGAAATTAAAGTTATTTTTCACTTTGTAGTGTTTTTTTGGAAGTCGGTTATGTTTTTGTATTAAAAAAAATATTTTTCACTTTTTAGTGGGTCAGTTTGTAATTAGTCTACATTACAATAGGCTAATGTCAACTGTTCATCACCTTTTACAAAATATTGCTTTTCCCGATGCGCGGCCGTTAATTGTTGAGGAGTTCTTCTGGTAAGAACCAGGAGAACTGCTACTACTCATCATATGCATTGTGACAAATCGGTCTAGCCGTCTTCGAGTAATCGAGGAACATACATAAAAAAAAAAATCCGACGAATTAAGAACCCCCTCTTTTTTTTTAAGTCGGTTTTTAATAAAAGCCGTTTCAATTCAATTATTTTTGCACAAATTTACTAGATGACGGCTTCGTGATGGTTCTTTTTGCACCCTGTATATCTAATCCTTTATTTTAGAAGCCGCGGACCATCCCGCGGTGGTACCCGTCGTCCTTCAACCCAATACGGAGCACCCCAAGGACAGTTCAACGCACCATCATCCCAATACGGTGCCCCTGGACAAGGAAGCCAGCTTTCTTCGCAGTATGGAGCCCCTGGACAAGGCAGCCAGCCTTCTTCGCAGTATGGAGCCCCTGGACAAGGAAGCCAGCCTTCTTCGCAGTATGGAGCCCCCTCATCCCAGTATGGAGCTCCCTCATCGCAGTATGGCGCCCCATCAGCTAATGCTCCTTCTCAACAATATGGAGCGCCTGGATTTGGAAGTGCTGGTGGTAAGTTTCTTAGTTCATAATTACGGGGTTTAGGTGAAGCATATGTTCGATCGGGAAAATAAAGTTTCGTTCGTTAATACTGTGAACGAACGTATATTTTTTTTCCCGATTATCAACAGAGTTAAAGACAGGGGTATTACTGATCGGGAATAATCGAAAATTAGTCCCGTTCGTCAACACTTAACGAATGAAACTTTTTTCTCGATCGTCAACAGTGTGGACGCCAAGGTGTTACTAATCGGGAATATTCGTGTTTTTCGACCACGAGTGATACTTACGTAAATACAGGGTCAAAAATCAGCTAGCGAAACTCCACATACGTGATGGGAATCGATATTAAACACGATACAAATAATAGTTTTTTATGCAACTCTGTTGTTTATGGGGTACGAATGTTTCGCCTCATAATAAGACCTATCACATGAGTGTTTTAATATACCTACCTAATTATGTACAGTTGCAAGTTATCTACGCCCATGATTATGAATCCTCTCTATATAATAATACATTTTTGCAATACTAATATCGAATAAAAACCGGCCAATTGCGAGTCGGACTCGCGCACGAAGTGTTCCGTGTCATTAACCATTAAAAAAAAACTACTTACTAGATCTCGTTCAAACCAATTTTCGGTGGAAGTTTACATGGTAATGTAGTACATCATATATTTTTTTTAGTTTTATCATTCTCTTATTTTAGAAGATACAGGGGGGGGGACACATTATACCACTTTGGAAGTGTCTCTCGCGCAAACTGTTCAGTTTAGAAAAAAATAATATTAGAAACCTCAATATCATTTTTGAAGACCTATCCATAGATTCCCCACACGTATGGGTTTGATGAAAAGAATTTGTTGAGTTTTAGTTCTAAGTATGGGGAACTCCCAAAATGTATTTTTTTTTTTTTTCTATTTTTGTGTGAACTTATAATGCGGTTTTTTTTAAATTATAAGTTCCTCTCATCTATTCCCACTTCGTGTGCTTGTATGGGACAGTCATTTCGGAATGCAATCATTTGCAAAGTGAAGAAAAGAAACGTCGCGCGTCGAAGCGTTTAAGGTCCAAATCTTTCCATACAAATAAATTATTTGCCGCTCGTCTTCAGACTGACTGGGGAATCTGAGTATCAGTTTGCACTACTTAAACTTACTTATTTATCTCTAGCCAGCAAGCCTCTCTCTAAATAAGAAGAAATACATTTATACATGCTTATCGCAATTAGTCTGAAGCTGAATTAAAATAGCATAATCATCATCATCGTCATTTCAGCCGAAAGACGTCCACTGCTGGACATAGGCCTCCCCCAAGCACCTCCACTTCGACCGGTTCTGTGCTTCCCGCATCCAGCGGATACCTGCAGCCTTCAAAAGGTCATCGGTCCGCCTTGTAGGACGCCTTCCAACTCTACGTCTTCCGGAACGCGGTCGCCACTCCAGAAACTTTTGGCCCCGGGCATCAGTTCTGCGAGCAATGTGCCCTGCCCACTGCCACTTAAGCTTGGCAATTATTCGGGCTATGTCGGTTACTTGGTTCGCCTGCGGATCTCTTCATTTCTGATTCGATCACGTAGGGAAACTCCAAGCATAGCCCTCTCCATTGCCCTTTGGGTGACTTTTAGCCTTCTGATAAGGCCCATTGTGAGCGACCACGTTTCTGTACCATAGGTCATCACTGGCAACACGCACTGGTCAAAGACTTTCGTCTTGAGACACTGCGGTATGTGGGACGAGAAGATATTGCGTAGCTTCCCGAACGCTGCCCAGCCGGGTAGCATAATAGAGATCGAAATAGCATAATATAGATCTTGATATCCAAACTAATACCTACACGTTTTATCTTAAAAGCATTTAATATTTATCTGTAACGACTATATTTTACAGGTCACTCCCAGGGTGGTTCTTTCGGAGGCCACTCTTCAAGAGGTCAGGAGCAAAGCCGTCAGTACCTGCCCCCTGGTTCCGGAGGGTACGGTGGTGATGACGGCAGCAACGGGGTGAGTTTTTAACCCTTACCCCTTACCCACGATCTACACGCTCAAGCGACACGCGTCTTGCGACAGCGTTTGCGGAGAAAACAAATGAAAGAAGTTGTTTAAAGCATGCCACGAGTCACTCTCATTTTCGAAGTAAAACTTTTTACGTTAAAGCTTTTACGCATAGCGTATGTCAGTCCCATCGTATCCTAAACTATAGTAGGTACTTCACAACACGTGGGCCATGAATTTGAACAAACCCTTCGCATCGTCGCCATTTGGTTGGGATAGAATTGTATGGAACATGCCTACATCAGTTTTGTTCAAATTCAGGGACCTTACAAAATTATTTCTACTGGACTCATATTGGACACATTCCATCAATATATGTTGTAGGTCCTTGACAACTCCACACTCCTCACAATTGGGTGAAGCGACTTTCTTCATCATGAAGGCAAATTTTTTGCATGGAACGTGTCCAGATCCAAGTCTAAGAGCAGTAACAATCAGTTTTCTACTAATATCACTATTCATGAACCAGGGCACGCGAAGAGGTTCACTTGGTGCGTAAGCTAATGCGTGACGAGAGCGTTACGGAAACTGATCGGGTGAGGCGAACGGAAGTTGTTTAAATTTTAAACATGGAACACACTAGGTATTTTTTTAAATTCACACTGGCTGTTTATACACTTCTGCTTTACTTCAGTCGTGTGGTCTAAATCACACTCGTTTTTAGGGTTCCGTAGTCAACAAGGAACCCTTATAGTTTCGCCATGTCCGTCTGTCTGTCTGTCTGTCCGTCCGTCCGTCTGTCCCCGGCTTAGCTCAGAGACGCTTAGTACTAGAAAGCTGTAATTTGGCACGGGTATACATATTAATCACGCCGAGAAGGTCGTAAAATAAAACCATGAAAAAAATTTTTTTTTGGGTATTTTTGCACGTAAAATGGGGATGATATTTTTTTTTCTCGTCTATTCCATGGTGTGCGGTATCGTTGGATAGGCCGTTCAAAAAATATTGTGGGTCTGTGAAAGACATTTTTCAATTCTGAGATCCGTTTGCGTAATATTAAGCTTTAAAGTGCAATTTTTTGTTAGAGTCAAGTGTCCCCCACCCCTGCCAGCTAAATGGTTGGTTTTGGATATGTGAAAAAATTCATGGCAATAGTATATAATATATAACGAAATTAAAAGGAAAACTATCACAGCTAAGTAGGCTTTACAAGTTAACGAGTAATAGTCGACCAACTTAAAATTGCAGTCGGAGAATTGACCGTAACGTATATCGATGTATGGGAGAGCATGTTTTTCAACTACAATGTTAAGTTTGTTTTTAGGATAAATTCATCCCATTTACGGAACCCTTCATTGTGCGTCGTCCGACATGCACTTGGCCGGTTTCTTTTTCATTCCAAAGCGTAGTAGCTTTTATGGAGAAGAACGGGCAAGAAACTCCATGGACATAGGCTACATCCCAATCAATGCGGGTGAACCGTATACACCTCGGGCTATCCCTTCAATATAATCTAGGAGAAATCTTATTGGTTGATTTCTCCTACCTCTCATCATTCTCCCCCTTATCCCAATTTATTTCTGGTCGGCGCAACATGTCCCTTTCTACCACACTTCTGTATTAGTCGTCAATCTCAAACTCAAAGCATTTATTTCAATTAAACTATTGACAGGCTCAAACTCAAACCGCCTTATTACAAAACAAGATTTATATTTTGACATGGCTTAAACCATGGAGCCAGTTTTTGTAATAAGAACGTAATAGTGATTGAAATACCGTTCTTTATACAAAACTGAAAACTTAGTTCGGTACTAAGTTGTCAGTTTTGTGTTTAGGAACTTTACCATAGTCGGAATAAAGTTCGAAATTCAATAATGGCTCCATGTTTTAAACCTGGGTCTGAAGATAAAACTTGTTTTGGAATAAGGGGGAAAGCATTTATTTCAATTAAACCATTGACAGGCACTTTTGAATTGTCAAGAAGTCGGTCAGTTACAAATATGAAGCTAGTTGCCCATTCCAAATAGTAGGTTCCTATGGAGAAGAACGGGCAAGAAACTCCACGGACACTCTTTTAAATTAAAATATTGGTTACATCATTCATATTGAAGTTAAACACGTGAGAACGATGCAATACGTCAGAAGCGTCCGTGATAAAAAGATAAAAAACAATTCAAAACTAAAATAATTAAAAATAAGCCGTGGCAGCTAAGAGATGACCAGTCCCAACTGACAGCGCCCGTTCACGAACATGGCGCATGGATCAGCATCATTCAGTTCAACCATTTTGAAGGGAGCTAAATAATCCAACACACACGCCACAATCAGCGAGACATCTGAGTGAGCATGACATACTCTCAGCCGCCAGGGCACATTCAAGTCAATGAAAGACATAATTACCCGGTAAATGGTAGCTTTATTGTACATAGTACTCATCTCGGTAGTCACCCCCTTGCTAGCCATATCATCTTTCCCACAGTCCATCCATCGTTTCTTTGGTCTTCCCCTACTCTTATAGCCATCGACATTCATACTCAAAACTTTCCTCACGACATTTCCCTCATTCCTCCACATCACATGCCTACACCATGACAACTGATTTCCGCACAACTTTTCAGTCCCCGGCGCCACTTTCAGACTTCCTCTTATGTACTCATTCCTTATTCTATCCATTCGTGTCACACCAAAATCAAAATCAAAAGTCATTTATTCAAACTAGGCTGAGAATCAGCACTTTTCGAACGTCAAAAATTACATGAGACAGTCCCCCAAAAACGCCCACCCTTCACCACTTCCTAGTGCTTTAGCTGGGAAGAAGAAGTGGCGCAACAAACTCCCCAGCAGCACAGCTGTCTGTTCGCATAAAAAACTTGAAGCTATACAATACAATATAAAATAATTAAATTATTTGCCTTATGTTAGCTAGCACACACCATTATACAAATATAATATATATATATATAATAATCGTCGAAAACTATACTCAAGCAGAAATAACGTAAACAAAACGTATCTAAATAAAAGCCTCCAGGCATAATGGGCGTGCCCGATTAAATAAAGCTACAGCTATAACTCGAAGTCACAAATGATAAACTAGCACCATCGTAGTAAAATAAAAACAGTTAATTATTAATAACATTAACAAAACCATGGTCAGCAAGACGACCAGTCACCACAAGCAGCACCCGTTCACGAGCATAACGCTAAGATCAGCCATCACCCCCCTCGCCATATTTGAGGGAAGGAGGCAACCCGACCCCCGACGCTACCGCAAGCTGGGAGCATGACGACCACACATTCCTCTTAGCATTCTCATCTCAGCAACATGCAATTGCCTTTCATTCATCCCTTTTGTGGCCCAACATTCTGATCCATACAAGACACCAGGTCTAACCATTGTTTTATATACCTTCCCCTTAAGTTCTCCTACCTCTCTCCCACAGAATTAGTGAAATGCCTTATGCCTAGTAGGACTGCTAACAAAACGTGTTTTTCCAGGAGCCAGCTAACTACAACTTCGAATACATGGTGAAAGATGAGCAGTCTGGCAACGACTTCGGTCACCGCGAGTCGAGACAGGGAGACAGGGCCGAGGGGGTGTACTATGTGGTACTTCCCGATGGCAGGAAACAGGTAAGGCCTACTTAAGGCGCTGACAAGAGAAGCAAATGATAAAAGTTCAAAAAAGGCTTGTCTTAAACAAAAAAATTGCCAAATCTATATAGTTTGTGGTAGCGGAAAAAGTATATGTTATTCTTGAACGTATTTCTCAGAACTTGGTTGTTACCAAAACACGTTTAAAAAAAAACTCGATACAAATTAAAGGTAAACTAACCCTTTACTTTGAGTTTCAATCCAAAATATCTGTATTATACGTAGTCTGGTCATAAGTTTTGTCACATATGGAAAGTTAAATAAATGACACAATGAGTTACGCACTACAACCATTCATATATCAAATAAAAGGGTATAAAATACAGATTTAAACCCATTAAAATTATTCGAAATGTCCTCCTCTTGCTTCGATACAAGCCTTCAATCTGCAAGGCCAGTCATCAATCGAAGCACGCACGACATTCATGTCAATATCGGCGACTGCTTTAATCAGGGATGCTTTAAGTGACTCCAAGTTGCGATGGGGTTAGCGCAGACCTTCTCCTCTAAGTGCTGCCATATTTTGTAATCCAAGGGATTCAAGTCTGGACTGGATGAGAGCCAATCCTCATGCCTGATAAAGTCGATTCCACGGGTCGTGAGCCAGTTTTGGGTACTTTTCGCCTTATGAGCCGGCGCAGAATCCTGCTGGAATACCCAGTGCCTGTTTTCGAACATTGTTTGTGAAAGAGGTTCCACAATGTTTGTTAGGACTGTGTTTTGATATACGAGGGCACTGGTTTTCACACCTTTTTCACAAAAAAACACCTCCGTTGGACCCAAATAGGACTCCCCAAGCCAAACCATGAATGCCGAAGGGTGATGACCACGCTGAACACGTGGCACACGTTTGTTCGCTTCTTCACTAGAGTGTGCATACACTTTATCATTTTGTTTATTGAAACTCTCCTCAACATTAAAAATTTTTTCGTCTGAAAAAAGTATTTCGCGGTATTTTTTTCCCGCGTACCGCCTTAACAAAACCCGGCTTCTTTCGAGTTTGATTTTCTTCAGCCGTGCGTTAAGAAGATGTGCTGTTTTTTTTCTATAAGCACGCAGTCCTAGGTCTTCATTTAACACCCTTTTAACAGTAGTTCTGCTTAGTCCCATCTGCAGAGCCAACATTTTTTGCTTGCGGACAGGATTTCATTGGATTCGCGCCTTCATTGCTTTGATGACCGCTGGAGTCCGAACAGTACGAGGTCGACCGCTCCTTTTATCTTCTAATCTTGAATCTTCCCTGAATCGTTTGATAGTAGGATAAATAAATCTCAGTGGAATTTTCTAATTTTTCAGCAGTATGAAAATCTCAGTTGGCGCGTGACCGCAACGATGCAATGCAATTACTGCGACTCTGTCTTCTTTGCGCGTCCACTCCATTTTAGAAAATGAACAAAATTCCAGAAACCCTTTGTTTTTATTTTCTATAAATATTCAAATTTCGAATGCCCATAATATTTTCCTCGGCTTGCATTCTAAATTCGCAATTTTACCTATGTGACAGAACTTAAGGCCCGACTACGTATATCAACGTACGATTGCGACTTATGTGTATGCAGAACTTAGTTGTTTTTTATTTTTGATTACTCAACTCATTTTTGAATAAATAAATATTTTGCAATAAATTACAAGCGTTGTGTCATCGGGCTTCTCTTTCTTTTGTATGCAGTCTGACAGTGACAGCGGTTTACCTGTTGTCAGCGTCTTAAACTATAGTAACTAAGTAGAACTATTTGTGGAAGAGTTTTTTCGAAGGAGTTTAGGATGTAAACAAATATGTTTTTGGAACAACTTTAATATCTACACTACACTCTGACTTTTAGTCAGTTTCCGCTAGAACTTCAAAAAAACCGGCCAAGTGCGTGTCGGACCACGCACAATGAAGGGTTCCGTAGTTGGGATGAATTTATCCCAAGAACAAACTTAACATTGTAGTTGAAAAACATGATCCCCCATACATTCCAACTGCAAATGTAAGTTTGTACGCACAATATTGAGTGATTTACCATGTTATTTTAAGATAACAGACTTCTTATAAGTTTTCCTGTAATCTATAAGTAAAGAACTATTTTCTGTACTCACTAGTTTTGGAGATATGGGGGGGGGAATGGTCATTTTTCATCTATTTTCTTACAATAATTTCAAAAGTATGTATTTTCAAATTATAAAAAAATATATGTGAAATCCTTAAAAGAAGCCCTTTCATTTGATATGTCACACGGTACAGTCAGCAAAACTTTTTTTTCAATTTTCTAATTTGCCCCCCAAAATTGACCTCCATATTCAAAATTTATTTATTTACGAAACACGTCCGTGTTTGGGTCACAGAAGATCACGTGTGTACCAAATTTCAACTTAATCGGCCCAGTAGATTCGGAGCAAATCAGCTGTGACAGATCAAAGATCAAATCAACTCAACAATATTTTTATTTCACATAAGCCTACATGGGCACTTATGAAACGTCAGAAGCTAGCTGCACAGACAGACAGACACACGAGTGATCCTATAAGGGTTCCTTTTTTCCTTTTGAGGTACGAAACCATAAAAAAATTGTAATTTTCTCTGCAATAAAGTTGTTATTTGTTTAAGTGGAGATTTGACATTTCAGCCACCATCAAGCATTGCTTGCTGAGTTGTATATCGATTTTGACTGCACCTGTAAAATACCGTCTACCAAACATAGGGTACTCCAAACAGTGTATTGGTCAAGGGCGAGCCGGCGAGGCCTCGCCCAAAGGCACGGTCAGGCCTCTTCAAATAAAGATACGTAGAAAATTCGACATGGCGATTTCAGGCTATTGACTTCAAGTTATCATGCAGCGCTGTTGTGCCCAAATTTGGTTGTTTTTAGCGTTCCGTACCAAAATGGTAAAACCATAAGGGTACCTCCTTATGGTGAGACTAAGTCTGTCTGTCTGTCACACATAATGCTATCAACTTGAAATTTAGATTATTTATAGATGACGTTAGCACAACAATTTTTTATTTTATACAAACAAGAAAGATATTTAAAAAAAATTATCTTTTTTGCAAAAGGGACTGAAAAGGGGTCTTAAAAATTTGAAGTGGGGCTACTAGGGCATGTGGGGTATCATATGAAACAGCGCTGTTTGCACATACTCAAACATTTTCTTTTTTTAGGCAGCATTTCCAACTTTTGATGAAAAATTAAAAAAAAAATATCGTTCCGAAGTTCCATAGCTCCGAAGTTTGCATAGATAAAAATCTGAAATTATTTTATGTGATAGATGTTTATGTAAAGATTACAGGAAAAATAAAACTATTTCTCTAAATAGCACAGTTTTTCAGAAATCATCAACATCATTTAAACGTACGGAACACTCGGTGCGCGAGTCCGACTCGCTCTTGACCGGTTTTTTATTTAATTAAACGATCACAAGTTTATGGTGTCCAAGATTAACTTACAAACTACCCAACCTATATATTTAACCCGACTACTACGCTTTGTTTGCAGTACTTATCTAATATGTTAATCATTCACAGACGGTGCAATACGAAGCTGATCAAGACGGTTACAAGCCCAAGATCTCATACGAAGATACCGGTCTCGGCCAGGGAGGTTATGACAGAAATAGCCAACAATCTGGCTACAGGAGCGGCTACCAGGGTCAGGGATATTAAAGCCAACGTACACCTTAGGAATGAGGTCCAGGTCTAAAAAGTATAATTGACTTTGTTTAAAAAGTTTTTGTAATTTTTTAGGCTGGCAGTATTTTTATCAATTACTTCATGTTTGTGTTTCTACGGAAAATTGGAGGTTAGGAAAATCTAGTATGAGATAGTAATTGAAAATTTGATGTCTTGGACCTGATAAAATATGTAAATTGAGAACTTTTCAAATATTTGACAGTTAATATATTTTATCTATGATTGCATTTTGGCGGGAATCTTTTTTAGGTTATGTGAAAAACGAAAATTTTACTTTTTAGTTTGTGCCGTATTTTTTTTAGGAAAAATCTGATTCTTGTTAATAATGTTTATGTAAAAAAAAATCTATGCCATTGTTTAAAGTAGTATGGAAATGGAAGAGTAATATTTTCGTTTTTGGCTAGGTTTTTAGCTTTTAGACGACGACATACGCTGTATTTAAAGGATACGAGTCAATAAAAGACTATTTTACAAAACGCTTATTTAGTTATTAGTAAAACAAAATGGCGAAATAATAGGTATTCTTACTTATTTCTGCGTTTCCATCTTTTTGTCTAAGTAATGTTTTTCTATAATTTTAATTTGTAAACTGATCAGAAAAATTATTGTATTCAATATTTTTGATTGGAATTAACGGATATAATTATTTTTATGCGCAGTTTCGTATATTTTAGGACTAAAAAGGCCAGTTATTCCAATGATATAAATTAAGCATTTTTTAAATGCTACATCTAATCACTTTGCTTCCTTTTAATATTTAGAAATAGTACATAAAGGACGAATAATAGAAAACGACATAATAATAATTATTGTGTGAAGAACCTTTGCTATGTATTATATTTATGAATACATTTTATTATTTACTAGTACACTTAGATCGCGTAACTCATTATTTTGTAAATAAATGATTTTATAAAAAATATACCTTGTCTCACTTATTCCGCATCTCCAAAAACAATTGCGCGCCTTTATGTTAGGACGTGCGATCGTGGGATCGCCCGCTCTCGGTGATGAGACCCGCTATGCATGGCGGGCGTAAACCAGTCGGGTTTACGGTGAATGTATAATTACCTCCCGGGGCCCCGACTCATGGTACTATAAGGAACAGTGGGGTTTTAGTCGGTAGAAGCCCAACATAACCCTCCGTTATCCCCAGTGGGACCCCTTCTTTTTAACAGACTCCCAAAAAGGAGGAGGTTATATGTTCGGCTGTATGTTTTTTTTAAAGTTATGGACCGACTTTGAAAATTCTTAGTGTTTGAAAGGGTAAGCTTCCGAGGTGGTCCCATTGCCACCAAATTAGAATCTGATGAGGGGATCCCATGGAAATCGAGGGAAACCCTAAAATTTTATAGGCAAACCCATAGCTATTTGGATATTTTTTATTCTAACTCGTGCATTTGCTTTCGGAAAGCAGCTTTTGGTGAAGTGGAACTGATAATGGAGATCACAGATGGCCACCTGAACAACATAATAATAAGTACCTTTAACGGGTTGCGATTCGATTAGGTATAACTTTAATATGGTTGCTATGCAATTTATGATCGTCAAAATGCTTATGAGTGGCAGTTCTCCTGGTTCTTAGCAGGAGAACTCCTCAACCATTAACGTCCCAGTATCGGGAAAAGCAATATTTTGTAAAAGGTGATAAGCTGTTAACATTAGGCTATTGCAACTTAGATAAATTAAAAACTGACCCACTAAAAAGTGAAAAATAAATAACTTTTTGCAAAAAAAAATAACCTTATTCCAAAAAAACACTACAAAGTGAAAAAAAGTTATTTATTTTTCACTTTTTATTTATTTTTAAGTGAGAACTGCCGTAATTCGTAAATAAGGACCCTTGTCCAAATATTGTGGAGTGTACAGTTTGCGTCACGAATTTTGACGTCTATGATTTCAATTGTAAGTTGCGTCTTATACTGGGTAGCTTGGAATCCCTTTTTTTAGTTTTTATCAAATATCTCAAAAACTAGCCGTCCTAGGTCAAAAATAATGAAATTCTCACCCCCCCCTTATGTTACACCCCCTCAGGATTCTTGAGTACAGATTACTGGATGACCTCTTATATTAACCTTGACCTTTTTCAAAATATTTTCGGTTATTCGACATGCGGCGTGTATTGAAATTCTGATTGCGTTATACTAACGTGACCTTTAACACCTAAAAGTCACTGTCAGTGTCCTTCAGGGGCTTCGCTTTCCGAACTCCCTAGCCCAGGTTTGAATAGTATACGTGTTGTCCGCGTGCTAAACACGCGATTAGAAATAGTCTACTTCCCTGCAGTTCCTTATTATCCTATTTGAATGAAATCTATTCAATAAATTAGAAATATGGCGGATTTATGTCACATGAGCTATAAAATAATATACGTTAATCGTGTCTTACGTAAGGCTATTAATGCACGGATTTTAGCACCCTCGCTAGGCTCGGGCGGGAGCCTAACTTCGCGCCGTGCAATAATGGACTACTTAGATAAGTCACACGTATCGTAATTCGTAAAAAATGACCCTTGTCCAAATATTGTGGAGTATACAGTTTGCGTCACGAATTTTGACATCTATGAATTCAGACAAGTGAAATTTTAAGTTGCGTCTTATACTGGGTAGCTTGGAATCCCCTTTTTTAGTTTTTATCAAATATCTCAAAAACTAGCCGTCCTAGGTCAAAAATAATGAAATTCTCATCCCCCCCTTATGTTACACCCCCTCAGGATTCTTGAGTACAGATTACTGGATGACCTCTTATATTAACCTTGACCTTTTTCAAAATATTTTCGGTCATTCGACATGCGGCGTGTATTGAAATTCTGATTGGGTTATACTAACGTGACCTTTAACACCTAAAAGTCACTGTCAGTGTCCTTCAGGGGCTTCGCTTTCCGAACTCCCTAGCCCAGGTTTGAATAGTATACGTGTTGTCCGCGTGCTAAACACGCGATTAGAAATAGTCTACTTCCCTGCAGTTCCTTATTATCCTATTTGAATGAAATCTATTCAATAAATTAGAAATATGGCGGATTTATGTCACATGAGCTATAAAATAATATACGTTAATCGTGTCTTACGTAAGGCTATTAATGCACGGCTTTTAGCACCCTCACTAGGCTCGGGCGGAAGCCTAACTTCGCGCCGTGCAATAATGGACTACTTAGATAAGTCACACGTATCGTAATTCGTAAAAAATGACCCTTGTCCAAATATTGTGGAGTATACAGTTTGCGTCACGAATTTTGACATCTATAAATTTAGACAAGTGAAATTGTAAGTTGCGTCTTATACTGGGTAGCTTGGAATCCCCTTTTTTAGTTTTTATCAAATATCTCAAAAACTAGCCGTCCTAGGTCAAAAATAATGAAATTCTCATCTCCCCCTTATGTTACACCCCCTCAGGATTCTTGAGTAGAGATTACTGGATGACCTCTTATATTAATCTAGACCTTTTTCAAAATATTTTCGGTTATTTGATATGCGGCGTGTATTGAAATTGTTATTGCGTTATACTAACGTGACCTTTAACACCTAAAAGTCACTGTCAGTGTCCTTCAGGGGCTTCGCTTTCCGAACTCTCTAGCCCAGGTTTGAATAGTATACGTGTTGTCCGCGTGCTAAACACGCGATTAGAAATGGTCTGCTTCCCCCCAGTTCCTTATTATCCTATTTTAATTAAATCTATTCAATAAATTAGAAATATGGCGGGTTTATGTCACACGAGCTATAAAATAGTATACGCTAATCGTGTCTTACGTAAGGTTATTAATGCAAGGCGTTTAGCACCCTCGCTATTCGGGCGGGGCGCTAACTTCGCGCCGTGCAATAATGGACTACTTAGATAAGTCACACGTATCGTAATTCGTAAATAATGACCCTTGTCCAAATATTGTGGAGTGTACAGTTTGCGTCACGAATTTTGACATCTATGAATTCAGACAAGTGAAATTTTAAGTTGCGTCTTATACTGGGTAGCTTGGAATCCCCTTTTTTAGTTTTTATCAAATATCTCAAAAACTAGCCGTCCTAGGTCAAAAATAATGAAATTCTCATCTCCCCCTTATGTTACACCCCCTCAGGATTCTTGAGTAGAGATTACTGGATGACCTCTTATATTAACCTTGACCTTTTTCAAAATATTTTCGGTTATTTAACATGCGGCGTGTATTGAAATTCTGATTGCGTTATACCAACGTGACCTTTAACACCTAAAAGTCACTGTCAGTGTCCTTCAGGGGCTTCGCTTTCCGAACTCCCTAGCCCAGGTTTGAATAGTATACGTGTTGTCCGCGTGCTAAACACGCGATTAGAAATAGTCTACTTCCCTGCAGTTCCTTATTATCCTATTTTAATTAAATCTATTCAATAAATTAGAAATATGGCGGGTTTATGTCACACGAGCTATAAAATAGTATACGCTAATCGTGTCTTATGTAAGGCTATTAATGCACGGCGTTTAGCACCCTCGCTATTCGGGCGGGGTGCTAACTTCGCGCCGTGCAATAATGGACTACTTAGATAAGTCACACGTATCGTAATTCGTAAATAATGACCCTTGTCCAAATATTGTGGAGTGTACAATTTGCGTCACGAATTTTGACATCTATGAATTCAGACAAGTGAAATTTTAAGTTGCGTCTTATACTGGGTAGCTTGGAATCCCCTTTTTTAGTTTTTATCAAATATCTCAAAAACTAGCCGTCCTAGGTCAAAAATAATGAAATTCTCATCCCCCCCTTATGTTACACTCCATCAGGATTCTTGAGTACAGATTACTGGATGACCTCTTATATTAACCTTGACCTTTTTCAAAATATTTTCGGTTATTTGACATGCGGCGTGTATTGAAATTCTGATTGCCTTATACCAACGTACCCTTTAACACCTAAAAGTCACTGTCAGTGTCCTTCAGGGGCTTCGCTTTCCGAACTCCCTAGCCCAGGTTTGAATAGTATACGTGTTGTCCGCGTGCTAAACACGCGATTAGAAATAGTCTACTTCCCTGAAGTTCCTTATTATCCTATTTGAATGAAATCTATTCAATAAATTAGAAATATGGCGGATTTATGTCACATGAGCTATAAAATAATATACGTTAATCGTGTCTTACGTAAGGCTATTAATGCACGGCTTTTAGCACCCTCACTAGGCTCGGGCGGAAGCCTAACTTCGCGCCGTGCAATAATGGACTACTTAGATAAGTCACACGTATCGTAATTCGTAAAAAATGACCCTTGTCCAAATATTGTGGAGTATACAGTTTGCGTCACGAATTTTGACATCTATAAATTTAGACAAGTGAAATTGTAAGTTGCCTCTTATACTGGGTAGCTTGGAATCCCCTTTTTTAGTTTTTATCAAATATCTCAAAAACTAGCCGTCCTAGGTCAAAAATAATGAAATTCTCATCTCCCCCTTATGTTACACCCCCTCAGGATTCTTGAGTAGAGATTACTGGATGACCTCTTATATTAATCTAGACCTTTTTCAAAATATTTTCGGTTATTTGATATGCGGCGTGTATTGAAATTGTTATTGCGTTATACTAACGTGACCTTTAACACCTAAAAGTCACTGTCAGTGTCCTTCAGGGGCTTCGCTTTCCGAACTCTCTAGCCCAGGTTTGAATAGTATACGTGTTGTCCGCGTGCTAAACACGCGATTAGAAATGGTCTGCTTCCCCCCAGTTCCTTATTATCCTATTTTAATTAAATCTATTCAATAAATTAGAAATATGGCGGGTTTATGTCACACGAGCTATAAAATAGTATACGCTAATCGTGTCTTACGTAAGGTTATTAATGCACGGCGTTTAGCACCCTCGCTATTCGGGCGGGGCGCTAACTTCGCGCCGTGCAATAATGGACTACTTAGATAAGTCACACGTATCGTAATTCGTAAATAATGACCCTTGTCCAAATATTGTGGAGTGTACAATTTGCGTCACGAATTTTGACATCTATGAATTCAGACAAGTGAAATTTTAAGTTGCGTCTTATACTGGGTAGCTTGGAATCCCCTTTTTTAGTTTTTATCAAATATCTCAAAAACTAGCCGTCCTAGGTCAAAAATAATTAAATTCTCATCCCCCCCTTATGTTACACCCCCTCAGGATTCTTGAGTACAGATGACTGGATGACCTCTTATATTAACCTTGACCTTTTTCAAAATATTTTCGGTTATTTAACATGCGGCGTGTATTGAAATTCTGATTGCGTTATACCAACGTGACCTTTAACACCTAAAAGTCACTGTCAGTGTCCTTCAGGGGCTTCGCTTTCCGAACTCCCTAGCCCAGGTTTGAATAGTATACGTGTTGTCCGCGTGCTAAACACGCGATTAGAAATAGTCTACTTCCCTGCAGTTCCTTATTATCCTATTTTAATTAAATCTATTCAATAAATTAGAAATATGGCGGGTTTATGTCACACGAGCTATATAATAGTATACGCTAATCGTGTCTTATGTAAGGCTATTAATGCACGGCGTTTAGCACCCTCGCTATTCGGGCGGGGTGCTAACTTCGCGCCGTGCAATAATGGACTACTTAGATAAGTCACACGTATCGTAATTCGTAAATAATGACCCTTGTCCAAATATTGTGGAGTGTACAGTTTGCGTCACGAATTTTGACATCTATGAATTCAGACAAGTGAAATTTTAAGTTGCGTCTTATACTGGGTAGCTTGGAATCCCCTTTTTTAGTTTTTATCAAATATCTCAAAAACTAGCCGTCCTAGGTCAAAAATAATGAAATTCTCATTCCCCCCTTATGTTACACTCCATCAGGATTCTTGAGTACAGATTACTGGATGACCTCTTATATTAACCTTGACCTTTTTCAAAATATTTTCGGTTATTTGACATGCGGCGTGTATTGAAATTCTGATTGCCTTATACCAACGTGACCTTTAACACCTAAAAGTCACTGTCAGTGTCCTTCAGGGGCTTCGCTTTCCGAACTCCCTAGCCCAGGTTTGAATAGTATACGTGTTGTCCGCGTGCTAAACACGCGATTAGAAATAGTCTACTTCCCTGCAGTTCCTTATTATCCTATTTGAATGAAATCTATTCAATAAATTAGAAATATGGCGGATTTATATCACATGAGCTATAAAATAATACACGTTAATCGTGTCTTACGTAAGGCTTTTAATGCACGGCTTTTAGCACCCTCGCTGGGCTCGGGCGGGAGCCAAACTTCGCGCCGTGCAATAATGGACTACTTAGATAAGTCACACGTATCGTAATTCGTAAAAAATGACCCTTGTCCAAATATTGTGGAGTGTACAGTTTGCGTCACGAATTTTGACATCTATGAATTCAGACAAGTGAAATTGTAAGTTGCGTCTTATACTGGGTAGCTTGGAATCCCCTTTTTTAGTTTTTATCAAATATCTCAAAAACTAGCCGTCCTAGGTCAAAAATAATGAAATTCTCATCCCCCCCTTATGTTACACCCCCTCAGGATTCTTGAGTACAGATGACTGGATGACCTCTTATATTAACCTTGTCCTTTTTCAAAATTGTTTCGGGTATTTGACATGCGGCGTGTATTGAAATTGTAATTGTGTGTGTGATTGCGTTATACTAACGTGACCTTAAACACCTAAAAGTCACTATCAGTGTCCTTCAGGGGCTTCGCTTTCCGAACTCTCTAGCCCAGGTTTGAATAATATACGTGTTGTCCGCGTGCTAAACACGCGATTAGAAATGGTCTGCTTCCCTCCAGTTCCTTATTATCCTATTTTAATTAAATCTTTTCAATAAATTAGAAATATGGCGGGTTTATGTCACACGAGCTATAAAATAGTATACGCTAATCGTGTCTTACGTAAGGCTATTAATGAACGGCGTTTAGCACCCTCGCTATTCGGGCGGGAGCGTAACTTCGCGCCGTGCAATAATGGACTACTTAGATAAGTCACACGTATCGTAATTCGTAAATAATGACCTTTGTCCAAATATTGTGGAGTGTACAGTTTGCGTCACGAATTTTGACATCTATGAGTTCAGACAAGTGAAATTGTTAGTTGCGTCTTATACTGGGTAGCTTGGAATCCCCTTTTTTAGTTTTTATCAAATATCTCAAAAACTAGCCGTCCTAGGTCAAAAATAATGAAATTCTCATCTCACCCTTATGTTACACCCCCTTAGGATTCTTGAGTACAGATTACTGGATTACCTCTTGTATTAACCTAGACCTTTTTCAAAATATTTTCGGTTATTTGATATGCGGCGTGTATTGAAATGGGTTTATGTCGCACGAGCTATAAAATAGTATACGCTAATCGTGTCTTACGTAAGGCTATTAATGCACGGCGTTTAGCACCCTCGCTATTCGGGCGGGGCGCTAACTTCGCGCCGTGCAATAATGGACTACTTAGATAAGTCACACGTATCGTAATTCGTAAATAATGACCCTTCTCCAAATATTGTAGAGTGTACAGTTTGCGTCACGAATTTTGACATCTATGAATTCAGACAAGTGAAATTGTAAGTTGCGTCTTATACTGGGTAGCTTGGAATCCCCTTTTTTAGTTTTTATCAAATATCTCAAAAACTAGCCGTCCTAGGTCAAAAATAATGAAATTCTCATCCCCCCCTTATGTTACACCCCCTCAGGATTCTTGAGTACAGATGACTGGATGACCTCTTATATTAACCTTGACCTTTTTCAAAATATTTTCGGTTATTCGACATACGGCGTGTATTGAAATGGGTTTATGTCACACGAGCTATAAAATAGTATACGCTAATCGTGTCTTACGTAAGGCTATTAATGCACGGCGTTTAGCACCCTCGCTATTCGGGCGGGGCGCTAACTTCGCGCCGTGCAATAATGGACTACTTAGATAAGTCACACGTATCGTAATTCGTAAATAATGACCCTTGTCCAAATATTGTGGAGTGTACAGTTTGCGTCACGAATTTTGACATCTATGAATTCAGACAAGTGAAATTGTAAGTTGCGTCTTATACTGGGTAGCTTGGAATCCCCTTTTTTAGTTTTTATCAAATATCTCAAAAACTAGCCGTCCTAGGTCAAAAATAATGAAATTCTCATCCCCCCCCTTATGTTACTCCCCCTCAGGATTCTTGAGTACAGATGACTGGATGACCTCTTATATTAACCTTGACCTTTTTCAAAATTGTTTCGGGTATTTGACATGCGGCGTGTATTGAAATTGTAATTGTGTGTGTGATTGCGTTATACTAACGTGACCTTAAACACCTAAAAGTCACTATCAGTGTCCTTCAGGGGCTTCGCTTTCGGAACTCTCTAGCCCAGGTTTGAATAGTATACGTGTTGTCCGCGTGCTAAACACGCGATTAGAAATAGTCTACTTCCCTGCAGTTCCTTATTATCCTATTTGAATGAAATCTATTCAATAAATTAGAAATATGGCGGATTTATGTCACATGAGCTATAAAATAGTATACGTTAATCGTGTCTTACGTAAGGCTATTAATGCACGGCTTTTAGCACCCTCGCTAGGCTCGGGCGGGAGCCTAACTTCGCGCCGTGCAATAATGGACTACTTAGATAAGTCACACGTATCGTAATTCGTAAATAATGACCCTTGTTCAAATATTGTGGAGTGTACAGTTTGCGTCACGAATTTTGACATCTATGAATTCAGACAAGTGAAATTGTAAGTGGCGTCTTATACTGGGTAGCTTGGAATCCCCTTTTTTAGTTTTTATCAAATATCTCAAAAACTAGCCGTCCTAGGTCAAAAATAATGAAATTCTCATCTCACCCTTATGTTACACCCCCTTAGGATTCTTGAGTACAGATTACTGGATTACCTCTTATATTAACCTAGACCTTTTTCAAAATATTTTCGGTTATTTGATATGCGGCGTGTATTGAAATGGGTTTATGTCACACGAGCTATAAAATAGTATACGCTAATCGTGTCTTACGTAAGGCTATTAATGCACGGCGTTTAGCACCCTCGCTATTCGGGCGGGGCGCTAACTTCGCGCCGTGCAATAATGGACTACTTAGATAAGTCACACGTATCGTAATTCGTAAATAATGACCCTTGTCCAAATATTGTGGAGTGTACAGTTTGCGTCACGAATTTTGACATCTATGAATTCAGACAAGTGAAATTGTAAGTTGCGTCTTATACTGGGTAGCTTGGAATCCCCTTTTTTAGTTTTTATCAAATATCTCAAAAACTAGCCGTCCTAGGTCAAAAATAATGAAATTCTCATCCCCCCCTTATGTTACACCCCCTCAGGATTCTTCAGTACAGATGACTGGATGACCTCCTATATTAACCTTGACCTTTTTCAAAATTGTTTCGGGTATTTGACATGCGGCGTGTATTGAAATTGTAATTGTGTGTGTGATTGCGTTATACTAACGTGACCTTAAACACCTAAAAGTCACTATCAGTGTCCTTCAGGGGCTTCGCTTTCCGAACTCTCTAGCCCAGGTTTGAATAGTATACGTGTTGTCCGCGTGCTAAACACGCGATTAGAAATGGTCTGCTTCCCTCCAGTTCCTTATTATCCTATTTTAATTAAATCTATTCAATAAATTAGAAATATGGCGGGTTTATGTCACACGAGCTATAAAATAGTATACGCTAATCGTGTCTTACGTAAGGTTATTAATGCACGGCGTTTAGCACCCTCGCTATTCGGGCGGGAGCGTAACTTCGCGCCGTGCAATAATGGACTACTTAGATAAGTCACACGTATCGTAATTCGTAAATAATGACCCTTGTCCAAATATTGTGGAGTGTACAGTTTGCGTCACGAATTTTGACATCTATGAGTTCAGACAAGTGAAATTGTAAGTTGCGTCTTATACTGGGTAGCTTGGAATCCCCTTTTTTAGTTTTTATCAAATATCTCAAAAACTAGCCGTCCTAGGTCAAAAATAATGAAATTCTCATCTCACCCTTATGTTACACCCCCTTAGGATTCTTGAGTACAGATTACTGGATTACCTCTTGTATTAACCTAGACCTTTTTCAAAATATTTTCGGTTATTTGATATGCGGCGTGTATTGAAATTCTGATTGCCTTATACCAACGTGACCTTTAACACCTAAAAGTCACTGTCAGTGTCCTTCAGGGGCTTCGCTTTCCGAACTCCCTAGCCCAGGTTTGAATAGTATACGTGTTGTCCGCGTGCTAAACACGCGATTAGAAATAGTCTACTTCCCTGCAGTTCCTTATTATCCTATTTGAATGAAATCTATTCAATAAATTAGAAATATGGCGGATTTATATCACATGAGCTATAAAATAATACACGTTAATCGTGTCTTACGTAAGGCTTTTAATGCACGGCTTTTAGCACCCTCGCTGGGCTCGGGCGGGAGCCAAACTTCGCGCCGTGCAATAATGGACTACTTAGATAAGTCACACGTATCGTAATTCGTAAAAAATGACCCTTGTCCAAATATTGTGGAGTGTACAGTTTGCGTCACGAATTTTGACATCTATGAATTCAGACAAGTGAAATTGTAAGTTGCGTCTTATACTGGGTAGCTTGGAATCCCCTTTTTTAGTTTTTATCAAATATCTCAAAAACTAGCCGTCCTAGGTCAAAAATAATGAAATTCTCATCCCCCCCTTATGTTACACCCCCTCAGGATTCTTGAGTACAGATGACTGGATGACCTCTTATATTAACCTTGACCTTTTTCAAAATTGTTTCGGGTATTTGACATGCGGCGTGTATTGAAATTGTAATTGTGTGTGTGATTGCGTTATACTAACGTGACCTTAAACACCTAAAAGTCACTATCAGTGTCCTTCAGGGGCTTCGCTTTCCGAACTCTCTAGCCCAGGTTTGAATAATATACGTGTTGTCCGCGTGCTAAACACGCGATTAGAAATGGTCTGCTTCCCTCCAGTTCCTTATTATCCTATTTTAATTAAATCTTTTCAATAAATTAGAAATATGGCGGGTTTATGTCACACGAGCTATAAAATAGTATACGCTAATCGTGTCTTACGTAAGGCTATTAATGAACGGCGTTTAGCACCCTCGCTATTCGGGCGGGAGCGTAACTTCGCGCCGTGCAATAATGGACTACTTAGATAAGTCACACGTATCGTAATTCGTAAATAATGACCTTTGTCCAAATATTGTGGAGTGTACAGTTTGCGTCACGAATTTTGACATCTATGAGTTCAGACAAGTGAAATTGTAAGTTGCGTCTTATACTGGGTAGCTTGGAATCCCCTTTTTTAGTTTTTATCAAATATCTCAAAAACTAGCCGTCCTAGGTCAAAAATAATGAAATTCTCATCTCACCCTTATGTTACACCCCCTTAGGATTCTTGAGTACAGATTACTGGATTACCTCTTGTATTAACCTAGACCTTTTTCAAAATATTTTCGGTTATTTGATATGCGGCGTGTATTGAAATGGGTTTATGTCACACGAGCTATAAAATAGTATACGCTAATCGTGTCTTACGTAAGGCTATTAATGCACGGCGTTTAGCACCCTCGCTATTCGGGCGGGGCGCTAACTTCGCGCCGTGCAATAATGGACTACTTAGATAAGTCACACGTATCGTAATTCGTAAATAATGACCCTTCTCCAAATATTGTAGAGTGTACAGTTTGCGTCACGAATTTTGACATCTATGAATTCAGACAAGTGAAATTGTAAGTTGCGTCTTATACTGGGTAGCTTGGAATCCCCTTTTTTAGTTTTTATCAAATATCTCAAAAACTAGCCGTCCTAGGTCAAAAATAATGAAATTCTCATCCCCCCCTTATGTTACACCCCCTCAGGATTCTTGAGTACAGATGACTGGATGACCTCTTATATTAACCTTGACCTTTTTCAAAATATTTTCGGTTATTCGACATGCGGCGTGTATTGAAATGGGTTTATGTCACACGAGCTATAAAATAGTATACGCTAATCGTGTCTTACGTAAGGCTATTAATGCACGGCGTTTAGCACCCTCGCTATTCGGGCGGGGCGCTAACTTCGCGCCGTGCAATAATGGACTACTTAGATAAGTCACACGTATCGTAATTCGTAAATAATGACCCTTGTCCAAATATTGTGGAGTGTACAGTTTGCGTCACGAATTTTGACATCTATGAATTCAGACAAGTGAAATTGTAAGTTGCGTCTTATACTGGGTAGCTTGGAATCCCCTTTTTTAGTTTTTATCAAATATCTCAAAAACTAGCCGTCCTAGGTCAAAAATAATGAAATTCTCATCCCCCCCTTATGTTACTCCCCCTTAGGATTCTTGAGTACAGATTACTGGATTACCTCTTATATTAACCTTGACCTTTTTCAAAATTGTTTCGGGTATTTGACATGCGGCGTGTATTGAAATTGTAATTGTGTGTGTGATTGCGTTATACTAACGTGACCTTAAACACCTAAAAGTCACTATCAGTGTCCTTCAGGGGCTTCGCTTTCCGAACTCTCTAGCCCAGGTTTGAATAGTATACGTGTTGTCCGCGTGCTAAACACGCGATTAGAAATAGTCTACTTCCCTGCAGTTCCTTATTATCCTATTTGAATGAAATCTATTCAATAAATTAGAAATATGGCGGATTTATGTCACATGAGCTATAAAATAGTATACGTTAATCGTGTCTTACGTAAGGCTATTAATGCACGGCTTTTAGCACCCTCGCTAGGCTCGGGCGGGAGCCTAACTTCGCGCCGTGCAATAATGGACTACTTAGATAAGTCACACGTATCGTAATTCGTAAATAATGACCCTTGTTCAAATATTGTGGAGTGTACAGTTTGCGTCACGAATTTTGACATCTATGAATTCAGACAAGTGAAATTGTAAGTGGCGTCTTATACTGGGTAGCTTGGAATCCCCTTTTTTAGTTTTTATCAAATATCTCAAAAACTAGCCGTCCTAGGTCAAAAATAATGAAATTCTCATCTCACCCTTATGTTACACCCCCTTAGGATTCTTGAGTACAGATTACTGGATTACCTCTTATATTAACCTAGACCTTTTTCAAAATATTTTCGGTTATTTGATATGCGGCGTGTATTGAAATGGGTTTATGTCACACGAGCTATAAAATAGTATACGCTAATCGTGTCTTACGTAAGGCTATTAATGCACGGCGTTTAGCACCCTCGCTATTCGGGCGGGGCGCTAACTTCGCGCCGTGCAATAATGGACTACTTAGATAAGTCACACGTATCGTAATTCGTAAATAATGACCCTTGTCCAAATATTGTGGAGTGTACAGTTTGCGTCACGAATTTTGACATCTATGAATTCAGACAAGTGAAATTGTAAGTTGCGTCTTATACTGGGTAGCTTGGAATCCCCTTTTTTAGTTTTTATCAAATATCTCAAAAACTAGCCGTCCTAGGTCAAAAATAATGAAATTCTCATCCCCCCCTTATGTTACACCCCCTCAGGATTCTTCAGTACAGATGACTGGATGACCTCCTATATTAACCTTGACCTTTTTCAAAATTGTTTCGGGTATTTGACATGCGGCGTGTATTGAAATTGTAATTGTGTGTGTGATTGCGTTATACTAACGTGACCTTAAACACCTAAAAGTCACTATCAGTGTCCTTCAGGGGCTTCGCTTTCCGAACTCTCTAGCCCAGGTTTGAATAGTATACGTGTTGTCCGCGTGCTAAACACGCGATTAGAAATGGTCTGCTTCCCTCCAGTTCCTTATTATCCTATTTTAATTAAATCTATTCAATAAATTAGAAATATGGCGGGTTTATGTCACACGAGCTATAAAATAGTATACGCTAATCGTGTCTTACGTAAGGTTATTAATGCACGGCGTTTAGCACCCTCGCTATTCGGGCGGGGTGCTAACTTCGCGCCTTGCAATAATGGACTACTTAGATAAGTCACACGTATCGTAATTCGTAAATAATGACCCTTGTCCAAATATTGTGGAGTGTACAGTTTGCGTCACGAATTTTGACATCTATGAATTCAGACAAGTGAAATTTTAAGTTGCGTCTTATACTGGGTAGCTTGGAATCCCCTTTTTTAGTTTTTATCAAATATCTCAAAAACTAGCCGTCCTAGGTCAAAAATAATGAAATTCTCATCCCCCCCTTATGTTACACTCCATCAGGATTCTTGAGTACAGATTACTGGATGACCTCTTATATTAACCTTGACCTTTTTCAAAATATTTTCGGTTATTTGACATGCGGCGTGTATTGAAATTCTGATTGCCTTATACCAACGTGACCTTTAACACCTAAAAGTCACTGTCAGTGTCCTTCAGGGGCTTCGCTTTCCGAACTCCCTAGCCCAGGTTTGAATAGTATACGTGTTGTCCGCGTGCTAAACACGCGATTAGAAATAGTCTACTTCCCTGAAGTTCCTTATTATCCTATTTGAATGAAATCTATTCAATAAATTAGAAATATGGCGGATTTATGTCACATGAGCTATAAAATAATATACGTTAATCGTGTCTTACGTAAGGCTATTAATGCACGGCTTTTAGCACCCTCACTAGGCTCGGGCGGAAGCCTAACTTCGCGCCGTGCAATAATGGACTACTTAGATAAGTCACACGTATCGTAATTCGTAAAAAATGACCCTTGTCCAAATATTGTGGAGTATACAGTTTGCGTCACGAATTTTGACATCTATAAATTTAGACAAGTGAAATTGTAAGTTGCCTCTTATACTGGGTAGCTTGGAATCCCCTTTTTTAGTTTTTATCAAATATCTATAAAACTAGCCGTCCTAGGTCAAAAATAATGAAATTCTCATCTCCCCCTTATGTTACACCCCCTCAGGATTCTTGAGTAGAGATTACTGGATGACCTCTTATATTAATCTAGACCTTTTTCAAAATATTTTCGGTTATTTGATATGCGGCGTGTATTGAAATTGTTATTGCGTTATACTAACGTGACCTTTAACACCTAAAAGTCACTGTCAGTGTCCTTCAGGGGCTTCGCTTTCCGAACTCTCTAGCCCAGGTTTGAATAGTATACGTGTTGTCCGCGTGCTAGACACGCGATAAGAAATGGTCTGGTTCCCCCTAGTTCCTTATTATCCTATTTTAATTAAATCTATTCAATAAATTAGAAATATGGCGGGTTTATGTCACACGAGCTATAAAATAGTATACGCTAATCGTGTCTTACGTAAGGTTATTAATGCACGGCGTTTAGCACCCTCGCTATTCGGGCGGGGCGCTAACTTCGCGCCGTGCAATAATGGACTACTTAGATAAGTCACACGTATCGTAATTCGTAAATAATGACCCTTGTCCAAATATTGTGGAGTGTACAATTTGCGTCACGAATTTTGACATCTATGAATTCAGACAAGTGAAATTTTAAGTTGCGTCTTATACTGGGTAGCTTGGAATCCCCTTTTTTAGTTTTTATCAAATATCTCAAAAACTAGCCGTCCTAGGTCAAAAATAATTAAATTCTCATCCCCCCCTTATGTTACACCCCCTCAGGATTCTTGAGTACAGATTACTGGATGACCTCTTATATTAACCTTGACCTTTTTCAAAATATTTTCGGTTATTTAACATGCGGCGTGTATTGAAATTCTGATTGCGTTATACCAACGTGACCTTTAACACCTAAAAGTCACTGTCAGTGTCCTTCAGGGGCTTCGCTTTCCGAACTCCCTAGCCCAGGTTTGAATAGTATACGTGTTGTCCGCGTGCTAAACACGCGATTAGAAATAGTCTACTTCCCTGCAGTTCCTTATTATCCTATTTTAATTAAATCTATTCAATAAATTAGAAATATGGCGGGTTTATGTCACACGAGCTATATAATAGTATACGCTAATCGTGTCTTATGTAAGGCTATTAATGCACGGCGTTTAGCACCCTCGCTATTCGGGCGGGGTGCTAACTTCGCGCCGTGCAATAATGGACTACTTAGATAAGTCACACGTATCGTAATTCGTAAATAATGACCCTTGTCCAAATATTGTGGAGTGTACAGTTTGCGTCACGAATTTTGACATCTATGAATTCAGACAAGTGAAATTTTAAGTTGCGTCTTATACTGGGTAGCTTGGAATCCCCTTTTTTAGTTTTTATCAAATATCTCAAAAACTAGCCGTCCTAGGTCAAAAATAATGAAATTCTCATTCCCCCCTTATGTTACACTCCATCAGGATTCTTGAGTACAGATTACTGGATGACCTCTTATATTAACCTTGACCTTTTTCAAAATATTTTCGGTTATTTGACATGCGGCGTGTATTGAAATTCTGATTGCCTTATACCAACGTGACCTTTAACACCTAAAAGTCACTGTCAGTGTCCTTCAGGGGCTTCGCTTTCCGAACTCCCTAGCCCAGGTTTGAATAGTATACGTGTTGTCCGCGTGCTAAACACGCGATTAGAAATAGTCTACTTCCCTGCAGTTCCTTATTATCCTATTTGAATGAAATCTATTCAATAAATTAGAAATATGGCGGATTTATATCACATGAGCTATAAAATAATACACGTTAATCGTGTCTTACGTAAGGCTTTTAATGCACGGCTTTTAGCACCCTCGCTGGGCTCGGGCGGGAGCCAAACTTCGCGCCGTGCAATAATGGACTACTTAGATAAGTCACACGTATCGTAATTCGTAAAAAATGACCCTTGTCCAAATATTGTGGAGTGTACAGTTTGCGTCACGAATTTTGACATCTATGAATTCAGACAAGTGAAATTGTAAGTTGCGTCTTATACTGGGTAGCTTGGAATCCCCTTTTTTAGTTTTTATCAAATATCTCAAAAACTAGCCGTCCTAGGTCAAAAATAATGAAATTCTCATCCCCCCCTTATGTTACACCCCCTCAGGATTCTTGAGTACAGATGACTGGATGACCTCTTATATTAACCTTGACCTTTTTCAAAATTGTTTCGGGTATTTGACATGCGGCGTGTATTGAAATTGTAATTGTGTGTGTGATTGCGTTATACTAACGTGACCTTAAACACCTAAAAGTCACTATCAGTGTCCTTCAGGGGCTTCGCTTTCCGAACTCTCTAGCCCAGGTTTGAATAATATACGTGTTGTCCGCGTGCTAAACACGCGATTAGAAATGGTCTGCTTCCCTCCAGTTCCTTATTATCCTATTTTAATTAAATCTTTTCAATAAATTAGAAATATGGCGGGTTTATGTCACACGAGCTATAAAATAGTATACGCTAATCGTGTCTTACGTAAGGTTATTAATGCACGGCGTTTAGCACCCTCGCTATTCGGGCGGGGCGCTAACTTCGCGCCGTGCAATAATGGACTACTTAGATAAGTCACACGTATCGTAATTCGTAAATAATGACCCTTGTCCAAATATTGTGGAGTGTACAGTTTGCGTCACGAATTTTGACATCTATGAATTCAGACAAGTGAAATTTTAAGTTGCGTCTTATACTGGGTAGCTTGGAATCCCCTTTTTTAGTTTTTATCAAATATCTCAAAAACTAGCCGTCCTAGGTCAAAAATAATGAAATTCTCATCCCCCCCTTATGTTACACCCCCTCAGGATTCTTGAGTACAGATTACTGGATGACCTCTTATATTAACCTTGACCTTTTTCAAAATATTTTCGGTTATTTAACATGCGGCGTGTATTGAAATTCTGATTGCGTTATACCAACGTGACCTTTAACACCTAAAAGTCACTGTCAGTGTCCTTCAGGGGCTTCGCTTTCCGAACTCTCTAGCCCAGGTTTGAATAGTATACGTGTTGTCCGCGTGCTAAACACGCGATTAGAAATAGTCTACTTCCCTGCAGTTCCTTATTATCCTATTTTAATTAAATCTATTCAATAAATTAGAAATATGGCGGGTTTATGTCACACGAGCTATAAAATAGTATACGCTAATCGTGTCTTATGTAAGGCTATTAATGCACGGCGTTTAGCACCCTCGCTATTCGGGCGGGGTGCTAACTTCGCGCCTTGCAATAATGGACTACTTAGATAAGTCACACGTATCGTAATTCGTAAATAATGACCCTTGTCCAAATATTGTGGAGTGTACAGTTTGCGTCACGAATTTTGACATCTATGAATTCAGACAAGTGAAATTTTAAGTTGCGTCTTATACTGGGTAGCTTGGAATCCCCTTTTTTAGTTTTTATCAAATATCTCAAAAACTAGCCGTCCTAGGTCAAAAATAATGAAATTCTCATCCCCCCCTTATGTTACACTCCATCAGGATTCTTGAGTACAGATTACTGGATGACCTCTTATATTAACCTTGACCTTTTTCAAAATATTTTCGGTTATTTGACATGCGGCGTGTATTGAAATTCTGATTGCCTTATACCAACGTGACCTTTAACACCTAAAAGTCACTGTCAGTGTCCTTCAGGGGCTTCGCTTTCCGAACTCCCTAGCCCAGGTTTGAATAGTATACGTGTTGTCCGCGTGCTAAACACGCGATTAGAAATAGTCTACTTCCCTGAAGTTCCTTATTATCCTATTTGAATGAAATCTATTCAATAAATTAGAAATATGGCGGATTTATGTCACATGAGCTATAAAATAATATACGTTAATCGTGTCTTACGTAAGGCTATTAATGCACGGCTTTTAGCACCCTCACTAGGCTCGGGCGGAAGCCTAACTTCGCGCCGTGCAATAATGGACTACTTAGATAAGTCACACGTATCGTAATTCGTAAAAAATGACCCTTGTCCAAATATTGTGGAGTATACAGTTTGCGTCACGAATTTTGACATCTATAAATTTAGACAAGTGAAATTGTAAGTTGCCTCTTATACTGGGTAGCTTGGAATCCCCTTTTTTAGTTTTTATCAAATATCTATAAAACTAGCCGTCCTAGGTCAAAAATAATGAAATTCTCATCTCCCCCTTATGTTACACCCCCTCAGGATTCTTGAGTAGAGATTACTGGATGACCTCTTATATTAATCTAGACCTTTTTCAAAATATTTTCGGTTATTTGATATGCGGCGTGTATTGAAATTGTTATTGCGTTATACTAACGTGACCTTTAACACCTAAAAGTCACTGTCAGTGTCCTTCAGGGGCTTCGCTTTCCGAACTCTCTAGCCCAGGTTTGAATAGTATACGTGTTGTCCGCGTGCTAAACACGCGATAAGAAATGGTCTGGTTCCCCCTAGTTCCTTATTATCCTATTTTAATTAAATCTATTCAATAAATTAGAAATATGGCGGGTTTATGTCACACGAGCTATAAAATAGTATACGCTAATCGTGTCTTACGTAAGGTTATTAATGCACGGCGTTTAGCACCCTCGCTATTCGGGCGGGGCGCTAACTTCGCGCCGTGCAATAATGGACTACTTAGATAAGTCACACGTATCGTAATTCGTAAATAATGACCCTTGTCCAAATATTGTGGAGTGTACAATTTGCGTCACGAATTTTGACATCTATGAATTCAGACAAGTGAAATTTTAAGTTGCGTCTTATACTGGGTAGCTTGGAATCCCCTTTTTTAGTTTTTATCAAATATCTCAAAAACTAGCCGTCCTAGGTCAAAAATAATTAAATTCTCATCCCCCCCTTATGTTACACCCCCTCAGGATTCTTGAGTACAGATTACTGGATGACCTCTTATATTAACCTTGACCTTTTTCAAAATATTTTCGGTTATTTAACATGCGGCGTGTATTGAAATTCTGATTGCGTTATACCAACGTGACCTTTAACACCTAAAAGTCACTGTCAGTGTCCTTCAGGGGCTTCGCTTTCCGAACTCCCTAGCCCAGGTTTGAATAGTATACGTGTTGTCCGCGTGCTAAACACGCGATTAGAAATAGTCTACTTCCCTGCAGTTCCTTATTATCCTATTTTAATTAAATCTATTCAATAAATTAGAAATATGGCGGGTTTATGTCACACGAGCTATATAATAGTATACGCTAATCGTGTCTTATGTAAGGCTATTAATGCACGGCGTTTAGCACCCTCGCTATTCGGGCGGGGTGCTAACTTCGCGCCGTGCAATAATGGACTACTTAGATAAGTCACACGTATCGTAATTCGTAAATAATGACCCTTGTCCAAATATTGTGGAGTGTACAGTTTGCGTCACGAATTTTGACATCTATGAATTCAGACAAGTGAAATTTTAAGTTGCGTCTTATACTGGGTAGCTTGGAATCCCCTTTTTTAGTTTTTATCAAATATCTCAAAAACTAGCCGTCCTAGGTCAAAAATAATGAAATTCTCATTCCCCCCTTATGTTACACTCCATCAGGATTCTTGAGTACAGATTACTGGATGACCTCTTATATTAACCTTGACCTTTTTCAAAATATTTTCGGTTATTTGACATGCGGCGTGTATTGAAATTCTGATTGCCTTATACCAACGTGACCTTTAACACCTAAAAGTCACTGTCAGTGTCCTTCAGGGGCTTCGCTTTCCGAACTCCCTAGCCCAGGTTTGAATAGTATACGTGTTGTCCGCGTGCTAAACACGCGATTAGAAATAGTCTACTTCCCTGCAGTTCCTTATTATCCTATTTGAATGAAATCTATTCAATAAATTAGAAATATGGCGGATTTATATCACATGAGCTATAAAATAATACACGTTAATCGTGTCTTACGTAAGGCTTTTAATGCACGGCTTTTAGCACCCTCGCTGGGCTCGGGCGGGAGCCAAACTTCGCGCCGTGCAATAATGGACTACTTAGATAAGTCACACGTATCGTAATTCGTAAAAAATGACCCTTGTCCAAATATTGTGGAGTGTACAGTTTGCGTCACGAATTTTGACATCTATGAATTCAGACAAGTGAAATTGTAAGTTGCGTCTTATACTGGGTAGCTTGGAATCCCCTTTTTTAGTTTTTATCAAATATCTCAAAAACTAGCCGTCCTAGGTCAAAAATAATGAAATTCTCATCCCCCCCTTATGTTACACCCCCTCAGGATTCTTGAGTACAGATGACTGGATGACCTCTTATATTAACCTTGACCTTTTTCAAAATTGTTTCGGGTATTTGACATGCGGCGTGTATTGAAATTGTAATTGTGTGTGTGATTGCGTTATACTAACGTGACCTTAAACACCTAAAAGTCACTATCAGTGTCCTTCAGGGGCTTCGCTTTCCGAACTCTCTAGCCCAGGTTTGAATAATATACGTGTTGTCCGCGTGCTAAACACGCGATTAGAAATGGTCTGCTTCCCTCCAGTTCCTTATTATCCTATTTTAATTAAATCTTTTCAATAAATTAGAAATATGGCGGGTTTATGTCACACGAGCTATAAAATAGTATACGCTAATCGTGTCTTACGTAAGGCTATTAATGAACGGCGTTTAGCACCCTCGCTATTCGGGCGGGAGCGTAACTTCGCGCCGTGCAATAATGGACTACTTAGATAAGTCACACGTATCGTAATTCGTAAATAATGACCTTTGTCCAAATATTGTGGAGTGTACAGTTTGCGTCACGAATTTTGACATCTATGAGTTCAGACAAGTGAAATTGTAAGTTGCGTCTTATACTGGGTAGCTTGGAATCCCCTTTTTTAGTTTTTATCAAATATCTATAAAACTAGCCGTCCTAGGTCAAAAATAATGAAATTCTCATCTCCCCCTTATGTTACACCCCCTCAGGATTCTTGAGTAGAGATTACTGGATGACCTCTTATATTAATCTAGACCTTTTTCAAAATATTTTCGGTTATTTGATATGCGGCGTGTATTGAAATTGTTATTGCGTTATACTAACGTGACCTTTAACACCTAAAAGTCACTGTCAGTGTCCTTCAGGGGCTTCGCTTTCCGAACTCTCTAGCCCAGGTTTGAATAGTATACGTGTTGTCCGCGTGCTAAACACGCGATAAGAAATGGTCTGGTTCCCCCTAGTTCCTTATTATCCTATTTTAATTAAATCTATTCAATAAATTAGAAATATGGCGGGTTTATGTCACACGAGCTATAAAATAGTATACGCTAATCGTGTCTTACGTAAGGTTATTAATGCACGGCGTTTAGCACCCTCGCTATTCGGGCGGGGCGCTAACTTCGCGCCGTGCAATAATGGACTACTTAGATAAGTCACACGTATCGTAATTCGTAAATAATGACCCTTGTCCAAATATTGTGGAGTGTACAATTTGCGTCACGAATTTTGACATCTATGAATTCAGACAAGTGAAATTTTAAGTTGCGTCTTATACTGGGTAGCTTGGAATCCCCTTTTTTAGTTTTTATCAAATATCTCAAAAACTAGCCGTCCTAGGTCAAAAATAATTAAATTCTCATCCCCCCCTTATGTTACACCCCCTCAGGATTCTTGAGTACAGATTACTGGATGACCTCTTATATTAACCTTGACCTTTTTCAAAATATTTTCGGTTATTTAACATGCGGCGTGTATTGAAATTCTGATTGCGTTATACCAACGTGACCTTTAACACCTAAAAGTCACTGTCAGTGTCCTTCAGGGGCTTCGCTTTCCGAACTCCCTAGCCCAGGTTTGAATAGTATACGTGTTGTCCGCGTGCTAAACACGCGATTAGAAATAGTCTACTTCCCTGCAGTTCCTTATTATCCTATTTTAATTAAATCTATTCAATAAATTAGAAATATGGCGGGTTTATGTCACACGAGCTATATAATAGTATACGCTAATCGTGTCTTATGTAAGGCTATTAATGCACGGCGTTTAGCACCCTCGCTATTCGGGCGGGGTGCTAACTTCGCGCCGTGCAATAATGGACTACTTAGATAAGTCACACGTATCGTAATTCGTAAATAATGACCCTTGTCCAAATATTGTGGAGTGTACAGTTTGCGTCACGAATTTTGACATCTATGAATTCAGACAAGTGAAATTTTAAGTTGCGTCTTATACTGGGTAGCTTGGAATCCCCTTTTTTAGTTTTTATCAAATATCTCAAAAACTAGCCGTCCTAGGTCAAAAATAATGAAATTCTCATTCCCCCCTTATGTTACACTCCATCAGGATTCTTGAGTACAGATTACTGGATGACCTCTTATATTAACCTTGACCTTTTTCAAAATATTTTCGGTTATTTGACATGCGGCGTGTATTGAAATTCTGATTGCCTTATACCAACGTGACCTTTAACACCTAAAAGTCACTGTCAGTGTCCTTCAGGGGCTTCGCTTTCCGAACTCCCTAGCCCAGGTTTGAATAGTATACGTGTTGTCCGCGTGCTAAACACGCGATTAGAAATAGTCTACTTCCCTGCAGTTCCTTATTATCCTATTTGAATGAAATCTATTCAATAAATTAGAAATATGGCGGATTTATATCACATGAGCTATAAAATAATACACGTTAATCGTGTCTTACGTAAGGCTTTTAATGCACGGCTTTTAGCACCCTCGCTGGGCTCGGGCGGGAGCCAAACTTCGCGCCGTGCAATAATGGACTACTTAGATAAGTCACACGTATCGTAATTCGTAAAAAATGACCCTTGTCCAAATATTGTGGAGTGTACAGTTTGCGTCACGAATTTTGACATCTATGAATTCAGACAAGTGAAATTGTAAGTTGCGTCTTATACTGGGTAGCTTGGAATCCCCTTTTTTAGTTTTTATCAAATATCTCAAAAACTAGCCGTCCTAGGTCAAAAATAATGAAATTCTCATCCCCCCCTTATGTTACACCCCCTCAGGATTCTTGAGTACAGATGACTGGATGACCTCTTATATTAACCTTGACCTTTTTCAAAATTGTTTCGGGTATTTGACATGCGGCGTGTATTGAAATTGTAATTGTGTGTGTGATTGCGTTATACTAACGTGACCTTAAACACCTAAAAGTCACTATCAGTGTCCTTCAGGGGCTTCGCTTTCCGAACTCTCTAGCCCAGGTTTGAATAATATACGTGTTGTCCGCGTGCTAAACACGCGATTAGAAATGGTCTGCTTCCCTCCAGTTCCTTATTATCCTATTTTAATTAAATCTTTTCAATAAATTAGAAATATGGCGGGTTTATGTCACACGAGCTATAAAATAGTATACGCTAATCGTGTCTTACGTAAGGCTATTAATGAACGGCGTTTAGCACCCTCGCTATTCGGGCGGGAGCGTAACTTCGCGCCGTGCAATAATGGACTACTTAGATAAGTCACACGTATCGTAATTCGTAAATAATGACCTTTGTCCAAATATTGTGGAGTGTACAGTTTGCGTCACGAATTTTGACATCTATGAGTTCAGACAAGTGAAATTGTAAGTTGCGTCTTATACTGGGTAGCTTGGAATCCCCTTTTTTAGTTTTTATCAAATATCTCAAAAACTAGCCGTCCTAGGTCAAAAATAATGAAATTCTCATCTCACCCTTATGTTACACCCCCTTAGGATTCTTGAGTACAGATTACTGGATTACCTCTTGTATTAACCTAGACCTTTTTCAAAATATTTTCGGTTATTTGATATGCGGCGTGTATTGAAATGGGTTTATGTCACACGAGCTATAAAATAGTATACGCTAATCGTGTCTTACGTAAGGCTATTAATGCACGGCGTTTAGCACCCTCGCTATTCGGGCGGGGCGCTAACTTCGCGCCGTGCAATAATGGACTACTTAGATAAGTCACACGTATCGTAATTCGTAAATAATGACCCTTCTCCAAATATTGTAGAGTGTACAGTTTGCGTCACGAATTTTGACATCTATGAATTCAGACAAGTGAAATTGTAAGTTGCGTCTTATACTGGGTAGCTTGGAATCCCCTTTTTTAGTTTTTATCAAATATCTCAAAAACTAGCCGTCCTAGGTCAAAAATAATGAAATTCTCATCCCCCCCTTATGTTACACCCCCTCAGGATTCTTGAGTACAGATGACTGGATGACCTCTTATATTAACCTTGACCTTTTTCAAAATATTTTCGGTTATTCGACATGCGGCGTGTATTGAAATGGGTTTATGTCACACGAGCTATAAAATAGTATACGCTAATCGTGTCTTACGTAAGGCTATTAATGCACGGCGTTTAGCACCCTCGCTATTCGGGCGGGGCGCTAACTTCGCGCCGTGCAATAATGGACTACTTAGATAAGTCACACGTATCGTAATTCGTAAATAATGACCCTTGTCCAAATATTGTGGAGTGTACAGTTTGCGTCACGAATTTTGACATCTATGAATTCAGACAAGTGAAATTGTAAGTTGCGTCTTATACTGGGTAGCTTGGAATCCCCTTTTTTAGTTTTTATCAAATATCTCAAAAACTAGCCGTCCTAGGTCAAAAATAATGAAATTCTCATCCCCCCCTTATGTTACTCCCCCTTAGGATTCTTGAGTACAGATTACTGGATTACCTCTTATATTAACCTTGACCTTTTTCAAAATTGTTTCGGGTATTTGACATGCGGCGTGTATTGAAATTGTAATTGTGTGTGTGATTGCGTTATACTAACGTGACCTTAAACACCTAAAAGTCACTATCAGTGTCCTTCAGGGGCTTCGCTTTCCGAACTCTCTAGCCCAGGTTTGAATAGTATACGTGTTGTCCGCGTGCTAAACACGCGATTAGAAATAGTCTACTTCCCTGCAGTTCCTTATTATCCTATTTGAATGAAATCTATTCAATAAATTAGAAATATGGCGGATTTATGTCACATGAGCTATAAAATAGTATACGTTAATCGTGTCTTACGTAAGGCTATTAATGCACGGCTTTTAGCACCCTCGCTAGGCTCGGGCGGGAGCCTAACTTCGCGCCGTGCAATAATGGACTACTTAGATAAGTCACACGTATCGTAATTCGTAAATAATGACCCTTGTTCAAATATTGTGGAGTGTACAGTTTGCGTCACGAATTTTGACATCTATGAATTCAGACAAGTGAAATTGTAAGTGGCGTCTTATACTGGGTAGCTTGGAATCCCCTTTTTTAGTTTTTATCAAATATCTCAAAAACTAGCCGTCCTAGGTCAAAAATAATGAAATTCTCATCTCACCCTTATGTTACACCCCCTTAGGATTCTTGAGTACAGATTACTGGATTACCTCTTATATTAACCTAGACCTTTTTCAAAATATTTTCGGTTATTTGATATGCGGCGTGTATTGAAATGGGTTTATGTCACACGAGCTATAAAATAGTATACGCTAATCGTGTCTTACGTAAGGCTATTAATGCACGGCGTTTAGCACCCTCGCTATTCGGGCGGGGCGCTAACTTCGCGCCGTGCAATAATGGACTACTTAGATAAGTCACACGTATCGTAATTCGTAAATAATGACCCTTGTCCAAATATTGTGGAGTGTACAGTTTGCGTCACGAATTTTGACATCTATGAATTCAGACAAGTGAAATTGTAAGTTGCGTCTTATACTGGGTAGCTTGGAATCCCCTTTTTTAGTTTTTATCAAATATCTCAAAAACTAGCCGTCCTAGGTCAAAAATAATGAAATTCTCATCCCCCCCTTATGTTACACCCCCTCAGGATTCTTCAGTACAGATGACTGGATGACCTCCTATATTAACCTTGACCTTTTTCAAAATTGTTTCGGGTATTTGACATGCGGCGTGTATTGAAATTGTAATTGTGTGTGTGATTGCGTTATACTAACGTGACCTTAAACACCTAAAAGTCACTATCAGTGTCCTTCAGGGGCTTCGCTTTCCGAACTCTCTAGCCCAGGTTTGAATAGTATACGTGTTGTCCGCGTGCTAAACACGCGATTAGAAATGGTCTGCTTCCCTCCAGTTCCTTATTATCCTATTTTAATTAAATCTATTCAATAAATTAGAAATATGGCGGGTTTATGTCACACGAGCTATAAAATAGTATACGCTAATCGTGTCTTACGTAAGGTTATTAATGCACGGCGTTTAGCACCCTCGCTATTCGGGCGGGGTGCTAACTTCGCGCCTTGCAATAATGGACTACTTAGATAAGTCACACGTATCGTAATTCGTAAATAATGACCCTTGTCCAAATATTGTGGAGTGTACAGTTTGCGTCACGAATTTTGACATCTATGAATTCAGACAAGTGAAATTTTAAGTTGCGTCTTATACTGGGTAGCTTGGAATCCCCTTTTTTAGTTTTTATCAAATATCTCAAAAACTAGCCGTCCTAGGTCAAAAATAATGAAATTCTCATCCCCCCCTTATGTTACACTCCATCAGGATTCTTGAGTACAGATTACTGGATGACCTCTTATATTAACCTTGACCTTTTTCAAAATATTTTCGGTTATTTGACATGCGGCGTGTATTGAAATTCTGATTGCCTTATACCAACGTGACCTTTAACACCTAAAAGTCACTGTCAGTGTCCTTCAGGGGCTTCGCTTTCCGAACTCCCTAGCCCAGGTTTGAATAGTATACGTGTTGTCCGCGTGCTAAACACGCGATTAGAAATAGTCTACTTCCCTGAAGTTCCTTATTATCCTATTTGAATGAAATCTATTCAATAAATTAGAAATATGGCGGATTTATGTCACATGAGCTATAAAATAATATACGTTAATCGTGTCTTACGTAAGGCTATTAATGCACGGCTTTTAGCACCCTCACTAGGCTCGGGCGGAAGCCTAACTTCGCGCCGTGCAATAATGGACTACTTAGATAAGTCACACGTATCGTAATTCGTAAAAAATGACCCTTGTCCAAATATTGTGGAGTATACAGTTTGCGTCACGAATTTTGACATCTATAAATTTAGACAAGTGAAATTGTAAGTTGCCTCTTATACTGGGTAGCTTGGAATCCCCTTTTTTAGTTTTTATCAAATATCTATAAAACTAGCCGTCCTAGGTCAAAAATAATGAAATTCTCATCTCCCCCTTATGTTACACCCCCTCAGGATTCTTGAGTAGAGATTACTGGATGACCTCTTATATTAATCTAGACCTTTTTCAAAATATTTTCGGTTATTTGATATGCGGCGTGTATTGAAATTGTTATTGCGTTATACTAACGTGACCTTTAACACCTAAAAGTCACTGTCAGTGTCCTTCAGGGGCTTCGCTTTCCGAACTCTCTAGCCCAGGTTTGAATAGTATACGTGTTGTCCGCGTGCTAGACACGCGATAAGAAATGGTCTGGTTCCCCCTAGTTCCTTATTATCCTATTTTAATTAAATCTATTCAATAAATTAGAAATATGGCGGGTTTATGTCACACGAGCTATAAAATAGTATACGCTAATCGTGTCTTACGTAAGGTTATTAATGCACGGCGTTTAGCACCCTCGCTATTCGGGCGGGGCGCTAACTTCGCGCCGTGCAATAATGGACTACTTAGATAAGTCACACGTATCGTAATTCGTAAATAATGACCCTTGTCCAAATATTGTGGAGTGTACAATTTGCGTCACGAATTTTGACATCTATGAATTCAGACAAGTGAAATTTTAAGTTGCGTCTTATACTGGGTAGCTTGGAATCCCCTTTTTTAGTTTTTATCAAATATCTCAAAAACTAGCCGTCCTAGGTCAAAAATAATTAAATTCTCATCCCCCCCTTATGTTACACCCCCTCAGGATTCTTGAGTACAGATTACTGGATGACCTCTTATATTAACCTTGACCTTTTTCAAAATATTTTCGGTTATTTAACATGCGGCGTGTATTGAAATTCTGATTGCGTTATACCAACGTGACCTTTAACACCTAAAAGTCACTGTCAGTGTCCTTCAGGGGCTTCGCTTTCCGAACTCCCTAGCCCAGGTTTGAATAGTATACGTGTTGTCCGCGTGCTAAACACGCGATTAGAAATAGTCTACTTCCCTGCAGTTCCTTATTATCCTATTTTAATTAAATCTATTCAATAAATTAGAAATATGGCGGGTTTATGTCACACGAGCTATATAATAGTATACGCTAATCGTGTCTTATGTAAGGCTATTAATGCACGGCGTTTAGCACCCTCGCTATTCGGGCGGGGTGCTAACTTCGCGCCGTGCAATAATGGACTACTTAGATAAGTCACACGTATCGTAATTCGTAAATAATGACCCTTGTCCAAATATTGTGGAGTGTACAGTTTGCGTCACGAATTTTGACATCTATGAATTCAGACAAGTGAAATTTTAAGTTGCGTCTTATACTGGGTAGCTTGGAATCCCCTTTTTTAGTTTTTATCAAATATCTCAAAAACTAGCCGTCCTAGGTCAAAAATAATGAAATTCTCATTCCCCCCTTATGTTACACTCCATCAGGATTCTTGAGTACAGATTACTGGATGACCTCTTATATTAACCTTGACCTTTTTCAAAATATTTTCGGTTATTTGACATGCGGCGTGTATTGAAATTCTGATTGCCTTATACCAACGTGACCTTTAACACCTAAAAGTCACTGTCAGTGTCCTTCAGGGGCTTCGCTTTCCGAACTCCCTAGCCCAGGTTTGAATAGTATACGTGTTGTCCGCGTGCTAAACACGCGATTAGAAATAGTCTACTTCCCTGCAGTTCCTTATTATCCTATTTGAATGAAATCTATTCAATAAATTAGAAATATGGCGGATTTATATCACATGAGCTATAAAATAATACACGTTAATCGTGTCTTACGTAAGGCTTTTAATGCACGGCTTTTAGCACCCTCGCTGGGCTCGGGCGGGAGCCAAACTTCGCGCCGTGCAATAATGGACTACTTAGATAAGTCACACGTATCGTAATTCGTAAAAAATGACCCTTGTCCAAATATTGTGGAGTGTACAGTTTGCGTCACGAATTTTGACATCTATGAATTCAGACAAGTGAAATTGTAAGTTGCGTCTTATACTGGGTAGCTTGGAATCCCCTTTTTTAGTTTTTATCAAATATCTCAAAAACTAGCCGTCCTAGGTCAAAAATAATGAAATTCTCATCCCCCCCTTATGTTACACCCCCTCAGGATTCTTGAGTACAGATGACTGGATGACCTCTTATATTAACCTTGACCTTTTTCAAAATTGTTTCGGGTATTTGACATGCGGCGTGTATTGAAATTGTAATTGTGTGTGTGATTGCGTTATACTAACGTGACCTTAAACACCTAAAAGTCACTATCAGTGTCCTTCAGGGGCTTCGCTTTCCGAACTCTCTAGCCCAGGTTTGAATAATATACGTGTTGTCCGCGTGCTAAACACGCGATTAGAAATGGTCTGCTTCCCTCCAGTTCCTTATTATCCTATTTTAATTAAATCTTTTCAATAAATTAGAAATATGGCGGGTTTATGTCACACGAGCTATAAAATAGTATACGCTAATCGTGTCTTACGTAAGGTTATTAATGCACGGCGTTTAGCACCCTCGCTATTCGGGCGGGGCGCTAACTTCGCGCCGTGCAATAATGGACTACTTAGATAAGTCACACGTATCGTAATTCGTAAATAATGACCCTTGTCCAAATATTGTGGAGTGTACAGTTTGCGTCACGAATTTTGACATCTATGAATTCAGACAAGTGAAATTTTAAGTTGCGTCTTATACTGGGTAGCTTGGAATCCCCTTTTTTAGTTTTTATCAAATATCTCAAAAACTAGCCGTCCTAGGTCAAAAATAATGAAATTCTCATCCCCCCCTTATGTTACACCCCCTCAGGATTCTTGAGTACAGATTACTGGATGACCTCTTATATTAACCTTGACCTTTTTCAAAATATTTTCGGTTATTTAACATGCGGCGTGTATTGAAATTCTGATTGCGTTATACCAACGTGACCTTTAACACCTAAAAGTCACTGTCAGTGTCCTTCAGGGGCTTCGCTTTCCGAACTCTCTAGCCCAGGTTTGAATAGTATACGTGTTGTCCGCGTGCTAAACACGCGATTAGAAATAGTCTACTTCCCTGCAGTTCCTTATTATCCTATTTTAATTAAATCTATTCAATAAATTAGAAATATGGCGGGTTTATGTCACACGAGCTATAAAATAGTATACGCTAATCGTGTCTTATGTAAGGCTATTAATGCACGGCGTTTAGCACCCTCGCTATTCGGGCGGGGTGCTAACTTCGCGCCTTGCAATAATGGACTACTTAGATAAGTCACACGTATCGTAATTCGTAAATAATGACCCTTGTCCAAATATTGTGGAGTGTACAGTTTGCGTCACGAATTTTGACATCTATGAATTCAGACAAGTGAAATTTTAAGTTGCGTCTTATACTGGGTAGCTTGGAATCCCCTTTTTTAGTTTTTATCAAATATCTCAAAAACTAGCCGTCCTAGGTCAAAAATAATGAAATTCTCATCCCCCCCTTATGTTACACTCCATCAGGATTCTTGAGTACAGATTACTGGATGACCTCTTATATTAACCTTGACCTTTTTCAAAATATTTTCGGTTATTTGACATGCGGCGTGTATTGAAATTCTGATTGCCTTATACCAACGTGACCTTTAACACCTAAAAGTCACTGTCAGTGTCCTTCAGGGGCTTCGCTTTCCGAACTCCCTAGCCCAGGTTTGAATAGTATACGTGTTGTCCGCGTGCTAAACACGCGATTAGAAATAGTCTACTTCCCTGAAGTTCCTTATTATCCTATTTGAATGAAATCTATTCAATAAATTAGAAATATGGCGGATTTATGTCACATGAGCTATAAAATAATATACGTTAATCGTGTCTTACGTAAGGCTATTAATGCACGGCTTTTAGCACCCTCACTAGGCTCGGGCGGAAGCCTAACTTCGCGCCGTGCAATAATGGACTACTTAGATAAGTCACACGTATCGTAATTCGTAAAAAATGACCCTTGTCCAAATATTGTGGAGTATACAGTTTGCGTCACGAATTTTGACATCTATAAATTTAGACAAGTGAAATTGTAAGTTGCCTCTTATACTGGGTAGCTTGGAATCCCCTTTTTTAGTTTTTATCAAATATCTATAAAACTAGCCGTCCTAGGTCAAAAATAATGAAATTCTCATCTCCCCCTTATGTTACACCCCCTCAGGATTCTTGAGTAGAGATTACTGGATGACCTCTTATATTAATCTAGACCTTTTTCAAAATATTTTCGGTTATTTGATATGCGGCGTGTATTGAAATTGTTATTGCGTTATACTAACGTGACCTTTAACACCTAAAAGTCACTGTCAGTGTCCTTCAGGGGCTTCGCTTTCCGAACTCTCTAGCCCAGGTTTGAATAGTATACGTGTTGTCCGCGTGCTAAACACGCGATAAGAAATGGTCTGGTTCCCCCTAGTTCCTTATTATCCTATTTTAATTAAATCTATTCAATAAATTAGAAATATGGCGGGTTTATGTCACACGAGCTATAAAATAGTATACGCTAATCGTGTCTTACGTAAGGTTATTAATGCACGGCGTTTAGCACCCTCGCTATTCGGGCGGGGCGCTAACTTCGCGCCGTGCAATAATGGACTACTTAGATAAGTCACACGTATCGTAATTCGTAAATAATGACCCTTGTCCAAATATTGTGGAGTGTACAATTTGCGTCACGAATTTTGACATCTATGAATTCAGACAAGTGAAATTTTAAGTTGCGTCTTATACTGGGTAGCTTGGAATCCCCTTTTTTAGTTTTTATCAAATATCTCAAAAACTAGCCGTCCTAGGTCAAAAATAATTAAATTCTCATCCCCCCCTTATGTTACACCCCCTCAGGATTCTTGAGTACAGATTACTGGATGACCTCTTATATTAACCTTGACCTTTTTCAAAATATTTTCGGTTATTTAACATGCGGCGTGTATTGAAATTCTGATTGCGTTATACCAACGTGACCTTTAACACCTAAAAGTCACTGTCAGTGTCCTTCAGGGGCTTCGCTTTCCGAACTCCCTAGCCCAGGTTTGAATAGTATACGTGTTGTCCGCGTGCTAAACACGCGATTAGAAATAGTCTACTTCCCTGCAGTTCCTTATTATCCTATTTTAATTAAATCTATTCAATAAATTAGAAATATGGCGGGTTTATGTCACACGAGCTATATAATAGTATACGCTAATCGTGTCTTACGTAAGGTTATTAATGCACGGCGTTTAGCACCCTCGCTATTCGGGCGGGGCGCTAACTTCGCGCCGTGCAATAATGGACTACTTAGATAAGTCACACGTATCGTAATTCGTAAATAATGACCCTTGTCCAAATATTGTGGAGTGTACAATTTGCGTCACGAATTTTGACATCTATGAATTCAGACAAGTGAAATTTTAAGTTGCGTCTTATACTGGGTAGCTTGGAATCCCCTTTTTTAGTTTTTATCAAATATCTCAAAAACTAGCCGTCCTAGGTCAAAAATAATTAAATTCTCATCCCCCCCTTATGTTACACCCCCTCAGGATTCTTGAGTACAGATTACTGGATGACCTCTTATATTAACCTTGACCTTTTTCAAAATATTTTCGGTTATTTAACATGCGGCGTGTATTGAAATTCTGATTGCGTTATACCAACGTGACCTTTAACACCTAAAAGTCACTGTCAGTGTCCTTCAGGGGCTTCGCTTTCCGAACTCCCTAGCCCAGGTTTGAATAGTATACGTGTTGTCCGCGTGCTAAACACGCGATTAGAAATAGTCTACTTCCCTGCAGTTCCTTATTATCCTATTTTAATTAAATCTATTCAATAAATTAGAAATATGGCGGGTTTATGTCACACGAGCTATATAATAGTATACGCTAATCGTGTCTTATGTAAGGCTATTAATGCACGGCGTTTAGCACCCTCGCTATTCGGGCGGGGTGCTAACTTCGCGCCGTGCAATAATGGACTACTTAGATAAGTCACACGTATCGTAATTCGTAAATAATGACCCTTGTCCAAATATTGTGGAGTGTACAGTTTGCGTCACGAATTTTGACATCTATGAATTCAGACAAGTGAAATTTTAAGTTGCGTCTTATACTGGGTAGCTTGGAATCCCCTTTTTTAGTTTTTATCAAATATCTCAAAAACTAGCCGTCCTAGGTCAAAAATAATGAAATTCTCATTCCCCCCTTATGTTACACTCCATCAGGATTCTTGAGTACAGATTACTGGATGACCTCTTATATTAACCTTGACCTTTTTCAAAATATTTTCGGTTATTTGACATGCGGCGTGTATTGAAATTCTGATTGCCTTATACCAACGTGACCTTTAACACCTAAAAGTCACTGTCAGTGTCCTTCAGGGGCTTCGCTTTCCGAACTCCCTAGCCCAGGTTTGAATAGTATACGTGTTGTCCGCGTGCTAAACACGCGATTAGAAATAGTCTACTTCCCTGCAGTTCCTTATTATCCTATTTGAATGAAATCTATTCAATAAATTAGAAATATGGCGGATTTATATCACATGAGCTATAAAATAATACACGTTAATCGTGTCTTACGTAAGGCTTTTAATGCACGGCTTTTAGCACCCTCGCTGGGCTCGGGCGGGAGCCAAACTTCGCGCCGTGCAATAATGGACTACTTAGATAAGTCACACGTATCGTAATTCGTAAAAAATGACCCTTGTCCAAATATTGTGGAGTGTACAGTTTGCGTCACGAATTTTGACATCTATGAATTCAGACAAGTGAAATTGTAAGTTGCGTCTTATACTGGGTAGCTTGGAATCCCCTTTTTTAGTTTTTATCAAATATCTCAAAAACTAGCCGTCCTAGGTCAAAAATAATGAAATTCTCATCCCCCCCTTATGTTACACCCCCTCAGGATTCTTGAGTACAGATGACTGGATGACCTCTTATATTAACCTTGACCTTTTTCAAAATTGTTTCGGGTATTTGACATGCGGCGTGTATTGAAATTGTAATTGTGTGTGTGATTGCGTTATACTAACGTGACCTTAAACACCTAAAAGTCACTATCAGTGTCCTTCAGGGGCTTCGCTTTCCGAACTCTCTAGCCCAGGTTTGAATAATATACGTGTTGTCCGCGTGCTAAACACGCGATTAGAAATGGTCTGCTTCCCTCCAGTTCCTTATTATCCTATTTTAATTAAATCTTTTCAATAAATTAGAAATATGGCGGGTTTATGTCACACGAGCTATAAAATAGTATACGCTAATCGTGTCTTACGTAAGGTTATTAATGCACGGCGTTTAGCACCCTCGCTATTCGGGCGGGGCGCTAACTTCGCGCCGTGCAATAATGGACTACTTAGATAAGTCACACGTATCGTAATTCGTAAATAATGACCCTTGTCCAAATATTGTGGAGTGTACAGTTTGCGTCACGAATTTTGACATCTATGAATTCAGACAAGTGAAATTTTAAGTTGCGTCTTATACTGGGTAGCTTGGAATCCCCTTTTTTAGTTTTTATCAAATATCTCAAAAACTAGCCGTCCTAGGTCAAAAATAATGAAATTCTCATCCCCCCCTTATGTTACACCCCCTCAGGATTCTTGAGTACAGATTACTGGATGACCTCTTATATTAACCTTGACCTTTTTCAAAATATTTTCGGTTATTTAACATGCGGCGTGTATTGAAATTCTGATTGCGTTATACCAACGTGACCTTTAACACCTAAAAGTCACTGTCAGTGTCCTTCAGGGGCTTCGCTTTCCGAACTCTCTAGCCCAGGTTTGAATAGTATACGTGTTGTCCGCGTGCTAAACACGCGATTAGAAATAGTCTACTTCCCTGCAGTTCCTTATTATCCTATTTTAATTAAATCTATTCAATAAATTAGAAATATGGCGGGTTTATGTCACACGAGCTATAAAATAGTATACGCTAATCGTGTCTTATGTAAGGCTATTAATGCACGGCGTTTAGCACCCTCGCTATTCGGGCGGGGTGCTAACTTCGCGCCTTGCAATAATGGACTACTTAGATAAGTCACACGTATCGTAATTCGTAAATAATGACCCTTGTCCAAATATTGTGGAGTGTACAGTTTGCGTCACGAATTTTGACATCTATGAATTCAGACAAGTGAAATTTTAAGTTGCGTCTTATACTGGGTAGCTTGGAATCCCCTTTTTTAGTTTTTATCAAATATCTCAAAAACTAGCCGTCCTAGGTCAAAAATAATGAAATTCTCATCCCCCCCTTATGTTACACTCCATCAGGATTCTTGAGTACAGATTACTGGATGACCTCTTATATTAACCTTGACCTTTTTCAAAATATTTTCGGTTATTTGACATGCGGCGTGTATTGAAATTCTGATTGCCTTATACCAACGTGACCTTTAACACCTAAAAGTCACTGTCAGTGTCCTTCAGGGGCTTCGCTTTCCGAACTCCCTAGCCCAGGTTTGAATAGTATACGTGTTGTCCGCGTGCTAAACACGCGATTAGAAATAGTCTACTTCCCTGAAGTTCCTTATTATCCTATTTGAATGAAATCTATTCAATAAATTAGAAATATGGCGGATTTATGTCACATGAGCTATAAAATAATATACGTTAATCGTGTCTTACGTAAGGCTATTAATGCACGGCTTTTAGCACCCTCACTAGGCTCGGGCGGAAGCCTAACTTCGCGCCGTGCAATAATGGACTACTTAGATAAGTCACACGTATCGTAATTCGTAAAAAATGACCCTTGTCCAAATATTGTGGAGTATACAGTTTGCGTCACGAATTTTGACATCTATAAATTTAGACAAGTGAAATTGTAAGTTGCCTCTTATACTGGGTAGCTTGGAATCCCCTTTTTTAGTTTTTATCAAATATCTATAAAACTAGCCGTCCTAGGTCAAAAATAATGAAATTCTCATCTCCCCCTTATGTTACACCCCCTCAGGATTCTTGAGTAGAGATTACTGGATGACCTCTTATATTAATCTAGACCTTTTTCAAAATATTTTCGGTTATTTGATATGCGGCGTGTATTGAAATTGTTATTGCGTTATACTAACGTGACCTTTAACACCTAAAAGTCACTGTCAGTGTCCTTCAGGGGCTTCGCTTTCCGAACTCTCTAGCCCAGGTTTGAATAGTATACGTGTTGTCCGCGTGCTAAACACGCGATAAGAAATGGTCTGGTTCCCCCTAGTTCCTTATTATCCTATTTTAATTAAATCTATTCAATAAATTAGAAATATGGCGGGTTTATGTCACACGAGCTATAAAATAGTATACGCTAATCGTGTCTTACGTAAGGTTATTAATGCACGGCGTTTAGCACCCTCGCTATTCGGGCGGGGCGCTAACTTCGCGCCGTGCAATAATGGACTACTTAGATAAGTCACACGTATCGTAATTCGTAAATAATGACCCTTGTCCAAATATTGTGGAGTGTACAATTTGCGTCACGAATTTTGACATCTATGAATTCAGACAAGTGAAATTTTAAGTTGCGTCTTATACTGGGTAGCTTGGAATCCCCTTTTTTAGTTTTTATCAAATATCTCAAAAACTAGCCGTCCTAGGTCAAAAATAATTAAATTCTCATCCCCCCCTTATGTTACACCCCCTCAGGATTCTTGAGTACAGATTACTGGATGACCTCTTATATTAACCTTGACCTTTTTCAAAATATTTTCGGTTATTTAACATGCGGCGTGTATTGAAATTCTGATTGCGTTATACCAACGTGACCTTTAACACCTAAAAGTCACTGTCAGTGTCCTTCAGGGGCTTCGCTTTCCGAACTCCCTAGCCCAGGTTTGAATAGTATACGTGTTGTCCGCGTGCTAAACACGCGATTAGAAATAGTCTACTTCCCTGCAGTTCCTTATTATCCTATTTTAATTAAATCTATTCAATAAATTAGAAATATGGCGGGTTTATGTCACACGAGCTATATAATAGTATACGCTAATCGTGTCTTATGTAAGGCTATTAATGCACGGCGTTTAGCACCCTCGCTATTCGGGCGGGGTGCTAACTTCGCGCCGTGCAATAATGGACTACTTAGATAAGTCACACGTATCGTAATTCGTAAATAATGACCCTTGTCCAAATATTGTGGAGTGTACAGTTTGCGTCACGAATTTTGACATCTATGAATTCAGACAAGTGAAATTTTAAGTTGCGTCTTATACTGGGTAGCTTGGAATCCCCTTTTTTAGTTTTTATCAAATATCTCAAAAACTAGCCGTCCTAGGTCAAAAATAATGAAATTCTCATTCCCCCCTTATGTTACACTCCATCAGGATTCTTGAGTACAGATTACTGGATGACCTCTTATATTAACCTTGACCTTTTTCAAAATATTTTCGGTTATTTGACATGCGGCGTGTATTGAAATTCTGATTGCCTTATACCAACGTGACCTTTAACACCTAAAAGTCACTGTCAGTGTCCTTCAGGGGCTTCGCTTTCCGAACTCCCTAGCCCAGGTTTGAATAGTATACGTGTTGTCCGCGTGCTAAACACGCGATTAGAAATAGTCTACTTCCCTGCAGTTCCTTATTATCCTATTTGAATGAAATCTATTCAATAAATTAGAAATATGGCGGATTTATATCACATGAGCTATAAAATAATACACGTTAATCGTGTCTTACGTAAGGCTTTTAATGCACGGCTTTTAGCACCCTCGCTGGGCTCGGGCGGGAGCCAAACTTCGCGCCGTGCAATAATGGACTACTTAGATAAGTCACACGTATCGTAATTCGTAAAAAATGACCCTTGTCCAAATATTGTGGAGTGTACAGTTTGCGTCACGAATTTTGACATCTATGAATTCAGACAAGTGAAATTGTAAGTTGCGTCTTATACTGGGTAGCTTGGAATCCCCTTTTTTAGTTTTTATCAAATATCTCAAAAACTAGCCGTCCTAGGTCAAAAATAATGAAATTCTCATCCCCCCCTTATGTTACACCCCCTCAGGATTCTTGAGTACAGATGACTGGATGACCTCTTATATTAACCTTGACCTTTTTCAAAATTGTTTCGGGTATTTGACATGCGGCGTGTATTGAAATTGTAATTGTGTGTGTGATTGCGTTATACTAACGTGACCTTAAACACCTAAAAGTCACTATCAGTGTCCTTCAGGGGCTTCGCTTTCCGAACTCTCTAGCCCAGGTTTGAATAATATACGTGTTGTCCGCGTGCTAAACACGCGATTAGAAATGGTCTGCTTCCCTCCAGTTCCTTATTATCCTATTTTAATTAAATCTTTTCAATAAATTAGAAATATGGCGGGTTTATGTCACACGAGCTATAAAATAGTATACGCTAATCGTGTCTTACGTAAGGCTATTAATGAACGGCGTTTAGCACCCTCGCTATTCGGGCGGGAGCGTAACTTCGCGCCGTGCAATAATGGACTACTTAGATAAGTCACACGTATCGTAATTCGTAAATAATGACCTTTGTCCAAATATTGTGGAGTGTACAGTTTGCGTCACGAATTTTGACATCTATGAGTTCAGACAAGTGAAATTGTAAGTTGCGTCTTATACTGGGTAGCTTGGAATCCCCTTTTTTAGTTTTTATCAAATATCTCAAAAACTAGCCGTCCTAGGTCAAAAATAATGAAATTCTCATCTCACCCTTATGTTACACCCCCTTAGGATTCTTGAGTACAGATTACTGGATTACCTCTTGTATTAACCTAGACCTTTTTGAAAATATTTTCGGTTATTTGATATGCGGCGTGTATTGAAATGGGTTTATGTCACACGAGCTATAAAATAGTATACGCTAATCGTGTCTTACGTAAGGCTATTAATGCACGGCGTTTAGCACCCTCGCTATTCGGGCGGGGCGCTAACTTCGCGCCGTGCAATAATGGACTACTTAGATAAGTCACACGTATCGTAATTCGTAAATAATGACCCTTCTCCAAATATTGTAGAGTGTACAGTTTGCGTCACGAATTTTGACATCTATGAATTCAGACAAGTGAAATTGTAAGTTGCGTCTTATACTGGGTAGCTTGGAATCCCCTTTTTTAGTTTTTATCAAATATCTCAAAAACTAGCCGTCCTAGGTCAAAAATAATGAAATTCTCATCCCCCCCTTATGTTACACCCCCTCAGGATTCTTGAGTACAGATGACTGGATGACCTCTTATATTAACCTTGACCTTTTTCAAAATATTTTCGGTTATTCGACATGCGGCGTGTATTGAAATGGGTTTATGTCACACGAGCTATAAAATAGTATACGCTAATCGTGTCTTACGTAAGGCTATTAATGCACGGCGTTTAGCACCCTCGCTATTCGGGCGGGGCGCTAACTTCGCGCCGTGCAATAATGGACTACTTAGATAAGTCACACGTATCGTAATTCGTAAATAATGACCCTTGTCCAAATATTGTGGAGTGTACAGTTTGCGTCACGAATTTTGACATCTATGAATTCAGACAAGTGAAATTGTAAGTTGCGTCTTATACTGGGTAGCTTGGAATCCCCTTTTTTAGTTTTTATCAAATATCTCAAAAACTAGCCGTCCTAGGTCAAAAATAATGAAATTCTCATCCCCCCCTTATGTTACTCCCCCTCAGGATTCTTGAGTACAGATGACTGGATGACCTCTTATATTAACCTTGACCTTTTTCAAAATTGTTTCGGGTATTTGACATGCGGCGTGTATTGAAATTGTAATTGTGTGTGTGATTGCGTTATACTAACGTGACCTTAAACACCTAAAAGTCACTATCAGTGTCCTTCAGGGGCTTCGCTTTCCGAACTCTCTAGCCCAGGTTTGAACAGTATACGTGTTGTCCGCGTGCTAAACACGCGATTAGAAATAGTCTACTTCCCTGCAGTTCCTTATTATCCTATTTGAATGAAATCTATTCAATAAATTAGAAATATGGCGGATTTATGTCACATGAGCTATAAAATAGTATACGTTAATCGTGTCTTACGTAAGGCTATTAATGCACGGCTTTTAGCACCCTCGCTAGGCTCGGGCGGGAGCCTAACTTCGCGCCGTGCAATAATGGACTACTTAGATAAGTCACACGTATCGTAATTCGTAAATAATGACCCTTGTTCAAATATTGTGGAGTGTACAGTTTGCGTCACGAATTTTGACATCTATGAATTCAGACAAGTGAAATTGTAAGTGGCGTCTTATACTGGGTAGCTTGGAATCCCCTTTTTTAGTTTTTATCAAATATCTCAAAAACTAGCCGTCCTAGGTCAAAAATAATGAAATTCTCATCTCACCCTTATGTTACACCCCCTTAGGATTCTTGAGTACAGATTACTGGATTACCTCTTATATTAACCTAGACCTTTTTCAAAATATTTTCGGTTATTTGATATGCGGCGTGTATTGAAATGGGTTTATGTCACACGAGCTATAAAATAGTATACGCTAATCGTGTCTTACGTAAGGCTATTAATGCACGGCGTTTAGCACCCTCGCTATTCGGGCGGGGCGCTAACTTCGCGCCGTGCAATAATGGACTACTTAGATAAGTCACACGTATCGTAATTCGTAAATAATGACCCTTGTCCAAATATTGTGGAGTGTACAGTTTGCGTCACGAATTTTGACATCTATGAATTCAGACAAGTGAAATTGTAAGTTGCGTCTTATACTGGGTAGCTTGGAATCCCCTTTTTTAGTTTTTATCAAATATCTCAAAAACTAGCCGTCCTAGGTCAAAAATAATGAAATTCTCATCCCCCCCTTATGTTACACCCCCTCAGGATTCTTGAGTACAGATGACTGGATGACCTCTTATATTAACCTAGACCTTTTTCAAAATTGTTTCGGGTATTTGACATGCGGCGTGTATTGAAATTGTAATTGTGTGTGTGATTGCGTTATACTAACGTGACCTTAAACACCTAAAAGTCACTATCAGTGTCCTTCAGGGGCTTCGCTTTCCGAACTCTCTAGCCCAGGTTTGAATAGTATACGTGTTGTCCGCGTGCTAAACACGCGATTAGAAATGGTCTGCTTCCCTCCAGTTCCTTATTATCCTATTTTAATTAAATCTATTCAATAAATTAGAAATATGGCGGGTTTATGTCACACGAGCTATAAAATAGTATACGCTAATCGTGTCTTACGTAAGGCTATTAATGCACGGCGTTTAGCACCCTCGCTATTCGGGCGGGAGCGTAACTTCGCGCCGTGCAATAATGGACTACTTAGATAAGTCACACGTATCGTAATTCGTAAATAATGACCCTTGTCCAAATATTGTGGAGTGTACAGTTTGCGTCACGAATTTTGACATCTATGAATTCAGACAAGTGAAATTGTAAGTTGCGTCTTATACTGGGTAGCTTGGAATCCCCTTTTTTAGTTTTTATCAAATATCTCAAAAACTAGCCGTCCTAGGTCAAAAATAATGAAATTCTCATCTCACCCTTATGTTACACCCCCTTAGGATTCTTGAGTACAGATTACTGGATTACCTCTTATATTAACCTAGACCTTTTTCAAAATATTTTCGGTTATTTGATATGCGGCGTGTATTGAAATGGGTTTATGTCACACGAGCTATAAAATAGTATACGCTAATCGTGTCTTACGTAAGGCTATTAATGCACGGCGTTTAGCACCCTCGCTATTCGGGCGGGGCGCTAACTTCGCGCCGTGCAATAATGGACTACTTAGATAAGTCACACGTATCGTAATTCGTAAATAATGACCCTTGTCCAAATATTGTGGAGTGTACAGTTTGCGTCACGAATTTTGACATCTATGAATTCAGACAAGTGAATTTGTAAGTTGCGTCTTATACTGGGTAGCTTGGAATCCCCTTTTTTAGTTTTTATCAAATATCTCAAAAACTAGCTGTCCTAGGTCAAAAATAATGAAATTTTTATCCCCCCCTTATGTTACATCCCCTCAGGATTCTTGAGTACAGATGACTGGATGACCTCTTATATTAACCTTGACCTTTTTCAAAATTGTTTCGGGTATTTGACATGCGGCGTGTATTGAAATTGTAATTGTGTGTGTGATTGCGTTATACTAACGTGACCTTAAACACCTAAAAGTCACTATCAGTGTCCTTCAGGGGCTTCGCTTTCCGAACTCCCTAGCCCAGGTTTGAATAGTATATGTGTTGTCCGCGTGCTAAACACGCGATTAGAAATAGTCTACTTCCCTGCAGTTCCTTATTATCCTATTTGAATGAAATCTATTCAATAAATTAGAAATATGGCGGATTTATGTCACATGAGCTATAAAATAGTATACGTTAATCGTGTCTTACGTAAGGCTATTAATGCACGGCTTTTAGCACCCTCGCTAGGCTCGGGCGGGAGCCTAACTTCGCGCCGTGCAATAATGGACTACTTAGATAAGTCACACGTATCGTAATTCGTAAATAATGACCCTTGTCCAAATATTGTGGAGTGTACAGTTTACGTCACGAATTTTGACATCTATGAGTTCAGACAAGTGAAATTGTAAGTTGCGTCTTATACTGGGTAGCTTGGAATCCCCTTTTTTAGTTTTTATCAAATATCTCAAAAACTAGCCGTCCTAGGTCAAAAATAATGAAATTCTCATCCCCCCCTTATGTTACACCCCCTCAGGATTCTTAAGTACAGATGACTGGATGACCTCTTATATTAACCTTGACCTTTTTCAAAATTGTTTCGGGTATTTGACATGCGGCGTGTATTGAAATTGTAATTGTGTGTGTGATTGCGTTATACTAACGTGACCTTAAACACCTAAAAGTCACTATCAGTGTCCTTCAGGGGCTTCACTTTCCGAACTCTCTAGCCCAGGTTTGAATAGTATACGTGTTGTCCGCGTGCTAAACACGCGATTAGAAATGGTCTGCTTCCCTCCAGTTCCTTATTATCCTATTTTAATTAAATCTATTCAATAAATTAGAAATATGGCGGGTTTATGTCACACGAGCTATAAAATAGTATACGCTAATCGTGTCTTACGTAAGGCTATTAATGCACGGCGTTTAGCACCCTCGCTATTCGGGCGGGAGCGTAACTTCGCGCCGTGCAATAATGGACTACTTAGATAAGTCACACGTATCGTAATTCGTAAATAATGACCCTTGTCCAAATATTGTGGAGTGTACAGTTTGCGTCACGAATTTTGACATCTATGAATTCAGACAAGTGAAATTGTAAGTTGCGTCTTATACTGGGTAGCTTGGAATCCCCTTTTTTAGTTTTTATCAAATATCTCAAAAACTAGCCGTCCTAGGTCAAAAATAATGAAATTCTCATCCCCCCCTTATGTTACACCCCCTCAGGATTCTTGAGTACAGATGACTGGATCACCTCTTATATTAACCTTGACCTTTTTCAAAATTGTTTCGGGTATTTGACATGCGGTGTGTATTGAAATTGTAATTGTGTGTGTGATTGCGTTATACTAACGTGACCTTAAACACCTAAAAGTCACTATCAGTGTCCTTCAGGGGCTTCGCTTTCCGAACTCTCTAGCCCAGGTTTGAATAGTATACGTGTTGTCCGCGTGCTAAACACGCGATTAGAAATGGTCTGCTTCCCTCCAGTTCCTTATTATCCTATTTTAATTAAATCTATTCAATAAATTAGAAATATGGCGGGTTTATGTCACACGAGCTATAAAATAGTATACGCTAATCGTGTCTTACGTAAGGTTATTAATGCACGGCGTTTAGCACCCTCGCTATTCGGGCGGGAGCGTAACTTCGCGCCGTGCAATAATGGACTACTTAGATAAGTCACACGTATCGTAATTCGTAAATAATGACCCTTGTCCAAATATTGTGGAGTGTACAGTTTGCGTCACGAATTTTGACATCTATGAATTCAGACAAGTGAAATTGTAAGTTGCGTCTTATACTGGGTAGCTTGGAATCCCCTTTTTTAGTTTTTATCAAATATCTCAAAAACTAGCCGTCCTAGGTCAAAAATAATGAAATTCTCATCTCACCCTTATGTTACACCCCCTTAGGATTCTTGAGTACAGATTACTGGATTACCTCTTATATTAACCTAGACCTTTTTCAAAATATTTTCGGTTATTTGATATGCGGCGTGTATTGAAATGGGTTTATGTCACACGAGCTATAAAATAGTATACGCTAATCGTGTCTTACGTAAGGCTATTAATGCACGGCGTTTAGCACCCTCGCTATTCGGGCGGGGCGCTAACTTCGCGCCGTGCAATAATGGACTACTTAGATAAGTCACACGTATCGTAATTCGTAAATAATGACCCTTGTCCAAATATTGTGGAGTGTACAGTTTGCGTCACGAATTTTGACATCTATGAATTCAGACAAGTGAAATTGTAAGTTGCGTCTTATACTGGGTAGCTTGGAATCCCCTTTTTTAGTTTTTATCAAATATCTCAAAAACTAGCCGTCCTAGGTCAAAAATAATGAAATTCTCATCCCCCCCTTATGTTACACCCCCTCAGGATTCTTGAGTACAGATGACTGGATCACCTCTTATATTAACCTTGACCTTTTTCAAAATTGTTTCGGGTATTTGACATGCGGCGTGTATTGAAATTGTAATTGTGTGTGTGATTGCGTTATACTAACGTGACCTTAAACACCTAAAAGTCACTATCAGTGTCCTTCAGGGGCTTCGCTTTCCGAACTCTCTAGCCCAGGTTTGAATAGTATACGTGTTGTCCGCGTGCTAAACACGCGATTAGAAATAGTCTACTTCCCTGCAGTTCCTTATTATCCTATTTGAATGAAATCTATTCAATAAATTAGAAATATGGCGGATTTATGTCACATGAGCTATAAAATAGTATACGTTAATCGTGTCTTACGTAAGGCTATTAATGCACGGCTTTTAGCACCCTCGCTAGGCTCGGGCGGGAGCCTAACTTCGCGCCGTGCAATAATGGACTACTTAGATAAGTCACACGTATCGTAATTCGTAAATAATGACCCTTGTTCAAATATTGTGGAGTGTACAGTTTGCGTCACGAATTTTGACATCTATGAATTCAGACAAGTGAAATTGTAAGTTGCGTCTTATACTGGGTAGCTTGGAATCCCCTTTTTTAGTTTTTATCAAATATCTCAAAAACTAGCCGTCCTAGGTCAAAAATAATGAAATTCTCATCCCCCCCTTATGTTACACCCCCTCAGGATTCTTGAGTACAGATGACTGGATGACCTCTTATATTAACCTTGACCTTTTTCAAAATTGTTTCGGGTATTTGACATGCGGCGTGTATTGAAATTGTAATTGTGTGTGTGTGATTGCGTTATACTAACGTGACCTTAAACACCTAAAAGTCACTATCAGTGTCCTTCAGGGGCTTCGCTTTCCGAACTCTCTAGCCCAGGTTTGAATAGTATACGTGTTGTCCGCGTGCTAAACACGCGATTAGAAATAGTCTACTTCTCTGCAGTTCCTTATTATCCTATTTGAATGAAATCTATTCAATAAATTAGAAATATGGCGGATTTATGTCACATGAGCTATAAAATAGTATACGTTAATCGTGTCTTACGTAAGGCTATTAATGCACGGCTTTTAGCACCCTCGCTAGGCTCGGGCGGGAGCCTAACTTCGCGCCGTGCAATAATGGACTACTTAGATAAGTCACACGTATCGTAATTCGTAAATAATGACCCTTGTCCAAATATTGTGGAGTGTACAGTTTGCGTCACGAATTTTGACATCTATGAATTCAGACAAGTGAAATTGTAAGTTGCGTCTTATACTGGGTAGCTTTGAATCCCCTTTTTTAGTTTTTATCAAATATCTCAAAAACTAGCCGTCCTAGGTCAAAAATAATGAAATTCTCACCCCCCCCTTATGTTACAACCCCTCAGGATTCTTGAGTACAGATGACTGGATGACCTCTTATATTAACCTAGACCTTTTTCAAAATATTTTCGGTTATTTGATATGCAACGTGTATTGAAATTGTTATTGCGTTATACTAACGTGACCTTTAACACCTAAAAGTCACTGTCAGTGTCCTTCAGGGGCTTCGCTTTCCGAACTCCCTAGCCCAGGTTTGAATAGTATACGTGTTGTCCGCGTGCTAAACACGCGCTTAGAAATAGTCTACTTCCCTGCAGTTCCTTATTATCCTATTTGAATGAAATCTATTCAATAAATTAGAAATATGGCGGGTTTATGTCACACGAGCTATAAAATAGTATACGCTAATCGTGTCTTACGTAAGGCTATTAATGCACGGCGTTTAGCACCCTCGCTATTCGGGCGGGAGCGTAACTTCGCGCCGTGCAATAATGGACTACTTAGATAAGTCACACGTATCGTAATTCGTAAATAATGACCCTTGTCCAAATATTGTGGAGTGTACAGTTTGCGTCACGAATTTTGACATCTATGAGTTCAGACAAGTGAAATTGTAAGTTGCGTCTTATACTGGGTAGCTTGGAATCCCCTTTTTTAGTTTTTATCAAATATCTCAAAAACTAGCTGTCCTAGGTCAAAAATAATGAAATTCTCATCCCCCCCTTATGTTACACCCCCTCAGGATTCTTGAGTACAGATGACTGGATGACCTCTTATATTAACCTTGACCTTTTTCAAAATTTTTTCGGGTATTTGACATGCGGCGTGTATTGAAATTTTAATCGTGTGTGTGATTGCGTTATACTAACGTGACCTTAAACACCTAAAAGTCACTATCAGTGTCCTTCAGGGGCTTCGCTTTCCGAACTCTCTAGCCCAGGTTTGAATAGTATACGTGTTGTCCGCGTGCTAAACACGCGATTAGAAATAGTCTACTTCCCTGCAGTTCCTTATTATCCTATTTGAATGAAATCTATTCAATAAATTAGAAATATGGCGGATTTATGTCACATGAGCTATAAAATAGTATACGTTAATCGTGTCTTACGTAAGGCTATTAATGCACGGCTTTTAGCACCCTCGCTAGGCTCGGGCGGGAGCCTAACTTCGCGCCGTGCAATAATGGACTACTTAGATAAGTCACACGTATCGTAATTCGTAAATAATGACCCTTGTCCAAATATTGTGGAGTGTACAGTTTGCGTCACGAATTTTGACATCTATGAGTTCAGACAAGTGAAATTGTAAGTTGCGTCTTATACTGGGTAGCTTGGAATCCCCTTTTTTAGTTTTTATCAAATATCTCAAAAACTAGCCGTCCTAGGTCAAAAATAATGAAATTCTCATCCCCCCCTTATGTTACACCCCCTCAGGATTCTTGAGTACAGATGACTGGATGACCTCTTATATTAACCTTGACCTTTTTCAAAATTGTTTCGGGTATTTGACATGCGGCGTGTATTGAAATTGTAATTGTGTGTGTGATTGCGTTATACTAACGTGACCTTAAACACCTAAAAGTCACTATCAGTGTCCTTCAGGGGCTTCGCTTTCCGAACTCTCTAGCCCAGGTTTGAATAGCATACGTGTTGTCCGCGTGCTAAACACGCGATTAGAAATGGTCTGCTTCCCTCCAGTTCCTTATTATCCTATTTTAATTAAATCTATTCAATAAATTAGAAATATGGCGGGTTTATGTCACACGAGCTATAAAATAGTATACGCTAATCGTGTCTTACGTAAGGCTATTAATGCACGGCTTTTAGCACCCTCGCTAGGCTCGGGCGGGAGCCTAACTTCGCGCCGTGCAATAATGGACTACTTAGATAAGTCACACGTATCGTAATTCGTAAATAATGACCCTTGTCCAAATATTGTGGAGTGTACAGTTTGCGTCACGAATTTTGACATCTATGAATTCAGACAAGTGAAATTGTAAGTTGCGTCTTATACTGGGTAGCTTGGAATCCCCTTTTTAGTTTTTATCAAATATCTCAAAAACTAGCCGTCCTAGGTCAAAAATAATGAAATTCTCACCCCCCCCTTATGTTACACCCCCTCAGGATTCTTGAGTACAGATGACTGGATGACCTCTTATATTAACCTAGACCTTTTTCAAAATATTTTCGGTTATTTGATATGCAACGTGTATTGAAATTGTTATTGCGTTATACTAACGTGACCTTTAACACCTAAAAGTCACTGTCAGTGTCCTTCAGGGGCTTCGCTTTCCGAACTCCCTAGCCCAGGTTTGAATAGTATACGTGTTGTCCGCGTGCTAAACACGCGATTAGAAATAGTCTACTTCCCTGCAGTTCCTTATTATCCTATTTGAATGAAATCTATTCAATAAATTAGAAATATGGCGGGTTTATGTCACACGAGCTATAAAATAGTATACGCTAATCGTGTCTTACGTAAGGCTATTAATGCACGGCGTTTAGCACCCTCGCTATTCGGGCGGGAGCGTAACTTCGCGCCGTGCAATAATGGACTACTTAGATAAGTCACACGTATCGTAATTCGTACATAATGACCCTTGTCCAAATATTGTGGAGTGTACAGTTTGCGTCACGAATTTTGACATCTATGAGTTCAGACAAGTGAAATTGTAAGTTGCGTCTTATACTGGGTAGCTTGGAATCCCCTTTTTTAGTTTTTATCAAATATCTCAAAAACTAGCTGTCCTAGGTCAAAAATAATGAAATTCTCATCCCCCCCTTATGTTACACCCCCTCAGGATTCTTGAGTACAGATGACTGGATGACCTCTTATATTAACCTTGACCTTTTTCAAAATTGTTTCGGGTATTCGACATGCGGCGTGTATTGAAATTGTAATTGTGTGTGTGATTGCGTTATACTAACGTGACCTTAAACACCTAAAAGTCACTATCAGTGTCCTTCAGGGGCTTCGCTTTCCGAACTCCCTAGCCCAGGTTTGAATAGTATATGTGTTGTCCGCGTGCTAAACACGCGATTAGAAATAGTCTACTTCCCTGCAGTTCCTTATTATCCTATTTGAATGAAATCTATTCAATAAATTAGAAATATGGCGGATTTATGTCACATGAGCTATAAAATAGTATACGTTAATCGTGTCTTACGTAAGGCTATTAATGCACGGCTTTTAGCACCCTCGCTAGGCTCGGGCGGGAGCCTAACTTCGCGCCGTGCAATAATGGACTACTTAGATAAGTCACACGTATCGTAATTCGTAAATAATGACCCTTGTCCAAATATTGTGGAGTGTACAGTTTACGTCACGAATTTTGACATCTATGAGTTCAGACAAGTGAAATTGTAAGTTGCGTCTTATACTGGGTAGCTTGGAATCCCCTTTTTTAGTTTTTATCAAATATCTCAAAAACTAGCCGTCCTAGGTCAAAAATAATGAAATTCTCATCCCCCCCTTATGTTACACCCCCTCAGGATTCTTGAGTACAGATGACTGGATGACCTCTTATATTAACCTTGACCTTTTTCAAAATTGTTTCGGGTATTTGACATGCGGCGTGTATTGAAATTGTAATTGTGTGTGTGATTGCGTTATACTAACGTGACCTTAAACACCTAAAAGTCACTATCAGTGTCCTTCAGGGGCTTCGCTTTCCGAACTCTCTAGCCCAGGTTTGAATAGTATACGTGTTGTCCGCGTGCTAAACACGCGATTAGAAATGGTCTGCTTCCCTCCAGTTCCTTATTATCCTATTTTAATTAAATCTATTCAATAAATTAGAAATATGGCGGGTTTATGTCACACGAGCTATAAAATAGTATACGCTAATCGTGTCTTACGTAAGGCTATTAATGCACGGCGTTTAGCACCCTCGCTATTCGGGCGGGAGCGTAACTTCGCGCCGTGCAATAATGGACTACTTAGATAAGTCACACGTATCGTAATTCGTAAATAATGACCCTTGTCCAAATATTGTGGAGTGTACAGTTTGCGTCACGAATTTTGACATCTATGAATTCAGACAAGTGAAATTGTAAGTTGCGTCTTATACTGGGTAGCTTGGAATCCCCTTTTTTAGTTTTTATCAAATATCTCAAAAACTAGCCGTCCTAGGTCAAAAATAATGAAATTCTCATCTCACCCTTATGTTACACCCCCTTAGGATTCTTGAGTACAGATTACTGGATTACCTCTTATATTAACCTAGACCTTTTTCAAAATATTTTCGGTTATTTGATATGCGGCGTGTATTGAAATGGGTTTATGTCACACGAGCTATAAAATAGTATACGCTAATCGTGTCTTACGTAAGGCTATTAATGCACGGCGTTTAGCACCCTCGCTATTCGGGCGGGGCGCTAACTTCGCGCCGTGCAATAATGGACTACTTAGATAAGTCACACGTATCGTAATTCGTAAATAATGACCCTTGTCCAAATATTGTGGAGTTTACAGTTTGCGTCACGAATTTTGACATCTATGAATTCAGACAAGTGAAATTGTAAGTTGCGTCTTATACTGGGTAGCTTGGAATCCCCTTTTTTAGTTTTTATCAAATATCTCAAAAACTAGCCGTCCTAGGTCAAAAATAATGAAATTCTCATCCCCCCCTTATGTTAAACCCCCTCAGGATTCTTGAGTACAGATGACTGGATGACCTCTTATATTAACCTTGACCTTTTTCAAAATTGTTTCGGGTATTTGACATGCGGCGTGTATTGAAATTGTAATTGTGTGTGTGATTGCGTTATACTAACGTGACCTTAAACACCTAAAAGTCACTATCAGTGTCCTTCAGGGGCTTCGCTTTCCGAACTCTCTAGCCTTGGTTTGAATAGTATACGTGTTGTCCGCGTGCTAAACACGCGATTAGAAATAGTCTACTTCCCTGCAGTTCCTTATTATCCTATTTGAATGAAATCTATTCAATAAATTAGAAATATGGCGGATTTATGTCACATGAGCTATAAAATAGTATACGTTAATCGTGTCTTACGTAAGGCTATTAATGCACGGCTTTTAGCACCCTCGCTAGGCTCGGGCGGGAGCCTAACTTCGCGCCGTGCAATAATGGACTACTTAGATAAGTCACACGTATCGTAATTCGTAAATAATGACCCTTGTCCAAATATTGTGGAGTGTACAGTTTGCGTCACGAATTTTGACATCTATGAATTCAGACAAGTGAAATTGTAAGTTGCGTCTTATACTGGGTAGCTTGGAATCCCCTTTTTTAGTTTTTATCAAATATCTCAAAAACTAGCCGTCCTAGGTCAAAAATAATGAAATTCTCACCCCCCCCTTATGTTACACCCCCTCAGGATTCTTGAGTACAGATGACTGGATGACCTCTTATATTAACCTAGACCTTTTTCAAAATATTTTCGGTTATTTGATATGCAACGTGTATTGAAATTGTTATTGCGTTATACTAACGTGACCTTTAACACCTAAAAGTCACTGTCAGTGTCCTTCAGGGGCTTCGCTTTCCGAACTCCCTAGCCCAGGTTTGAATAGTATACGTGTTGTCCGCGTGCTAAACACGCGATTAGAAATAGTCTACTTCCCTGCAGTTCCTTATTATCCTATTTGAATGAAATCTATTCAATAAATTAGAAATATGGCGGGTTTATGTCACACGAGCTATAAAATAGTATACGCTAATCGTGTCTTACGTAAGGCTATTAATGCACGGCGTTTAGCACCCTCGCTATTCGGGCGGGAGCGTAACTTCGCGCCGTGCAATAATGGACTACTTAGATAAGTCACACGTATCGTAATTCGTAAATAATGACCCTTGTCCAAATATTGTGGAGTGTACAGTTTGCGTCACGAATTTTGACATCTATGAGTTCAGACAAGTGAAATTGTAAGTTGCGTCTTATACTGGGTAGCTTGGAATCCCCTTTTTTAGTTTTTATCAAATATCTCAAAAACTAGCTGTCCTAGGTCAAAAATAATGAAATTCTCATCCCCCCCTTATGTTACACCCCCTCAGGATTCTTGAGTACAGATGACTGGATGACCTCTTATATTAACCTTGACCTTTTTCAAAATATTTTCGGTTATTCGACATGCGGCGTGTATTGAAATTCTGATTACGTTATACTAACGTGACCTTTAACACCTAAAAGTCATTGTCAGTGTCCTTCAGGGGCTTCGCTTTCCGAACTCCCTAGCCCAGGTTTGAATAGTATACGTGTTGTCTGCGTGCTAAACACGCGATTAGAAATAGTCTACTTCCCTGCAGTTCCTTATTATCCTATTTGAATGAAATCTATTCAATAAATTAGAAATATGGCGGGTTTATGTCACACGAGCTATAAAATAGTATACGCTAATCGTGTCTTACGTAAGGCTATTAATGCACGGCGTTTAGCACCCTCGCTATTCGGGCGGGAGCGTAACTTAGCGCCGTGCAATAATGGACTACTTAGATAAGTCACGCGTATCGTAATTCGTAAATAATGACCCTTGTCCAAATATTGTGGAGTGTACAGTTTGCGTCACGAATTTTGACATCTATGAGTTCAGACAAGTGAAATTGTAAGTTGCGTCTTATACTGGGTAGCTTGGAATCCCCTTTTTTAGTTTTTATCAAATATCTCAAAAACTAGCCGTCCTAGGTCAAAAATAATGAAATTCTCATCTCACCCTTATGTTACACCCCCTTAGGATTCTTGAGTACAGATTACTGGATTACCTCTTATATTAACCTAGACCTTTTTCAAAATATTTTCGGTTATTTGATATGCGGCGTGTATTGAAATGGGTTTATGTCACACGAGCTATAAAATAGTATACGCTAATCGTGTCTTACGTAAGGCTATTAATGCACGGCGTTTAGCACCCTCGCTATTCGGGCGGGGCGCTAACTTCGCGCCGTGCAATAATGGACTACTTAGATAAGTCACACGTATCGTAATTCGTAAATAATGACCCTTGTCCAAATATTGTGGAGTGTACAGTTTGCGTCACGAATTTTGACATCTATGAATTCAGACAAGTGAAATTGTAAGTTGCGTCTTATACTGGGTAGCTTGGAATCCCCTTTTTTAGTTTTTATCAAATATCTCAAAAACTAGCCGTCCTAGGTCAAAAATAATGAAATTCTCATCCCCCCCTTATGTTACACCCCCTCAGGATTCTTGAGTACAGATGACTGAATGACCTCTTATATTAACCTTGACCTTTTTCAAAATTGTTTCGGGTATTTGACATGCGGCGTGTATTAAAAATGTAATTGTGTGTGTGATTGCGTTATACTAACGTGACCTTAAACACCTAAAAGTCACTATCAGTGTCCTTCAGGGGCTTCGCTTTCCGAACTCTCTAGCCCAGGTTTGAATAGTATACGTGTTGTCCGCGTGCTAAACACGCGATTAGAAATGGTCTGCTTCCCTCCGGTTCCTTATTATCCTATTTTAATTAAATCTATTCAATAAATTAGAAATATGGCGGGTTTATGTCACACGAGCTATAAAATAGTATACGCTAATCGTGTCTTACGTAAGGCTATTAATGCACGGCGTTTAGCACCCTCGCTATTCGGGCGGGAGCGTAACTTCGCGCCGTGCAATAATGGACTACTTAGATAAGTCACACGTATCGTAATTCGTAAATAATGACCCTTGTCCAAATATTGTGGAGTGTACAGTTTGCGTCACGAATTTTGACATCTATGAATTCAGACAAGTGAAATTGTAAGTTGCGTCTTATACTGGGTAGCTTGGAATCAACTTTTTTAGTTTTTATCAAATATCTCAAAAACTAGCCGTCCTAGGTCAAAAATAATGAAATTCTCATCTCCCCCTTATGTTACACCCCCTTAGGATTCTTGAGTACAGATTACTGGATTACCTCTTATATTAACCTAGACCTTTTTCAAAATATTTTCGGTTATTTGATATGCGGCGTGTATTGAAATTGTTATTGCGTTATACTAACGTGACCTTTAACACCTAAAAGTCACTGTCAGTGTTCTTCAGGGGCTTCGCTTTCCGAACTCTCTAGCCCAGGTTTGAATAGTATACGTGTTGTCCGCGTGCTAAACACGCGATTAGAAATGGTCTGCTTCCCCCCAGTTCCTTATTATCCTATTTGAATGAAATCTATTCAATAAATTAGAAATATGGCGGGTTTATGTCACACGAGCTATAAAATAGTATACGCTAATCGTGTCTTACGTAAGGCTATTAATGCACGGCGTTTAGCACCCTCGCTATTCGGGCGGGAGCGTAACTTCGCGCCGTGCAATAATGGACTACTTAGATAAGTCACACGTATCGTAATTCGTAAATAATGACCCTTGTCCAAATATTGTGGAGTGTACAGTTTGCGTCACGAATTTTGACATCTATGAATTCAGACAAGTGAAATTGTAAGTTGCGTCTTATACTGGGTAGCTTGGAATCCCCTTTTTTAGTTTTTATCAAATATCTCAAAAACTAGCCGTCCTAGGTCAAAAATAATGAAATTCTCATCCCCCCCTTATGTTACACCCCCTCAGGATTCTTGAGTACAGATGACTGGATGACCTCTTATATTAACCTTGACCTTTTTCAAAATTGTTTCGGGTATTTGACATGCGGCGTGTATTGAAATTGTAATTGTGTGTGTGATTGCGTTATACTAACGTGACCTTAAACACCTAAAAGTCACTATCAGTGTCCTTCAGGGGCTTCGCTTTCCGAACTCTCTAGCCCAGGTTTGAATAGTATACGTGTTGTCCGCGTGCTAAACTCGCGATTAGAAATAGTCTACTTCTCTGCAGTTCCTTATTATCTTATTTGAATGAAATCTATTCAATAAATTAGAAATATGGCGGATTTATGTCACATGAGCTATAAAATAGTATACGTTAATCGTGTCTTACGTAAGGCTATTAATGCACGGCTTTTAGCACCCTCGCTAGGCTCGGGCGGGAGCCTAACTTCGCGCCGTGCAATAATGGACTACTTAGATAAGTCACACGTATCGTAATTCGTAAATAATGACCCTTGTTCAAATATTGTGGAGTGTACAGTTTGCGTCACGAATTTTGACATCTATGAATTCAGACAAGTGAAATTGTAAGTTGCGTCTTATACTGGGTAGCTTGGAATCCCCTTTTTTAGTTTTTATCAAATATCTCAAAAACTAGCCGTCCTAGGTCAAAAATAATGAAATTCTCACCCCCCCCTTATGTTACACCCCCTCAGGATTCTTGAGTACAGATGACTGGATGACCTCTTATATTAACCTAGACCTTTTTCAAAATATTTTCGGTTATTTGATATGCAACGTGTATTGAAATTGTTATTGCGTTATACTAACGTGACCTTTAACACCTAAAAGTCACTGTCAGTGTCCTTCAGGGGCTTCGCTTTCCGAACTCCCTAGCCCAGGTTTGAATAGTATACGTGTTGTCCGCGTGCTAAACACGCGATTAGAAATAGTCTACTTCCCTGCAGTTCCTTATTATCCTATTTGAATGAAATCTATTCAATAAATTAGAAATATGGCGGGTTTATGTCACACGAGCTATAAAATAGTATACGCTAATCGTGTCTTACGTAAGGCTATTAATGCACGGCGTTTAGCACCCTCGCTATTCGGGCGGGAGCGTAACTTCGCGCCGTGCAATAATGGACTACTTAGATAAGTCACACGTATCGTAATTCGTAAATAATGACCCTTGTCCAAATATTGTGGAGTGTACAGTTTGCGTCACGAATTTTGACATCTATGAGTTCAGACAAGTGAAATTGTAAGTTGCGTCTTATACTGGGTAGCTTGGAATCCCCTTTTTTAGTTTTTATCAAATATCTCAAAAACTAGCTGTCCTAGGTCAAAAATAATGAAATTCTCATCCCCCCCTTATGTTACACCCCCTCAGGATTCTTGAGTACAGATGACTGGATGACCTCTTATATTAACCTTGACCTTTTTCAAAATATTTTCGGTTATTCGACATGCGGCGTGTATTGAAATTCTGATTACGTTATACTAACGTGACCTTTAACACCTAAAAGTCATTGTCAGTGTCCTTCAGGGGCTTCGCTTTCCGAACTCCCTAGCCCAGGTTTGAATAGTATACGTGTTGTCTGCGTGCTAAACACGCGAGTAGAAATAGTCTACTTCCCTGCAGTTCCTTATTATCCTATTTGAATGAAATCTATTCAATAAATTAGAAATATGGCGGGTTTATGTCACACGAGCTATAAAATAGTATACGCTAATCGTGTCTTACGTAAGGCTATTAATGCACGGCGTTTAGCACCCTCGCTATTCGGGCGGGAGCGTAACTTCGCGCCGTGCAATAATGGACTACTTAGATAAGTCACACGTATCGTAATTCGTAAATAATGACCCTTGTCCAAATATTGTGGAGTGTACAGTTTGCGTCACGAATTTTGACATCTATGAGTTCAGACAAGTGAAATTGTAAGTTGCGTCTTATACTGGGTAGCTTGGAATCCCCTTTTTTAGTTTTTATCAAATATCTCAAAAACTAGCCGTCCTAGGTCAAAAATAATGAAATTCTCATCTCACCCTTATGTTACACCCCCTTAGGATTCTTGAGTACAGATTACTGGATTACCTCTTATATTAACCTAGACCTTTTTCAAAATATTTTCGGTTATTTGATATGCGGCGTGTATTGAAATGGGTTTATGTCACACGAGCTATAAAATAGTATACGCTAATCGTGTCTTACGTAAGGCTATTAATGCACGGCGTTTAGCACCATCGCTATTCGGGCGGGGCGCTAACTTCGCGCCGTGCAATAATGGACTACTTAGATAAGTCACACGTATCGTAATTCGTAAATAATGACCCTTGTCCAAATATTGTGGAGTGTACAGTTTGCGTCACGAATTTTGATATCTATGAATTCAGACAAGTGAAATTGTAAGTTGCGTCTTATACTGGGTAGCTTGGAATCCCCTTTTTTAGTTTTTATCAAATATCTCAAAAACTAGCCGTCCTAGGTCAAAAATAATGAAATTCTCATCCCCCCCTTATGTTACACCCCCTCAGGATTCTTGAGTACAGATGACTGGATGACCTCTTATATTAACCTTGACCTTTTTCAAAATTGTTTCGGGTATTTGACATGCGGCGTGTATTAAAAATGTAATTGTGTGTGTGATTGCGTTATACTAACGTGACCTTAAACACCTAAAAGTCACTATCAGTGTCCTTCAGGGGCTTCGCTTTCCGAACTCTCTAGCCCAGGTTTGAATAGTATACGTGTTGTCCGCGTGCTAAACACGCGATTAGAAATGGTCTGCTTCCCTCCGGTTCCTTATTATCCTATTTTAATTAAATCTATTCAATAAATTAGAAATATGGCGGGTTTATGTCACACGAGCTATAAAATAGTATACGCTAATCGTGTCTTACGTAAGGCTATTAATGCACGGCGTTTAGCACCCTCGCTATTCGGGCGGGAGCGTAACTTCGCGCCGTGCAATAATGGACTACTTAGATAAGTCACACGTATCGTAATTCGTAAATAATGACCCTTGTCCAAATATTGTGGAGTGTACAGTTTGCGTCACGAATTTTGACATCTATGAATTCAGACAAGTGAAATTGTAAGTTGCGTCTTATACTGGGTAGCTTGGAATCCCCTTTTTTAGTTTTTATCAAATATCTCAAAAACTAGCCGTCCTAGGTCAAAAATAATGAAATTCTCATCTCCCCCTTATGTTACACCCCCTTAGGATTCTTGAGTACAGATTACTGGATTACCTCTTATATTAACCTAGACCTTTTTCAAAATATTTTCGGTTATTTGATATGCGGCGTGTATTGAAATTGTTATTGCGTTATACTAACGTGACCTTTAACACCTAAAAGTCACTGTCAGTGTTCTTCAGGGGCTTCGCTTTCCGAACTCTCTAGCCCAGGTTTGAATAGTATACGTGTTGTCCGCGTGCTAAACACGCGATTAGAAATGGTCTGCTTCCCCCCAGTTCCTTATTATCCTATTTTAATTAAATCTATTCAATAAATTAGAAATATGGCGGGTTTATGTCACACGAGCTATAAAATAGTATACGCTAATCGTGTCTTACGTAAGGCTATTAATGCACGGCGTTTAGCACCCTCGCTATTCGGGCGGGGCGCTAACTTCGCGCCGTGCAATAATGGACTACTTAGATAAGTCACACGTATCGTAATTCGTAAATAATGACCCTTGTCCAAATATTGTGGAGTGTACAGTTTGCGTCACGAATTTTGACATTTATGTCTCCAGTGGTCTATATTTTCGGGTATTTGACATGCGGCGTGTATTGAAATTGTAATTGTGTGTGTGCTTGCGTTATACTAACGTGACCTTTAACACCTAAAAGTCACTGTCAGTGTCCTTCAGTGGCTTTGCTTTCCGAACTCCCTAGCCCAGGTTTGAACCTCGAGCTGTGCAATAATGGACGACTTAGGTAAGTCACACGTATCGTAAATTCGTAATGTACAGACGCCAGCACATCAAGCTACTACAATCTGTCAAATTTCCAGAACCTTTCGGCCCCATCGGCCATCAGTTCTGCGAGCAATTTGCCCTGCCCACTGCCACTTAAGCTTGGCAATTCTTCGGGCTATTTCGGTTATCTTGGTTCGGCGATAGCCTGTATTTTGGCTATCAGCGCCAAACCTCAAATAATTATTAACACTTAGGATACGGTGATTAACAAAAATGAAAAGAGAAAATCAAGAAATAATAATATAGGGCTGGTAATGTAGGCACTTGCCCATTGTCTTTTTGTGACAACTATTAAAATTTAATTGTTGTATACATCGTTTTTGACCTCGTAATTGCTTTATATCACGTTTGACCTTCAAGGAAAAGCAGATGCTCCTGAATTGCATGACGAACTGTCCCATCTTTTTGCTCCGATGAACTATAACCGTAGCAGGAGGCACAGATTGTTCGCTGTGCCTTGGAGCCGAACCGTCGCGCGTCGCTCGAGCCCAGTCTCCTGTCCCTCGCACACTCTCTGCGCTCAACGCTCTCTTGGACGCTAAGCCTCACTGTGATGTGTTCGCGGATGAATGGAAGAAGATCTTGTCAACATGTCTGGAGTATTGTGGGATGAGCGTATCACTGTCTAGTAGCTGTATTCTTTTGTTTTTTTTTTGTAGTATTATAGTCTGTTGTGTCTTTAACTAATGTAATTGGCCTTTGGCAGTTTTATGTTAAAGTAAAAATAAATAAAATTTACCACATTTTCCATTAAATTAAAACTTCACTAAGGTTGAAAATATCTAACTGGCAAGCAGACAAAATAACCCTTGTGGTTTTTGACATGCAAGTAACATTCAACCTTAAGAGTGATAACGTATTTATGAGGTGTAGGTATCAAGCAAATTATCATTATAGCTTTTATAAACAGCAAAGAACAATGGCAGCTTCTCATACATTTTTTTATTAGAAACTAGCTGTTGCTCGCGACTTCGTCTGCGATCCTGGATGAAAAGTAGCCTATGTCCTTCTTCAGGTTATGGTCTACCCCTGTGCCAAATTTCATTCTTATCCATTCAGCCGTTTTAGCGTAAAAGCTTAAGAAACAAACAAACTCATTTTCGCATTTATAATATTAGGATAATCTATAGTTCAGTTAGGAATTTTCTCGGAAAAATAAAACAACAATATTCGAGTCAAAACAGATTTATCTAAAGAAAAGTTAACAAGTAATATATTATGATTGATTTATGAAAAGAGGTGTAGAATGACCGTATATTGAAAAACATTTGATTAAGAAAAACAACAAAAAATGAGTTCCATTCAAATCTGAAAGAGAGAAAAACATTATTAATATCTCAAATGTTTATAATCATGTCAACCTTTAAGGGGTACTTACACACTTGTACGAGTCGGTATGATTCGGTACAAACGAGCGGCAAAATCGAACACAATCATGTAGATGTATTCATGTATGAGGTACGTTCGGAGAAAAGCCGCTCGGCTTAGCTCGAATTGTGCCGAGCCGAGCCGAACATGATTAATGAAATTAATGACGAATGAAAGCCGAATATGACATGTGTAAGTACCTAATAGAGAATATGCAGGTGATTAAAATAAGGGCTAAATATTTTTTGTTTGTAAACTATATTACTTCAGAATTATGTCTTCATCAATAGTTTGGATGATAATTTATTTATCAGCAAGAAACTAATTTTCAAAAAGTGCAATAAAACTGTGGGAAGTTCAAATATTTGTAAAGAGACGCCATTGATCAAAGCGAATGTGACGTCAAAGTCTATGACAACAATAAGGGCGCGTTTTGATGACTGCAATTAACTTACAAACAATTTTTTTTTTTTCGTATTCTCGGACTGTACACACGGCTATAAATCAAGCTATACATATCCAGTATAAGCTGATCTCGTTTTGTATAGGATTTCCGTACAGTGCGAGCTCAGCGTAAACTGGAAATGTATAGCTTGATGTGTAGCCGTGTGTACAAGTGGACTTTTAAAGCCTGATTCAAAAGAGTAATTCTAACTTACCGGGTCATCACAGATCAGTGTGCTCGGGACATATACTGCCGAAGCAAGTTTCACAGTAGTCGATACACGGACGATCAGATACTTTGAGCGGCTCGCCCTTAACACATAACTGTATTACACTGGAAATTAAACAAAAAATATGTTAGTTATGAGGACTACAAGACCTAAGTGGCCTTGAAAAACGCACGCACACATTTACACAATCGACGTGAACGCCATCTAACGGCGACGCCCAAAGCAAAACGGTTTAGCGAGATTACGCTCGAGTATTCTAATAGATGGCGCGGCAACGGCGCGCAGTAAGCTATAGACCTAACAAAGAAAATAGATATGACAATAAATTATTTATATTTGTTTTGAGTGTTACTTGAAAAATGTAGGATGTGCGTGATTTTGAAATAAAACTGATTCATTGAAACTTTTATGGCAAGGTGATATTGCCCTGCAACGTGCGGCCGATTTGATCTGTTTGTCTGTCGTTCCGGGTGGAATCTTGCAACTTTCAAATTTCGAGCACTTCCCGATTAGCTATCCGGCTGAAACTTTCAGGGTAGCTCACAACTCGATGACAATGTATTCTAAATCCATTTATTAGCCTGCAGCGTGCATCCGCAGCTCTAGCCCGCGAAATTCAATTTTTAGGGTTCCGTACCCAAAGGGTAAAACGGGAACCCTATTACTAAGGCTCCACCGTCTGTCTGTCTGTCCGTCCGTCTGTCACCAGGCTGTATGTCATGAACCGTGATAGTTAGACAGTTGAAATTTTCAAAAATGATGTATTTCTGATGCCGCTATAACAACAAATACTAAAAAACAATAAAATAAATATTTAAGGGGGCTTCCATACAACAAATGTGATTTTTTTGCTCTTTTTTGCTAGATATTGATAACGACAACAGGTAGACGCTTGAAATATTCACAGAATCTTTAGTTATATATTCACTTTAAAAATAAATAATTAAATTAAAATAACACAAATATTTAAGGGAGGCTACAACAAACGTGATATTTTTTCCGTTTTTATAGATAATGGTACGGATCCAATCGTGCGCGAGTCCGACTCGCACTTGGCCGGTTTTTATTCTTACTTTTTTGCAAATTGCAGGTCAGTGTCCAGTTGTATGAAATGAAATCGTTTATTCTGTAAATAGGATACTAGAATCACTTTTACACGTAATATGAAAAATAAAAAAAATAAGCTAGATGTAGTCGACATTTCCTATTTGACTACCCCTGAGAAGAAATGGCGAAACAAACTCAGGGGTCAGTCTTTTTTAAAGTCCAGACATAATTTTGGTCAGGTCATGTGAGGACCATGTAGATCTCAGTGAATATTTTAGATTATGTTTATATTACATAGTGAAATTAATTTGTACAGTTATTCTAACGCGGATAAAAAACTGAGAATGGCGCAAAATCTACCAACCGTATTTTTCTGAAACCTTTACCAACTTAAAGATATTTTAATTATTGATCTTTTAGTATATGCGTTTTATTAAAATACCTTTTGTTTTGTGTATAATAAATTAATAATGCGTCAAATTGGGGACAGCGCTCCTTGATGGACAAGTCCTATTACTGGCTGAACGTACGACGCGTTGCGTGAGCTCAGTACAGAACACGCAAGCTAACCACTCAAGGTCACTGGCATATATCTGTATCTTAACGAATTTAAATATAACTTAACTTGGTAAGTAAAGAACTATAGTCTTAACTCTCGGTCAAATAAACGTATTTTCTATAATTCTAAAATGTGTGTAACATACCCATAGTCCCCGGACTGCATCCACTTGGGGTCGAACTGCGTGAGTGTGTCCCAAACGCCGCGCTTGAGACCGCAGATAGTCTCCGACTTCACTGTGCGGACCGCTATGATAGGTGCCGGGATGAAACCTGGACCGAAACCAATTTTTAAGAATAAACTAGTGACTAGTGATTATAATTTATGAATGATGATTATAACTTATTTTACATTAAATATTTTTTGCACGTCACTTCAAAAATTCAAGCGTCAAGTACACCAAATTGGACAACCATTGTATGTAACGCACGATTTCCCAACTATTGTCAACTATTCGATTTTTTTTTTAATTTAAATTATGTGGCATTTCTGTATTTTTTTTAAATTTTTTTAAGGGACATGAGAGACTTACAGCTGAAACAAACAGATCAAGGACAGTACATTAGTCTGAAAGCCAATTACAAAGGGCTAATTGCGTAACACACTATCAGTAGGAATCGGTTTCAATTTGACAGTTCAACAACATTCATTGCGTTATTTACGTTGTTGAGCAGACATTTTTTTCTACCATAAGAAGCAATGGATTAGCAATATACTTCAAAATCATTCCGATTCCGATTCAAACTGTGTTACGCAATTAGGGTACAGGTCTCCACTTATTTTACACTTTTAATTTTGATATAATATTGTTTTTGCATGATGTCTCTATCGCTTAATATTGTGCACTGGGATTGTATGTTGGCTTGTGTTAATTTGTTGAACAGTGTAACGATTGTAGATAGATCAATAAATAAATAATTCTGAAGATACTTTTTTTTTTAATATATATTTTTTCTTTTTTTTCGACAACGAGTTTCAATTTATCATGATATTATTGATATTCATTAATATTGTAGAGTTAATCCAGAAAAGATATGCGCTTCGGAAGATTTAAAATTGATTATAGTCAATGACCTGCATTTCCCGACCCCCTTTCTTCTTTGTGAGAGGGGTCAGGTAATGCAGAGCACTGTCCGTACTTTGTTACATTTTAATAATATTTATACAGCATTATGTTGTATTTGAATGTACCTACGTACAGAACTAATAAAATCCATGGCATCCATAACAATCCGTACCATGTAAAATGAATTGATTCTGATTACGTACCTTGCAGAGCAGCTAGAAACCCTAGCGTAGGGTTACAGTTGATATCGCCCATCAGCTTGCGATAGTTCAGATCGCCTTTAAACAAGATGGCGACTGCGGTTTGAAGCTTTCTGTACATATTGGGCTCGAGTTTCTTCATGTCCTTAAAGCAGTGGGGGTACGTCCAGTATTCTTCAGCCTGCAATAGATGGCAAATAATTTAATTTAATGTTTTGAGTTGCGTAATGAAAATTATTTTTCACTACTCTTGCTCAGAGTCCGTCATTATAGCGTACCAGAGCGGGGCTAAAATAGCATATTATCCTCTAGGGGAAAAAGTGTTTTTTTTTGTCTGGTACCAACGAGCCTACAAAAACAAAAAGTCATTATTCTTAAGGTGAATCCGCAGTTGTAGCTGTAGCTGTATTAATGATTTTAATGATTATATTTATGTAAATACATATCTGCTATAGCCGCGAATCATATTCTGATAAAGATACAACCTGACACTGAACAGCAAATAGCAAAAAACGTAAGAAAATTTAAATTTCGCGGGCTACAGCTGTGGATTCACCTTAAGTAAAATAATCATGATAAAAGACTCGACTTATTACTGTTTCGTAAAAAAAAAAACTTTTTATTTTTGAAAATGGAACTGAAAGCGGCGTACGCTTCGGTAGAATGCATGCATTGCGTCGCGGCCTCGCCGTAGGTATTATAATATTTATAATAATAAAACAATAAATGTTCCCTGGTTGCGGCTACAGAAGAAATAAAAAAAGGCATTGGCACGAAATCTATAGATTTTTTTCTCTAATTACAAATTGAATTGGTGACCGTAATTTATTTTACAACAGTGAAAATGTCATCATCTAGTGAGAATGGACACCCGTATTTTCAGATGGAAGAGAAAGAAAAATAATGAATTTTCAATCTATTGCCGTCAAGGTGTTTAAGGTGTGGGTATAAGTCAATAATCCATATTTTATTTTCTCACAATAGTATGTAAAAGTATAGTAACACACGGCGCTAAAAAAACATTATAACTCGGTTTTTATTTGCTCCCGAGCTTTAGCGAGGGAGTTAAATAATGGGTCATTTTACCCCCTTGTATAACAATCTACTATTACATACTATTGTATAGAATCAAGTTTTTCTAACTGAACAGACAGCTGTGCTGCTGGGGAGTTTGTTGCGCCACTTCTTCCCAGCTAAAGCACTAGGAAGTGGTGACGGGTGGGCGTTTTTTTGGGGACTGTCTCATGTAATTATGACGTTCGAAAAGTGCTGATCCTCAGCCAAAAGACATCCATTGCTGGACATAGGCCTCCCCCAACATTTGGGGGGGGGGGGGAGGGTTGCCATAATCGCCACGATTGGCAGGCGGGTTGACGATCGCAGTATGGTGTTAAAATGCATAGAGAACGCTGCTGCCCATTTTCTAGTAAGTCCCTTAGTCGCCTTTTACGACACCCACGCGACGGGAAGAAATAGGGTGGTGCTATTCTTTACGTCCGGCACCACACGGAACAGAGCAACTCGACTGTATGTATGTAAAACAAGAAACTACAGGTAAAGCAGAAAAATTATGCGCTTCGGTTATTTTCATCTTTCCGAATTAGCACGACCGGCGTGCCACAGAGTAAACCCCCTAGAGAGGCAAAGCTTCTAAGGTTTATACTGCCGCGCTTTGATCGATCACCGCACGTTCGAATTAAGTTTTAATTCTGTCGGGTTACCTATTCCGGTCTCAGATCGTCATTTGTCACTCAAGTTTTTAGGGTTCCGTACCAAAATGGTAAAAAGGAACTCTTATGGTGAGACTAAGTCTGTCTGTCTGTAACACCTGGATATCTCTAGAACTACTAATGCTATCAACTTGAAATTTAGGATAGTTTTAGATGACGTTTGGCCAACTATTTTACAAACAAGAAATTAAAAAAAAAAAAAAAATTTGCTGGCAGGGGCTGAAAGGGGGTCTTAAAAATTTGAAGTGGGGCTACTAGAGCATGTGGGGTATCATATGAAAGAGCGCTGTTTGGACATTCTCAAACATTTTTATTATTATTTTTAGGCACCATAATTTCGGACTTTTGATGAAAAATGTAAAAAAGAATACCGTTCCCCCCCTTATATCCAAAGTTTGCATAGATAAAAATCTGAAATTATTCTATGTGATAGAAGTTTATGCAAAGATTACAGGAAAAATAAAACTGTGTCTCTAAATAGCACAGTTTTTCAGAAATCATCAACATCATAAATATACGTACGAAACCATCGGTGCGCGATTCCGACTTGCTCTTGACCGTTTTTTTTTATTTACATAGAGTTGTTAACCTATAATTTTGTAATTATGGTAATACAAAACAGGCAAGTACCTCAATGGTTATAACAGCTCTATATCTCATCGCGCGTTAGTTTTTCCGTAGATAGACGATAATACCCGATGCGCATACTTTTTTTTGGAGATCTGTACATACCATAACGAGAAAAATGCCATCCTGAACAAACTGCTTCCATTGCTCACCGAGTGCTCTCAAGTTATCTGCCTTAATTATCTTAGGTTCTCCTGCGTCCCCTTCGGTGGCACCTATGGAAGATAGGGGTTGTTTTTTATCTATTCCATGTTTAAACATAAACCGCCTTATTACAAAACAATGTTTATATTTTGACAAGGCTTAAACCATGGAGCCAGTTTTTAGTGTTCCGTAGTAAACAAGGAACCCTTATAGTTTCGCCATGTCCGTCTGTCTGTCTGTCTGTCCGTCCGTCCGTCCGTCTGTCCCCAGCTTAGCTCAGAGACGCTTAGTCCTAGAAAGCTGTAATTTGGCATGGGTATACATATTAATCATGCCAAAAAAATGGTAAAATAAAATTATGAAAAACATTTTTTTTAGTTCATTTTTTTTCCTCCATTACGCGTGAAATGGGGATGATATTTTTTTTTCTCGTCTATTCCATGGTGTGGGGTATCGTTGGATAGGCCGTTCAAAAAACCATTTTTTAATTAAGGGATCCGTTTGCGTAATATTAAGCTTTGAAGTGCTATTTTTTGTTAGAGTCAAGTGTCCCCCCGCCCTGCCAGCTAAATGGTTGGTTTTGGATATGTGAAAAAATTCATGGCAATAGTATATATAACGAAATTAAAAGGAAAACTATCACAGCTAAGTAGGCTTCACAAGTTAACGAGTAATAGTCGACCAACTTAAATTTGCAGTTGGAGAATTGACCGTAACGTATATCAAGGTATGGGAGAGTATGTTTTTCAACTACGATGTTAAGTTTGTTTTTGGGATAAATTCATCCCAACTACGGAACCCTTCATTGTGCGTGGTCCGACATGCACTTGGCCGGTTTTTGTAATAGGAACGTAACAGTGATTGAAATAACGTTCTTAACTGAAAAATTAGTTCGGTACTAACTTGTCAGTTTTGTGTTTAGAAACTTTACCATAGTCGGAATAAAGTTCGAAATTCAATAATGGCTCCACGTTTTAAACCTGGGTCTGAAGATAAACCTTGTTTTGTAATAAAGCATTTATATTAATTGCATACTGTTTGGATTTTGCGCCATTCTCAGTTTTTTTATCCGCGTTAGACATAACTTTACAAATTAATTTAACTATGTAATATAAACATAATCTAAAATATTCACATATATAAGTCACAAACTCACAACACGTCAAAAAAACTTAATCAAATAACCCGCCCCTAACTGTTCCCGGAGCAAAGGTGCCCAAGCATTTATTGAAATAAACCATTTACTTTTGAATTGTCAAAGGAGTCGGTCAGTCAGAGATGAAGCTAGTTGCCCATTTCAAAGCGAACCTTTTGGCTTTGCCCTAGTCGGGTAATTACATTATTTCGGCTCCTTCGCTTCCTACGGCTCTGATTTATGTGCGTTTACCTTTAAAAGGAAACGCGGTTACGTAGTCGTCATATTATACCACTTCGATGTAACAGTGGTAGATATCCACTATGGGCCGGCACTCACTGCCGGCTTGGCACGGCAGATTATGCTGCGGCTTCCGTAGCATGCCGTGGCATGGCAGGTTGTGCTCCGGCATGCCGCGGAGTGCCGTGTCATCCCGTGGTATCCCGTGGCATTTTGCTGAAAGCCCAGCCACTCTGCTAGCTTAGCAATAATAATTCCTCGACACAAAGTGACCCATACGTCTCGCGAGATGCAATGGCGTGCCGCAGCATCCCGCGGCATGCCGGGGCGCGTCGCGTCATACCACAGCATCCCGCGGCACGTCGCGGCATCGTGGTATCGAAGTAAAGTAACATGAACTCTAAACTCATTGAAATAAGATTCAAAATAACTTGATTAGTAATAAAATCCTTTGCCATGCCATCCCGTGCCGTGCAGTGAGCGCCAGCCCTATATCGTAAAAAATATTTGGATTAGTATTTTTGTGGATTAACCAGGAAGAAATACAGAGGTTCTGTTTTCTTAATGTTTCTCGGCAATCATCAAATTTCCGAAATCAGCAGCTTTCCTCCTATTTTTAAAATAAATTACATAATAAGAAATAATAGTAGTAACAAGTCTATATACTTCCAAGTAAATTGAGAGCGTCTGACCTTTTTTTTTTCCGGGGTGGAAAATACTCATATATGTCCTCCGCTCTGGGGCGGGCGGAAGGGTCTGTCCGACTCTTACTGACTAAAAACCACCCCGGTCTTCCCCTCCCACACTTGCACCGGGGATCATGGGATCTTGTGCGACTTCCGCGATCCCCGGTGCCCGTTCGCCTCTGCGGGCCACCTCAGGTCTGGGGGGTCGTCTAAAAAGGGCGCGCGTGGAACAGAGCGTCCGGGCTACACCAAGTGCAAAGGAAATCCGACGACTGAAGTTGGTCGAGAGATATTAAGAAAATAGAAACACTGGACGTTAATATTTATTTATGGGTAGTATTTATACGCAAATAAAAAATAAAACTTTTTGTATTTGCCGAATTCCAATCTAAATTCCTTATTGCACAGCAAAATACTCAACTCAAAATATAACTAAATAAGCAACCATTTAGATTCGTGGCGCACCGCTCTTTATGTTAAAGTATGCCTAAGCCGTTCATTAATAGCTGAAGGACACCTATCCAAGTCATTGAACGCAAAATTTAACCACATGGCTGAATGTCGTATTGTCATTTAGCTAAATTGGATATTGATGAGTTTTTGTTTTGGTAACTGAATTTACCAACAATAGAGGAGATCGTCATTGGTAACTGTTCTAACCTAACCTTACCCAAATGATTAAAACTGGCAAAGTATGTATGTACACTCTGGTTAATTTGCTGTGCAGTCCGTTTATTTGTAGTGAAATCATTTTTTAATACACTTCCTCGAAAACTGGGTCATATTGCACTACGATTAGGTTCACAATGCAATGTATTTCACACGCGTGCGATTTTGTATTTTCCAACACGTGTGCGGGAATAAAAATTGCCACAGATAACTTATACCTGTACTTAGTCCAAATTGGTTCAAAGCCTCTATTCACACCGTCTCGTGCAGTCGCGCCAGAGACGGACCTCTCTATTAGGAGGGGATTTTTTTTTAAATTTCGGCAAAGACGCGTCTAAACGCGCGGCGTTAATATTTTTGGAATATTTGTAAAAAAATATTTGATGTAAAAAAAATATATAAATGACGGAAATAAATTGATAGGTGATTATTTATTAGCTTATTTATTTATTAACTCATTCAGTAGTACACGTAAATAGTATACGGAATGACTTACCGGTCGCTGACGGTGCACTGAATTGACTATTACAGCAAGCGTCTATCACGAATCTGGAAGAAAAACATAAATTATTAAAAACTTATAGAATATTCAAGGAAATTACAGACAAGTTCTGCAACATATCAATTTATTGTCATTTTCCCATGTTGGGGTCGGCTTGGAGTCTACCCGAATGTAGCTGTCTACCAGTATTTTACATGGAGCGACTGCCTACCTGACCTCCACAACCCAGTTACTGGGTAACACGATTCCACGAGGTAAAACTGGTTGTCAGACTTTCGAGCTTCAGACAACGTATCACGTGTATCAATTATTTTATTTTATTTATTCGGGAAAACAAACAATTACACATTAAGAATTACAAAGAGATAGGATACAGAAATGATATAAATGTGAAATCAACCACGTTCTCCACAGATACACAATGAGACAATTTGGTAAATTATTAGACTAACGTTGTAAACAATAAAAAAAGGAATATTAAAAAGAGGAATACAAAAAACAAAAAAGGAATATTAATAGCATAGTATCATCATAACTTAGTTGCCAATAGTGCCGCGTAAGTGGAACAACAGTGTCACATTATTTTCTCAATATGTTAACATGAGTCTAAACTTTCCTTGCGATAAAGCAAACAGATCCAAACTGCTGAAATTCTTATTAAAATTGCTTGTCAGGCGACGAAGAGGCGCACGCAAGCCGGCATTTGTACGACTGGTAGTAGTGGCGAATACGGGTCGTGCGCGCACCTCGCGTCCCTGGCATGTTCTGGGAACTATATAACACAACTTGTTACCAATGTCTGAACAATCATAGAAGTTATTGCATAAGTAATACAAAAATGTAGTTTCAAGAAAAGTACGCCTTGAACTCAAAGAAAGCAGATTATATTTTATAAGTAACTCACTATAAGAGAGATAACAACTTTTTAAGCAGCGATAATGCATAGATTTCAAAAATGTACGTTGTATACTTTCTATAAACTCAATGTATTTATTGTAGTAGGGGTTCCACACAGGTACTGCATATTCTAATTGAGACCTAACTAGTGATCGATAGAGATTTAAATATGTAATAGGGTGCTTAAATTCCGTGGCTGATCTCATCACAAAGCCGTACATGCGATAAGCATTATTAACAATTTTAGTAACATGTGCGTCTAAGTGCAGTTTATCGTCAAGTAATATTCCCAGGTCACGGATCAAACTCTTCCTTGACAGAGTTTCACTGTGTATTGCATAGGTATATTTAAATACATTTTTATTTTTAGTGAAGCTAATACAACAACATTTAGGGATACTGAGTTGGAGTTTGTTTTTAGTGCAATAATCTGCAAGACAAGTGAGGTCTTGTTGAAGCAGTTGACAGTCAAGCATAGTTTTGATTGGTCTAAAGACTTTAAGGTCATACGCATACAGTAAGAATTTAGAATTAAGAAAGCACATGTCAATATCATTGATAAATATAATAAATAACAAAGGGCCCAATATCGAGCCTTGAGGCACCCCGGATGACACAGTTATGGATTTGGAATGGAAACCATTAGCTACCACCTTTTGCGTTCTATTTGTAACATAGGAAGTAAACCAACGAAACAAATCCCCACGAATGCCGTTAAATGCTAATTTGTCCAAAAGTAACCTGTGATCGACCTTGTCAAAAGCCTTAATTACACATGATTTTAGAACGAAATTCCATAACGCGGCTTGCGGTAGGAGTCGACTGGTCACGTAAGGAAAAAGCGTTATGCCCCTTCCATGAGACTTTCTCTCTCTCTCTGTCTGTTTCTATTATATATGACCGTGTGTGTGCGTGCGAGTATCGCGTAAGGAAGTTTGATCCAGATGGAAGTCCCCCGACCACACGCTTTTTAGGGTTCCGTAGTAAACAAGGAACCCTTATAGTTTCGCCATGTCCGTCTGTCTGTCTGTCTGTCCGTCCGTCCGTCTGTCCCCAGCTTAGCTCGGAGACACTTAGTCCTAGAAAGCTGTAATTTGGCATGGGTATACATATTAATCATGCCGAAAAAATGGTAAAATATAATTATGAAAAATATTTTTTTTAGGGTACCTCCCTTACACGTGAAATGGGGATGATATTTTTTTTTCTCGTTTATTCCATGGTGTGGGGTATCGTTGGATAGGCCGTTCAAAAATATTGTGGGTTTGGCAAAACCATTTTTCAATTAAGGGATCCGTTTGCGTAATATTAAGCTTTAAAGTGCTATTTTTTGTTAGAGTCAAGTGTCCCCCCCCCTGCCAGCTAAATGGATGGTTTTGGATATGTGAAAAAATTCATGGCAATAGTATAAATAACAAAAAAAGGAAAACTATCACAGCTAAGTAGGCTTCACAAGTTAACGAGTAATAGTCGACCAACTTAAATTTGCAGTTGGAGAATTGACCGTAACGTATATCGATGTATGGGAGAGCATGTTTTTCAACTACAATGTTAAGTTTGTTTTTGGGATAAATTCATCCCAACTACGGAACCCTTCATTGTGCGTGGTCCGACATGCACTTGGCCGGTTTTTCTTTTTTAAATTGATGGCCCGCAGGTTTGCTCGTTGTACCACTGAAGTGAAAACAACATTGTTCAGAGCATACTGTACATCTTTCTACACGAGCAGCCTGTGGGTCTCATACACGCGCAGACAGTACAACGCCTTGCGTGTCCAATATAATAATGCATTCAGGGTGCTGATGGGGCTGCCCCGATTCTGCAGCGCATCAGAGATGTTCGCTAAGTCGCATAGACTGTTTCTATTCTACTATGGGAAAACGGTGTACATCCCTGGTGCAGGGTTCGGGCTAGCTCCAACGGCATCCTGAGGGCATTCGCGCAGAGGTTCGATTGCCAGTACCTGAACCATTGCTGTATGATTCACATACTGAGTAATCAAGGTCGGTAATGTGTTTTATGTGATATTTTTAATTGTGTGTTTTTATTTATTTTTCTTTTCAATGTTTTTTTTTACTATATTTTTAAGTTGATAAAAGATGTTGTGCATATGATCCTTGTTGTTCGAAATAAACGATTTTTATTTTATTTTATTTAAAAGTTCACGCACGGCTGTAACCCCCGAAGGGTTAGGCAGAGGTGTACCTACAGTACACCCACATTTCGCCAGCTTTGTTTAAGTCCCATGTAATAGGGGGCGAGCCTATTGCCATCAACCGGGCACAAATCCGGACTCGGGGCTGCTACTGAGAAATTCTAGATGGAAAAACCCAATAACACTGCCCGACCTAGGAGTCGAACCCAGGACCGCATGCTCGTAGCGCTTGCGACCACTAGACCAACGAGGCAATCTGTCATAAAATAGTAATAATAAAAAAACTTTCAAGAAACTACGTTACGAGCGACATCATTCATCATCAATTCAGCCGAACGACGTCCACTGCTGGACATAGGCCTGCCCTAAAGTGGGGATTTGCCATAATCGCCACGCTTGGCAGGCGCGTTGGCGATCGCAGTATGGTGTTAAAATGCATTGGTAATGCTGCTGCCCATTCTCTAGTAAGTCCCTTAGTCGCCTTTACGACACCCACGGGAACAAATGAACGGATGAATTGTGGGATATGAATTGTACGCAGATCATATTATGATTCTGCCAAAGCGTCCATTTTAGGCCCCCTGATCACCAAAGCTTAAAGTATTGAATAAAGAAATAAATTAAATCGCACAGTGTAAATGAGGGAAGCAATTCTGTCAGTGTTTATGTTTAGAAACAGTTACCTCTTATAAGTACCTAGGACTAGTAATAGATAACACATTCACATGGAATCTGTATGTTAATAACGTTTGTAATAAGCTGCGCTCCATTTTGGGTAAACTGAAAAATCTTAAATATGTTGTCAGCAGGAAAGTACTGTATATCTTGTATTACGCACTGGCTGACTCAATTATTAGCTATGGCTTGGGTGGATATGGACTTACATTCCCTACACACTTAAATAAAATTAACATCTTGCAGATAAAGCTACTAAAACTGATACTACTTATAGATGAAAAAACGAAGAAAACATTAAATGAAAATTATGAAGAACTGTTCAAAATTTGTAAAGTACTCCCGGTCCATCTTAAAAGTAAATTAAATATCTTGACTGAATAATTTAATAATCATGACCACAAAGTGGAACGTAAGCATATGTACCCAACTCGTTTATCTAAGAAGAAGAGACTTGCTGTTCCAAAAGTAACTACTTTGGTAAGCGCACAAGAAGGTACGTAGTACCAACGTTAGCGAATGAGCTACCCCACAAAGTTATATCGCATGTCAAGTCTAAGGAGCAACGTAAAAGAGTTCTACAAAATCATTATCTCTCATTGTGTCCATAGAAAATATTTGTTTTTTTTTTTTTTTGTAAAATGTGAGATTTTTGATTTTAACTGTAGGTATTTATTTTATAATTTACTTAGCACAACTAAGTTATAGCATATTAATTTTCAAAATTTGTAATCTATTGCTAGACGAGAACTACTGCCGATAAACTGTTTTTGCAGTTTGGCAGACTTTATGTTATTGTTAATACAGATTTTGAATAAATAAATAATAAGGCTTTCAACCGACGGTAAGCTAAATATAAAATGGATACTTACTGAAAATCTCTAAGTGTCACATCTGAGACAAACCATGGCATATTCTTTACATGGAATCTAACCTGAAAACAAAAAAAAATGTATGTTACTGCTCCAAAAGGTTTTTATCATTTTGATGGTATGATAATAATCATCATTTCAGCCGAAAGCACAAAAGGGGAGGTTTGCCATAATCGCCACGCTTGGCAGGAAGGTTGGCGATCACAGTATGGTGTTAAAATGCATAGAGAACGCTGCTGCCTATGCTCTAGTAAGTCTCTTAGTCGCCTTTTAGGACACCCACGGGAAGAAATAGGATGGTGCTGTAGCGGCATCAAGATCGCCACATACGAACTACGCGTCACACTGACGTCACGCGAATCCTGCATCGCGCAAGCAGAGTTTACCACGCAACTAGCATATATAGAACGTCCCGACAACAAAAGTTGGGCAGTTGCCCACCAGACACAACACCCGTCTGGTCGGAGGATCCTCCCTTTTCTATGGTGGATGAGTGAACTTTACACCCTGTTCCTCATATCACCAAAGTGCTATTCTTTACGTCCGGCATCACACGGTATAATAACAATACCAGCTTATTATTGTCCCACCGCTGGGCAAAAGCCTCTTCTCATACAGAGAACACACATTCACATTTTCAAAAAATAGTGTTACGGCCAAATTAGACCGATTTAAAATTTCCCGTAGAATCCGAGATTTCCAGTTATCTGCTTTTAAATAAGACATTTCGAAAAATGTTCTTAACTAACTTTTTAGACCTTTGTATCCTGCTTAAGCGTATGAAGTTTCATTAAAATCGGTTCAGTCATTTCGAAAAACAAGGGCTTGAAAGTTTGTATGAAATGCCGTACGTCGTAAAAGCAGTGACAGTTACAACTTTTGACCAAAAGCTGACAAAAAATCTTGACTCAACGCTGGTCCTGCTCCACAAGGGCGCATAAACTAATTGATTAGCATTCGAAAATATTGCTGGACCTGCTGAAGATTGTAAAAACTATATTTGCGTTCTATAAATGCAATCTCTTATTATTGTATAACCGCATAGCACATGTGTGAGCACTATGTACCTACTATAAAGCTACCATTTACTGGGTACGTTTTTCATTGACTTGAATGTGCCCTGGCAGTTGAGAGTATGTCATGTTGACTAAAATGTCTCGCTGGGGGTGGCGTGTGTGTTGGATCATTAAGTTCCCTTAACAATGGTTGTGCTGAATGGTGCTGATCCATGCGTCATGATCTTGAACGGGTGCCGTCAGTAGGGACTGGTTATCTCTTAGCAGCCACTTCTTATTTTAATTTATAAAACAAAAAAACGTTATTACCGACGCTTTTAACATGCACGTCTTTCTAAATTATTCTCACATGTATAATTTCAACACGAATGATGTAACCAATAGTTTGTACTTAACAATATTTTGATTTAAGTGTCCGAACTAACAACTAGATTGATTAAAAAACCGGCCAAGTGCGAGTCGGACTCGCGCACGAAGGGTTCCGTACCATTATCTATAATAACGGCAAAAAAATCATGTTTGTTGTATGGGAGCCCCCCTTAAATATTTGTTTTATTTTTATTTAATTATTTATTTTTAAAGTTTATATATAATATAACTAAAGATTCTGTGGATATTTCAAGAGTCTACCTGTTGCCGTTATCAATATCGAGCAAAAACGAGCAAAAAAATCACGTTTGTTGTATGGAAGCCCCCTTAAATATTTATTTTGTTGTTTTTTTGTATTTTTTGTTATAGCGGCAACGGGAATACATCATCTGTGAAAATTTCAACTGTCTAACTATCACGGTTTATGAGATACAGCCTGGTGACAGACGGACAGACAGACAGACGGCGGAGCCTTAGTAATTGGATTCCGTTTTACCTTTTGGGTACGGAACCCTAAAAATATAAGTTACCATTGGATTTGTCTTGACACCATGAGTCTTCACGAGTGAAGGCTTCTACATACCAGCGCGACTTGTCGCGCGACGCGACACGGCACAAAGGCCCCGCGTGTCGCGGGACGAGCGCTGCCTTTGTGTCGCGTCGCGTCGCGCGACAAGTCGCCCCGGTATGTAGTAGCCTTGACGCTGGCCATAATTATAAAAAATAACAACATGGCGGTTTTAGCCAACATCATCAAGGCCTTTGGCCAATACCCATACATTTTTTCCCAATGTTCTTTATTAGTATAAGCTTTGGTTATTTCTTATTTTATGGCTAAGTCTTACCTTTTGCACCAGTTTCTGTGCCACTAGAAAATGCGCTAGGCAAAGATCCGCGAACAGTTCGTACCCAGCGTTGTCGCAAACGATATCTGTCGACAAATATACAATTTCATATAATAAGGCCTGCTTGCACCACGAATAGGGTTGGGAAACTCAGCACAATGTGCTAGCACAGTGGTAGCTATTCTATTTTAATGTGCTAGCACACACCACAGGGCACAGATTAGCTACACAGATCAGTAGTACTTATTGTGAGTTTTGAACGAAACGAATCAAAAAAAGATTTGAACAAAACGAAGATGAAAAGGTTATATGATTTTTTTGTGGGGTCATCGACCGCATCTATTATTGTAGTAGTGTCTTGAAATATCAGTTTAAAAAAAGGTAAATTAAAAAAAACAAATACCCGACCCGACCCGATTTGTATATATTTTTGTAATCACCTTTTAAACCCCGTAATTTTGATACCCCACTCGATAGGTTTGGGAAATATATATTTTTTTAAAACACCTTTTGTCGCCAAAAATCCGCTTTTTGATTAAAAATCCCATCAAGTTCGAGGGTATTCTTTGATTTGACATTATTAAAATAATACTTTCCTTACTATTAATTATAATTTAATTATCTATATTATTTTTAAATAACCCACTGTTTATGGGATTCTTAATTAATCTAATTGATTCGTTCGATGGGAGTTTTTTAGGTTGATAGTTATTTACTTAATTTATTATGTTATAAACTTATAATCTTATTTTCTTTGTAATACGATGAATAAATCGTATTACATATCATAAATTGTTCTTGTTATTGTTACAGACTGCTCTAATATTCGGAACCATGGGCGCATGCCGCCGTTAAGAATTATACGCTTTGTTTTATACCGACGTACAGATAAAAGAAGCTATAATTGTTGTCAATATAAATAATACAAAAACAAAAATCAACCGCATACTTACTATTACAGGCAAATATTTAGAACTTTGCAAAAAATATATAGCACTGCGTCCGGATCCCTGCAGCAATCCGTGTTTTTTTTTACAATACAGATCTGGAAAATGTATATCGCAGAGGATCGGCTTAAACACATTTAGCAATTTAGCCAAAACAATTGCTAACTATTTACAACTTCCCAATCCTGAGTTGTTTACAGGGCATTGCTTTCGCAGAACATCTGCCACATTATTAGTTGATGCCGGAGGAGACATAAACCCCCTTATTACAAAACAAGGTTTATCTTCAGACCCAGGTTTTAAACATGGAGCCATTATTGAATTTCGAACTTTATTCCGACTATGGTAAAGTTCCTAAACGCAAAACTGACAACTTAGTACCGAACTAGGTTTTCAGTTTTGTATAAAGAACGGTATTTTAACCACTGTTACGTTCTTATTACAAAAACGGCTCCATGGTTTAAGCCATGTCAAAATATAAATCTTGTTTTGTAATGAGGCGGAACAAGTTTAAAACGGCACGGTGGATGGAAGTCGACATCTGTGGCTGAAGGCTACATTGATGACTCTATAACCAACAAAATCCACGTGTCGAATCAAATTTCAAATTCGATAGAAAATAAAAATAATTAAGTGGTGAATATAAATATTCCGAGTACATCAGGTTAAGCCAACATTCAACAAGGTGCAAATATTCAAGTGCATTTCAATAATTGTACGATCCAAAATGTAAATAATTATTACAATAAATAATTCTATTAATACCTATACATAGTTTGTTTGTAGGTATTAGATACTCAGCAATTAAACTTTCCATGAATTTACATAGAGTTCTTACAACACTGTACAACACCCTATGGTTTCAGAACGTTTTATAGAGGATTCATAACATGGGTAAATAAAGTCTTGTATGCAACTGTACATAATTAGGTATTAAAACACTCATGTGATACTAAACCCACATTCGTGTTTTAATACCCCTTATTATACAACAGTTGCATAAATAACTATTATACTATCAATTAATTGCCAGGTAATAACAATTATAATCTTACCAAACCAAACAGCTTTCGGTACGGTCATCTTAGCTGGGCAGGGTATTTGCTTAGGCACCTCTTCCTTTTTCTCCTCAGCTTTCGCTTCCGTCACAGTATCTTCCGGAGCAGCGTTTTCCGGAGCCTCGGGCTCTGGTGGAACCTAAGAACGTTGCGACGACAATGTTTAACACTAAAAGGGTAATACGCTAAAGTCGCCAGCAAAATAAAAATTTTCCTTACGTTTTTTGAAATTTGCTGGTGAGGTTATCAGGTTACCTATGTTGATCAAAATATGATTCGCCACCGTACGAAATATGTATACAGAATTTTAATCATTAGAATCATAAATACAACTGTCTTAGTTAAAATTGGCCTAAAATGGAATTTCATGAAATAGTCATTCAATATGGTAATTTGAACTTAGAAGTATTGATGATTATAATTCTGTAAATACTTATTTGTTACGGTCGCAATAATATTTTGATCAAAATAGGTATAACGTCATAGTGCCTTCCAAATTGCAAAAAATGCAAGCAAATTTGGATTTCGCGAGCTACCCTGGCGCTTTCGTCTAAAGTGAACGAAGACAAAGGTACAAAGATATACGAATGACAGCCGGGAGATTAATATTACAAAGATCTACATATGACAGCCGGGAGATTAATATTACAAAGATCTACATATGACAGCCGGGAGATTAATATTACAAAGATCATGACAGCCGGGAGACTAATAATACAAAGATCTACATATGACAGCCGGGAGATTAATATTACAAAGATCTACATATGACAGCCGGGAGATTAATATTACAAAGATCTACATATGACAGTCGGGAGATTAATATTACAAAGATCTACATATGACAGCCGGGAGATTAATATTACAAAGATCTACGAATGACAGCCGGGAGACTAATAATACAAAGATCTACGAATGACAGAAGAGAGATTAATAGTACAAAGATCTACATATGACAGCCAGGAGATTAATAATACAAAGATCTACGAATGACAGCCGAGAGATTAATAGTACAAAGATACAAAAATCTACGAATGACAGCCGGGAGACTAATATTAGGATCTTTTGGCGCTCCAATGAAGTCAATTCACAATTCTTTATTGCATTCCTTAATGTTGGTGAAACAGTTATAATCAGTTGGTAGGCTTACAATTATTGGCGCTGTTGCATTTGTGAAATGAATTCAAAAAACAAGATGGCGGCTTTATTTCGATTTCAGTCTCGCGCCAAAAGATCCTTGAACAGGTATGTGTGTGAAGTAGATTAATTTGTAGAATTAAAGCAATAACTTAACATTTTAAGCAATATTCTGTGAGTGTCTTAAAAAACAATAATGATTAATACTTACTACTGGGCGACAGAGCGGCACGCCCGCTTTCGTCGCTAGTCTATGACAACTGCACTTAGCCTTGAATGTCGTCGCGTTTTGTGCCTAGAGAACAAACACAAACTTAAATACACAAACTAAGATAATTTAAAAGTCAACATCACCTGCGTAGACTTTTCTCAACTATACAGGGTTATTTTTAAAACGTCAAAAACCTCATATGGGGTCATTGTACTCATCATTATGAACAACTTTTACTATGGGCCCAAACCTGAAATCGCGAAAAAAAAATTAGCTGTTCCCTACATGTTAACGAATTATTCGAACATAAATGTAGGGAACAGTTGGTTTTTTTTTGGAATAGTGGAGAGGCAACGGACTTTGATGCGATTTTCACTATAATTTTGTGAATTGATATGTTTTTTTTTTACAAACTTCACTGACATAATGTTTTTTTTATTTGACATTATTATACCTACAATTTTAATTTCAACAAGGTTCTAACTTTTATTATTTGAATCATATTTTATATTGTTTTTTTTGTTGTCAATGTGAGGACGTTGCAGGCTTAATAGACTAGATCTGTAGACCATTTTCTATTTTGTTAAGTACCTGGTACTTTTGACGGGCCTACGCTGTCCTCTCATACCTAATATTACAGTAATTTGAAAACATTGTAAAAGCCAATGTTTTTTTTAACAGAGGAACCGGGGAGTTTCTTGCCGGCTCTTCTCCATAGGAAACGACCAATTGGAACCGTGCACCTAGCTTCTGACGTTTCATAAGTGCCCTTGGCATAAGTGAAACAAAAATTTTTTTAATTTTAATTTTTGAATTTATAATACATTAATATTAAACTTATATATTACAAAGAAAACTCGACGTTTTGTATACCAGTGCGAAGCAAGGCGGGTCACTAGTATATGTATAAATAATAATAATACATACCGTGGCAACACTATTAAACATTTTTTCAGATCTTTTGACTACTTGGTCAGCTATTTTATTGGCGTCATCCACTAGCACCTGGAAAAAAAAATATAATTTATTATATTTATAACGCCACAAAGTACATTTGGCGCGTGGCGAAAATCGGAACTAACGCCGCGTTCTCGTTTTGTCAATACAAATTTTGTGACAATTGCACACATGTTCACCAACAACGCTCCCCTGTTAATGTCATTAGGGCACCAACAGATTCTTGTAGCACTGTATTTAGAATCTTCTAAGACTGCCTCCTCGTATGACGTACGACGTATGTTTGCTTTTTAGGGTTCCGTACCCAAAGGGTAAAACGGGAACCCTATTACTAAGGCTCCGCCGTCTGTCTGTCTGTATGTCTGTCCGTCTGTCACCAGGCTGTATCTCATGAACCGTGATAGCTAGACAGTTGAGATTTTCACAGATGATGTATTTCTGTTGCCGCTATAACAACAAATACTAAAAAATTGAATAACATAAATATTTAAGTGGGAATTCCCATACAACAAACGAGATTTTTTTGCTGGTTTTTGCTCTATATCGATAACGGCAACAGGTAGACGCTTAAAATAATCACAGAATATGTAGATATATATTGAATTTAAAAATAAATAATTAAATTAAAATAAAACAAATATTTAAGGGGGGCTCCCATACAACAAACGTGTTTTTTTGCCATTTTTATAGATAATGGTACGGAACCCTTCGTACGCCTCGCACTTGGCCGGTTTTCTTTCAGAATTTGATAAAAATTGCGCGAGTCCGACTCGCATTTGGCCGGTTTTTTATGTATGTTCACCTATGTCTTCATCAATTGTGGACCAATTTTGGAGAACTGGAACTGATGGTGACTTCACCATATGCATTGTGACAAGCATACATTGCTTTGCAACCATATTAAAGTATCTAATCGAATCGCAACAGTGAAATACTTATTATTAAGTAGTTCCGGTGGCTATCTGTGGTCTTCATCATCAATTCGACTTCACCAAATGGTGCTTTCCGAGTGCAAATGCATGAGTTACTATAAAAAATACTGAAATCGATATAGGTGTGCCTATAAAATTTGAGGATTGCTCTCGATTTCCATGGGATCCCCTCATCAGATTCTGATTTGGTGACAATGGGACCACCTCGGAAGCACACCTCGGAAGTCGATGGCAAAAATCTAAAATACAGATCCAAAGACGGAAATTAAAGATATTTTTCATTTTGTAGTGCTTTTTTGAAAATCGGTAGTATTTTTTTAAGTTTTTTGTATTAATCGTCATAGATATTGACGTAAACATTAGTCCTAATAGTCCTTACTGAAGTTCTTCATATCCTGTGTGTCGTTACGTTGTTGATGTGCCAAAACAGATTTATATTATACTAGCTGCGTCCCGCGGTTACACCCGCGTAGGTCTCGATCCCATGGGAATATCAGGATAAAAAGTAGCCTATACAATATGTAACAAAAACCCTGTTGTTCCTTCTACCTACGTTTTAAGAATCGGTATACATACGTAATAAAGCAAGTCATTTATAAAAACTGTTCAACAAAAATAATTAAAATAAATATTTAATTATTAATATTTGTAATGTTTAACTGATTTCTAACCTCTTTCATTCTTTGATTTTGACTTCTCGACTAGCCAATACTTAATTTATTTTTAATTATAATTCCACCAATGTTGTGCTTGTAGGTAAATGTACACGTCCCTAAAAGGAACAACAGGGTTTTTGTTACTTAGTGTATGTTAATCCAGGGTGTCTGATACTTCCATACAAAATTTTATCAAAATAGGTCCTGCTGTTTGAGCGCGAAGAAGTAACTAACACACACACACACACTCACAAACTTTTGCCTTTATAATATTATTAGTGTGATAGTGTGATTCCATCTTCACGGCTTCGTATTCCCGAAGATAGACAACGATTGCCGAACCGCATACTTTTTTTGGGAGAATTGTAAAAAAAAAAAAAAAACTATAATTGGCCTAACTAAAATCATACCTTATCCTTCAAATCCAGTATCATCTGAAACGGGTCAGAACTGATTATAATGGGCCCAGCGGGGGCGGCGGCTTTTTTTTTTTTTTTTCCTTTCGTTGGGGGTGGAGGGGGCGGGTTCAAACGAAGCTTCTCTGTGGCATCCTTAGCTGCCTGTATGATGTCCACTTGAGAACCTAGGGACAAGGATAGGTCGCATCTGTTGGCCCATAGGCTGACCTGAAATAGAAGTTTAGGATTTAGAGTTTTTCGGTACATTTTGCGGCAAAATTAAACTAAACCAAATGTAACCAAATGCCCCTGACGCGGGCGCTTCGCACTCTTAACCTTGTAGCAGAGGAAATAGATATATTTGCTTGTACACGGAGTGAATTCACAAGGATAACATTGTATGTAATAAGTTTTAGAAAATAAGTTGTTATTATTAAGTTTGCTTCACTATTGCATTGGGTTTTACCTGTAAAAATAGTTGTAAGTGATTACATAAATAAACTAGCTGACCCGTGCCCACTTCGTTGGGCGGTAAACATTTTACCGTCTTTTCATTTTTCGGATTAAATTATGGCCTTATGTTATGACACTCACAAAATAATAACGTGGCTTTCAATGGGTAAAAGATTTTTCAAAATCGGTTCAGTAGATCCAGAGATTACCCCTACAACCTCACAAACTATAAAATATTAATATAAGTAGATGAAGCAACGGCAAATTAGCAATATCCTTAAAAAAAAAATGACTCATTCCGTTTGCTCACTATAGGCAAGCGACTTCTCGACAAAATCAATAGCAGTGAATTGGGACTGGGATTGTGAATTCAACTGCACATTTACCGCTGAGTCGGTGACGGTCGGTGATTCTTCAATTTTGCTGGCGTGAGGGGAAAAGATATTTTTAGAGTTCCGTACCCAAAGGGTAAAACGGGAACCCTATTACTAAGGCTCCGCCGTTTGTCCGTCTGTCACCAGGCTGTATCTCATGAACCGTGATAGTTAGATAGTTGAAATTTTCACAGATGATGTATTTCTGTTGCCGGTATAACAACTAATACTAAAGAACAGAATAAAAAAAATATTTAAGGGGGCTGCCATACAACAAACGTGTTTTTTTTGCTCGTTTTTGCTAGATATTGATAACGGCAACAGGTAGACGCTTGAAATATTCACAGAATATTAAGTTATACAGGGTGATTGGAAGATGGGTGCAAAGCTTTAAGGCGAAGATAGTACAGACAATTTAGAACCTTTTAAGCCATGGTTGTCTTAGACGAAGTCTTACCAAATATTTTTAACCAAATTTTTAAGTTTTTTTTCGGAAATTCTCAAAATTTAATGTAAACTGCATAATTATGGCCAAATTGAATGATAAATGAATTCATTTTTTATTTATTTAATTAAAGTAATGTGTAAGCAATCAAGCAAAACATGTTTTAGGCTTCTGTATCATTAGACATTTTTTTTACAGACATTTAAAGCTCAGAAAAAATTGTACAATACGTCTTTTAAACCTTATTAAAAAAAAAAACGGAGGGTGCTTTTTTTGTTCAAACCTTTTTGAAGACAAGCTTGATAATCGCTCTTTCTTTTGAGGTATCATTTATGCGGATATCTTACAAATTATTGAAATTAGGGCCTACAAACCAATTTGAGGTAGACATTTTTTATTTTAGGCATACTAATTAAAACAACATTTGAATTAAAATTTTTTATTTTTCATGTTCAAAATGACGGCCGTGATTCCTAATACAAGCACGGCCCCGTCTTCTAACTTCTGTAGTCGTTATTTTCAACATCATCTCCTGCTTCATTGTCTCAAACGCTGAATTTATTCTTTGTATCAATTCTTCTCTAGTGTTTATTTCTATGTTGTTATACACCAGTTCCTTGGCCCGGCCCCACACGAAAAAGTCCAACGGGGTCAGATCTGGGGAGCGAGCGGGCCAAGGGATGGGTCCATCCCTGCCGATCCAGCTATCAGGAAAGCAATTGTTGAGGTGTTCCCTTACATTTAAAGTCCAATGCGCTGGACAGCCGTCTTGCTGAAAGATGACTGTTCGGTCTCTTTCGAAGATCGGGACACCTGATTCCTCTACCAGCAGTGGTAAATCAATTTGCAGAAATTGCAAATAATTTTCGCCATTCAATGGATCAGGCAAAAAGTGGGGCCCAATCAATGTTCTGCCAATTATTCCAGCCCATACATTCACAGAGAATTTCATCTGAAATGACACCTGCTTCTTAAAATGTGGATTGTTGTCTGCGTCAGCCCATTCATGGATGTTGTGAAAGTTTGTAATACCTTCCCTTGAAAATTTACTTTCATCCGTCCACAAGATTGATTTCAGAAACCACGCATCTTCGATGTCTCTGTTGAGGAGGAAACGGCAGAACTGAATTCTTCTTTGAGGATCTTGCTCTACTAGACCTTGCACACTCCTGCCATGTAACGGATACTTATCATTTTGGTGCATTGTATGCCACACCTTCCATTGAGAAATGTTTAAATTTCGAGCTACTGCTCTAGTACTGGTAGTAGGATCCGCTTGAAATGCTGCTAAAATGTCTTCGTCGACGGCAGTTTCGTGTCTGCCCGGGTTGACTCCAGGTTCCACGCGGTGAAACCCATCTTGGGCAAGACGACGAAACGTGTTGTAAAACACTCGGACATTCGGTATCCTGCGATTCGGATAGCGCTCTTGATACATCCGTCGCGCCAAAGATCCATTGCCGTCTGCTCTACCGTACATAAATACGATATCCGCATATTCTTGATTGGAAAAAGAAGCCATAGTCACTTAACAATTAAGAAAAACGGCGTAGGAGCGCACTAAATGTCAACTCAACACAATTAAGTCAAAAATCAACACGTGCAGGAGCGCGAGGCTACGACTGGAAACGGTGAAACAAAAAAGTTCAAAACTAACGCAAACAACACGTGCAGGAACGCAAAGGGCTACGACTGAACACGGTAAATTGTGAATCAACACGACAACGTCCACTCACAAGGGCAGTAGTTTGACTAATAAGTAAAAGATGTAACGGCTTCATCACAGACCGACTGACCCTGACTAAAGAAAAACGACTTTTTGCCTCAGTAACTAAGACCATTTTGCTGTAAAAACCAACTCTTATCGCTTTTTGCTATTCATTGGGCGTTCTACCTGGAAATGCCGTCGCACCGCGCTCGGTGGCCATTGTTTAGAGAATCCCCTCAATGGGTTCCCCTCAATTGGTTCCTGCATGTGCCAAAAATTCTTAGAATTGAACAATGTTATCATTTCAAGCACATAAAGTATTCTTTTAAGCAAAAATTTTGTGTTTTGTTAGACTGCCTAAAATTTAAAATTTCTCCCTCGAATTGGTTTGTAGGTCCTAATTTCAATAATTTGTAAGATATCCGCATAAATGATACCTCAAAAGAAAGAGCGATTATCAAGCATGTCTTCAAAAAGGTTTGACCAAAAAAAGCACCCTCCGTTTTTTTTTTTAAATAAGGTTTAAAAGACGTATTTTACAATTTTTTTATTTTTTCTGAGCTTTAAATATCTGTAAAAAAAATGTCTAATGACACAGAAGCCTAAAACATGTTTTGCTTGGTTGCTTACACATTACTTTAATTAAATAAAAAAAAAAATAATTCATTTATCATTCAATTTGGCCATAATTATGCAGTTTACATGAAATTTTGAGAATTTCCGAAAAAAAACTAAAAAATTTGGTTAAAAAAATTTGGTAAGACTTCGTCTAAGACAACCATGGCTTAAATGGTTCTAAATTGTCTATACTATCTTCACCTTAAAGCTTTGCACCCATCTTCCAATCACCCTGTATATTCACTTTAAAAATAAATTTAAAAAATTAAAATAAACCAAATATTTAAGGGGGGGCTCCCATACAACATACGTGATTTTTTTGCCATTTTTATAGATAATGGTACGGAACCCTTCGTGGGCGAGTCCGACTCGCACTTGGCCGGTTTTTTATTATTTAAATTAGCCAACGGAATTAAAACATCCAAATGACCTTCAATAAAATTTCCTGAGAATCGGATTATTTTGACTCCCTGCCGTGCTTCCCCAAAACCAGCAATAAAAATACCATCCTGAAACACCTGGAACTCAAATGAGAATAGTTCTGCCGCTGCCATTTTTTTTTGGGTGGTAAATTATCAAATAACTTCTCCCGCTCTGGCCGGAGCGGGGAGGGCGTGTTAGACTGTTACTGACTAAAACCCACCCGTGTTCCTTCAAATGCCTGTGTGCCAGGGCCACGATATCCCTTTCGGACAGGCTCGTAACCCTGGCAGGCATTAGCCCTTTCGGACCCCGTCAATTGGTGCTGACATCTCTTTGATGCGCGCGTGGAACACAACGCGCCGTCGACCCAGGCCTGGTCCTTATCGGACGGCGAGCTACCCATCGCTCACAGTCCGCAAGCCCGCGCCCACGGTGGCCGGGAATCGGCCTGCGATTCCCGACGCCCGGGGTGTCTCCTGCGGTGACTAAGGGCGTGAGGGCGCGAACCCTGCCTCACCCTCACGCGTTCCGCCTCCTCCTTCGCATGCATAACTGCTTTGCAGAAGGAGGTGATGGCCTCCCGTGCACTCTTGCTCCGAACCATGGCCTGAACCAGGGCCAGATGCGAGAGATCGCCGCCGCCGATCGCCTCCGTGAGGAGATGGCGGTGCTCCGCCCAAGCAGGGCAGACCTCAACCGTATGCTCCACCGTGTCCTCCGGGCGGTCCACACAGTGGTGACACCCGGGCGTTTCCTCCCGCTTTATTCTGAATAGGAACCTCCCGAAACAACCGTGTCCGGTGAGGACGTGCGTCAGGTGGAAGATGAGGAAGCCGTGGCGCCTCTCTAGCCACTCCTCATAGAGGGGACTTATCGCCACAATTGTGGCATGCAAATTCTTTGGCAAATAGTAAATATCCCTGGCGATGGCGCATGCTTATTTTCATCTCTCTCCTATTTGGTGAACAGTAACGTGGCCATGTCATTGTCTTCTCAAATTCGAGACAGCATTGGTCGCCACGTGTCTAAAAACTGGGAAATATTCCAACCTTTCACCCAGGATCGGTCAGGAGGAGGTGTTTATGGTTCAAAGCGTGAATACGTCGCTGAAATGTCTTGTAATGGCACCTACGGAACCACCTGTGAACTCATGGCAGCGGGAGAACTATTCCCATTTGAGTTCCAGGTGTTTCAAGATGGTATTTTTACAGGGAGTAAAAATAATCTGATTCTCAGGAAATTTCAATGAAGGTCATTTTGATGCGTGTCAGACTTTTACTGACTAAAACCCACCCGTGTTCCTTCAAATGCCTGTGTGTGCCAGGGCCTCGATATCCCTTTCGGACAGGCTCATAACTCTGGCAGGCATTGGCCCTTTCGGACCCCGTCAGTTGGTGCTGACATCCATTTAAAATGGGAATAGTTCTCCCGCCTTTTTCCAACCCTTACAACACCAGCCTAAACCAAAGATACTAAGCAATAAAATTAAAATACGAACGTAGGTATTCAAGGACACTTTTTCTAGTAAGAACGACTAATACTAAAAACTATTATAGTAATACCACAGTGTGAAATACCTACACAATAAGTAATTCGCAAAGAAATAGAAATAACAAAATTCCAACCCGGCAATAGGTAAAAACACAATTATTATCCTCCAATTTAAAATTAGGAAGCGAAACAAACCAAAACGAAAACCAAACAACGACGATGAAAAATATTTCAAAGCAAATTAGTAGTAAGTAATAACAAAATATCGCAGAACAGAAATTTCGGTAACTATAGCTTGAACGTGTATCGCTTAGGTTTGTATTCTGTGATTGATACATGACTTCGTTTTTAAAAGGAAAAAGAAAGGTTAAACATTGTGAAGTTTTCCCCTTGGCATTCTCGACTTTAATGCTATAAATGCAACGTTCAAATTACCTGAATACCAATTAGAACCTCATTTCATTATATTTTAGCAGATGCCTGCATACTGAAAAATACAGGCCACCTAGAACTGGCATAAAAACTTTAGAACGTTATCACGCCTTCACTGAAACATACTGGCCACCTAGAAAAAAAACTAAATATAAACCTCAAGAAACTTCCAAAAATTCTTATTTCAATGTAAAATATGCATTAACGCGTTGTCGTAAAATTCAATTTAGGTTTTTATCGGCCTCCGACTTCTAATTTCAATGTAAAGTATGCAATAACTCGTTGCCGTAAGATTCAATTTTGATCTTAACTGCATTTGGTACATTTTTCATACAAACATTAAAAACCCTTATTTTCACCCTTAAGCGCCGAATTTCGTAAAATCCTTTCTTAGTGAGCACCTAGAAGTCGAAAGGAACAATCAGGCCAACATTCATGTCTCTAACTTTAAAAACATAGGAGTTTCATACAAACTTTCACACCCCTTTTCAACCGCTTAAGGTGCGAATTTATAAAAATCCTTTCTTAGTGCGCGCCTGCACCCCATAGAGAGTGCTTGTGCCAAATTTTAGACCTCACGGCCCAGTAGTTTCCGAGATTTCGTGATGAGTGGTCAGTGAGTGGACTTCTCTTTTATATATATAGATAAATGTATATTTAGATCGATCAACTAATAATTGCCACAGATAGACTACTCCTTCATCTCAAATAGTAGCAATTTTTTATTCCTAAATGTTGGTTTTTAATATAGAAAAAAAAAATCCGTTGCCTCTTCACACAAAGTTGACGATATCGTGTTGAATTTAGGAACATTTTTCTTCAATATAATAACATAAATTTCGTTTTTTTTAAATATTTTATGTAAATGTAACAAATACTCTCAGAAAATAATGTTGAAAATACCAATTTTTTTTTTAAAACACTGTCGGTAATGTTTTTTTCTTCCTATTATTTAACAAACCTTATCAAGAAATTTAAAAATCACACACTGGGCTTTAATGTTTCAATTATTTCAAGCTTTCTCACAATTAGATAAGAAATTGACGAAAAAAGTTTTTTTTGTGATAGCACCCTTAAACATAAAGCCTGCGTAACACGCTTTTAACCACAATTTGAAGGAAATCGCTAATTTATTTATTTATTTAGTAATTTATTTCAGAATTTGTCTATAAATTTGTTAGTAACAATGTTCTTAGTCTTAGCCTAGTGTTAGTAAAAGTAAAAGTAGTAAGTCGCTTGCTGAGTCCCATCGGCCGGCGCACGCGCCAGGATGGTGCTCAACATCGAAACACACCGCTTACGTATGATTGCGTGGAAGTCATCCACTTGCGCTACCGCGAATATGCCACTCGCGCTACAGTACCGCGGCAGCCCCATCAATACGTTTTTTTTTGGGTGGTAAATTATCAAACAACTTCACTCTGCCGTGATTAAATGTTTGCTATCATTCGAAGACATTAAATTATTTACTTAACAATAGACGGAACATAGCGAACAAAATCGTAATCCGATACATTTGTCCTAGTGGGCAAAAGTCGCTCAGTCTAGTGTGGTTTTTTTTAGGTTGGGAAATTATTAAATAACTTCTCCCACTTTGGGCGGAGCGGGAAGGCGTGTCAGACTTTTACTAACTAAAAACCCACCCGTGTCCTTCACGTCCTGTGTGCCAGGGCCACGAAATGACATTGGTGCTCTACTATGCTCTATATGTTTTTCAAAATTTGAGGCTCAGCAGTTTCGGAGATAAGGGTATGGTCAATTTTCAACAATTTTCTTTAGTCAATTTAAAACTATTTATCTAAAAAATATATACAAGCTGAAATTTAAAGGTTGTTTTCCCGCAGCGATATGATTTCGTTTTGGTAGTACAATCAATTTATAAAAAAAAATAAGTAAAATATTAATAAATGGCAGATTTACAATTGTGAAAAACAAAACTCGAAAGAGACCTAGAACCAATTGTGATACAGCGCGAACGGCCGACAGTGCGCGGGGCGGCGCGCGGGCGCCTGCGACGCGCGGTCGCTCACCGTCGCGCTACAGCTGATAGCTACCTACTCGAACGTTTAGTTAACGAAATACATACAATACTTACCTAAAAGTTATCCCAAATTTAAAGATAATTTAATTATTGATCTTTTAGTATACGCGTTTTATTAAAATACCTTTTGTTTTGTGTATAATAAATTAATAATGCGTCAAGTTGGGGACAGCGCTCCTTGATGGGCGAGTCCTATTACTGGCTGAACGTACGACGCGTTGCGTGAGCTCAGTACAGTACGTCTACCATGAGTTGTATCGAAAAATTACTCGGTAACGTTAAACCCGCTAGCGTTTTAACGTGGGTGAAATAGATTTCTACAACGCTTGCACCATGAGTTTTACGGAGTCTAACGCAGGCGATAAGGTAAGCTCGATAGATCGTGTCGAACAGCTAACTTCACTCCTTATGTTTTGATTCTTTCTTTCTCATTAATATGAAGAGAGAACGGCTCATAAGCTCGTATTACAGTAAACATTGTTGTGAGTAAGTTGTCGGTTCATGGCATTTAGTAGTTGTTGAATTTTTAATCCTTATAATATTTCATGTCATCAATTAAATTTGGAATTTTGCTGACGTTGTGTGGTCCGCAGCGTTTTTGACTATTAAAATAAGTTTACAAAAATATAATAAGTAGTGTTTAGAGAAATGAAAATTATTGTTATAGTTCTAATGCCACTCTTTTGTTCACTTCAAGTCCGTAACATTATTCAATAATAAGCACAAATCTTCAAATGCTTCTCTAGAGAGTCTATAAAGTTGGCCACTAACATATTTCCTGCTAAATAAGCTCTTCCCGCCATTATTTTGACTTGAATTGACTCAAAACGTGTATAATTTGAATGTAAACAAATGTTTCACACCTCAAAATGCTAGTGAGCTACGTAACTACTATCGCAAGCGTATTTTTCGAAAGCGTCTGTCGAATTAGTGACTCATGGTGCCATTTTGTATGGTAACAGCTGAAAAACGTTAGTGACTATCGAATAGATTACGTTAGGTTTCTTACCTATCGAAATCTATAGTGCTCATGGTACGTATTTTAATTCTTTCTGTGACCGCAAGGGGCGCTGTACAATATTTCATGCATAGGATTTACGGAGACTCTAGCGAGTTTTGGCTGTGTTAACTCATGGTTCTCAACTGAACACGCAAGCTAACCACTCAAGGTCACTGGCATATATCTGCGTCTTAAACATAAATAACTAGCAAAATGTGTAGTCCTCGACCTAATCCTTCGGGGAAATACAGGCGTAATATTATGTTATGTTAAGACGCTGACAACAGGTAAACCGCTGTCACTGTCAGACTGCATACAAAAGAAAGAGAAGCGCGATGACACAACGCTTGTAATGTGTTGCAAAATATGAAGCAATTATTTATTTACTCAAAAATGAGTTGAGTAATCAAAAAAAAAAAAAAACAACCAAGTTCTGCATACAAATAAGACGTTCTTGTTATTAATTAAATACCAACCGTCCGTTGATATTTAATACAGATATTTCGGATTGAAACTCAAAGTTTTGGTAACAACCAAGTTCTGAGAAATATGTTCAAGAATAACATATATTTTTCCGCTACCACAAACTTTATAGATTTGGACTCATGTCAGCGCCTTAATTAAATATTTGTTAAAGCACCCACTCTACCTTCAGAAGAGTATTAAAGTCAGCTTTTCGTTTGTCCTTCTCTGACTTCCTTAGCATAGTCACCACTCTATCAGCGACTAAACACATTATTTCTTCATTGTTCGTAAACGAGTTGTTCTTTTGTTCTGCGAAATAATCGAATTCCTTCAACCCATTTCTGAAATAAAAAGAGGTTAAAAATTTATATTAACGCCATCTAGTGGGTTAAGTTTAGAATACTAGCCTGGTGACGTTCTTTCATAACTTTGTTTAAAAAAACATCTAGATTAAATATCTTTTCTTGTAGTACCTCTATTTAATTTTATGAACATTTACAAACATAAATGAATAATAAAAGTTATGAATAGTGTATATTTAATTTAGCGCCATCTAATGAGATCAGTTTTAAAATTAACACAAGTTTTCCAGAAACAATACGAGATGGCGCTGTTACAAATATTAACCATAGTGCAAATTAGTTTTTTTTATATTCTAGAATTTGTTTGTTTATCAAATTAAAGTGACCTAATTTATACTTACGTTAATTCACAGCCTTCCTTAAGCTTTCGGTAAACGTAACACTCGGTGAACATCCATGAGTTCAGAAAATACTTCTTGACATCCTGACTTTCGATCCAACGGTTCCATTTTTCTGCATTCGGTGTATCTAACGTCAGCGGATCGTACTCTTTATTAGTAACCAAGTCATTTTTCAATTTAGCAACCGATTGCATAAAATTCTGTACATCAACTGGAGACTGTAAGAAAATAGAATATAATCTTTAAAGAGGTTTGTTTGGGGAATCTTCGGAACTATTGATTCAATTCAGAAAAATCTTTAACTAATGGGAGACTACAGTTAATTAAGTGTCATAGGAACAATTTTATGCTAAAACAAGAAAAACTATATAAATGTGATGTAACCATGACGTCACAATTGCCGCCAACTTTGGTTGCATGTTATGTAGAGACCGGATATTCGGATGCATATTTACCTACAGTACGTTTTTTTCCCGGCAAAGGATACAAAGTATGGAAACGGCTTCTTAAAATATATCTTTATTCCGGGATCGCGGGGTTTCATTAATAACAGTGTGTAGGTATACAATTTTGTATTCCGAAGTTTAACAAATATTTCTTATCTATTTAGAACTAGCCAAGAATTTTGTGGAAAATATAACACGTTAAAAAAACACTATGAATATTTATTCAAAACCTTTTATTCTACAATGAAATATATTTATTCGGGGATACACACAGTACAAAAGAGTATTTCTTTAAAAAACAATCAGTCCTGGTAACCGACACTTTTTCCCGTACCGAAGCGCAATCCATACTAGTCAACTCTCAAACTTTAGGTGAATATGCATCCGAATATCCGATCTCTAATGATAAGTACCTATGACTATAAATAAACAAAAAAAATATTGATAATTGTTATTTATTTCTGTCTTGTACGTATGTACACACGGCTACACATCAAGCTATAGGTACATTTTCAGTATCAGCTGACCTTTCATTGTTCGGAAATCTTATACAATGCGACATCAGCATATACTGGAAATGTATAGCTTGATGTGTAGCCGTGTGTACAAACACTATTACACATCAATCATATTTTAAAAACTAGATGAGGTCGGCGTTTCCTATCCGACTACTCTGAGAAGAAAGGCCGAAACAAACTCAGAGGTCACAGTCTCTTTTAAAGTCCAGACATAATCTTGGTAAGATCATGTAAAGGCCATGTAGATTGGTGTCTGAAATGGTATTTTGAGGAAAGAACCACACAGATTGAGTGGACCTGCCGACCAGTCAGCGCACGCAATTGTCAGTAATCGTGCAGCTCTACTCAGAACTTAAGGGAGCTCAACGTTGCGACGAACAATACCAAAGAAAGGACATTTGGGTAGACTTCATAAATAACTCAAAACTGCCAGACCATGATTAAAACTAACTGAGAAGAAAAGACAAAAAAAAAACCGGACCAGAGCGAGTCGGACTCGCGCACCGAGGGTTCCGTACGTATATATGATGTTGATGATTTCTGAAAAACTGTGTTATTTAGAGACATCGTTTTATTTTTCCTGTAATCTTTACATAAACTTCTATCACATAGAATAATTTCAGATTTTTTTCTATGCAAACTTCGGAGATAAGGGGCGGGGAACGGTATTTTTTTTTTACATTTTTCATCAAAAGTCGGAACCCGTGCTGCCTAAAAAAAAATTGTTTGAGAATGTGCAAACACCGCTCTTTCATATGATACGGACATGCCCTAGTAGCCCCACTTCAAATTTTTAAGACCCACTTTCAGTCCCTTTTGCAAAAAAGATATATTTTTAAAATTTCTTTCTTGTTTGCAAAATAGTTGGGCAAACGACATCTAAAATTATTCTAAATTTCAAGTTGATAGCATTAGTAGTTCCTGAGTTATCCAGGTGTGACAGACAGACAGACAGACTTAGTCTCCCCATAAGGGTTCCTTTTTACCATTTTGGTACGGAACCCTAACAATGACCCACATATTAAGGGGGATGCGCAAAGGTTGCCCGCGAAATTCAAATTGTCTTAAGTTTTTTGCAATTTGCAGGTCTGTGTCAGGTTGTATTATTCGCGGCCGTAACAAATATTGATTAGAATCAGCAATACAACTAGCTCTTGGTTAGTTAGAAAGAAACAAAACGGTTTATGACATGACTCTGTCCATATGATAGATATTTGTATAACTATTCTTCATAAAGTAGAATAAGCCATCTCCATAGTTTTCCTACCTCAATGATATTCATTTAGGGCATGATTGGCGTTATCGCAAGATGGCGCATGTCATGACGTCATCTATGTCACGCTAATTCGGAACGAGAGTAAGCACGTTCAAATCGATTACAGCGCAACTACATAAGAACGTAGGGTGCGTTCCAAGTTGTTTTACTGAAAGAATGAAAAAGAACAGAAAGAGGGGAAAATTGGTAATTGGTTTGGTTGGTATTGAAAATTTGCTCTAAGGAAACGGGATACCCATTTATGTTGTTATGTCAGTTTATTAAAATACTATAAGAATACATACCGCAGAGTTGTCATTTGCAATATTAGTTCCTTCTCTTGACAAGTAATCAATGATTTTAGTCAAAATAACAGGCAGCCTCTCTTTTAGCGAATAATACGCGAAACTCCTGAAAACAGAAAAAAGATTTCAATATAAAAAAGAAAACATTTACGAAAATAAAAAGTTGAATTTCGCAATCCAAAAAATTTTTCACTTGAAGTAATAATTTGAAGTTCTACAATTTTTTTCAATCAAACAGAAAATTACTCAAATTTTTTGTAAAAAAAAATTAAATTACATTTCAAAATTGAAAAAAAAAAAATCATAAACTTTTACAAAAAAGATAAATAAAACGCAAAAAGTACCGCCCGAACAGGGACTTGAACCCTGGACCCTTGGATTAAAAGTCCAATGCTCTACCGACTGAGCTATCCGGGCTCTGACGGAGTTGCTGAAATTATTGACTACATTCCAAAAGCAAAGAATGTCACGTCGATTCCACTGTTTAAGTTGATAACCAACTTTGAGCCTATGACAATAAAGTTCATAATGCTTTAAATTAAACTTTATATGAAGATGCTTTGCACGACAGCTGGCTCAACTAAATCGCACGATTTTAAATCGTATTCGGTTGAGATAAAGCTGAAAACCGTTTAATATTTAAGGAGTGTAGTGAGAGAGTAGGAGCTAAAAATAATATTATGAGCTGACATTTCGTGAAAATGAAAACATTACATGAAATTGTAAGATACTTTAAGATAGGATAGATATACTAACATTATTATCATAACATCAAGCCTTGTTTCCTCAAAGGGTTAGGTAGAGGTGTACCCATAGTATACACCCACATTTCATTAATTTAATGGTAACTGGTAAATGATTTGATTTGATTTGATTACTACAAGAAATATAAAGGGCTATCGGAAAAAATATTTACACAAATTGCAGTGGGATATCATTGGCTACACACATAAAAATGAATGTTTGTATATTATATAAAAGATTGATAAACTCTAACACTGTATATTTTTAATGCAGAATGTTTTACAGTTTTTTTTTCGACCTCGACACGGGCGAAGCCGCGGACAAAACCTAGTAGAATATATTATAACAAAACCGCTTCTTCCACTGTAATTCATTCAATCATTCAATTTAATTAACACAATAATGCCTTTTATGATGAAATGCCTTTTAAAATATTGATAAATGATCTTAAATGTTTTATAAACGAAATTAATGCTTTGATTGAAATAATAATATTTATTTATTTGGTTCACCAACATTTGTTTACACTAGCATCTTGATAAAAATAAGGACTGAAAAACTTTGAACAGTGTAACAATTACTTAAAGGTAAACACCACATGAACTAAAATTATGCTAATTTGTAAGCCTAGGTACATGTATAGTCTACAAGCCAACTTAAAACTAAAGAAAAAATATGTAGCCTAAATAAAGATTTAGTTTTGAATTTCATTGCTAAAGTTAAAGTTATATGTAAGTAACAAAATAATGGATGCTTTATAATACCTCTGATAAACAACTCAAGATTTTAGATTTCTGCTTAGTCAGAGAATCAAAGTGGAAATCGATTAGATCGCTGCAACAATTCAAAACCCTACAGAACCTAGCGCATGAAGAGTTAGATCCCAACACTGTTCTTCTCAATATGTCACTGCTCATGCTTATTTTACCTACTGGTTGCGAATTAGGAAATGCTTTTCTCCCATCGCAACTAAGTAAGTTTGCGAAGTTCTTATTCTTTGTTCGCAACCAAGTTGCGGAAAAAGGAAAAAGTCTTCTTGATTCGCAACTGGTTGTGAACAAAGAATAAAAATTCTTAATTCGCAACTGGTTGCGAATCCCAGTTGTGAAAACGGCCGGAGGGGATGTTAGTAGGTCCCCACTACTGAGACATACACCTCTGTCTGTGTGAGGGAGAGGGCCATAATCCACCACGAGGGCCCAGTGCATGTTGGTGGATGTCACAAGTCTTTGTATGTTTAGTTCTGGTACATGCACATTTTGTGGGGCACTCTTGCCTTGTTATTGTTTCTGCCTACCCTTATGGGTAAATGTAGCGTGAGTTTATTTTCCGACTTTAGCCAAGACATGCTTTTTTCAAGTAGGTAACAACAGACTCTTATGATATTTTTTTTTTGTGTTGTAGATATTAAAGAGTATTTAATTAAATTCTCAATAAATCTGCCCGCCTTTTCCCAACTATCTTGGGGTCAGCTTCCAGTCTAACCGGATGCAAAATACCAGTATTTTTCAAATTAAATTATATGCTCTTTAATATTATCATGGTTCAAAACCAGTATAAATTACTAATTTCAAAAGTTAAGTAGCCCGATATGTACCTACCGATTATACCTACTTATACCTAAGCGATTTTATGACTATTTCACGGGAAAATGATTAGCTAATCGTCATAGAGTCCTTTCAAATCAAATAAGTTTATCTACAGAAAGGTAATACATACTTTCTAAACGTTCCCTGTAGCGGGAAATTCATCGGCGCACAAGTATCCAAAAATGGGGAAGGTAATTTCACAGGAATAAATGGTCCCCCGTAAATAAAATCGGGTTGCTTATAATAGTCCTCATCAGGTTCTGGATCTGCATTCACAATGGCACCGCTAATAGTTTCTGACTTTTTAATTGTTGCAGTAGAAACAACTGGAGTAGGTGAGCCGGTCTTAGACTGTTCAAGTTTTGGATTACTCATTTTTTGTTGCTTTTGTTAAAATTGTATGCGTTTATTGGATGTTATTTATTTTGAGAAAACATTCGAATGTTCAAATGTTGTGATTGTAAATTGTGATGGATGACATTGCTGTGACATTAACATTGACAGTAGACCGTTTGCAAAGCACGCCAAGGACAAAAAAAAATAGTTTTCCCGTCTCGTGCTCGAAAACATAAACTGAGATTGAAACCAAGGATGCGCAGTCGAATTGATAAAAAAGTAGGTATTTTTGTGCTTATTCCTTTGGCTAATTCCTAAGTAAAATACGTAGTTTTTAATTATTTTTTGTTACATTTAAAAGTTAACATTCCACTTACCTGCCATACATTCCACAAGCATACGCGTTAAATGGGGTCAATAGGCGCATCACTGGTAAATTCTCCGTGTCAATCAAAATATTATTGTTATAGTTATCCTCGTCGAATTCTTCCTTATCGAATTCATCTTCAGCGAATTCAACCGTATCCATTTGAATATTTAATTTATTTCCAGATAAACCTAAACAAAAAAAAAACAACACGCAATAGCCAACTAAATAAAAACTGTCAATTTTTCACGACACAACGGACGGAGATGTAAATGTAGTTAACCAACGTCAAATCAAAAATAGTTTTGGCACTTTTTTTTACATGCGTCTGTTTATTTTCACCTCCTGTTTGACATTGAATGAAAATTTAAACTATTCAATGATAACATATCTGACGTATAAAATCATAACCTTGCAATTGCATGCCAATCAAATCAAAGCGTTTTTCGTTCCTTAAATAGACACTAGATGGCGTGAAAAAAAGTTTAGAAAAACCTCTAATGGCCCTTCCTCTTCTTCTAGTAAACCTACAGTACCTACGTCCTATCATTATCGTCTCTGCATTTTAACACCATATTGCGATAGCCAACCCGCCTGCCAAGCGTGGCGATTATGGCAAACTCCTCCCTTTGGGGGAGTTTTCGCCCTTATGCTCATAGTAATAAGGTTGAAAAGTGGTCGACCGGGAACTTTCGCGGTGGTACCTATGGGGATGGGATTCCCACCAATAATATCCTAGTGTAAAATGGCTATGTGACTAGGTACTTGCGGAGAGGCAGTGCCCTTGTGGCTTGTCGGGAAAAGCCGTTGAGTGGCGATTAAAGAAATGGTCTGTCTAGTAACTTGATGCAAGCTACTGGACCTACATAACGAACTTGCCCATGAGCAGTGGACTTAACTGTAATGATGATGATGATGACGTCCTATCATACCTTGGTTGGGGTGTCATTTTCAACAATTTGCACAGGCTTATTCAGTGACTACATGGCAGCTTCTCACACAGTGTGACTGCATCTTTTACCAAAGCAAATGTGCAATTAGTGAATTTAAGTGTCCGCACTAGTAAACCAAAATTGTAAAACTGTGTTCTGTTCCCACAGACAAACCATGAAAACGTTTTGCGGGGCAAGTCCGTAGGTAAAGATTTTTTTGTAAACGTTTTTAATAAATAAATAAATAATAATAATAAAACCGTCATGTGCGAGTTCGGTAGGTAGGTCCAGTAGCTTGCATCAAGTTACTAGATAGACCATTTCTTTAATCGCCACTCAACGGCTTTTCTCAACAAGCCAAAAGGGCGCTGCCTCTCCGCATGCCTAGTCGCATACCCATTTTACACTAGGATATTATTGGTGGGAATCCCATCCCCATAGGGTACCACCGCGAAAGTTCCCGGTCGACCACTTTATGTCCGTGACTACCGCTGGACCACAACGCCAATCGCTTCCATATTTGGCAAATAATTAGTGCACAATTGGTGCTAATTAGTGCTCGAACAACAGAATTGGTGCCTTAGTAGTTTTCGAGATAATCGACTTTGAATGTGGTCCTGCGGTAGTCACGCTCCCTTCAGCAGGACCACCATGAGCGCCGAAAAAGGGGGCATGCTACAGCTATTCTAAGTATACAAATAATTAGTGCTCGTGAATGTGATTCATTTCGTAACAAAAAAAGAACTGAAACATTTGTATTTACCAAGAAATCAACGATGATAACTTTCGCGCGCTCGTTCAGCAGGACCACGACTTTGAGTGTTGATTCCAAGTTTCAGGAGCTAGTCGCTTTCCTCAAACCTACATAGAAAATTAGTGCTCTGCGAGATAAAATTGATACCCAAAATTCAAAATTACTACTTCAGTAGTTTACGAGATATACCATACCATTGGTGGGCTGGCGGAAGTCACGGTGTTAAATTTTCATTTGAAGATTTCTCTATTAAAAACTCTGTGATTTCTTCCCAAATTTATACAAAAATTAGTGCTCCTAAAGAAGTTATAGTGACCAAAAATTCAGATTCCCAAGTGTTGTAGTTTAAGAGAAATTAGCTTTCATTACTTTTCCATACTAAATGTCCGCATAAAACCCGACCAAATTAAGTTGTCAATGGTATTGAGCTGTTTATGAGATGTACACTCGTGCACATAAATTGATGGATGTCGGAATAGTAATAACAACAGTTCAATATCTATAATTTTTATACAAACTGTGTACCTGGGTAAATATTTATAAAAAAAAAACCTATCGTTACCCATGGCCTGTGATACCTTTGTTAATGACGTGGTAGGTACTCGAATAATTATAGTTCCGTATTGTAAATACCTACCTTTTGTGTTGTTATATGAATATAAGAGCGATAGGTATTTCTTATTTAATTCTTTCCTACAAATTAAACGTTGCTGCAAGCAGTACCTAAGTATTGAAACCCTAATTTATTGCATGAATAATATGTTGCTAATAACGGTAGTATAAAAGTATTGCATAAGTAATAGTTATGTATTTTTCAGTACCTGAAGTCGATTTTACCAAATTTCCACTGACATATCTATGGACCTTTGGTGTATTTTTAGTTACCAATTAAATACCTACTTTGTTAAAGCTAGGTTAAAATTTATGAATTAGTAGGTGTAAAACTCATTGACTTGTAAAATACATTTATAAGTCGAATAAGTTTCATTAATTATAGATCACAGTTGGATAACAATTGTAAATTAGTAGAATTTTAAGTAGGTACTTAATAATCAACATTATAAAATGTGCACTTAAATTTATTAACACAAATCAATCAACTCGATTAGACTAAGATAGGCCGACTAGTAGGTAACTAGGTAGAACCATAAACAAAACTAGAAATAATATGTTATATATCTAACAAATAGGTTAGATAGAACAGAATAGAAAAAGCTTGGATATTCATGCATAGTTACAACAATTAAGGATAGAATGAAAATTAGTTTTAAGAATAAGAAGAATAAGAATAACTTTATTTTCGCAAATATGGGTAGATGATACATCAATAGGTGTTAGTACTGAACAAAGATCAGCCATATTTTGCCATTCGGCATACAAATATTTAGAAAGAAAGAAGAAAGAAAAATAATTTTATTTGTCACAGAAGCACGTGCATACGAAAACATAAACTCGAGTAACTAAACATTACACAAAACACATCTACAAAAAACAAATAAACATCATCATTTCATTTACATCAAATTATTATCTATTGTTAGTAAGTTATTTATTATTACATTTTAAACCACACAACTAATCATTATTAAAATATATACTATTAAATTAATCATTATTAAATTATATACCATTAAATTAATCATTATTAAAACTATTTCAAAATTACAGATTTTTTTAATGCAATAAATTAGGTTTTTAATATTTAGGTACTGCTTGCAGCAACGATAAATTAGTAGGAAAGAAATAAATAAGAAATACCTATTGCTGTCGCTGACAAAAGGTAGGTACTAACAATACAGAAAAATAATTATTGGAGTACCTACCTACCCACGTCATTAACAAAGATATCACATTACACGTTATTTGTTTTCTTAATATGTACCTTACTCCATTTGATATAAGATTAGAAATTTCAATAAACCTTTTTACAGTCCGTTCAACCAATTTTGACTTTTATTCTGTAGGCATAAAGATGGCATTAAAAGCAAAAACGTGGTTACAATACTGTTTATTACAGCTGCCAGTGTTCATGCCACCAACGCAATAGAAGTCATAATCGGCTGAACGGACTGTAAAAAATGTTTATTTAAATGTCTTATCTTATTTCAATTTGAGTAAAGGTACACAGTCTATAAAAATTATAGATATTTAACTGTTGTTATTACTATTCCGACATCCATCAATTTATGTGCACGAGTGTACATCTCATAAACAGCTCAATACCATTGACAACTTAATTTGGTCGGGTTTTATGCGGACATTTAGTATGGAAAAGTAATGAAAGCTAATTTCTCTTAAACTACAAAACTTGGGAATCTGAATTTTTGGTCACTATAACTTCTTTAGGAGCACTAATTTTTGTATAAATTTGGGAAGAAATCACAGAGTTTTTAATAGAGAAATCTTCAAATGAAAATTTAACACCGTGACTTCCGCCAGCCCACCAATGGTATGGTATATCTCGTAAACTACTGAAGTAGTAATTTTGAATTTTGGGTATCAATTTTATCTCGCAGAGCACTAATTTTCTATGTAGGTTTGAGGAAAGCGACTAGCTCCTGAAACTTGGAATCAACACTCAGTCGTGGTCCTGCTGAACGAGCGCGCGAAAGTTATCATCGTTGATTTCTCGGTAAATACAAATGTTTCAGTTCTTTTTTTGTTACGAAATGAATCACATTCAAGAGCACTAATTATTTGTATACTTAGAATAGCTGTAGCATGCCTCCTTTTTCGGCGCTCATGGTGGTCCTGCTGAAGGGAGCGTGACTACCGCAGGACCACCTTCAAAGTCGATTATCTCCAAAACTACTAAGGCACCAATTCTGTTGTTCGAGCACTAATTAGCACCAATTGAGCACTAATTATTTGCCAAATATGGAAGCGATTGGCGTTGGTGGGGCGGCGGTAGTCACGGACATGACCACTTTTCAACCTTATTACTATTGGCATAAGGGCGAAAAGTGCTCGACCGGGAACGTTCGCGGTGGTACCTACATGTAACAGAACAAAACACTAATCGGTTATTTTGTTTACATACTATTGTATTTTCTCTGTAAGTGATTAATGTAATCTTTTGAGAAAAAAATTGTCTTAAATCGTAACAGAATGAATGCAAATAAGCGTGTATGTGGGATATTGTTGTATCCATGATGAAGTTTCTAGTAATCATTCATCATTTCAGCCGAAAGACGTCCACTGCTGGACATAGGCCTCCCCTAAAGGGGGGGGTTTCTAGTCACTTTGCTAATAGATTATTAAGTCAGTAGTTTAAGCGATATGAGTTATTTTCGATTACAAACGCAAAATTATCATACATTTTCGTGGTTGATCAAATCAATAGGTACTGTGCATGCGTAAATATTCATCCCAACTACGGAACCCTTCACTGTGCGTGGTCCGGCACAAACTTAGCCGGTTTTTCAGATATTCTCAATGGGAGTAAAGAAAAACAAAAGATAGTTTAAAAAGAGTTTTATTACAAAACATGGGAATAAGTTTGTACTTTTGTAGTAACACAACTTATGAATACATAAAATTAGTACTTAGTGTACAATAGAATAGTAAATAATTATTAATAAATCTTTATTAGGTACCTACATGAAAGTCGAACTACAGCAGATAATTTAACTTTTAAATTTGCCTATTTGAAAATTCAATTTAAAGCAATTCTTGTTTAATTCAGAAAGAAATAATCAAAAGATTTAAATGCGAAAACATGATTATATTGTTAGATACGTTTTACAACAGCTTGACCATTAAAATTATAGCTTAATAGTAACACATCCATGAACACAATTAATCAAAAATAAACATAAAAATAAAAACAAAAACTATTCTTAACTTTTGATACTCATTTGTACCATAATCAACCTTAAAATCTAAGAACGTTAAAATCGGTTCAAAACCATTATTAAACAAATGCTATGCAAAAATCAAACTTATTGCAAAAGACTTAAGGTCTACACGAGACCTTTGGTAGGTACATAACAATTAAAAGTTCATAACCAAAATCATTATTTTTCTTACATTTCATAAAGTTGTCAGAGAATCATAAAATCTTATAATCTAAGGAATTTGTGGCAGCAATAGAACACATTCAAAATGCGTTGGACCACCAAATTCAATTAAAATTTGTGTTACACAGATTGGTAAATCAATGGAGTGCTATATGCGCTACAAGGTTCTTGTGGAGCGCGGCCATGGTCGGAACTAACGCAATCTTGTTATTTCAATACATTTCTCAAATGTTTACCAATAACGCCCCCCTGTCAACGACATTCGAGCGCTAAAAGATCTTTGTAGCAGTTTAGGTCAATCTAAAGCCTGAACATTAAGTCATGTTGACACTACATACAGACATACATAATTGAATTCACAATAAAATTATAAGTTATAAATTCGTCTAGATAGACAGTCAAAGCTGTGAAATCGTCGAAAAAAATTGCGTCCAACTGTTGGCCGCAAAATGCATGCACACTAGAATAACTCAAATGACGTGCCGCGAGTGGAAGACGTAGCTATCACGCACACCAGCATAACAATAATAATAATAACGTTTATTGTGTCCAAAAAATTATACATGAACAATTTTGGGTTTGGAGTCTTCATTTAAGCAAAGATGGCCTGTTTGTTTTAGTTCTTTTGCAGCGCGACACTTTCTAGACGAATAATCAAAGGTAGGTACATAGCTCAGACAGCCACTGAATGTGACCTAGCGTTATACTGTTTCTGGTTTACGTTCATTCACCATTAGTGAGCCTTAGTGCGCTGTGCAGACGATGGGCAATTCGTCCGGGACAATAGAACATATGTAAATGTATGCTATAACGCACACGGAGGACAAATAGACTGTCGGAAATTTCTGCCATTTAATTGCAGTATTTCTGTCCGGCGGACAAATAGTACATCGTCTGCTCAGCGTCTTCGGATCATGCTGGATCAGCTTAAAGACTAACTGTTTGGTGTGAATAATCCATAACAAGTAAAAAAAAACAAGTCTCAAGTCTTCAAAATAACGATGTAAAGTTTAGGAATGTCATTACACGTTTGATAAATCAGTCATAATCTTATGATATAATTTATAGCAGTGGTCATAATCTTACTATACTAAGATGAGCGATACTGTAGAAATGTATTGTTAGGTAAAATATTTATATTCGAATATAATCCTTTCATATTAGGATATTTGAAGGAAACTAAGAAAAACATTTAAATACATTTCCACACTGTCGCTTATTTTAAATGTTACCAATCCAAGATTGTGCATGATTCATTTTACATTATAGTCAGTCATTTTAGATCAGTCAAAACACCTATTTCTTATGCTTCTACATAATATAACTTATAAAAGCAAGTATAAAAGAGAAACCATGATGTTAAAATGTGATTAAGAAAGTGCATAATAGCTGTCAAAGTTTATAATAATTCAAGAATCATGATAAAGAATATTTGTGTCATATTAAAATAATTTTACAAAAAATAATTGTGATGTCACATTGTCATAGAAACGTTAAAGGGTTAATAGAAGTAGTAGTAGTAGATGTAAAATAATAGAAGTGCTAACATTTGAGTTTCCCTATAGTTTGTAAATTATATGCAGGAAAATGTATTGAAGATAATCGCCACGGCGTTATACAAAATCGTATTGTACAACACGTCAAAGTCGTAACTGCTGTTTTCAATGGGGACGTCCTTTAATCACGCGAGGTTCGATCAGTCAGAAAAAAAAACACGATTAATCACGATGATCAGATAATGTCACGTGTATTTGTTCGTGCGACGAAAGAATGTAATTTAATGTCTGGGGTGTAACATAGTTTTTACCGATAATAATATAGATTCAAAAATTAACTGATCTTTTTTCAATATAAAAAATACACATGATGCTGGAACGAGAGAGGCCTCCCCATTAGCACAATGTCATGATCAAAATAATCATTGTGATTCTTTAATTTACGTTCGTCAAAATCTAATCCTAATCAGCATAATTAAAATATAAAATTGTCAAAATTTTAAAATAATGGTGAAACACATATAATGCAGTCAAAATAACAAATAGACAAAAAGAGAAGCACAGAAGTTTACATTTTTTTTTAAGTGTTTGAACCATTTTTTGTTAGTAGGCAGGTCAATTTGTATAAAAAATATATCAGTTCACTTAATGAGATCTTAATTATTACCAACTAAAATATAATCTTTCATGAGATCATCAATTATAAAATAATGTTAAACATTAATAAATCTGCTTTCACTTCAAAGTGTACAGTATTGAAACTACTTACTAGTTTTAAACATTAAAACAATAACAATTAAGGCATATCCTAGGCAAATGACAATGATCTAGATGGCCAAAACGAAGTTTGTAAAAACCATCTATAATTTTTATATGTCACACAACACAATAACACAATTGACAATTGGCTGCTTGTCAGTGGTAAAAGGTTGCCCTTGACCTTTCTTGACCATCAAGGGGGTCATAAATGTGTTTGTCAACAATAAATCGTGTGGTCTATGGAGGCACTAATTTCATATTGAGACTAATTGAGAGGTTCTCTTAGGCCAAGATTAATAGAACTCACTTTGACATTACTTTGCTAAGCGTTTCATACGAATATGAACCTTATTATTACCCCATTAATGTTCATAATGCATCAATTCATATAAGCTGATGTGAAAAATCATCGCACACGAATAGGAACGCTAACTTTAAACAAATAAAGTTCATATTCGTTTGCAACACTTAGCAAAGTATAGTCAAAGTGCGATTAGCAGTTCTCATAAAGCAGTCAACTCCATTTAAAAACGTATGAGATGACGTGAACCAATTCTCCTAATCCTATGCTGGATTAATTTCAAAGTTGACATGAAACACCCACATTCTAAAAGGAAAATCAATGTATAAATTTGCACTTAGCACGAGTCTTACAGAAAACAGCCTCTTACTCTGGTAATATTGGTATAGGATAATATTACATAACAACACAGTGGGTGGGTGGCTATGCCTTGGGTTTGGGTGAATTTTACCAATGAAGCTGAATGTGATCAGGAGTCAGAACATCTAAACCGTGTTCAAGAGCTATTATTGTTATGGAGCTGATCAAGTTCAGTTAATTGCTGAAATCCACCAAAAGAGTTAAATAAAATTATTTTTAAAATCGTCTCCTACCATTGCTCTTGATTCTCGTATTTTTCAGTGTGATGGTTGTTGACTGCAGCGGCCGGCCATTGTTGCTGCTGCGAAGTACCGGGCAGTATGTGCTGGAAAATGAAGTATCTGTTTTAGTATCTACCCACTAGGATACTTCAATTCAGATGGTAACTATAGTCTGTTCCAAAAATATCTAATTAAATGGATCAGAAAATGTACCCATGGATACCAATTTGTAGTGCCACTTGAACTCTTGTACAGTTAATACTCAATGTGAATAATAAAAAAAAACATGCAATGTTAAATGTTTGTCGAGTTATCTATCCCCATATTGCACCTACCATGTTTTGTATCTGCATCATCATAAGGTTGGCTGGTAGAAAATGCCTCAGGCATTAAGTCCGCCTTTGTACAGTAGTTTTTTTACTTGTGCATAAAGTTTTAATAAATAAATGTTGTGTAAAGTTGGAAAAGTGTGGAATTGTTTCATGAGAACTCCATTTGTATACTACTCTGTGACTTAATAAAGGTATGAAATTATTTGTCACCATTCAAGTCTTTCCCGGACTTCTTGGCAGGAAAGTGAAGCGTCATGTTCAGCAGTTTGTTTAATTTTCCAAAATTTGTGTTTAGCCGAATATTAATGTGTAATAATGGTGGATTATTAACCATTAAGTGTTTGTGAACATGCATTAGTGTAGGCAAATGAAACAAAACAGTGCAACTTCTCTTCAAGTTCTCTCAAGAAGTCCGCGTGAGGTCTCAGTAAAGTGCCACATCTTTACTGAAACTCAAGGGGAGTGGGCGGGATATCATCATCATGCATTTATAATTCATTTCATCAATATTATACAAGAACTAAAACGTGACATTGGCTAAATGCACAAACCGTGCGAAGCCAGAAGGAAAAAAAAAAAGTATTTCCCAATATAAGGATTTGTTATTATTTCTCCTGTCAAGCCAACCAATTTGTGATACCATACTTGATGGCAATATTAAAACCTCAGTAGGTATAGTCATTCTGTGCTGTACCTAGTTACTTAGCTACAGACATTTTGCAGATTTGTAACAATAGTGAATACATGATTGTATAATCAGAGTAATTACTTACATGGTATGAGCATTATCTCCAGAAACTCCACACGTTGAGCAGACATGAGACCTCAATATAGGACATGTCACAATATTCTTGTTTCCAACATTCTCCCTCACAGCATGCGTCATGTAAACCAAGGGCGTCTCCCCGTTCTTACGACAAAATGTGCACATCTTTGCAGGCCTTGTTTCTTCATGTTTGGATGAACTAGGACCATAGTTTGGCCGACTAGGTACCCTGAACGGCGATGTCAGCAAACGAGGAGGTGGACATGTCACCGAATTCGGCGTGGTTGGCAGTGTCGGCGAAAATTTCGGCGAAGCTGGCGTATAGTTTGATACAGGAGATAAAGTTGTTGAAACTGGTGGTTTGAATTCAAATCCTCGTTTCTCAGTGGGAAATAGTTCATAGATATTCTGCGAGTAGTTCTTCTGTTCAACGCGAAGGCTAGGCGGTGTTGGTGGGAATAAATGATGTTCGGTATCTGGTTGCCATATTGTGTTAGGGAATTCTATATCATGTTCAAATGGTTTAAATGTTTGATTCAATGTGGGTGGCAGACGTTCAGGGTTGTCGAAGATCTTTCGTCCAATGATTGGGCGTTGGCGTCTGACGATGAAGGGAGTCTCATAGGCTTGTCTGTCAACATCTGAGCGATGTGACATGTCTGGGAAAGAGTCCGGAGATATTGAATCGGTTGAGCTTGAGGAACGGTTGACGGGTGTTGACTGCCTCAACGGTGAATATTGATTTGGGTTGGGTATTGTGTTTGGAGACCGGAAAGCATCTGGAATTGATATATTTTGTGCATTAGTGGTGGATGTTCCCATCTCAGTCAAGATTTTAACCAATTCAATAGGTTTGACAAGAATAGTGACACTAGGTAATTACCTACTTAAATGTTTACATTAATATCTGATAACAGTCACAACACATTCTTATTGACTCATAGATAACACTGACAAAGTTGTTTACGCTATTTTACATAAAAACTTCGTACCTAGGTTAATCATTTGTTTGTGTTATCAATTTTCATTTGTATTTTTGTTTTGGTTTGGACACATATGACATCGAAAAGCAAAGGAGTTGCGACGGACATTGCACGAATACACTCTGAATGTACGCTTCCGAAACACGCCAAGGAAACAAAGTACACAATTTTGAAAAAAAAAACTACTAGATTATGTGGAAAAGTTTTAAGCTCACCATTTTCGGCAATCCGGGGGAACAAACGGTTTATTTCAGACATGTAATCATACGTACTCTTCGTAGGATACATTTTTGGATCTGAAATATCATCAAAACAATAACAAATAAATAAAAAAAAACACTATTTACATTTTCACGTAAAGAAAAAAATCAAATCATCCATTTTGAGAGTTTGACGGAAGTGGCGCTAAATATACGTAGTCAAGGTCAAGATTGTAGAATAGATTATTTTTTCGTAAAATACCAGCACTTTTTACTGGTTCAAAATAAAACTACTATCTCTTCATTAAAATTATTATTTCGTACTGTAAAAAGAAATATTTTACCTACTTGACGTGGAACAAAAGTAACTGCTAAAGAAATATTGTACCTACTCTACTTGACGTGAAATGAACAACAGAAGTAAGTAAAAGTAACTTCCCGTAGATAGGAACATTTTAGTATTTTTTAACAGAATTTAGCAACTAGTGTTTATAATAATATAAAATAAAGTGTTTTAAATTAAAAATAAGAATACCACATAGGTTTGCTGTAATTTAGGCACTCTACTTAGTTGTCTAATCGGATTATTGGCTATCGTCGCCGTGATCAAAATCTAGAAAGATTCTAGTTGGATATTCTCAAAGAGAAGATGTAAAGGCTCCCACAAACAGGCACGACGCTACAGCGCGACGCGACATGCGACAATAGTAGCAAAATTTACAATAATAAGAAAACTTCATGGAAAGTGTCGCACTGCGCGTCGTGATGCCTGTCGCACCACACCCGCGATATCGCGCCAGTCATCACGGGCCTTAAGGTTTCTACAGACCAGCGCGAATCGCGACGCGAAACAAAGGCACCGATCGTCGCGCGACACTAGGGGCCTTTGTGTCGCGTCGCGTGTCGCACCAGTATGCAGAAGCCTTTAAATGAGTCTCTGAAATTTTTAACACCTCAACACTAAAGCCCTGTGACAAACACCGGGGCTTAACCGGTTAAAAAGAGCTGAAAACATCACTCAGAGGCCCATTTCACATAGCGTCAACGAAAAATGACATTACCTTATCAAAGGGCATTACGTAAACACACAACAACGATAATTTGTCATAAATATTTATGAAAAACACAACTTACCGATGATAGAGCACATCTAACTAACAAAATACGTCTTCACTTCGCAAGATTCGCCGGCGAAATGAAAACAAAAATAAAATTATTTTGGACTTTCGGCATCGCACAAAGGATGCCGACAACCATACATGTTTAGTGGTTAGAAGTTACATTGGCAGCGGGTTCGATTTCTAGTCTGACTTGTAGTTTTCGTTTTTGTTTATGAAATGATTGTTTTTATGTTGGTTTATGTTTATAGATTAGTCTATTAATACGAATACGTATTAAAATACATTGTGAAGCAAAACTAATAATCTGAATTTAACATCACCCTAATGTTAATATTTTTTTTTCATTTTTAATTTTCCACTTATAAAACAATAATGCTTAAATTGCTATATTGACTAAAAATTTTTAATAATCAACAAAAAGACGATAGTTCCGAACAATTTAACAAAGTGAAGCTACATTTTTGTCAAAAGAAAGCCGCCACGTGCGTCGGGCGCGTGGCTTATTAACAAAGAGATGCCGACGAATAGCGTTGCTGTTCCTACTCGATACTAGATGGCGTTGTTTTAAATAAAATGCTTAAAAAAAATTGTTTTTATTATTTTGTTTTTTCAGAGCAGTGGTTGCCCAGTCGTAAAGCGAGTAGTAGTCGGTTAGATTGTTAGAACTCTGACAGACGCTTTACTTTGTGTAAATTATTTCATCACCAATGCACATAGAACGGTGAAGGGAAACATCGTGAGGAAACCAAGAACTAAAAATTTTAAGACATGTGACATCTACCAACCCGCACTGGGCCTGCGTGGTGGATTACAGCCCACTCCCTCTCACAGAGAGGAGGCCTGTGTCCCAGCAGTGGGAACATTATAGGCAATTTATAATTAAGTACTTACGTATGTAATTTGATTGTAAGCTGAATCATTTTGTGGAAAGCCTAAGTATTAAGTATTTTGCTTAGCGACTAATGTTCGTAAATTCGGTTTGTAACTGTAGTTCCACTAATACCCGGTAGAGGGCGGTAAATATAGTATCACATGTGACCAAGTTTAGGAGAATCAGTAGGTATTGTTTGTGGAAGGTTGTGGTTGATTTTATGAGCCAGGCATTCGGGGTACTAACCTAAAATTGAGCAGCTGGCTATTCTTTCCTAGCTCCCACGCGCACGCCCCGCACACGCGTTGTGCCCGCCGCCTAGCACCCGCGCGTTCGCCACGCGCAAAATCCACGCCCGCGCCGCGCCCGCCTCGCACCCGCATAGACTACTTATTATTTAATCAAGAAACGCCCTTGATCACAGTCAATACGGCACTAGCCGAAGGTACTTACTACTGTTTGTTTTCCCAAATGTAATAAGTAAATAAATAAATATCATTCATTAAAATCGGTTCACTAGCTATTTAGTAGTGACGACTCACTTACGAGTGAACATAGAGACGGACATACTTACATAGATACATACCTACAGGTCAAACACATAATCCTCCCTTTTTGGATTCGCAGCAGTCGGGTAAAAAGCACTAGGCTTGCATGAACGGGTGCGTCTTTAACGTATAAACTCATTTGGTCTAATTTCATTTTATTATCGTTCATAAGATATAATCAACGTGAGATATACCAACTGTTGATATAATTTCTTTACATATAACATTTATTTATTCTAAAACTTAATTAGTATAACGTTGTTTGATAAAACGTTTATGTAATCGAAAATCATTTGGTCTAACGTTCTAATATGTATATTGTTTATTTAGTAGAAAATCATTAGGCCTATCGTTTAAAATATATAATATTGCGCCTAAGCCTCGGTGGTGAACGTGAAACACATCTGTGACGATAAGCTCGCATGGGACCGCTGGAGCCCTGCACCGCCGGAGCCGTGACAGAAAACATGCTTCCTTGCTGCATGCTTGCTTGCATGCTGCATGCTTGTTGTTTGTGCACAGGCTACAAGATAAAAATAATACTAAATAAACTAACCCGTGTCTATGCAATTTTGCTTTGTGTTTTTAAGTAGGCGTTATCATTATATTAGACCAAATAAGTTTTATATCTTTTGAGTGGTATGTCAAACGATTTTATATTTAATGTATGTTACGTCCAACGATGTTATACTTAATATATGTTATGCTTATAAAAATTAGTTATTTTAAAATTATATCAATCGTTCATTATATTAACTAATCGCTTTATTAAATAAAATTATAGGTTCAGTTGTTATATCTTGTAAATATTTTTTGTTTTGTATATTTACTTATCGTCGTTTTGGAATAATGTGCCTTTCAAATGATGAAAAAAAAATCTAATAGGAGCTGTGGTTCCGGAGATTACCTTCCACATAGACACAAACTCATATAGTTCGTTGCCTCTCTATATAATACATTCATGGACCGACTACTTACACCGATGAGGCAACCTCCTTGCTTTCAAACCTTCAACCTTCCGAAGTTCAAGATGGCGGCTATTAAAAACATATGAAGAACAATGAGGCTACATCTCCGTTGCAATATGGCGTAATTACAAAAGCTCGACCACCCACAAACGAAGTAATCCAGATCGGAAAACACCATGCGTTATTATTGCTGTGTGTTTTGGGACAAAGACCATGTTTTTGTAGATGGAGCAGAAGATTTTACCTATTCTCTAAAAGTTTTTTATTCAACCTAGGATCAATGATGTATTACCTTTAGATGCGTTACCTGCGCTCAATTATGGCAAAGTAAATGCCAGGCAATTGCGTGAAATTTACAATAATAATAATAATTATTACGTACGCGCCAATGAAGATGCAGCAGCTAGTGACGTAACTAAATATGTATGTTAATCTCTTTCTAACAACAGATATCGGTATAGGTCTTTCCTTTTCTTCACGCGCTGTATGATTGTATGCAAGTATGTAGCTACAATCATGGCTTACGCTGTTTTTGAGTGCACTAATGTTCGTGTATGACGCGTCTATTTATAATACGTCGTTGCCTAGGATCCAAACTTTTAACTCTGTCTGCTACAACGCCTAATTAAGGTCTGAACGAATTCGATTAAATTTGGCACATAGAAAAACCTTTAAGTATTTATTTATTTCTAGATTATTTAAAAAATTAAACCTAGGCTAGTTTTGAGTACAAATGAGTTAAAGCATTTGTAGCCGAACTAGGCAAAACCAGTATTTCGGCTATCAGCGCCAATGCCCTCGGATAATTTTACATTTATCATAGCCATTATCATTCATTTTTACAAGATAATTGACAGTAGTGTTATTTTACACATATTATTATATTTTATTATAATAAGTAGAGTCTGAATGCGTGACCTCGCATTGTGTGGAATGAAGTGTGAGTGTGTGAATTGATAGAGGGTGTGTGGGGGTGTGAGTAAGTATGTGTAGTCCATCAGAAGTTAAGGCTTCTACATACCAGCGCGACACGCGACGCGACACAAAGGCTCCGCGTTTCGCGCGACGAACGGTGCCTTTGTGTCACGTCGCGAATCGCGCTGGTCTGTAGAAGCCTTCAAACATTTGAGAGTTTAATGTGATCTGTGTGAATTTTATAAGTTTTACTCAAACAAGCTAATGCTAACGTGATCATTGTGATGTATGTATGCAGTAGAAATTCCATGACCTGTCCTAAAAAGGACACTTCTTATCCCGTTAGACACCGGTGACTGAAAAGTTGTGTCGAAATAGGTTGTCATGGTATGTGATGCGGAGGAATGAGGGAAATGTCGCCAGGAAAGTTTTGAGTATGAATGTGAATGGCTTTAAGAGTAGGGGAAGACCAACGAAGCGATGGATGGACTGTGTGAAAGATGTTATTTATTTATTTATTCAACATCACATACATTTGTTTTAACAGGTAATACCCAAACTAACAAAAGTAGTCATAATTTCTAATCGTTCGGTCCCTATAACGGGTCCGGGTATAGCACAAGTTACACAGTGGACAACACACTAAGTGCCACACTCTGGAATTCCGCCAAAGAGCAAGAAAATATGTCCAACCGACGAGAGACACTATTAAGTATTTTTATTCCACGAATCACTGGCGCAAACTTGAATAAGTCTGTACGGGTTGCCAGAACTTTAAAAAGTTCTCTCCTCGGTCCCAACCGTAACCTCCTGTCTGGAACGAGCAATCCCAACGATTCCAATATTTGTGGATTATAAAAGTATAATATATAGTATCCCACGAAAAACCATAAACACATGTTTTACAAGAGCGAGGTTGCGCCTTACTTCCAACTTATAATATCCAACCATGCCAATAACAAACAGAGTTGGATACATAAGTGGGTAGAAAGGGTAGACACCAAACTGCTTCCAGTACAGGTATCGGGTAAATTTGTTCTGCATCTTTTCCAATATCTGAGAATGGCTAGAAAGGGAGTGACTACCGAGATGACGACTAATAGAGAAGTGTGGGAGAAAGGGACATGTTGCGACCAACAGAAATAAATTGGGATAAGGGCAGGAGAATGATGATGAACGAGGGCCTAGAAAACGCTGGCGTGCTGACTTAGAAGAGTTTATGGGTTCAACACAGGATGTGGAAAGCTGTGGTTGAGACATTTGCCCAGCAGTGAGACAACACAGGTTGATTAAAAAAACATGCGGGGCAGTCTTTGGGGACTCTAGGTCACTAGGTAACGACGCAGCTGACAAACTTGCTAGGAGAGCATACAGCGCGTCGTATCGTACCCATCCCCTTCAACCAACTACGCAGGTGGCTACAGGAGTTCACCCACACACAAGCGGAGAACTGATGGACCTCGATACCGGGCTGCACGCAATCCAGGGAAGCTATGCCATCCTTAGATGGCAAGCTAACCAGGCGGTTACTACGCCTGGACAGGAACGGCCTGCGCCTGGTGACGGGGACCATCACGGGACACTGCTCACTGAACAAGCACTTCCACACAATAGGCATAACGGACAGCCCTCTGTGCAGGGCTTGCATGGAGGCTGAAGAAACCGTTGTGCACGTGCTATTTGAATGAACAGGCGTCACCCAGATCAGAAAAGAACCCTCGGGTCACCCAGATCCTTCACAGATATCATAAGCAGACCAGGAGACTTAATCAGCTTCTGGAGGGAGGTGGGCTGGTTGGAATAACCAACGACGGCCGCCATGGCCCACGCACAATGGTCCATAAGTGCGGAAACCAAACATAGAACATAGTCTTTGGGGACTGCCGATAGAAGTGAAAGCAGTATACATATAGCTCATGGAAAGCGTTCGGTGACGATGACGCGAGTTCCATGATTATTGTTCACACAAAAAGTGCTCAACGCGCCTAAAGAAGTTTTCACTTCAAAAACCGGCCAAGTGCGTGTCGAACTACGCACAATGAAACGTTCCGTAGTTGGGATGAATTTAACCCAAGAATAAATTTAACATTGTAATTGAAAACAAGTTCCGTCATACATTCCAACTGCATTATATAAGTTTATACGCACAATATTGAGAGGTTTACTTTGTTACTGTAAGACTATAGACTTCATATAGGTTTTTCTGTAATCTATAAGTAAAGAACTACATTCTGTATTTTTTATTTTTTTATTTTAGTCTCTGTTTCGGAGATGAGGGAATGGTCAATAATCTTAAATAACTTTAAAAGTGTTTATTTTAAAATTATAAAATAAATATATCTTTAATCCATAAAATAAGCCCTAAATTTTCTAATTTGCCCCCGAAAAAGACGGGTACAGACGGCTACACATCAAGCTATACTGTTCCAGTATAAGCTGATCTCGCATTGTATAGGATTTCCGTACAATGAGAGGTCAGCGTATATTGGACATGCATAGCTAGATGTGTAGCCGTGTGTACGTAGTCAAAATTCATTTATTTACGTTGCACGTTCGCGTTTGAAGTCACAGAAATGTATATATGTAATATCGCGGACACTGGCGCCTTACCACTTTTCGACCTTATTACTAAGAGAATAAGGTTGAAAAGTGGTCAGGCGGCAGTGTCCGCGATAGTACATACCAAATTTCCACTTAATCGGTCCAGTAGATTCGGAACAAATTGGCTGTGACAGACGGGCAGACAGACACACGGGTGGTCCTATAAAGGTTCCGTTTTTCCTTGACGAAGCCGCAGGCAAAATCTAGTATTTCAATAGTTAAATGCCTACTGCCACTTCTTCACAGTCTGTCTAATCTATGAAACTAACAAATACGTTACGGGATTTAGAGCAAGGTCAGTTATCGCAATTATGGTCTGATTGTGTGTCCGGTATCTTCCACAGACGATGCAAGCTACAGGCGGTGGCGATAGCGGGAATTTCGGACAGTTGTCAAATTATTAGGTACACTGTTAGAAGGATCTTTTGGCCCCCGAATGACATTGACAGGTAAAAATTTGTATTGCGGTTCTCGGCTCAAAAACAACCTCGCCTACGGCTCGGGTGTTAATTCCGCCTCGAATGCAATAACAAACATTCTCCACTTGTATCATAATCAGGGACCGTACAACCCCGGTTAAGGTTTAGGCCTTTCGAAGGGGTAACCCATTCAATGGGTTACCTTTATAATGGTGTAACCCATTGAAAGGGTTTGATACTAGAAACCTATTAAAAAGGTTACATGATAACCCATTGAATGGGTTTTATACTTGAAACCCAGTGAAAGGGTTACATGATAACCCATTCAATGGGTTCTATACCTACTTGAAACCCAGTAACATGAAAAAATCATAATATTATGTTAATTCGATATCCGCCCAGCACGCGTAGAATGACCAATTCTATCTCTATTCTATCCAGGGACCATTTTGGTTACCATTTTAGAAAAACCCTATCGAAAACCCTTTCAATGGAAAAGGTTTTCGATAGGGTTTTTCTAAGCAGTTAATCAAAAACCCATACGGTGTGGGTAATTTTGAATGGCTTAAATTAAGCCGTTCAAAAGGGTTACCCACATCGTATGGGTTTTTATCGAAAACCCTTTCAATGGGTTACCAAAATTTAATTTAAGCCGTTCATAAGGGTTACACATATCGTATGGGTTTTTGTTTAACCGCTTAGAAAAGCCCTATCGAAAACCCTTTCAATGGGTAACCAAAATGGTCCCTGATCATAATGTACTTACTATTAATGCATAATAAAACAAACGTGTTCCTGTCGCCATAACGCGTCGTGGCGATAACCCGTCGTGGCGATAACATTGAACTTTTCCCATGTGAATTTCTATAAAAAATAAAATTGTAAATGATTTCCAAAAGCTCGAATTATACATTGTTCTTACAGGTTCTGTACACGTAAATGATAACAGTTACTTCTTCTGGATTTGAGTTTACTGGGCACTGCCCGTGATACAAGTAAATCCCATTCCAAGACCAAAGATCATAAAACGCTCCACGCTTATAACTGGCACCGCCTTAAAAGATATACAATAAGCGTTTTGTTTATTGTTTTTATATTACATTTGACGAGATTCATGTAATGAGATGAATCTGCTTATTATTGAAGAAAGCAAGGCCGCGTCTGTTAGGATTTCATAGCTCTAAGAGGCTCTGTGGTACTCTATGGTTTGTTATGTAATAGAAGGCTATTATTATTTCGTGTGTTAATAATGCACAGAACAGATAAACTCCTAACGGAGTAATAATGTGTAGGCCGATTGAGAACATAATGCAGAAGGCATACTTCTGTACCCCAAGTGTAAGTTTGCAAGAGAGTAAACGTAACTATTTCGTTTGCGTTAAAATTTGACCGATAGATCATAATGCTAAGAATATAAGGGTGAGAATAAAAATCTTAACGCAAACGCGCTAAGTTACGTTTACTCACTTGCAAACTTACACTCAGGGTACAGATTTTTGAGTGACGTATTCAGAGGCCCTAGCACGAACGCGCTATGTAGGTACTACATTCGAAGGATTTTTTAATTGAAAATGCAACAGCATTTTGGTTTAAATTTTTGCGAAAAGCAGAATAAGTGAGAAGACCCATAGATATGAATAAAGTCTTAAATGCTTAAAACTAAGTAAATATTATGCGGGATAGGGGTCGTCCAATGATCACGTGATGTATTTTTTTTAATCCCCCCTCACCCCTGATAAGACGTGGTGAGGTTTTAGACAAATAGACCGACCCTAGTCCCTAGCCAAAATCACGTGTATTTTTTTGGTACAAATTATCTAATTTTTTTTTTGTATATTACTATTATTATTTATACCTGTACAGTCGGAAGATATGGATTCAAACAGGGCGAGACTTCGGTAAATTTTTCATTTGGTTCTTTATGTATGAACCAGTCACTCACTCACTGTCACGTGTGATAGCATGATTACGATCTTCGTTTGTTTGGGCATGTCTGCTTAGCACTTCATCACTCGGCACTCCTTAGATTGCCTACTTCAAATGTGATGAGCGTGGAAGTCATATTAAACATGAATTTAATGAATGCCTCGTTGGGTTAGTGGTAGCTAGCGCTACTGCTAAGCATGGCCGTGGGTTCGATTCGGGAAAAGTGTTATTGAGTTTTTCCATCTGGAATTTTTCAGTAGCAGCCCGCTGTCTGGATTCGTGCCCGGTTGGTGGCAATAGGCTCGCCCCCTACTACATGGGACTTAAACATAACTGGCGAAGTGTGGGTGTACTATAGGTACCGACACCTTAGCCTAACCTTTCGGGGTTTTTAGGGTTCCGTACCAAAATGGTAAAAAGGAACCCTTATGGTGAGACTAAGGCTGTCTGTCTGTCACACCTGGATATCCCAAGAACTACTAATGCTATCAACTTGAAATTTCGAATAGTTTTAGATGACGTTTTTCCAAATATTTTGCAAACAAGAAATAAATTAAAAAATATATATATTTTTGCAAAAGCGACTGAAAGGGGGTCTTAAAAATTTGAAGTGGGGCTACTAGGGTATGTGGGGTATCATATGAAAGAACGCTGTTTGCACATTCTCAAAAATATTTTTTTAGGTAGCATAGTTTCCGACTTTTGATGAAAAATGTAAAAATAAATACCGTCCACCCCCCCTTATCTCCGAATTTTGCATAGATAAAAATCTGAAATTATTCTATGTGATAGAAGTTTATGTAAAGATTACAGGAAAAATAAAACGATGTCTCTAAATAGCACGGTTTTTCAGAAATCATCAACTTCATATATACGTACGGAACCCTCGGTGCGCGAGTCCGACTCGCTCTTAACCGGTTTTATTTTGATTTTCATTTTACTTTGTTTTTTATTGTTTTTGTTTTTTATGTTTCTAAGAGTGTGTTTTAGTTTAATGTAATCTCCTGTGTGCGTCCCCCCAATAAGTATTGTATAAGTAGGCAGATTCTTGATACTCGATCTTACCTTCAAAATAAAAATAAACTTAATATTTTAACAAACTAAAAGCTCGTGCAGACCGGCTTGATGCGCAACGCGACACTGCAGCACCGGTAGAACAATTTTCATGAAATTTCCATAGAAATTGTTCTACTGGTGTCGCGTTGCGCGACAAAACGGGCCTATTATTTTTTGACAACTTTTATAAGTTGTGATTATCAGAATCTCTTAAGGGGCCGCCGTAGCATGCGTATTTCATACAAACGTAATACCAAAATAATTTGTAAATCAAACATATTCTTAGGGTAGTGTGTATTTATTTCTATTGGATTACAGAATATCTATGTTCCCAAATATATAAATTTTGAAAAGACAATGATTTAAGGACAGATATGAGGAATTTTTAAATTTCTATATATAACTTATTTTTCTCATTACTCTTGTTTAAATCAGTGTCCATTCAAAATATATATTTGGGAACCTAGATATTCTGTATTCCAACCGGAATAAAGACACACTACCTTATGAATATGTTTGATTTACAAATTATTTTGGTACCTATTACGTTTGTATGAACTACACATCCATCGCCGGCCTCTTAAACCACTGTGGTTTTATATTTTTTGTGTGCCAGACTAGTCGGACGAAAAAATTGGGTAATTCTGTGTTTTTGTCGCAATAAACACTGTTTATGGCAATCATAATGTAATGGCGGCCTCTTTTGAGATTTAAAAGACCCTTGCACGACTTATGTGGGTTGCAACGTTACTATTTGTAGACTAAGTATAATGATTAAAATCGAGGATTTATTTTAAAGGATCTACAAGTTTAAGGCGGAGATTTCTGAAAAAGGTCAAAAATGTGGTTTTTTAAAGCAGTGTATCTCTATTTTCTCCAAAACAAAAATAGTAAGTATGTTAATTTCAAGTCTTTTGTGCCTACGGTGATGGAACTCAAAACATAATACATCAAAAATATCTTCATAGACAACTCTTAATTATTTTGAAAAGCCCTTCGTTAACTTAGTTTATCCCTTCGTTAACAGTTATAATTATAATGAAAAGTATACCATTAAATTGCAAATGCCAAACTGCATCCGGTGATGGATTAATTTTTATTAATTAGTTAATATCTTATTTTATACGATTTTATTTACATTTTTACGATCTGGCAGTGACAGCGGTTACCAGTAGTCGGCCGGCGCGGCGTCTTAAAAAAATCTTAGATATAGCGGGGGTAAAAAGACGCTTAACATTCGAGAGTATCTTAAATTCTACTTCCCGTCATGCATCATGGGAACCTTCTCGTTACGGAGACATTGAAGGTCAAAGTACCTACCTGCTAACTTTTTTTTTAGGAAAAAGGGTTTTTAATATTAAACTTTAAATACCCCCACGACCCCTGTACACCGTCGCATCCACCCATAAGGACAATGTTTGGCGTAGGGGTCCCCGAATCGATAAATTTCCATCAGTTTGGACTTTGTTAGGGTTCCGTACCAAAATGGTAAAAAGGAACCCGTATGGTGAGATTAAGTCTGAGTCAAGAACTACTAATGCTATCAACTTGAAATTTAGAATAGTTTAAGATGACGTTTGCCCAAATATTTTGCAAACAAGAAACATATAAAAAAAAAAAACATTTTTGCAAAAGGGACTGAAAAGGGGTCTTAAACAATGTAAGTGGGGCTACTAGGGCATGTGGGGTATCATATGAAAGAACGCTTTTTGCACATTCTCATATTTTTTTTGGTAGCCTATTTTCCGATGTTAAATTTCGATTCTCGGGTCAGGAACTACGGGTGAGGGCTGCTGCCTCCTCTTCCCGTTGGTACAGTGGGTTATGTTTGCACTTCAATGAAGAGGTTTATTTTTGATATAGGTAGACATTTAATTATTCAAAACTCATTACAATCGTTTAAGAGGAAGAAGAAAGAAAAAAAAACACACAGAAAAATATGGTTGCGCGTGACATCCGAAAATTCTCTCCGTCTCAAGTTGGCGACGCTCCGCGATCATTGGCCGACATGCTTGACACTGATTGGTCGATGTCATTCGCAAACTCGCTGTCAGCGGCAACTTCAGGTCGCCATCTTGTCTCTTCATCCCTATAGGTGGCGCAGGCGGTAACATCCGACTTTTGATGAAAAGTGTAAAACAAAATACCGTTCGTACCCCCCTATCTCCGAAGTTTGCATAGATAAAAATCTGAAATTATTCTATGTGATAGAAGTTTATGTAAAGATTACAGGAAAAATAAAACGATGTCTCTAAATAGCACAGTTTTTCAGAAATCATCAACATCATATATACGTACGGAACCCTCGGTGCACGAGTCCGACTCGCTCTTAACTGGTTTTATTTTGATTTTCATTTTACTTTGTTTTTTATTGTTTTTGTTTTTTATGTTTCTAAGAGTGTGTTTTAGTTTAATTTGTAATCTCCTGTGTGCGTCCCCCCAATAAGTAAATATTTTTTCTTTTAATTTCTATTGTAGTATTACTGTCATTCGCTTCAATTGCACTTGGTAGACGATCAATTTGCGCATCAAAGTGTAGCAATCGCGTAAAGATTGACAATTGATCGTCGCTGCCGTGGGTAGGTAGGAACAGCGATTTTTTACCACCAAACATAAAAGTCGTTTCCCAGCATCGAGATATAAGTACTAACGTACTAGAGAAGACACCGTAAATTCCTACTTTGTCTCGTTCAACTGCGGCGATCGCGCCGCACCTCACTCAGTCGCTCTCTAGCTCTTTCGCGCCTAGTTATATATAATAATAAATTATATAGAATAAATACACTTCCGCAGCAAATCTAGCGCTGTGGTAAATTAGTTACGGTTTAGACGAATTGTTATTATTTTAGCGCTGCGCGAACTAAAGATTCAAATTACGAAGAATAGGACAATTCAGTTATTTGACGTAGCTTTTCTAGTACGTTAGTACTACTTATATCTCGATGTTTCCCAGCATTTTTTTTTAAGTTTCCGTACTGTCCTCCTGTAGGGCAAAGGCTTCTCTACTTTTCCACTTCTCTCGATGTAAGGCGACTAAGAACCATGCAGGGGGATCTACTCCGAAGTATTATCGGCCGAATGTTCGGCCGTTTCTTGACGTCCAAAGTTTCCTTTTTTGACTTTTAGTCCTTACCCGACTTCAAGTCACAGTTTTGACTTTGACTTATCTCTTTGACTTTCGTTTTTTTATTTTTTTGCTTTAGCCAACCTTAAAGTATAGTTAGTCGTAGTCAGGAAACGGCTGAATATTCGGCTGATACTTCGGATTTATCTTCAAAGTTTTAACTTTTATTATTTTAATAATATGTTTTAGAGTTTCTTTTTAACCGACTTCCAAAAAGGAGGAGGTTCTCAACTCGGCTGTATATTTTTTGTATGTTTGTTACGCGATTACTCCGTCAATTATGAACCGATTTTGAAAATTCTTTTTTTGTTTGAAAGGGTATACTCCCGAGGTGGTCCCATTGCCACCAAATCAGAATCTGATGAGGGGATCTCATGGAAATTGAGGGAAACCCTCAAATTTTATATGCATACCTATAGCGATTTGGGTATTTTTTATAGTAACTCGTGCATTTGCTCTCCGAAAGCACCATTTGGTGAAGTGGAACTGATGATGGAGACCACAGATGGCCACCGGATCAATATATGAGTACCTATTTAACGGGTTGCGATTAAGCAATTTATGCTGGTCACTATGCATATGGTGAGTGGCAGTTCTCCTGGTTCTTACCAGGAGAACTCCTCAACAATCAACGTCCCGGCATCGGGAAAAGCAATATTTTGTAAAAGGTGATAAGCAGTTAACATTAGGCTATTCTAACTTAGATAAATACAAAACTGACCCACTAAAAAGTAAAAAATAAAAAACTTTTTGCAAAAAAAAAATAACCTTATTCCAAAAAAACACTACAAAGTGTAAAATAACCTTAATTTCGGAAGTCTGTGTCTTTGGATCTGTATTTTAGTTTTTTGCCACCGACTTCCGAAATTAAAGTTATTTTTCACTTTGTAGTGTTATTTTTGGTAGTCGGTTATTATTTTTTTGTAAAAAGTTTTTTTTATATTTTGTTAATGTGAGAACGTCGCAGGCTTTAGACTGTAGATTTGTAGACCATTTTCTATTTTGTTAAGTACCTGGTACTTTTGTCTTACACTGTGCTCCCATACCTATTAACACTGTAAATTGAAAATATTGTAAAAGCCAAATATTTTTAAAAGAGTTTCCGTGGAGTTTCTTGCTGGCTCTTTTCCTTATGAAACGACCAATTGGAACCGTGCACCTAGCTTCTGACGTTTCATAAGTGCCCATGTAGGCATATGTGAAATAAAATAATTTTGATTTTGATTTTGAAGTAGATAGAGAATTTATTGCTGAGAAGCTAAGAATTGGATAAGCTAGGGGGCTTATCCGATTCTTAGCTTCCCAGCAATAAATTTAGTTAGATGTAGGTACAGAATGCGTTAATAACGGCTTTGTGACGGGTCTTTTTACACCGTAATATCGCACCTCCACTGAAATAGTGTCGTAAGTAAAAAAAAAACCGGCCAAGTGCGAGTCGGACTCGCGCACGAAGGGTTTCATACCATTATCTATAAAAATGGCAAAAAACACGTTTGTTGTATGGGAGCCCCCCTTAAATATTTGTTTTATTTTAATTTAATTATTTATTTTTAAAGTCAATATGTATCTACATATTCTGTGAATATTTCAAGCGTCTACCTGTTGCCGTTATCAATATAGAGCAAAAACGAGCAAAAAAATCACGTTTGTTGTATGGGAGCCCCCTTAAATATTTATTTTATTCTATTTTCTTGTATTTGTTGTTATAGCGGCAATAGAAATACATCATCTGTGAAAATTTCAACTGTCTAGCTATCATAGTTCATGAGATACAGCCTGGTGACAGACGGACAGACGGACAAACAGACAGACAGACGGACAGACAGACAGACGGCGGAGCCTTAGTAATAGGGTTCCCGTTTTACCCTTTGGGTACGGAACCCTAAAATCAGTCATAAGTATGACACTATTTGAGATAGATAAGATTTTGAAGTTTTCTGAAACTTAAGAGTTTTTTTTTTTGAGTTGTGACACTATTTGAGTGGAGGTGCGCTATTATCTCACTTACCTATCATGTTCTGAAGACGTTGAACCAGACCGATCTGCCCCAAAACAGTTACCTAAGTTTTGAATAGACCACAACGCAAGGAAGACATTCATTAAAAGTACGTAATCAAAATTCATTGTCTTTGTTATTTAATTGAATAAAAATAATAAAGACAGGAAAGGATTAATTATTGTAATAAATAACAAAATTGGTATCAATTACGAGCCTTTCTGTTTAATTAAAATAATTAAATGGAGTATTTTTCTAACATCTATTGTAATTTATTCAAACTATAAAATGTAGTATCATTATAAAGTTTTGTACCTGCTAGGTACATTTATTCCAAAAATAAGGCGCGTTAGGTGCCTAAGTAGGTACCTATATTTCACAGACCATTAATCAAATAGGTAAAAGAATTAATATATTTCGAAAATATTACAAAATGATTATTTATTGGCTCCATAAGCAGTTATCAAGCATCTTTAAAAAAAAAACATTATTCATGATGGCGAAATTTTCTTGGCGTGCTTTGTTGTTTGAAATCCGAACGTGTTCTATTAGTCCTTGGAGGAGAGATGTCCGCCATGATTGTGTTGTGCTCTATTATCGAGTTTAAACAACCATCTTAATGTGGATCTAAATTTGTTTATAATATAAAAAAATCTCGAGTACCTAGGAGAACTTTTAGGGTTTTCTAAATAATGAGGTTATTAAGTCAGGGAAATTAATGGTCAAGCAAACTGACCAATGAGTTAATAGGGTAATGAGGGAATTAATTTCCCTAATTTAAATTTTATGAATTATGGACTATTGAAGTTAGTACCTAGGTATACTAACTTCAATAGTCCGTAATTCATAAAATTTAAATCACGACTGTTATTTGACAGTTGTATAAAAGGTATACTAAGTCCCATCTCTTCCCCTACCCATCTCTTCCCCTATGCGTTTATACCTAATTTTTTTTTTATCACGTATTTTTTTTGCGATTGCAAACTTATTTTTGCAGTTGGAGAATTAACCGACAATTTTAAGTTTGTTCTTGGGATAAATTCATCCAGCCTAATCTTCATTGCGCGTGGTCCGACTCGCACTTGGCCGGTTTTTTTTGTAAACGTCCACGTTTTTGGCAGGACTTTTCAAATTTCGAAATGGTAATCCTAACTGGCTCACAAATCCTCGCTCACAATGGGCCTTATCAGAAGGCTAAAAGTCACCCAAAGGGCAATGGACAATGGCTATGCTTGGAGTTTCCCTACGTGATCGAATCAGAAACGAAGAGATCGGCAGGCGAACTAAGGTAACCGATATAGCCCGAAGAATTGCCAAGCTTAAGTGGCAGTGGGCAGGGCACATTGCTCGCAGAACTGATGGCCGATGGGGCCAAAAGTTTCTGGAGTGGCGACCGCGTGCCAGAAGACGTACAGTTGGAAGGCCTCCTACAAGGTGGACCGACGACCTTGTGAAGACAGAAGAAGTGTTATCCCCTGGATGCGGGAAGCATGAAGTGGCGGTGCTTGGGGGAGGCCTAAGTCCAGCCGTGGACGACGATGATGAATCCTAACTATGGGTCAACGTCATATTCCAAACAGCATCTAACATACGATTAGTAGTATTGCAGAAAAAATAATAGCAGTAATAATGTGTGCGTGAGTGCATTATTAACCATTGCAATACGATGAATTCATTTCTACTAATGTAGTTACGAAACAGTATTTCGTTGCGATCGTCAAATGAACTGATTCGGGTAATTAGGTAACCATTCGCAATGATGGAGAAAAAATTATATGTTTTAGCCGTTCCTGGCTGTGATGTAATAACGTAACAAATATTTTTGAAGTGAAAATTTCTTTAGGCGCGTTGAGCACTTTTTGGGGGACTATAATTATAGAGTGACACTGGCTGGTGACAGTCACTCCAGCGGAGCGTCGCATCGATGGTTTTAAGTTTTCTGATGACAGAAGAAGCTGTGAAGGGAGTCGCTGTCGTACCACGTCCACGACGAACTGCTATATATCCGGCACAATCCTGATGATATTGAAGCTACTAAACCACTAATACGATGATCACTTCTGGTAAAGGCTATCCTGCGCCGTTATATAAATTGAAAAAGTGACGTTGGTACTTGTCCGCATTTGAATACACAACTTCGTGCAAGAGAGGTGAAGCCTAAACTACTGTTCATCACGTTTCTGATAAGAAAGTGGCGCTTGTGTCGCTTAAAATCCCGAAAGAGGATGACCTGGGCACAGGATCTGAGTATATGTGAAATTTCTGTCTGTGAATGCACCCAGTCGAAGCAATTAAGTACGATGTAATGAATGAAACGCTTAGCGCTGTTGCAGATAGCATCTTTTCCTTTTTCCTATGGCAAGATTGAGTAATATCTTGCTAAGCTAAACGTTTACCCCATTAAAAATTCCATTACATGTAAAAGAAACCGATTTTCACATACTACAATGGTGTATAAAGAATTAATACAGTTACAATAGAGTTGTTACAATTAGAATAAAATTATTACGCAAGTGGAGGGAGGGAGTTAATTCGCGTTTCATCGATTTGAAGGTCTCTCTCACGGGCTTAGAAAACACGTACTGTGTTTGAGGGGTTTTTGGTAAAGATTAAGATATCTCCTCTCTGCCTCTCTCCTCCGTGATTACCATTATCACTTACTTTTTTAGGGTTCCGTAGTAAACAAGGAACCCTTATAGTTTCGCCATGTCCGTCTGTCTGTCTGTCTGTCTGTCTGTCTGTCCGTCCGTCCGTCTGTCGCCAGCTTATCTCAGAGACGCTTAGTCCTAGAAAGCTGTAATTTGGCATGGGTATACATATTAATCATGCCAAAAAAATGGTAAAATAAAATTATGAAAAACATTTTTTTTTAGGGTACCTCCCTTACACGTGAAATGGGGATGATATTTTTTTTTCTCGTCTATTCCATGGTGTGGGGTATTGTTAGATAGGCCGTTCAAAAATATTGTGGGTTTGACAAAACCATTTTTCAATTAAGGGATCCGTTTGCGTAATATTAAGCTTTAAAGTGCTAGTTTTTGTTAGAGTCAAGTGTCCCCCCCCCTGCCAGCTAAATGGTTGGTTTTGGATATGTGAAAAAATTCATGGCAATAGTATATATAACGAAATTAAAAGGAAAACTATCACAGCTAAGTAGGCTTCACAAGTTAACGAGTAATAGTCGACCAACTTAAATTTGCAGTTGGAGAATTGACCGTAACGTATATCAATGTATCGGAGAGCATGTTTTTCAACTACAATGTTAAGTTTGTTTTTGGGATAAATTCATCCCAACTACGGAACCCTTCATTGTGCGTGGTCCGACATGCACTTGGCTGGTTTTTTTTTTGTCTCTCTGTTAGGGAAGGCAAGTATACTTGTCTCCCCTAAGAGAGACACAGAAAAACAAACATACACCAAACATCCATCTCCTCCTTTTTGGAATTCGGTTAAAAAGACTGAGAAAACCTTCTTTTTTTTTTTGGGTGGGAAATTATCAAATAACTTCTCCTTAAAACCCACCCGTGGACCCTCTCCGTGGACTAAAACCCACCTGTGTTCCTTCCTTTGCCTGTGTGCCAGGGCCACGATATCTCTTTCGGACAAACTCGCAACCCCCGTGACCATGACCATAACGCCGTCAGTTCGTGCTGACATCTCTTTGAGGCATTTATTTATTTAATATTTTAAGCACACAAATGTACCGAGGCGGACTTAATGCCGTAGGCATTTTCTACCAATCAACCTTTGGGTGATGCAGAGACTAGCAGTGGTAGGTGCAATAACGAAAATTGTGGCATAAATATACCGAAAGACGTCCACTGCTAGACATAGGCCTCCCCCAAAGGGGGGGGGGGTTGCCATTATCGCCGCTAGGCAGGCGGGTTGGCGATCGCAGTATGGTGTTAAAATGCATAGAGAACGCGCTGCCCATTGTCTAGTAAGTCCCTTAGTCGCCTTTTACGACACCCACGGGAAGAAATAGGGAGTGCTATTCTCTACGTCCGGCACCACTCAATGATGACATAAATATAAGACCAAATAAATACACATAAATACACGAAAATACCAAAAAACAATGGGAAAACATTACCGTTGTGATGATACTTGATGATGAGCTTCTTACGAATGTGCTCGCGAACTTTAATTTTATAGGATAATCGGTTGGTTGCCATCCTGATTTCCTGGGGGAGCGCATCAGGTGGGACAAGCATACTTGTCTCCCCTGATGAAATGATAATCTCTCGACTGCTGAGACGTTTGACAGCAGATCTAGTCACAAGATCCTTCTCCAGGGCTAGAGAAGGCCGGTATCTATACTTATAATAATATGTATGTCTTTTGTCCGGCGGTCCTGCGAAACACTGTCAGTAGCGATGGGCTTCACATAACAACTTACAATCACAATCCGAGAGTTTTGAAGGATATTGCTAATCCATTGCTTTATAATTTCAGCCGAAAGACGTCAACTACTGGACATAGGCTTCCCCTAAAAGGAGGGGCAACCCGGGGGGGGTTATGGCAACCCCCCCCGGGTTGCCATAATTGCCAAAATGAAACCAATTTTCATTGCGATCAATTGTCATTTTATTGATCCTCAGTAAGTCTGTAGCGGCATCAACATCGCCACATGCAAACTACGCGTCACACTGACGTCACGCAAAATCCTGCATCGCGCAAGCAGAGTTTACCGCGCGACAAGCATATATACAACATCCCGTTCCCATCAACCGTTGGGCAGTTTCCCACCAGACACAACACCCGTCTGGTCGGAGGATCCTCCTTTTTCTATAGAGGATGAGTGAACTTTACATCCTGTTCCTCATACCTCTAAATGTCAACTGTCATTCGTGGATCTTTCACAGTCGTTATGGGTCGTCAGAAGCCCTTAGTCTTGACAACCAGTCTTACCAAGGGGTATCGTACTACCCAGCTGCTAGGTTGTGAAGGCAGATAGGCAGTTGCTCGGTGGAAAATACTGGTATTGCTGCATCCGGTTAGACTGGAAGCCGACCCCGAGATGATGTGTCCGTATGGATTGAGGAGCCATGTCTCTTAAACGAGGGTACTACCAATGTTTAGTAGTAAATTAGCCGATTTTGTAGGCCTGATCCTGCAATTTGTACTTAGTAAAACCGTTCGATCGTCGAATCCGACTCGGCTGGGCAGCGTTCGGGAAGCTACGCAATATCTTCTCGTCCCACATACCGCAGTGTCTCAAGACGAAAGTCTTTGACCAGTGCGTGTTGCCAGTGATGACCTATGGTACATAAACGTGGTCGCTCACAATGGGCCTTATCAGAAGGCTAAAAGTCACCCAAAGGGCAATGGAGAGGGCTGTGCTTGGACTTTCCCTACGTGATCGTATCAGAAATGAAGAGATCCGCAGGCGAACCAAGGTAACCGACATAGCCCGAATAATTTCCAAGCTTAAGTGGCAGTGGGCAGGGCACATTGCTCGTAGAACTGATGGCCGATGGGGCCGAAAGGTTCTGGAGTGGCGACCGCGTACCGGAAGACGTAGCGTTAGAAGGCTTCCCACAAGGTGGACCGATGACCTTGTGAAAGCTGCAGGTATCCGCTGGATGCGGGAAGCACAGAACCGGTCGAAGTGGAGGTGCTTGGGGGAGGCCTATGTCCAGCAGTGGACGTCTTTTGGCTGAAATTATGATGATGATGATGAAAACCGTTAAAAAGTTATAGGACGTTTAAGGTGGCTCCTCAATCCAGACGCCTGGATTGAGGAGCCAGGAAAAGGCTAGGCAGATTGTTTGATTGATCCTCTGTGAAACCTACACAAAACGTAGATGAGCTAATAAAGGCTTCTACAGACCGGTGCGACACGCGACAAGCGGTGCCTTTGTGTCGCGTCGCGAGTCGCGCCGGTCTGTAGAAACCTTAACACATTTTTTACCTACCTATTTGTGCACAGATAGTACACTCACTATCAGCCAACGAGAGCAATTACTTACGACCTTGGATCATTATGATCACGAGGCGGGAGTGCGCAACATTTTTAAAATCATAACATAACCCTCGAAGGGTTAGGCAGAGGTATACCTATATTGCACCCACATTTCGCCAGTTATATTTAAGTCCCATGTAATAGAGGGCGAGCTTATTGCCAGAATCCGGGCTGCTACTGAGAAATTCCTAATGGAAAATCTCAATAACACTTTGCCCGACCTGGGAATCGAACTCACACCTCACGCTCAGCAGTACCGCTTGCGACCACTAGACCAACGAGGCAGTCGCAACATTTTTTATGGGTTGTTAAAACTCATAAAAAATATGGAGTTGCAGAGGCAAGTAGGTACTCAATAAGGACTAGTGTCTCTACTTTTTAGGTTTAAAGATATTTATTCTCAAAAAAGACACGAAAGTCACTTACATGAGAACAATGCTTAGCATAAATTATATATATAAAGTTCGTCACAGACGTCACGGTAGCAAATAAGATACACCCATCCAATGCATTCAGCTTTTATTAAGGAATGGTGTTATTTGTGATCAAATATTCAGATAACTGAGTTTTTAATGCATTGAATGAGCGTAACCTTTTTATACATGAGGGTATTTTGTTGTATAATTGTGCTCCTTCAAAAGTTAACATTTTTTTGCCAAATTTAGTTCTCATCTTCGGTAAAATCAGAAAACTAGCTCGGCGAGTGCTACGTTGGGTTACTTGTTTTACTTTAGTAAACGATAAATTAGTCTGTATACTTTTGTTGAGTGCCTTACGAATGAAAATACATGTATTGTAAATATATAACTGTCTAATGTTCATTATTTTGGTTTCTCCATAAATTTTGCATGTTGATGATAAATATGGATGGTTAAAAATCATTTTTATTATTTTGTTTTGGGCAACTTGGAGACTTGCTAACTTCGTCTTGGCCGCACTGCCCCAAATTTCAACCAGATATAGTAGGTGTGGTTTTACTAAGGCGTTATAGATGGTGTGACGCAGTCTATGCGGAATACATCGAACGATGTTTCGGAGGGATCCAAGTAGTGACGTAAGCTTTAATTTTATATGATCCAAGTGTGAAGTCCACGACAGTGAACTATCCATTCTTAAGCCAAGATATTTTTCACAAGATTTTTGCTGTAAACGTAACGTGTAACGTGTTTTGTGCAACGTGCCCACGTTGTTAATAACTAATGGATTATGTGCCGGTATTCTTTTATTTTTTGCTTTAAACAAGATATAGCATGTTTTAGAAATATTAATCGTTAATAAGTTATATTGAAACCATGAAAAAAGAGTGTTTAAATCATCTTGAGCTTGGGAAACTAAATCATGGATGGAAGATCCGAAATAAAACAAGCAAGTGTCATCAGCGTATAGAGTAAGATGGCCATGTAATTTAATTTCCTGGATATTATTTATGTAAATCAAAAAGAGCAGGGGCCCCGAAATTGAGCCCTGGGGAACTCCACACGTTATAGGTAATGCGTCACTTTGATAATTATTATCCATTCTAACTGACTGCGACCTGTTTTTTAGATAGGAATCAAACATTTTTAAGGCACTGTCGGTGACTTTGATGGTTTCCAGCTTTTTAAGTAGCAAATCATGACTTACGGTATCGAACGCTTTCTTGAGGTCAATAAAGATACCAAGGACTATGCTTTTTCCATCTACATTTTGCTTAATTTTAGCAACGAGGTCGACTGTAGCTGTTAGAGTGCTGCTTTTTGGTCTAAACCCGTATTGTCTGTCTGAAAGAAAGTCAATAGAAGTCAAATGTTTATATAATCGGTTGTGGAGGATTTTTTCTAATATTTTTGACAACACAGGCAATACTGAAATTGGTCGGTAGTTACCTGGGTCCATTTTAGAACCCGATTTGTGAATGGGAGTTACCTTAGCAATTTTCATGGTATCGGGAAAATTACCTTCAGCTAGCAGTTTGTTGAAGCATTTGCTCAGGTTGTTCGCTATTAAATTGTTTATGCATTTTATTGCTTTGGTACTAATTCCATCTAATCCAGTACTACAGTTAGGGTCGAGATTTGATATAATTTTTGTAATTTCAGTTGCAGAACAAGGATCAAGAGTTGATAACACTGGAGTATTTTCGGGGGGAGTTTTTGGTAAAGCATGTGTATGATCATCATGAAATGATTTAGGTATTTCACTCGCTAAAAGCGGTCCTATCGTGGCAAAATACTCGTTAAAAATCTGGCAAATTTCATTTGGGTCTGTAATATGTTTTGAATTGATTAATAGTTTTGAAGGAGCACAATTTTGTTTAATTTTATTGTTTGCTAGTATGTTTACCAAATTCCACATTTTCTTAGGTTTATTAATACAATCGCTAAACTTTTTGTAGTAGAAAATATTTTTTGTATCTTGCATGTTTTTGGCAACATGTTTTCTTTTTGTGTTAAATTCTGTTTCCAGGGTGGTGTTATTTGGATTCTTCTTTAGTTCTGTCCACAATGCGTTTCTTTGGTTGATGTCATCAATTATATTACTATTTATCCAGTCTTTTTGGGGCAGGTTCAGAATTTTGGTCTTTGTTGTTTTACTTTTATCAATTATTGATTTTATTTTGTTTTCTAGTAGTGCGTAGTCAACATCTAATTCTTCAAAGTTTGTTGTTTCTAGCGTATTATGTAGTTTCGTAAAATTAATTGCTTCATATTGGGTCCGTATTTTTCGAGGGGCTTTAGTTTTTTTGAGTTCAACATATATTTGTTTGTGATCTGACATTGAAGATTCACTCATTCATTCTACTTCCCAAGGGTACAATAGCAACATTTTCAATGACTTGATCATTGAAAATGTTGTGCTATATCTCAGTAAAACATAAATCTTCCGGAATAAATTCTTTAAATGCTGGTGTAAACCTCATCTAAATCCAATATGTAGTTTAGAAGAATTATGCGGTCATCATACAGACAGACAAGAATTGTTTAAAAAAAAATACTATTAAGTAGTGGGAAGGGGGGCTTGTAGGTAAGTAATAATAGCGATCGATTGGGTTAAGCTACGCTTGGCGCGGTTGGTCCGTGGATAGGTGAACATCTTTATATAACAAGACTCTTATTTTTGTTTGGTAAAAGTAAAATAAATACAGAGTCAATCTTTTAATCCACGAATTAAACCGTTTTAACTTAAATCACACGAAAGTAACTTTATATTTTTTCAAAGGCATAGGGATATTTAATGCTAGTAAAGGTAATTTTTCAGCATTTTCTCAGATATTGTGCTTTTATTTGTTGTAACTATGGATTTTCTCTGTAAAAATATTTTTTTTATAAGTAAGTAGGTATCTATTGATTTTCCAGAACTTAATTATTTTTAAGCAATTTTTTCCAGTACTGTCGAAAAACCTGAAAAACACAAACAAGAATAGCCAAAATTGGGTATTTCTGCCGAAAATTGCCGTAAACCGAAAACGAAATTTGGTCGGACTGTAGTGTTGACTTAATCGTTAATTATTCATTGATTTATTTCATACATAGTCCAAACATTATAATTATAAAAATTAAAATTCAATAAACTTTAAAATAATTAATAATTTCAACATTACATTAAAATAACCAACAATAAATAAAAAAAATACACATACACATTAGAATTACATAACCTACGCTTATGCTTTTGACGAACAGTTGATTACCCCTGCAAGTTCCCGCAATAAATCAAAGTTTGATAGGTACCTACATTTCGTTTGCGCAAACGTCCATATACCTTTGTAAAATTACCGATGAATGCCATAGTTCTCTATTGTAATACATTAATTAGGAGTCACGGTTAACATTTGAAGATACCTTTTACAGTACCGTTTGGATGAATTGGGTAAGCAAAGATCCCGCTATTTCCAGTTGCTCAACTAAGGCTTCGATATTCAAAAATTAATAGTTTAAATAAAAAACACTAGTAAAACACGCTTTTACGCACGTAAAAACAAAAAACTTAAAACCTGATCGTGTACAAAGTCCATTACGTGGCGTTTCTCACAAGTGCAAACACGACTATGATACGATATTCCATCATGGACAGTGCCTATCTTCCGGCTTCATCATCAGACCTTGAAACCTAATCGTGGTCAAAGTTCATTACAAGACTTTTCTAAGAAATCCAAAACAGCTATGATACGATTTTCCATCATGAAGTTCCAGTTCATATCTTCCGGCTCCATCATCAGATCAGTTCGACAGTACCATATTATTGTATTGTCATCAGAACTACATATAGCTGCCAATTTTCATTACGCTACGACTCTTGGAAGATGGTTAAATTAGTTAACTTAGATTCCATCACATAGTAGCGTAGCGTTGCGTAGTAGCTCAGTAGGTTCACTGAACTCCATGTGTGCGCGGCCGATGAGCCTACTGAGCAGGGGTGTTTAGTTACTAACATAATTATCATACCCTAAGAAAGTGCTACGTAATTGTGTAAAAGTGCAAATTTGCCTATTAGGCTAGATTGTAATAAATTATTAAGAACTTTAGTTCTCATTAATCAAAAAAAAAAAAAATGAAAAAGTTACTAACATTAGTTATAAGCAAAATTCTTGGTACTAACAACGTTAGATTGCATAATATGGATGGATGGATTTTAAAATTAGTTACATAAAGGTCGACCCCTTATAAAAGCGTGTTAAAAATCCCATCAATCAAATCAGTATTCGATCCTAATCATAAACAATTCCGCTCAGCGCAATACAACCAATCTGCCTGCCTTTTCCCAATCGGCTTCCCTCGGCATCCAATCTAACCAGATCCAGCTGAATACCAGTATTCTATACAAGCCTATCTGACCTCCACCACCCATGTAACACAATACCTCTTGGTAAGACTGGTTGTCAGACTTTCGACGACCCGTAACGACTGTCCATTACAGAGGATCCATAAAATGACAATTGATCGCAATGAAAATTGGTTTCATTTTGGCAATTATGGCAACCTACCCTTTTTAAGGGAGGCCTATGTTCAGTAGTGGACGTCTTTCGGCTGAAATTATGAAGCAATGAATTAGCAATTTCCTTCAAAACTCTCGGATTGTGGTTGTAAGTGTGTTATGTGAAGCCCATCGCTACTGATAGTGTTACGCAGGACCGCCGGACAAAAGACATACATAATTATAAGTATGGATACCGGTCTTCTCTAGGCCTGGAGAAGGATCTTGTGACTAGATCTGCTGTCAAACGTCTCAGCAGTCGAGAGATTATCATTTCATCAGGGGAGACAAGTATGCTTGTCCCACCTGATGCGCTCCCCCAGGAAATCAGGATGGCAACCAACCGATTATCCTATAAAATTAAAGTTCGCGAGCACATTCGTAAGAAGCTCATCATCAAGTATCATCACAACGGTTTTTTTTTTAACGTTGCCCCACACTAGGAATTTCTCCTGTATTGTGGGTGCGTTTACGAACATTTAAAATCACATACACAAACAGCCTGACCCGGAACAACTACTTGCAGGTGATACAAATATTTGTTCCGTGCGGGAATCGAACCCGCAACACGCAGTGCAGCAGTCAATCGCTTAACCACTGCGCCAACCATGTCGGCAAATCGGCTGTCAAACGTCTCAGCAGTTGAAAGATTATCATTTCATCAGGGGGACAAGTATGCTTGTCCCACCTGATGCGCTCCCCCAGGAAATCAGGAAGGCAACCAACCGATTATCCTTTAAAGTTAAAGTTCGCGAGCACATTCGTAAGAAGCTGGCAGTATCTTCACAACGGTAATGTTTTCCCATTGTTTGTTTAGTTGGTATTTTCGTGTATTTATTTGGTATTTTCGTGTATTTATTTGGTCAATTATATTTATGTATAACTTGCTGACCCGTGCCCACTCCGTTGGGCGGTACACATTTTTACTCTATGACACTCACAAATTACGTGACTTTCTATAGGTAAAAGAATACCTACCCTATCTGCCTACCCTACCTACCTACCCTACCTACCTACCCTACCTACCTACTCTACCTACCTACCCTACCTACCTACCCTACCCTAACTACCAAAAAAAAAAAAACTTCACATAAACCATCTACTAAATATTCCGAACAAAGCCTAAACCTTTATTTTTTGATAGGAGAGCCCGTTCTTGGGTTATAAAATTACAACGAAAAGTGGCATTGATTTTTATAGATATAGATTAGGTGTATACGACGTATCTGTCACGGAGGAGTCTCGGTATGAAAAGATGGTCACCCATCCACGGACCAACCCCGGCAAGCGTGGCTTAACCTAATAGATCATTTATTACAGCCACGAGCTCAGTGCAATACCGGTAGAACATAATACGAGCCTATGATCAGTCCCATTGTCCAGTTGTGTGGAAAGCGGTTGTCACAGTATGGGCATGTGCTGCGAAGGAATGAAAAAAAAAACCGGTCAAGAGCGAGTCGGACTCTTGCACCGAGAGTTCCGCACGTATATATGATGTTGATGATTTCTGAAAACTGTTCTATTTAGAGACATCAGTTATATTTTTCCTGTAATCTTTACATAAACTTCTATCACATTGAATAATTTTAGATTTTTATCTATACAAACTTCGGAGATAAGGAAACTATGCTGCCTAAAAAAAAAAAATGTGAGAATTTGCAAACCTTGCAAACAGCGTTTTTTCATATGGGCCTTAGTAGCTCCACTTAAAATTTTTGACACCCCCTTTCAGTCCCTTATGCAAAAAAGGATATTTTTTTTTAATTTCTTTCTTATTTGCAAAATAGTTGGACAAACGTTATCTAAAAGTATTCTAAATTTCAAGTTAATAGCATTAGTAGTTCTTGAGATATCCTGGTGTGACAGACAGACAGACAGACTTAGTCTGACCATAAGGGTTCCTTTTTACCATTTTGGTACGGAACCCTAAAAAGAGTAACCGTGGAGTTTCTAGCCGGTTCTTCTCCATTGAAAACGACCAATTGGAACCTAGCTTCTGACGTTTCATAAGTGCCCATGTAGGTCTATGTGAAACAAAATATTATGATTGATTAATTTTGATTGATTGAATGAGGAAAATGTCATGAGGAAAGTTTTGAGTATGAATGTCCATGGCTATATGAGTAGGGGAAGACCGAAGAAACGATGGATGGACTGTGTGGAAGATGAACATGGCTAGAAAGAAAAAAAAAATTCTCAAACATGCATGGAAATAATGTCATTATTTTCGAAAAAAGAGCACACGAAGTATCGAATTTACGGTCAAAGAAAATCATTGCAGGAGCGTTTTTTGAATTTGGAACATTACAACGCTCCAGCAATGTTGTATGAAACGGCGTGCTGGGGTTAGTGCTGTTTTCTCAAACATGCTTGGAAACTCGAGCATTATTTTGACAACCTTCTTCGAGATAAACCGAAATTGCTGCACTGGCCAAATACATGCGAGCAGCGGCCACCAAAAGTTGTATCAAAATCCATATGTGTCGTGGTTTAGCGGCCAAATAAATTACATAATAAATTCTTAACTATCGTGTAATTTAAAAATGGAACGATCTTTTACTCCGAAACATGGCAAACAAGGAGATAACTTATCAAAGGTTTTATTTAAATTTCGAACTGGCTTGCAAATAGAAAGCTGTCATATTGAAAAACAAATGAACACATTCGCGCGTGAATAATTATCGTTGTTCGTAATTGAATCTGGAATTTATAAATAATTTACTTTTCTCAAACATGCATGGAAATATTGTCATTATTTTCTAAAAGAGAACACGCGAAATATCAAATTTACGGTCAAAGAAAATCAAATCCATTGCAGGAGCGTTTTTTGAATTTGGAACATTACAACGCTCTAGCAATGTTATATGAAACGGCGTGCTAGGGATATAAAATACTCTTTGGCTCCGAAACATGGCAACCAAGGAGGTAACTTATCAAAGGTTTTATTTAAATTTCGAACTGGCTTGCAAATAGAAAGCTGTTTATTGAAAAAAAAAAACAAATGAACACATTGGCGCTTGAAAAATTATCGTTGTTCGTCATTGAATCTGGAATTTATAAATAATTTACTTTCCCTGCATTCTTTTGAGAAAAGCACATTATATGCCTCGGCGGAAATGGCAATTGCCTGTCTCGTATTAGTGAAGTCCTCGCCTACGGCTCGGCATTCAAACTCATACTCGACCTGCAATAGCCTATTTCACGGCCTTTGCAATAATGTACTATTTCATCCCATCTATTCGAAAAGGACGACTTGGTTCGCCTTTAAGTGCACCCAAAGGTGGTGTTTTCTATAAGAAAGGTTTAGCGGGCAGTAATGAGTTTTTAATCCTCTATAAAAGTGCGCCGCAATTTTATCTTTGCCGCGCACTTTTTGAATTTGGAACATCTTAGTGTTCAGCGCCAAAGAAATCGAACCCAAATATTGTTTGAATAAAGACTGGCTGGTACGACGCCCACTGAATAAAAAAAAAACCGGCCAAGTGCATGTCGGACCACGCACAATGAAGGGTTCCGTGGTTGGGATGAATTTATCCCAAAAACAAACTTAACATTGTAGTTGAAAAACATGCTCTCCCATACATCGATATACGTTACGGTCAATTCTCCAACTGCAAATTTAAGTTGGTCGACTATTACTCGTTAACTTGTGAAGCCTACTTAGCTGTGATAGTTTTCCTTTTAATTTCGTTATATATACTATTGCCATGAATTTTTTCACATATCCAAAACCAACCATTTAGCTGGCAGGGGGGAGGGGACACTTGACTCTAACAAAAACTAGCACTTTAAAGCTTAATATTACCCAAACGGATCCCTTATTTGAAAAATGGTTTTCACAAACCCACAATATTTTTGAACGGCCTATCCAACAATACCCCACACCATGGAATAGACGAGAAAAAAAAATATCATCCCCATTTCACGTGTAAGGGAGGTACCCTAAAAAAAAATGTTTTTCATAATTTTATTTTACCATTTTTTTGGCATGATTAATATGTATACCCATGCCAAATTACAGCTTTCTAGGACTAAGCGTCTCTGAGCTAAGCTGGCGACAGACGGACGGACGGACAGACAGACAGACAGACAGACAGACAGACGGACATGGCGAAACTATAAGGGTTCCTTGTTTACTACGGAACCCTAAAAAGAAAACAAATTAAAAACGCACGAACTCTGAAACCCGCGTTTTCGTCAATTTTCACGGATTGTTAGAAATTCATGGTTTCATGTGTCGGTGTCTTTGGTTTTGTATTTTCGTTTATGGCCACCGCCTTTCGAAATTAGTATATTAAATGTGGGTGGGCTTCTTGGCGGGAAAGTGAAGCGTCATGTTCAGCAGTTTGTTTAATTTTTCAAAATTTGTGTTTAGCCGAATATTAATGTGTAATAATGGTGGATTATTAACCATTAAGTGTTTGTGACCGTGCATTAGTGTAGGCAAATAAAACAAAACATTGCTACTTCGCTTCAAGTTCTCTCAAGAAGTCCGCGTGAGGTCTCAGTAAAGTGCCACATCTTTACTGAAACTCAAGGGCAGTGGGCGGGGATATCATCATCATGCATTTATAATTCATTTCATCAATATTAAACAAGAACTAAAACGTGACATTGGCTAAATGCACAAACCGTGCGAAACCAGAAGGAAAAAAAAAAAAAAAAATGTGGGTGTACTACAGGTTCACCTCGACCCAACTCTTCGAGGAAACAAGGCATGATGTTATGTTATTGTGATTCAGATTAAAGCTATTTTTCATTTGTTAGTGTTTTTGTTGGAAGTCGGTTGTTTTTTTTTGGAAAATAGTTTTATTTTTCACTATTTAGTGGGACGGCAGAAATAGGGCTTCAATACATTTCTTAAAAAAAATTGCTCCTCATTTAGGTATTTGGTGAGGCTTATGAAGCCTTTAAAATTGGTGCTATACTGATAAGTTACTCAAGGAGCACTAATTAATGTTGTATAAATAAAAAAAAACCGGCCAAGTACGTGTCGGACCACGCACAAAGAAGGGTTCCGTAGTAAACACACAAACACAAAACACAAACTTAACATTGTAGTTGAAAAACTTGCTCTCCGATACATCTATATACGTTACGGTCAATTCTTAAATTGCAAATTTAAGTTGGTCGACGATTACTCGTTAACTTGTAAACCCTACTTAGCTGTGATAGTTTTCCTTTTAATTTCATTATAAATTTTCTTTTAATATTAGGTTGGCAAAAGTCTTTTCGCATTATAGTATGTATGAACTTGGAATAAAATCTCTTTGGCTGGCTGGTTTTGGTATCATTGAAAGTTTAAATTTTAAAGAACATAATTCCAAATTCAAATTAGGAAAAATATGTAATTTTCATTTGTTTTTCGTACTGTCAAGATGAGTGAATCTACTGAAGAAATTCGATACATTTTAAAATTTTACTACAAAAAAGGTAAAAATGCAACGCAAGCCGCGAAAAAAAATTGCGATGTTTAGGACCTAGCGCAGGGTCTGTGAGAGTAGCACAAATTTGGTTTAAGCGTTTTCAATCCGGAAATTTTGATGTCAAAGATGCACGTCGCTCTGGTCGCCTTATTACGGATAAAATGGATGCCATTTTTGAAAAAGTGGAGCAAGATGCCATATAGTAACGACGTAGCTGAAGAACTGGGAATTGACCACAAAACAGTTTTGGCACATTTGAAAAAACTGGGTACACAAAAAAGCTCGATATTTGGGTACCTCACGAGCTCACTGAAAGAAACCTAATGAACCGTGTACTCATTTGTGATTCTTTATTACGACGTAATGAAACCGAAACATTTTTGAAGAAGCTGATAACTGGTGATGAAAAGTGGATCACGTACGACAAGAACATGCGAAAAAGGTCGTGGTCAAAGGCCGGTCAGGCTTCACAGACTGTGGCGAAACCCGGGTTAACTCGCAACAAGGTGATGCTGTGTGTGTGGTGGGATTGGAAGGGCATTATTCATTATGAGCTGTTACCACCAGGCAGGACCATCGATTCTGAACTCTACTGCGAACAACTGATGAGATTAAAGCAAGAAGTTGAGAGAAAGCGGCCGGAATTAATCAACAGAAGGGGTGTGGTTTTTCATCATGATAACGCTAGACCTCTCACATCTATAGCCACTCAGCAAAAATTAAGAGAGTTTGGCTGGGAGGTGTTAATGCATCCGCCGTATAGTCCTGACCTTGCACCTTCAGATTTCCACCTGTTTCGGTCTCTTCAGAATTCTTTAAGCAGTGACAGGTTAACATCACGAGAGGACTGCCAAAACCACTTGTCGCGGTATTTTGATCAGAAGTCCCAAAATTTCTATAGCAATGGGATCATGTCCCTACCTACAAGATGGCAAAAAGTTATCGAACAAAATGGTACCTACATACTTTAGTTAATTGTAAATAAACTATATTAAAAAATGTTTTGAACTTTCTTAAAAAATGCGAAGAAACTTTTTCCCCAACCTGCTGTAATACTACTGCCATGAATTTTTTCACATATCCAAAACCAACCATTTAGCTGGCAGGGGGGGAGACACTTGACTCTAACAAAAAATAGCAATTTAAAGCTTAATATTACGCAAACGGATCTCAGAATTCAAAAATGTTTCTCACAGACCCACAATATTTTTGAACGGCCTATCCAACGATACCCCACACCATGTATTAGATGAGAAAAAAAAATATCATCCCCGTTTTACGTGCAAGGGAGGTACCCTAAAAAAAAATGTTTTTCATAGTTTTATTTCACGACTTTTTCGGCGTGATTAATATGTACACCCATGCCAAATTACAGCTTTCTAGGACTTAGCGTCTCTGAGCTACGCTGGGGACAGACGGACGGACGGACAGACAGACAGACAGACGGACATGGCGAAACTATAAGGGTTCCTTGTTTACTACGGAACCTCCCATTTAGATCATTTCTTTTTTGTACAAATGTTGGCAACCCTCATCCCGACTATGGACATTATAAAAAACCTTTTTACCCGACTATGCAACTACACTACGAGTATCCACTAGCAAAGTCAAAGTCAATAAGGAAGTTATGATTTTAACAGGTTATACTATAGGTGTATGATGTGTAGGTATGCATGTTGATCTGTTCCCTCATATCTCTTTTATATTATCTGCTTTTCTCTTATTTTTTTTCGGTCTCGATTACCAAGGTTTTTCCATCATTCCTAGACCAGATCTTGAAAACATCTGATTTAAGAGCTTACATATTGTATTATAGGAGGTACGTGTTTCCCATTCGGAGATGACATTCAAACTATCACGTCCATAAGATTATACTAGAAGGTCATATTCCAGGAAGGTTGATGATTGGCATCAGTAGAAACAATGAATCATGGCTTTGTCGAAGTTTTGATTTATAATTGTTGGTTTCCTGCAGAGGAAACGCATTTACGTAACTAATATCAACCGATGGTTGATGGTAGGTACTGATTAATTTCCGGTTTCTGGGGTTTTCAGAAAAAGTCCTGTCTCAACTCTCGAGGTTAGGTTAATAAGCACCATCTACCAGATGAAGTAAGAACTGAAACAGCAATAGGGTTGCCATTTCAAAATTTAAAAAAATCTTGACTATAAAGGCTTTTACATACTGGCGCGACACGCGACGCGACACAAAGGCTCCGCGTGATGCGTGACGAGCGATGCCTTTGTGTCGTGATGCGAGTCGCGCTGGTCTGTAGAAGCCTTAACTCGGACATTTGCAAACAAATCCGGCCATTTTACTTTTTAAATTTCTTTTTTCAGTAGGTACTCATTTTAAAACGACATTTGTTTTAAAAGTACCCTTCTACCTATGTTGAAGAAAAGTCCGGAAAAATTACAAGGATGGACAAAGTCCGGACCGGGGCCAAAATGTCCGGATTAATACATAAATCAATCACCAGTATCAATCTGTTATCAATACCTCGTAGAATAAGAATCAGTAGAAAAACTTGGTTTTCTTTAAATTCTGCTTACTTAAAGATTGTAAGGCGTGATAATAATTTTAATTACGAGTGCCTATGTAGTAATAATAGTACTTAGCAAGCTTAGCGATCTCTCGCGTCCGGCCCTGGTTCAGGCCATAGTTCGGAGCGCGAGGGTATGGGAGGCCGTGACCTCCTTCTGCGAAGCAGTAATGCTCGCGAAGGAGGAGGCGGAACGTGTGAGAGAAAGGCAGGTTCGCGCCCTCGCGCCCCTAGTCGCCGCAGGAGACACCCCAGGCGTCGGGAGTCACAGGCTAATTCCCGGCCACAAGTAGGCGCGGGCTTGCGGACGGTGAGCGATGGGTAGCTCGCCGTCCGATAAGGACCAGTAGGCTTACTCTCGACACTCGATCCCAATCGGAATTGGAAATTGGGATCGAGATCTTGTCATTTGGCACTCTTGAACGCTACACTAGCTCACGATTGAAATCGAATTAGGTGGATGTTTTTGGAACTAAATGAAATCGACTTTACTCGAACGATGCATTTTTTTGGTACTCTTGATGAGATTTTGACGTTGTCTTATCGAGTTTGAATTCGCGTCTACGATCGAAGTTGAACGATTACAAAAAGTATGCTTTTTCGGGATCGACTTTGTTATTGTGACTGATTTGCGAAGATTTTATTGTGATTATAGGCGCATTTAGAACTTATTTGTGATATTTTGGACGATGCTCATAAGTTAGATATATGAGACAAAGGCGGTTTTTGAGACGAATGGCGCGATATGCAAACAACGCGTTCGCCATGACTGACGATGAATTTACGAAAAATTACCGAGTAAATAAGATTATTTTGTTATGTAAGAACACATTTTTGACTGTGTAATTAAAAACCTAATTCAATTATACTAATTTTGTATTTTTTTTTTGATTTTTCACCACTTATTATTCATAAATATAGGTATAAAATTTTTATGGGCTAGAAAGTTTTAAACAATAATAAAAACTATAAATATAGGTATAAAAATTTTATGGGCTAAAAAGTTTTAAACAATAATAAAAACTAGTACCTACTTAAAACCCTAAAGTAATAATAGTTTAAATTAGTGTAAATTTATTTACTGCCTATTTTGTCTCAGGGCATCACCAATATTATTGAGGGCATTTGCCACAGTTCATACTGACTTAAATTACAACTAACTTGAACTCGTGCAAATAGGTAAACGTATTTTAATTTTTAATACATTCCAAACTAAACACTTGAAAACTTATAGATAACATCGCTTTGAAACTTTTGTTTATCATAACTCTAATAATTCACAGTTTTTATTCAAGGAACCTACTCGTATCCTCCGAACCTAATCATATCTTTAGGTGGATGACAAATGCGCGGGAAGGTTTTTTTAATGTAACCCAGGCAATGACAAACACATGAGCCATTGCGACCTAAGTATTTAGTGTTAAAATACATATAAATGCAAGCAAAGAACACTTTAATGAGTATTTATGTTAAAATAAATATCAGAACAAATTTATTTATAGATTTAACGAGTTATCCAATATTTTTAAATTTGGTAATTATCGTTTTGATTCGTATGGCCACACCATGTCAATCAGTGTAGACGAACATGCAGTCGATTCCAATCTCAATTTCGATTTCGTTCAAGAGTGCCAATTTGCTGAAGATTGGAAATGAAACTGAACCGGATTGGAATACGATCGAGATTGGGATTGATTTCAAGAGTAAGCCTGCTGGCCTGAGTCGACGCGGCGCGTTGTGTTCCACGCGCGCCTCAAAGAGATGTCAGCACCAACTGATGGAGTCCGATAGGGCTAAAGCCTGCCAGGGTTGCGAGTTTGTCCGAAAGGGATATCGTGGCCCTGGCACACAGGCAACGGAAGGAACACGGGTGGGTTTTAGTCAGTAAAAGTCTGACCCGCCCTCCCGCTCCACCCAGAGCGGGAGAAGTTATTTGATAACTTCGTACTCAAAAAAAAAGCTTAGCTTGCTTGGTTGCCCTAGTTTAAAGGTACTTTGCATGTCTAGATTTCATTTACGGTAATAATCGTTCATAGTTTTGCCAATCGATTTAATTATTAAACTAAATCGTGTTTTTTTGTTGTTGATCAAGTCCACATAAGGTGACAGCGTCAGGCTAGCCCGCAAAATTCAAATATTCTTACGTTTTTGCAATTTGCAGGTCAATATCAAGTTCTATGTTGATCTAATTATGATTCGCGGCCGTATCAAATATTTATTTATAGAATTACTAGCTGTGCCCCGCGGTTTCACCCGCGTAAGTCTCGATCCCGTGGGAAAGCCACCCTTAAAAATAGATAGTAGCCGATTCGCAGACCTACTGAATATACATATAAAATTTCATCAAAATCGGTCAAGCCGTTTCGGAGGGGTATGGTAACTAACATTGTGACACGAGAATTTGATGTCGAAGATAATCATAAAATCATCCATTCCATTTCCATTCCATTTTTTAAAAACGTTGCCCCACACTAGGAATTACTCCTGTATTGTGGGTGCGTTTACAAATATTTAAATTCACATACACAAACAGCCAGACCCGGAACAACTACTTGCAGGTCATACAAATATTTGTCCCGTGCGGGAATCGAACCCGCGACACGCAGCGCAGCAGTCAATCGCTTAACCGCTGCGCCAACCGTGCGGTACAACAACAAACATAATACAACTCTCTATGTTCATATTACGCTACAGAATGACTTTTCATGAAATCATGACATTTGAAGCCAATTCTAGTTTAAGGGGACGATAACCGACTTTTAATGATTTTATACTGAAGATCACGTCTAAACGAGTAGTGTTAATGATTTGAAAAAAAAAATATGTTAAATTAGAGCATTTTCTCAATAACTTAATATGTGAATATTTTAGATTATGTTTATATTATAAAACTGCCTCATTGGTCTAGTGGTCGCAAGCGGTACTGGTGAGCATGAGGTCCTGGGTCCTCAAATATGGCGAGGGGGGTAATGGCTGATCTTTGCGTTATGCTCGTGAACGGGTGCTGCTTGTGGTGACTGGTCGTCTTGCTGACCATGGTTTTGTTATTGTTATTAATAATTAACTGTTTTTATTTTACTTCGATGGTGCTAGTTTATAATTTGTGACTTCGAGTTATAGCTTTATTTAAGCGGGCACGCCCATTATGCCTGGAGGATTTTATTTAGGTACGTTTTGTTTACGTTATTTGTGCTTGAGTATAATTTTAGACGATTATTATATAAATTATATTTTTTTGTATAGTGGTTTGTTCTAGCTAACATAAGGCAAATAATTTAATTTAATGTTTTGTGTTGCATTTTACATTTTATTGTATAGATTCAAGTTTTTAAATGAACAGACAGCTGTGCTGCTGGGGAGTTTGTTGCGCCACTTCTTCTTCCCAGCTAAAGCACTAGGAAGTGGTGAAGGGTGGGCGTTTTTGGGGGACTGTCTCATGTAGTTTTGACGTTCGAAAAGTGCTGATTCTCAGCCTAGTTTGAATAAATGACTTTTGATTTTTTGATTTTGATTCCCAGCTCTGGCAGTGTTATTGGGATTTTCCATTAGAAATTTATCAGTAGCAGCCCGGAGTCTGGTTAGTGCCCGGTTGATGGCAATAGGCTCGCCCCCTATTACATGGGACTTAAACATAACTGGCGAAATGTGGGTGTATACACCTCTGCCTAACCCTTCGGGGATTACAGGCGTGATGTTATGTTTGTTTATATTACATAGTGAAATTAATTTGTAAACTTATGTCTATCGCGGATAAAAAACTGATAATGGCGCAAAATCTACCAAGCGTATTTTTCTGAAACCTTCACCACTTTAAAGATAATTTAACTATTGATCTTTTAGTATACGCGTTTTTTTAAAATACGTTTTGTTTTGTGTATAATAAATTAATAATGCGTCAAATTGGGGAAAGCGTTCCTTGATGGGCGAGTCCTATTACTGGCTGAACGTACGAGGCGTTGCGTGAGCTCAATACAGAACACGCAAGCTAAACTGAAGGTCACTGGCATATATCTGCATCTTAAGGAGTTGTATTGCTGATTCTAATAATTATAATTCTGTAAAGCCATATTTGTTACGGTCGCGATCATATTTTAATCAACATACTTACAAACTGACACTGACCTTGAAATTGCAAAAAAACTTATGTTGAATTTCACGGGCTATTTTAGCGCATCCCCCTTATGACATTGCACTTAATTTACATTGTCGCGAAACGAAATGGAAACGAATTTGTCCAACGAAACTGTACAAAGCTTAACACCCTTTGTTCCCGAGCACTGCGCAGTCTATTTTCCTAAGGTTCTACTTAAAGACCCAGATATATGCCAGTGACCTTGAGTAGTTAGCTTGCGTGTTCTGTACTGAGCTCACGCAACGCATCGTACGTTCAGCCAGTAATAGGACTCGCCCATCAAGGAGCGCTGTCCCCAATTTGACGCATTATTAATTTATTATACACAAAACAAAGGGTATTTTAATAAAACGCGTACACTAAAAGATCAATAATTACATTATCTTTAAATTGGTGAAGCTTTCAGAAAAATACGCTTGGTAGATTTTGCGCCACTCTCAGTTTTTTATCCGCGTTAGACATAAGTTTACAAATTAATTTCACTATGTAATATACTTAAACACAATCTAAAATATTCACATATTAAGTTATTGAGAAAATGCTCTAATTTAACATAAAATATATTTTACTCAAATCATTAACACTACTCGTTTAGATGTGATCTTCAGTATAAAATCATTAAGTCAGTTATCGTCGCCTTAACGCAGCATTATGCTGAGATAGGGACCTTTTTGGCATCGCACAAGTCTTGATTGTTTTTAAGTTAGTTTTAAATGCTATTTCTGTATTTCTTGTGCGTGTCCCAAATAAAATATTTTTGCATACGGCGAATTTCGTGAATTCGAATATTCCACGAAAATTATGACACTTGAACGCGATTTAGGGCGAATTTCACCAATGAAAACTGAACGCGATCAGCACTTAAACTTTTCTTTCTTTTTTTAATTCTTTTTTTCTTTTTTTTTAAGAGCCAGAGTCAGTGTCATTATTTTCTATATTAGATGGACACTGACAGCTCTTGAACTCGGTTTTTAGGTGCTGATCGCGTTCAGTTTGATTGGTGAAATTCGCACTTAAATGTTTAGATGTGCTGATCGCGTTCAGTTTTTAGGAAAATACCTTCGGTTCCGCCAAATCTGCGTGCTCTAAGCAACCGCCTAGGAGAGCATCACTTAGAGAATGCCTAGATTTCCTTCATCTGCTTAGAGGCTTCTGCCGGCACCCTAATTGCGTAACACAATATGAATGACTTTGAAGGATATTGCTAATCCATTACTTCATATTTTCGAAAAATCTGTCTGCTCAACATCGTAAATAACGCATTGAATGTTGTTGAACTCTCAAAATGAAACCCGTTGCTACTGTAAGTGTATAAATTACCGCGCTGGACTTCAACATGAAGATCGTTAAGTTTGTTTAACGCAGCATCTAATTGATTCCAAAAAAATAATCGAAAAACTCCAAATAAGTAATCCAAAATAAAAAATTCTAACTCGTATCGATCGATTCGATTAGAATTCTATTTTTTTTCGATTCGTTTTATTGAATGTCACTACAGTGTTTTTGAACTCATTTTGATATAATTTAGGTGCTTACCTTACCGAGACTATCAATTAACAATCAGTCAACTCAGCTTATTACAGTCCAGTGCTGGACATAGGCCTCTCCCAGGCTGCGCCACAACACCCTTTCCTCCGCCTTTCGCATGTCTGTCATAGACACCTTTATCACTTGTTGGTAATTCTGTAGTTATAGAAGCACAAAAAAAATTACTTACCAAATCAAGTCCATCAATTAGAGCATACTTAAAATATAAATCGATAAATATATATCTAAGTATCGAAATAAAAAATAAACAAGGTCGTTATTTTTTTACAATAGGCTGTTTGAAGATGCGCTCTCAACATAGCGGCATATAAAAACAACATGGAGGGCAAACTGTATCAGTGCGTTTACAGAACTGGGGCAGTGCGTTCCATTCTATTTTCAAATTCGCGCGCCATTTCTATTGCGTATCTAAATCAAAGTAGTGACTTTTATTTTCATTGTTTTTGAATTGTGTTGTTGCATTTGGATAAAAGGTAAATAATTTGTGGAATATTATAGTGAATATGTTTATTTTAAATAGTATTACTTTAAATTAGTAGAACTTTTTGAAACCTAATAACTTTTGATATTTCTACATGATATACATAAAGCGGGTTGGTACTAAAATAAATCCAACGAGTAGTTATCTACATAATTAAGTTAGGTTAGGTTGATATTACATTAATTGTTAAAAAAAAATCGTTGAAAAATCGTTAACTCCAAAATGTGTTACGAAAGTTAAAATAACCTCAACTTACCTTTGTACGTATTTTTCTGCTCCTTTCTTCTTGTCTGTTGCCTCGTATATGTTTGTGCATTTAAGGTAGTAAATATAATTTTAAAGTTTTTTATTAAATAATATTTTAATGGCCTGGTTGCTGGGACCTGGGATCTTTTAGCCAAGTCTTTATTTAGTTAAAAAACTTGTTTAAATATTGATGAAATGAATTATATTCAATGCATGATGATGATGTCCCCGCCCGCTCCCCTTGACTTTCAGTAAAGATGTGGCACTTTACTAAGACCGCACACGGACTTCTTAAGATAACTTGAAGCGATGTTGCACTGTTTTGCTTCATTTGCCTACACTAATGCACGTTCACAAACACGTAATGGTTAATAATCCACCATTATTACACTTAATTAATATTCGGCTAAACACAAATGGAAAATAAAACTGCTGAACATGACGCTTCACTTTCCCGCCAAGACGTCTCACTTTTAAAGAAATAATGACAATGACATGAAGTGTAGATTAAAATATGTGTATTGAATATAGACCAAATTGGTCTATGGTTTAAAATGCCACAAGACAGCAATTATGTTGTTTTGGGGCATTTTAAATACAAGTAGGGACCTATCTACTCCGAAACACAATAGCTTTTTAATTCCCTCATTACTTGTTAAATAAAAAAAACCGGTCAAGAGCAAGTCGGACTCGCGCACCGAGGGTTCCGTACGTATATAATAATATGATGTGGATGATTTCTGAAAAACTGTGCTATTTAGAGACATCGTTTTAATTTTCCTGAATCTTTACATAAACTGCTATCACATAGAATAATTTCAGATTTTTATCTATGCAAACTTCGGAGATAAGGGGGGGGGCGGTATTTTTTTTTTACATTTTTCATCAAAAGTCGGAAACGATGCTGCCTAAAAAACAAAAAAATATTTGAGAATGTGCAAACAGCGTTCTTTCATATGATATCCCACATACCCTAGTAGCTCCACTTTAAATTTTTAAGAAGGTCAAAAGTGACTGTAAGGGGGCTTTCAGTCCATTTTGCAAAAAAGATATTGTATATTTTTAATTTCTTTCTAGTTTGCAAAATAGTTGGGCAAACGTCATCCCCTTCGCCTTTTTCTAAAATGGTAACCAAAATGGTCCCTGGGTAGAATAATGAGAGAATTGGTCATGCTACGCGTGCTGGGCGGATATCGAAATAACATAATATTATGATTGTTTCATGTCACTCAGATAAAGGTATCTGTGTCGGTCATCATGATAAAGGTAACCCATTGAATGGGCTACCCTAACGAAAGGCTTAACCCTTAACCGGGGTTGTACGGTCCCTGATTCGTATTACCCAGCAACTGGGTCAGAAGAAAAACGGGTAAAAGGTAGACAGATGATGATGACATTGACAGCGGCTGACGGCAGCCGTTAGCGGGGTTTTAGTACTTCAAGTGATAATACAGAACTTATTTTACATCAGCAGCACATCAATCCAACAGCAACCGTATGGTAACCAGAATAAAGATAATTGTGATTTTGACAGACTTGTCAGTGACAGCAACCATATGATGGTCCTCACATGATATGACCAAGATTATGTCTGGACTTTAAAAGAGACTGACCCCTGAGATTGTTTCGCCATTTCTTCTCAGGGGTAGTCAGATAGGAAATGTCGACTACATCTAGCTTCTTTTTAGGGTTCCGTACCTCAAAAGGAAACCTTATATGATCACTCGTGTGTCTGTCTGTCTGTCCGTCACAGCCAAGTTGCTCCAAATCTACTGGACCGATTATGTTGAAATTTAGTAAACATATGAACTTCTGTGACCCAAACACGGACGTGTTACGTAAATAAATTAATTTTGAATATGGAGCTCACATTTGGGGGCCAATTAGAAAATTAAAAAAAAAAGTTTTTGACTGTACTGTGTGATGTATCAAATGAAAGGGCTTGTTTTAAGGATTTTATATACGAGTATATTTTTTTTATAATTTTAAAATAAATACATTTGAAATTATTTAAGCAAATACATGAAAAATTACCATTCCCCCCCCCCTTTTATCTCCAAAACTACTGAGCCTAAAACTTTGATAAAAATACAGAAAATAGTTCTTAACTTATAGATTACAGGAAAATCTAATAAGAAGTCTGTGATCTTAAAATAACATGGTAAATCACTCAATATTGTGCGTACAAACTTACATTTGCAGTTGGAATGTATGGGGATCTTGTTTTTCAACTACAATGTTATGTTTGTTCTTGGGATAAATTCATCCCAACTACGGAATCATTCGTTTTGCGTTGTCCGACACGAACTTAGCCAGTTTTTTTTATTTTTTACTAGCTGCGCCACGCGGTTTCACCCGCGTAAGTCTCCATCCCGCATGGGAATATCAGGATAACAAGTATAGCCTTTATGTTAATCCAGGGTGTCAGCTACCTCATACAAAATGTTATCAAAATGGTAGCATGAAGAAGTCACAAACACACAGACACACTCACAAACTTTCGCCTTTATATTATTTGTGTGATTTATAATATGACGTGTAAAAGTGATTCCGAGATCCTATTTACAGAATAAACAATTTAATTTCACAACATTTGACAACTGTAAAAGTACTTCACGTGGGGTTAACTGAAGGTACTATTATGAAGTCAAAATCAAACACAACTTACTCGGAAAATTAGCGAAATTACGGGGAACATGTCCTTTCAACTCAAAATAATCCGAAGACATTCAATAATCAAGATTTTTCCCCTTTTTGGGTTCAGTACCTCAAAAGGTAAAAACAGAACCCTTAGGTATAGGATCACTTCGTTGTCCGTCTGTCTGTCTGTCTGTCTGTCAATTTTCATTTTCTCAGGAACGCGTGTAGGTATCAAGTTGAAATTAATATCAAATACGTAAGTCTACTGTCCCTTGGAGCTCTAAAAAATCAAGCTTCTAAGTTAACGCAATAAAAAAAAACCGGTCAAGAGCGAGTCGGACTCGCGCACCGAGGGTTCCGTACGAATATATGATGTTGATGATTTCTGAAAAACTGTGCTATTTAGAGACATGGTTTTATTGTTCCTGTAATCTTTACATAAGCTTCTATCATATAGAGTAATTTCAGATTTTTATCTCTGCAAACTTCGGAGATAAGGGGGGGGAGAACGGTATTTTTTTCACATTTTTCATCAAAAGTCGGACAATATGCCCCATAAAAAAAAAAAAATGTTTGAGAGTGTGCAAACAGCGCTCTTTCATATGATACCCCACATGCCCTAGTACACTCACTTCAAATTTTTATGACCCCTTTTCAATCCCTTTTGCAAAAAAGATATATATTTTAAATTTCTTTCTTGCTTGTAAAATAGTTGGGCAAACGTCATCTAAAACTATTCTAAATTTCAAGTTGATAGCATTAGTAGTTCTTGAGATATCCAGATGTGACAGACAGACAGACAGACAGACTTAGTTTCACCATAAGGATTCCTTTTGGTTCGGAACCCAATACGGCGATTTATGCGACATAATATTTTGATACTCGCAAGCAAATCAAAACCTACTACTACAGGGTACTTCCCGTTGACCTACAATCATGAAATTTGGCAAGAAGCAAGGTCTCACAGCACAAGTAAAGGAAAAGTCCGAAAATCCAATTTGTAGTTTTTATGCAATTACAAACTTACATTTCCAGTTGGAAAATTGACCGTGGCGTATATCGATGTATGGGAGAACATGTTTTTCAACTACAATGTAAAGTTGGTTTTTGGGATAAATTCATGCCAACTACGGAACTTATCATTGTGCGTGGTCCGACACGCACTTGGCCGGTTTTTAGGGTTCCGTACCAAAATGGTAAAAAGGAACCCTTATGGTGAGACTAAGTCTGTCCGTCTGTCACACCTGGATGTCTCAAGAACTACTAATGCTATCAACTTGAAATTTAGAATAGTTTTAGATGACGTTTGCCCAACTATTTTGAACTGAACTGTCATTCCACTCGATGCTAGAGATTAACTCTAGCATCGAGTGGAATGACAGTTCAGTTCACCAAGGTTTTCAGGGTGAGATGTTTACAAAATAGAGCGGCAATTTCTTACCACCATAAATAAAGACTAATTACCTACCACATAATTAAAAGTTTTAGTTAAAGCCGTAAAAACTATACAAAACTATGGGAAAACTATAATCTGATCGCCATAAATCTTCTCCTAAACTTTTATGTAATTGTTTTAATTGTGAACGCATTTTCTAAGTCTTTACTTACATAAGAGATAAAGACGCCATCTTGCGTGGGAGTGGGCCATTGTGTACATGAGATGGTAGATGGCTGAGGATTAGATCGTAGATTTAGTAGGTGTGGAGATATGTACCTACTAGTTTCTGGTTCGCAGTTGCGAATGTACTTTACATAGAGCTATTTCAACGCCAGATATCTTTAACCAAAAAATGCCAATTACTGTGGCAGGCAGGCAGAACACAGAGATACTACTAAGCGACAATCCGAAGTATCAGCCAAATGTTGGGCCATTAAATAACTTCCAAAGTTCCTTTTTTGGCTTTGAGTCCTTACCCGACTTCAGTCACATTTTTGACTTTGCCTTATCTCTTTGACGGTCGTGTTTAGGGTTCCGTAGCCAAATGGCAAAAAACGGAACCGTTATAGATTCGTCATGTCTGTTTGTCTGTCCGTCCGTATGTCACAGCCACTTTTTGCCAAAACTGTAAGAACTATACTGTTGAAACTTGGTAAGTAGATGTATTCTGTGAACCGCACAAAAACAGCAAAAAAAAACAATAAATGGGGGTTCCCCATACTTAGAACTGAAACTCAATTTTTTTTTCATCAAACCTATACGTGTGGGTATCTATGGATAGTTCTTCAAAAATGATATTGAGGTTTCTAATATATTTTTTTTCTAAACTGGATAGTTTGCGCGAGAGCCACTTCCAAAATGGTAAAATGTGTCCCCCCCTGTAACTTCTAAAATAAGAGAATGATAAAACTAAAAAACATATATGATGTAAATTACCATGTAAACTTCCACCGAAAATTGGTTTGAACGAGATCTAGTAAGTAGTTTTTAGGGTTCCGTACCCAAAGGGTAAAACGGGAACCCTATTACTAAGGCTCCGCCGTCTGTCTGTCACCAGGCTGTATCTCATGAACCGTGATAGCTAGACAGTTGAAATTTTCACAGATGATGTATTTCTATTGCCGCTATAACAACAAATACTAAAAAATAGGATAAATAAATATTTAAGGGGGCTCCCATACAACAAACGTGATTTTTTTGCTCGTTTTTGCTCTATATTGATAACGGCAACAGGTAGACGCTTGAAATATTCTCAGAATATGTAGATATATATTGATTTTAAAAATAAATAACTAAATAAAATAAAACAATTTACTGGCTGAAAGCTAAAATACAAATCTCAGTTATAAGAGCAGTTTCAATGAGAGTAAGAGGCACGCGAAAACATTTCAGGGCCTTTCAATGTGAAGATGGAGCAGGAGTACTTTAGTGACAGCCTGATGTCGTGAGACAGAAATACCTACTTGTGTTTTTATATATGTATATGTGTGATCTAACTCTGTGTTGTTATTTTATACCATACTTACTGAATATTAATCAAATAAAATGCGTGTAATAACTGAAATGTTATTGATCTAATTTAAAAATATTTAAGGGGGGCTCCCATACAACAAACGTGTTTTTTTGCCATTTTTATAGATAATGGTACGGAACCCTTCGTGCGCGAGCTTCCGACTCGCACTTGCCCGGTTTTTTAAGTAACTAGCTGCTGCTCGCGGTTTTACTGGTGTGGCTTTTTCTAAAATAAAAGTAATCCAAGTTACTCCATATGACATCAGCTATCTGCCAGTGAAAGTCTCGACAAAATCCGTCCGGCCGTTTGGGACATTAGCGGTCCAGCCCAGACTGACAGACAATTTTTTTGTTCTATTTACCGTATATTACTTTCATATGCATTTAGTAAAAAAGTTGTTATTTTGACATTACAAACAGACACTTCAATTTTATTTACTTACTAGCTGCGCCCCGCGGTTTCACCCGCGTAAGTCTCGATCCCGTGGGAAAGCCACCCTTAACACTTAGGGGTATAAAAAATAGATAGTAGCCGATTCTCAGACCTACTGAATATGCATATAAAATTTCATAACAATCGGTCAAGCCGTTTCGAAGGAGTATGGTAACTAACATTGTGACACGAGAATTTTTTATATAAGATTTGTATACAGGGTCAAAATAAATTAGCTAGTGAAACTCAGCAGACGTGATGGGTATCGATATCTAAACATGATCAAACAAAAAATAAATAAATGTGATGATTTTTTTTATGAGGTCATCAATCACAGTTAGTCACGACACTTCAAAAATCCGTTTTTTGTGAATAGGTACTTCACAGACGGGATGGGTAGCGATACCTAAACATGATTAAAAAAAACCGTCCAAGTGCGAGTCGGACTCGCGCACGAAGGGTTCCGTACCATTAGTCATTCCAACATCTATAAAAATGGCAAAAAACACGTTTGTTGTATGGGAACGCCCCTTAAATATTTGTTTTATTTTAATTTAATTATTTATTTTTAAAGTCAATATATATCTACATATTCTGTGAATATTTCAAGCGTCTACCTGTTGCCGTTATCAATATAGAGCAAAAAAATCACGTTTGTTGTATGGGAGCCCCCTTAAATATTTATGTTATTCCATTTTTTAGTATTTGTTGTTATAGCGGCAACAGAAATACATCATCTGTGAAAATTTCAACTGTCTAGCTATCACGGTTCATGTGATACAGCCTGGTGACCGACGGACAGACAGACAGACGGCGGAGCCTTAGTGAAATGAAATGAAATGAAATGAAATCGTTTATTCTGTAAATAGGATATTAATATAAAGTAATAGGGTTCCCGTTTTACCCTTTGGGTACAGAACCCTAAAAAGAAAACATACTTTCTCAACTCACCTTCAATTAACAACATTAACGGGGGTCCAAAAAAAACTTCAAATTAATTTATTTTTTGTTCGATCATGTTTAGATATCGGCCATCACGTCTGCTGAGTTTTGTTAGCTAATTTAATTTGACCCTGTAGATATTATATACATTTATCATGTACATGGTGTACACCCCTGCCTAACCCTTCGGGGAATTACTGGCGTGATGTTAATATACTATAAAATGTCTTTTTTTGCAGGTATCGCAAAACCTCTACAATGGTGCACTATAAGGTAAGATATTAACAACAAATTCAAAAAATTACCTACATATTAGGGTTCCGTACCAAAATGGTAAAAAGGAACCCTTATGATGAGACTAAGTATGTCTGTCTGTCTGTCACACCTGGATATCTCAAGAACTACTAATGCTATCAACTTGAAATTTAGAATAGTTTTAGATGACGTTTACCCAACTATTTTGCAAACAAGAAAAAAAAAATCTTTTTGCAAAAGGGACTGAAAGGGGGTCTTAAAAATTTGAAGTAGGGCTACTAAGTCATGCGGGGTATCATATGAAAGAGCGCTGTTTGCACATTCTCAAACATTTATTTTTTATTTTGATGAAAAATGTAAAAAAATACCATTCCCTCGTTATCTCCGAAGTTTGCATAGATAAAAATCTGAAATTATTCTATGTGATAGAAGTCTAAGTAAAGATTACATAAAAAATAAAACGATGTCTCTAAATAGCCCAGTTTTTCAGAAATCATCAACATCATGTATACGTACGGTACCCTCGGTTCGCGTAAAAAAAAATCTTGTTCGCAAAATAGTTGGGCAAACGTTATCTAAAACTATTCTAAATTTCAAGTTGATAACATTAGTAGTTCTCGAGATATCCCGGTGTGACAGACAGACAGACAGACTTAGTCTCACCATAAGGGTTCCTTTTTACCATTTTGGCTACGGAACCCTAAAAAACACTGAGTTGGCTATTCAAGTGGCACATATTTTTGCTCATGACTGTACTACCAAACATTCTAATGTAAGGCTCCCGCAGACAGGCGCGACGCGACTCAAATCTAAATATTTTATTTCACATAAACCTACATGGGCACTTACGAAACGTCAGAAGCTAGGTGCACGGTTCCAATTGCTCGTTTCGTATGGAGCCGATAAGAAACTCCACGGTTACTCTTTTAAAAATAATTGGCTTTTATGTTTTCAAATTAGTGTTAAAGGTGGATCTGCAGCTGTAGCCCACGAATTTCAAATTTTCATAAGTTTTTTGCAATTTGGTCTGTGTCAGGTTGTATCTTGATCAAAATAAATATGATTCGTGACTATAACAGATATAATGTATTAACAGAATTCTAATCATTAGAATCATCAATGCATCAGAGCGTTTACGACGTACGGCATTTCATACAAACTTTCAAGCCCTTGTTTTTCGAAATGACTGTACCGATTTTATTGAAACTTATACATACGCAGGATATTATAAAGGTCTAAAAAGTTAGTTAAGAACATTTTCGAAATGTCTTATTTAAAAACAGATACCTAACTCAAAATCTCCGTTTCTATGGAAAATTTAAAATTGGTCTAATTTGGTTGTAACACTATTTTTAGAAAATCTTCTTACTAACTTTTTAGGCTTTTGTATCCTGCTTATGCGTATGAAGTTTCATTACAATCGGTTCAGTCATTTCGAAAAACAAGGGCTAGAGCAACAAGCAACAAGTCGTAAACGCTCTTATGGCGACGATAACCGACTTTTAACGATTTTATACTGAAGATCACGTCTAAACGAGTAGTGTTAATGATTTGAAAAAAAATATGTTAAATTAGAGAATTTTCTCAATAATTTAATATGTGATTATTTTAGAGTATGTTTATATTACATACTGAAATTAATTTGTAAAGTTATGTCTAACGCGGATAAAAAACTAAGAATGGTGCAAAATCTACCAAGCGTATTTTTCTGAAACCTTCACCGATTTAAAGATAATTTAATTATTGATCTTTTAGTATACGCGTTTTATTTAAATACCTTTTATCTTGTGTATAATAAATTAATAATGCGTCAAATTGGGGACAGCGCTCCTTGATGGGCGACTCCTATTACTAACTGAACGTACGACGCGTTGCGTGAGCTCAGTACAGAACACGCAAGCTAACCACTCAAGGTCACTGGCATATATCTGCGCCTTAATTGTTCCCCAATGTATGATGTCATGAAAAGTCATTCAATGGAACAAATCTAACTTAGAGACATGATTCTTATGAATATAATTCTGTAAATTCATATCTGATAAAGTCGTGAATCGTGTATTGATCAAGATATTTTTTTAATTTTATTTAATTATCATATATACAAAGAACACAGGATTAAATAATAGATAGCAATCAAAAACCACTAAGGTTTAAACTTATGCTATCGTGAGTCTATCTCATTATCAAATTATGCAATTAATAAAATCTTTAGGTCGTTAAGTGGTTACAATCATTCCTTTAAAATACTTAAGTAATATTGCCTAAGTTTACATTTTAAATTTTTAGGTGTAATATATTTATTTATTTCTGAGGGTAGACTGTTTATAAGTCTCGGTATAATATAACCGGTAGTTCGCTCGCCATACGTATTGTTGGCGGGCTGTGTACGAAGCCTATTCTCAGAAACTGCCCGAGTGCATACAGGATGCTCGATTTTATTTCTTAAGGATTCAATGAAAAATTGTTCTTTTAATAACTAAAAATTCAATAGTATATGAACTGGTAAGACAAAACAGTTTTTAAAGAGGCCATTTATATTGTCGTAAAGTACGTTTCTAATTTTTTTAATACTATTGTTTTTAAAATTCGAAGTTGAAGTTTAAAAATACTATATCAAGGTAAGTTTTATTGACGACCATAACTGCTTAGGCCATACTGGATGTAAGAGTCAGCCATTGCGTAATAAAGCATTATCTTCACTTTGAAGAGCAGGCGGTTTTTTAATATGGTTATAATAGCGAGAAATTGCCGAAGTTTATCGCAAACACGTTTTATGTGATAACTACAATTAAACTTATCGTCTATAATTACTCCAAGATATGTTTGTTTACTGACAACATCTATTTGTGGACAGTTACAATTAATCACATTAACCGTATGCAAGCAGTCATGGTCATGGGCTATTAAGTTTCCGTAAGGGCAATTTTCTAATGTATGGAGATTTAATAACCAGAAGTTTAGTTTTACTTGCATTAAGCACTAAGCCAGCATCGTGACACCACCTTGTTAAAGCGTCCAGGTCGAGATGTGAGCGTTCGCATGCTATTTCAGGATTTCTATTAGCAATAAAAAGGCAAGTGTCATCCGCAAACTGATAGCATTTACAATTCGTGATACAGTTACTCATATCATTTACATAAGACAAAAAATGCAGGGGACCTAATACTGAGCCCTGGGCTGTTCCCTCAGTTATAGCCATGCGATCACTACAGATGATTTAGATCATATTATTATTATATTAGGAACTTATTTCCTACTAACAGAATACATAATGATTCTAATATGTACCTATAGCCTATCTAAGTAGACGTAATTTTATCATCAACCCTAATAACTTGGGTACGAGTGGCGTCATGGTTGGCAGACCCCATGACAATAATGATATGATGATAACCCACGGAAGTATGGGCAAATTACACACAGATCTTATGTAGAAATGATAAGAATTGCATAGGTATATGTCCTGCTGTGTGTGTGTGTGTGTGTGTGTGTAGTCAGCTCCAAAGATACGACGATGATGTTTGTCTCTGCATCACACAAAGTTTGACGGGTAGAAAATGCTTATGGCATTAAGTCCGCCTCTGTACATTGTGCTAATTGAAGTATAATAAATAAATGACATCAATAATTTATATTTGTGTCTCTAAGTTTTGTTCTTTATGATTTCATCAATGTGTAGCCACAAAACACATTAAAGGTTCGTACTGACTGGCACGAAATCGCGGGCGCGACTGCGACACGCAGCGCGACACTTTCCGTGAAGTTTTCTTAGAAATTGTGCTACTAGTGTCGGGTCGCGCCTGTCTGCGGGAGCCTTAATAATAATAATAAGTAAAAAAATAAATAAGAAGTGATTTCCATAACATAAATACAGGTAGTAAACATGAAATTGTGATACCCAAAAGATTAACTAAAACAAGCAAGTCATTTCTTGTAAACAGTATCCACTTTTATAACAAGTTGCCACAATCGGTTACTGAACTTAGTTAATGGAAACTTCCAAACGCACATTAAACGTGCCCTTATCAAAAAAACATATTATAAGATTAAGGACTACGTTGAAGATAAGGAAGTTTGGCATTAATTCTTTCTGTACATGTGGCCTCCCTGGTACCTCATTAACGGCAAAACTATGTAAATGTCTATTAACTGCTCCCAAATTACGAAGTTATTTTTTAATTTAATTTTATCTTTTTTTTACAAACTTCACTGACATAATGTTTTTGTTATTTGACATTATTATGCCTACAATTTATATTTCAACAAGGTCCTAACTTTTATTATTTTAATATTATTTTATATTGTTTTTTGTGTCAATGTGAGGACGTTGTAGGCTTAATAGACTGTAGATCTGGAGACCATTTTCTATTTTGTTAAGTACCTGGTACTTTTGATGGGCCTATGCTGTCCTCTCAATGCCTCTCATACCTATTAACACTGTAATTTGAAAACATTGTAAAAGCCATTTTTTTTTTTTTTTAAGAGTGACCGTGGAGTTTCTTGCCGGCTCTTCTTCATAGGAAACGACCAATTGGAACCGTGCACCTAGCTTCTGACGTTTCATAAGTGCCCATGTAGGCTTATGTGAAATAAAAATATTTTTGATTTGATTTTGATTTGAATAAAAATAATAATTAAAGAACATAAATAAATTGTAGACAATCAAATTAATTCTTGTCGATACATACCTACATCTTTTTAACGCTGAATGCACCAGTTACATAATTTGTCACCTTGTCTGAGAGTTTCTCCCACGCTCTCTTGTTCATCTTCTTCTATCCGAGGGTCTCGTGGCTAAGTAACAGGTCAATCAATCAAGATTAAGGTACATTTTGACTTGATTATTTTAATAATTAAAACCGACATTCTAATTTCAAACCAACATAAACATTATCCCCCCCTTATTACAAAACAAGGTTTATCTTCCGACCCAGGTTTAAAACATGGAGCCATTATTGAATTTCAAACTCTATTCCGACTATGGTAAAGTACCGAACTAAGTTTTCAGTTTTGTAAAAAGAACGGTATTTCAATCACTGTTACGTTCTTATTAAAAACTGGCTCCATGGTTTAAGCCATGTCAAATATAAATCTTGTTTTGTAATAAGGCGGATAATGTTTCTCATTTGCCAAAGTTAGTTTTATAACCTCAATTTTCATCGACGATTTTTCTATTACAATTGAATAATGTTATTCCTTCAACAATTGATGGAATAAGTGGGGATATAATACTCAAAACTCAAAAAACGCAAAGCTTTTATTTCAAATAAACCAATTACAGACACTTTTGAATTGTCAAGGGGTCGGTCAGTCAGAGAGATGAAGCTAGTTGCCCATTCCAAAGCGTAGTAGGTTCCTATGGAGAAGAACGGGCAAGAAACTCTACGGACACTCTTTTAAGTTAACATAATACGGTGTCTCAAAATAGGTTACATTATTCATGTTTAAATTATACATGTGAGAACGACGCAAAACGTTAAAAGCGTCCGTGGTAAAAAGATAAAACAAAAAACAATTCAAAAATTAACTTATATTAAAATAAGCCATGTAGTATCTGTAGTTGAATCGTTCTAAACACAGATGAATGTGTTACTATACATATATAGTTCCTTTTAGTGAGTGATTGCCGAAGAATTTAACCTGAACTTTATGCCTACTAATTAATCTAATTTGTGTATTTCTAATTATTTTGACATTTAATTTAATTGACTAATTTTACCATCTATGACGATTGGTGACACTGTTCTATAGTACATTTTATTTATTTATAATTTGGATTGTAAATTTTTTGAATACTTAATATATAAATTTATAATTAGGTATTTGATGTTAATTTAATAACATACATTTTTATATTTGTACGCTGTTAAGGCAAAACATGACTGTAATATAATTTTATTGTAACATCTTGCATGGCGTGTGTAATATTCTCATGTTTCGGACAAGTAAATGATCATAACTTATTACTTTTTGAACAGACTATAGTCACCAACTGTCAAAAAGGTGGTGTCTATGTAATAGGACCAAAAACAATTTATTTAAAGACTGAGCGACAGTTCTTTCATAAAAGATCGAAAGTAATCAACTATTTATGACATTGGGTAAACACAGCATTTCATAATAATATTACCGGTTGGATGAAATTGCGTTCATCAGGCTATACGAAAAATAATTGAGCATGTCGCGTATTGTGAAATAGTTTAAATAATAGTTCGTGTTACTACTTGTAATTGTATATTGGTATAATTTGACGTATATAATGGCATCGTACATGTAATATGGTAGTATGGACTCGTATTTAGGGACAATCAAGAGGGATTGGGCAAATATTATGTAAGTGTCAAATGTTGACGTTTTGCAAATTTATTTTTCTAATAAATAAGAGTCGTCTGCTTGTTGATGTGTTGCTGTAAACACGTGGTTGAGTGAATTATTTGTGAATTTTAAGCTTCTTTCTGTTTTGAGTGCCTAAACTTGTTTGTTTTTTGTGTTTGTGTTTTGCTGCCTGCTGTGTGTGCTATTGTAAGTGTTTATTTTCCCGTTTCCCTCATTTAAAATGAGGGAAACGGGAGATGATGATGATCCCCCTGATGGAGGAGGTGCTGATTCAGTAAGGGAATCCTCACAGGCTCGAAAGCGGCGGTGTGCTGAATCGATAATCGATTCGACTCACTCGAACGCTAAAAAAAGTACCCCACCATCGGATTCCTATCAATCAGTGTACACCAAACCTGGTTTCGAAAACGACTCTAAAATTCTTTATAATTCTAGTGACAAGGGACCTTTTATTGTTCACATTACGCGGTCGGAACCGGATTTGTCTGCTGGGCTGTCAATAAGGATACTTAAGTTTGCGCAACTCATCCACCAAAACAAAATATCGGATGTAGTAGATGGGAGTATAAAGGCACTGGGGCGAAACAGGGCCTGCGTAGAGTTCAATTCACCGGCTGCTGCCAATGATTTTAAAAATGACGATTTTTTGAACACCTATAAATTTGCTGCAGGCATCCCTAAATTTCATGTGTCTCGGATGGGAGTAGTCCGTAATATTCCAACAGATTGGAAATTGGAAGAATTACTGGAAGGTATTAGAACTCCTCCCAACTGCGGAGAAGTAATCAGGGCCCGTCGTTTAAATATTAAATCTAAAAAAGAAGATATTACTACCTGGATTCCTTCCACTGCGGTTGTTCTAACCTTTACTGGTCAAACACTTCCTGAAAGAGTTTTCTGCTATGAAACGTCACTCCCTGTAAGCATATATCAAATGCCAACAATACAATGCAGAAATTGCTGTCGCTTTGGACACATCCGTACTCAATGCCGCTCAAAGCCTCGGTGCTTTAGATGTGGCCAGGAACACTCCGGCGACAGTTGCTCAATTACTGACGATCTCTCGACTTGTATCTTGTGCCGAGGAGCTCACAAGGCTACTGATTTCAAATGCCCGGAACATTCCCGGCAAAAGTCGATTAAAATTGTTATGTCTCAGGACAATATCAGCTATTCTGAGGCCGCACTGAGATTTCCCAACCCTAAGCGTCTATATGCTGATATCACCTCTACCCCCTCTCCATTCACTCCGTCACAGCAAATGCAATTCTCCCAACAAACCCCATACTCTTTACAATCTCCCCCACACTCCCCTGCTCAACCCCTCACTCAATCCTACACAAAGACTGTCTATCGTACCCCCCGTCCAAGAACACCGTTAGGTAAGTCCTATGATGTGCATGCTCATAGAGATATTACAAATACTCCTTCTTTCTCTCAACCAAATGGTTGTGCTATGCTTACTCCCATGGAAGAAACCACTCCTATGCTCACTCCTAATGATAACTTGATAGAGCTTCTTGCCTGCTCTCTCATAAACATCATCAGTAAGTTTAGTGACGGTCTACCGAACAACGTCGTTAATATACTACAACAACTTCTCCAAACCCTTATAAACAAAAATGCTCCCCTCAACCCTCCTACAATGGAATTGTAGAAGCATGAGCTTAGTTATTTGACAAATCACTATAAACCTGTCCTCCTTGCCGTCTCGGAGACTTGGTTGGTACCTGGTTCCGTGTTTAGGTTTCCGGGATTTTCCTGCCTTCGGGACGACAGGGCGGACGGCTGGGCAGGTTGTGCCTTGCTAGTCTCAAGATCCATTCCGTTCTCTCAAATTAATATTCCTGCTCACAGCGACGAAATCCATGTAGTAGCAGTGAAAGCCTTTAACATCTCCTTTGTTTCATGCTATATCCCCCACCCAAATAGTAGAGTGATATTAGAACTTAATAATATTCTTTCTTCCATAGAGGGCCCGCTCATTGTGGTAGGAGACTTTAACTGTCACCACACTATGTCGGGGTCCCACTACATAGATACATCCTCTCACTTTTTAATTGATATAATGGATGAAATCAACCTTTGCCTCCTAAATGATGGATGTCCAACTCGCTGGACACCTCCTGGTCAAAATAATAGTTTCCCTGATCTTTCATTATCTTCTCCTTCCCTAGTAAATTCTCTCTCGTGGTCCGTGTTACCTAATTCCCACAGCAGCGACCACTTTCCAATTTTAATCAACTTTCTCCAATCTTTTACCCCCCATCCTGCCCTCCCTCCCTTACAGCGATATAGACTATCAGATGCAGACTGGGACAAGTATTCTCTAGCCCTAGACTTCAAATTATCTGGTCTCCCTCCCATAGATCTTACTAACTTTTTAGTGGCCTATGAAGCTTTTGTTTCCTGTATGCTCGCCGCTGCTGATCATTCTATACTGCTCAAGAACTCGTCTCGTGGTCGCATCCCTTCTCCCCCTTGGTGGGATTCAGAATGTACCAACATGGTGCGTCTACGCAACGAGTCGGAAAATTCATATGCAGCGGATTTAACTATGGCAAATTATATTAGTTTTAAGAAAACTGGGGCTAAAGCCACGAGACTTTTAGCCAAGAAGAAGGCTTTAGGTTGGCTAAGGTTCTGTGAATCCTTATCGCCTTGTACCCCTTTGACTGTCGTATGGCGTAAAATTAATAATTTCCGAAGAATATTCAAGGATCACAATATTTCATCAAATGACCCCTCTACCTGGCTCGATAATTTTGTTAATAGACTGGCGCCCCCCTTTGTACCTCATTTAGATTGCTTTCCTTCTAATTTGATTCCCTCTTCTTCATCTGACAGAATGAATGATCAATTCTCGTTTACAGAATTTACTTCTGCTTTAGATCATCTTAAAGATTCGTCTCCAGGCATAGACGGTATCACGTATTCCTTTATTTGTAAAGCTAGCCAATCTTCAAAATTATATCTTTTAAGTATTATTAATGCAATTTTCTTATCTTCAAATATACCTGAGGCATGGAAGACCCAAATTATAATTCCCATTTTATAGCCTGGAAAAGATCCAAATCTCTCGACATCATATAGACCTATCGCTTTATCGTCGGTTTTGGCAAAGATCACAGAGCATCTTATAAAAAACAGACTGGAATGGATCCTTGAAAGCCGTGGTTTACTCTCCAACTCGCAATTTGGATTTAGACGAAGTACGGGTACGATCGACAGTCTAAGTATTCTTACCTCTCAAATAAGACTTGCTTTCTCCCACAATGAACACGTTATTGGGGTCTTCCTTGACATCTCGTCGGCATATGATAATGTCCAGCTTCCGCTACTCAGGCAGAAAATGCTTGAGCTGAGTATTCCCGTGAGACTGGTAAATTTCATCTTCAATCTTTTTATGTGCCTTTCTATTCGTGTACGTTCTCAAGGCGATCTCCTGTCTCCGCGTGTTCTCTGGAGGGGTCTTCCGCAAGGTTCTGTCTTAAGCCCAATCTTATATAACTTATACACTGCTAGCCTTGACTTATCCGTTAATTCTTTTTGCGACATACTGCAATATGCCGATGATATTACCTTATACATAAGATGTTCTTCTTTGTCCAATGGTGCCTTAAATTAAACTCTGCTCTTAGTTACTTGAATGATTGGCTCTCAGATCATGGACTCGACCTCTCTATTCCTAAGTGTCAAGCCATAGTATTTTCCCGTAGAAGAAATATTCCTCCAGTTAACATCTCTGTTGCTGGAGAACCGATTTTGATTCAAGATAAAGTTAAATTCTTGGGCGTTGTTCTTGACTCCAAAATGACGGGGTTATATCACTTACAGTACATATTTAATAAGAGTGAGAAGGCCATCAATGTCTTGAGATCTTTATCTGGTGTTCGTTGGGGTTCTCATCCAGCCTCTCAAAGAGTTCCTTATAATGCCATCGTTCGCAGCCACTTTGACTATGGATGTTTTGTACTAGAACCTTGCAGTAAATTGGCTCTGAGTAAATTGGATAAGCTCCAATCAAAATGCTTACGCATTATTACTGGTGCAATGAAATCATCCCCTATTAATGCACTTCAAGTGGAATGTGTAGAGCCCCCACTTCATCTTCGTAGACAATTCCTAGCAGATAGGTATTTTTCGGTTGCGTCTCAATTTCCCTCACACCCTCTTCTTAGTATACTTCGTCCTCTTTCTCGTTCTATCGAAACTTCAACTTATTGGAGGAATAAATCTCCTCCTTTATTAGTGAACAGTTTCAATAATAATAAGTCTCTTTCATCCCCAGTTATGCCACTGAATAATCATCCCCTTTTTCTGGTTCCTTATGACTCAGTGATCTACCAACCCAGAGTCATTCTAGATTTTGGTATACATAAACAGAGTCCCGATCCCAACAATCTGTTTAATAAAATTCTAAATAAAAAATGGGCAAATTGGATTTTATTATTCACAGACGCATCCAAAATAGATGGATCTCACTTAGGTTCAGCCGTGTTCATACCTAAGTTTAATGTTGTTTTAAGTTTTAAGAGCCCGTCTGAGTGTTCTATTTTTACAGCAGAATCCCTAGCAATATTAGAGGCAGTAAAATACATTGATGCCAATCAACAACATTTTGATAAATCCTTGATTTTCACAGAATCTCTCAGCTCTCTCCAAGATTTATTAAAAATTCCATTTCGCAGCAAAGATAACTCTATAATTATTCTTAGAATTAAGGAAATTCTCTTTAAGTTAAATCAATCTGGACTGGAAACTGTCTTGGCATGGATTCCGGGACATATTGGTATATTGGGTAACGAAGCAGCTGATTTCTATGCTAAGCAGTCTATCCGGACAGGCTGTACGTCTTTTTCCAATATACCGGCTCGGGACGTCCGTTGTCTAGCTAAACCTCGTCTCATGAAGTCTTGGGATGATCTGTGGCAAAAATCAAGGGCAATTAAGGGCAAATATTATGGCAGTATCCAACCCAACATCCCTACTAAACCCTGGTTCGTTAAAAATAAGAAATTGAATAAATTTATCACATCTATTATTATACGACTCAGACTAGGACATGTTTGCACTCCAGTGTTTTTGGCTAAACTACGCATTCGGGATCATTCCCTTTGCGAGTGTGGTGTGGAAGAGGGTACTCTTGAGCACATATTTTTCTCTTGTCGTAATCTTTTGGTACCTCTTTATGATATGCTCCCCCCTAATTTTCCCAGACCTATTAATATACCATGTCTCTTAACACTCGTTGATTCCCCATTAGTTAAAACACTCCAAAAATTTATTTTATTGAATAACATCAAACTTTAACATATCAACTCATATTTGTGGTTCTTAATGTTCGTCTCATAATAAAGTTAATTTGTGTTGTCTGCTTACTAACAATATGTACTAACAAATATTTTGTGTTGTTCTTACAGGCTACTCAATCGGATCCAGAATTAATTAAATTAGATAGGCAATACAACCGGTCAACTTCAGTGAATACACTTTGTTTCCTTCAACCTTGACATTGGCAGAATCATCGGTAAAACGATGGAGCCATTATTTTAAAATTGGAATTGGAAATAAATAAGAGTCGAATGATTATTTTTTTATAATCTAAGGTTTATTTATTGCATTTGTTTTTCAAATAAGTAAGTGCCAAATCAAATGTTTATTTGTTGGATTTTTTTTTCAAATAAGTGGCGAATGTTTATTTTTTGCAATTTTTTTTTCAAATAAGTAAGTTTCAAATGTTAATTTTTTGCAATTTTTTTTTCAAATGAGTAAGTGTCAAATGTTTATTTTTTGCAATTTTTTTTTCAAATAAGTAAGTTTTAAATGTTTATTTTTTGCAATTGGTATAATCATTAACATCGTCAATATCATAGGTGTAAATTGGGATAGGGTAGAAGAATTCCTACCCTATCCCAATTTATTCCTACCACCTCGCAGGCGAAGCCGCGGGTAAAAGCTAGTATTTCATCAAATTTCCAGGCCTTAAAAAGATTTTACTTTGTTATCAAGTACATAAATATAGTTTTCTATGCAATAGTCAGCTCAGTGCCGTAGTTTCAAAATGTATGCGTGTCCTGACTTGATATGTATAATGAAGAACATTTAACTGTACATTTCCGCGCTAGCTACATAATGTAAATTTAACACCAACGCATCACTTGTTACATTTTTAGGGTTCCATACCTCAAAAGAAAAACAGGAACCCTTATAGGAATTATTTAGTTATTATTTATTTATTGATTCAAATCTCCCTTTCAACTATCATTACAAGTGTATACCTAATGTGATAGCGCAGTCTTATAGCCGTGGACCATCCTGAGCGTGCTCAGCCACAAGCTGGACAGCCCCCTTCTGGGGCACTGGGTTCAAGCTGGACAGCCCCCTTCTGGGGCACTGGGTTCAAACACAAGTGCGTGTGCCCGGGGGCCCAGAGGGCGGCAAATATGTAAATTAATTTTTGATTTAGTTTTATTTAATTGATTATGATTTAATTTTGATTTAATTTAATTTAACTCTATTTAGTTTGTTTTAGTTCCATTACCTACCAATATTATGGACCAAATATGTCCGAAATAAAAAGTTTTTTTTTTTAAAGCCAACTTACAATCTAAAACTACGAAAAACGTAAAAAACTAGTAGTAGGGTCACTCGAGTCTGTCTGTCCGTCCGTCACAGCCAGTTTGCTCCGAATTTACTCAACTGATTATGTTGAAATTTGGTACTCAAATGAATTTCTGTGATCCAGACGTGTAACGTAAAACAATTTTGAAAAAAAATGCAAAAATAGTTCTTTACTTATAGATTACAGGAAAAACTAAAAAAAAGTCTATGCTTTTAAAACAATTTGGTAAATCTCTCAATATTGTGCGTACAAACTTACATTGTACGAGGGAGCATGTTTGTCAGCTACAAAGTTAAGTTTGTTCTTGGGATAAATTTATCCCAACATCGGAACCCTTCACTGTGCGTGGTCCGACACGCACTTGGCCGGTATTTTAATTTAATGGTGACACAATTCTCGTTGTAACTGCTTTAAGACGCCCAACATTGTCGCGGTGGGTGTACATACATGGAAGCAACATTAAAAATAATAGTTTAGAAACACTAGAAAAACACGCTTTTATAAATGCACGTAAAAACGAAACGTGCAAACACGACTATGATACGATATTCCATCATGGACAGTGCCTATCTTCCGGCTTCATCATCAGACCTTGAAACCTAATCGTGGTCAAAGTTCATTACAAGACTTTTCTAAGAAATCCAAAACAGCTATGATACGATTTTCCATCATGAAGTTCCAGTTCATATCTTCCGGCTCCATCATCAGATCAGTTCGACAGTACCATATTATTGTATTGTCATCAGAACTACATACAGCTGCCAATTTTCATTACGCTACGACCCTTGGAAGATGGTTAAATTAGTTACCTTAGATTCCATTACATAGTTAGTTACATACAGGTCGACCTAACAAAAGCGTGTTCAAAACAGACCCACTTGCACCACAAATCACAAATCGTCGTTGCAAATTTAAAATCTCTTACGTGAGATTTTGTCGAAAATGAGTTTTGCAGAAATTTGAAAAGCTATTTTGAATACCCATACTTAGCAAAGTGCATGTGAACATCTTATTATTTCGATAAAGCACGATCATTTAAAATAAACCTCAAGTGTCAGCCTGCATTTAATTGTAAATTAAGGCGACAATAACCGACTATTAATGATTTTATACTGAAGATCACGTCTAAACGAGTAGTGTCAATGATTGGAAAAAAATATATGTTAAATTAGAGCATTTTCTCAAAAACATAATATGTGAATATTTATCATTATGTTTATATTACATAGTGAAATTCATCTGTAAAGCTATGTTTAACGCGGATAAAAATCTGAGAATGGCGCAAAATCTACCAAGCGCATTTTTATCTGAAACCATCACCAATTTAAAGATAATTTAATTATTTATCTTTTAGTATACGCGTTTTATTAAAATACCTTTTGCTTTGTGTGGGACAGCCATAGATGTAAGAAAGAAGGAGATATGCCCCGGTAGTTGAAAATGTATCGGAACCCGGTGTCTCCAGTTTGTCCCTACCACTCGCCACAACTACACATGCAGTTCAGAAGTCGCGCACTCACTCGCAAGAAATAAATCAGAACGTACTACACAATCATTATAAACCTTATCCCATCAAACACAGCGTGCGTTTACTATTCACCGTACAACTTACTCACACGAAAACATCTAACGCTATCGTTGTGCTGTGCTAAAGCCATTTATTTTACATATACGCTAGTGATTGACTAAATTGGAAAGTTATCGATCCTTACATTTATCGTCGTATTAAAAATGTTGTGGGGACCTAAAAATAAAATAAATAATAAATTATATACTGATACTAATATAATATAAATAAACAATAGTGTACCTTAAAAAATATATTATTAAGTAAATAAAAAAAAATAAACAATATGAGCAATTCAAAATGAGTAAAAAACATTATTTCCTCATGGGTCTTCCAATCAGGTTACAACGGTTGACAAATTGAAGAATAAACTATAATAACAATATATTCATTAGGTAATCGTCATTTTTGTCGATAGCCAACGTTAGTGGATCTGCACAAGGACATCACTAACTCGTCCCAAGATACAGCAGCGTACTACGCGATGCAATAGGTAATTATAATTTTGTGATGTTTACATTGATTGTCCAGTCAGTAAGTGACATATTTAGGTAGTGGTTAAGAAGCAATGTATTTGATGCAAAGATAGTACAGTCGCTGTGATATTTGAAAACAAAAGTGACGTAGTAAAACCATGAACTTATTTTACGGTTTGATGTTTTCATGATTTTAAAGACAAATAAAGTTAAATACTTTTACATAAATATTTTATATGATTCCATGATTTATAAAGTTTTTAGTTTGACTTCGGTTTTTACAAGAAACCACTGAACAACACGGCATTCATATATGTTGTCACGACCGCGGTCGAAAGCGCACTAGTTCGCAGATATGACCATTTGCCTGGTACATGAGCGTTGCGATCATGTCGCGTGGACACAGACACGCCCCCTTGCCACTTCTCCTGTTTTTAATATTTCTATGGGGACAGCGCTCCTTGATGGGCGAGTCCTATTACTGGCTGAACGTACGACGCGTTGCGTGAGCTCAGTACAGAACACGCAAGCTAACTACTCAAGGTCACTGGCATATATCTCCGTCTTAAAATATCCTGTATCTGATTCGATGTACACACGGCTACACATCAATCTATACATTTCCAGTATAAGCTGATCTTGCATTGTAAAGGATTTCCGTACAACGAGAGGTCAGCGTATACTGGAAATGTATAGCTTGTTGTGTAACTGTGTGTGCACATGTGAGTGTACGGTGAAAGTTTCATTAAAAAAAAATCAAATTAAAAATCTCTCTCTCTCTCAATGATCAACTCATCACCCAACGTCGAAAACTACAATTTTGCGCCTATTTTGTGTTTTTGAATTTATTCTCAAAAGAGTTACTTTATGCACATGGGAGATTATAAAATAGCAACGACGGTAAAGCACTAAATATATTTAAAACATCATTCTGTCTCTGTCATGTTCAAACGATTGACAGATACAGAACCATGTTTATAATTCGTACAGTCGATCATTTGAAATTACAGAAAAAAAAGTTTGTGTAAAAAAATTCAGATTGTGTTTGATAGTATATTACGCAATTAGGGTACTGGAGCTGGCCTAGTGTAGTAGGTTCGGCGTTTTATTAGAATTACAGGTCAGCTTATACTGGTTTAGTTACTATTGACGTCCGTAGTTCCCTTTATCAAAGTACCAAAACAACTATACCTACTTAATTGCAGTTTGCAGGGTTAGTTATTTAGCAACTTTATAAGTTACTAGCTTTTGCGCGCGGCTTTGCCCGCGTTGAGGTCGAGCCATTATAAGACCTAGGTACCTGTAGTACATTATATGCCAAAAACAATTTTTGGTTTTCTACCTTGAGTGACAATATTGCAATTTTCTTACGGATCCTTAATTTTTAGTGTTCCGTACCAAAATGGTAAAAAGGAACACTTATGGTGAGAATAAGTCTGTCTGTCTGTCTGTCACACCTGGATATCTCAAGAACTACTAATGCTATTAACTTGAAATTTATAATAGTTTTAGATGACGTTTCCCCAACTGTTGAATTTTTTTTGCAAAAGGGACTGAAAGGGGCTCTTAAAATTTTGAAGTGGGGCTACTAGGGCTTGTGTGGGGTATCACATGAAAGAACGCTATTTGGACATTCTCAAACATTTTTTTTTATGCAGTATAGATTCCGACTTTTGATGAAAAATGTAAAAAACATACCGTTCCCCTCCCCCCCCCCCTATCTCCGAAGTTTGCAGAGATAAAAATCTGAAATTATTCTACATTATTACATAAGAAGCTTATGTAAAAATTACAGGAAAAATAAAACGATGTCTCTGAAAAGCACCGTTTTTCAGAAATCATCAACATCATAAATATATTCGTACGGGACCCTCGGTGCGCGAGTCCGACTCACTCTTGACCGTTTTTTTTTTTTAATATAAATTGTAGCCTATGTTATTCCGTAATAATGTAGCTATCTACTGATGAAATAATTTTTTAATTCAGTTAAGTAGTTTTGGGAGCCTATTCGTTACAGACATAAAAACAAACAAAAAAAATATTTCCTATTTATAATATTATATAGTGTAGACTAGCCTCTGTCCGCGACTTCGTTCGCGTGTTATTTGTTTTAACCAGGGACCGTACAACCCCGGTTATGAGTTAAGCCTTTCGAAAGGGTAACCCATTCAATGGGTTCTATACCTACTATAAACCCAGTGACGTGAAAAAATCGTAATATTATGTTATTTCGATATGCGCCCAGCATGCGTAGCATGACTAATTCTATATCTATTCTACCCAGGGATCATTTTGCGTTACCCATTTACAGAAGACCCTTTCAATGGAAAGGCTTTTCTAGCAGTTGATCAAGAACCCATACGGTGTGGCTAATTTTGAATGGCTTAAATTAAGCCGTTCAAAAGGGTTACCCACACTGTATTTTTTTATCGAAAACCTTTTCAATGGGTTATCAAAATTAAGTTTAAGCCGTTCATATGGGTTACCCATATCGTATGGGTTTTTGTTTTTAACCGGTTTGGAAAACCGTATTGAAAACCCTTTCAATGGGTAACCAAAATGGTCCCTGCTACATATACCTAGTAAAGCACACTCCATATTATAAGCCTACGCTTATGTAAGAATAACAAAGACACTGTTCCGCGGTCAGTGTAGCATGGGAAACTATTGTCTTCAAATTTAACTATAGTTTACGCTGTGGCGTCGGTCTGCCTTTGTTTCAATATTTATCTTCTTTATTATAATTTACTAGCTATTTACCCGCGGCTGCCTAGCGGTAGGTTCCGTGTGGTGCCGGACGTAAAGAATAGCACCACCCTATTTCTTCCCGTGGGTGTCGTAAAAGGCGACTAAGGGACTTACTAGAGAATGGGCAGCAGCGTTCTCTATGCATTTTAATACTATACTGTGATCGCCAACCCGCCTGCCTAGCGTGGCGGTTATGGCAAACCCTCCCTTTGGGGGAGGCCTATGTCCAGCAGTGGACGTCTTTGGGCTGACATGGTGATGATGACCGCGGCTTCGCTAGCGTGGACGTCGGAAATTATCGCACGGGAAGGTACTACCGCAATAAAAAGTATCCGTTGTATGTCGTAATCGTGACCCAGGTCATGTTCTACGTGTGTGCCAAATTTCATCGAAATCCTTTCGGCCCGTGAACAGGTAACACACATACAGACAGACGGATAGCTAGGGTAACTTTCTGTTCGGGTTATCGGCGGTGTAACATGCTGGCGTGTTGCACTGCTTAGCAAACCCTCTTATATCCCTTTGTTGATTGCCAGGAGAAGAGGGACGGGAAGAACACCAATGATACGCACTTTTTACCTTGGATGCATGTGGTCCGAAAACACCTTTTATTTTTCACACCTTCTCGTGCCCCGTACAACACGGACATCGGTCGAAAGACAGTAGCACAAAAGTTACTATATGTAAATATCTGGGGGCACGGTAGTGCCCCCGCCAAGACGAGCCAAGTGAAGCGCAAGGGCACTACCTACCTTTTCTCGAAGCGTTTCGACGTTTTTTTAAACCCTCATAGAGTTGGTTTCCGATGTACCAGATAGTTCATATTCTCACTCTACTGAGTAGAATTTGTGAAGTTAGGGTCGGTAGATGATATCTTTTCACAGGGCAAACCTTATGTGGTCGTCTTGGCAACATTTTACATGAAATGTTTTTGGTGGGATTAATTTTTCTCAATCATGCTTGGAAATTCGAGCATTATTTTGACAACCTTCTTCGAGATAAATCGAAATTGCTGCACTGGCCAAATACATTCGAACAGCGGCCACCAATAGTTGTTTAAAAATCCATAATGTCGTGGTTTAGCTGCCAAATAAATTACATGGTAATCTCATAATATCTATCGTGTAAGTGCATTGTAAGTGTAAATATCGTTAAAAATGGAACGATCTTTTACTCCGAAACATGGCAACCAAGGAGGTAACTTATCAAAGGTTTTGATTAAAAATAATTACATTACATTTTCTGAAATACACCTTAGTCATGTCCATTCTTTTCCAAGCAATTTGATTAAAAGATACATACGTTAATATTGCATAATCCTGAGACCGTTGGGCAACCATAGATGCATGGGAAAATGGGAGTAACTCCTTATTTATTACGTGGGAATTAGCTTCAAGAATACGTTACTAATTATGCATGGCGGCCGGTGAAAGGGCTTGTCGGTCTCTTAGTACTTCATTATGAAGTACAAGCTGTGGGATCGATAGTATTTCCGATCGGCAAGAACATGGCAAGAATGACAAATTTCCATACAAACTGAGGGGAAGAATTTCTAAAAATCCCGTCTTCCCTACATTTATGTTTGTTTAACTCGTCAAAATGTAGGGAACAGCTCCTTTTTTTTCGCGATTTCAGGTTTGGTCCCATAGTAAAAGTTGTTCATAATGATGAGTACAATGAACCCTTTTTTTTTGGGTGGGAAATTATCAAATAACTTCTCCCGCTCTGGGCGGAGCGGGAGAAGTGTCAGACTTTTACTGACTAAAACCCACCCGTATTCCTTCATTTGCCTGTGTGCCAGGGCCACGATATCCCTTTCGGACAAACTCGCAACCCTGGCAGGACAATGAACCCTTAAGAGATTGTGCGTCAGTGCAATTATACCTTGTTAAGGAGTTATCGGAGAGTCATATTATTCCTAGACCCAGCAGCTGTGGGTTGACTGTGTTGGAAAAAAAAATGGATGGTGCTATAGGTCATGTATAGATCCGTCTCTCTCTCTGGCACTGGAAAAATTATAGCATTCATTCTTCATAATACGGCAACTGATCCCTAGCTCGAACTTGTAAGCTTTTTCGGTGTTTGTATGTTTACCCCTTTAGTGCAACTTTTAAGATCAACCCGTTTAAAAGCTTGTCTTGATTCTAAGTCTATATCTCTGTCTGTTTGCTCCGGCTAATCTCCGAAACGACTGGACTAATTTTGACGGGACTTTCACTGGCATCTATAAGAAATAACTTTGGCTTTTATTTTTAGAAAAAGCCAGCAGCTAGTGTGTAATATATTTTGTGACTACAAATTGATTATGGAATAAGATTGTAGACAATTAAATGAATTCTTGTTTATGTAAATATCATATCCAGGCTGACCATACCTACCCGTTGTATTCAAGCTTCTATTGTTCTATTTTCAGGTTTTCATGGTGACTCTTCTGGCAGCAGTAGCGACCAGTGAGCCTCCGGTCTCCGGTTACAACTATCAGCAACCTGCCAACCACAATAGTTATAACTCTCCAACCAACAGTTATTTACCACCTTCTACAGGTCAGTATACCATACTTTGATGCGGGACATATTTTGATGCCCCTTTGTACAAGGGTACAGATAAGGTATCCCTACACAAATATCTAACCCGAATCGCTTTTTGTCCTTAAAACCACTTCCCATAAGAATTTACCCAGTCTTTTTCTTTCGTTCTTTTGTACCTCAGAAGGAAAAAACGAAACCCTTATAGGATCACTCGTGTGTCTGTCTGTCTGTCTGTCCGTCTATCACAGCCAATTTGCTCCAAATCTACTGGACCGATTAAGTTGAAATTTAGTAAACATAATTATGTATTTCTGTGACCCAAATACGGACGTGTAACGTAATTAAATGAATTTTGAATATGTGGGTCACGTTCGGGGGCAACCTAGAAAAAAAGAAAAACATTTTTGCATACTGTACCGTGTGACATATCAAATAAAAGGGCTTGTTGTGCGGATTTCAGACAAATTCTAATTATAAAAAAAAAAAATAATACAGAAAATAGTTCTTTACATATAGAGTATAGGAAAATCTATATGAAGTATATGGTTTTAAAATAACATGGTACATCTCTCAATATTGTGCGTACAAACTTACATTTGCTTTTGGAATCTATGGGGCAACATGTTTTTCAACTATAATGTTAAGTTTGTTCTTGGGGTGAAGTCATCCCAACTACGGAACTCTTTATTGTGCTTGGTCCGACACGCACTTGGTCGGTTTTTTTATTTGAACTGAATTTTGTGAGAGAATGTATGAATTCATAACAACTGTTTGCGCGTCGATGACATTACACCTTGTATGATGTTTCACCTAATCCGGCCATCCTGGCTTTCATTTTCCTCTGCTTAATATTTTTACACATTCATAACAACTGTTTGTGTGCGTCGATGTTATTACAGCCTGTATGATCTCCTGCCAGGGTTACGAGTCTGTCCGAAAGGGATATCGTGGCCCTGGCACACAGGTATTTGAAGGAACACGGTGGTCAGTAAAAGTCTGACACTCCCTCCCCCTCCGCCCAGAGCGGGAGAAGTTATTTAATAATTTACCAACCAAAAAACAAAAAAAAGCCTGTATGATCTTTCACGTAATCCGGCCATCCTGGCTTTCGTTATCCCCTTTTTTTTTTTTAACCATGCTTAATATTTTTACACAGGATTCACATCGCCAAGCAACAATTACCTGCCTCCAACCTTCGGGTCAGGATCACAGAACTCCTTCGGATCAGGATCACAGAACTATGACAATGGACATGACCACGGGAACGGACACAATCATGGACACGGTCATGACAATGAAGTGGTGAGTACTTTATGGACTGTTCAAAATGATGCGAATCCTGGGATGCAAGCTATGACTGCGCGCGTCGATTGTTTTAATGATTAGGAAGTCACGCGACATACGCTAGTTTTAACACCGCCATACAAGTAAGTTGAAACAATCGGCGCGAGCGAAAATCGTATGGAATTTTCAGAATCGGCACCACACCGATGACGTCATCTGAGACATTAGCATTCCTTAGTTGATGTTGCTAATTAGAAAGTTTCAATTAGCAGCTTAGTTAAGACTAACGTGAATAGGAATTGTGGAAACGTCTCAGAAAAAAAATGAACTCAGGTCCTAGCACGAACGCAATATGAATATAATATATATTATATTGTATTGTATAGCTTCAAGTTTTATATGCGAACAGACAGCTGCGGGGCTAGCATGGCCTACTGTGACATGGCTTTTATCACACATTTTATCACAATTTGCATGAAAAAGCCGTTTTATCACAAATGCTTAATGCTAGCACGGGTCAACCATGTGATATAATCTAGAGGCGTGATATGCTTTATAATTATAATAATTTATTGCTATTTAGTGCAGTAATTAGCAGGAATAGATTTTTTTTCAATGTTTAAATCTTATCACCCCCTCCGAACGAACGTGATAAATTTTTCTTAGTCGTCTGTCAAAATGTAACATTTGTGATAAAATGGGTGCGCCCATATTAGCAAATAAGACATAATAGAGTCCCAACGAAACGTCAAGAATTTATGTCACACGTCAAGAAATTATCTCAGTCCGCCGTGCTAGCTTATAAGATAAAACGGTTGTATCAACCCAAACTGTGATTAAATGTGTGCCTTAAGTCATGTCACAGTAGGCCGTGCTCGCTCTTGCAACAAGAAAAGCATGTCGCGCCTCTAGATTATATCACATGGTTGACCCGTGCTAGCATTTAAGATAAATTGTATGACAAGATACATTATATCATATCTTGTCACAAACGTCTTGGGTACGGCCGTGCTAGCCCCGCTGTGCTGCTGGGGAGTTTGTTGCGCCACTTCTTCTTCCCAGCTAAAGCACTAGGAAGTGGTGAAGGGTGGGCGTTTTCTGGGGACTCTCATGTTATTTTTGACGTTAAAAAAGTGCTGATTCTCAGCCTAGTTTGAATAAATGAGTTTTGATTTTGATTTTGAATAAAGTCTTAAAACTCAGGCCGTGTCCTTACAAAAAGCGCTTCAATTGCGTATTCGCGCGCTGGCTTTCGGTTAGCACGCGGGGTAAGTAAATATTACGAGCAAAATAAGGATTTTCTATTTTAAAACTGTTCAAATTTACGTTACGTTAACTCCGCGCGTTCGTGCTGGGCCCACTGTCTTTATAAAACGTGATAAAGCTTGCCATATTGCATTAGGTTTCTCCGCGCGTTCATGCCAGGCCCACGGGCATTCATCTTCAAAGTTAAATTGACCTTGTTCATTGACGAAAGTATAAAAACAACACTGCTTATTATTACAAAAGTTTAATAAACAAAACATTAAAATTAATTAGTCTTCGTGTGTATATTGTAGATATGATAAGAATTGATTGGCCTTAACCTATAGACATCGTTATCAATACTATAAAATATATCTCCATAATCCCCAAATATCATGCTGTTAGGAAAAAAATCTAAGTTAGCGACCTTTCTAGCTGTGCCGTTGTAACAATCAATTTCATGAATCCCATCATCGGATAATCCATAAGTCTTTTCACCTTCAACGAAGAAATGATACACAACACGCAGATCCTTATTTTTAACAACTTCTTGACTATTATAAGCACAAAAAACACCACACATAGTCACTATATGGACATTTTTGTCATTATCCACGTCAAATTCCATAACAGTCTTCACGTTACCAATTTTAACAGCAGTTTGTCCGTCATTGAATATCTTGTATATCATATGATCATTCGCATCTATTAAGTACATTTCATTGTTTCTTAAAACTATTTTGAAAATATTCATGTTGTACAAGCCAATGTTTGTAGCGACGTTATACAGGGGGTCATATTTGTATAATCCGTCGTCCGATCCGAAATACACTTCACTGGTATCGGGGTCCACAGCAGTGGCTTTGTTTCTTTGTATGCCTTCGATTTTCATTGCTTGTTTCGTCACAACGTTTACGTATGCTCGTCTAGAGTTCTGTGCTACATCGTCCATGTACATGAAAAACAGATTTCTGCTGGTAGAGTCGTAAGCTAGTTCCTTAGGGCTCTGAAAAGCGTTCGTGAGGAGTTCCTTTCTGTATATTCTCGTTCCTATTCTTTCAATAGGCGTATCAGTTAAGTAAATCCTTAATTTCGCGTCCACACACATGAGAATAGCGACAAATAACACTTTGATGGTCATTTTTGAGCGTGCGACACAAACTGAATCAGCTTTACCACTGGTATTGTTAATGTTTTGATTAGTTATCTTTACTTTACCAACTTTGTTTTTGCTGTTTACTGCTGTGTATTCATTCAAATTTAGTGCTTATGCCTCAGTACTAAATGCTTCTTTTAATTTTAGTGTTGTTTCCTGTATGTTTGTTTGTCTGCACGCTCAGCTGACTTCTCTGTAAATGAGTAAATTGTTGTAAACAAGTTTAGAGGTCGTCTGTATTTCATGTGTAGGGATTTACTCGACGTATCTTATGTGGTCAGTAATTGAGCTTGTTAAGATGTGGCATGAGTAAGTGGAATTTCTCAACTAATTTAGTGGTCTGGTAAATTTAGTTTGTTACGTTCCTGGCTCGGTTTTATTGTGCGCGAATTCCTTAGTTAATACATCTTCATAAGATGATTTGAAAGCAGTGGTGGGCCATTGGTAAAGGTCCCGATTTACGTGTCGTAAGTCACGGGTTCGAACTCAGACGGACAATATACTTTGTGTAAGTTATTTCATCACTTAACCTCTCAAAATGGTACTGGCAACTGGCAATGACCTAGAACGAAATAATCGAACACATGTGATAGCCGCCAATCCGCACTGGGCCGGCGCGTGGTGGATTATGGCCCACTCCCTCTCACAGAGAGGAATCTCTGTGTCTCAGTAGTATCTGATTATGCTTATTATGTCAATCATCGTTCATCGTAGTTTTTATTGTTATTACGCCTATGGGCGTTTAGTGTTCCTCAAAGTGTTAAACTAATGAATACATAACTTATGGCTCATATCAATAAAATATATTATAAAATGAATTAACGGATTGGTGCTTCCTAACCTAAAGCCACTGTGATGCGAACTCGCGATCGTTTACCTGAAAAATTACGTGTATATGCGACTTGTGTGCCTATTAGTCTGTGCTATATAAATGTATTTTCTTTCTTTCTTTGATTGATTGCGCGAGTATATCGTATGAATATAAAAAAAAAGAAAAAACTTTTAATTCAGGTATTAAACCCATAGTAAAATTACAAAACCAATACAAAATTACAATCCATTTTAAATTTAAATTAAATTACATGCATCAAAAATGATGAATGATGAAGAAGAATTTAATTTCGATTTATACAAGCGAGATATATAATTATGTAAATAAATGGCTTATAAACAACATTATTTTTAGTATGGAACTGAATCGATTTCACTAATGTTTACACCATGATAAATGAATGATTTTTCATGATACAGTTTTGAAATTTTGTACATAGATTCTTTACATAAAAATACTAGACACGTGTTTCAGGTTTCGCTAAAACTAAAACTAATATAGCACTAAAACTAATATTAAATAAAAATAATAATTAATGTTTTCTCGTTCTAGCCCAAGTCCTATGAGTTCGGTTACTCAGTGAAAGATGCTCAATCTGGCAATGATTACGATCGTAAGGAGAGTTCTGATGGCAATGTTGTACGAGGAGAGTATCGAGTGCAGTTACCTGATGGACGTACACAGATTGGTAAGTGTTGACAAACGTCTTGGAAACATAACATAGTGACATAGTGCTCACATGCATGTACTCTAAAGCCAACGAGACGAGATTTTCAAGCTTTGGGATTATAAACTTTTACTTAAATTGCGTATGGTTCAGTTTTCATTGCAACTAAAATTATTTTATGACGTTTAGTGATTGTTTTTCATAAAAAAAAACAACTTTGATTACTTGAGCTTAAAGTTGATATTCGTATAAGCTGCAATTACATATGTATTTATCTCGTATCGTTGGCCTGAATATAGAGAACTACAAGAATCTTTTGGCGCTTGAATGACATTGACATTAATTAATAATTTAAAGATTCATTAAATTATTTTGAGAAATTGTATTGAAAAATTAAGATGGCGGCGTTAGTTCTGATTTTGACCACGCGCCAAAAGATCTTTGTGCGGCTATACTAACCCCACGTTTACAACCTTACACCCATAAACAAGTTGTGACAAGTCTTGTTGATTTGTTAAAAACATGTCGTGTACTGTGATACCCTTGTAGCACACCGACATCTTTCTGTTCTTGGGTGATTTTCAAAATTTTTGTACATTTTGTTGTGTGAAAACGTCTACATGAATATTATCCAAGAAAAATGCATTGAGGTGATCAAAGTAGTATTATTATCCTTGAGCCACATTTTGTCCAGATGGGTTTCAACATTTCAGATCATAATAATATGTAATAAAAAAAATAAAGGTGTTTACTTCTTCAGTCTCAGAATATTTTCATAGAGCAACCTCGTGTCTCTAAGCAGAAGTGCGTAACAAAAACAAACATAAAGAAGAAACTACTCTCATATTTAGATGTTGTAGTTGCACAATATCTTAATGACTCTAATTATGATGTAAATGATATAAAATATAAATATATAACCTAATGCATAATAATAATAACTTTGTTTCAATACATGTCTCCCATTTCGTTCATTTTTGTTATTCTTTATTGTAACACCAATAATAGTAGATATCTGGGGTTTTCAACTGGCAACATTCTCCATTTAAAACCGTCCAATCAGATGACAACAGAACGTCTGTCCACCATTTTGACAACGGGTGCCACCAACAAGAAAAGTGTGTTTGTTCCTGTGCAGTGTTTTTTCAACATTAAATCTTTCATTTTGGTTGTTCAGCTATAAAAACAACAGTAAGGCTATCTCTTATTATTTTTGCGTAAAATTAAAGAATAATTTTCACCAACTACTAAAAAGAAGCTGGATAAATCCAATAAGATTCTTTTTAACCTCCAAATGTGTGAGGTTGTAATTCAACTCATGGTTGATTTCATTTTTCTAACGATTTGTTACGTTTTTTTGTTGCGTAACAAAAATGATGTAACAAAAATGAAGTAAAGCCGATTTCATACAGAAATATTATGTTTCTAAAATAATGCTTCGCTTATTAATTTTATTTACAATTTTTTATTAAATATTTCTTAAATAAAATAAGTAATAAAATATTTTAAAATGTAAAAAAAATAGTAGCTCACCAGCATACGTACAGCATTAAAAAATCGACCTTAAAGATGTAAAATATCAATTTATAGTGTTTAGTGTGGTATTATAATTTAGTACGAAAATTCATAGTAATTATAGTTTATAAGACAGAATTTTTATTTTCAGAATTACAATTTTTAATTGTAAATTAATAGGTACTGAATGATAAATTAAGTAGCGAAAAGGTAAAAGTATTATGGATAAGTACGTAATTTTGTCATAAACATGAATATTTAATTAATGAGACCGTGTGTTATTATATACAGGAATGCCGATGACTCCCGCAGAAAGACAACGTAAGTACCTACAGAGAAAGACTTAAGTTAAACAATCCTGAAAAGTATAATGAAATAAATCAAAAGAACTTGGAAAGGATCAAAAGTAAATATGTCAAAGTTTCCAAACTAACAGAGAGTCAAAAAGCTTTAAGAAGAAGGAATTGGAGAAGACTGAAGAAAAATCAGAAACAAAAATGTCAAGATATACATAAAGATGAAAAGCAAACAAAATCACGGAAGTTATATTTAAGAAATTACTATATTTTGAAGAAAATAGTAAAAAAGCAGGCCAGCAAAATAGAAAAACAAAAAAAAGAAATAGCGGCTCTAAAAAAGAAAGTATACAGACAAAAAATTATTTTACAATGTCAAAAATTTGTCGATGCAAAAGCTTACGATGGAGAAGAAATTCCTGAACCAATTTTAACACCTGAATCAAAAGTAAATTCAATAATGCAAGAATTGAGTATTAACAATGAAAAAGATAGAGATAAAGTAAGGAGAGTTATTCTAGATAACATGGTATTGAAAGAAGCTTTAGCAAAACAATACAAGGCTGCTAAAAGTAATAAGGAAAAAAACATTTTGAAAAATATTTTTAACACAGATATAGCCGGAAAATATAAATTACGCACTCGATTAGGGTATTGCATTGGCTTAAAAGGAAGAATCCGGTTCACAAAAAAAACGAAAATTACCAAGCGCAGTATATTAGCCAAGAAAATTCGTCAGTTTTATTTCCAAGACGATGTAAGTCGCTCTTCTGCAGGGAAGAAAGAAACAAAGACGCAGAAAAAAATAAAGATGCAGAAGCGTTATCTTCTTGATACTATAATTAATTTACACAAAAAATTCAAGGAAGATACGGGTATCCAAATATCTTACGTCACATTTGTCAGACACAAGCCATTCCATATTGTCAGCCCACTCCTTAGAGACCGAGATACTTGTGTTTGTAAAATTCATGCCAACATGGAATTCAAATTTATTGCACTGAAAAAAAATAAAATTTTAACATCGTTTCATAAATTAAGTGACCTTGTAGAAGCTACCGTATGTGATAAAAGATCAAAGGAGTGCATGTATTCTGAATGTGATGTGTGCAATAAAATATATTTGCAGTATGACAAATTAAAGAAAAAGGAAAATATTTCGTGGCTGGAGTGGTCATTTAAAAATATCGAATACGAAAAGGATAACGAAACTAAGAAGTCAAAACGAGTTGTGACAGAGACGAAATCGGATAGTTTAGAAAACTTTGTATGTCTGTTTGAAGCAGAATTGAAAAGGTACTTGGTACATATTTTCAATATTGCCCACCAATATAAAACCTACAGAAATCTAAAGGATCAGCTTGAAGATAACGAAGTAGTTCTTCATTGTGATTTCTCGGAGAATTACGCGTGCAAACTCCACGAAGAAATACAAGCTGTCCACTTTGGCGCTTCCCAGTACCAAATTACTTTACACACTAGTGTTGTGTACAAAAAAAATACGAGGCCTCAGTCTTATTGCACATTCTCGGATTCAACAAATCATGCACCAGAAGCCATTTGGGCACATTTGAATCCAGTTTTGATGGATATCAAAAGGAAGTACCCTGAAGTGACAATTCTGCACGCATTTTCCGACGGACCTACTACCCAGTACAAACAAAAAAAGAACTTCTACCTATTTAAGAAAACTTTGCACGATTTGGATTTTGTTAAAGGGACTTGGAATTTTTCCGAGTCTTACCATGGCAAGGGCCCTGCTGATGGTATAGGAGGAGTTATCAAACGACTCTTAGACCAAAAAGTCTCACATGGAAAAGATGTTACGGATGCTGGAACTGCACTTGCTTTTCTGAAAGATGAATGTAGAATAACACTTTTCATTATCAATGACATACATATAAATCTTATCAAAGAATGCAATGAAACTGCCCTGAATTCTTTAATACCTGTACCCAAATCGCAAAAACTACACCAAATACAGGCGGTAAATGATCATACCAATGACATATATTATAGAACTTTGAGTTGTTTCTGTAATAGCTCAGGAAAAAGAGGGTTTTGTGATTGCTTGTTCCTAAAAAAACATTGCTTGTTAATGGCACCTAAAAGAAAACAAACTCGACTAATTTGTTATTCTGATGAAGAAGAAACTTTCATTTTACAATCTGTTAAAAAGTCTACATCAAAAGCTACATCTGGAACATCGGAAGTACTACAACCCGAATCTCACGCTGCATATTTTACCAAAGCTAGAGGAGTGTTAGTACAAAGACAAACTTTCAGTGATACCGATGACGATGATTTCAGTTTACAAATACAGAATCAGAAATCCGCTCCATTAGCAAAGATAGTCAAACGAGTTCACACTGGCCCTCAAACAATATTACATCCTACTAAAGTACTCTCGGAATCTAACACCAACATTAAACGAACTAAACCAGCATATACGAAGAAAACGATAACAAAATCAGATGCGCCCACTATTTTGTCAAATATTAGAGTCAATTATTCTCTTGATGACTTAACAAACCTATTAAATCCGAAACGTTACAACGTTTCGTCAAATGACTTGACTAAACATTTTCCAGAAATGGTTGGTTTTACTTCTTTGCCAAACACAGAGGGACAAGCAGAGCCATGCTCCTCTAAATCGAAAGAAACAAATATTATAAACCGGGATAGGTTAAATTTTTTTGATCTCAGCGACAGTGACGAAAATTAAGTAAGTAGGTAGTTGTAGAGTGAAGGACAAGAAAGGTGGATTAGGATTGTGTATCATGTTGTTGAAATAAAATTAATAAACATTATTATTTAAGTTTTCTGACTTCTAGTAATAACGTTTATTATTATTTTGTAGAATTAAAAGAGATCTTAGAATTTTGTTATGTTTCGCGAGTTTAAAACTTAGATGCCAAAGTTTATTTTTCTTTGCCTAAGATATATTAATTAATGTGACTGGTAATTAGTGACAAATACTTAAACACATGATAACAAACAACTTGCCCAAAAAAACGATTAATTTGTATTTATTTATTTAAAATTTATATAATCACTACGATATAAACGCAATTCGGCCAGTTTTCGCGACCTTTTAAAATAAAAAAATAATTAGTATCCTTTGGAAAGTTGTTTATTTTAATGAGTACAATCATTTGTGTTTAAAACTATTTGCCACAAATTACCAATCAACAAATATAAAGTGTAAACAAAATACCTGGACAAACTTTTACAGAACAGAATTGTACTATACTACTAGCTCTGAAATATTAAAAAAACTGCTGCTCCATACAAAAATGTAATACTTACCTACACGATCAAATTGTATGGAATAGTTGATATTATTTTTCATATTAATTACAGAGTTGGTCCTATAGTAAAAGTCTGTTGTTCACATTCATGAGTAAATTCTGTGTTCTGTAAAAGTTTGTCCAGATATTTTGTTTACACCATAAATAATTATACGATTATTTAAATTAAAATTTAATAATGAATAAACATTATAATCACTAATAAATAAACCATACATAAATGAGAAGTAATAGAACATTTACAATTTAGTTATGTTACACGATAGTTTCTAAAGTTGAAAACTTATTACAGCAGTAAGCCACTGTTGATTATTGTTCGTGGCGTATGTGATATAGATACTGTTTTTTTTATTATTTGTTTAATTACTTGCCTTTTCAAAATAAAAGCTTGGCTGTAAAGTAATTCCCTTAACCATAATTTTTGTAATAACGTATTTAATTTTGACAAAATGTTTATTTTGATTGAGCTAGACATTTCATTAAGTAGTTAAAAAAGTGTTAATGACCATAAAAAATACACAATTTTGAGACTGATTTTATGACTGTAATTCAACAGACTGATTATATTATTAATAAATTATTAAAATGCAATTTCGTTGTTTTCATTATCTTCTGTGAAATAGCCCTAATATTTCCTTTTTGTTATTTTTTTGTGACATTGTTCATTTTTGTAACGGTATTCGTTTTTGTTTCATTTTTGTAACTGTACAAAAATTTTGAAAATCACCCCTTATCTTCTTCGATCTTTTAACCGATTGAATGCCATCGATAAGAGGGAGTTGTTGGTAATCATTTGTAAAATTATCACTGTAGTTACAAAACAAGATTGTTAGTTCCGATTTCGGCCACGTGCCTAAAGAACCTTGTAGCGCTGTATAAACGTGTATCATACATGTAGGTATGCTGTAGGATATTATATGTGTAAATAATAAACTTGTAGCATCGGCTCTTGGATGAGTCTGTGAAAGTGTCAAAAATGAGAAAGAAATAAACAGATGAAAAATGTCTCAGACATTTTCGATTGCAATAGTTACCAACTATTACTAACTAACTTTGTAATTCATAGCATTTCTCAAAAAAAACTATCCCAATAACTCAAAACCAAAAATATCCCTATAATGACTTGACTTGCAAAGTCACTTAGAAACATCATAATTATTTTGGTATCCAAGATTATACCCCACTGGTTTATGTGTTTTAGGGTTCCGTACCTTGAAAGAACCCTTATAGAATCACTTTGTTGTCCGTCTGTCAAGACCCTTTTTCTCAGGAGCACGTCAACGTATCAAGTTGAAATTAATATCAAATAGTAGGTCTACGGTCCCTTGGTGCTATAAAAAATCAAGCTTCTATGTAAACGCAAAAAAAAATACGGCGATTTACGCGACGTATTTTGATACTCTCAAATACATCAATTACCTATAAGGTACTTCCCGTTGACATAATCATGAAATTTGGCAAGAAGCAAGGTCTCACAGCACAAGTAAAGAAAAAGTCTGAAAATTGTTCAATTCTATTAAAAATTTAAAAAACTTTGCCCCACACTAGGAATTTCTCCTGTATCGTGGGTGCGTTTACAAACATTTAAACTCACATACACAAACAGCAGACCCGGAACAACTACTTGTAGGTCATACAAATATTTGTTCCGTGCGGGAATCGAACCCACGACACGCAGCGCAGCAGTCAATCGCTTAACCACTGCGCCAACCGTGCCGTCAATTGTAATTTTATCACATAAAAAAAAACTTTTTTGCGATTACAAACTTACATTTGCAGAAAATTTACCGTGGCGTATATCGATGTATGGGAGAACATGTTTTTCAAATACAATGTTGAGTTTGTTTTTCGGATAAATTCATCCCAACTACGGAACCCTTCATTGTGCGTGGTCCGACACGCACTTGGCCGGTTTTTTCTTATGCAACTCTCGGTTAAGTCTATGGTCATCATCATCATCAGATCATCAGTCTCCTGCTCTTATCCTAATTTATTTACGGTCGGCGCAACCTGTCTGTTTCTCCCATACTTCTCTCATTAGTCTTCATCTCGGTAGTCACTCCCTTGCTAGCCATATCATATTTCACATAGTCCATCCATCGTTTTTTTGGTCTTCCCCTACTCATAAAAAAACTTTTTGTTATAAAAAAAATAAACGACTTCCAAAAAAACACTACAAAGTGATAATTTTAATTTCGGAAGTCGGTGGCAAAAAACTAAAATACAGATCCAAAGACACCGACTTCCGAAATTAAAGTAATTTTTCTCTTTGTAGTGTTTTTTTGGAAGTCGGTTATTTTCTTTTTACAAAAAGTTTCTTTAATACATCAATGTTGTGTGGTAATCGGTTGTCATTTGTGATGCGGAGGAGTGAGGAAAATGTCGTCAGGAAAGTTTTGAAGGTGGATGGATATATGTAAATATTAAATGGACTAGAAACATGACACATACATGTAAATACACCCACACAACTACATTTTCCGATGTCGTGCGTCATGAGCTCGACAACCGAAATAGACAGACATATTACGCGGGTTATTGCGGGAACGAGATAGCAATAATTGTCACTGTTACGGTGCTACACAAACGCCAGTTCGATTGTGACTAAGGTAGATTGTGTCCTTTTCCCCTAATTTATGCGGTCCACGTCGAGGAGCGCGTACCATATCTTCCTATTTTAATACATTAATGCCACACAACTTCCAACCTAATTTTTTCTCTTAATTTAACCACATCCATTTTCATTGTTATAGTGCAAATAGTCTGAGGGGCTGGTGGCTTAGTAATAACTGCAGCAAGGGTCGATCGATCAGGTTAAGCTACGCTTGCCATGGTTGGTCAGTGGATGGGTTCCGGCTGGCATTTATATATCTTTGACAGTTGTTACGGGTCGTAAGAAGCCCGAAAGTCTGACAACCAGTCTTACCAAGGGGTGTCGTATTACCCAGTAACTGGGTTGTGGAGGTCAGATAGGCAGTCGCTCCATGTAAAATACTGGTATTCAGCTGCATCCGAAAAGGGTTTTTTTTTTTTTTAAATCTTTTTTAGTTTATAGAGAGTTTCCCAATCTGGGAACGCAGAGGGCTGACAACGCCCTCTTCCGGCCCTCCTAAATGGATCCAGGGACGGCGGACGTCCGCCGCCCCATATCACACTGGACCCGAGATGGCGGCGCGTAGTGTTCCACGCGCGCCCCTTTCAGACGTCGCGGGGGGAGTCAAACACCTCACCCCCCCCCAGACTTGAGGTGGCCCACAAAGGCGGGCCGGCAATAGCTGGGGATTGCAGAAGTAATAATAGATCCCAAGATCCCCGGTGCAACTGTGGGAGGGGAACATTGTGGTTTTTAGTCAGTAAAAGACTGACAAACCCCTCCGCCCGCCCCAGGGCGGAGGACATCCATGAGGATTGTCCACCCCGTGAACAAAAAAAAAAGAAGGCAAATGATAATGATAGTGCAAATAGTCTCCGAGTATAATGACTGTGTCAATGATCGCAATTTAAGTACTAACTCTTCCTATTACAGTAACCTACCACGCAGACTGGCAAACGGGATTCCACGCAGATGTCAGATATGAGGGGCAGGCAAAATATCCAGAGCCAACTTACAACAACAGACAAGGTAATACCAACAAGCCCTGTGTCCGATGTGATTTACTCTCATCGGCCACTTCGGATAAAATCCAGAACGAGGTGATCCCGATAGAGAACCAAAGTTTTCGACATAGCTCACAGAATAAGCAAGCTGAAGGAATTACGGCGAGACTAAGTCTGTCTGTCTGTCACACCTGGATAATCTCAAGAACTACTAATGCTATAAACTGGAAATTTAGAATAGTTTTAGAGGACGTTTGCCCAACTATTTTGCAAACAAGAAAGAGATTTAAAAAAATATATTTTTTGCATAAGGGACTGAAAGGGGGTCTTAAAATAATTGAAGTAATGGCATGTAGGGTATCATATGAAATAGCGCTGTTTGCACATTCTCAAACATTTATTTTTTTATTTTTAGGCAGCTTAGTTTACGACTTTTGATAAAAAATTAAAAAAAAATACCGTTCCGCCAACCCCCCCCCCCCCTTAATCTCAAAAGTTTGCATAGATAAACATCTGAAATTATTCTATGTGATAGAAGTGTATGTAAAAATACAGGAAGTTTTTAACAGTTACTACTCTACTACTGACACACACACACACTCTCATTCATTCATTCTTACATTTATATCTGTAACTTTTATGGTGTACATAATAAAGAGTATTCTATTCTATTCCATTCTACTTAATAAAAACCGGTCAAGAGCGAGTCGGAGCCCTTTCCTTACCATTGTTTACCCAGTCCGATCTTTTCACAGCTCGACTTCTTAATAATATTGCCATCGGCTGACTATCATTATTTGACAACATTTTCTTTGTTTTCAGGAGGATATAATTACAACGCCCCCCCTTCTAATGACTTCAGCGGTTCGTTAACCGGTTTCCATGGCAAGCAAGGTTACAAGCAACCGTCTACCGCCTACGGACCTCCCGGTTACCATTGAGTTAACTAAATATTAACCAAATGGTTACCGCAACCAATGACTGCTGTTTAAAATTTTGATCCTTATGTTACCAATGTATGTACAGTAAACATTAAGACTAGATTTATAATTTTTATATTTGTATTAAGTTTGAACTTTAATAATGTGGAAATAAAGTTCATTTTTAACTGTAATTCAGATAAACTTTTTTTTCCTCCTGTACGTCTACCATGAGGTGTCGAAAAATTACTCGTTAAAATCACTAGCGTATTAAGGCTTCTACAGACCGGCGCGACACCCGACGCGACAAAAAGGCCCCGCGTGTCGCGCGACGAGCGGTGCCTTCATGTCGCGTCGCGATTCGCGCCGGTCTCTAGAAGCCTTTAACGTGGATCAAATAGATTTCGATAATTTTTGGACCATGAGTTTTATGGAGTGTAATGCAGGCGCAGGTAAGCTCGATAGATCGTGTTGTCTAGCTAAATTCACTCCATAAGTTTTGTTTCTTTCTTTCTCAGTAATAAGAATAGAATGAGAATAATTTATTTGTTCAAAAACATTCGACATTGTTGAATACAGCCATTAAAACTTTTTACAAAAAAAAAAAACAAAAAAAAAACAGGACAAAGTGAAAAATAACCTTAATTTCGGAAGTCGGTGTCTTTGGATCTATTTTAGTTTTTGCCACCGACTTCCGAAAATAAGGTTATTTTTCTCACTTTGTCGTGTTTTTTTTTTGGAAGTCGGTTGTTTTTTTGTTTTTTTCCCTACTTACAAAGTTTTTTATTTTTAACTTTTTCGTGGGTCAGTTTGCATTTATCTACGTTACAATAGTCTAATGTCAACTGCTCATCACCTTTTACAAAATATTGATTTTCCCGATGCAGGGGCGTTAATAGTTGAGGAGTTCTCCTGGTCAGAACCAGGAGAACTGGAAATGATGGTGACTTCACCATATGCATTGTGACGAGCATAAATTGCTTAGCAACCATATTAAAGTACCTAATCGAATCGCAACCCGTTAAATACTTGTTATTAATATGGTGTTCCGGTGGCCATCTGTGATCTCCATCATCAGTTCCACCTCACCAACTGGTGATTTCCAGGAGCAAATGCACGAGTTACTATAAAAAATACTTAAATCGATATAGGTGTACCTATAAAATTTGAGGATTGCCCTCGATTTCTCCAGAATCCCATCATCAGATCCTGACGTGATGACAATGGGACCAACTGTAAAGTAAAAAAAAAAAATCCAAATCGGACCAGCCGTCTTCGAGTTATCGGGGAACATACATTAAAACAAAAAAAAAAGGTTCCGACGAATTGAGAACCACCTCCTTTTTTTGAAGAAGGCTAAAAATAATTGAGGTGATAACTTTAATACACTTTATATTCTATGATCAGATGTCTGTCTCCGAAGCTCCGAACTAGATATAAAATATCTGTATTTCAGACATCAGCGCTCTTCCCCTGTTGTTACAAATTAAACTTTGTTTGACCTCTATAAACACATCAATAACACATTAAATCAGAGATATATAATAAAATGGTATTAAAATATAAGGATTAGTGACAAATGTAGGAGAACAATCTTAAATTAGTTGTATAGGCCTCCAGTGTGTAGAGTGTAAATGAGTGGATGTCAGGAGGGTCAGTATATTATTAACTAGCTGACCCGTGCCCACTTCGTTGGGCGGTAAACATTTTACCGTCTTTTCATTTTTCGGATTAAATTATGGCCTTATGTTATGACGACACTCACAAAATAATAACGTGGCTTTCAATGGGTAAAAGATTTTTCAAAATCGGTTCAGTAGATCCAGAGATTACAACCTCACAAACTATATAATATTAATATAAGTAGATGAAGCAACGGTTTAGCAATATCCTTAAAAAAAAATGACTCGCATTCCGTTTGCCCACTATAGGCAAGCGAATTCTCGACAAAATCAATAGCAGTGAATTGGGACTGGGATTGTGAATTCAACTGCACATTTACCGCTGAGTCGGTGACGGTCGGTGATTCTTCAATTTTGCCGGCGTGAGAGGTCAAAAGATATTTTTAGAGTTCCGTACCCAAAGGGTAAAACGGGAACCCTATTACTAAGGCTCCGCCGTTTGTCCGTCTGTCACCAGGCTGTATCTCATGAACCGTGAAATTTTCACAGATGATGTATTTCTGTTGCCGGTTTAACAACTAATACTAAAAAACAGAATAAAAAAAATATTTAAGCGGGCTCGCATACAACAAACGTGATTTGTTTGCTCGTTTTTGCTAGATATTGATAACGGCAACAGGTCTACCTGTTTGCTTGAAATATTCACAGAATATTAAGTTATATATTCACTTTAAAAATAAATAATTAAATTTAAATAAACCAAATAATTAAGGGGGGCTCCCATACAACATACGTGATTTTTTTGCCATTTTTATAGATAATGGTACGGAACCCTTCGTGGGCGAGTCCGACTCGCACTTGGCCGGTTTTTTTATTATTTAAATTAGCCAACGGAATTAAAACATCAAAATAACCTTCAATAAAGTTTCCTGAGAATCGGATTATTTTGACTCCCTGCCGTGCTTCCCCAAAACCAGCAATAAAAATACCATCCTGAAATACCTGGAACTCAAATGCGAATAGTTCTGCCGCTGCCATTTTTGTTTTTTGGTGGTAAATTATCAAATAACTTCTCCCGCTCTGGCCGGAGCGGGGAGGGCGTGTCAGACTGTTACTGACTAAAACCCACCCGTGTTCCTTCAAATGCCTGTGTGCCAGGGCCACGATATCCCTTTCGGACAGGCTCGTAACCCTGGCAGGCATTAGCCCTTTCGGACCCCGTTAATTGGTGCTGACATCTCTTTGAGGCGCGCGTGGAACACAACGCGCCGTCGACCCGGGCCTGGTCCTTATCGGACGGCGAGCTACCCATCGCTCACCGTCCGCAAGCCCGCGCCCACGGTGGCCGGGAATCGGCCTGCGATTCCCGACGCCCGGGGCGTCTCCTGCGGTGACTATGGGCGTGAGGGCGCGAACCCTGTCTCACCCTCACGCGTTCCGCCTCCTCCTTCGCATGCAGTACTGCTTTGCAGAAGGAGGTGACGGCCTCCCGTGCACTCTCGCTCCAAACCATGGCCTGAACCAGGGCCAGATGCGAGTGATCGCCGCCGCCGATCGCCTCCGTGAGGACATGGCGGTGCTCCGCCCAAGCAGGGCAGACCTCAACCGTATGCTCCACTGTGTCCTCCGGGCGATCCACACAGTGGTGACACCCGGGCGTTTCCTCCCGCTTTATTTTGAATAGGAACCTCCCGAAACAACCGTGTCCGGTAAGGACGTGCGTCAGGCGGAAGGTGAGGAAGCCGTGGCGCCTCTCTAGCCACTCCTCATACAGGGGAATTATCGCTACAATTGTGGCATGAAAATTCTTTGCCAAATAGTAAATATCCCTGGCGATGGCGCATGCTTATTTTCATCTCTCTCCTATTTGCTGAACAGTAACGTGGCCATGTCATTGTCTTCTCAAATTCGAGACAGCATTGTGCGCCACGTGACTAAAAACTGGGAAATATTCCAACCTTTCACCCAGGATCGGTCAGGAGGAGCTGTTTATGGTTCAAAGCGTGAATACGTCGCTGAAGTGTCTTGTAATGGCAGCTACGGAACCACCTGTGAACTCATGGCAGCGGGAGAACTATTCCCATTTGAGTTCCAGGTGTTTCAAGATGGTATTTTTATAGCTGGTTTTGGGGACGCACAACAGGGAGTAAAAATAATCTGATTCTCAGGAAATTTCAATGAAGGTCATTTTGATGCGTGTCAGACTTTTACTGACTAAAACCCACCCGTGTTCCTTCAAATGCCTGTGTGTGCCAGGGCCACGATATCCCTTTCGGACAGGCTCATAACCCTGGCAGGCATTGGCCCTTTCGGACCCCGTCAGTTGGTGCTGACATCCATTTAAAATGGGAATAGTCCTCCCACCTTTTTCCAACCCTTACAACACCAGCCTAAACCAAAGATATTAAGCAATAAAATTAAAATACGCACGTGGGTATTCAAGGACACTTTTTCTAGTAAGAACGACTAATACTAAAAACTATTATAGTAATACCACAGTGTGAAATACCTACACAATAAGTAATTCGCAAAGAAATAGAAATAACAAAATTCCAACCCGGCAATAGGCAAAAACACAATTATTCTCCTCCAATTTAAAATTAGGAAGCGAAACAAACCAAAACGAAAACCAAACAACGACCGACGATGAAAAATATTTCAACGCAAATTAGTAGTAAGTAATAACAAAATATCGCAGAACAGAAATTTCGGTAACTATAGCTTGAACGTGTATCGCTTAGGTTTGTATTCTGTGATTGATACATGACTTCGTTTTTTGATACGATCGGCTTGCAAGCCGCTATTAAGGTTAAACATTGTGAAGTTTTCCACTTGGCATTCTCGACTTTAATGCTATAAATGCAACGTTCAAATTACCTGAATACCAATTAGAACCTCATTTCATTATCTTTTAGCAGATGCCTGCATACTGAAAAATACTGGCCACCTAGAACTGGCATAAAAACTTTAGATCGTTATCACGCCTGTACTGAAACATACTGGCCACCTAGAATAAAAACTAAATATAAACCTCAAGAAACTTCCAAAAATTCTTATTTCAATGTAAAATATGCATTAACGCGTTGTCGTAAAATTCAATTTAGATCTTTATCGGCCTCCGAATTCTAATTTCAATGTAATGTATGCAATAACTCGTTGCCGTAAGATTCAATTTGGATCTTAACTGGATTTGGTACATTTTTCATACAAACATTAAAAACCCTTATTTTCACCATTAAGCGCCGAATTTCGTAAAATCCTTTCTTAGTGAGCACCTAGAAGTCGAAAGGAACAATCAGGCCAACATTCATGTCTCTAACTTTAAAAACATAGGACTTTCATACAAACTTTGACACCCCTTTTCAATCGCTTAAGGTGCGAATTTATAAAAATCCTTTCTTAGTGCGCGCCTGCACCCCATAGAGAGTGCTTGTGCCAAATTTTAGACCTCACGGCCCAGTAGTGTCCGAGATTTCGTGATGAGTGGTCAGTGAGTGGACTTCTCTTTTATATATATAGACTAGCTGACCCGTGCCCACTTCGTTGGGCGGTAAACATTTTACCGTCTTTTCATTTTTCGGATTAAATTATGGCCTCATGTTATGACACTCACAAAACAATAACGTGGCTTTCAACGGGTAAAAGATTTTTCAAAATCGGTTCAGTAGATCTAGAGATTACCCCTACAACCTCACAAACTATAAAATATTAATATAAGTAGATGAAGCAACGGTTTAGCAATATCCTTAAAAAAATGACTCGCATTCTGTTTGCTCACTATAGGCAAGCGACTTCTCGACAAAATCAATAGCAGTGAATTGGGACTGGGATTGTGAATTCAACTGCACATTTACCGCTGAGTCGGTGACGGTCGGTGATTGTTCAATTTTGCCGGCGTGAGGGGTCAAAAGATATTTTTAGAGTTCTGTACCCAAAGGGTAAAGCGGGAACCCTATTACTAAGGCTCCGCCGTTTGTCCGTCTGTCACCAGGCTGTATCTCATGAACCGTGATAGTTAGACAATTGAAATTTTCACAGATGATGTATTTCTATTGCCGGTATAACAACTAATACTAAAAAACAGAATAAAGTAAATATTTAAGGGGGCTCCCATACAACAAACGTGATTTTTTTTGCTCGTTTTTGCTAGATATTGATAACAGCAACAGGTAGACGCTTGAAATATTCACAGAATATTAAGTTATATATTCACTTTAAAAATAAATAATTAAATTAAAATAAACCAAATATTTAAGGGGGGCTCCCATACAACATACGTGATTTTTTTGCCATTTTTATAGATAATGGTACGGAACCCTTCGTGGGCGAGTCCGACTCGCACTTGGCCTGTTTTTTTATTATTTAAATTAGCCAACGGAATTAAAACATCAAAATGACCTTCATTAAAGTTTCCTGAGAATCGGATTATTTTGACTCCCTGCAGTGCTTCCCCAAAACCAGCAATAAAAATACCATCCTGAAACACCTGGAACTCAAATGAGAATAGTTCTGCCGCTGCCATTTTTTTTTTTGGGTGTTAAATTATCAAATAACTTCTCCCGCTCTGGCCGGAGCGGGGAGGGCGTGTCAGTCTGTTACTGACTAAAATCCACCCGTGTCAAATGCCTGTGTGCCAGGGCCACGATATCCCTTTCGGACAGGCTCGTAACCCTGGCAGGCATTAGCCCTTTCGGACCCCGTCAATTGGTGCTGACATATCTTTGTGGCGCGCGTGGAACACAACGCGCCGTCGACCCGGGCCTGGTCCTTATCAGACGGCGAGCTACCCATCGCTCACCGTCCGCAAGCCCGCGCCCACGGTGACTGGGAATCGGCCTGCAATTCCCGACGCCCGGGGCGTCTCCTGCGGTGACTAAGGGCGTGAGGGCGCGAACCCTGCCTCACCCTCACGCGTTCCGCCTCCTCCTTCGCATGCATTAATGCTTTGCAGAAGGAGGTGACGGCCTCCCGTGCACTCTCGCTCCGAACCAGGGCCAGATGCGAAAGATCGCCGCCGCCGATCGCCTCCGTGAGGACATGGCGGTGCTCCGCCCAAGCAGGGCAGACCTCAACCGTATGCTCCACCGTGTCCTCCAGGCGATCCACACAGTGGTGACACCCGGGCGTTTCCTCCCGCTTTATTCTGAATAGGAACCTCCCGAAACAACCGTGTCCTGTGAGGACGTGCATCAGGCGGAAGGTGAGGAAGCCGTGGCGCCTCTCTAGCCACTCCTCATAGAGGGGACTTATCGCCACGATTGTGGCATGCAAATTCTTTGCCAAATAGTAAATCTCCCTGGCGATGGCGCATGCTTATTTTCATCTCTCTCCTATTTGGTGAACAGTAACGTGGCCATGTTATTGTCTTCTTAAATTCGAGACAGCATTGTGCGCCACGTGTCTAAATACTGGGAAATATTCCAACCTTTCACCCAGGATCGGTCAGGAGGAGCTGCTTATGGTTCAAAGCGTGAATACGTCGCTGAAATGTCTTGTAATGGCAGCTACGGAACCACCTGTGAACTCATGGCAGCGGGAGAACTATTCCCATTTGAGTTCCATGTGTTTCAAGATGGTATTTTTATTGCTGGTTTTGGGAACGCACAACAGGGAGTAAAAATAATCTGATTCTCAGGAAATTTCAATGAAGGTCATTTTGATGCGTGTCAGACATTTACTGACTAAAACCCACCCGTGTTCCTTCAAATGCCTGTGTGTGCCAGGGCCACGATATCCCTTTCGGACAGGCTCATAACCCTGGCAGGCATTGGCCCTTTCGGACCCCGTCAGTTGGTGCTGACATCCATTTAAAATGGGAATAGTTCTCCCGCCTTTTTCCAACCCTTACAACACCAGCCTAAACCAAAGATATTAAGCAATAAAATTAAAATACGAACGTAGGTATTCAAGGACACTTTTTCTAGTAAGAACAACAAATACTAAAAACTATTATAGTAATACCACAGTGTGAAATACCTACACAATAAGTAATTCGCAAAGAAATAGAAATAACAAAATTCCAACCCGGCAATAGGCAAAAACACAATTATTCTCCTCCAATTAAAATTAGGAAGCGAAACAAACCAAAACGAAAACCAAACAACGACGATGAAAAATATTTCAAAGCAAATTAGTAGTAAGTAATAACAAAATATCGCAGAACAGAAATTTCGGTAACTATAGCTTGAACGTGTATCGCTTAGGTTTGTATTCTGTGATTGATACATGACTTCGTTTTTTGATACGATCGGCTTGCAAGCCGCGATTAAGGTTAAACATTGTGAAGTTTTCCCCTTGGCATTCTCGACTTTAATACTATAAATGCAACGTTCAAATTACCTGAATACCAATTAGAACCTCATTTCATTATCTTTTAGCAGATGCCTGCATACTGAAAAATAATGGCCACCTACAACTGGCATAAAAACTTTAGAACGTTATCACGCCTGCACTGAAACATACTGGCCACCTAGAATAAAAACTAAATATAAACCTCAAGAAACTTACAAAAATTCTTGTTTCAATGTAAAATATGCATTAACGCGTTGTCGTAAAATTCAATTTAGATCTTTATCGGCCTCCGAATTCTAATTTCAATGTAAAGTATGCAATAACTCGTTGCCGTAAGATTCAATTTGGATCTTAACTGGATTTGGTAAATTTTTCATACAAACATTAAAAACCCTTATTTTCACCATTAAGCGCCGAATTTTGTAAAATCCTTTCTTAGTGAGCACCTAGAAGTCGAAAGGAACAATCAGGCCAACATTCATGTCTCTAACTTTAAAAACATAGGACTTTCATACAAACTTTGACACCCTTTTTCAACCGCTTAAGGTGCGAATTTATAAAAATCCTTTCTTAGTGCGCGCCTGCACCCTATAGAGAGTGCTTGTGCCAAATTTTAGAACTCACGGCCCAGTAGTTTCCGAGATTTCGTGATGAGTGGTCAGTGAGTGGACTTCTCTTTTATATATATAGATGCTACTTAATTAAAGACAAGGTCTTCGGTCTCGTCGTAATTTAGATTTTGAATGTGTTCTACTACCATAAAGTTTACACTTGTTCCTATTTATGGGGTGTACACGGAGCCAAAATCGGACAAAAATACATTAATATTTACAAAAATATTCATAAATCCGAGGACAACAACAGTCCTGTAATAATTGCATATCGATTTTTGTAAATACAGTTAGTAAATATTACATGTAACATTTTTGTAATTTCAAGCGTGTTTTAGTATAAACGAAAATACTAATTGTTTTGTAATTCTAATTCAATTCTATGGAGTTCAATAGCAATATCGGAATTGATGACGTCAATGCAAAAACTAACTGTTTTGTAATTTTAAGACCATACTAGTAATATCGGAAATGATGACGTCAGAGAAAAAAACTGTTTTGTAATTTCCAGAGCATAATAGTTCTAGTTTTAGTGTTTCAAATCAGTGAAAAATTGACAATCTCACAAGGGATCTATTAGGAAATTGGGGTCTCGGTGACTACGTTGGTGCATTCTGTGGTAAGCTTATTTACAAGTTATTTACTAACGACCAACGAGACCCCAATTTCCTAAAACATCCCTTGTGAGATTGTCCATTTTTCACTGATTTGAAACACTGAATCTAGCAGAAAACTTGATCGTGGTGGCACATCCATGGTTACGAACAAATTGGGCATTCCTAATACTAAACTGCTTTTGAAGACGTTAATTTTTACAGCAACTTGTTACTCGACTCACGCGCAAACTAGAAATGGTGTACAATCGCGGATGCCCGTAAGCTAGGGTTAAAAATTTGAAGTGGGGCTACTAGGGCATGTGGGGTATCATATGAACGAGCGCTGTTTGCTAATTCTCAAAAAAAATTTTTTTTTGGTCGCATATTTTCCGAGTTGATGAAAAATGTAAAAAAAATACTGTTCCCCCCTGTTATCTCCGAAGTTTGCATAGATAAAAAATTGAAATTATTCTATGTGATAGAAGTGTATGTAAATATTACAGGAAAAGTAAAACGAGGTCTCTAAATAGCAGTTTTTCAGAAATCATCAACATCATAATATAGGTACCTACGTACGGAACCCTCGGTGCGCGAGTCCGACTCGCTCTTGACCGCTTTTTTAATGCCATTATGACGTGCTGTGGAATGTTCTCCCATGCTTCCAAGATAGCAGTTTGTAGTATAATCTTGGTTTCATCCGTAAAAAGAACCTGGATCCATTGACGTTGAGTCCAATCCAACTGTTCTCATGCAAACATGTAGGCGCGCAATTCTGTGAGCTCGTGTCAGTTTGGGACCGGCTGGCTTATGAGATTTCAGGCCACGTTCTTCGAGTCTTCGTTTAACTCCGTTCGAGCGCAAATAGTCAGTCCATGAAAGTCTCGAAGCTATTCTTGGACCTGTAGGTACTAAGTCAGGTGTCGATTATGCAGGCTGGTGGTAAAGATAAACCAATATAAAGCCCGTAATTAGGCCCGTAAGCAAAATTTTGTATTATTATTATATTAAGAAAAACGTTAGTAATTTCAAGTAAATCATTTGTAAATAGAATGTTATTGTTAGTTTCAAAGTTTCAAAAAATCACTAAAGTTTGTAATTTTGCCATGTACTAAAACCATTTCTTGAAACTACAAAATTACCTTTTCTATGATACAAAATAGATTTGCAAAAATTACAAAACTTAACAATATTTACTATAATTTGCGATAACTATGAAAATATGTTATATCTTACATTTACTATAACTGACTTTTAGGAATTACAATTACAAATACTAAGGTTTTGCTAAAAAAACACGAGTGGTTGCGAAAACAGCAAAACTTTTGTATTTAATAATAAAACTTAGTTTTTTCGTAAAATACATTACAGTTTTTTAATTTCTGGTTGTCCACGCATTAAGTGTTTGGGCAAGCAAGCTTCATAAACACCGCACTACGATTTCTGAACGAAATGTCTCTGCGAGCCGCGCTACTCATGTGCGCGGGATTCAAGTCGACCGCCATCTTTTCACTTTGCCGGTGACCCATAGAGGAAAGTAATATATTGCGGTGACCGCTCGATCATGCTAACAGAACTATTGCACAATATTTTTATAATTGTATCACCACTCATTTAAATACATAGAATTCAAATTATCAATTTCGTATATTTATTGGAGAGACCCGCAGCTGTGCCCTATTAGAAGAACTATCAACATAATGGCCCCTCGAGCCGAATTCAATCCAGAAAGGAAAACGCGCTTATAAGGTACGGCCAGCCATCCCAATTACCTCACGTTCTCCTTGTCCACTGTGTAATACCGTGCTATAAACTGATTTCAGCAGCTGATAATTAACCTGGTTTCTGTCTGTGTGCTCAACTCTGCCGCGATCGCGAAGCATCGGTGCTAAGCGTAGTGCATCAGCATCACCTTCACATTATCCCGGAAACCGTGAGTACTCCATCCTCCTTATTTTCCGTCAAAATGAGCGACGAAAGGGAATTAGTTAAAAAACGTGCCATAGTCAAAGGTCGCCTCACTAGGTTTTCCAATTATTTAGATAATATCGGAGGTGAAAGTCTTACTGATCAAAAACGCATCGATCTTAAGTTACGGATTCAGGGAGCTACTAACTTGTACAATGAGTTTAATGCAATTCAAAATAATCTTGAGGAATCTGTTGCTGACTTAGGTGAACAGTTAACGCAGAGAGAATTATTTGAAAATAGCTATTACACAGCATTGTCACAAGCCGAGTATTTTTTAAATAAGAGCCAGGGTACTGCCAGTTCCAATGCATGCAGTCACCGAGCAATGTCAATTAAATTACCAATTATTTCTATGCCTACATTTGATGGTTCATACGAACAATGGTTAGAGTTCAGAGATTCATTTACATCTTTAGTACATTCCTCTAATGAAATCAGTAGCATAGAAAAATATCATTATTTAAAATCGTCGCTCAAAGGAAGTGCAGCGTTAGTCATAGAATCAGTGGAATTTTCAAGCGATACTTATGAAGTTGCATGGGAATTACTTCTCAATCGTTACAATAATAGCAGATTGTTAGTGCATAATCATGTCAAGTCATTGTTCACTATGCAGAGCATAAATAAAGAATCACCTGTTCTAATTAGGAAAATAATAGACACTGTTTTAAAGAATCTACGCGCATTAAAGTTACTCAATGAGCCCACTGACACATGGGACACATTAATTATCTACTTAATAGAATCTAAGCTAGATCAAACAACAGAAAGAGAATGGGAACAGTACAAAGGCACATTATTTTCAGAAACTAGTGATTCAAAGAAAAAACTCACAGTGAATGAATTAGTAAAGTTCTTAAAACTCCGGGCCGACATGTTGGAAACACTGCATGCGTCACATAATAAGGCTTATAGTGATAACAAAAGACAAAATAATAACACACAAAATCAGTCAAAAATTCACTGCAATGTTTCCACCAATAAGCCACAGGAACAATCCATGCGTAACCGTAATAAGAGACTTTGTTTGCTTTGTAATACACGTCATTCACTTTATTCGTGTCATAAGTTCATTGAATATGATTTAGAAACTAAACTTAAACTAATTAATGACAACAAACTGTGTATGAATTGTTTACGTTCGGGTCATACGTTAGAGAACTGTAGGTTTGGACCGTGTAGAAAGTGTAACCAAAAACATAACTCCTTGATTCATACGGATAATACCAATAACCTTTCAAGTGACGTTAATGAGTCTGTTTCACGTCATGCGTCGAATCGTAATACTAATGACGTGTCGCCGGTTCCAGCGAACATTGGGAAAGCGCCCCTCTCCTCGCCTGTTACACCCTGCTCGGCCTCCTGTTCCACGTCAAACAATATGATATCTACAATCCAAGCAAACAAAGTTCACGTACAATGCACTCAATCAGCTGTTATGAAACCGGTTTTATTGTCGACTGCCTTAGTTGAAATTTTAGATAATAGTAACGATTATCATTTAGTGCGAGCACTCCTTGACAGCGGTAGTGAGCGATGTTTTATTACAAAATCATTATGCGATTTAATACATGCGCCAGTAATACAGTCCACTCAAGAAATACGAGGTGTTGGTAACTCTGTCACACAATCTACGCAAATGTGTGACGTTGAGATTAAATCGCGGACCAACCCTGGATACACTACGCATTTACAATGTTTTGTTCTACCAAACATTACGTCGGCGTTGCCTGCAATGCCAAAACAATGCGCACAATTTAATATTCCCGATGATATTGAATTGGCAGATCCGCAATTTTATGAATCTCATAATATAGATATATTAATAGGCGCAGACAAATTTTGGGATTTAATAAATAACAAGAAAATAAGATTACCGAATGGACCTTTCTTATTAGATTCAAAATTAGGTTGGATAATAAGCGGACCTATTTCTAATTTTACGCGTTATGAAAGGTACGTTCAGTGTAACTTCTCGCAATCAATTGATTTGCAGTTACGATTGTTCTGGGAGCTTGAGGAGACTTCTATGCGTCGGGATATGCGCACAGATGAGGAACGTGCCTGTGAAAAACATTTCGTCGATAATACTACGCGCAATAACGACGGCAGGTTTAGTGTACGCATTCCTTTTTAACAAAGCCCCGACACATTAGGCGAAAGTTACTCGCAAGCAGAACGTCGGCTGTTAGCCCTTGAAAAACGTTTACTACGCAGTCCTGATTACAGAAAGCTCTATAGCAACTTCATTCATGAGTATATTCGCTTAGGTCACATGAGTCGCATTGAATTTTTTTTTTTTTTTTTTTATTTTTTTTTTTTTTTTAATAGTTTTATCTTAATAATAAGAATGAAATGTAATTTTGAATGATTTGATTGATCATGGATGACTTTAAATTAGACATCTTTCTCATCCATATCAAGAATATTACTTGTTTTATAAATTGGTGCAGGAGCATGTGAAGGGGGTCTGTTCATTTGTGCTGCAAGATCCAAGGCCTCTGCAGTTCCTGCTTTAATAGTTGTTGTTGTTCCTGTTAATTTCCTTGTTAACATGGCCGCTGCAGATCGATAATAGTCAATCTGTGTTCGATTCTGACTTGCCCAATATGATCCAAGAATTCCATCATCTCCTTGAGCTGCTATGATAGATTCAACCATTAGAGCTGCTAAGAGTTGATGATTTAAAACATTAAGTCTCATGAAATAAGAGTCATCAATCACTCGAGCCCAGGGAACAGTTCTTTCTTCAGAGGTCTTCTTTTGATATTGAAGGAAAAATCGAGCTATCTCTGACCAGGATGTTTGTGTTAAAGATACTAAAGAGTGTTGCATCAGATATTTCCAGCTAATCTGATGGAATGTGCAAACTTCGAATATCAAATGTATAATTCCCATACCATTCCATGCAGTGTGGGTGAGTACAGATGCCCCTAGACATGCAACAGTGTTGGGATTGCTTGATTCTTGAGTTATCCAGAGCATCACAATTTTGGCCAATAAGGAGCTTACAGCAGGATCATTCTTAGAAATACCCGCCAGATTTTCAATGCATCTTCTGCAGGGAGGAGCAAAGAGAGATGAGATATTTCCGGGCACCAGCGATGCTATATTTCTTTTATACTGATCTTTTAAAAATGCATTTATCATCTGAGCCTCTGATTTTGTCACTCGGCGGAGCATCGTAAGGGCTAGGAAGTTCGCCACCTTGAATACATGAAGGTGTGCCCTGGTGAACCCTTCAGATGTGGGATAGCGCTGGAATAAACTGATGGCATCTGTCAAGAATATTTTTAGGGAACCAGCTTTGAAAGAATGAAGAAATTGCTTAGTTATCTTAGAAAGTTCAGAGATATCATTCTCTACTCTTATTGAATGTTCCTTTTGGATTCTCAGATTTCGTTCCTCTGTGGTTTCGAACACAATCTCTTTAGTTTCTCCTAAATCCTCCGGCTCAGTGTCAATGCCCATAGATTTCAAAGTGTGAGTTCTGTCTGCATCTGTCAAGTTTGGGGTTCCTGATGTGCTGGCTCCAGTATTGTTCTGATCAGTTGAATCTCGAGGCTTGTCACCTAACTTGATTGGAGCTAGTCCTTCTACAGAAAAACCACAGTCTTCAGTCTCATTCGCTTTATATCCAGCTGGCCAAATTAGATCATCGGGTTTAACAGCTCTATCAGTAGAGATTAATGAGGCAGTTGCAACTATAATATCTGCAGCAGTGTGTGTATTAGGAATATATCCTGTGGCATAGAAGTTAAAGAATCTTTTAATAATATTCTCCTGTTGAGCTCCATCCCATAATGATTTTGGAAGCTTCATAGAATCACCTATATTTTTGCATATCTCCTCACTCCATCCATTTTTTTCTGCTCTAATAGACCTGTTGGGGATGTCTATTGTGTTGTTCAGATCCTCTTGCTTAAGGTTCATATCTTTCCAGATACTGCTGTCAACCATCGTGATATCGGTGAAATCGTAGTCAATGAAATAACCTGAATCCCTTGAGCTAGTGATCAACATTTATAGTATTACTTTTCCGTAGCGAGCACAAACGACTGCAGCACGCTGCACCACAAGCGCTGCTATACAATATACGCGAGTCACACTGGCCAATAGGTGGCAGGAATCTGGCCAAGCGAACTGTACATGACTGCGTGACTTGTGTACGATTGAGAGGTAAACCCTTATCACCTATTATGGGCAACTTACCGCAGGAGAGAATCACTCCAGGTTTTCCATTTTTACGCAGTGGTGTGGACTACGCTGGGCCAGTGCTCGTATTGAACCGTAAAGGCCGGGGCTCAAAATTACTGAAAGGCTACATATGCTTATTTGTTTGCTTGGTGACTCGTGCTGTACATTTGGAATTGGTTAGTGACCTTAGTTCTGAGGCTTATTTACTTGCGTTAAAGAGGTTTATTTCTCGGCGTGGCAAACCTGCTGAAATTATATCCGATAATGGTAGGAATTTCGTAGGACTTGCCAATGAATTTTGAAAATTTTTATCTAATTGTTCTGCAGATTTAATTGATTATGCGACTAGTCAGGACATTAAGTTTTCTTTTATCCCACCTTATACTCCTCATTTTGGTGGACTTTGGGAGGCTGGAGTAAAATCGTGCAAGCATCACTTGTCACGCGTAGTTGGTAATGCACACTTAACGTTTGAAGAGTTTAGCACGGTATTATATCAGGTTGAAGCCATCCTCAATTCCCGTCCCATTAGTCCAATGTCGACAGATCCTAATGATTTCCTTCCCTTGAGTCCGGCCCATTTTTTGGTTGGTCGTCTCCTGACAGCGCCTGCAACTGAACAGCTGACTGAAGTTCCTGCTCATCGACTAACACGCTACCAACGACTAGAGCAGATCAGACAACATTTTTGGTCTCGATGGAGCAAGGAGTATATCTCAGAAATGCAAGTAAGAACAAAATGGAAGGAGAACAAGACTGATCTTCAGCCTAATACTCTAGTAGTCATTAAAGAAGACAACACTCCGCCACTGAAGTGGAGATTAGGACGCATCATAGCCACACTGCCAGGAAAAGATGGGGTGTCTCGAGTAGCTGACATCCAAACTTCCAGTGGGATCATCAGACGCGCATTTCCTCGAATTTGTCCTCTGTTCGATGAAAATGATGACAAGATGTTGGACGCGAGTGCTTCCAAGGCCGGGGGCATGTCCACGCATTAAGTGTTTGGGCAAGCAAGCTTCATAAACACCGCACTACGATTTCTGAACGAAATGTCTCTGCGAGCCGCGCTACTCATGTGCGCGGGATTCAAGTCGACCGCCATCTTTTCACTTTGCCGGTGACCGCTCGATCATGCTAACAGAACTATTGCACAATATTTTTATAATTGTATCACCACTCATTTAAATACATAGAATTCAAATTATCAATTTCGTATATTTATTGGAGAGACCCGCAGCTGTGCCCTATTAGAAGAACTATCAACACTGGTGTTCTCTTTTTTTTTCGTGTATATTATTATCTACAAGCTTATTTTAATCTTTCATACAGAGAAGAGCCTAGGAAACAATAGTATTTGTGAACGTATGGGTGTTTAAAGGTTGGTAGATCATTGTATGTAATGGCATTTGGTCGGCGCTTAGATAAATAAGCGTGATGTCTCGAGACTGCACGCATCGCAGGACAACGAGCTGCCGCACAGTGAAGACTTCACAGGACTGATACAAAAGTTATGTTTAGAACAGATAGGGCCGAAAAGTGCTGACTTTGAGTATTGCTCTTTTGACGTGCCTCTCCCCCATACAGAAATACAAAGCTGCAGGACTGATTGGCCAAGTGCTAGGTATACTTGCTTATTTAATTTAGGTTCAGCTGCATTTCTCAGATGTTTTTAAACGAATATCAGTTTTCTTACCCTAGAAGTAACTATGTCAATATGAGTTCAAAGAAATAGATTATTGTCAATAATTATTTCCAAATATTTTACTTTGCCCGCTTTAATTAAGGTAGGACAAGAACAGATTACATTCTTACAGTAATTGTGTGCTATTATGGAGAGATTTGAGGGAGGGGATTACAGTTACGCAAAAAAGGCGTTATATATAGAAAAGGCGTATATATTGCATTTTACCTGCATTAAGAGTAAGAATATTTTTCTGCAGCCAGTGGCTTACTATATTAAAACCATGCTGTGCACTCTTATACACATTCTCGCAAGTATCAGCAGAAAACAGAAGCACCGTATCGTCGCGTACGATATTATTTTACCTCCAGCAATATTTAGCTCACAAAGGTCATTTAAATAGATGAGAAATAGACATGGACCAAAATATTACCCTGAGGGACACCGAAAGAGACAGGTAAGTCACTGCTTATGTAACCACTTATTTTCACACATTGTTTGCGATCAGAAAGGTAGTCTTTAAATATTTAGAGTTGGTCTCCTCTAACGCCTATTCGCGCCAGTTTTTGTAAAAGCAATGGCACAGATACCGTGTCAAAGGCTTTGGCCAAATCTAAGAATATATCCGTAGTCTTTTTGCCCGCATCTAAATTTTCTACCACGTAATTCACAAGCTCATGGGCTGCATCACTTGTTGACTTGCCAGGGATAGTGTTAATCAGTAGTCGAGCAAGACAATTTACGTTGTCATTGCTATAAACTTTCCAACAGAATGTAACTATTTTATGCGCTGTTTGAATTCAATTATGAATAAATAGATACGGTGGACTTAAACATAACTAGCGGGATGTGGGTGTGCTACAGGTACACCTCTGCGCAACCCTTCGGGGAAACAAGGCGTGAAAATGAAAAATAACTTAATTCCGGAAGTAGCTGTCTTTGGATCTGAATTTTAGTTTTTTGCTACCGACTTTCAAAATTAATGTTATTTTTCACTCTGTAGTGTTTTTTTGTAAGTCAGTTATATTTTTTTATAAAAAGTTTTTATTTTTCACTTGTTATTGGGTCAGTTTTTAATTTATCTAAGTTACAATAGCCTAATGTCAACTGCTCATCACCTTTTACAAAATATTGCTTTTCCCGATGCTGGGACCTTAATTGTTGAGGAGTTCTTCTTGTAAGAATCAGGAGAACTGCCACTCACCATATGCATTGTGACGAGCATAAATTGCTTAGCAACCATATTAAAGTACCTAATTAAATCGCAGCCCGTTAAATACTTATTCGGTGGCCATCTGTGGTCTCCATCATCAGTACCCATTTCACCAAAAGGTGATTTCCGGGAGCAAATGCACGAGTTACTATAAAAAAATACCCAAATCGTTATGGGTTTGCCTATATTTGAGGGTTTTCCTCATTTCCATGGGATCCCCTCATTAGATTCTGATTTGGTGGCAATGGGACCACCACGCGATCATACGCTTAAAAAAAAAAAATCAAAATCGGTCCATAATAGACGGAGAAATGTAAAAAAATAAAAAACCTACAGCCGAACATAACCTACTCCTTTTTGGAAGTCGGTTAAAAAGTCAGAATGGAACACGTTTTTTTGGGCTAGCTCTCATTAGCTAAATGTGCAGAATATAACGTGCCCTATGGAACTTGTGGGACACGGATGTTGTGAGCCCAATTAATAATACCCTGTAAACCGGATTGCAACAGTTCCCTTTGATGTAGCAAGGCGTTGGTAGTTGCAGCCATAACTTCCTCCGTTGAGGTCAAGAAATCTTTTCCTTTGTTCAGAAAACACAGTTCATCGTTTATTTTTAAATTGTAAATGCCTGGAAAGGCGAGCATTTCTACCAATGCCATCTTTTAACGGATACGTGAGGTGTTAAATGTGTTAATAATATCCGCTTATTCGATCACGTTACTTGTGTCCACATAACTATTCGGTACGTATTGTTGGTGCATTATAATTTTTTTTAGAAAACTGACCTGCTTGTATAACGCGTCGACCCAAGGATCGACCGTTGCCTGTGCATCCTACTCTTGTTTCTTGCGTGGAGGTTCCTCTCGTTCGACTTCGCTGTCCGATGAACTGCTAGCGCACGAGGAGTCCTCCTTTTCTTGTCCTTGGTCCCTCTCGGAAGTCGGTGAGTTCGAAACGATCGACCGATTGGCCCCGGCGGTGGCCTCATCGGGTTCGTCACTATCTTATTTTAATGTTTAATCAATAATTAATGCGCTAATAATTTAATTATCTACCACTATATAAATTATTTTTAGGAAAGGTTAAACGATTAATCAAATATTTATGGATTTCGCCCTTACGCGGTGAAAGTACACAACGCAATGAATGAATTCAGAAAGTGACAGCGGTACGCTCCTAGCTGACACAGACTAATTACAACGTCGGCGATATTGACGTCATCTAGTATTCTAAAGTTAAACTAAACTATCCGTACTATTGACCGCTAAGTATACACCGCTTTTTAATAAGCAATAAACAATGCATGTATGTTTTCCGGAGGCACATCAATACAGTATTTATCTACTCAACGAGCTCTAAACAATGACACCCCATTCGATGGGGTAGGTATTTTTATCGCGCCCCCTTTATCTACATGAGAGCTCCCCTTAAAAACATTTAAAAATATTTTTTGACAATTTGTATGGCTTGACAAAGTTTATTCATTTTATGTTACACAAAATTTATACAAAATATGTTAATATTAATATGTTTTATGCTTCTATGTTAATTATTGTAATTGGTGTTGTACCGTTTTGATTAACTATAAATAAAATTAATAATAAATAAATGATAAATGTAATATATATTACAATTACCTACACTGTAAGACTGTTAAATTGTTGCTTTATTTCACTTCTATTTTCTTACTTAGTTAAAATTAACAAGCAAAGGGGTCTAGTTATTGGTTAATTGAGACAAATAATTTATATGTCAGATCCAGTCATTAGTACGGACACGTAACGAATCAAGCCCGGCACCGCGCTTCCATCGCGTGATCTACCCACACCGAAAGCGCGCTTCTACAGAGTCGTGATGTTTTGAGCCGATGGCGAGGAGGACATTCAAGATTCAGTGTCTGGTCTGATCGCATCGGAGTTAACACGTCGCGGAACTGTACTCGATTCGTTATGCTCGGTTTTTGTGGTGATTATAATTTGTAGTCATGGTGTCAATTTGTGATTTCAAAAACGCTGTGTATCTCACCCAGTGTGTTTTTATTGCACGAAACCCAACTTCTGCCCACATGATGACCAAATCTAACGGAGTAAAATCTTGACGATCGGACATCAGAAATATATGAAAATTAATCATTCCCCCCTTGGGAATGATTAATTTTCATATATTTTCTTAAATAACTTTAAACTTATATATTTTATTACTATAAAAAATATATATCTGAAATCCTTACAGCTAGACCTTTTATTTAATATGTCACACGGTACAGTGAACAAACTTTTTTTTTTAATTTTCTAATTTGCTGGGGGCAAATTAGAAAAAAAAGTGACCCCCATATTCAAAATTCATTTATCTGCGTTACACGTCCGTATTTCATATAATTATGTGTACCAAATTTCAACTGAGTCGGTCTAGTATATTCGGAGCAAATCGGCTGTGACAGACAGACAGACACACGAGTGATCCTGTAAGGGGCGGGACAAACAGAAAAGACGTGAGACGAGGATGCGTCACAGGCGCGGCGCCCCTTCAATAAATTTCCATAAAAAATGTATAGAAGCGTCGCGACACAAAATAAACAGAAAAGACAGGGCGCGGGCGAGATGCGGTCACGGGCACATACGTCTGCGACGCGACCTCATCTTACGTCTTTTCTGTATGTAAGCGTAGTATCCGTGCCCTGTCTTTTCTATATGTTTTGCGTCGCGACGCTTCTATACATTTTGTACAATAGGGACGCGGAAGAGACATACGTCCGCGCCGCGTCTTCGTCTTACGTCTTTTCTGTGTGTCCAGCGCTTTAGGGTTTTTTTTTCCTTTTGAGGTACGGAACCCTAATAAATAAAGCAAGGGGCGTACCTCTTGCTTTATTTTGAACTCAATAGAGTATGATTCCCAGGTCGGGCAGTATTATAGGGATATCTCAGTAGCAGCCCGAGGTCTGGATTTGTTCCCTGTTGATGGGGGCATAAGGTCGCCCCCGTTTACATGGGACTGGACTGGCGGAATGTGGTAACCTACACCTCTGCCTAACCCTTCCCGGATTACAGGTGTGATGTTATGTTTTAAATAAATAAAATAATAGATTAATTCGTCACTTCATTTATTGTAGGTTTTTAACTTGAATCACAGTCTAATGAAATAATTAGTATACATTTAAAGTCGATCCGAGTTGGGTACTTGACATTATTAATAACTTGCTGACCCGATACACGTGTTACTGTCAAAATTTCAATATAGTCTAGAGTTTATACAAAAATCCCATAGGAAAAGGCACTTTCAGTTATTCCCGATTTTTCAATTTTCTGGGGTACTTTCCCAATTTTTTATTTAATAAAAGCCTAAGTCGAACTTTTACAAATATTTTAAAACAAAAAATTGCTTAATCGGTCCAGCCGTTGTCAAGTGATCCGCGTACCAACGAATATATTTATTTCTATAGATAGAAGATTATTATTCTTCTATTGTATGAACAATTTTTCACTTGGAAATGTTCAAATGAAATAAATATGCCATAAGCCTTAGCGAAAATAGTCAAGACCCAACGACTAATATTAATTTATTTTTAATATTTCATAATAATACATTATTCGGATTTATAAACACTTTTCTCTTTTTTTTAAAATAACAACATTTAGTAAACGAAAAATAAAAAAAATATAATAGGCAGACTCGATTTTTAAGGGTGTTTACACACGAGCGGAGAAACGCTGCGTTTTGACGCTCGACGGTCCAGCCGTAGCAGCTAGTGTCTTTAAGCTTCCTTTTTAATACTTGTTTCATATCTAGCGAAGTCATGAAATCTTATAGTAAGTATATGTAGGTAGGTACCATAATCCCATGTAGATTTGATAATATTTTTTTAATAAATACATTAGATATAAAATGGACACTTATTTTGAAAAGATTGGAAGCTCTGATTGGGAATATTGATTATTAAAATATTTTTTTAAGTAACTAAAGCATTTCATTTCAGTTGCTTTTAATAATAAGATAACAATTAGACAAATCATTTTGACGTTTAAGTGTCCCGGGTTGATTGTATTGACATTGACAGATTACTAGAATACGAGAACACATTATAGTAGATTTTCTCAGTACAATGAATTACTACAAATATATAATTTACTTTATTATTTTCACCGATGCCTAATATCAACAGTTATTGGTTGCTATAATATTGAGGCAAGAATTATATATTTATATAACTTAAAAGCCTATTTAAAGCCCCAATTTGGTATAAAAACCAAATATGTTACTAATTACATAATATATTTGTTTATCATTTAAGAACCGGGATAATCATTTCTACATTCGTCTGTAAGTTAGGAGAAGCGTAAAAATGGCCAACCGCAGCGTTCGACGGCGCAGCGTGGAACAGCCCTAATTAAAAACTTAATTATTATCAGGAACATCCAGTTAAGTATACTCGACGCTTTGTGGGTTTTTTTTCCGTTTATCCGGCCTGGAACAATTGCAAAATATTATGTTAGTAGTTGAAAGTATTAATACTAAAACTCAAACTTAAAGCATTTATTTTAATTAACCCTACAACCGAACCCATAAAAAACAACTTAAGTAACAGCACCCAGGTACTGGAGTACCCCAAGTAGATTGTAAGAAATAAAACGTCATTACCACAAAATCTATTAAAATAAACTTATTGTAGATATAGAATTACTTAAGCGGGTTGGTTTGGTAGGACTACTAGCACTTCGCCCTCGAGTTTTTCCGCGTGGATTTCGTATATTCGCCTACAAAGTTCAACACTCTCTTCAGCCCATTTAAAATACAGTGTTTTGATTGACAAATTTTAACAAAATACTGTTATTGTGACTTAATTATAATAGTTAGACAGATATCCTCGCGGACTTTTTTGTGGGTAACGATTCATGTAGTACTTAAATTATTTTATGTAACATCAATATTTTTTGTAGCGCTCGTCAAATAATGACTTTTATAGGCAAATGTTTGATACCTTGGGTTACATTATTGTTGTTTTCATAGGGATCCTTAATTTTTTTTAAATAAAATACAACCAATTTTACTTGCTGATAACATAGCTTTCTGTACGTGAAATAATTTTTAAAATCAGTTAAGTAGTTTTTAAGTTTATCCATTACAAACAAAAATCGAATCATTACTCTTTATAATATTAGTCTAATTCACGGTGTCCGAGATAAACTCAGAAAAGTCACATTGGTACTTGCCCGAATTTGAACTCACAACCTCGAGCACTAGAGGCGACGCCTTAACCACGGTTTAGGCTGTGCGTTGTATGTAAGTGAATGAATGAATGAATGAATTTAAGGTTTTTATTAAGGGTCATCCCCTAAGCTAAGGTAGCCCGCGAAATTCAAATTTCCTTAGGTTTTTTGCAATTTGCAGGTCAGTAACAGGTGGTATGTTGATCTAAATATGATTCGCGGCCATAACAAATATGACTTTACAGAATTAAAATCATTAGAATCAGCATTTCAACACATTCATTGAATTTTGCGGGCAACCTTAGCGCAGACCCCTTCTTTTTCTTTTTTTTTCTGGTTGGTAAGTTATCAAAAAACTTTTCCCGCTCTGGGCGGAGCGGGACCCGGGCCTGGTCCTTATCGGACGGCGAGCTACCCTTAAGAAGAAGATAATACTTGCTTTAGCGGGATAAACGAAAGTTTTAGCGAGTTGCGATCCGAACACGTTGGTTGCGTGGCAAGAGAACTCTCCCATATCGGACCAGCGCAGAGAAGATATCACGAGCTCGCCTGAACGAAGCACCTGCAGAGTAATAGTGGTAATTAATAGGAGATCGGACGGAACGGACTTCTTGGCGGGAAAGTGAAGTGTCATGTTCAGCAGTTTGTTTAATTTTCCAAAATTTGTGTTTAGCCGAATATTAATGTGTAATAATGGTGGATTATTAACCATTAAGTGTTTGTGAACGTGCATTAGTGTAGGCAAATGAAACAAAACAGTGCAACTTCGCTTCAAGCTCTCTCAAGAAGTCCGCGTGAGGTCTCAGTAAAGTGCCACATCTTTACTGAAACTCAAGGGGAGTGGGCGGGGATATCATCATCATGCATTTATAATTCATTTCATCAATATTATACAAGAACTAAAACGTGACATTGGCTAAATGCACAAACCGTGCGAAGCCAGAAGGAAAAAAAAAAAAAAATTGGAGATCGTCTCTTCAGCTTGAAGGATTCGCCAGTAATCGAGGCGAAAGTCTTAGAGAATTATCTGTTTCCTTCGTCTAGATTACTGCTGAAGTTATTTTTATTCTTATTTAAACCATGTAAGTATATCCATAACAGAGAATAGAATAGAATACTCTTTATTATGTACACCATAAAAGTTACAGATATAAATGTTTAAATTAACATACAATATAATATATCTGATTAAGTGTCTCTTCTGACAACACAGGTTCGATGTTAGATGAGATTAAATTGCGCTCTAATTATTAATCTTAGTTTTAGATGTCGTTTCTCTGTAAGTGAATTATGTATGCAATTCTTATCCTACTAATATTATAAACGCGAAAGTTTGTAAGTATGGATAGATGGATGGACCAATTTTGATAAAATTTTGTATCGAGGTAGCTGACACCCTGGATTACTTTTTATCCCTATATTCCCACGGGATCGAGACTTACGCGGGTGAAACCGCGGGGCGCAGCTAGTGAGAAATAAAGTTATTCTTAAACCTATATTAATGAGAAAATTGGTAGGTGTTGATTAAACTCGAGATACCAAGAATCAAGCTCCGTAAAGCTGATATCAGACGCGTTATTCGAGTGAATGGTTCACTGCAGTGCATGTTAATTTTTTGCTTTACACGACACTGACAAAATTACATTCATCTGTTACTTTCCTTTAGTTTTTCGATCATTCGGTAGGCGATTGAAAAATACCAAGGAAAGAAAAGCAGAAATGAACAGGGGGCCTAAAATGGACGCTTTGGCCGAATCATATTATGATCTGCGTACAATTCATACATCCCGCAATTCATTTGTTTGACAGCTGCTATTTGACATTAGACTTCAGTAGAGCAATTCATAATTTGTGGACCATTTTACGAAACTCCATACAAAACTGTCAAACAGATTAATTGCGGGATATGAATTGTACGCAGATCATAGTATGATTCTGCCAAAGCGTCCATTTTAGGCCCCCAGAAAGGGAACCGTCTGTTATAAGCTTTATGGAGTTAGTTAAGTAGAATGTACGGGACTTCCGTTCCGTATAATATAATTTTTAAAAGATTAAAATTATATTATACGGAACGGAAATGTCTAACAGGAAGTGACAGCTTGAGCATGGAATAAGTAAGTACTTCTTAATATCATGGAATTAGTAAGTACTTTATAATAGCATGGAATTAGTAAGTACTATAAAGACTGTATGTAGAGGGAGTAATTTCTGTCGCTGCTCAGTTGTTTATTACCAAGGTGAGATGTCTGTGAACTCACGTTGAAATAATTTCACCAACCTAGTTGTTTTGTTGCATTTCATGTTACATTGCATATATTTGGACAGCATGTTCGTTTTAACGAGTTCCGTGTCACTTAAGGCGTGGACTAACTACGATTTTAAACGCTGCAACTGCACTCACACAACCGCTTGAAATAAGGTTGAAAATTGAATAAACAATTGTGTTGACGATGTGACTAAGCTGCGAATTGGCATTTATTTTACGGGTTTTATTTAGATTATTCGGAAAATACACATTATATTAAATAATTGTCCGGTTAAAGTTTTAAAACAAAGCTAATGCAATTAGAATCCTTAAAAAAAAATTGTTTTCGCTGAAAGTACAGAGATATTCGACGCCAAAGTTTATTTTTGTGAAGTAACTTCACAATTTTTTATTGCGAACATCAAACTATATTTTACTATTCTATTCGGTTAAAATTTTTCTATAAACCCTTTTCTGTCCACTGTATTTTTTGCGTCGGATATTTTCATTTCGTTACGTCATACTCGACTATCTAAGAAACCAGTTTTTGTGAATATTGAGGTAACACCGCGCCTTAATGTGTACCCACCATTAGATTAGAGATAAATATTGTTTTTTATCCTACCTTCATCCGACTCTCCTTCCTAATAACGGCGCCATTGTTATCCTTCCAGGTGACATGCGGTTTGGGGTGTCCCTTGACCCGGCACGGCAGTACGATGTTGTTGCCTATCGTGTCCACGTACATCTCATACGTCACCACTATATGAGGTTCTAAGGGATAAAGCTTGGCGCGCTCCGATAGTACTGTGCTGCCATCTGTGGGGGAGAAGGGGAGTTAAAGTTTTGGTCACATGGAAAAGTCGTAGCTACATATCATAACAGAAAACGAAGTTGGTTCCGGTCTTTCTTCTCAGAGTAGTCGGATAGGAAACACCAAGCTCCTAAACCTTAAACCTTTTTTACAGTCCGTTCAACCGATTTTGACTTCTATTCCGTAGGCATAAAGATTGAGAAGAGGCGGCAAGAAACTCCACGGTTACTCAAAAATGGCTTTTACAATGTTTTCAAATTACAGTGTTAATAAGTATGAGAGGACAGCTTAAGCCCGTCAAAAGTACCAGGGGGCCTAAAATGGACGCTTTGACATCATAATATGATCTTCTTACAATTCATATCCAGAAATTCATCTGTTTTACAGTTTTGTAAAATGGTCCACAAATTATGAATTGCTTGAAGTCTAATGTCAAATAGCAGCTGTCAAACAAATGAATTGCGGGATATGAATTGTACGCAGATCATATTATGATTCTGCCAAAGCGTCCATTTTAGGCCCCCAGGTACTTAACAAAATAGAAAATGGTCTACAGATCTAGTCTATTATGCCTACAACGTCCTCACATTAACAAAAAAAAAATAAAAAACCGGCCAAGTGCGAGTCAGGCTCGCGCACGAAGGGTTCCGTACCATTATCTACTCGTATAAAAACGGCAAAAAAATCACGTTTGTTGTATGGGAGCCTCCTTAAATATTTGTTTTATTTTAATTTCATTTAATATTTTTAAAGTTAATATATAACTAAATATTCTGTGAATATTTCAAGCGTCTACCTGTTGCCGTTATCAATATCGAGCAAAAACGAGCAAAAAAATCACGTTTGTGGTATGGAAGCCCTCTTATATATTTATTTTATTCTGTTTTTTAGTATTTGTTGTTATAGCGGCAACTGAAATACATAATCTGTGAAAATTTCAACTGTGAAGCTGAAGTGGCAATTTGCCGGCCATATTAGTCGTAGAATCGATGACCTTTGGGGTAGACGTGTTCTTGAGTGGAGACCGCGAAACGGCATGCGTAAGGTAGGACGCCCTCAGGCTAGGTGGAGTGACGATCTTCGCAGGGTGGCTGGTGGCAGTTCGATGAGAGTTGCATGCAATTGGAGAGGCCTATGGCCAGCTGTGGACTGCTATAAGTTGATGATTCTGAGAAGCCTTAGGGGATGAGTTTAAAAAATAAATACCGGTCATGTGCGAGTCGGACTCGCGCACGAAGGGTTTCGTAACATTATCTATAAAAATGGAAAAAAAAATCACGTTTGTTGTGTGGGAGTCCCCTTAAATATTTATTTTATTCTGTTTTTTAGTATTTGTTGTTATAGCGGCAACTGAAATACATAATCTGTGAAAATTTCAACTGTGTAACTATCACTGTTCATGAGATACAGCCTGGTGACAGATGAACAGACGGACAGACAGACAGACGGACAAACGGCGGAGCCTTAGTAAGAGGGTTCCCGTTTTACCTCTTTGGGTACGGAACCCTAAAAACGATATAAAATATGATTAAAATAATACTGTAGGTATAATAATGTCAAATAAGAAAAACATTGTCAGTGAAGTTTGTAAAAACAGATAAAATAAAAGAAAAAAAAATACATCGTAATTTGGGAGCTGTTAATAGAAATTTACAAATAATTTCCGTTCTCACCTGTACTATAAACAACGGTGGTCACCCTGGCCGTCTTGGAGCCAGCACTGACCAGGCACGTGTACACGTCGTGGCCCATCGTCCTCGTTACCAGCAGGGTCGAGATGACCCGCGCAAGAGAACTCGGGTTGCTGTCTATTAGCTCATTTGATTCGACGTCGTACTGTAAAAGACAAGTTTGGTGTTACTTTTGCTAGTAGAGAAAACGTACTGCTTTCACCTGCTTGCTTACAATTTAAGACTTATATTATACTAGCTTTTGCCCGCCGCTCCGCCCGTGCGGTGTCCGGAAATTCCCATTTCAGACACGGACCAACATGGTTCCTCACATGATCTGACCAAGATTATTCTGGGGGCCTATTAGGACGCTTTGGGCGAATAATTATTATGATAGAATAGTATAGAATAGAATACTCTTTATTATGTACACCATAAAATTTACAGATATAAATGTTTAAATTTTACATAGGGTAGGGTAGGGTAGGGTGACACAATGGGCGGCCTTATCGCTAAAAGCGATCTTTTACAGACAACCTTTGGATGGATTTAAGGATCTGCGTACAATTCATATCCCGCAACTCATCAGGGGTCCTAAAATGGACGCTTTGGCAGAATCATAATAAGATATGCGTACAATTCATACATCCCGCAATTCATCTGTTTGACAGCTGCTATTTGACATTAGACTTCATTAAAGCAATTCATAATTTGTGGACAATTTTACCAAAGATCCATTTTAGGCCCCCAGGACTTTAAAATGGACTTTGAACCCTGAGTTTGTTTCGTCATTTCTTCTCAGGGGTAGTCAGATATGAAATATCGACTCCATGTAGCTTCTTTTTTAACCGACTTCATAAAAAGGAGGAGGTTCTCAAGTCGTGTGTTACTTCCGAAATTAAATTAAATATAATAAGTATTAAATGTGGGTATACTACAGGTTCACCTCTGCCCAACCCTTCGAGGAAACAAGGCGTGATTATATTTTGTGCTTCCGAAATTAAAGTTATTTTTCACTTTTTTGTGTTTTTGTTGGAAGTCGATTGATTTTTTTGTAAAAAAGTTTTTTAACAGTATAATTTATTATTTTTATGACATTTATTTTACCTTTTTTTTTGTAATATGACGTCTATACGTGATTCCAACATCCTATTACAGAATATACAATTTCATTTCATTTCTGTGTGCCAAAATTCATCCAAAGCCCCGTTCTGTCGTTTTTGCATGAATGACCAGACTCAGGACCAACCTACCTCAGACACCTCGCATTTTACTAACCAGTGCCTGATGATGTTGATTTATATCAAGATTGATGATTACTATACTCTACTACTTTATTTCTACTCGCTACTAGATGGCGGCACATTCATAATCATCATAGTTAGGGTTGCCAGGTCTAAAACCGAAAAGCCGGACAGACCAGCCATTTTATCCGGACATTTGGGTAAAAAGGCCCACCCTTAATTTTTTGGTCTTACGGTGAGTTGCACGAAACTAACATTAGTTTAACGGAGACTTAAAATTGATGTTGTCACTTTCTTTTTGATACAAAATGTAAGGGATGGCATGAATTTAAAGTCTCCGTTAAACTAATGTTAGTTTCATGTAACTCAACGTTAATAGGACACGATAAATGTGTTTTAAACTAAAACAAGTATTTACTATAAAATCTTCTTAAATTCTAATGAAACAACAATAAAATTGAATGAATCGGTCTTCTATATTATTAAAACGGAAACCAACACAACATGACATATGTAAAATAAATGGTCATATTTGAAAAGCCTAACAAAAGCCGGACAGGCCGTACACCGTCTAATTTGGCCCAACACGCAACCAAAAAGCCTGACTGTGTCTGGCTATAACCGGAGGACGCCTGGCAATGCTGATCATAGTAATCATAAATCTTGATTTTTAGCGGAGGTGTATAGTACCACATTTAGCCATTATGTGTTCAAGAATAAATGATGTCTCTCACACGATCTGACCAAAATAATGTCTGGACTTTTTCTCACCTCATAAACCGGGGCATCGTTCTTAAACCAGTGTATAGATGGCGCTGGCGCGCCGACCGCGTCGCACGTTAGTTCGAGCACTTCACCACTGTTGTGTCCGTACGTCGCTAGAGGGCGTTGTGTTATCGTGAGGAAGCGACGGGCTCCGGACTGCTGTTTTGTTGGGGCTACTGTAATTGAAAACGTTAAGATCAGTTATATGTAGTTATATTACCTTCTGCATTCACTTATATTAACAAACTAACATAACATAAACTAACATGTCGTGTGTAATTATTATACACTCACATTTCGTCCCAACACTCATAGCCGGGCACAAGTCCATAAACTGGGCTGCTACTCAAAAATTCCAGATGGAAAAACCAATATCACTTTGCCTGACCCGCGAATCGCTAGACGGTAGAGAATATAACAAATAAGTGAATTGACTAACAGCAAATAATTAATTATAATAATGTTATCTAAGCATTTTCAAAAGCGCTAAAGAATCAAATTAAATAATGGCAATATTAAAAAGGATGGTGAAAATTTTAACTCTTGCTGCTACTCGACAACAGATGGCGTTACCAATACCGAGTAAGAAAGTGGAAAAAGATTCTTGAATTTAGTTTTCTATTGTAGTAAATCAATTTTGATGCCCTATGATTATTTCCTTCCTTTTTTATATACTTATACATATTATTATTTTAAGTCTATTAGTTTTAGAGCCTATTTTTTTAGTTTTAAAGTCTATTAAATATTTTAGAAATTAACTCATAATATTGTACAATTAATTTTGGGGTTGAGGGAAATCATTGTCAGTGGAACATTCCTTAAAACGAAAGCTCCAGGTTAGCCAGCGAAATTACGGTCGCCAATCATATTTTGATCAACATACAATCTGACGCTGCAAATTGCAAAAACCGTACGAAAATTTGAATTTTGCGGGCTGCCTCAGCTACATTAGCCACATCTTGCTGGGTCAATCAAATTAAGCCCCCCAAAATGGCCCCTTTGGCCTCGCACAAGTCTTTTTTTTCGTTTCCATTTGTTTTTAACTACTTAAGTCACATCTTCCTTTTAAGTCTTATTTGTTCCGTTTTTATTGTTTGTATTTCCTTTGCGTGTCCCTTAAAAAGTATTTTTCTTTCTGTTTAACTCTAACTCCTGGAAACTTCCCCTATTTAAAAACAAGTATGTAAAAGAACTCACCATTATGTTCAATATTATTATCTGAGTGAGATAAAAGTTTCATGTGTTTGTTGACATTCGCCGATCGCCCGCAGCCAAGCAGAGCCGTCGTCGCAAACAGCAGTACCAGATACATGTTTATGTTAATAAATTACTATATATTACTGCAGAGATTCAAGGAAAGGAGTTATCTGAAACAATTGAAAAATACATGCTAAGACAATATTTTATGAGATGAACCACACGCCAGCCCCACACACCACCACACACATCACCTACATTCTAGCAAATAAATAATTTTCTCAAACATGCATGGTAATATTGTCATTATTTTCGTAAAAAGAACACCCCAAGTATCGAATTTACGGTCAAAGAAAATCAAATCCATTGCAGGAGCGTTTTTAGGGTTCCGTAGTAAACAAGGAACCCTTATAGTTTCGCCATGTCCGTCTGTCTGTCTGTCTGTCTATCTGTCTGTCTGTCTGTCTGTCTGTCTGTCTGTCTGTCTGTCTGTCTGTCCGTCCGTCCGTCTGTCCCCGGCTTAGCTCAGAGACGCTAAGTCCTAGAAAGCTGTAATTTGGTATGGGTATACATACTAATCACGCCGAAAAAGGTGTAAAATAAAACCATGCAAAACATTTTTTTTTAGGGTACCTCCCTTGCACGTAAAACGGGGATGATATTTTTTTTCTCGTCTAATAAATGGTGTGGGGTATCGTTGGATAGGCCGTTCAAAAATATTGTGGGTCTGCTAAAAACATTTTTCAATTCAGAGATCCGTTTCCGTAATATTAAGCTTTAAAGTGCGATTTTTTGTTAGTCAAGTGTCCCCCCCCCCTGCCAGCTAAATGGTTGGTTTTGGATATGTGAAAAAAATCATGGCAGTAGTATATATAACGAAATTAAAAGGAAAACTATCACAGCTAAGTAGGGTTTACCAGTTAACGAGCAATCATCGACCAACTTAAATTTGCAGTTGAAGAATTGACCGTAACGTATAAAGATGTATCGGAGAGAATGTTTTTCAACTACAATGTTAAGTTTGTTTTTGGGATGAATTCATCCTAACTACGGAACCCTTCATTGTGCGTGGTCCGACACGTACTTGGCCGGTTTTTTGAATATGGAACATTCAACGCTCCAGCAATTTTGTATGAAACGGCGTGCTGGGGTTATTAAATACTCTTTTACTCCGAAACATGGTAACCAAGGTAATAACTTATCAAAAGTTTTATTTAAATTTCGAACAAGCTCGCAAATAGAAAGCTGTTTAATGAAAAAAAAACAAATAAACACATTGGCGCGTGAAAAGATATCGTTGTTCGTCATTGAGTCTGGAATTTATAAATAATTTACTTTCCCTGCATTCTTTTGAGAAAAGCACTATAAATGCCTCGGCGGAAATGGCAATTGCCTGTCTCGTATTAGTGAAGTCCTCGCCTAAACTCATACTGGACCTGCAATTGCCTATTTCACGGCCTTTGCAATAATGTACTACTGATTTGATTTGATATTTGAACATAAATTATTAAAAGATATTGGAAGAACAAAGGTCTAAATATTGCTATTTACGACTTGCTTAGTATAATAATGGGAAATGTTGATAAAAAATTGCCAATTTGCGCAATCCATACATACCGATATGACAAAAGCTTTTGATTGACATCCATCACGGAAGAGGAAACGTCCTTAATCTTATTAAATCATATTTAAGTGACCGTAAACCATATACTTTTGACAATTTTATTTTGACAAACCTAATTATGACATTGTTTCGATTTATTTAATTTTATTCCTTTTGTTTTGTGGATTAATGTTAAATTATAATTATGAATGTACCATGTCAAAGTCAAAATCAAATTATTTATTTCAAATAGGCACTTTTGAACGTCAAATTTACAAAAAAATTGATTCTAGTCGCCCCTTACAAAAGGTAGTTCGTGTGGAGAAAGATGGGCAAAAATCCCCACCGTTACTTTTTTTAAATGTTTCACAATATTTTGTGTAGGTACATTATTTTTATGCCATCAAAAACATATAAATTGTAAAAAAAAAACAAGTCTCTCAACTCAGTTCTTCTATCGATAAAAGTTGTGAGATCCGTAATACCAAGTCGGTCAATCAATTTATTCAGTCCCTACTTAAGGACCCTTCTGTCTTAAGTTATTACGTAATTAGCTAACCTAACAACATCTTACAGTGACCATAACAATATCAATATTAAAAATCTTGTATGTTTTAAATAAATAGATTGACTTGGCAATCGCATTGAATAATCTATCATCCATCTGTATTTTAAAATACATAGTTTTAAAATTATTTAAGAAAATAGATGAAAATGACCACCCCCCCTCATCTCCGAAACTACTGAACCTAAAATGTTGATGAAAATAAAGAAAATAGTAGATTACAGGAAAACCTATGAGAAGTCTGTGATCTTAAAATAACACGGTAAATCACTCAATATTATGCGTACAAACTTACATTTACAGTTGGAATGTATGGGGATCATGTTTTTCAACTACAATGTTAAGTTCGCTCTTAGGATAACTTAATCCCCACTACGGAACCCTTCATTGTGCGTGGTCCGACACGTACTTAGCCGATTTTTAAAACATAGAATGCTACAAATATCTGTTGGCGCCTGAATGACATTGACAGAGTTGGTAAACGTTTGCGAAATTGTCACAAAAATTATATTCACAAAACGAGATGGCGGCGTTAATTCCAAAAAACATTATTTTATTTATTTAACAGTTTATTTACACACATATAAACAGACAAGAAGAAAGGAACAAAAAAATACGTTCAAAGGTGATGCTTATTTCTAAAGAAATCTCTTCCAGCATACCTGCGACAGGAAAGTAGACGAAGAGATGTAGACAACGTGTGTTGTCGTGTGTAGAAGAGAAAACATAATAGATAAAATCAAAATAAAAACGTACTAATATTATTACTATACTAATCACTAATTTAAATATTGTTATTTTATGTATTTTGTTTTCTCTTCTACTCTAACACACGTTGTCTACATCTCTTCGTCTACTTTCCTATCGCAGGTATGCTGGAAGAGATTTCTTTAGAAATAAGCATCACCTTTGTACGTATTTGTTTGTCCTTTTCTTCTTGTCTGTTTATAAATGTGTAAGTATACATTAACTGTGAAATAAATAAATAAGGTATTTTGGAATTAACGCCGCCATCTTGTTTTGTGAATACAACTTTTGTGACAATTTCGCAAGCGTTTACCAACTCTGTCAATGACATTCAGGCACCAACAGATATTTGTAGCACACTGTTTTAAATACCTTACCACAAAGTAAATTGCAAACAATAATCTTATTAAGACTTCGGTATTGCTCTTTCAAAAGCAAGACGTTTTATCTTATCTTTGAACACACGGAAATCGTTGCAACAGTTACGGAGATATTGCCGCAAATAGTGTAGTGAGAATTTGGGATGCATTTCATTACAAAAAGAGTCATAAGTAAGTAAATCATAAGTAATTTATTTCATAACAATATGACAAGTACGTTGTGTTGAAATATTAAAAAAAAATATTATATATTTACACACATTTGATTATACATTGCAATTAAAATAAAATTCGTTAAATAGATTAGAAAGGTCGATTAAGAATTCAAGTAATAGATCTAATAATAATAAATGTCAAAGTTGTAAAATGAATCATAAGTTACAATGTCATAATTATGTCATCCAAAAGTACAGTGAGTCGTACTTCAAAAAATATGACACGTAAAAAAGTTATAAAGTGTCCTTTGAAAAGAATTTTTATGTCCATCCGGCTAGCAACCGCTTTTGAGTCCCAAATTAGGGTGGGCTGCACAATTGATGTCCGCGCAACTTTTTTTTGCGATACACTTTGTATTTGTTTTGCGTTGATGGTATTTCTTACGGTAAATATGTTGGGTACTCGTCTGGTTAAATATTGACTTTTATGTAAATATTAGGAAGGCAAAATTTTAAAAAGCCGATTGCCGAGCCATTGTTGATGTAATAGACAAGAATCCAAGTGAATCTTTTATGTCTCAAGTCTTTCTAACGCTTTTTTTTATTTAAGATGGCTTTGCTCTTGACCTTAGTCTAGGGCAGAGGTGGCAGAGACAAAGTCGACGATGGAGTGAGCTTACCCAGAAGAAGCGTGTTCACTCTAACTTTGAAGAGATTAGGGTTGTATGCGTTCGGAAACACAGACGCAGGTAGTTCCACTCTTTTGCTGTGCGCATTATAAAAGACATTTGGAAACGAACTTAGTGCAAAATGGTGGAATAGCAACAAGGAAGGGATGGTAACCTGCATTGCGTCTAGATGTCCGATAATAGAAGGAGGCCGGTGAAATGAGGTCGTGGAGTTCTTGGGCACACTCACCGAAGTACAATCTGTTTCCAATCTTCATAGCCTTTTATTCAAACATTTTGTATTTTTCTAGATTTGCGAATAACCAACATGGTTCACTATTTGCCTTTTGAAGCAACAGGCAATATGACAGCCATGTCCGATCTAGTTTAACGCCAGACTTAGAAACAATATAAGAATATTTTTCCAAGAAAGATCTATTGGCCCTTATCAGTAACATAATGGCAAAGATATAATATTTTTCACACCAAATACATAATTCACCCTGTTTTTGCTCGTACCTGGTGGGGTTGTTCTGGATCTGAATATTCAGTGTTGTCAGGCTCTGATATTCTAGCACTTTCAGTTACGTCCATTTCTTCACTGTTCATTCGACTTTTCGTCAATAAAATCCTTGTTCTTATAATATACATAAAGAAGATATATTATATAAGTTATTCTTATATATAACTTCTTTAGTCACGCTTGACATGGGGAGTAAGCTGGTGAATGCATGATGAGAGCGTTACGGAAGTATAATTAGTATGACTATTTGTAAGTTTTACTTCAGTCGTGTGGTCTAAAGCACACTCGTATTTTTTTTTTGTTCAGACTCCTTTCTATTACGTTTTTCACTCCCACTTAGATACTTTCTACAACTAGACATATTGATACACAATTAACTATGCTAACGAAAACTACGACGATATCGAAAAAAAAAACAATATCGCAAACAAACATAACATTCAAATTATGAAAAGCCGGGACTCGCTAGACTGCGGCATGAAAGAAGGCCTTTCTTACTTTCTAAAAAACAGAAAGCGGGGATTCCCCGAGCACCACTAGCCGGCGCTACCAACGTGTGGCAATAAAATAAACTTAACGCACATCCACGTTCTAAAACTGAGTGATAATTATATTTTTGAAGTGAAACATCTATAGGCGCACGTAAAACCGATTGCTGGTGGGGCGACGCATGCCGCGTGGCGATCGGCCACTATACACTTATACAGTCTATTATGTAGTAGTGTGTAAATGTGTATGTAGTGCAATGTTTCACATCTGCCAGTCGTCCCGTGATGGCTCAATTTTATTCTTACAAATGTGTTCAAATCTTGATATTTTTTTTGTATAATTCTTGTATGTTCTTAGTTAGGTTCCTCCTGTGCTTACGTCCTCTCTGGTTGAGGGCCCGTAGCATTTTGCCCACACTGCCACCATATTGTTACGTCACCTTTTAAACTTTAAACTTCCATTTGGCACGGTCATCGGATAAGCGAAAATCATACACTCAGGAATATTAAAGTTTTAGACATTTTGCTTAAAAGTCAGTGGGTTTTCCGTGTTTTATCTGTCATTAATTTATGGAACTCGTGACCAGTTGGTTAACACGCACCCATCAATATTGTTTTTTTTTCAGTATTTTTATTCTCTATAATTTACAAACTCACTTTTGCAATTAATTTTTACTATGTTATACACAGACTTTAAACAAGGATTTTGTAATATCTTAATTTAAAAGACTGTCCTTGGGGCTTCTTGTCCGTTCTTCTCCATAGAGATCTACGTGTTTGAATGGGCAACTAGCCTCAACTTTCTGACTCCTTGACAATTCAAAAGTGCATGTGAATGATTTCATTGAAATAAATGCTTTCCGCCTTATTACAAAACAAGATTTATATTTTGACATGGCTTAAACCATGAAGCCAGTTTTTGTAATAAGAACGTAACAGTGATTGAAATACCGTTCTTTATACAAAACTGAAAACTTAGTTCGGTACTAAGTTGTAGTTGTGTGTTGTTGGAACTTTACCATAGTCGGAATAAAGTTCGAAATTCAATAATGGCTCCATGTTTTAAACCTTGGTCTGAAGATAAACCTTGTTTTGTAATAAGGGGGTTTGAGTTTGAGTTTCAAGTTGGTTGCGCATAATTGGTGAGCTCACCCTGCTAACACATTAACTGCTTCTTTATCGCAATCGGCACGTGTTGCGGCAGGAAGTAAAGATTGGTATTAATAGTTGGAGATAACTTTGGTTACACTAATGACCGTCACCGAATTTTTGTTAGTTAGGTGGGTAGATACTTTGAGATTTTTAAAACCAGCTATAAAATATCATACTTAAGACGCAGATATATGCCAGTGACCTTGAGTGGTTAGCTTGCGTGTTCTGTACTGAGCTCACGCAACGCGTCGTACGTTCAGCCAGTAATAGGAGTCGCCCATCAAGGAGCGCTGTCCCCAATTTGACGCATTATTCATTTATTATACACAAAACAAAAGGTATTTTTATAAAACGCGTATATTAAAATAATTAGTGGAGGTTTCAGAAAAATACGCTTGGTAGATTTTGCGCCATTCTCAGTTTTTTATCCACGTTAGACATAAATTTACAAATTAATTTCACTATGTAATATAAACATAATCTAAAATATTCACATATTAAGTTATTGAGAAAATGCTCTAATTTATCATATATTTTTTTCAAATCATTAACACTACTCGTTTAGACGTGATCTTCAGTATAAAATCATTAAAATTCGATTATCATCCTCTTAAGGCCATTTTTATTATATAATTTTTGTTTTAATCTTAACGGTGAAGCTCGGCCTTAATCTCACCTGATAGTAAGTGATAATCAGGCCGAAATTGGAAGCGAGCTTCACACGGAATCTTCAACAACAGAGGAACTGGCTATCTTACCTCTAACTACCGAAAAACAACAATGCTGTTTTGCCCACGCTGGGAATCTAACCACCTTTCGATCTGAGACAGGTGGTCTTACCACTTGACATAAAAAAAATCGCAAAATTAATGTGACATTTAGTCAAGCGCGCTTAAACTACTGCGATTGGCTGTTGATAAATTATTCAACCAATTATCAAAATTATCAAACCCGCAGTTTTCGGGCGTGTGCTTGACAATTTGTCACAATAATTTTGCGATAATTATGTATCGTTCGAGAAACTGGCCTTTAATATGATTGATTTGCTTAAATCATAGGTCCAAAGAAATCAGTCTGCTCAGATGGTATAATAACTGTAGAACTACCGAACGCAGCTTACAAGACTACGCGAGTCTTGTAGCGAACTTACTGAAAAATCTCAAACTTCATATCGTCAAAAAATAGACATTTATTCATATTAAAAATATTCCTGGGAGCCTAAAATGGACGCTTTGGCAGAATCATAATAATTATTGCGTACAATTCATACATCCCGCAATTCATCTGTTTGACAGCTGCTATTTGACATTAGACTTCACTATAGCAATTTATAATTTGTGGACCATTTTACGAAATTCCATACAAAACTGTCAAACAGATGAATTGTGGGATATGAATTGTACGCAGATCATGTTATGATTCTGCCAAAGCGTCCATTTTAGCCCCTCCCTGTTCTCTTTACGAAACACCTGAATTTAGTGAAATAATGTACGTAAAATAAATCATAGCGAACTGGGTGGGCATTAGAAAGTGACAGAGTCAATTACTCCACATGCGAAAAAAGAGAGCGCTACAAAGCGCTGGAACCAAAATAAAACAACGCAAGAGCGCCAAACCAAATCAAAATTGTTTATAATAAAAATATTTTCAGCCAGAGTTTTCAACATTTTGAATGCAATTTTGCAATGAAATTACTTAGGATTTTAAAATTACAGAAAAAAATATATAAAAGTAGAGGTCTTTTCGGAATTAAATTCTATCGAGGGAAAACCCAATTACGTTTTCCTTCAGTCAGAGTATTAGTCAAATAGTCAATAAACTTATATCCAAAAATTGTATCATATAATTATGCAAATATAATAGTTTAATGTCTTTGGCTGTAATAGTGAAACAAATAGTTACGAAAATGCCCCCGATTTATTTTGGTATCGCCTAAACTCTTCGACGAAAGGAAATCATTTTCCTAAATAGTTCATTTCCCGAAGGAATGAGGAAAATATCGCGAGGAAAGTCACGATATTTTCCTCACTCCTTCGAGTGATGAGAATATTTAATTCCGGAATAACGAATCCTAACTAACTATAAAATTAGGGCAGTACTATTGTAATTTATTGACTCATCTGTTGAATGGAATGTCGTTAGCCCCCCAAGTCACGTAGAACAGATAAAATGGCAATATGTATAGAATTTTAATGGTTGTACAATTACATAATTATAATTAAGTGAGTGATAACATGGTGAATCATGGGTTTGTCACTGAATTGTCAACGTCATATACTTGACGTGTTCTTTATCTAGCGAGTTCTGACCAGTTTACGGACAAGTAGAAACATGCAGTCAGCCTCAAAAATATGTATACATCGATCATAATCTTATTCATTTAAAGGCTTCTACATACCAGCGCGACTTGTCGCGCGACGCGACACGGCACAAAGGCCCCGCGTGTCGCGGGACGAGCGGTGCCTTTGTGTCGTGTCCCGTCGCGCGACAAGTCGCCCCGGTATGTAGAAGCCTTAATGCGACGATAACCGACTTTTAATGATTTTATACTGAAGATCACGTCTAAACGAGTAGTGTTAATGATTTGAAAAAAAAAATATGTTAAATTAGACTATTAGAGCATTTTTTCAATAACTTAATATGTGAATATTTTAGATTATGTTTATATTACATAGTGAAATTAATTTGTAAAATTATGTCTAACGCGGATAAAAAACTGAGAATGGCGCAAAATCTACCAATCGTATTTTTCTGAAACCTTCACCAATTTAAAGATAATTTAATTATTGATCTTTTAGTATACGCGTTTTATTAAAATAGGTACCTTTTGTTTTGTGAAATAAATTAATAATATGTCAAATTGGGGATAGCGCTCCTTGATGGGCGAGTCCTATTACTGGCTGAACATACGACGCGTTTCGTAAGCTCAGTACAGAACACGCAATCTAAACACTCAAGGTTACTGGCATATATCTGCGTCTAAAGGAGTTATCTAGATATTTTAAATAACGAAGTACGTAAATACACACTGATTTCAGCTTTGAAATACACAAAGATTTTCCACGATTTTCTCAGAAAATAAAGCTTTTCCCACACAGTAATATTTTGAAATATGAAATGAAATTGTTTATTATGTAAATAGGATAAATCGGAATCACTTTTACACGTCATATTAAAAATTAAGAAATAAGCTAGTTGGAGTCGACATTTCCTATCTTTATAAAAAACCGGCCAAGTGCGAGTTGGACTCGCACACGAAGGGTTCCGTACCATTATCTATAAAAACGGCAAGAACACGTTTGTTGTGTGGGTAAAAATTAATAACTCAATTAAAATAAAACAAATATAATTATAAATATATTATTATATATAATTATTATTTTTTTAAATGAATATATAACTAAATATTCTGTGAACATTTCAAGCGTCTACCTGTTGCCGTTATCAATATCGAGCAAAAACGAACAAAAATACCATTTTTCGATTCAGGGATCCATTGGCGTAATATTGAGCTTTAAAGTGCAAACTTTTGTTAGTCAAGTGTGTCCCCCCCCCCTGCCAGCTAAACGATTGTTAGAGCGATAAGTCCCCTCTTTGAGGAGTGGCTAGAGAGGCGCCACGGCGTCCTCACCTTCCGCCTGACGCAGGTCCTCACCGGACACGGTTGTTTCGGGAGGTTCCTGTTCAGGATAAAGCGGGTGTCACCACTGTGTGGATCGCCCGGAGGACACAGTGGAGCATACGGTGGAGGTCTGCCCGGCTTGGGCGGAGCACCACCGTGTCCTCACGGAGGCGATCGGCGGCGGCAATCTCTCGCGTCCGGCCCTGGTTCAGGCCATGGTTCGGAGCGAGAGTGCATGGGAGGCCGTCACCTCCTTCTGCGAAGCAGTAATGCTCGCGAAGGAGGAGGCGGAACGCGTGAGGGTAAGGCAGGGTTCGCGCCCTCACGCCCTTAGCCGCCGCAGGAGACGCCCCGGGCGTCGGGAGTCACAAGCTGATTTCCGGCCACCGTAGGCGCGGGCCTGCGGACGGTGAGCGATGGGTAGCTCGCCGTCCGATAAGGACCAGGCCCGGGTCGACGGCGCGTTGTGGTTCACGCGCGCCTCAAAGAGATGTCAGCACCAACTGACGGGGTCCGTTAGGGTCAATGCCTGCCGGGGTTGCGAGTTTGTCCGAAAGGGATATCGTGGCCCCGGCACACAGGCAACGGAAGGAACACGGGTGGGTTTTAGTCAGTAAAAGTCTGACACGCCCTCCCACTCAGCCCAGAGCGGGAGAAGTTATTTGATAATTTCCCACCGAAAAAAAAAAAAAAAAAAGGGTTCCGTACCCAAAGGGTAAAACGGGAACCCTATTACTATGGCTCCGCCGTCTGTCACCAGGCTGTATCTCATGAACCGTGATAGCTAGACAGTTGAAATTTTCACAGATGATGTATTTCTGTTGCCGCTATAACAAAAAATACAAAAAAATATATTTAAGGGGGCTCCCACACAACAAACGTGGTTTTTTTGCTCGTTTGTGCTTTATATTGGTAACGGCAACAGGTAGACGCTTGAAATATTCACAGATTATTTAGTTATATATTCACTTTAAAAATGAATAATTTAATTAAAATAAAACAAATATTTAAGGGGGGCTCCCATACAACAACAGTGATTTTTTTGCCATTTTTATAGATAATGGTACGGAACTCTTCATGCGCGAGTCCGACTCGCACTTGTCCGGTTTTTTTTGGATATGTGAAAAACAGTAGAGTGACAGTTAGTTTCAATCTCAGTGAAGTTGCAATTTATTGGGAACTAGCTGCGCCCCGCGGTTTCACACGAATAAGTCTCGATCCCATATGAATAACGAGATAAAAGTATTCTAAGTTCTCTTCCAGGTCATGGTCTACCCATGTGCCAAATTTCATTTAAATCCGTTCAGCCGTTTTAGCGTAAAACCGTAACAAAAAAATAAACAAACAAACTCACTTTTGCATTTATAATATATTAGTTAGGTGTCAAAAATGGTAAAGATATTATGAATTAAGTTAACATTTTAACTTAATCAATGTAACGGCTAGAAAAGTATGTACAAGCATATTTTTTGTCAAATAATAATTATGTTTCTTAAACACTTCAAGACGCTGATTGACGGCTTTTCGGTTTTACTCAATAAATCGAAGCTTTTATAAACTCCGTCACTGATATTAAATTTTTATATTAGTATAATATTATGTACAATTATGTTTTCAACTTTACCGCTACAGGTTAAGGTTCAAGGTTGATTGGGAAAACCGTCAACAAGTCGAAGCTTTTAAACTCCGTCACTGATAAGATATTTTTATATTAGTAATATTATGTACAATTATGTTTTCAACTTTACCGCTACAGCTTAAGGTTCAAGGTTGATTGGGAAAATTTGACAATTTCGGGTAACTTGACCTGCTGGCGTTTCTACCATGGTACTACACAGGTAAAATCTTTGACAAAATATTGTTAAGAACTTAGGTTTGTTTTGGTAAAACAATAATTGAATTGCTCTAAATGTCTAAATAAATAAAAGATTTGAAATATTTAGCAATTGCATAAGTTATTGAAATTTCGTAAGTAAAAACTTTTACAAACAAACATAAAATGATCTTTATAAATGTTTTTCCAATAAAACTTTCAAAAAAATCACAAAAAGCTGCACTCAAATTGATCTCAAAATAAAAATGAAAAAAATACCTGTCAAAACTCCCGCCACGCAATATCCGTCAAAAATCTCACACTTTAAAAAAATTCAATTTAAAAAAATTAAGTAAAAAAGCCACGATCACAGCCGAAATAAAAAACAAAAAATCTGTTCTGATTTTGAATTCGAATCACAATATCGTTCTGGTCCACGAGCCTACCCGTCTTTTCACATGAGACCATCGGTCGAAATGATCGGAGAATGAAAACTGTTATTAGTGAACAGAAACTTATATAGGCGTTTGCGGCAACGCAACTGAACAGCGGCGCCATGAAAATTTAAAATCGTACTCACATTGACTTTGTAATGAACAAAGAAAGTTCGATACGATGTATTTTCAGGATTTACATGCCGTCTCCTTTGCCCGCCATTTTTTTTACAAATGTAAGTTGTAATTATGCAACTTCTCTTTCCAGATTTTTTTTTAAGAATGCTTGACATAAAACCAGAAAAATAAACCGTTTTGAGAAGTGCAACAAAAAAAAACAGCAATTTTTTGTACTTCATCTAATTACGTAATTATATTTCGTGACAATAGATTATCCAATACGTTATACATAATACGGTAGTAAATGTGATTGCATCACATAAAAACGGTAAAACATTTAAGGAAACCTATTCTTAGTAAATTATGTTCAGTTTACATTAGATTATGAGATATTTGTTTTGCATAAAAATGAAAAATGTAATGCAATAGTCTTGCGTAAACGCATCATTAATTTCACAAAACAAGATTATTTTGCTACCCATAGATTCCTTAAATTTTGTCAGTTGAATTTACAATAAAGGTATGTTTCTCTGAGTCCGGAGCCCTATCTACCAGATAAGTACAAAAATGAAACAAATTTTATAATAAATCATTTACCAGCACGCGTAGCATGACTACCATAGAAACGAGTATTGTCGACGGAAGAATAGACAAAACGACAGATTGTAGAAAGATTTCTACCGTCATAAGCATGGCGATGTTAAATGTTTCTATTCTTCAGTCGACAAAAGTCTTCAATGTCACGCATATCGATCAATTTTTCTCTACTTTTGACACTTGGGGGTAGAAACATTTCTCAACAAATGTTAAATAGTCTACATCACATTGGACCTAGACAAGAATATATTCATTTTGAAAACTCAATTCAATATTTTCACCGTCCGAATTTCTTCTCACTGAACAATCTGGTCAGTGGGTCGTCTTAGGGGCGGAGTTGTAGAAGTTGGTTGCTTAGGGGCACTATGATCAGCAAGGGAAAAAACAAATTGGGCAAAATGGTGGGAAAGAAATTGTTGTTCTAGTCGAAAACCATCCATGAGATGACGTAAAAAACCAGTGACAAATTAAAAACCAAAGTTTTTTTTCGGTAAACATTGGGAAAAAAAAACAGTATTTATTCCTTAAATTCATGTTAGGATGCTGCTTGGACAGTGGCTGTCACAGGGGGTAAAACTACCGTATTTTTTTTGCCTAGGACGCACTGTTATCAAGATATTTGAATGACCAATTTTTTTAGTTTTAGTATAAATTAAAAAACGTTTTTTCGCTGGTTTTTATTCACTGAAACTTGGTTTAGTCGTTTGACATAATTTTTCGATAACAAACCTATCATCGTAGAATTCTTAGCTTATCTACATCACTAGCTAGCCTCCCTGTTGCTAAGGAAAAAATAAGTACAGTCCTACCAACTTATCTGTGAACTGAAAGAGGACGGCACCGTCGATTCAGTGTTGCTAATTTTTGTAGATAAAATTAAATAAGCTAGCTAAATTTCGTAGTTCCAATTTTCGCCATTTCACAGATAAGTTGTTAGGAGTGTATATCTATGTCTTCATAGAAACGCGAGTCTACGGGTCGCCCCGTGCTCGGGCAGAAGAGATGTCGAGTGGGATAAAAAGAACTTTGTCTATTCTTGGTAGAATAGAGATATAATTGGTCATGGTACGTGTGCTAATAAGTTAGTTCTTTCGCCGTAGTCAGCCGTAGTCAGTAAACGGCCGAACAATTGGCCGATACTTCGGATATTCTTCGGAGTAGACCCTTGGCCCTTACTTAAACAAGCGAGTTATCGTGATAATATACAGGGTCAAATTAAATTAGCTAGCGAAACTCCACAGAAGTGATGGGTACCGATATCTAAACACGATAAATTAAAAATTAAAAGATTTGATGTTTTTTTTTGGGAAACGACCATAGTGTTACTGGAAGTATGACTTGAGACAATCTGTTTATTATGTCTGTATACAGTGCTTCGAGGATCTTTTGGCGCCTGAATGACATGGGGAGCGTTGTTAGTAAACATTTATGAAATGTCACAGAAAATGTATTAAAAAATAAGATGGCGCCGTTAATTCCCATTTTGGCCACGCGCCATAAGATCCTTGTACCGTTGTAATTTCTCCTTATTTTTTTTTTCCTCTTTATTTTATTTACGGGTTTTTATCTTTAAAGATACGCCAACCCCATAGTGCCTTTTAACATTGAATAACACTTAAATATATGTATATATAACACATATAAACACCCAATTAATTGCTGAATTGCAGTATTTTACATGGAGCAATTGCCTATATTACCTCCACAACCCAGTAACTGGGTAATACAATACCCCTTGGTAAGACTGGTTGTCAGACTTTTGGGCTTCTGACGACCCTCAACGACTGTCAAAGATCCACGAATGACAGCTGGGACCAACGGTATGTCGAGATGGTCACCCATCCATGGACCGACCCCGGCAAGCATAGCTTAACCTGAACACCCAACACTTAGCGACAAAGATGGAAGTCACAAATGAAGTACTGTTATTAAACGGCATAACTTTTTGGCACCTTCTGACGTTGGTTGAGGTAAATTGATTGAATTACAAATTCAAACTCCTTCTGAACGAATTCTTCCTCTATTATGACATTTCTTTAAGTATCCCTAAAGAATGGAATGCATACATGCTGTGTAATTTAAAATTGATTTCGTACTCGTAACTAATGTGGCATGCGGCGATAAAATAATCAACTAGTTATATAATAATACAGATTGTTGTCAAGAGAAATTATCGACCGATTTTTCGATGGAATCGACTCAAACGATTCGATCGATTGATTTGATCGATGTTCATTCCTTTTCTGTATCAGAAGAGGCATTTCCCATGTAGTACAACAATAGGCTGATATTCATTTCTCTGCTTAGCCTTTTTGCGAGCACAGTCGTGAACATACACAATTGATTGAACGCACAACATTGCCTGTGTAGCTCGGTGCACGCTAAATTGCCCCTGATGCAAATGTAATTAAGGCAATAATCGTTCATTGAAGCCGTCAGTTGCAATGATGCAGATGAATCAGCTGTGTGTAGGTATATGAAGTACGTCGTATAGGCTCTGTTGCTAGGGCCCTGTTTGTTAAGGGGGATGTACTAAAGTAATATCCCTACAAAATGGATGAGCTGGAGGTGCTGATCCACGCGTCATGTTCTTGAACGGGCGCCGGCAGTCGAGACTGGTAATCTCGTAACTGCCAGGGCTTATTTGTAATATTATATTTTGAATTGTTTTTAATTCATATTTTTTTTTTAGATTGTTCTCACTTATAGAAGCAACAAGAATAATGTACCCAGGATTTTGTAATATCTTGATTTTCAAGAGTGTCCTTGGAGTTCATTGCCTGTTCTTCTCCATAGAGATCTACGTTTTGGAATGGGCAAATAGCTTAAACTTTCTGACTAACTGACCGACTCCTTGACGATTCAAAAGTGACTGTAATTGGTTTAATTGAAATAAATGCTTTGAGTTTGAGTTTACTACGCAAGCCTGCACCTTAATTGTGTAAAACACTATAAATCACAATCGAAATGATTTTGAAGTATATTGCTAATCAATTGCTTCATAATATGTTCGAAAAATTTGTCTGCTCAACAACGTTAATAATGTTATCTACGCCCATGCTATAAATCCTCTATAAAAGTTTCTGAAACAGTTAGCTTATTGCCAACATTAAAACCCCCAGTGTCATAGTTAACCATTAGCATCCAAACGGGAGTTATAATGTTGTACTGAATTTCATTATGCATCTCCTTTTCAAAAAAAGAACATTGTCATGCCCGCGCGTTTCACTACCATAGCGCCATAATTAAAAAAAAAAAACTTATTGGTTATTCGAATTAACGTCGTATCCCGCCATTTTTTTTTTTTTTTTTTTCCTTCTGGCTTCGCACGGTTTGTGCATTTAGCCAATGTCACGTTTTAGTTCTTGTATAGTATTGATGAAATGAATTTTAAATGCATGATGATGATATCCCCGCCCACTCCCCTTGAGTTTCAGTAAAGATGTGGCACTTTACTGAGACCTCACGCGGACTTCTTGAGAGAACTTGAAGAGAAGTTGCACTGTTTTGTTTCATTTGCCTACACTAATGCACGTTCACAAACACTTAATGGTTAATAATCCACCATTATTACACATTAATATTCGGCTAAACACAAGTTTTGGAAAATTAAACAAACTGCTGAACATGACGCTTCACTTTCCCGCCAAGAAGTCTCATCCCGCCATTTGTGTTCAATATTAATATTGCAATTCTTTTTCAAGTACTTTGTTATTTACAAAAATGAGTGGTACAAGCTTTGACAACACACCACCAGATATTTATAATGCAGCAAAGGACATTTCTAATCAATTATTACAAGAAAAGTCGAGAAAACAATATGAAGAGGCGCACCAAGATTTCATGAATTGGAAAATATCAAAGAGTAGTACATCATTTTCTGATGATGTGCTATTAGTGTATTTTCAAGAATTATCAGAAAAATTCAAATCTTCATCCCTATGGACTTTCTATTCAATGCTCAAAAGTACGCTGAGTATTAATCACAAAGAATTTACATAGAGTTCTTACAACATTGTACAACACCCTATGGTTTCAGAACGTTTTATAGAGGATTCATAACATGGGTAAATAAAGTCTTGTATGCAACTGTACATAATTAGGTATTAAAACACTCATGTGATACTAAACCCACATTCGTGTTTTAATACCCCTTATTATACAACAGTTGCATAAATAACTATTTTACTTATCACTGATATTATTAGACACCCCTAACCTTATTTGTAATTAAAACATAAAACTTACAAACAACGTTCGAAATTGGATTCATATTACTAACGAGCCTTTAGTTTTAACTACACAACACAATATTTCCAATTTACTTAATTTTATAACAAAACTTTCAAGTTGTTTTTCTCTTGAATCACAGCTATTTTGGGATTATAATTGAAAGAGCGAAGTAATTAAGTGTATAACGAAATAGTTTTAAATCTACAGCATGTATCAAAAGTGTGGTCACTTTTAAGGGTGTTCAAAAAAATTGAGATATTCACAGATATGACGTCCAGACAAGATACAATTAGCAAAATTTGCTGATTTGACTCCCAAAAGTGATCCTAATATTCAAAATTCATTTATTTACGTTACACGTCCGTGGTTGGGTCACAGAAAATCAGACTTGCTCATGTTGTTGTTGTCGTTTGTATGTTCATTGTTCATCTTGCTTGCTTTATCTCTTGCTTACTTGCTTTTATGGTGTACATAATAAAGAGTATTCTATTCTATTCTAAGTGCACGAAATTTCAACATAATCAGTCCATTAGATTCGTAGCGAAATCGCCGTGACAGACGGATAGACAGACATACACACGAGTGATCCTATAAGCAGGGCTCGGAGACCGGTTAACCTTAACCGTTATTAAAAAGGCTTTCGAACATATTTCGTTAATTATTTAATATTTTGTTACAAAATCAATGCTGAATTATGAAGCAATCTTTGAAGCTTTGTAACAAAAATAATTTGTATCTTCGGAAATATAAATAAACCGGTTTCAAGCCCTGCCTATAAGGTTTCCGTTTTTAGGGTTCCGTACCAAAATGGTAAAAAGGAACCCTTATGGTGAGACTAAGTCTGGTTGTCTGTCTGTCTGTCACACCTAGATATCTCAAAAACTACTAATGCTATCAACTTGAAATTTAGAATAGTTTTAGATGACGTTTGCCCAACTATTTTGTGAATAAGAAAGAAATAAAAAAAATATTGTAAAAGGGACTGAAATAGAAATTTGAAGTGGGGCTAGTAGGGCATGTGGGGTATCATATGAAAGAGCGCTGTTTGCACATTCCCAAACATTTTTTTTTAGGCAATATAGTTTCCGTTTTAGTTGACTTTTTATGAAAAAAAAATACCGTTCCCCCCTTATTTCCGAACTTTGCATAGATAAAAATCTGAAATTATTCTATGTGATAGAAGTTTATGTGAAGATTACAGGAAAAATAAAACGATGTCTCTAAATAGCACAGTTTTTCAGAAATCATCAACATCATTATTATATACGGTGCGCGAGTCCGACTCGATCTGGACCGGTTTTTTATAATTTCTTTCTAGAAATTAGGTATAAAAAGAAACATAGTCATGGGGACTGCCGACTTAAGTGAAAAGTTGTCACTCAATGCGCCTTAAGAAGTTTTCACTACAATAAAATAATAACTATCTAAAATACAATTAAACAATGCATAGTATAATATACAAATTAAACTTTTCACGTGGTCAACTTAACTTCATTTACTGCTAGTACAGCATGTCGGCGCGGGCATGTTGGTTCCCCTACTAAAAATCGCTTAAGGCGAAAGCGTCAGGGTAGTCCGCGAAATTCAAATTTTCTTACATTTTTTGTAATTTGCAGGTCAGTATGTTGATTTAAAATATAATTCGCGGCCGTAACAGATAGGTATGGCATTACAGAATTATAATCATTAGAATCAGCAATACAACTCTCTAAGTTCATAGAATTCTACACTGAAGAAAATGTAGACTAACCAAGATAATTTGTCTCTTAGTTGGCATTAAAATGTTTGGAATCATTATTTATCTATTTACTATAAACAAGATAGCATATTTGCCAGAACAAATTCATTTTATTTGTATCGACAAATGTACATGTACAGAATAATCACCGGTCTTTGTTACATCTTACATGCTTTGTTTGATTTTACTTCTATACTTTTGTATATCAAATAATAATTTAAGTTCATGGTATTAGGCAACTTGTTAGCATTATATCATTCTTAAACTGGCCAACATTTGAACTAAATTAAATAAATACCCGTAATTAAAAGAATTAATTACACAATAGACGGAACTATGATAATTTAACAAAGTTCTCCTAGCTTCAGAAGTCAAGACCTTGTTAGGCTCATATGGAGTCAAGATGCGTGATCACAATAAAAAAGATTTTTGTTAAAGGAAATACTTTTTTTTCAGTGTATTGAATGACTATTTCATGAAATAGTCATTTAATAGGATTCTACGAAGAGAGTTAGTCGTATTGCTGATTCTAATGATTATAATTCTGTAAATACATACTTGTTATGGTCGCGAATCATATTTTAATTAAGATACAATCTGACCCTGACCTGCAAATTGCAAAAAACGTAATAAAATTTGAATTTTGCGGACTACAGCTGCAGATTAACCTTAATCTGACATTCGTGATCTTTCTTGGAGCATATCGAACATTTATTTTATTTTCAAATTAGTTCATCTAATTTGAAAATAAAATATCATGATTCGTGAAATATATGCCAGGTAAACTGCGTAGTTTGGTTAGCTCCAAATACACGGTGTATAGAACATCCACACGCGAACGCTTCCATGAATTCAGTACTTGGTCTGTAAGTACACGATTCTTGTCCTCTCAGTGTTGAAATTTGTCTTCGGATGCGCGTTGATGGCATAGTGTGCAGTGGTGGCATTATTTCTTTAACATTCTTGAAAAAGTCATTTAAAGAGACAAAATCTAACTTCTATGTAGCGTTTACCTTTTGCGTTTTTCTTAAGATTTGTTTTTGAAGTAAAACTTCTTTACGCACGCGCGTACACGCGTCACGAATGCGTGACGAGAGCGTTATGGAAAGAGGCGAACGGAAGTTGTTTAAATTTTAAACATGGAACACACCGCGTCACCGCCGCGGGCCGTCCCGCTTAATACGTATTTTTTTAATTCGCGCTGGCTGTTTATATACTCACAAGACCGCAGCTTTTTTGAAGTAATACTTCTTTTGCTAGTGAACGGTGATTTCTGTTTTACTTCACTCGTTTTGATTTTTCGCACTATTTTTTGATTCTCTGTGCTTCAATCAAATCTTTGAAAAACAAAATAGTCTGCCCAATTACAATATTGAAATTTTGAGAGCAGTGGTGATGAAATTATTTACACAAAGTAATGTGCCTACCTTTTTTTTTTTTGTTTCGGGTGGGAAATTATCAAATAACTTCTCACGCTCTGGGCGGAGCGCGAGGGCGTGTCAGACTTTTACTGACTAAAAACCACCCGTGTTCCTTCCGTTGCCTGTGTGCCAGGGGCACGAAATCCCTTTGGACCCCGTCAGTTGGTGCTGGCAACTCTTTGAGGCGCGCGTGGAATACAACGCGCCGTCGACCACGGCCTGGTCCTTATCGGACGGCGAGCTACCCATCGCTCACCGTCCGCAGGCCCGCGCCTACGGTGGCCGGAAATCGGCTTGCGACTCCCGACGCCCGGGGCGTCTCCTGCGGCGACAAGGGGCGCGAGGGCGCGAACTTTGCCTCTCCCTCACGCGTTCCGCCTCCTCCTTCGCGAGCATTACTGCGTCCCAGAAGATGGTTACGGCCTCCCACTCTCGCTCCGAACCATGGCCTGCAGGGCGAACTGACCACCCTTTGTCATTTCAAAAGTGTCCGTAAATGTTTTTTTTTAAATAAATGCTTTTGGTGGGTGTGCATGTGGGTTCTAATTATTTGAACCCACGACCTTACAACTCCTAACTCTGGGCCGTTACCACTGGGCCAGCACTGCTGTTCAACTCACGTTAATTAAAAATTATTTTATCGATTTTATGAACAGATTGTTGATTCTAGCAGCCATTTTGCTGACAAATAAAATGAAGGCGAAAATATGGGTCTCTTTATTCCTTGGTAGGTCACTTAGACCGCAAAGAAAAATTTCAAAGTTACAAAATCTAAACTTGGAAACCTTATATAAAAAAGTTAATTAAAAAAACCAAGAAACCCGACTGCAAAACCTTAACGAGTATCCTTTAAGTACCAAAAATAAGTAAATACAGTCTGATGCATCCAAGATGTTACGAACGCCTTAAAATTTGCCTCCGACTGCATTTATTTATTTTTGGTACTTAAAGGATACTCGTTTTCTTTTCATCTTGTTTCCATCTTTTCAGTTCATGTTTTTGCAGTCGGGTTTTTTGTTTTTTTTTAATTAACTTTTTTATTTTATACTTTTTAGTTTGGATTATAAGACGGTAAATTAGGTTATATACTCACTTATAATCGGGTGATAACGACCTCTTACTTACTCACTCCAAAAATTCGAGATATTTTTTTTATCATTTCTCATTTAAATTACTTTTAAACATATAATAAGTATATATTTTTGTAATCACCTTTTAAACCCTTCATTTGATACCCCACTCGATAGGCTTGGGAGATATTTTTTGAGCCATTTACTAGATATGAGGTAACATAGGGACAAACATGCATACATACATAAAGGTCAAACACATAACCCTCCTTTTTTGGCTTCACCGCAGTCGGGTAAAAACTTAAGTAATAAGGTCGATTTTCCATGTTTCGTCACAAAAGAGAAAGACCTATTTTAAAGTTTCAAGTGTTACATTTACACGTGTCTTTCTTCAAACGTGACTTTCTGACTCATGACTAGAACGGTTCTATTAGAACGTGACCAAAAGAATTTTCTTACAAATTACCATAATTTTTACTTTAATCGAAATCTAAAGCTGATATCAGAAAGAAAAATAAACATTCACTCGAGTGAATGGCCTGGGGGCCTAAAATGGACGCTTTGGCAGAATCATAATATGATCTGCGTACAATTCATACATCCCGCAATTCATCTGTTTGACAGCTGCTATGTGACATTCGACTTCATTGTAGCAATTCATAATTTGTGGACCATTTTACGAAACTCTATACAAAACACACACACACACACAGACATTAGACATTTACTACTATTAGAGATTATTAGACATTTTACTTCGAGTGAAATATGCTGAATGAAAGACAAAATTTAACAAAGACTGCCATGAAGCGTCTGATAGCTTTACATACCGGCGCGACTTGTCGCGCGACGCGACGCGGCACAAAGGCCCCGCGTGTCGCGGGACGAGCGGTGCCTTTGTAGCGCGTCGCGTCGCGCGACAAGTCGCGCCGGTATGTAGAAGCCTTTACGAAATAATGTTTGATTTACTTTCAATGGTGCATTTAACATGCACATGTTGTACTGTATGTTAACATTGTGTTATAAATTTATAATGGTTAGTGGTTGGAATAAAATTGGTGTTCAAAATAGGCGATTGCCTTGTTGGTCTAGTGGACAAGGAGATCGAAATCTTATGAACAATTAATAAAGAAAAAAAAAAAGAAAGAAAAGAAAAAAAAATGTTTATTCTGCACAAACAAGACACACATTACAAAAATAGAATATAAATTGACGAAAAAAACACACTCTAATACAAGTAGCCAAATTGCAATCATATTCAATACTACCTGTCATGCCCGCGATATCGCGCCAGTACGCACGACCCTTCATCAACTCACCCAGCATCCGGTCGGTGTGCGGTGCTGCTGAACAGACCCATCGAGGGGAAATTTTATAATATTGGGTTTTTACATTAGAACATTTTCAATCGCTTCGAAACTGAATTTGTGCCCCCGTGGCAATAGGCTCGATCACGACATTAGTCTTCATTCTCTTGTTCTTTTCTCGTTTCGACGGTACATCTATGTATGTTGCGTAAAGGTACTGTTTAGGCTCAGTAGGCGGCCACATTTATTGCGGCGTCAGAAGGTTCTTCAGATCGTCAAGGGTGCAGATATACAACATTAGCTTTTGTTTACACTAAACCCGAAAAGGGGTCATTGTACTCATAATTTTGAACAACTTTTTCTATGGGACCAACCTTGAAATCACGAAAGAAAATCAGCTGTTCCATACATTTTGTCGATTATGTGAACACAAATGTATGGAACTGCTGATTTTTTTTTTTGACTGCTTTTCGGGTTTATTGTAAACAAAAACTAATGTTGTATAGACATTTGGAACATTCTAGCAGATGACATGGTCTGTTCAGGGGAGCACCACACTCGCATTGAATGTTGGATGAATTCATAATACCCCATATCGCCAGATTGTGTGTACAGCTTGATTATGTTTCTAGTTAAAACAGTTTTTAATTAGCGTAAAAACATGCGTTTATCTTTCATTACAATTTCTGTATCGTTATTTGACATCGATCCGTAACAAAGTGGAGTTATTTTTTCCGTCATAATGTGATGAATTATACAGCATCTAAAAATATCTGTAAGGTATGAACTACTTTTTCATTGTTCTATATGAGGTCATATTATTAAGTACATAATACTCGTACTCACACTACACGAATGTATGGAAAACGTTTTTTTTTTACATGATCTCATGATTTATTCAGAAATGTGTATTGCGCAATTTGGCATTATTTCAATATTGTAATTGGGCGGACTATTTTGTTTTACAAACGTTTTGTTGAAGCACAGAGAGGAAAAATGCGGTACAGTCTTTGGGGACTGCCGATTGAGTTAGATAACAATTTCTGTGACAATTTCACAAAGTTTACCAACGTCCATGACATTTAGCCGCCAAAAGATCTTTGTAGCTCTGTACCATAATCATATAGAAAATGGCATCATCTACGTAAACTTCGACTTTTTCCAACTATGACAGGATTGAGTAAGGTTTGGATATAACGTCATGCGGCTTAACATTAACATTTGAATATAATAAATAAGTGCTAACCTAATCCAGTGGTAATTTTAGACTTTCAGCTTTTGACTCCCACTAACCTTAAACCGTAATGAATGGCGGTTTGGAGTTAAATTATTAAATTATCACAACAAAATCAATTAAATTCCGCGGTTACTTAACCTCTAAAATATTCGAATTAATATACTTAAAATGTTTCGTATCCAGAGCTCAGAATAATTAAAAACCACTATACTGCATGCATTGAATGTATATTCACAGTGTTGTGCTGCTGTTCATTCACAAACAAAGACCAATATCCCGGGATCGGATTTACTAAATAATACCATGCGGTTGTGCAGATTCTCTGCACAAAAAAGTAGGTACAGAAGGTCGCCTTCATGCAACGAGGGAAAACAAGCGCACGCACACACAGATACCGTACACGTACGGCGATCTCAAACTAATCCCAGTCGCGAGTACGCTTGCACTCGCTGTATGAGAAGCGTGTCTATGTGTGCGTGCGTTTTCAATCGTTGATTGGATGTAGCAAACCTTCTGTATATATTTTGTTGTCTTTGTGAGCTTGCATTGACCTCAATGTTCGCAGGAAATTGGGTTCATTTTTAAATAATGGATTTAAAATTTAACCCAATTTCCTGCTACTGCAATATATTGCATGCTTTTCAGACTATTCGCTATCGATAGTCATTTAATGAAATTTGTTTGTTAATTGGATAGGTTTCGATTACTACAAATTGATGTCGTATTGCGAAAAATGACGTATAGGACTAATCAGTATTTTGTGGAATAATCAGCCGTTTATCGCAAAATATAGGTATTCTGGGATAAAAAAAATCTATCTCGTAAATTTACACTCTTCAACCCTGTTTTTCTGAAATTTATTTTCGCTTTTGAAATTAATACGCCTCAAGGCGTTCTTGCAGACGTGACTTGGTTTATAGCAATATTTAACAAACTATTTTATTAGGTACTCAATAATATAATATTAAATAGACTTCTTGAAGACAACCTTCGGATCCGATGCTCGATGAGAACTAACTTAGAAATGAGAAACTAGGCGACGCGGGTGACGTTCCAAACATCATGTTTCCATTCCGTTCCGCGGTAACCGTCAAATGAGATACTTTTAAACTTCATGACTATCTACATTGATACAAAATTCATTTGAGGCAAATCATATACTTAAAATTTTATATTTAGTATTTAAAATCACATAATAATATTTGGCAATCATGACACTGTTTATTTAGTTACTAAAGAAGACTGATATTTCGGCGTCTGTTGCGTGTGTACGTGTGGCGTCTGTTGCGTGTGTACGTGTGGCGTCTGTTGCGTGTGTACGTGTGGCGTCTGTTGCGTGTGTACGTGTGGCGTCTGTTGCGTGTGTACGTGTGGTGTGGTTGCTGCTGTATCCGGTTAGACTGGAAGCCAACCACAATATAGTTGGGAAAAGCCACGCAGATTGATTGTGTGGTATTTAATTTTCAATACACTTCCTCGAAAACTGATTCATATCGCACTACGATTAGGTTCACAATGCAACGTATTTCACACGCGTGCGATTTTTTATTTACCACAACGTGTGCGGGAATAAAAATTGCCACAGATAACTTATACCTATACTTAGTCTAAATTCAATGCCTATTCACACCGTCTCGCGCCAGGGAACGTCCCTGGCGCGAGACCTCTCTATTCAGTGGTGATTTTTTTTTATCTCTGCTAAGATGCGATTTACGGCGTTAATATTTTTGGTATATTTAAATAATGTTTATAAATAGAATGAGAAGAACCATGATTATTACAATTAAAAAAACGTTTATGAACAAATTAACATTTATTTGTGTTCTAAACTCAACAATATTTGAATTTTCTATTTTTCATATTAGGCTGTTTATCGGCTTTGTACCTTTGCTTCTCCTTCAACCCGGCGAAAGCAAAGCGCGGAAAAAAAAGAAAATTAAATCATAGTTTCCTAATAATTCATGACAAAATTATTTTTCGTTATTTTATGTATTTTCTTTCTTCAAAAGTGTCGTTCCGGGTCGTCAGAAGCCCTAAAGTTTGACAACCAGTCTTACCAAGGGGTATCGTATTACCCAGTAACTGGGTTGTGGAGGTCAGATAGGCAGTCGCTCCATGTCAAATACTGATATTCAGCTGCAAAGTAAAATTATTTATTTCAAATAGGCACATAAATGGCACTTTTGAACGGAAAAATTTACAAATAAAATAGAATTGATTCTGGTCGCCTCTTCCAAAAGGTAGCTTCGTCTAGAGAAGAATGGGCAAGAAACTCCACCTCCACCACTGCATCCGGTTAGACTGGAAGCCGACCCCAACATACTTGGGAAAAGGCGGGCAGATAGATAGGTGTGTAGCGGCATCAACATCGCCACATGCGAACTACGCGTCACACTGACGTCACGCAAATCCTGCATCGCGCAAGCAGAGTTTACCGCGCAACTAACATATATACAACGTCCCGACATCCACCGTCGGGCAGTTGCCCACCAGACACAACACCCGTCTTGTCGGAGGATCCTCCCTTTTCTATAGAGGATGAGTGAACTTTATACCCTGTTCCTCATGCCTCTAAAGGTGTAACCTTCTTTATATAATCAAAATTAAAAAACGTTTATTCAAACTAAACTGAGAATCAGCACATAACGAACGTCAAAATTACATAAGACAGTCCCCCAAAAACGCCCACCCTTCACCACTTCCTAGTGCTTTAGCTGGGAAGAAGAAGTGGCACAACCAACTCCCCAGCAACAATAAATTCCTTTCTCTAATAAAACATCGTCGCCCCACGCTAAGAATTTCTCCGGTAACGTGGGTGCGTTTACAAACACAAATCTCACAAATACACAAACAGTCAGACACGGAATGTAGACTGTGCGGGAATGGAAACCAGGGGGTCCACTCCGAAGATAAATCCGAAGTATTGGCCAAATTTTCGGCCGTTTCTTGACTACGGCTGACAACGGCAAAAGAAAAAAAAAACGGTCAAAAAAATAAATATGATGTTGATCATTTCTGAAAAACTGTGCTACTTAGAGACATCGTTTTATTTTTCCTGTAATCTTTACATAAACTTCTATCACATAGAACAATTTCAGATTTTTATCTATGCAAACTTCGGAGATAATACGGTATTTTTTTACATTTTTCATCAAAAGTCGGAAACCATGCCGCCTAAAAAAAAATGTTTGAGAATGTGCAAACAGCACTCTTTCTTATGATACCCCCTCCCCCCCCCACATGCCCTAGTAGCCCCACTTCAAAATTTTAAGTCCCCTTGCAGTCCCTTTTGCAAAAAAGATATATTTTTTTAAATTTCTTTCTTGTTTGCAAAATAGTTGATAGCATTAGTAGTTCTTGAGATTTCCAGGTGTGACAGACAGACAGACATAGTCTCACCATAAGGATTCCGTATGGAACCCTAAAAACGACAGTCAAAGAGATAAGTCAAAATAAAAAACGTGACTTAAAGTCGGGTAAGAATTCATTGTCAAATCAGGAAACTTTGGAAGTCAAGAAACAGCCAAATATTTCAGAGTAGGCCCCCAGGACATGTGGCGCAGAAGCCAAAAAGCTATGTCATTTGCAGTCAAACCGAATATACTAAATTCCTAAAAAGCTACGTCTTTTGCAGTCAACTCAAATTTACTAAATTCCCAAAAAGCTACGTCATTTGCAGTCAAACCAAATTTACTAAATTTCAAAAAGCTACGTCATTTGCAGTCAAACCAAATTTACTAAATTCCTAAAAAGCTACGTCATTTGCAGTCAACTCAAATTTACTAAATTCCCAAAAAGCTACGTCATTTGCAGTCAAACCAAATTTACTAAATTTCAAAAAGCTACGTCCTTTGCAGTCAAACCAAATTTACTAAATTCCCAAAAAGCTACGTCATTTGCAGTCAAACCAAATTTACTAAATTCCTAAAAAGCTACGTCATTTGCAGTCAAACCAAATTTACTAAATTCCTAAAAAGCTACGTCATTTGCAGTCAACTCAAATTTACTAAATTCCCAAAAAGCTACGTCATTTGTAGTCAAACCAAATTTACTAAATTTCAAAAAGCTACGTCATTTGCAGTCAAACCAAATTTACCAAATTCCTAAAAAGCTACGTCATTTGCAGTCAACTCAAACTAAATTCCCAAAAAGCTACGTCATTTGCAGCCAAAGCAAATTTACTAAATTTCAAAAAGCTACGTCATTTGCAGTCAACCCAAATTTACTAAATTCCCAAAAAGCTACGTCATTTGCAGTCAAACCAAATTTACTAAATTCCTAAAAACCGACGTCATTTGCAGTTAACTCAAATTTACTAAATTCCCAAAAAGCTACGTCATTTGCAGTCAAACCAAATTGACTAAATTCCCAAAAATCAAGCGTACAAAATCAGCCCCTGCCTAGCCTTTTCCTATGTTGTGGTCGGCTACCAGTCTAACCGGGTACAGTGAACACCAGTATTTTACATGGACCGAGTGCCTTTATGACCGCAGTAACCCAGTTACTGGGTTAACACGATAAAAAAAAAACCAGTTAAGAGCGAGTCGGACTCACACACCGAGAGTTCCGTACGTATATATGATGTTGATGATTTCCAAAAAACTGTGCTGTTTAGAGACATCGTTTTATTTTTCCTGTAATCTTTACATATACTTCTATCACATAGAATAATTTCAGATTTTTATCTATGCAAACTTCGGAGATAAGGGGGGGGGGAATGGTATTTTTTTTTACATTTTTCGTCAAAAGCTATGCTAATGCTATGCTGTCTATGCTGCCAAACAAAAAGGAAAAAATGTTTGAGAATGTGCAAACAGCGTTCTTTCATATGATACCCCACATGCCCTAGTAGCCCCACTTAAAATTTTTAAGACTCCCTTTCAGTCCCTTTTGCAAAAAAGATATATTTTTATAAATTTTTTTCTTGTTTGCAAAATAGTTGGGCAAACGTTATCTAAAACTGTTCTAAATTTCAAGTTGATAGCATTAGTAGTTCTTGAGATATCCAGGTGTGACAGACAGACTTAGTCTCAGATCGAAAATAGAAAAAGTTCAGGTTTATAGAGCGCTGTCTCTGTCACCTGTACCTGTGTGACAATCTAAAGCTAATCATAATCAGCCTATAATCTTCCCACTGCTGGGACACACGCCTCCTCTCTGTGAGAGGGATTGGGCCGTAATCCACCAAGCGGGCCCAGTGCGGGTTGGTTGTCACATGTCTTCGAATTATTGGGTCTAGGACATGCCGGTTTCCTCACGATGTTTTCCTTCACCGTTTTGAGAGCAGTGGTGATTAAAAAAAAACACAAGATGTTTGTCTGGGTTTGTACCTACGACCTAGTAAGTCACGGTTGTTTCCACGGGGTCACCACCGCTCCCAAAACGGATGCTCTCTAAAGTTCGATGAGTCATATTTACAACCAGATACTACAGTTTTCTCTTCCAGATAACTTCATTTCTAATCTTATCCTTCAGAGAAACTCCGAGCATAGCCCACTCCATAGCACGCTGATTGACCTTGAATTTGTGGACCAGCCCGACTGTCAGTGTCCACGTTTCGGCACCGTATGTCATAACGGGCAGCACGCACTGGACGAACTGGAGTTACCGACATAGCCTGCAGAGTAAGCAAGCTAAAGTGGCAGTGGGCTAGCCATGTTTGTCGAAAGACCGATGGCCAGACGAGTCCTGGAGTGGCGCGTATCGGCTAGCGTAGTATGGGACGCCCCCCAGCTAGATGGACCGACGACCTTAAAAAGGTGGCTGGGACAGACTGGATGCGGAAGGCGGAGATTAGGGTGTGGTGGCGCAGCCTGGGAGAGGTCTATGTCCAGCAATGGACTGCTATAGGCTGAGTTGATTGACTACAGTTTTACCAGAGGTTTGCCATGAAGAGTTCAGTTGGTTCACTCATGTAAAATTAAGGTATTTCGTCGCATAATTGGTAAGAAAGTTGACTGAACATACCTGAGAAAGAGCTAGGGTAATCGTGATAATAAAATACAAAAATTACTATCAGAAAATTCCCCAGAAAACTTCACATGAAAATTTCGCCAGTCAGTCTGAGGTTAGAGTATGAATTAGCCTTAGAGCACGTTTTAGTACTTACCATGATACTTACGTATCAGAGAATCTATATCATTTTAAGTGAACTATCGACTATAAACATTATTTTATAAAATCAGTTGAGGTTAACGCGAAAGCCCACATAAGTTTGAAATTCCCAAAGGACTGCGGACCAGCTGGCTAATTGCGTAACACACTATCAGTAGGAATCGGTTTCAATTTGACAGTTCAACAACATACATTGCGTTATTAACGTTGTTGAGTAGACAATTTTTTCTAACTTATGAAGCAATCGATTAGCAATATATTATACTTCAAAATAATTCGGATTCCGATTCAAACTGTGTTACGCAATTAGGGTGCTGCTATAATATTATGATTAAATAGTTTCTGCCCGTGATTTCATCTGCGTGAACTTCAGAACTAGGTCCAGGTGTCAGAGGTTTATTACTCTGTATTAACCTACAATTAATATGAAAAAATTGATCATGTTTAAAACCAAGTGGTAAATGTAAAATTGTAAAACAGGAAATAAAGATTATTTATTATCCCTCTAGTATAGCCTCTCTCATGGCGGAATGACAGCTCAGTTCACCCGAGTTCTCCACTGTGAGATTTTTACTGAATATGCCTCCTTGTCTTTTAAATACTCTAAAGCCACCACTAACAAAAATCAATCACTCCAATTTTAAAACAAAATGCATGCCTGCATACATGCAGCAGGCATGTTTGTTTGCATGGATCTTTCAACGCCGCTTGCGCATTTACCAGAAATAAAACAATTAATTCACTAAACATTTATATTAAAAGAATTATGTTTGTTTTTCTTGGTCTCGATAGGTGTTAAGCGTTGAAAGCTCTCAGTGTCTGGCTCGTAACTTGTCGGTATTTATTTGTATTTCTGCAATCTATTCAGAGTTGCAGTGCGGTGAACCTGTTCATGGGGATAGAGTGTTCCTCGTGGTCTAGAATGATGAGCAGTTATTTTTATTTGTCCGGTTATCTGTCTGTTTCATTGGTATTATTATTATTGTTAGCGATCGCTACTAATACCAATGACATTTCGCATTTGACAATTTGGGCACATTGAAAGCCTTTCTTAGATACCTTCCTAATTTGATATGTGTTTTTACATATTATTACTTTATATCGTTGCATGTCATTATATCGTTATATTAATTATCTACACTTTTAAATATGTAATTTTAAACTAGAATGATAACAGTTTTTTGTACAACTTCTATAAGTATACGGAGTTTGTCTGTAAATGATTGTTGCCCTGTTCAAAATCAAAATCAAAAATCCAAATATTTTATTTCACATAAACCTACATGGGCACTTGTGGAACGTCAGAAGCTAGGTGCACGGTTCCAAGTGGTCGTTTCATACGGTCTACGGGGAAGAGCCGGTAAGAAATTCCACGGTTACTCTTTTAAAAATAATGGGCTTTTACAATGTTTTCAAGTTACAGTGTTAATAGGTATGGGAGGACAGTGTAGGCCCGTCAACAAGTACCAGGTACTTAATGAAATAGAAAATGGTCTACAAATCCAGTAAGTATATTAAGCTTACAAAGTTCTCATTCACAAGCACAAAAAAAAAAAAAAAAAACTAATTCTACTTGCCTAAAGAAGTTTTACTTCAAAAATAATATTGTAATTTGGGAGCAGTTCAGCGGAAAATATACCACGGGAACGTTCTACCGGGATTAAAAGTAAGTAAATCATAAGTGTTAATACGGTTATTGTGAGTTAAGACGCAGATATATGCCAGTGACCTTGAGTGGTTAGCTTGCGTGTTCTGTACTGAGCTCACGCAACGCGTCGTACGTTCAGCTAGTAATAGGACTCGCCCATCAAGGAGCGCTGTCCCCAACTTGACGCATTATTAATTTATTATACACAAAACAAAAGGTATTTTAATAAAACGCGTATACTAAAAGATCAATAATTAAATTATCTTTAAATTGGTGAAGGTTTCAGAAAAATACGCCTGGTAGATTTTGCGCCATTCTCAGTTTTTTATCCGCGTTAGACATAACTTTACAAATTAATTTCACTATGTAATATAAACAAAATCTAAAATATTCACATATTAAATTATTGAGAAAATGCTCTAATTTAACATATATTTTTTTCAAATCATTAACACTACTCGTTTAGACGTGATCTTCCGTATAAAATCATTAAAAGCCGGTTATCGTCGCCTTAGGAGCGTTTACGACGTACGGCATTTCATACAAACTTTTAAGCCCTTGTTTTCGAAATGACTGAACCGATTTTAATGAAACTTCATAGGCATAAGCAAGATACAAAGGTCTAAAAAGTTAGTTAAGAACATTTTCAAAATGTCTTATTTAAAAACAGATAACTGGAAATCTCTGTTTCTATAGAAATTTAAAACCGGTCTAATTGGTCTGTAACACTATTTTTCGAAAATGTTCTTAACTAACTTGTTAGACCTTTGTATCCTACTTATGCGTATGAAGTTTCATTAAAATCCGTTCAGTCATTTCGAAAAACAAGGGCTTGAAAGTTTGTATGAAATGCCGTACGTCGTAAACGCTCGTAAGCCACGTTGTACAGTTCACCAACTTTTGTCCTTTTTTCACCAGCAGCTACATACCACGGGGTCGGGTCGTCATCCTCCCACAGAATTCTCTTAATAAACCATTCGTGGAATCAAAACGATTCCGAAATAGCGGAATACCTGATCTCGCATTCTGATGTAAAATTAGCAAATGTTTTCATAATACTCCCATAAATTGGGATTCTAAATTCTAGCCGCGATTTTTAGTAGCTACTACGAATGATTTGTGCGTTACTAAACGTCTAAATTTAGGGCCAATTATTGGGTAAGCTGGATAGTGGGTATGGCCATTTTTGGGAGTTGAGCATTTAAGAATGTCTGGATTTAAGCACTGGACAAACTGAGGTGAATCCCGCGCGGGACGCGGGACGAAATCCGCTTGCGATGATTGTGTCCACTAACTTTTATGGGAATGTTTTAACGGGCACGAATGGTAACGTGATTTTTTTCAAATTATGGAACTTAGTTATGCAAAAAATGTATGTTAAACTAGAACACGCACACATCTCTATGTGAATATTTAAGTTTTGTAGTACACTTTATGAAATAAATTCAGGAAGTAATGTCTACCCAAAACATAAAAACAATATTACTTTTAAACTACTCAGATAGTTTCATAATTTTTAGGGTTCCGTACCAAAATGGTAAAAAGGAACCCTTATGGTGAGACTATGTATGTCTGTCTGTCACACCTGGATATCTCAAGAACTAGGTACTAATGCTATCAACTTGAAAATAATAGTTTTAGATGACGTTTGCCTAACTATTTTGCAAACAAGAAAGAAATTAAAAAAAAGTATCTTTTTTGCAAAAGGGATTGAAAGGGGGTCTTAAAATTTTGAAGTGGGTACTAGGGCATGTGGGGTATCATATAAAAGAGTGCTGTTTGCACATTCTCAAAAAAAATTGTTCTTTTAGGCAGCATAGTTTCCGACTTTTGATGAAAAATTAAAAAAAAACCGTCCCCTACACTTTATCTCCGAAGTTTGCATAGATAAAAATCTGACATTATTCTATGTGATAGAAGTTTATGTAAAGATTACAGGAAAAATAAAAGGATGTCTCTAAATAGCACAGTTTTTCGGAAATCATCAACATCATAAATACGTACGGAACCCTCGGTGCGTGAGTCCGACTCGCTCTTGACCGGTTTTTTTATATAACCCTGTAAAATCTAACTGAAGTCTTTAATTCAGCAGCCATTTTGAATTTATAAGGCCCACGAGGTGTATCTTCATAAAGTTTTTAATAAAATGCCCTAACTTATACTGAAATGAGGAAAAATCCGAAAAATTACGAAGACAACTTGAAGGTTATATGGAAAGATACGTGTAAGATAACATGGGTGTGACCTTACTGGGTAGTTAATTATGCATGAGAATTCTGTGAAGGAACAGTGCAGTAGGTACCCAAAATATGGGGAAAACGCCACATTATTCTCTTAAAAAGCCATTCAAAGCATTGATTTAATACTTACCCGATGTAGATACTACTGCAGGTAGCAGAGGTACTTTATAGCTAAATTATCCTTGTAACTATCCTATCTAGTCTAATATAATAAATGCGAAAGTGAGTTTGTGTGTTTGTTACGCTATCACGGCTGAACGGATTTGAATGATTTGGCACAGGGGTAGACCATTAACTGGGTTAGAACATGAGATACTTTTTTTCTAGATATTCCCACAGGAACGAGACTTATGCGAGTGAAACTGTGGGGCGCAGCTAGTAATTTTTTCACTTTTTTATACAGGCAGATAGCTTAGGTCGTGGAAAAAAGATAGGCAGACAGCAAGGTAGAAACTGGGCTTAGATATCTCCTAAAAACGGAACATGCCATAAGTAGATATCAAACGTTTCACTTTTTGTTAATTTTTAGGGTTCCGTACCTCAAAAGGAAATAACGGAACCCTCATAAGATCACTCGTGTGTCTCTCTGTCCGTCTGTCACAGCCAATTTGCCCCGAATCTACTGGACTGAATTTCTGTGCCCCAAACACGGACGCGTAGCATAACTAAATTAATTTTGAATTTGAGGGTCACTTTTAGGGGACAAAGAAAATTAAAAAAGAAAGTTTTGCAAATTGTACCGGGTGAATTATCAACAAATGAGAGGCTTGTTGTAAGAATTTGAGATATATTTTTTTATAATTTAAAAATAAATAGTTTTAAAGTTATTGAAGAAAAAGATGAAAATTACCGCCCCTTAACTCCGAAACTACTGAACCTAAAATATTGAAAAAAATACAGAAAATAGTTCTTTACGTATAGATTACAGGAAAGTCTATAAGAAGTCTATGATCTTAAAACAACATGGTAAATCTCTCAATATTGTGCGTACAAACTTACATTTGCAGTTGGAATGTATGTACAGTCAATGACCAGCATAACCGGACCCCTCTTCTTCGTTAAGAGGGGTCAGGTAATGCAGAGCACTGACCGTACATTTTTTTCAACTACAATGTTAAGTTTGTTCTTAGGATAAATTAACCCCTACCACGGAGCCCTTCATTGTTCGTGGTCTGACACGCACTTGGCCGGTTTTTAGGGTTCCGTACTTCAAGAGGAAACAACGGAACCCTTATAGGATCACTTCGTTGTCCGTCTGTCTGTCAGTCTGTTAAGACCCTTATTCTCAGGAACGCGTCTAGGTATCAATTTGAAATTAATATCAAATATAATAAATAGTAAGTCCATGGCCCCTTGGAGCTCTAAAAAAATCAAGCTTTAAAGTTTACGCAATAAAAAAATACGGTGATTTAAGCGACATATTTCAATACTCGCAAATAAATCAAAACCTTTACCGCCTTATTACAAAAAAAGATTTATATTTTGACATGGCTTAAACCATGCAGCCAGTTTTTGTAATAAGAACATAACAGTGATTGAAATACCGTTCTTTATACAAAACTGAAAACTTAGTTCGGTACTAAGTTGTCAGTTTTGTGTTTAGGAACTTTACCATACTCGGAATAAAGTTCAAAATTCAATAATGGCTCCATGTTTTAAACCTGGGTCTGAAGATAAACCTTGTTTTGTAATAAGGGGGATAGGGTTGACCCGTTCCCGTTCCGTCCCGTTGACCTACAATCATGAAATTTGGCAAGAAGCAAGGTCTCACAGCACAAGTATAGGAAAAGTCCAAAAATTGTAAATTTGTAGTTTTATCACATAAAAAAATTGTTTTTTTGCGATTATAAACTTATATTTGCAGTTGGAGAATTTACTGTGACGTATATCGATATGGGTAACATGTTTTTCAACTACTATGTTAAGTTGGTTCTTGGGATAAATTTGCTTGGAACATTACTGGCATCGGTGAAGGAGAAACATTGTGACGAAATTTGGACTTTTATTACCTACATACTCGTATAAGACTGAAATTGCCAACCGCGTCTTGAGCAAGTGTGGAGATCAATACTCGTGCCTTCGTTTGAGGCCTTCGCCCTGCCACATTTATAAGCCAGCATTATTCATCATCATCATTCCAGCCGAAAGATGTCCACTGCTGCGCATAGGCCTCTCCCAAAGGGGGCGGGGGGTGCCACAATCGCCACGCTTGGCAGGCGGGTTGGCGATCGCAGTATGGTGTTAAGACGCAGATATATGCCAGTAACCTTGAGTGGTTAGCTTGCGTGTTCTGTACTGGTCAATCAAGGTGCCGTACGTTCAGCCAGTAATAGGACTCGCCCATCAAGGAGCGCTGTCCCCAATTTGCATCGCATTAGTAATTTATTACACACAAAACAAAAAGTATTTTAATAAAACGCGTATACTAAAAGATCAATAATTAAACTATCTTTAAATTGGTGAAGGTTTCAGAAAAATACGCTTGGTAGATTTTGCGCCATTCTCAGTTTTTTATCCGCGTTAGACATAACTTTACAAATTAATTTCACTATGTAATATAAATATAATTTAAAATATTCACATATTAAGTTATTGAGAAAATCATATTTTTTCAAATTATACTCTACTCGTTTAGACGTGATCTTCAGTATAAAATCATTAAAAGTCTGTTATCGTCCCCCTAAAATGCATAGAGAACGCTGCTGCCCATTCAGTAAGTAGCTTAATCGCCTTTTACGACACCCTCGGTAAGAAATAGGATGGCGCTATTCTTTACGTCCGGCACCATACAGACGACATTATTACTGTGTGTCAATTAAACGTTGCTCTATTTCAGTCAACATCATTATCAATGTCTCCTATCTTTACAAGTCGACCGAGATGACGTCACGACTATGAACAATCTGACGTGCTACTTCCTGCCGTGCGTGCCCCAAATCACGCCATTCCTTATCTGCGCGGGAGTCACCTATGAAATATCCATAAAATACGTTACATGAATTTTAATGATTTTTGGAATCCCGTCCTTGTCACGTCATATATTTTGTCGATGTTCGCAGTTAAGGCGCAACTAGTCGATACTTTTTCCATACAAATTTCGGGGGGGTTTTACTCCACTGTTACACATTGTACATCTAAAGTAAAACATTATATAGTTTTGTCTTATTATTAATTTTGTCTGTACAGAAGCAGAATAGTAAAAAACAAAGGCATTCAAAAGTTATGAGCCAACAAAGATTCGTTTTTCCTGCTAATTTTAACGCAACTTTGGGCGTAAATAAGTAATAAAAGAAGTATAATTCTCAAAAACAAAGCTCGTTCCGACAAAGCTCAATTGTCGAAGATTATAATAAACTTTATTCGTAATTGATTTATGCAGTAGTTTTTTCATAAAACCCCACTTTCCAAAGGAGTTTTCGTATATTTTTACGCGCGCGGTTTAGTATGAATCGTCGTGCACTGTGTTTGTGTGCGTGCGACTAGACTTTATGCGTGTAGACTAGCTTCTAACTGCTCATCACTGGTGCTATCTCTGTCGGACACGATGCTAGGTGAGACAGCGTGCTTTTTGGCCGCGCCTGCCAGTGAGTTCGAGCCCGCGACTAGTTGGCTCTTAAGCTTCGGTATCTACATACTCTGTGTACGATGTACGTGTGACATCACTGCGAATACGTTACGTCGACCACGTGACGTGTGTCCGGTATTGTGTGTGGTGGATTCGCAAATATCCGGACAAACTCGATTTAGACGATTATGGGGAAATATTTTGTGAGCTACTTACGAGTATTAAGTAGAATGGCTTGTTGGTTTAGTGCTAGTAAAGAGTGCCTGTCGAGCGTGAATTAGATTCGATTTCCAGGTTGAGTTAAATGTTTTTGGAATTTTCTGTGGTCAACCAGAGTTTTTGATCATATTTTTTTTGTAAAAAATGAAACAATAGCAAACTTACTCTGCCTGCAGTCATGTGAATTCGGTAGTTTTTTAGGGTTCCGTACCCAAAGGGTAAAACGGGAACCCTATTACTAAGGCTCCGCCGTCTGTCTGTCCGTCTGTCACCAGGCTGTATCTCATGAACCGTGATAGTTAGACAGTTGAAATTTTCACAGATGATGTATTTCTGTTGCCGCTATAACAACAAATACTAAAAAATAGAATAAAATAAGTATTTTAGGGGGCCCCATACAAAAAACGTGATTTTTTTGCTCGTTTTTGCTCTATATTGATAACGACAACGGTGGAACCTTGAAATATTCACAGAATATGTAGATATGTATTGACTTTAAAAATAAATAATTAAATTAAAATAAAACAAATATTTAAGGGCATACTAACTCCCATACAACGAACGTGTTTTTTTGCCACTTTTATAGATAATGGTACTGAACCCTTCGTGCGCAAGTCCGACTAGCACTTGGCCGGTTTTTATAGATAACTAACTGCGCCCCGCTGTTTCACCCGCGTAAGTCTCGATCCCGTGGGAAAGGGGTATACAAAATAGATAGTAGCCGATTCTCAGACCTACTGAATATACATATAAAATTTCATAAAAATCGGTCAATCCGCTTCGGAGGAGTATGGTAACTAACATTGTGACACGAGAATTTTATATATAAGATGAAAGTCTTTTTTAATCATTCTGTATGTAAAATATGCATGACCAATTCATGCAGTATAAAGGCTTCAACATACCAGCGCGACACGGCACAAAGGCCCCGCGTGTCACGGGATGAGCGGTGCCTTTGCGATGATTTGTGCAAAAAAGGCATTCAAGGTTATAGTACCAAGAGTATCTTTTTACTATGCTTAAAAAAAGGATCGTAATTTGATATTTATATTTTCAAATAATAATAAATAAATAATAAAATCTTTATTTCCAGTTTTACAATTTTACATTTACCACTTAGTAATAACATGATAAATCTTTGTCTTATTAATTGTAGGTTAATACAGAGTAATAAACCTCTGACACCCAAGCTAAGATTAAACTTGTGTTATGGGTGTCCATGGAAATGAACGTTTCTCCTTGCCTGCAAGAGTTTGTTATACCAATGATATATCGAACTCTTGCAGACAAGGACCTGGGTACCCACAGTACTGACTGTAGGTAGCCAGGGAGTCTACTCCGAAGATAAATCCGAAGTATCGACCAAATATTCGGCTGTTTCCTGACTACGACGATAGAAAAAAAAACCGGTCAAGAGCGAGCCGGAGTCGCGCACCGAGGGATATGATGTTGATGATCTCTGAAAAACTGTGCTATTTAGAGACATCGTTTTATTTTCCTGTAATCTTTACATAAGCTTCTACCACATAGAATAATTTCAGATTTTTATCTATGCAAACTTCGGAGATAAGGTAATAACGGTATTTTTTTTTTAAATTTTCATTAAAAGTCGGAAACTATACTGCCTAAAAAAAAACAAACAATGTTTGAGAATGTGCAAACAGCGTTCTTTCATAGGATACCCTACATGCCCTAGTAGCCCCCTTAACATTTTTAAGACCCCCTTCCAGTCCCTTTTGCAAAAAAGATATATTTTTTTAAATTATTACTTGTTTGCAAAATAGTTGGGCAAACGTCATCTAAAACTATTCTAAATTTCAAGTTGATAGCATTAGTAGTTCTTGAGATATCCAGGTGTGACAGACAGACAGACACACAGACTTAGTCTCACCATAAGGGTTCCTTTTTACCATTTTGGTACGGCACCCTAAAAACGACGGTCAAAGAATTAAGTCAAAATCAAAAATGTGACTAAGGAAACTTTGGAAGTCAAGAAACTATGAAAAATTGTTATACCGGTGTCTCGTCGCGCGACAAGACGCGCCAGTATGTAGAAGCCCTTATCCGATAAAGATTCCGTTTTTTTCCTTTTGAGGTACGGAAACCTAAACATTAGTTTAGACATCAATGTGTGATATTTATTCATTGATAAGGGAGCACGCGCTTGCTTATCTTATCAGACGGTTCAAGGTTCCTCTGATTTATCTCAGGTCAATAAGAGATTGAATGAAAAAGAATTGTATTTGAAGATGAAAAAGTTGTCTTGAGAATAAAACTGTAATTTTTATATTGGTAAAGGTTCGTTCGGGGCTGTAAATACTTAAATATACTAGCTAAGTATATTTATTTCCGTGTGGTGCCGGCACCATCCCATTTCTTCCCGTGGGCGTTGTAAAAGGCGACTAAGAGACTCACTAGAGAATAGGCAGCAGCGATCTCTATGCATTTTAACACCGTACTGCGATCGCCAACCCGCCTGCCAAGCGTGGCGATTATGGCAGAGAATTTATATAAAAGTAATATAGTCAAAGTGGCAGTGGGCTGGCCATGTTTGTCGAAGGACCGATGGCCGATGGAGCAGACGAGTCCTGGAGTCAAGACCGCGTATCGGCAAGCATAGTGTGGGATAACCCCCAGCTAAGATGGACCGATGACCTTAAGAAGATGGCTGGGTCAGACTGGATGTGGAAGGCGGAGGACAGGGTGTTGTGGCGCAGCCTGGGAGAGGCCTATGTCCAGCAGTGGACTGCGATAGGCTGAGTTGATTGAATATAGTCAAACTTATGTGGCAGTACAATCCGATCCAGCAAGTCCCCTCTGGCTCAGTAACCAGTAGCGTCCTAAGCCGAGGTTCAAGTCCCATTAGGGGGTGCCTTTAGGCCTGCTACTTAAACTATATGACCCGGCGAGAGGCCCTTTAGGCCCCGCCAAAGTCCGGTGAAGCAGCAAAGGCACTCCGGAACACACTGCAAAAACGCCCGTATCAAAAAAAAAAAACCCAGTGGGCAGAGCATATTTCTCACAGAATAGAGCCGTAACGTTGGAAGGCCGAAGACCTTGTGAAGGCCGCAGGAATCCACTGGACGAGAGAAGCACAGAACCGGTCGATACGGTGACGCTTGGGGGAGGCCTATGTCCAGCAGTGAACGTCTTTCGGCTGAAATGATGATGATCTTTATTAATTTATTACTAAATTCTAGAGTGCAAGTAAGTGTGAATGAATTGTACAATCTTATTTATTTAGTTTATCTGCAACGGAGCTAAAATAATTTATAGTAGTATTTAGATAAGAATACGCTCATACCTACTCATGTCGGGACTGGATCGTTTTAAGATTACTTTTAACCTATGAGGCGAAGTAATATGAATAAACTGAAGTTACATTGAAAATTGATTATTTTGTACAATTAAGACGCACATTTTAATTGATTATTAATTTATACATACATACATAAACTCACGCCTTCCTCCCATGGGGGTAGGCCATTAAAATAGGAAGATATGGTACGCGCTCCTCGACGTGGACCGCATAAATTAGGGGACAAGGACACAATCGACCTTAGTCACAACCTAACTGGCATTTGTGTAGCACGTAATAGTGACAAGTTTTGCTATCTCGTTCCCGCTATAGCCCGCGTAATATGTCTTTCTATTTCGGTTGTCGAGCACATGACGCACGACATCGGGAAATGTAGTTGTGTGGATGTGTTCACATGTAAGTGTTCCTAGTCTATTTAATATTACGTGATGTTAGAGAGTGGCCTATCTTCCTATTTAATATATCAATGGGGTAGGCAGAAAATATAGAACGCCACCTGATACGCTCCTTATATACTCCTTTTGCTGCCTGCCTACCTGACCTCCTTACTGACCGTGAGGACTTAGTTTGATTCCCAAGTCAAGAACAATCAAATGAATTCTTGTCGATGTATATGTCGAGGTACATCTTTATAAAGCTGACTGTCTTATTTATACTCAGTCCGATAGGATACATTCGTTAATCAGATTAAAGAAATATTTGCTGCACCTAGTGGTTTCACCCACATTCACACAGTCTCGATCCCGTAGGAATATCGGCATTAAAAGTATACTATGTCCTAACTTAGGTTATGGTCTTCCCATGTATCAAATTTGCTCTAAATTCAATCAGCCGTTTTAGCGTGAAAGCGTAACAAAAAAACCGGCCAAGTGCGCCTGTGCGGCCAGTTCCGTAGTTGGGATGAATTTATCCCAAGAACAAATTTAACATTGTAGTCGGAAAACATGATCCCCATACATTCCAACTGCAAATGTAAGTTTGTACGCACAATACTGAGTGATTTACCATGTTATAATAGACTATTTTAATCAAACCGTTGGTTTCAATGGCAGTAGAAAGGATCTATTTTTAATATGTCAAATAAGTAACAAAAACAGTAAACAAACTATAAATAATATCAAAAGAGGTGCATTTTGCACACAATCATGTTATTTTAAGATCACAGACTTCCTACAGGTTTTATTGTAATCTCTAAGTAAATAACTATTTTCTGAATTTTTATCAAAATGTTCGGCTCAGCAGTTTCGGAGATAATGAAAACGGAGGAAATGGTCATCATCTATTTTCATAAATAATTTCAAAAATATGAATTCTAAAATGATAAAAAAAAAAAAAATCTTAAAACAAGCCTTTGGTGGCATGAGGAACAGGGTGTAAAGTTCACTCATCCACCATAGAAAAGGGAGGATCCTCCGACCAAACGGGTGTCGTGTCTGGTGGGCAACTGCCCGACGGTTGATGTCGGGACGTTGTATATATGCTAGTTGCGTGGTAAACTCTAATTGCGCGATGCAGGATTTTGCGTGACGTCAGTGTGACGTGTAGTTCGTATGTGGCGATGTTGATGTCGCTTCAAGCCCTTTTATTTGATATGTCACACGGTACAGTCATCAAAACTTTTATTTTATTTTTGTAATTTGCCCCCCAAAAGTGACCTCCATATTCAAAATAAATTTATTTACGTAACACGTCCGTGTTTGTCACAGAAGTACATATGTGTACTAAATGTCAACTTAATCGGTCCAGTAGATTCGGAGAAAATCAGCTGTGACAGACGGACAGACAGAGAGACACACGAGTGATCCTATAAGGGTTCCTTTTTTCCTTTTGAGGTACGGAACCCTAAAAACAAACTTACTTTCGGATTTATAATATAAGTTAGTATTAATAAAATTCTAGAAGCTAACAGATTACGTAGTCTCTTAACTACATAATATATAATCTTCTCAGTTCTAATATTAGCCATATTGTTAATAAGCTGTTGATATGTTATTATCGAGACAAAGCTCAGCACTCATGGTACATTCATTAAGATAGATATAATGTGACTTTACGTGGGAGTGATGTTGATGTCGTATGTAAGTGAGATTATGTTATCCGAAGTAATATACTTCCACGAAAAAGAATCTCTAGCTGTCAGTTTGTTGGTTTTTTGATTATATAATATAAAAAACATATAAGGGTATTATTAACAGCTAGTGGTAGGAAGTAAGTACAGAGCAAATAATAAACCATGCTGCAGAAATCTGTAGACAATATAATTCGTGAGCCCTGCCTCTTAAACTAGGGTTACCTGTATCTTAAGAGACAGTGTTCAGCTAAATGATTCATTGCGATAAGATTTATACAACTTGTGAGTTGTGTCGAACTACCTAGTGATTTAAAATGAGGTTAGTTTATTTCGTTTATAATTAAAATTAAAATAAAGAAAGGAAAAAGAGTTTAAGGAGCATGGGGGTGTGAGTGTGGGTGTTTGTATGTATGTATGTATGTGTATGTGTGTGTGTGGTTGTATGTATGTGTGTGTGGATGTATGTGTGTGTGTGTAGGTGTAGGGGTGTGTATGTGTATGTGAAGGTGTGTTAGTGTAAGTTGTGCAATTAGGTGAGGGTAGCTTGTGAGTGTACACTGATATATTAATATTAAGCGATGTATGTAAGTAGTGATTCTGTTTGTGAGTAATCCTGTTGACAATCAGAATCACTACATTAAATTATGAATGAATTAATGAAATGCACCGACCCCCGTGTGGTTAAACTAGACTCGATTACTCGAACGAACCCAAAGATTCACAGTAGCCCCTGGAGACACAAATGTTTCATGGTACTACAGAGACTATTGCTTATCATTGCTTATCAAAGAGTAGACCGGGGGGCACTACAATTTAAATTTCAACAAGGTTCTAACTTTTATTATTTTTAACTTTACTTTTTTTTTTTTTTGTCAGTGTGAGGACTTTCTAGGGTTAATAGACTGTCGATCTGTAGACCATTTTCTATTTTGTTAAGTACCTGGTACTTTTGATGGGCCTACGCTGTCCTCTCATACCTATTAACACTGTAATTTGGAAACATTGTAAAAGCCAATTTTATCTTTTTAAAAGAATGACCGTGGAGTTTCTTGCCAGCTCTTCTTCATAGGAAACAACCAACTGGAACCGTGCACCTAGCTTCTGACGTTTCATAAGTGCCCATGTAGGCATATGTGAAATAAATATATATTTTTTTTTCTTTTTGGGCTGATAATGGTTGGGAAGACGTGCCCTTGGGTTATGGAAGGATTATAAGAGCTTACCGGATATGCATCCTTGAGCAAGAATAGTGGATAGTAAATAAATCAACAGACTGTGCTTGATGATGTAGAGAAAGACACAGACCAGTTCCCTAATTGCGTAAATCACTTTCATTCAAAATTCGAGGGTTTTGAAAGAAAATCCTAATCCATTGCTTCATAGGTTTGAAGCATTCGTCTGCTTAACGGGGCTATAACCGACTTTTAATGGTTTTATTCTGAAGATCACGTCTAAACGAGTAGTGTTAATGATTTGAAAAAAAAATATGATAAATTATAGCATTTTCTCAATAACTTAATTTGTGAATATTTTAGATTATGTTTATATTGCATAGTGAAATTAATTTGTAAAGTTATGTCTAACGCGGATAAAAAACTGAGAATGGCGCAAAATCTACCAAGCGTATTTTTCAGAAACATTCACCAATATAAAGATAATTTAATTATTGATCTTTTAGTATACGCGTTTTATTAAAATACCTTTTCTTTTGTGTATAATAAATTAATAATGCGTCAAATAGGGGACAGCGCTACTTGATGGGCGAGTCCTGTTACTGGCTGAACGTACGACGCGTTGCGTGAGCTCAGTACAGAACACGCAAGCTAACCACTCAAGGTCACTGGCATCTATCTGCGTCTATGAACGCGGCTGAACTGTCAAAATGAAAGGCCAATGGCTGTTTTATGTGTGTTACGCAATTACCCCAGTAAGACCTAAGGTTGTGTTACCCAGTAACTGGGTTGGGGAGGTCAGATAGGCAGTCAGTCTGTGTAAAATACAGCATCTAGATAGACTGGAAGCCGACTCCAACGTTGTTAAGAATAGACGACGAACGTGATTCTTTAGAATCAGAGAAAAACTAAATGCACAAAGTCAAAGTCAAATTATTTATTTCAAAGCACATAAAGAGCACAACGTCAAAATTTACAAAAAAACTTTATACAAAAAAAAATAACCGTCTTCCAAAAAAACACTACAAAGTGAAAAATAACTTTAATGTCGGAAGTCGGTGTCTTTGGATCTGTATTTCAGTTTTTTGCCACCGACTTCCGAAATTAAAGTTTTTTTTCACTTTGTAGTGTTTTTTTGGAAGTCGGTTATTTTTTTTATAAAAAGTTTTTTATTTTTCACCTTTTAAAGAAAAGAAAGAAAGAAAGAAAAATGCGTTTATTGGCATTACAGCAAAAAAATACACCTTAAAAACCTTTAAACCTTTTAGTGGGTCTGTTTTTAATTTATCTAAGTTACAATAGACTAAAGTCAACTGCTCATCACCTTTTACAATATTGCTTTTCCTGATGCTGGGACGTTAATTGTTGAGGAGTTCTCCTGGTAAGAACCAGGAGAACTGCCACTCACCATATGCATTGTGACGAGCATAAATTGCTTAGCAACCATATTAAAGTACCTAATCGAATCGCAACCCGTTATATACTTATTATTATGTTGTTCCGGTGGCCATCTGTGGTCTCCATCAACAGTTCCACTTCACGAAATGGTGATTTTCGGGAGCAAATGCACGAGTTACTTTAAAAAATACCCAAATCGCTATAGGTTTGCCTATAAAATTCGAGGGTTGCCCTCGATTTCCATGAGATCCCCTCATTAGATTCTGATTTGGTGGCAATGGGACCACCTCGAAAGCATACCCTTTGAAACAAAAAAATAATTTTCAAAATCGGTCTATAGGATCAGATATCGGTGAACAAACAAAAAAAAAAAAAAAAACATACAGCCGAACATATAACCTCCTCCTTTTTGGAAGTCGATTAAAAAAATAGAATTGTTGCACCTAGAATAAAATTGTATAGTAATTTTATTACACAATATGTAAAGAGAACCAAAAACCGGCCAAGTACGTGTCGGACCACGCACAATGAAGGGTTCCGTAGTTAGGATGAATTCATCCCAAAAACAAACTTAACATTGTAGTTGAAAAACATGCTCTCCCATACATCTATATACGTTACGGTCAATTCTTCAACTGCAAATTTAAGTTGGTCGACGATTACTCGTTAACTTGTAAACCCTACTTAGCTGTGATAGCTTTCCTTTTAATTTCGTTATATATATGTCGGGATAGGTTTAGACATCAGAAGTAATACTCAGATATGGCAATACAGAAATATATTTAAATCGAACAATCAGTTATTTTAAATCGAGAGAATATAGAAATTAAATAGAATTAATTAAATAACTAATAATGGTAGTGGCGGTCACATAGGGCAGTACTGACTGTCAGGGACAGTGGTCCATGCACCCACCGCAATAAGGATAGTACTAATTTATCGGAGACAGCGTTCCATATCCAATAACCGGGCAGTACTGACTGTCGAGAGACAGTCGTCCGTGCACCAAGACGCATCCGTTCAAAATGCGTACCGACTCAATAGCGCACCTCCTTATAAAGGCGATCAGCTAGAGGGGGGTAACGTTACAATATTTCACTCAATTGACTCCAAGTGTTTTAAGTCAAATGACCGATAGAATGAATGAATCGTCTATGGTGCACGTTCCACTAGCGCCATCTAGTCGCCGCCTCTCGCAGCTGTTAAACAATATGGCTTCCGTCATATATTACTGTCATGAAATTTTTCACATACCCAAAACCAACCATTTAGCTGGCAGGGGGGGGGGACACTTGACTCTAACAAAAAATAGCACTTTAAAGGTTAATATTACGCAAACGGATTTCAGAATTGAAAAATATCTTTCACAGGCCCACAATATTTTTGAACGGCCTATCCAACGATACCCCACACGATATATTAGACGAGAAAAAAAAATATCATCCCCGTTTTACGTGCAAGGGAGGTACCCTAAAAAAATGTTTTTCATGGCTTTATTTTACGATTTTTTCGGCGTGATTAATATGTACACCCATGCCAAATTACAGCTTTCTAGGACCTAGCGTCTGTGAGCTAAGCCAAGGGACAGACGGACGGACGGACAGACAGACAAACAGACAGATGGACATGGCGAAACTATAAGGGTTCCTTGTTTACTACGGAACCCTGAAAATGAAGCAATGACAGAATCAGATAAATCAGTTATGATACATGGTGCTCACATATTTACAAATATTGTAAAAAATATACGTTTTCCTAAAACAAAATAAACTAATAGGTCAGTGTGTGAAATAAGGCAATCAGTATCACAGAATGTAAAATAAATAACATAAAAATAATAAATTATAAAATTAAAATAGCAACCAGTTTGATTTTGTCTAGACTCTAGAATTCTAGATTGTCCTATGGAGCTGGGCCAGCATGTTTCCAAGCATTCTTATCTTGGATGTAATCCTCTAATTTGTATTATGCTTGTTTACAAAGTGTACTTTTAATATGAGTTTTAAATTTTCTTTCATTTCATTGCAATAAGATATTATATATTTACAAATAAATAAACTACTAAAGGAGTAAAATAAGGTGTTCAAGTTTGAATAGAAAAATTGGGGATCTACGCTGACGAAGACGCGGGTAAAAAGTAGTGTCTCTAAAAGTAGGCAATTAGTGCGAGGAAATTTTCCTTACGATAGTAATCTTGAGCTATTTTCATTTAAGGCAGTATTGTCAAAGAACTGTACGTTAATCTTATTTGTTCACATCGTATTCGGTTGTAAGCTTTTTGCTGTCACGAATTAAAGTTTATTTATTTATTATTATTATTATTGGGAGTGTTTTTTTTTCTCAGTTTTTAGGCTGGTTTTGAGCTACATTTACGGACCAGAGCCAAGTAAATGCAGCGTGTGGTGAATTTTATGGTGAGAGTGTACTTTCGTCTAACTTTTTTTTTTTTTTTAAGGTTAATCCGAACCTGCAGCCCGCGAAATAAAGTTTTTATTACGTTTTTTGCAATTTGCAGGTCTGTGTCAGGTTGTTTCATGATCAAAATGTGATTCGCGACTTTAGAGCATGAGGAACAGGGTATAAAGTTCACTCATCCTCCATAGAAAAGGGAGGATCCTTCGACCAGACGGGTGTTGTGTCTGGTGGGCAACTGCCCAACGGTTGATTTCGGGACGTTGTTTAAAGAGTTATTTTTAAAGCGTCAATAACCTCTTAAGGGGTCATTGTACTCATCATTATGAACAACTTTTACTATGGGACCAAAACTGAAATCCCGAAAAAATAACCAGCTATTCCCTACATTTATGTTCGAATAATTCGTTATAATGTAGGGAACAGCTGATTTTTTTTAACGACTTCAGGTTTGGCCCCATAGTAAAAGTTATTCATAATGATGAGTACAATGACCCCTTTAGAGATTATTGACGTTTTAAAAATAACCCTGTTTATGCTAGTTGCGCGGTAAACTCTGCTTGCGCGATGCAGGATTTTGCATGACGTCAGTGTGACGCGTAGTTCGCATGTGGCGATGTTGATGCCGCTACACGACTATAGCAGATATGTATTTACAGAATTATAACCATTAGAATTATTAATACATCTCTCTAAGCTAGATTTGTTCCCCAAATTATGTCATTAAAAAGTAATTCAATGAAACAAATCTAACTTAGAGAGATGTATTATAATGATTATAATTCTGTAACTAACTGCTATTGTCGCAAATCATATTTTGATTAAGATATAACCTGACACTGACTTCCAAATAGCAAAAAAAACCGGCCAAGTGGGAGTCGGACTCACGCACGAAGGGTTGTACCATTGTCTATAAAAATGGCAAAAAATCACGTTTATTGTATGGGGACCCCTTAAATATTTGTTTTAATTTATTATTAAAGTGAATATATAACTAAATATTCTGTGAATATTTCAAGCGTCTACCTATTTCCGTTATCAATATCTAGCAAAAACGAGCAAAAAAAAAATGACGTTTGTTGTATGGAAGCCCCCTTAAATAATTACTTTGTTATATTTTTTTGTATTTGTTGTTATAGCAGCAACAGAAATACATCATCTGTGAAAATTTTAACTGTGTAACTACCTACTACAGCTGCGGATCCACCAGCGTGCAACGGTACTTGGCGCGTGGCCATACTCGGAACTAACGCCACCATCTTGTTTTTTCAATACAATTCCTGTGACAATTTCTCAAGTGTTTATCAACAGCGCCCCCCTGTCAAAGTCATTCAGGCGCCAAACGATCCTTGTTGCACTCCTTCGTCTTATGAGATGTTTGTTTCTGAATCACACCAAAACGGCCGAACGGATTTTGGTGTTAATCACACAGGTAAATAATGTCATCGAATACATAGATTTCCTAAGAATAAAGGCTCGTACGGTGTCCCATTCCGTGTGGTGCAGGACGTAAAGAATAGCACCATCCTATTCTTGACGTGGGTGTCGTAAAAAGCGACTAAGGGACTTACTAGAGAATGGGCAGCAGCGTGCTCTATGCATTTTAACGCCATACTGCGATCACCAACCCGTCTGCCGAGCGTGGCGTTTATCCCCCCCTCCCTCCCTATTGGAGGAGGTCTATACCCAGCAGTGGACGTCTTTCGGCTGAAATGATGACGCGACACCGGTAGAACAATTTCCATCAAAATTTCATGGTAAGTAATTGTTTTACCGGTGTCTCGTGGCGCGACAAGAGCCTGAAGAAGACCGTGTGGGCGTAGGTAGTTAAAACATAACATAACATAAAACAACATCACGCCTGCATTTCCCGAAGGGTTAAAGGGTTAGGCAGAGGTGTACGTATAGTACATCCACATTTCGCTAGTTATGTTTTTAAGTCCGATATAATAGAGGGCGCGCCTAATTGCCATCACCCACCCACAAATCCAGACTCCGGGCTGCTACCGAGAAGTTCCGCATGGAAAAACCCAATAACACTTTACCCGACCCAGGCATCGAACCCAGTACCTCATGCTCTGCAGTAGCGCTTGTGACCGCTACACCAACGAGGTAGGTAGTTAATTAAGTTGTGTCTTTTGATCTATTTTAGTTTTTTGCCACCGACTTCCGAAATTAAGGTTATTTTTCACTTTGTAGTGTTGATTTTGGCAGTCGTTTTTTTTTTTTGTAAAAAGTTTTTTTTATTTTTACTTTTGGAGGGTCAGCTTGCAATTTATCTAAGTTACAAAAGCCTAATGTCAACTGCTTAACACCTTTTTACAAAATATTGCTTTTCCCGATGCAGGGGTGTTAATAGTTGAAGAGTTCTCCTGGTAAGAATAAGGAGAACTGGAAATGATGGTGACTTCGCCATATGCATTGTGATGAGCATAAACTGCTTAGCAACCATATTAAAGTGTCTAATCGAATCGCAACAGTGAAATATTATTATTAAGTAGTTCCGGTGGCCATCTATGGTCTTCATCAGCAGTTCCACTTCACCAAATGGTGTTTTCCGAGTGCAAATGCATGAGTTACTATAAAAAATACTGAAATCGACATAGGTGTATCTAGAAAATATGAGGAAAAAACATACAGCCGAACATATATTATAACGTCCTCCTTTTTGTATGTCGGTTAAAAAGCTAGAATATTCACGTCTGATAAATACGATATCTCTATTAGTAGATAATTTAAGCTCATGTGTCAATAGAATTATGTTATTATCCTTAGTGATAAGGGGCGCCGGCGAAGACACTTCATCACTTATTAGCACAAGATTATTATAATTAAACACACCGTATCGTTATCTTAGTACAGTCATTTAGTTCAATAATTACATGATGTTATTTCATACATCGTTTATTACAGTGTATTTGGAGAACTGTTACCGATACTCTATGGACATAATATTATACATTTAAACTTTTTTCTTTTTGTCCATAAATTTATCATTATGATGATTCAAAATTCCGGATCTTGTAAAAGCTTCACTGTGGGGTCTATGCGCTGTGGCATGGCTATGTTCAAATGACAATAACTCTTAAAATGATTAGCGCAGAGTCAATTTTTTTGTATCATTTTGTAGGTTGCCTCATTATGCAACATTCACGGTTTATTCTTGCACTAGAGTAGAAAATGTAAAAAATACGTATTTTTGTGTAAAAATTCATAATTTCATTTTTTTTGGCTCATTTTGCTTGGTATTCAGGAAAACATATTTAGTTATTCGATAACTTCAATTTTTACCTTTGCAATAAGATCATTTGCACGTTTGTAGGTCTCCTAGATTCCAAGGTGTTAGCATTTTATTGAACATAGTACCCTATTTCAGCTGATTAAAAAAATAAAATGGCTGCTATTCGCAGGGTGGGTTAGGAGTATTAATTATAAAAGTGCATTTGTCGATAAAAATGAGTGTATAATATGCCCAGTATCCTTAAGCGTTCCCCATACTCAGAGTAACGGGTGTTGAGAGTCATTTATTCTTCCTGTTATAATGATAATTATTTATTTTGTACTGTACCATACCTAGGAACCTTCTAACTCAGGAGATATTGAAGGTGAAAGTTCCAACTTTTGTTGTTGTTTTTTACGAAAATCAATTGAGTGAAACGCTAGGAGGGGTCGCCCTAGAAGGACGTACGTACAGTGACCTAATTCGTGACTATGAATGATAGGGTAGCACATTATTCTTTAGCCTTAAAAGAAGATGCAGTGACAAACATTGAAAAGAGTTTGCTTAGATGGTTTGGTCATGTTAAGAGGATGAGTGAAAGGCGACTAACAAAAGATATTTACAGACCGATGTGAGTGGAAATCCCGGGGAAAGACACCCTCGGATGATAATAATATATAGTGACCTAATTGGTGATGTTCTTCAGAAAGGTCAGGTGCGTAGTACTCGCAACCGGCGTGACTGTGTAACCAGATGTATGGTGGCGTTCTATAGTTTCTGCCTACCCCCATGCGAATAAGGCGTGAGTTTATGTATGTAGCTATGAGTATACCAATTGTGCAAAATTTGAACAGAGATCATTTTACTAGATTTTCTCCCGTAAAATATTGCGTGACTGTCTCGTTGCTCCCGGCTGTCATTCGCAAATCTTTGACAGTAATTACCGGTAGTCAAGAAGCCCGAAAGTCTGGCAACCAGTCTTGCCAAGAGGTACCGCGTTACCCAGTACCTGGGTTGTGGACGCCAGGTAGGCTGTCGCTCCGTGTAAAATAGTATGCCATCAAAAACATATATTGTAAAAAAAAAAACAAGTCTCGCAACTCAGTTCCTTTAAGGCTTCTACATACCGGGGCGACTTGTCGCGCGACGCGACGCGACACAAAGGCACCGCTCGTCCCGCGACACGCGGGGCCTTTGTGCCGTGTCACGTCGCGCGACAAGTCGCGCTGGTATGTAGAAGCCTTTATCGTTAAAAGTTGTGAGATCCATATAATACCAAGTCGGTCAATCAATTTATTCAGTCCCTACTTATGGATCCTTCTGTCTTAAGTTTTTACGTAATTAGCTAAACTAACAACATCTTACAGTGACCATATCAATGTCAATATTAAAAATCTTTAATGTTTAAATAAATAAACACTAAACAATCTATCATTATGCGATGGCCAAGTCAATCTATTTATTTAACCAGTAAGGTTTTTTAGGGTTCCGTACGAAAATGGTAAAAAGGAACCCTTATGGTGAGACTAAGTCTGTTTGTCTGTCTGTCTGTCACACGTGGATATCTCAAGAACTACTAATTGGCCAACTATTTTGCAAACAAGAAAAAAAAAAAAAATGTCTTTTTTGCAAAAGGGACTGAAAGGGGGGGTCTTAAAAATTTGAAGTGGGGCTGCTAGGGCATGTGGGGTATCATATGAAAGAACGCTGTTTGCACATTCTCAAACATTTATTTTTTTATTTTTTAGGCAGCACAGTTTCCGACTTTTATGAAAAATGTAAGAAAATACCGTTCCTCCCGCTTATCTCCGAAGTTTGCATAGATAAAAATCTGACATTATTCTATGTGATAGAAGTTTATGTAAAGTTTACAGGAAAAATAAAAAGATGTCTCTAAATAGCACACTTTTTCAGAAATCATTAACATAATATATACGTACAGGGTTCCGTACGTATATATTAAGTTGATGATTTCAGGTGCGCGAGTCCGACTCGCTCTTGACCGGATTTTTTTTCAAAATATTCTAGTGTTCCCTTGATTTATACACTAAACACTAATTGTATTCTAAATTTGAAGTTTCTGTCTGCTAGAAGTGCCTTAGAGTTTTGATGATCGGTCAGTCAGTCAGTGAGTGAGTGACAAATTAACAAACTTTGACTAGTTATAATTCTTAAACTGCTGGTTCAAATTGAATGAAATTTGAAATATACTGAGGTTATACAATGCATGTTTGGTTACTGACAACGAAGTTATATCCACAACGAAGTTATAGGGTCCAAAATGGCCTGAACTACTTCGAGAAAAGGATATACTGCCGTGCCCCCAGATTTAGCTGATTCCAGTTTCACTGGAAGCCGAAGCCAACGTACTTGGAAAAAGGCACGCAGATAGATAGTCTTTGGTTTTGTATTTTCTAAAAAGCTTTTCAAATTTAGAAACGTTACGTTACGCTCACTCCGCGCGTTCCTGCTGGACCTACATACCAGTACGCATTCCGTTCGGTGCCGGCTGTCGCTGAAAACCAGCGCTGGGGCTCTGTCTTGCATAGGGTCGCAGTATAATGCTGAGCGATAGCCGTTTTGCGTGGATGTGACGCATGTTTCCCCCAACCTTTTCTTATTTTTGTGTTTATGTTCTTTTTTGCGTCATATTTACCGCAAAGAAACGTATTTTCTTTCTTCTTTTTTTCTTTCTTTTATCTCCCTATGACCACTGCTGACGTCATCAATATACTTCTTGGACTAGACTAGGCAGATGATAATGATGATAAACCTCGTTGAGGTCCTGGTTCCGATTTCCGGATTTTTAGACTACATCGGGTCTAAAGGCGTCTACAAGGGGATCTACGAAGTGTCTACCAGAGGCCTACGAGGGACCAAAATGAAATTATTTTTGTTCCCTTGTAGGCCTCCGGTAGTATAAGGGCAGAAGGATGATTATAAACTAAGGTCTGACATCAGGTGGACCAACAGCAAATTCCGTCACTTTGCTGCTTTAGAATTCCCTTCAGCCCTTAGAAACGACTTTGTTATACGGTGTTCATTTCCTAAGTGTCTTTTTTATAAGAAAGTGACCTGTCCTGTAGTTAATACGGGCACAAAGATTGTTAAACTTAAGACCTCAATTTGTCATAGACTATTTATTTATTTTTAGAACAAAAGAGTGATTATGTTAATTAATTTCAGTTAAAATTGATGAAAAGTATCCTGAAAATGGTTTAGAAAATTATTTTAATGAAATACTTTGTGAGTGAAAATTTACTGAGTGAAATGAAAATTCTAGGAAGTTTTATTTCTAGCTTTATAGATGACTAAGTAATTAAGATTTTAGTGTTCTGTGGCGATAGTTATAATGCTTTAATTAATTGCTGCTTAACTTTTATTTATAGGAGAGCTGTGGTAGCCCAGTGGTAACGGCCGCGACTTAGGAGTTGTAGGTCGAAGGTTCGAACCCAGGCAGACGCTTTACTTGGTGTAAATGATTTCATCACCACTGCTCTCTAAACGGTGAAGGAAAACATCTTGAGGAAACCGGCATGTCCTAGAACCTAAAATTCGAAGACATGTGACATCTACCAACCCGCACCGGGCCCGCGTGGTGGGTTACGACCCACTCCCTCTCACAGAGAGGAGGCCTGTGTCCCAGCAATGGGAACATTATAGGTTGATTATGCAGTTAATTTCGTTGAAAATAGATTTATTTTGTATACGAAAAATATGCTGTTTTCGTCTTAACTTCATTAATAATGAGCATAGATTCTAAAGCTTATCTATCTTCTTCAATAAAGAGTGTCGATTCTTAACCTTACCTTCATCAATAATGAGCATAGATTCTAAAGCTTATCTATCTTCTTCAATAAAGAGCGTCGATTCTTAAGCTTACCTTCATCAATAATGAGCATAGATTCTAAAGCTTATCTATCTTCTTCAATAAAGAGCGTCGATTCTATGCTTATCTTCATCAATAATGAGCATAGATTCTAAAGCTTATCTATCTTCTTCAATAAAGAGCGTCGATTCTATGCTTATCTTCATCAATAATGAGCATAGATTCTAAAGCTTATCTTCATCAATAATGAGCATAGATTCTAAACCGTATCGTCATCAACAATGAGCATAGATTCTAAAGCTTATCGTCATCAACAATGAACATTGATTCTAAAGCTTTTAACAGGGTGTAATTAAATTAGCTGGAGAAACTCCGCAGATGTGATGGGTCGTGTGTATCTGTATGACTGAATGATAGTGTTATTTTTATTATGTGACTTATAGGTAAATAAGCAAATAGGTAAATAGGTTTTAAGTATATTAATGACGTCAGCAGTGGTCGTAGGTAGATGAATGGAATGCGTACTGATATGTAGGTCCAGCATGAACGCGCGGAGCGAGCGTAACGTAACATTTATTCATTTGAATTTTTTTTACAAAATAGAATAGAATAGAATACTATTTATTATGTACACCATAAAAGTACAAAACAAAAGACACCTATCTATCTGCCTGCCTTTTCCCAACTATGTTGTGGTCAGCTTCCAGTCTCACCCGATGTAGCTAAATACCAGTATTTCACATGGAGCGACTGCCTATCTGACCTCCACAACCCAGTAACTGAGTAATACGATACCACCTCCACAACCCAGTAACTGGGTAATACGATACCAAACACACAAAACTACGTTAGTACTATTACTTATTCTGTGACGAAACCAAAGACACCGACTACCGAAATTAAATTAATTTTTACTATATTTATAGGTAATTACTGTCGTTTCCCATAGGGTAAAACGTTTCCCATAGGGTAAAACGGGAACTCTATTACTAAGGCTCCACCGTGTGTCTGTCTGTCTGTCCTTCTGTCACCAGGCTGTATCTCATGAACCGTGATAGTTAGACAGTGGAAATTTTCACAGATGATGTATTTCTGTTGCCGCTATAACAACAAATAGTAAAAAACAGAATAAAATAAATATTTAAGGGGGCTTCCATACAACAAACGTGATTTACTTGCTCGTTTTTGCTCGATATTTATAACGGCAATAGGTAGACGCTAGAAATATTCACAGAATCTTTAGTTATATATTCAATTTAAAAATAAATAATTAAGTTAAAATAAAACAAATATTTAAGGGGGGCTCCCATACAACATACGTGATTTTTTTTTCGTTTTTATAGATAATGGTACGGAATCCTTCGTGCGACGTCCGATTCGCACTTGGCTGGTTTTTATTTTTCTAGTGCACTGTCAGGTTAGGTTGCGAAGCTCTGACCCTGAATTTAGAAATATTATGAGTTACTTATGACTTCTCAAAATAAATACCTACCGCCTTGACCTTTCTCTACAAATTAGATAGTTCTTTTAGAATTTTTGTTTGAATGATTTATGTTATAAGTTGCAGCTCAGTCACTAAGTTAGACATTTCATTTATTCTTCATTCGTTAGGAAACGGTCATCATCGACGAAAACAGTCATCGTCAAAAAGGTAAAGGCTCGTGCAGACTGGCGCGATATCGCGGGCGTGACAAGCAGCGCGACACTTTCCATGAAGATTTCATAGAAATTGTGCTACTAATGTCGCGTAGGCGTGACCTTAAATGAAAAACCGGACAAGTGCAAGTTGAACTTGCGTGGTGGGAGTTCTGTACAATGAATATGTTATCTACCATGTTTTTTATTCCAAGAACAAACTTAACATTGTATTTGAAAAACATGTTCTCCCATACATTCCAACTGCAAATGTAAGGTTGTACGCACACTATTGAGAGATTTACCATGTTATTTTAAGATCACAGACTTCTTATACGTACGTACAAACTTACATTTTCAGTTGGAATGTATGGGATCATGTTTTTCAACTACAATGTTAAGTTTGTTCTTGGGATAAATTCATTTGAACTACGGAACCCTTCATTGTGCGTGGTCCGACACGCAATTGGCCAGTTTTTTCAAAATTTTAGGCTCACTAGTTTCGGAGATACGAGGGGGGGAATGGTCAATTTTCATTAATTTTCATAAATAACTTTAAAACTGTTTATTTTAAAATTATAAAAAAAATATGTGGGACCCTCACAACAAGCCCCTTTATTTAATATGTGACACAATATGCAAAACTTTTCTTTTAAATTTTCTATTTTGCCCCCGAGAAGTGAACCTCACATTCAGAATTCATTTATTTACGTTACACGTCCGTATTTGGGTCACAGAAATTCATATATGTATCAAATTTCAACTTAATCGGTCCATTGGAATCGGAGCAAATTGGCTGTGACAGATAGACAGACGAGTGATCCTATAAGGGTTCCGTTTTTTCATTCGGACATACGGAACGCTACAAAAATGTCTCCTACTTTGCATAATCTAGCCGACAAGCAACACATCTAGCTGCAATACACAATGCTGATTGCATGTACCTTCTATATTGCATCAGCAATGAATGAAGGATGTTACGACAGACAGACGAGGAATGTGTTTAATTGTATGTGGGGAGACTCTCGTACGATGTCATGTGACTAATAACGACTTAACATACATACATAAACTCACGCCTTCTTCCCATGGGGGTAGGCAGAAACTATAGAACGCCACTTGCTACGCTCCTTAAATACTCCTTTTGCTTCGCCTACGTTCATACATCTAGTCATACACGCACGCCGGTTGCGAGTACTACGCACCTGACCTTTCTGAAGAACATCACCAATTTGATCACTATATGTCCTCCTAGGGCGTCCCCTCCCGGCGTTTCCACTCACCTCTGCTTTATAAATACCTTTTGTTAGTCGCCTTTCACTCATCATCTCCACATGACCAAACCATCTAAGCATACTCTTTTCAATCTTTGTCACTACATCTTCTTTTAAACTGCACCGTTGCCTTATCACCTCATTTTTCAGCCTATCATTCATAGTCACGCCAGACATGCTTCGCAAGGAACGCATTTCCACAGCATTTATTCTACTTTAATGCTTCTTTAACGACTTAAGGCTTCTACATACTGGCGCGACACGCGACGCGCCACAAAGGCCCCACGCGTCACGCGACGAGCGGTGTCTTTGTGTCGCGTCGCGAGTCGCGTTGGTTTGTAGAAGCCTTTAAGAGCGTTTACAACGTACGGCATTTCAAAAAAACTTTCAAGCCCGTGTTTTTCGAAATTACTGAACCGATTTTAATGAAACTTCATACGCATAAGCAGGATACAAAGGTCTAAAAAGTTAGTTAAGAACATTTTCGAAATGTCTTATTTAAAAACTGAAAAGATATCTGGAAATCTCTGTTTCTATGAAAATTAAAATTTAAAGTCGGTCTAATTTTGCTGTAACACTATTTTTCGAAAATGTTATAACTAACTTTTTAGACCTTTGTATCCTGCTTATGCGTATGAAGTTTAAAAAAAATCACACGAGAGTGACGTTTGATTATCTTTTTACAAGCAACTACTTTTGAGTTTGAACATTAAAAAATATCATAAACATCATTAAGGCTTCTACATACCTGGGCGACTTGTCGCGCGGCGCGACGCGACACAAAGGCACCGCTTGTCCCGCGATACGCGGGGCCTTTGTGCCGTGTCGCGTCGCGCGACAAGTCGCGCTGGTATGTAGAAGCCTTTATATGGTTTACTTGCACGTGGCGGGCCACTTTTTTCAACTTCCATACAAAATATAGCAGTTTTTTTTTTAGATAACGTAATTATTGTAAAGTTATACTTAGACGAATAAGTATTTTTTTTCTATTATTTAAATACACTTTAAATAATTTTTAAAAACTACGTATTAATCTTGAGTTAACCATTTATTAGAATCTAAAAATTATTTTATAAATATACAATAACTTCATTTAGTTACACAGAATTAATGTTTTAATTATTTCAAGCTTTTTTACAATAATCGATAAGAAATTGACGAAATAGGTTTTTTTTTTTGTAAACAGTGTTTTGGGTGTATGTGGGGGTGCGTACGTGTGTGTGTGTGTGTGCTATTCTATTTAGACTATTTATGAAAGTATGACACAGAAAAAGACCATTGGTAAATGACGGTTTAGGTTATATACTCTTTGGTTTAGACTTACTACGAGTAATTACCTACTATTTCGGATCTTGTTAACGTAGAAATGGTTTGTCCCTACAACACGTTAGTACAAACGACTTTAAAAAAATTGAAGGAATAGCATTCGGCGAGCATCCATATTACATTTTTTTTTTTTTTTAAACGTTGCCCCACACTAGGAATTTCTCCTGTATTGTGGGTGCGTTTACAAACATTTAAGCTTAACTAACTGCGCCAACCGTGCCGCCAAATTGTTAGTAGGTCGCTGATTCATGCACGTTTTGTGTTGCATCAGCTATGAATGGGGGACATTACGACGACCAGCTGCTAAGGTATATTTGTGTGTGGGGAGATTCTCGTACCATTTCGTATGACTGACAAATTAATAATATGAAGCATTTTGTTCGGCGGTGAGTTGGCAATGGCATGTTTTACTAAAATTGTATCGTGATTATATCGCGTATTATTGAAGAAAAGTGAGATTGTTTTAGGCAAAATATGTAAGACAGGTATAATCAGCAAACATTATGGTATGGATTGCCTCGTTGTATAGATTAAATTGTTGTTTTCTATGAATAAAATAGTTTCAAAGAGCAATGTTATTCCATTTGAAATATTTGGACGTTTTATGCTATGCCTTATTAATAAGCACCCTGCATACTATAAATTGACTGCCTCGTTGGTCTAGTGGTCGCAAGCGCTACTGCTGAGCATGAGGTCTTGGGTTCGATTCCCAGGTCGGGCAAAGTGTTATTGGGTTTTTCCATCTGGAATTTCTCAGCATCCGCCCGGAGTCTGGATATCTGCCCGGTTGATGGCAGTAGGCTGGCCCCCTATTACATGGCGGGTACACCCCTGCATAACCCTTCTGGAATTACAGGGGTGATGTTATGATGAATAGGTTAATCATGGTAAAATATCGTTTTATGTCTAGATAACGTGCAGCACAATAATATAGGCGATACTCGTATTACTACTAAATAAAATAGTAGATACCTTAGGAAAGTTGGCTGCTTTTTTACTGCCCTGTACTAGTGTCGGCCTCACACACGAAGTGTTTCGAACCACCGTACAATATTAACCACTGCATTATTGTTTTTATTACTTTAACAGAAAATAATACATTTTGATACAAGTGGAGAATGTTTGTTATTGCGTTCGAGGCGGAATTAACACCCGAGCCGTAGGCGAGGTTGTTTTTGAGCCGAGAACTGCAGTATCAATTGTCCACGTGTATCAAACGACGTTTTTCAATACACTTTTGAAGAAATAAAATAAAATAACGAAAAATATTTGTCAAGAATAATTACGAAACTATGATTTAATTTTCTTTTTTTTCCGCGCTTTGCTTTTGCCAGGTTGAAGGAGAAGCAAAGGTATAAAGCCGATAAACAGCCTATAATATGAAAAATAGAAAATTAAAATATTTTTGAGTTTAGAACACAAATTTATTTTATTGTAATATAATAATCATGGTTATTCTATTTATAAACATTATTTAAATATTCCAAAAATATTACCGCCGTAAAGAAGGATCTTTGCCAAGATGAAAAAAAAATCACCTCCGAATAGACGCGAGACGGTGTGAGTAGAAGAGGCGTTATTATCTGTGGCAATTTTTATTCCCGCACACGTGTTGTAAAATAAAAAATCGCACGCGTGTGAAATACATTGCATTGTGAACCTAATCGTAGTGCGATATGAACCAGTTTTCGAGGAAGTGTATTGAAAACACGTCTCCTTCAATAAATTAAATTAAACGGGATCCCTTTTAATTAAAGTTTTTATTATTTGTTGATAAAGCGATCATACACACTGAGTGTTTCAAGTGTCTACATTACGGTTCAAAAGATACAGCCCTGTGACAGATGGACGGACGAGCAGCCTTAGAAAGTCCAATAATTGGTACTAAGATTTGAATGAATACAAATGACCTAATTTTTGGAGCTAGAACCAGATAAGATTGTCAACATGAGGCGCACCACGTTATTTTTACAACAAATACTACAAAATGTTGTCAGTAGGACGCTTATCCATACACCTAGTCTATTGCATCAGCCATGAATGAAGGACGTTATGACAGACAGACACGCTATTTTTGTGTACGGGGACTGACGACGGAATATTAATAGAAAAAAAATATTTATGTTTAGTAAAAAACTTTTTTACAAAAAAAACAACCGACTTCCAACAAAAACACTAAAAACTGAAAAATAACTTTAATTTCGGAAGCACATAACATAACATCACGCCTTGTTTCCTCAAAGGGTAGGGCAGAGGTGTACCTGTAGTACACCCACATTTAATATTATATTTAATTAAATTTCGGAAGTCGGTGTCTTTGGTTTTGTATTTTCGTTTATGGCCTTTTTTATTTTTCACTTTTTAGTGGTACCTACCCCACACCAATTCGTATACTACTACTTGCTATGAAAACAACAGAGACAGGAAGTTTTATTTTACACCCCTTAAGGGGTTAAATCTTCAAAAATCTTTTTCTTTTTAGCGGTTACCTACGTCATAATAACTATCTGTGTGCCAAATAGCCCAATCAATTCAGTGATTTGAGCTTTGTGTTGATAGATCAGTCAGTAAGTCAGTCACTGTTTCCTTTAGTATGTATTAAATCTATAGTGTAATTCGACATGTTACGGCGACCCCAAATAAATTGGGATTAGGGCAGGAGACTGATGATGAAGTATTCAGGCTAAGTTTCAAGTTAATAGATCAACGAAAGAAGATTTTCTTCATACAAACTGTATCCATCCCCTTTTACCCCCACATAGGTTAATTTTTAAAGTGGTTTGCGACTTTTCCATCATTTGACATAGAGGTTATACCAATTTTCGAGTTAATCAAGCCACGTCGTAAAATCCTCTCTTGTAAAATTGACTACCCCTTTTCACCCCGTTATGGGTAGATTTTCGAAAAACCCTGATACAAGTTATTCTTCATTTTTGGTCTTAAGTATAAATACTGAGTTTCGAGTTGATCGGACCGCGCGTTAAAATTCTTCTATACAAGCTTTGAGATCCCATCCGTTGAAGTTAAGTTAACAAAAAAATATGAACTTTATAATTTACTTACGTAAGTATTCGTCCAAGTTTCAAGTTTATTAACCCTAAGAATAAGATTTTTCATGCAAACAAAACCCCCCGTTCTCCACCCTTAAAGGTCAAATTTCCAAAAACCCCTTCTTAGCGGATGTCTACGTGCCAAATTTCAGGCCAATCTGTTCAGTGGTTTGAGCTGTGTTGATAGACCAATCACTCACGGTTTCCTTTTATATGTACATATGGCTAGATATATATATATTGAGACCCTCCTCCTTTATTGTAGTCGGTTAAAAATCATTTATACCCAGAGTGCATCTCATGACAATTCCAAAAAGACCAAACACGGGTAGGATACATTGTTTTTTAACGGAGTTCCAGTGCCTACCATCCGGCTTCATCATCAGATCAGTTTGATGGTACCATTTTGACCAGAACTATTTATTTAAATTTGCTTCGCTTAACTATCTTAATCCAGATATCTCATCGCCACCCGTGAATTACGTATCACTGAGAAGTTCCGGTGGCCATCTGTGGCCTTCTTCGTCTGTTCCACTTCACCAAATTATACTTTCTGAATGCAAATGATTGACTTGTTGATGAAAATATAAAAATTACTATAGGTATGCCTATAATATTTGAGGAGTTCCCTCAATTACTCATGGATCCCAACATCAAAACTGGATTTTGAAAAAAATGGGACCAATCTGGAAGACAGAACAAAAAAAAAAAATACAGACGACTTGAGAACCTCCTCCTTTTTGTGAAGTCGGTTAAAAAAGAAATGATCCACACGTCTTAGTTATTGCATCAGCATTCAGCAATATGGCGGATATTATCTTACGTCAGGCATTAGAAAGGGCTGTATTTGTTTAAGGTAAAAGCGTCAGCGTAGCCCGCGAAATCTAAATTTCTTACGTTTCTTGCAATTTGCAGGTCAGTAACAACAGTTGTATCTTGATCAAAACTATGATTCACGACCATAACAGATATTATTATGTATTTACAGAATTATTATTTTTTATTTCAATGCCTTAAAACTATCATTACAGGTCCTAACCTAATGCGATAGCCAAGTCGGGTCCCACACAAAATTTAAATTAAAGACAAAAAAAAATATCATTGGGATCATTAGTAATACATCTCTCTGAGTTAGTTCCACTAAATGACCTTTTCATCACATTTGCTCAAAAAATGCATTTACGAAGCCTGTATACATTGTTCGAAAGTTGTTGTATAGCGCCGTGCGTATCCTTTACGGTTTTTTTTAATTACCATAAATATTATCAAAGAATTCCACCAAGGAGTTTCAAATTACGAGAATAAATAAGCTGAATAATCGAACCTCCTTGGAAGCGCTTTTGCTCAATACGTTTATCTCACTTTATTATTAAAGAGAAAATGAGACGAAAGATGTAGTACTAATTTTCACCATGTGCACGTGGCGCCATTTGCAAATTCGCGCCATTTTCTTTTTAGAAATGTCAAAGGTTGTTGCGACTTTCTGACTGATATTTACAAAATAATAATATGAGTTCAAGCGAGGAATCCGGTATTAATATGGAATCTACTGCACCTGATATCTTGAATGAGCCGCCAAAATCGTGAGTGCTATTTAATGATTTACTTACAATAATTTTATATCATGGAAGACTCAAAGAAATACTCAATCATTCTCTTAAAATGTTCTGATGACTTATTTTATTACCTATAATTGTACTGTTTTCTCGCAAATGTGTTGAAAAACGTTGTATGACACACGCGCGGAAATTGGTATTTACAAACTCGTGACTATGGTAAGCTGTCGACTTCGTCTCGGGCTTACATTCGTCTACTCGTTTGTAAAAACCAACTTACCGCCCTAATATCATAAATAACTATTTCATGAAATCATGACATTGGGGTACAAATCTAATTTAGAGAGATGTATTAATGATTGTAATTCCGTAAATAAAAAAAAGCAGATCGTCGTAGTTTATTAATTTATTTTATAAGTTAGGTAGGCTATGGGCCAACCACAAATCAATTGGAATTAGGGCAAGAGAATGGTGATGATGATACGCTAAATAGAACTGCATGAATAGCAAGAGTAATTTAATCCTTACTCCTCTGCCTACCCCTTAATGGCATAGGAACAGTAATAATTACCCGACTGCGTGACGCACAGGAGGGTAATGTGTTTATCAGCCTATGTATGTTTGTTTGTTCCTTTGTGATACTCTAGAGACCAAACGCTTTGATTTTGATGATTCTTACGTCAATCGATATGTCATAATCTTGTGAGTGTCACTAAAAACATCACAGTAATCAAAAGTCAATATGGCGACAACCGGACGCCATATTGTGAAAAATAAAAAAAAGTCACCGAAATACGTCAAGTGGGATATCATTGGATAGGTATTTGAAAATCATCTTTAGGTTTCTCGAAACATTTTTCGCAAGCGCTACTGCTGGAAATGAGGTCCTGGGTTCGATTCCCGGGTCGGACAAAGTGGTAAGTATTGGGTTTTTCCATCTGGAGTTTCTCACTAGCAGCCCGGAGTCTAGATTTCTGCTCGGTTGACCTGGGAATCAAACCCAGGACCTCATGCTGAGCAGTGGTGCTTGCGACCACTAGAACAACGACGCAGTCCAGAAAGTTAAGAGTCCTATGTAAAACTCAAACACAAAACTCAAACTCAAAGCATTTATTTCAAATAAACCAATTACAGGCACTTTTGAATTGTCAAGGGGTCGGTCAGTCAGAGAGATGAAGCTAGTTGCCCATTCCAAAGCGTAGTAGGTTCCTATGGAGAAGAACGGGCAAGAAACTCCATGGACACAAAACAACTAAGAAAATCATGGTTATTTATTTTAATTCTACATTGCTAATTATTAATAATTTCACTTACCCACTGTCCCAACCAAACACAGGTGCAAACTCCACTCACTAATTATTATTAATTATTATTATTTTATCACTAACTCTAAAACTTCTAAAGCTACGACCACACTGCACCGTAAGGCTGCGAACACACTCATAGCAATCGTGTAATTCGTACTGGAATCGCGATTAGTACAAATCATTTCTTTTATATGTCTGAGCGAAACGTGTGAGTCATTGGACAGCGAATGTCAAAGTTTTATGACAAAATAAATCTCTATGTCTTTGTCCGTTTTTTAAAGTGAAGAATTTTTTTTTTTTACTTTTGAAGTGAAATCTTCCTTAGGCGCACTTTGCGCTCTTTTTGATCAGTGAACAAAACTGAACCGTCACGCTCGGGTGGGTGACCCTGAATCGTGTCTACACGGCTCCAGTCGGTCGGTGACGCTAAATCGCTTGTAATCGGAGCTGAATCCCGTATACTCGGCTAATAAAAGTTCCCACTTCCATCGTGTCGTCCTATGCACATACCCTCTTTTTTTTAATTGATATCGAGACCTCTCTATTAATCCATATTCTTTATTGAATTAGTTGTTTTACTTATTAATTTTTTGTTAATCTAAAGTGTCGTGACTTTTACGCGTGACTGTTAATCGGTCCTAATTAATTAATTCTCATTACATTTAATGAGGGCAAGATAGCGTTTTAAGTTCATAAAATATAGTGAATAGAATATATTCGATAAAAATGTTAGTCAAGGACGTGACATGTGAACACCCCTATATTCCCGATCGTCCCACTACGGGGACGAAGTCAGTGGGACGAACGGAAATACACCTATATTAATAATTCCAGATAGGAGAAAAAGATAATATTAATTTAATTAATAATGTCAATCATGTCATTTGGTTTAAATAAGTTTTTATTTTTATTATTTTAATAATATTTTATATAGATTCTTTTATAATTTCTGAATGTGAGAACGTTGTAGGCTTAAAAGACGGTAGATTTGTAGACCATTATCTATTTTATTCACCTAGGTAACAGGCCCAGGGGTGACGGACTCGGGGACTTCCGTCGCCCCCATCACACAGGACCCGAGATGGCGGCGCGTAGTGTTCAACTCCAGACTCCCCCGATAGAAGGGACCAGCAGCGCGTGTCCGGGGCAGGGGTAGACGCATCCTGCACCCACAGCCCCCTGACGCAAGTGTGCGAGGGAACACCGGGGCGGTTTTAGTCAGTAAGAGTCTGACAGACCCCTCTGCTCACCTCAGGGCGAAGGACATCTATGAAGATTTCTACCCAGACAACATAAAAGATAGAGCTGGCTAGGCCATGTTTTAAAAATAAAGATTTGTAACCCTAAACTTAGTTCTATTGTTTCAGATAAGTAGCCTACTATTAATTTTCCACAAATTTATTAAGGACCACCATTACCATCAAACTCCACCTCCATGGCACCAACATCTTTTTCGCGAAAAAAATGTCAACTATCCCCTTCTATCAATAATACCATTTATATAGCGGGTCGGCTAAAAAAATACGTCGCGGTGAATAACAGCGCAGCAAACTTGAGACGTGAGCTCTTATTTTGTTTAGTTCACTTGAAAGGCAGCCAATGTAAACACGTTCCACAATGCCGCAATTTGTATTCAAAATCTGCAAAAATAATGCCCGAATTGACGGCCGGAGTGTCATACTTTCGGTAAGTACAGATAGAATAGGTTATATTTTAAGCTTTAAACTAACAAATAATATAACATTTTTAACAAAATTACCGAGTTTAAACCACCGCTACAAATGTTTGGCCAAGGTTGGTCATTACACGCAAAACTTTTGTGTAACAGAACAGTAGGTGCATGGAGTAGATTACTTTAGAGACTTTATTACTAGGTGCCATGGTTACAACCATGGCACCTAGTAATAAAGTAATTAGGTTGAACTAAAACTTTTGTCTCAGTTCGTTAGTAAACAAATGTAGCTGTTTATGTACCTATATATTCACGCGGACAGCATTTAACTTTGATTTTGTACGTGACCCGTTATGTACATAGTTGGTATTGTTGATCGAAGACTGTCCCATACAAAAGTTCAATACCTACTCGTCCCAAATGAATGGGACAGTTGAGGTAATTAAAAAACAGTCGACAAACGATCATTTTTCTCAAAAACCTCACAACTACTTCAAAATTAAAATCCTAACAGATACATCCCACAGAAACACCAAATCATAAACGGAACATTAAAATTAGCATCGTTACGTAACTGACAGGATATTGCCCATATCCCTTGCCGCCATCTTGGATTGACCCAATGAGTGATGGCGCGAACTGTCAAGAGTAACCTTGACTTCCACGGGGTTCAAGATCAGCGGTGATTGCTTGATTGTTTCGGTAGAATGCAGGACTAGGGTTAATGAAACTTGGTTTCCTTTCGTCCTTTGTTAATTTGGTAATAAGGATGTGATCATGTGATGTTTCTTTTCTTTGTGAGATGGGGAGTTGATTAGAGAGGAATTTACGATTGCATTTGATTATGTCTGGTTTAATTTGGTTAGGATGGATGAATGGCGGCACACAATGAGGTTAAAAAACTGGCCAAGTGCGAGTCGGACTTGCGCACGAAGGGCTCCGTACCATTATCTATAAAAATGGCAAAAAAATCGCGTTTTTTGTATGGGAGCCCCCCTTAAATATTTGTTTTATTTTAATTTAATTTTTTATTTTTAAAATGAATATACAACTAAATATTCTGTGAATATTTCAAGCGTCTACCTGTTGCTATTATCAATATAGAGCAAAAACGAGCAAAAAAAAATTACGTTTGTTGTATGGGAGCCCCCCTTAAATATTTATTTTATTCTGTTTTTTAGTATTTTTGTTATAGCGGCAACAAAAATACATCATCTGTGAAAATTTCAACTGTCTAACTATCACGGTTCATGAGATACAGCCTGGTGACAGACGGACAGACAGACGGACAGACAGACAGACAGACAGACATACAGACAGACATACAGACAGACGGTGGAGCCTTAGTAATAGGTTTCCCGTTTTACCCTTTGGGTACGGAACCCTAACAATTCAAGCTCGTCCTTGCGATGGCAGCACTGTTAAAATATTCATACTGTCATTAATTCATTATTGTTTTTGTTATTGCTTTTAATAAAAAAAATACAACATAAATATGTGCGACTTGTAGAAGGACTAATTAAAAGATGAGTTATGGAATATAAATGTGTCTTAAATTACTTCTTTCCAATTTTTCCGTACAGAGCTTTCCCCCATAGTTTTAATTTATTAACGTTATTTGTGAAATAAATGGATCTTCGTATTTATGTAATAAACAGCTGCGGAAATGGTCGCATTAAATAATTATTCGAAAAGAATTACTTAGCTTGTTTATAAAAATCTATATGGGTAGTGACAGGTAGCCGTCAAATTCTTGGACTAATGAAATAGTAGCAAAATTTGAAGTGAACATGTGGCTGTTTTGAAAAATCGGTTCTTGACAACTTAAGTAAGTAACATTATTTTTCGTTCATGAAAGCCCCGGAGTATCACTCCATGTCTTTATAATTAGATCAACCTTATGATGCCATATAACATCTGGGACAATAATTATAAAACGAGAGTGAAAAAAATTCAATCTGATTACGGAAAGTAGGAAAAAAAACAATTTTAGGATTTAAGTCCATATTACCTCAAAGCCACCTAATCGCGGTGTGCTGATCGAGTTCAGTTTTATTGATGAACTCCGCCTTTAAAATAATAATATTATGCATATGTAATTCCAAAAACTTTGACAACCACAGTCCGAAAATTAAATTTAAGAGCACGTGTTCTTCCGATCACCTTCGGACAGATTCAGTACAAAAACCCACGTCTTAAATCACTCGAAAACTTGAGGACCCGTCATTAAAGTAATAAAATTATCTTTTATACAAAGATAACGTAATTTACGAGCTTCATTCACATGGGATCTTGAACCTTGTCTCTTAAAACAGAAGGTTTTATTTAGGGTGTCAATTTGAGTCAATAACTCATATCTCAAAGTAATGGCGATTAAAGTTATCTATTAAAACTGAAGTTTAATGTTCTTGTAATTTCATTTTTAAATGTAATTGTGTTTAAGTGTTAGTAACGGTTTTTTATATCGTAATGTTTAGGTAGCAACAACCAGTAAGGTGCAACTCTGGGAAGGTGAAATCTACTTTGATTTTACAGACACGAAAATTACGAGGTGAGCTAGAATCCAGATCGTTGCATTACACATCTGCCACGCCGATGAAGGTTAGCTATTCGGATCACTAAGTGACGTCTAGGAGAACACCCAGCACGTCAGTCTGTGGATCCGAACCTATCGTACCCACCCCCTTCAACCAGCCATAGTCGCTGGCACGTAACTTGGCAAGAATCCTTAGATGTTTTTCTCCTTTCTTTAGCTTTCTTCTAAACAGATATGTTTAAAAATAAATTCTGGCAATAACCATAGAATAATGACATGCAATCAAATTGTATTTCTTTTTGTTGCACACACTGCACATGCGTGAACTTACTTCTACTACGCCCAAACCTTGCCAAGTTACGTGCCGGCCACTATACGCAGGTGGCTACAGGAGTTCACCCACACACAAGCGGCGAACTGGCGGACCTCGAAACCAGTATACAGATAATCCAGGGAAGCTATGCCGTCCTTAGATGGCAGGCTAACCAGGCTTTTATTACGCCTGGATATAAACGGCCTGCGCCTGGTGACGGGGAACATCGCGGGACACTGCTCGCTAAACAAACACTTGCACACGATAGGCATAACGGACAGTCCTCTGTGCAGGGCTTGCATGGAGGTGAAGAAAACCGTTGCGCATGAGCTCCTTGAAATGAAATCGTTTATTCTGTAAATAGGATATTAGAATCACATTTACACGTCATATAAAAAATTAAAAAAATAATCTAGATGTAGCCGACATTTCCTATCTGACTACCCCTGAGAAGAAATGGCGAAACAAACTCAGGGGTCAAAGTCTCTTTTAAAGTCCAGACATAATCTTGGTCAGGTCATGTGAGGACCATGTGGATCCGTGTCTGAAATGGTCTTTTGAGGAAAGAACCACACAAATTTGAGTGGACCCGTCCAATCAGTGCAAGCATTTGTCAGTAATCGTGCAGCTTAACTCAAGACGAACAATACACAGGCGTCACCCAGATCAGAACAGAAACCCTCGACTCACCCAGATCTTTTACAGATGTTCTAAAGAGACCAGGAGACTTATTCAACTTCTGGCTTGGAATGACCAGCGACGGCCGCCATGGCCCACGCAAAATGGCCCACCTGAAGGACTTAGTGCGGAAACCAAACCCTTTATGGTGAATCCGCAGCTGTAGCCCGAGAAATTCAAATTTTCTTACGTTTTTTGGCAATTTGCAGGTCAGTGTCAGATTGCATCTTGATCAAAATATGATTCGACCACAGGACACCTAAGACAATAGCACAGAGTATGGACACCCAAAAAGGTAGCATATACAGCGTAATTTGTTTTTCAATTATTTTTTTTGGATTTTATGTTACTAGCGCATTCATTGGACGTGTCATGACTAACATAGTTTTAAGATAATGAATGTAAGACTAAACAAATTATGGACTAAAGTTAAGTCTGAATTAAATGTATTTTATTTTTATTTGAAGAGAGGTTAAAAATCTCGAGAGGTGTCGTGGGACACCCGGATAAAACAAAGTTCCTTTCACTGTCTATTATGTATTAAATAACAGGCACAATTAAACAAATTAAAAACGTTTGAGAAAAAAAAAAGCGACAGAAATTAACGTCAAATTTAAAAAAAAACTAAATTTATTCGAGATTCATTACTAGTGGTCACCCACTGGTCGAAATTCGACCCACTCTGCTTACAATCTATAATAGTGCTTACTAATTCCATGAGTACACTAATTCCATGCTATTAAAAATTACTTACTTAAACCATGCTTAAGCTGTCACTTCTTGTTACACACTTCCGTCTCTTTCACGAAAGCGAGAGGAAAGATGTTATACATCAAAAAACCGGCCAAGTGCGTGTCGGACCACGCACAATGAAGGGTTCCGTAGTATGAATTTATCCCAAGAACAAACTAAACATTGCAGTTGAAAAACATGACCCCCATACATTCCAACTGCAAATATAAGTTTGTACGAACAATGTTGAGTGATTTACCATGTTATTTTAAGATCACAGACTTCTTACAGGTTTTCCTGTAGGTAATCTATAAGTAAGTAATGAACTATTTTCTGTATTTTTATCAAAATTTGGGGAATGGTCATGTTTCAACTATTTTCTTAAATAATTTCAAAAGTATGTATTTTAAAATTATAAAAATATCTATATAAAATCCTTAAAACAAGCTCTTTCATTTGATATGGTACAGTCAGAAAAACTTTTTTTTAAAATTTTCTAATTTGCCATCAAAAGTGACCCCTTTATTCAAAATTAATTTATTTACGTATCACGTCCGTGTTTGGGTCACAGAAGTTCATATGTGTACCAAATTTCAACTTAATCGGTCCAGTAGATTCGGAGCAAATCAGCTGTGACAGACGGACATACAGGCAGACACACGAGTGATCCTATAAGGGTTTCTTTTTTCATTTTGAGGTACGGAACCCTAAAAAGTGTCGTGACGGTCCAAATGTTACGGGTTTTTCGATCTAGCTCTCATTCGCCAAGTAAGACTAAAAAAGGAACTAACGTGTGATAACGAACTTCGTTCCAATGAAATAAAATGACATTAAAAGGGGTTGAATAGTGATGAAGATATCCGTCTAGCAACATAACAACGAAAAACGAGTAATTAAATGGTACTTCAAAAGTTCAAAGGACTTCATTTTGATCCTTTCCAATCTTTCTTGAACCAAGTTTCCGTTGGTAAAAAAGTAAACTAAAAGGAAAAGCTAAATTTATGACGTAAGTCGTCCACTAAAAACGTGCCAATAAAAAACTTAGGATACCGCAAACACTTACAAAAATAAAAAAGAACACTCACAGATATGGAACAAAAAATCCTCACTTGTCAATTATAATTACGAAATGAAAACTTTTCTGATTGCGTAACATCACTGTCAAGAAAGCTTGGCATTATACGAATGAGTCAGTGCGGCGACGTTTAAAAAAGGAGAAAAAAACATGGCCGACAAAAACGAGCGCGAAAAACTTGTAACAGGCAGGTGTGAAGGAAGCGACGAAGGACGTGAAAGTACGTGTTTAAATTGTATTAGAGATCATACATTTTGTGGTTTATTTATTTAATATAATAATTTTTGAGGTAAACTTCCTTGTTTGGAAATGTTTTGTAAGGTTTCATGGCAAGTAATATGGCTTAGACGGTAAAAGGCGAAACGTTGTAATCTTCCATCATTAAAACCGTCGAGGCAACAATGAAGGTTTTCTGAGGGAATATTGCCGGTTTACTAAGTGAATTTTAACTATTGTAGGAGCTCGAGATTGCAGCTTAAATGTATCCATAAATTGGTATATTTTATGAAAGCATGGTCATAATTAAGTGGACCCAAATCCAAACTCCGAGGTTGTTTCTATTCTTCGAAATTCTTGACGATAAATCCAATGAAACTGCCTTACCTGTACGTATAGCATGATAAATTGATGACTTCTATCTCTATTCTACGAAGGATAGACATAATAATATATCTTTCTAAACAAAGAGACATTTATTTTCTTGATTTTTGGCATCGCGACTTTAAAATCCTAGTATCGGTAATTTTGTCTTTTATTTCAACTGCTTATGTGGCTACGCATCACACTGACGTCACACTAAAAATCCTGCATCGCGCAAGCAGAGTTTACCGGGCGACTAGCATAATACAACGTCCCAACCTCAATCGTCGAGCCGCGGCGCCCTTACAGAAATACACTGCTGCTACTCACATAAGCGCGGTTTTAAGGATGCGCCAGTCGGCGTTTTAAAACCGTGCCCGCCGCCACCAGCCGTAATAGGCGATTACATTGAGAGGCTCGCATTGTCGAGCCACCGTAAAGCTTCCGCGGGCGAGGGGCAACGCCCCGACCCCGCCAGCCTCGCCCCCTGACGGGGGCGTAGCGACTTCCCCAAGGAATCGTCGAGCAGTAGCCATATATAAGTGTATAATCTATGCAGTAGCCCACCAGACAACACCCGTCTGGTCGGAGGATCCTACCTTTCTGTAGACTTGTAGAGGATGAGTGAACATTACACCCTCATACCTCTATACTTCTACTGCGGTCTTTCCACGCGTGCTGGAGACCAAAATTGAAAATCATCTACGGAACCATAACCAACTATACTCTTAACGTTACAACGCATTTCTCCACTGCGCAGTAAAGTTTTTTTCCGAAAAAAAGAGTTAAATAAAAAAGCTTCGGAGGTGTAATATGACGTAAGCTTCAAGAACTGGTTTCTTGCTGACCTTAGTATACACAAGGCTGCATGGCTGTCCGTTTGTTCGTCACTTGAACAAATTGCAATAAAAGTAATTAAATCCAACGGATTCAATGGAATTTTTGCTGATCTGAGATGTTCTGAGAAAAGTATGTGTATAAACATGCATTAAGTAAGTATTATGTATACCTGCAACGTTTGTAATCCCTCACGCAACTTAGAAAATAACCCTACGTAAATACAAAGTCTAACACAAGCAAGTTCTACTTAAGTTATAGGGTTGGACAGAGAAATAAACAACCCAATGAAGGTTTCAGGTTTCAGGGGGTTACAGAGCACTTCTAATCTAATATTTTAAAAAGATTTAATTTTTTGTATGATTTTTTGTTACACTTTCGCGTTAAAACGACTTAATGGATTTGGGTAAAATTTGGCACATATGGTTAGGTCATAGAATACTTTACTACTATCTTAGACTAACTGCAGCACGTGGTTTGACCCGCACAAGTCTCGATCCCGTGGGAATATCGGGATAAAAAGTATCACAAATCCTAATCCAAGCCATGGTCTATCCATGTGCTAAATTTCACCCAAATCCGTTCAGCCGTTTTAGCGTGAAAGCGTAGGTAAAAAACAAATAGACAAATAAACAAAAAAACTCACTTTAGCATTTACAAAACTAGTTAGGATTATGTAGATTCCTACGTAGCGACACAGACAATTCCTTGGAAATGTCCAGCCATTCTCTAATTAGTGCTCAGTAGGCCGTACGTCGATGTTTAGCACTTCAAACTCCTAAGCTAGGCCAGCTCAAGGCGAGCTGGCCTAGCTTAGGAGTTTTAATTGAATATAAAGAAAAGAAAGAAAGAAACATGTTTTATTTGGAACACGCAGAAGAAATAAAAAAAGTAAAAAAGGAGCATTTAAAACTAACAAAATTGACATATTTGTTCGAATAAACGAAATACAAAAAAAAAACAATCAAGACTTGTGCGATGCCAAAAAGGCTTATCTCAGGATAATGCTGCGATAAATATGAGCCCAGAATACCACTGACATGCGCCATACCGTACCTAAACTCCGTTTGAAATACGATAAGACACTCAAGAAAACCTTTTTTACAGTTCGTTCAATCGATTTTGACTTCCATTGCGTTGGTGTCATGACCAATGACAGCTGTAATAAACAGTTGGTATTGTAACCACGTTTTTGCTTTCAATGCCATCCTTATGCCAACGGAATAGAAGTCAAAATCGGTTGAACGGACTGTGAACAAGTTTATTTAAATGTCTAACCTTATTTCAAATGGAGTATATGTATTTAGAATATTGAATATAGGTAGTATATATCGGGCTTGAGGCTATGTAATAATAGCCGCACGGGTCGTTCGACCAGGTTAAGCTACGCTTGCCGCGGTTGGTCGTGGATAGATGACCATCTTTACATACCAAGACCCCGTGCCTAGGAAATCACGTTAGCCATTGGTCCCGGCTGTCATTCGCGGTTCTTACCAAAGGGTGTCTTATTACCCAGTAACTGGGTTGTGGAGGTCAGTTAGGCAGTCGCTCCATGTTAAATACTGGTATTCAGCTGCATCCAATTAGCCTGGAAGACGATCCCAACATAGTTGGGAAAAGGCTGGCAGATGATGATTATTCAATTCTCAATATCTTCTAAGTATAGGCAAGACGTCTGCGGTATTAACCAACTTTAACTTATGCCAAAAACGACAGGGAAAAATGCATTAAAAAAGTATGACGCATTTGCAAGCAAGTCCAGGCACGTAAGCTAGTGCTATTGCCATTACCTTGATCTTGACCTGTTTTATTTTTTGTCAGCAACTTGAAACTCGTCAAAGAAAAAAATAAAGCTTAAGAAAGCCAGACATGCTTTATGTTATTACGCAAAAACTTTCGTAAAGGTTTTTTGCATGTATGTTCGTATGTATCGTTTTTTGAGAGATAACCTTGAAGGATAAGGTTTCGGAGAAATATGTGGTTTTGTATCGGTAAGTTCCATTCATCAGTTCATTATTTTATTTTCGCCGATCTTTAAGCACAGATTCTATGAAAAGTGGAGCTTCAGAGGGGCTTTTACCAAATGTAGCTGTTATAAAAAACTTTACAACAAAGCTATGGATGGTATTTCTTATAATTTCTTATCTATGGGATCACCAGTTTTGGCGATTTAAAAGACCACTACTATCAGAACGCTTCCCGTTACTCCAGTTTAGTGATTTCAAACTGCGATTACCAATACATAATTATGTCTATCAAGCAATGACGATGTTACTATGGTATGGAATATGTATGTAGCTAGCAGGCATATTATCTTTCACCCAGAGTTCCAAACTGAGTTTCAAAAAATGTACATAATTTCAGCAAAAAAAAAAAAGGTAGATCATCCCAGACAAGTTCTTTCTTACCAAAAACACTGGAGGACTTACAAATTTTACATTATTTTCTCTAAACAAAAGTGTCACAGTGTAAAATGCTATCTCTTTAATTCCCAAAAGGAAAGCAAAGTTAAATAATATGTAGATTCAATACCGACGTACAACAGAAATAGGTCAGATAGTTGCATCTGATGTTTGCATTTACGTCAGCCACGGAATACGCTTAAGGATTGGTTAGTTAGACTCTGAAGGCTTTGAACCTGATTTATTTATTATTACTTTAACATTTGATTGATATCCGTGTTTCTAGTGGTCCTAAGCGCTAAGTGCTGAGCTTGAGGTCCTGGGTGTGATTCGTAGGTCGGGAAAAGTGTTATCGGGTTTTTCTATCTGGAATATCTCTGTAGCCTCAGTCCAAGTCTTCGTCTTCTTCAAACAAGACGTGATTTATTATGTGTTAAGTTATTTATTATTACTTTATTCTAACAGCTATCCGCCAATTACATTACTGTTGTGTGATGTTTTCTTATTATATTTTTTTTTTCATATACTTGAATTCGAAAATGAATTATAGTACCAAACGTCAGTGGTAAAATTGACCTTGAGCTGGCCAAGCGTAGTACGGTGTTTCAATATAATAAGATGCCATCTTTTACCGGTTTTGTTAACACGGTTATTTCACTAATCCCCACTCAATCACCATCAATGGGGATTTGTGAACTATTCTTCTACAAATCCCCATTGAGTTCAGCCTTCCTCGATATGAAGGCGGTTAACATGGCTTTACCACATTTGGTTACGCATCTCTCTAATATTTTCAGTAACTAGTTAGGGTCATTTATTTTCCTTGAAAAAGGGCCCAAAGGGCGAAGTTCAAAATTAAAGTGCACATACCCTTCAACTATGGCCAATGAATGTATCAGCATAATAAGTGATAAGGCAACATTATAAATTCTAATCTTATTCATTTAACAGTTAGCAGATTCACATACAAGGTACCTACATTATATTTACAGTTATAATAATCTAATATACCTATTTATCGTCCTTGCAGCGAGTATGGTAATTCGTGACCAATTATTCGTAAAAAATCATTCGATCCAAGCTATATTTTATTTATTTCAATGTTTTCAATAAAACAGCATATCGTTTTTCAGTACCTGTTTTAGAGTTCCGAGCGAATTTCACCAATGAAACTGAATGCGATCAGCAGTGCTATTCTGTAACCATCTCATCGTGAAAACTTAAATGAAGTGAGCGTGGAGTGAACTGTCAGTGTCATAGCAGTAGTATTCTGCAAATATCACACCGTGAATACTTGAGTAAAGTGACCTTGAAATGAGCTGTCAACAGTGTCACTCCGTAGCATATTTGGTGGCAAGACAGGTCACTTCACCTACCATGTCACGGTGAGATTTTTAACAGATTATACCGACAGATGCTAGGGATGGACCAAGGATTACATTAACAATCATAATCGAGATTTTGAACAGAAACTCAACTTTGTTATTTTTACACTATTTTATTTAAAATCCCCTAAATAGTGTTAAGACACATACGTATTAGTTTTGAAATAATATAAAATTATCTTTTAAATATGTATTATTAAAATCTCGATTATGACTGTAAATGTAATTTAATCCTTGGTCAATCCCTAGCATCAGTGAAATGACACTGACAGCTCACTCCACGCAAGAATTCACGGTGAGGTTTTTACAGAATCGACATGCAGCGCATCTAAACCGCGTTCAAGTCACTTCACGTGTTGTCAGCGGCAATATTCTAATGATGACACTGACAACTTTTGAACGTGGTTTAAATATTGTGCGAATTACAGTTTCGTTGGTGAAATTAGCAGTTATTCCCTTACACTTCGAAATCTTAGCATATGAGACCATTTATTTAAAAGAGTGATCATGGACTTTCTTGCCTGTTCTTCTGCATAGGAATGGGTTCCTTAGTCTAAAATATGAAGCTATTGGCCCATTTCAAAGCGTAATAGATATGCTTTCGAATGACAAACTAGCTTCATATATCTGACTCACTGACTCCTTGACAGTTCAAAAGTGCCAATAAAAGATTTATCGAAATAAATGCTTTGAGTTTAAGTTTGAACATACGTATTAAAAAACCAGCCAAGTGCGAGTCGGACTCGCGCACGAAGGGTTCCGTACCATTATCTATAAAAATGGCAAAAAAATCACGTTTGTTGTATGGGAGCCCCCCTTAAATATTTGTTTTATTTTAATTAAATTATTTATTTTTAAAGTGAATATACAACTAAATATTCTGTGAATATTTCAAGCGTCTACCTGTTGGCATTATCAATATCGAGCAAAAACGAGCAAAAAAATCACGTTTGTTGTATGGAAGCCGCCTTAAATCAACATCATCTGTGAAAATTTCAACTGTCTAACTATCACGGTTCATGAGATACAGCCTGGTGACAGACGGATAGATAGACAGACACTCGGCGGGCGGAGCCTTAGTAATAGGGTTCCCGTTTTACCCTTTGGGTACGGAACCCTAAAAAGGTCCTTCAAACGTAACTATGCACATTTCCTTAAAAAAAATACTTCTATATTTCCTATAGTTAACGACCTATTTATCCGTGCCATCTCTATCCACTTAGCGATACCCCCCATCATTCATACACGTGTACCATTATAGACCAATTGATACAACACGAGCGAAGTATTAATGATTGACAATTATAAACCACGTAATACGGACATATGGCCGTAACTGTCACAGAGTTACTACGCGTGCAGTGGGTCATCACCTTTTATAGTTTAATTGACGTAAAATTGTGCTGTCATGCCGATATGGCACGAGTAATTGCCAGCGCAAACTGTGCGTCTTGTAGCTGCAACAAGTCGCAGAGTTGTCGTTTGTACCGGGATCTTGTCGCTTGAATTAGACGCAGAGCTGTCGTTTGCGTCTAGTCGGTACAACAGCCGTTGTGCAGGAAGCGTTCGTTTTCTTTTAGTATTCGAGAGAAACGGTCATGTTGTTAATCTTGTGATTGAATATTAAGTTTTTTATTTCACTTGCCAAGGAGCTTCTCATGCTAAGGAGAAGCTCATCCGACTGTTGTCAGCTGTGCTCGACCACCGTGCGTCTAATCGCTGCGACAATTAGCAAGATCCCTTTAGAAGTTTCGTGACTTCCAAAGTTTCCTTTTTTGACTTTGAGTCCTTACCCGACTTCAAGTTACATTTTTGACTTTGTCTTCTTTGACTGTCGTTTTTTTTTTCTTTTGCCGTGTTCAGCCGTGGTCAGCCGTAGTTAGGAATCGGCGGCTGATACTTTGGATTTATCTTGGGACTGTCGTTGCAACTCGACGCAAGTGTGCTGAAGCTTTGAACAAAATTAGCAGCCGGTGGTTGTGCCTAGTCGCCGAGCTGTCGCTTTCATATCAGTCGTATGTCGCATAGTGTGCGCCGTGTCTAAGAGTAGGGGAAGAACAAAGAAACGATGTATTGCTTGTGTCAAAGATGATATGGTTAGAGGACGCTTCATAGAGATGTGTGGAAGAGATGCTGTCCAAATAATTAAGGGGTTGGATACCCCTTAATTGTTTGGACAGCATCTCTTAAAGTAAATAAGTGACATAATAACTCACTCACACTCTTACTTATTCTTCACTAAAGCATCAAAAACAAATATAGGAGTAAACTCACCTCTCAATAGGCTCAGCCGAGAGATGAATTCTTATATAAAATCCACTCCATATGTTGACAATTATCATGACTCCGTAAATGTTTTTAAATCCCAAATTTTATGGTCCCAAAGCACGCAACCCACATAATCTAAAGATTTGTTGTGTTAGTACGTAGGTATTTCTTGCAACCTTATTTCTTGTGTTATATTGTACTTCTGTTCATATAGTTTAAACCGCATATTTTTATTTTTATAAGTTTTGTTTAATTTCGTTCTTACCATAGGTTATCACTGTATTTGAGAATGCTGTTTCATCTGTTATTGGCAACTGTATAAGCTCATGACTGTTATCTACTTTTATTTGATATTTTGTATACAGAAGCTGTTGGTGTAACTTTATAAATAAATAAATAATAAGATTTCTAGGTTTAGATGAAGTGTTAAACTCGCACACTTTAACTTAATAAACGGGATTTTTTAACCTCTAGTCCACCATTACGGAAAGTTACAAACAAAAATATTTTTTCAATGAGTAGACAGAACTTAAAAAAAACGACTATTTACAATATTTTGTGACGTCTGTATAAGATTAAATATTTGAATTTAAACAATGGTTCCGATTAAATAAATATGGACACAATTAATTGATTTGCGTAACAATAACTGTTTTAGAATGGATGACGTCTGAAAGACACATGTAAAATTAATAATTAAAACCCATGACGAACTTAGTAAGTATGTATTGTTCTAATTTAATAAGGCCGTGTTTAAATCTTTCAATCAATGTCATCAAGCTATTGTTGTGTTAATAATTGACAATATCAATACAAAATACCGGCCAAGTGCATGTCGGACCACGAAAAATGAAGGGTTCCGTAGTTGGGATGAATAGCCAAGAACAAACTTAACATTGTAGTTGGAAAACAAGATCCCCATACATTCCAACTGCAAATGTAAGTTTGTACGCACAATATTGAGTGATTTACCATGTTATTTTAAGATCACAGACTTCTTATAGGTTTTCCTGTAATCTATAAGTAAAGAACTATTTTCTGTATTTTTATCAAAATTTTAGGCTCAGTAGTTTCGGAGATAAGGGGGGGGAATGGTCATTTTTCATCTATTTTCTTAAATAATTTCAAAAGTATGTATTTTAAAATTATAAAAAGTATATATATAAAATCCTTAAATGTCACACGGTACAGTCAGCAAAACTTTTTTTTAAATTTTCTAATTTGCACCCCAAAAGTGACATCCATTTAAAAAAATTATTAATTTACGTAACACGTCCGTGTTTGGGTCACAGAAGTTCATATGAGTACCAAATGTCAACTTAATCGGTCCAGTAGATTCGGAGCAAAACAGCTGTGACAGATGGACAGATAGACACACGAGTGTTTATTTTTTAGGCAGCATAGTTTCCGACTTTTGATGAAAAATTAAAAAAAAATACCGTTAATATTATGACGTGTTGCTAACATCGGACCAGAAGAAATTTTTCCCGAAACGTGAATTGCTAACCAATTAAAACTAAACTAATTAAAATAACCATGGCAGCTAAGAGATGACCAGTCCCCCAACTGACAGCACCCGTTCATGAACATGACGCATGGATCAGAACCATTCAGCTCAACCATTTTGAAGGGAGCTAAATGATCCACTCTAAATTATCAAACCACTTTACATTCTGTGATAATGATTTCCTTAGCTCACAAATCAAATCAAATCAAACCATTTATTTTTGCGGAAAACACTGACCTATTACTTTGTTTTTTTTAGAAAAACGTTTTTTACAATATATGAGCACCATAATGTATCTATCACATAATTGATTTATCTGTCATTACAATATCTATATATATAAAAGAGAAGTCCACTCACTGACCACTCATCACGAAATCTCGGAAACTACTGGGCCGTGAGGTCTAAAATTTGGCACAAGCACTCTCTATGGGGTGCAGGCGCGCACTAAGGAAGGATTTTTATAAATTCGCACCTTAAGCGGTTGAAAAGGGGTGTCAAAGTTTGTATGAAACTCCTATGTTTTTAAAGTTAGAGACATGAATGTTGGCCTGATTGTTCCCTTCGACTTCTAGGTGCTCATTAAGAAAGGATTTTACGAAATTCGGCGCTTAAGGGTGAAAATAAGGGTTTTTAATGTTTGTATGAAAAATGTACCAAATGCAGTTAAGATCCAAATTGAATCTTACGGCAACGAGTTATTGCATACTTTACATTTAAATTAGAGTTCGGAGGCCGAGATCTAAATTGAATTTTACGACAACGTGTTAATGCATATTTTATATTGAAATAAGAATTATTGGAAGTTTCTTGAGGTTTATATTTAGTTTTTTTTCTAGGTGGCCAGTGTGTTTCAGTGCAGGCGTGATAACGTTCTAAAGTTTTTATGCCAGTTCTAGGTGGCCAGTATTTTTCAGTATGCAGGCATCTGCTAAAAGATAATGAAATGAGGTTCTAATTGGTATTCAGGTAATTTGAACGTTGCATTTAGAGCATTAAAGTCGAGAATGCCAAGAGGAAAACTTCACAATGTATAAGCGCAGGCCACACCGCCAGCTAGCAGGCGGGCGGGCTAGGCGGGTGAACATCGTTTCACCTCTTTACATACTTCGGTTCACACCGCGAGCTACCGACTAACCATGTAAAGAGGTGAAACGATGTTCGCCCGCCTAGCCCGCCCGCCCGCTAGCTGGCGGTGTGGCCTGCGCTTTAAGGCTTCTACATACCGGGGCGACTTGTCGCGCGACGCGACGCGACACAAAGGCACCGCTCGTCCCGCGACACGCGGGCCTTTGTGCCGTGTCGCGTCGCGCGACAATTCGCGCTGGTATGTAGAAGCCTTTAACCTTAATCGCGGCTTGCAAGCCGATCGTATCAAAAAACGAAGTCATGTATCAATCACAGAATACAAACCTAAGCGATACACGTTCAAGCTATAGTTACCGAAATTTCTGTTCTACGATTTATTACTTACTAACTACTAATTTGCTTTCAAATATTTTTCATCGTCGTTGTTTGGTTTTCGTTTTGGTTTGTTTCGCTTCCTAATTTTAATTGGAGGAGAATAATTGTGTTTTTGCCTATTGCCGGGTTGGAATTTTGTTATTTCTATTTCTTTGCGAATTACTTATTGTGTAGGTATTTCACACTGTGGTGTTACTATAATAGTTTTTAGTATTAGTCGTTCTTACTAGAAAAAGTGTCCTGGAATACCTACGTTCGTATTTTAATTTTATTGCTTAGTATCTTTGGTTTAGGCTGGTGTTGTAAGGGTTGGAAAAAGGCGGGAGAACTATTCCCATTTTAAATGGATGTCAGCACCAACTGACGGTTTCCGAAAGGGCCAATGCCTGCCAGGATTATGAGCCTGTCCGAAAGGGATATCGTGGCCCTGGCACACACAGGCATTTGAAGGAACACGGGTGGGTTTTAGTCAGTAAAAGTCTGACACGCATCAAAATGACCTTCATTGAAATTTCCTGAGAATCAGATTATTTTTACTCCCTGTGGTGCGTCCCCAAAACCAGCAATAAAAATACCATCTTGAAACACCTGGAACTCAAATGGGAATAGTTCTCCCGGTGCCATGAGTTCACAGGTGGTTCCGTAGGTGCCATTACGAGTACAAGACTTTTCAGCGACGTATTCACGCTTTGAACCATAAACAGCTCCTCCTGACCGATCCTGGATGAAAGGTTGGAATATTTCCCAGTTTTTAGACACGTGGCGCACAATGCTGTCTCGAATTTGAGAAGACAATGACATGGCCACGTTACTGTTCACCAAATAGGAGAGAGATGAAAATAAGCATGCGCCATCGCCAGGGATATTTACTATTCGGCAAACAATTTGCATGCCACAATTGTGGCGATAAGTCCCCTCTATGAGGAGTGGCTAGAGAGGCGCCACGGCTTCCTCACCTTCCGCCTGACGCACGTCCTCACCGGATACGGTTGTTTCGGGAGGTTCCTATTCAGAATAAAGCGGGAGGAAACGCCCGGGTGTCACCACTGTGTGGATCGCCCGGAGTACACGGTGGAGCATACGGTTGAGGTCTGCCCTGCTTGGGCGGAGCACCGCCATGTCCTCACGGAGGCGATCGGCGGCGGCGATCTCTCGCATCTCACCTCGGCGATCATCGCCGATTACCGGCCACCGTGGGCGCGGGCTTGCGGACGGTGAGCGATGGGTAGCTCGCCGTCCGATAAGGACCAGGCCCGGGTCGACGGCGCGTTGTGTTCCACTCGCGCCTCAAAGAGATGTCAGCACCAGTTGACGGGGTCCGAAAGGGCTAATGCCTGCCAGGGTTACGAGCCTGTCCGAAAGGGATATCGTGGCCCTGGCACACAGGCATTTGAAGGAACACGGGTGGGTTTTAGTCAGTAACAGTCTGACACGCACTCCCCGCTCCGGCCAGAGCGGGAGACGTTATTTGATAATTTACCACCCAAAAAAAAAAAAATGGCGGCGGCAGAACTATTCTTATTTGAGTTCCAGGTGTTTCAGGATGGTATTTTTATTGCTGGTTTTGGGGAAGCACGGCAGGGAGTCAAAATAATCCGATTCTCAGGAAACTTTAATGAAGGTAATTTTGATGTTTTAATTCCGTTGGCTAATTTAAATAATAAAAAACCGGCCAAGTGCGAGTCGGAGTCGCCCGCGAAGGGTTCCGTACCATTATCTATAAAAATGGCAAAAAAATCACGTATGTTGTATGGGAGCCCCCCTTAAATATTTGGTTTATTTTAACTTAATTATTTATTTTTAAAGTGAATATATAACTTAATATTCTGTGAATATTTCAAGCATCTACCTGTTGCCGTTATCAATATCTAGCAAAAACGAGCAAAAAAAAATCACGTTTGTTGTATGGGAGCCCCCTTAAATATTTACTATTATTTATAGGGTTCCCGTTTTCCCCTTTGGGTACAGAACCCAAAGGGTAAAACGGGAACCCTATTACTATAAGGCTCCGCCGTTTGTCCGTATGTCACCAGGCTGTATCTCATGAACCGTGATGGGTTAGACAGTTGAAATTTTCACAGATGATGTATTTCTGTTGCCGGTATAACAAAGAATACAAAAAAACAGAATAAAGTAAAAAAAATATCTTTTGACCCCTCACGCCGGCAAAATTGAAGAATCACCGACCGTCACCGACTCAGCGGTAAATGTGCAGTTGAATTCACAATCCCAATTCACTGCTATTGATTTTGTCGAGAAGTCGCTTGCCTATGAGCAAACGGAATGAGAGTCATTTTTTTTTATGCTAAATCGTTGCTTCATCTACATATATTAATATTTTATAGTTTGTGAGGTTGTAGGGGTAATCTCTGGATCTACTGAACCGATTTTGAAACATCTTTTACCCATTGAAAGCCACGTTATTATTTTGTGAGTGTCATAACATAAGGCCATAATTTAATCCGAAAAATGAAAAGACGGTAAAATGTTTACCGTCCAACGAAGTGGGCACGGGTCAGCTAGTATATACACAATATTAATACCAGAAATGAGGACAAATTACGTGCTCCATTTCACCGGCTTCAAACTCATTTGTTGGACTTGGTATAACTTTTTATAACAAGCTACCCTCTTCCTTGCTAGATTTGCCTTTTAATGCGTTTAAAGTTAAAGTTAAATCCAATCTTTGTTCAAAGGCATACTATTCTATCAACGACTACTTAAACGATAAGAACAGTTGGTCGCTGTGATTAACTCAAGACAATGTTCATGTTCTTTCTCCAGATAGATTCCCTACTGACAGGTTTTATGAGTTCCTATATTTGTTTATTTTATTTGACTGTCTAACACTCAGTTGCAGGAAGCTCACCATTAACACTTCATTACATAAAGCAGCATTATCGCTAATGAATTCATTACTTTAATGAAGTTGCACAAACAAATTTTAGACAGCATTAGACATTTTTAATGCTACTTTAGTTAAAGAAGACTTTAAACAATATTGCCAGGAACAAATTACCATATTGAACGAAAAGAGTGAACATTTGCGTTCTGTTATTATCCATACGTACAAGTACACCACAATTTTAGCATAAAATAAAGTAAATGTAGTTGATTTATGTGTATTCAGTGTACTCTGTGGTTTAATCTAGTTTAAATAATCTGGTTTAAGGGGGATGCGCTAAGGTAGCCCGCGAAATTCAAATTTACCAACGTTTTTTGCAATTTTTATACTTCTGATTCATATTCTAATGATACATATTGGTTATGGCCGCGAATCATAATTAGATCAACATACAACGTGTTACTGACCTGCAAATTGCAAAAAACGTAATAAAATTTGAATTTCGCGGGCTACCTTAGCGCATCCCCCTTATTCTAATAATTTTAACATGTATGCAGTCTAGAGCTCCTGCCACACGTGGAAATCCATCAATTTCTACGTAGTTCCGTCCGGTCTGGCATTTTAATATAGAGGTGGCTTACTTTTGCTAGTTCACGGGATACTTTTTGTATAAACAAACTGACAAATAACCCGACCCAACCTGTTTCCGACAAACTGTTGATTTATTTATGTTTATTAAATCACCCAATACTTTCTGGAAAGATCCAGTGGCGAAAAATCTCAAAAATATTAAAAGCTGTGTAAGGTCATTAATGGATTTATTTCTTTGCGTCACTGGTTCTAAATCTTAATCAAGTAGGTTACAAATTTGAAGAAACGCCTCCTTGGAAATTCTATACCTTACACGAAACTCTTCTCCATCATGTTTTAAAAATAAATTCACTCGGTCTGGGATTCGACGGCGAGGTACCTAAATCTATTAAATAAGAATCAGATAATGACAAAAGACTGGTTAAAGACATCTTTCAATTACAGAAATGCATTCAAGTACCGTAGAAAACACTAATGTTGCTCTTTGATGGATGCTTTTCGGCCCATTAAAATTAAAAAATCTGAAATGTCAAACTTAAAGTTCACCACCTGCTAATGGGCGCTAATGAAGTTACGTGCAACGTAAAAGTGTTTAAAATGGCCGGTTTCATTAGGTTTGACATTTCATTAGTTAAATTTAATGGAGCATTAAAATAAAATAAAAAATGGTTTTGTGCAATGATTTAATGCTACATTAGTGTTTAATGTAGTCTTTAAAATTTAAAGATCGTTTCTGCAACTGAGTGTTTGTCAATTTATTTTAATTTATTAGTGACAAAATCTACTCATTACAATGTTCTTCTATGAGTTGTATTGCAATAAGTGGTTAGCTAGCGACCTTAATAAATTGATCACTTTATTCTTGCCTGAGCAACCGGCAGCAAGTTCGTCATGCTCCCTTAGATGTCACTGCTTGCGGTAGCGTCGGGGGTCGGGTTGCCTCCTTCCCTCAAATATGGCGAGGGGGGTGATGGCTGATCTTTGCGTTATGCTCGTGAACGGGTGCTGCTTGTGGTGACTGGTCGTCTTGCTGACCATGGTTTTGTTATTATTATTAATAATTAACTGTTTTTATTTTACTTCGATGGTGCTAGTTTATCATTTGTGACTTCGAGTTATAGCTGTAGCTTTATTTAAGCGGGCACGCCCATTATGCCTGGAGGCTTTTATTTAGATACCTTTTGTTTACGATTATTATATATATATTTTTGTATAATGGTGTGTGCTAGCTAACATAAGGCAAATAATTTAATTTAACGTTTTGTGTTGCATAATGCAAATTATTTTATATTGTATTGTATAGCTTCAAGTTTTTTATGCGAACAGACAGCTGTGCTGCTGGGGAGTTTGTTGCGCCACTTCTTCTTCCCAGCTAAAGCACTAGGAAGTGGTGAAGGGTGGGTGATTTTGGGGGACTGTCTCATGTAATTTTTGACGTTCGAAAAGTGCTGATTCTCAGCCTAGTTTGAATAAATGACTTTTGATTTTGATTTTGATTGCTTTATTTTTAATTCTTTTTACATATTGTGTAATAAAATTACTATAAAATCTTATTCAAGGTGCATCGTCTTCACATAATTATACGGGCTGACTTTGAAAACATGTGACAAAATTTAAGGGAGTGTTCTACCCATCAATATGAACAACTTTTACTATGGACCATTTTGTATAAGAAGGTCGACATTTTTTTTGCTAATTCTAATTTGTAGAACCTCCCTTAAATTGTCGCATGATTTCAAAGTCAGCATGTATTTAATGTACTTATACAAAATATTGTAAAACATTTTGAAAGAGTAACGGTGGAGTTTCTTGCCCATTCTTCTCCGTATGAAACTACCTTTTGGAAGGGGCGACTAGAACCAATTCAACTTTTTTGTAAATTTTGACGTTCAAAAGTGCCTTTTGTGTGCTATAAATAATTTGACTTTGACTTTGAAACTTCAACCTTCACTCTCAAACCTTATGTTCAGGTTTCACACAACTAACGGTAAATCCTTGTTGCTAACAGCGTGACTCGAAACATCGTGAACATGTCGCAACTAGTTTCAGGGATTTTTCATTAATAGAAAAGTTATGAATTAAAGATTTTATATACTGACCATGGGTCTATTTTGAAGACCGATATTAAAACACGACTTTTCTACGTTGTTGCCTTGTTGGTATAATGGTCGCATGTGCGATTCTTCAGCGTGGGTTCCTGGGTATGATCCCCGGGTATGAAAAAGTGTTTTTTTGAAATTCTCAGTAGCATTCTGGAATCCGTCCGTTTCCGGCCGGACTTAATGAATAGCACCATCCCTTAAGGATTTTTCTCAGGCGGTTGTGTAACACTTCCCGTGGCCGTGGCTTTTTTACGGTTCCGTAGACAAATGGCAAAAAAACGGAACCCTTATGGATTCGTCATGTCTGTCTGTCTGTCCGTCCGTATGTCACAGCCACTTTTTTTCCGAAACTATATAAACTATACTGTTGAAATTGCTAAGGAGGTGTATTCTGTAAACCGCATTAAGATTTTTACCCAAAAATGGAAAAAAAAAATTGGGGTTTCCCCATACTTAGAACGGAAACTCATTTTTTTATTATCAAACCCATACATGTGGGGTATCTATGGATAGGTCTTCAAAAATGATATTGAGGCTTCTAATATATTTTTTTTCTAAACTGAATAGTTCGCGAGAGACACTTCCAAAGTGGTAAAATGTGTGTCTCCCCTTGTAACTTCTAAATTAAGAGAATGACAAAACTAAAAAAAATATATTATGTACATTACCATGTAAAATTCCACCAAAAATTGGTTTGAACGAGATCTAGTAAGTAGTTTTTTTTAATACGTCATAAATCGTAAACCGCAATTTACCTTTTTATAGATAACGGTACGGAACCCTTCGTGCGCGAGTCCGACTCGTACTTGGGCGGTTTTTACTTTAGCCACAGGTTACCAATTACCATACAACGTGGCAATGCTGCCAGTCTTTTAGTTACGCGAACATTTGAGGAATAGAGTGATGCTATCTTGCAACGATTTTATACTTTAAAATTCTTTATCCTTACGCAACATCCCAACCAATTTCGTCAGACGCACATAGCGTCTCACGACTAGCTAACTAATCAACTTTGCCAGTGTCAGAAGTCAATTGTGACTGCATTTGAGACAGCTTGGCGACTGCAACTCAACCGAGTTGCGTCATGCAATCAATTTGTGGACTTTGTATTGTGCGGTAGGCTGGCTGTGGGAGTGCGATTTTTTTCGGTTAGTAGATTGTCATTTATTTTGTTAGAGATTCAATCGATCAATCATTTATTTTGCAACATAGGTATGGTTACAGATAGTATATGTCTAAAATATGTGCACTATATTTTGCCAATAATATATGGCGTACAAAATTAACATAAACAAGCATTTAATTAAGGGGGCATGCCAATAGATTACATTAATAAAAAATAAATCAATTTAAAATAATTATGTCAGATAAGTAAAGAGATTATTACAATTTTAGATCAATAAACACATTCACACACGCTTTTTGAATTGGGAATCTGAAGTTCAGAACCAGTTCAAAATTACTAACGTCATGCTAAAATAGAGTTTGGACTCAACTTAAAATTCTCAGAAACCGGGTTTTCAGTTGCGTTTATTGGATTATTGGGCTAAATTTCTGGTCCTCATTTGGCCCACATTGATCACAATAGTTATAATTTTGATAATGCCAGAATTTTTTGCCGGAGGATCAAATTATGATTATGATAATGTTGGAAAAATCTGTCTTCCCAACAACTATAGCTAGCAAAGCAAAAAAAAAACTCATCATATTAATTTATTCTTTGGTTGATCATCTTTAGATATTACCGATACCATCACTTCTGCTAAGTTTTGCTAGCTCATTTAATTTGACCCTGTATAACTAAAACCGATCATTTCGGTACTGATAACTTTTGGATTTACTAAAAACACTGATATAATTGTTTTTTTAGGGTTCCGTACCAAAATGGTAAAAAGGAACCCTTATGGTGATACTAAGTCTGTCTGTCTGTCTGTCTCACCTGGATATCTCAAGAACTACTAATGCTATCAACTTGAAATTTAGAATAGTTTTAGATGACGTTTGCCCAACTATTTTGCAAACAAGCAAGAAATAAAAAAAATAAAAAAATTTTTGCAAAAGGGACTGAAAGGGGGTCTTACAAATTTGAAGTGGGGCTACTAGGGGGGCATGTGGGGTATCATATGAAATAACGCTGTTTGCACATTCTCAAACATTCTTTTTAGGCAGCACAGTTTCCGACTTTTGATGAAAACTGTAAAAATATATACTGTCCCCCCCCCCTTATCTCCAAAGTTTGCATAGATAAAAATCTGAAATTATTCTATGTGATAGAAGTTTATGTAAAAATTACAGGAAAAATAAAACGATGTCTCTAAATAGCTCAGATTTTCAGAAATCATCAACATCATATATTACGTACGTACGTACGGAACCCTCGGTGCGCTCTTGACCGGTTTTTTCTTTTAAACGCCCCACACTAGGAATTTCTCCTGTATTGTGGGTGCGTTGACATACATTTAAACTCACATATTGTTACAAATATTTGTTCTCTGCGGAACCTGCAACACGCAGCGCAGCAGTCAATCGCTTAACCACTGCGCCGACCGTGCCGTCAATTCTACCCCAACAGAGTTGATAAAATAGTAATGCGCATATTATGATACCTCTTCCTAATCTACACACCTGTACATTTTAAACGCGTAGATAATAACTAATTAGTATTGTAACTATCTCACGTGCAATATATCTGCATATCGATGTTACTGATAACAGAAATGATAACAATAATTCTGACTGATAATGATGTACAATATTTGTGAGGCCTATTCAAAGTATAATTTAGATAAGTGCTAATACTTTGATATTGCCATTTGTTGCGTCTTTTGTAGATTATGGGAAAATGAGTATTGTAACATCTGTCTTGTTTTTCCGGGAAGATTTATCACATAAGTTAGGTACGCAGCAATTTCCCCAGAACAACTCTTCATCATAATTTCAGCCGAAAGACGTCCACTGCTGGACACAGGCCTCCCCCAAGCACCGCCACTTCGACCGGTTCTGTGCTTACCGCATCCAGCGGATTCCTGCAGCCTTGGCAAGGTCATGGGTCCAGGTTGTGGAAGGCCTTCCAACGCTACGTTTTCCGGAACGCGGTCCACGCGCGGACTCCTTTCAGCCCCATCGGCCATATTTTCTGCGAGCTATTGCCACACAAGTTCAGAACAACTGCCTGGACTAATTTCTGTTCGGCTCTCTCTATTCATAAGTTTTTACAATTCATTCATGATATTGTTTTTTTGTACGTGATGTTGTATTTAAAAATAGCAACATTTTGCCAAAAACAAAAGATATCCATAACTTAAACACACGCCATAAAAATAAATTACATCATCCACCCTCTCGGATCAAAATGCTTTACCATAGCCCATACTCGTATTACATGGCAGTAAAAATTTTCAACAAATTACCGGAGCATATAAAAGAAGAAACCAAATTCAATATATTTAACAGAAAATTAAAAGAATATCTAACACAAAAATGCTTTTACTCGGTCGCAGAATACCTAGAAGAAACTATTTAATACAATTAGCTAGATAAATAATTATATATTATAATATAGTCATAAAAAAGCACACATACATACTCTTATTAATATTATGTTAAAATTATTATTATTGTTATGTTGAAGTGCCCTAACTGGGTTTCATGTTGGAACTTACTTAAATTGTAACAACTAAATGTACACATGAATGCAATAAAGAATTTTAATTTGAATATTCCACTATCATACTTATAAATGATACTGGAATGATAACTTTGTCAGAAACAGCCATCATTTCATTTTCTTCTTCACTTTCTTGCCAATATAACCTAGCTATCATTTTCTAAAATCAGTGCATGGCGGAATGTGTCTTTGCACTGAATTTTATTTAAAACATCTTTTGTAACCACCACATTTTATGCTAATAAACGATTTTTGAATCGCATGTGTTTAGCCCGCCTAACAAGCCGCATGGCAACGGGGAGGACGCCGGGAATATTCCCGAGACAAATGAGAGGACACAGCTTATATAACTTGTCTGTTTTATATGCTCCAGTTTGTATGTGTGATGCACTTGATTTTATATATTACTAGCTGCGCCCCGCGGTTTCACCTGCGTAAGTCTCGATCTTAGAAACGCCCGGGTGTCACCACTGTGTGGATCGCCCGGAGAACACGGTGGAGCATACGGTGGAGGTCTGCCCGGCTTGGGCGGAGCACCGCCGTGTCCTCACGGAGGCGATCGGCGGCGGCGATCTCTCGCGTCCGGCCCTGGTTCAGGCCATGGTTCGGAGCGAGAGTGCATGGGAGGCCGTCACCTCCTTCTGCGAAGCAGTAATGCTTGCGAAGGAGGAGGCGGAACGTGTGAGGGAGAGGCAAGGTTTGCGGCCTCGCGCCCCTAGTAGCCGCAGGAGACGCCCCGGGCGTCGGGAGTCGCAAGCCGATTTCCGGCCACCGTAGGCACGGGCCTGCGGACGGTGAGCGATGCGTAGCTCACCGTCCGATAAGGACCAGGCCCGGGTCGACGGCGCGTCGTATTCCACGCGCGCCTCAAAGAGATGTCAGCACCAACTGACGGGGTCCGATAGGGCCAATGCCTGCCAGGGTTGCGAGTTTGCCCGAAAGGGATATCGTGGCCCTGGCACAAAGGCAAATGAAGGAATACGGGTGGGTTTTAGTCAGTAAAAGTCTGACACGCCCTCCCGCTCCGCCCAGAGTGGGAGAAGTTATTTGATAATTACCCACCACAAAAAAAAAAAAAAAGGGGTATAAAAAATAGATAGTAGCCGATTCTCAGACCTACTGAATATGCATATAAAATTTCATTAAAATCGGTCAAGCCGTTTCGGAGGAGTATGGTAACTAACATTGTGACACTAGTATTATATTTATAAGATAGGTAGGCAAGACGTTAAAAGATATGCTTTGTCTAAAGGCTTCTACATACCGGGGCGACTTGTCGCGCGACGCGACGCGACACAAAAGCACCGCTCGCCCCCCGAAACGCGCGGGGCCTTTGTGCCGTGTCGCGTCGCGCGACAAGTCGCGCTGGTATGTAGAAGCCTTAATGCTCCTTTTATCTGCACTAAGTACTAATTAAAATGTCGTGATCGCCCAGTGGTTAGGAGCGTTTACGACTTACGGCATTTCATACAAACTTTCAAGCCCTTGTTTTTCGAAATGACTGAACCGATTTTAATGAAACTTCCCATAAGCAGGATAGAATGGTCTAAAAAGTTAAGAACATTTTTGAAAAATAGTGTTACAGGCAAATTAGACGGATTTAAAATTTTCCATAGAAACATAGATTTCCAGTTATCTGTTTTTTGGGTTCCGTACCCAAAGGGTAAAACGGGAACTCTATTACTAAGGCTCCGCCGTCTGTCTGTCTGTCCGTCTGTCACCAGGCTGTATCTCATGAACCGTGATAGTTAGACAGTTGAAATTTTCAGAGATGATGTATTTCTGTTGCCGCTATACAACAAATACCTACAAAAAAAAATACATATATTTAAAAGGGGCATACAACAAACATGATTTTTTTGCTCGTTTTTGCTCTATATTGATAACGGCAACAGGTAGACGCTTGAAATATTCACAGAATATGTAGATGTATATTGACTTTAAAAATAAGTAATTAAATTAAAATAAAACAAATATTTAAGGGGGGCTCCCATATAACAAACGTGTTTTTTTGCCATTTTTATAGATCATTATCTATAAAAATGGCAAAAAAACACGTTTGTTCGGAACCCTTCGTGCGCGAGTCCGACTCGCACTTGGCCGGTTTGTTAAATAAAACATTTCGAAAATGTTCTTAACTAATTTTTTAGGCCTTTGTAACCTGCATGCATATGAAGTTTCATTAAAATCGGTTTAGTCATTTCTAAAAACAAGGGCTCGAAAGTTTGTATGAAATGCCGTAAGTCGTAAACGCTCGTAAGGCCTCGCCTCTCATGCAATACAATGCAATGCGAACCTATCCCGACATAGTTATTTTTCCACTCGGCAATCAGCATTTTGTTTTTATTTTGATTGTTTGTTTGTTGTCATTTGCCAGTGTCGCAACACCACAGAGTACTATGCAGTTTAAATTGTCTTTGGTCCCTGGCCCTGACATCTAGCAATAGACAAGATTGTCGAACTTTTTTATTGTTTGATTGCGGGGCTTTTGGCTACTTTGTTTGTGTGCAATTTGTGTTGTTTCATTGTAACGTGCGTTTTGTTTGTGCAGAATAAACGTATTTTCTTTTTCTTTCTTTCTTCTTTTCTGATGCCCATTCTACTAACTACTTTTTCTTAATGTGCATTAATTCAGTTACACATTGCGTACAATAGTAAAATAATTTAAAACGAACTATTTGCACTCGGAAATGTGCAGTCTAATCGGATTCAACTGCCTATCTGACCTCCTCAACCCAGTTACTGGGCTACATGATACCCTTTGGTAAGTCTGGTAGACACTCTCGGGCTTCTGACGACCCTCAAAGACTTGTCAAAAATTCACGAATGATAGCCGAGACTGACAGACGAGGGCATATCCTTATCATCAAAACGAAACCAATAAACGAGAGTTAAACAATTACAAATTCAAATCACACCGTCAAAAGTCGATAAACTCTGGCACATCGATTGAATCGACTCTTGCGCATAGATTCGATTACGATTACGCACGCCTGCGTCACGGTGACGTATGTGCCGTCCTCGACACACATTAAAAACGTGAGCCTGATCAAATTCTGTTCCGATACACTTTATAATGCCTTATTGTACTTAAAAAGGGGTTGACAGAGACGTAAGTAAGGAAATTAGGGAAAGAAACAAAACTATTTTATTTGGGATAAATCATACAGCTTATCTGCATAAATAAACTAACGACTTTTTCCCAAGACATTAGTCTGAAACAGCCTCGTTGACCTCGTTGGGTCGTTGGATGAACGGGCAGCAGCGTTCTCTATGCATTTTAATACCATACGGCGATCGCAAACGCGACTGCCAAGCGTGGCGATTATGGCAACCCCCCGCCCCCATTGGGGAGGCCTATCAGTCCGGTGTCTGTATTTGTGCGCGGTGGATGGCAATAAGCTCGCCCCTATTACATGGGACTTAAAATAACTGGAGAAATGTGGGTGTACTATACAAGGTTATTTTTAAAACGTCAATAACCTCTTAAGGGGTCATTGTACTCACCATTATAAACAACTTTCACTATGGGACCAAAACTGAAATCGCGAAAAAAAAAACAGCTGTTCCCTACATTTATGTTCGAATAATTCGTTAAAATGTAGGCTGCTGTACAGCTGATTTTAATGCCAATCGATCCGGTTTCTTATAAGGATCAAAAACCTCTATTAGACCAACTGAGGTTTGAGTACTAGAAAAGTCAGAAATCGCAAAAAACTTTTCCCATACATTTCGTAGGAAATGAGACTCCAAGTTAGTTTTTATCCAAGTTGTATTTTCAACAAGATGGCGCTCCGCCACACAACAGCCGCCATTCCCGTTCTAATTTGAACCGGCAATTCCCAAGGCAGTGGATAGGAACATAATCATGGTCCTAAATCTGTGAATGGGGATCAAAATTCCATAAAAAAATATGGATAGTCTCTTAAGACCATTTTCGCGTAGCTGCAACGGATAAGGTACTTCCCTTTACTGCCCCGCTGAAAGTTTCCACCCTGTATAAATTACATTCAAATTTAAACAAACTGTTTTACAGTCCGTTCAGCCGATTTTGACTTCTGTTCCGTAGGCATAACGATGGCCTTAAAAGCAAAAACGTGGTTACAATACCAAATGTTTATTACAGCTGCCATTTGTCATGTCGCCAACGCAATAGAAGTCAACATCGGTTGAACGGACTGTAAAAAAGATTTATTAAATGTCTAATCTTATTTCAAATGGAGAATAAGGTGACTCACAATAAAATTGTAAGAATTAAAAGTTGTTTTTCAGTTCAATGAAAATTCTGCACCTAAGGCCGTTGGTCCACCTCCACGTCAACAGGACGTCAACGAGAACGAGATGACGGCGCAGAAGTAGCTATACATACATTTACTATGACATAATTATGGTGTACATGGTGTACACCCCTGCCCACCCTTCGGGGAATTACAGGCGTGATGTTAAGTTATGTTATGCTACGTTACTATGGCCGCGTGTCCACCGCACGTCAAGAAAAAGCTGACAAGTTGATTATTGAATAATTGCTTTTGGAATATTGTAAAAAACCAAGATAAACATGTACTTCATTTTAAATTAACGATTACCTAATTATACATTTACACTGTACTTATTGTTTGAATTATTATTTTTGCCTTGTTTTTATTTTATTTTAATTTTAAATTATTACTTCACCTAAATTTATTTAAAAATGTTTGCATTACTCGTACTTGGGAATAGACTGGAGCCCACAACACAGGGAATCCTAGTGTGGGGTTTAGGGAATTTGTGAAATCTAGCATTTATGGCTCATAATTAACCTATTACTATTTTTTTTATGACGTACCGTGTTTTTGAACTGAATAAAGTTTTTTTTAGTTTTTATTATTATTTTATAATTATAATAATATAAATTGTTATTGGACTTATTGTGAATCACAAATCATAAAACTAATTGTTCTTAGTTAAGTATGACATTTTAATATTTGTACACCTGTTGTGGTAGAATGTAGAACTTACCATACTATGTAAAACTACATTCTTACAAATAAATACATTTTAATTCAAATTCTAACGGGACGTTATGTTCGGTTCGAATAATTCAGTTTCTTGTATGCCGTCCTGTTGATGGCAGTGGTGGTCAAACGCTGTAAATCTTGGTGCAATTTCACGGGAAACCCGCTATTCAAAGGCATTTGACTACACAATCATTAACAGACGATCATTCAAAAGATACCACTATTTTCCCCGTATCAAAAAGATTGCAAAAGATATATGTAAGTACAATATTGGTGGTATTAACACAATTGATCGCTAGATAAAGTTCTTTGTCCGACACCGTGGTATTATAAAGATAAGTTCGTATTGTCGTGTGATTTTCATGGACAGGCTTATATTATAAGCCACCGAAGTGAAACGGTGTTTTATAAGAACATTGTAATGAGTAGATTTTGTCACACATACAAAGTAGCCAAAAGCCTCATATTCAAACAATAAAAGTTTGACAATCTTGTCCATTACTTGATGTCAGGGCCAGGGACAAGAAAATTTACAATACCAGCCTATTATTGTCCTACTGCTGGGTAAAGGCCACTTCATAAACAGATAAGGCACGAGCATTAATCACCACGTTTGCCCAAGGCAGGTTGGCGATTTCAGACTTATACTGATTATAAATTCCTCACGATGTTTTCCTTCACCGATGTCCAGGGCCGGAACTACTATGGGGCAACCTGGGCAACGCCCCCGGGCAGGGAGGAAAAATTCACACCAGTTCTACGAGAAAGCACCGTAAGCAATCAAAATCTTTTTACAACAATGTGAATTTCCTTTTTGAATTTTCCGTCTTATCCATTTGAATTTCGCGCATACGAGTATTAGCCGTGCAGCTCTGCAATTGAGAACCTGCTTAAGCTTTATAGCAGTTTAAGTCGAGACAGACGATCTGTCACTGTCAGTGTCATAATTTTGAGGTTTGTCTCACATTTGATCCGCTTTGTTTACGTTGCGAAAATAAATAATTAGAGGGCTATCACAATTGTTCTTGAATTTGAGCGTTTTACTCGAGTTTTGATGTGTGATTATGGTTTAGATATAGCCAAAAAATTAAAAAAAATTTATGCCAGAGCAAGTTTGATTATTTTTCTTGAGAGTGTTTTGAATAAATATTTCAATTCATTTAGATAAATCAGTAAATACCTTGTCTCTGCAAAGGATGTTTCATAAAATTTTACTTTTGGGTATCTTTTGATGCTTTGTTACACCTGTAATGATTTTGTAAAAGAATAATTAAGAATAAGACTTTTTCCCATATCCGACAGATGGCGCTAGTTGTTGCACGAACTTTATACATCCGTTTTAGGTATTCATTTGTAGGATATCGGTATTCAAGTATATTTGTTTGTATAATTAATAAATCATTATTGTTTAAATAAAAAGTTTATTTACAGTTAATTATAAGCCATTATGTATTTTAGTTAGTCAAGTGATTGTCTGTACTGTTTACACTGCTCTGATTGGTCGTATAGCCGACCGAGTGTTCACTTCCGTTTAAAGTGGGGATCATTCAGTTCGTAACTGATTTGCTTGGACAGAGTCAGTCTATGTCGAGGCGTTGAGCTGTGTGCATATCTTACGGATCCGTGCTACTTTTGTTATATTCTTAATAATTAATAAGTGATTGTTAATAACCTGATTGTGTTAGAATAAACATTATTAATACTGAACCTGAGGTGTATGATTTTATTACACACCGAAGATAACATAATTTAAAAATTTATAAAAATATCCATGGTACTACTGTATCTTGTACTTAGGAGCGCTTTAATCAATTTACTAAATTTCATACAGTAATACACCAAAAACAATTCTGTAAAACAGTGAGTTACCTACTGATCATTTTTCATCCGAAATTTTATTTTTTATCTACGAATATATAATCCAAATTCAAACAAAAACTTTAATAACTAAGGTAACTATGTTACCTTGCTCGAAAAAAAAAAGTAAAAAAGTAGTAGTAGTAGTAAAAAAGTAGTAGTGCCAGTCCAATGAGGACCACCAGTGGTCGAGTTGTCCGGCCGCCAGTACGTTATGGCTTTGATGATTAATGTAACCTATTACGTGAGTGTGCATAGTACAATATGCCAATTAGAAATTTTTAACCGTTATGTTTGTTACTTAAATAAGTAATTATGTTATTTTTCAACCATTATTTAAAAAAAGGAAATATATTAAGAATTTATGTTGGTATTTATAGTTTTAATATCTCAATGCTTATTGTACCTAATTATAGGGATGCATGGATGGAATATGTTAGTTTGTAGTGTGGGTACTTTATTAAGTGCTTACTTTATATTTGTTTTATGTTTGGTTTTAAGGAGGGAGATGTAGTAGGTTATTCTATATTATTTGTATATAATGTCATAGACTAACTCATATGTTTACGGAATAAACCAGTCATTTCCAAGATGTCGTTTTATTCAAATATGTACTACTATATGGTTTCAGGTGTAATTAAATTATAGTGGAAATAGTACTCAAATGAGCTAGAAAAGTGTTTAAGATTGATCATTAATGGAGGAACAAGATATAAAAAATGTTTACGCGGCGATACAACAGCCGGCGCCGTTACAAGAAGAAGGCAATGTTGCACAAAATTGGAAAGAATGGAAGATGGCATTCGATTATTTTCTGGTGGCTTCGGGAAAACACAAAACAACGTCGGAAATTAAATGTGCATTATTTATGCATGTAATTGGAAAATATGGAAGAAAATTGTTTAATGAGTTGGATATTAGTGAATCAGATAAAAGTAATTACACAGTCATCACTCAAAAGTTTTCAGATTATTGTGATCCGAGAAGTAATGTCAATTTTGAGAGGCATAGGTTCTTTGAAACTTACCAAAATGAAAACAACTTCGAAAAATTTTTGGGTCAACTCAATGCCAACAGTACAAATTGTGAGTTTGGTACTTTGAAAAGCAGTCTGATTTTGACGCAATTGATTAGGGGACTAAAAGATAATCATATGAGGGAGCGGCTGTTAGCTAAAATGAAACTCACATTGGAAGAAGCAAATGATATGTGTAAAGCAGCAGAGCGTGCTGGACAGCAAGCAGCAGTATGTTCATCGAGCAAGATGGTTCCAGAAAAGAGCAGTGCTGCAGTGGAACAGCTACGACGAGGACCGAATGCCCGTAACGATGTTGGGAATTTCGGTGCGCGTGCTGTTGGAAGCGGTGCACGCCAGGGAAGTAGTTCCTACTCGGGGACCAGTGCAGGTAGAAATGCTGAACGTGGTCGAAGATCATATGGCGTATCTCAACAACAGCAACAACGCACTTGTGATAGATGTGGATTTCTGCATATTATAGATGGACGCTGCCCGGCATTCAATGTGAAGTGTTATAAGTGCGACAAAAATGGTCATTTTGCATGGTTAGTTTTTTACAAATAATCTTCATTGTTAAACTAGTAACGCCATCTATTGTTATTTTCTAGTTGACTTGTGACATTGTCTGTCTTTGAATCTCTATGAAATAAAGTTTAGTTCTGTTCAAACCACGAACAACGTGTTTTTATTATAGGTTATGTGCCCAGAAAAAACGTTTATTTCTCGCGAAAAGACTTGCAAGTTTGTGCCGATTAGTCCTCGCAGATTGAGAATACGCTGTGCTATTGAACTGTGAACTGTGAAAATAAAAATGACGACGAACTACATCGTGAGTGTGCCAAAGTTAAAAGGTCGTGAAAACTACTCTGAGTGGGCTTTCGCCGCGGAGAATTTTCTCGTTTTGGAAGGAACTTTTGATTACATCAAAGCTACAAAACCGGATGAAGCCGCAACCGACGCGAAAAAGTTGATCTTGACGATTGACCCGGCACTTTATGTACACATCAAAGACTCGAAGACTACTAAAGAGTTATGGGAAAAACTCAAGAATTTGTTTGACGACTCCGGCTTTACTAGGAGAATCAGTCTACTGAGAACTCTCATATCAATACGTCTAGAAAATTGTACATCCATGACTTCGTATGTCACACAAATCATTGAAACTAGTCAAAAGTTAAATGGATCGGGTTTTAACATCAATGATGAGTGGGTTGGATCGCTACTTTTAGCAGGATTATCCGAAAAATATTCGCCTATGATAATGGCGATCGAACATTCCGGCATTGTGATAACAGCGGACGCCATTAAAACCAAGTTGATGGATTTGGAGGAAAACAGTGGTGACGTGAGCGGAGCATTTGCGAGTTTCCGTAAACATAGTAAGAGTGGTAGTACTTCCGGAACCAAAGACAATGGATATACGTCAAACTCAAATGTGTCAAAGTCAAAACCGAAGGTTATAAAATGTTACAAATGCAAACAAACAGGACATTATCGTAATCAGTGCACCGTAGTTGACAAAGATTCAGTGAATAACAAGTTTTGTGAACGCAAACAAAGCAATGCGTTCAGTGCCGTGTTCTTAAATGGCAGTTTCTCAAAGAATGACTGGTATATAGACTCTGGTGCAAGCGCCCATTTAACCGCTAATGAAAATTGGATTAGAAATGCTTCTGTCGAACATCCAATAAAAGCAATTGTGGTCGCGAATAAGGAAAAGGTGCCGGTTAAATGTTGTGGTGATGTATCGATAACGACTTTGACAGATAACTGCGAATATGATATAGTTGTTGAAGGAGTATTGTGTGTACCAAGTTTGACCACCAATCTGATTTCCGTCAGTCAACTGATCGCCAAAGGCAACAGAGTACAATTCACCAACAGTGGCTGTGAAATTTATAATAAAACTGGTGAATTAGTTGGTACAAGTTCATTGCTGAATGGTGTTTACAAACTTAGACAGCCTGAAGTTTTGATGGCTGCAGCGATGGACTCATGTGATATTTGGCATTGCAGACTTGGCCATGTCAACAGTAATTACCTAAACAGAATGCAGGATGCCGTGGAAGGTCTCACACTAGACAGAAATACAGATGTTTCAAAGTCATCGTGTACAGTGTGCTGCGAGGGTAAGCAGAGCCGATTACCCTTTCCACAGAATGGCAATAGAAGTAAAGAACTTCTGCATACTATACATACAGATGTATGTGGTCCATTCAACCGTGCTTCGATTGGAGGTTCCAGATATTTCATATTGTTTGTGGATGATCTACATTAATTTTATGAAGAACAAAAGTGAAGCTTTTAGTTATTTTAAAAAATACAAAGCACTTGTAGAGAACCAGCTTAACATTATGATAAAGATCATTCGAAGCGATAATGGGAAAGAATTTTGCAACAAAGAATTTGATGATTATCTTAGGAACTCAGGGATAATTCATCAGAGAAGCAACCCGTATACGCCTGAACAGAATGGTTTGGCTGAACGCTTCAACCGTACTGTGGTGGAAAAGGCTAGATGTATGCTTTTCGATGCAGATCTTGAAGGAACATTTTGGGCTGAAGCAACTAACACTGCAGTCTATTTACAAAATAGGACTGTAGCGTCAGCTCTTAATGGAAAAACGCCTTTCGAGATGTGGACAGGTGAAAAGCCAGATGTCAGTCATCTGAGAGTTTTTGGGAGTGTAGTGATGATGCACATACCCAAAGAGAAGAGGCTCAAGTGGGACAAAAAGGCTGAGAGAGGCATTCTAGTTGGTTATCCAAATGATGTAAAAGGGTATCGAGTCTATAATCCAAAAACCAAGGAAGTTACAACCAGCCGTGATGTAATCATAATGGAAAAACCACAAGCAGCGGAAAATGTTATTCAGATCGAGGAAAAACCATCTGATTCTACCGAGGTGCATGAGGATTCAGTGGGGGACATGACCATGTCAGATGACTCTGGGAGTGAAGATACCCATCATCATGATGAGACATATGTACCAGATGAAGACTCTTCTGCCAGCAGTGAGGAAAGTGTTGTGAGTGTTGATAAACAATATAGTTCCCGTAGGCAGAGACAACAACCTGACAGGTATGGTTTTTCCAATGCTTGTGTCAGTGGTAGTGTAGATGATACTGGTGAACTTTCACTTGAGGAAGCTCTCAAAGGGCCAGAAAAAGAACAATGGTTAGAGGCAGTGCGTGATGAGTTACAGAGCTTTAATGATAACAATGCATGGGAAATTGTAAATGTGCCTAAGGATAAAACCATAGTTCAATGTAAATGGGTTTTGCGGAAGAAGTATGACAGTGAAAACCAAGTAAGGTATCGTGCCAGGCTAGTTGCTAAAGGTTTCTCCCAGAAATATGGTGTTGATTACACAGAAAAATTCTCGCCTGTTGTTAGACACACAACCCTACGGCTATTGTTTTCATTGTCAGTACAACTGGGACTTGATGTAACACATCTAGATGTCAAAACCGCATTTCTTAATGGTGACCTAGAGGAAACCATATACATGCAGAAACCAGATTGTTATGAGGTTTCTGGTGGCGCTAACAAAGTGTTGAAACTTAAGAAGGCCATCTATGGCCTGAAGCAGGCCTCTAGAGCCTGGAATAAAAAAGTAGATAGTTGTTTACTTGAAAATGGTTATTGTAAATCTAAGTTGGAACCTTGTATGTATACAAAAAATGTTGGCAATTACAAGACTATTGTAGCAGTGTATGTCGATGATTTTTTCATATTTTCAAATTGTAACAATGAAAGTGATCATCTCAACAAAATATTGTCAGGCCAATTTAAAATCAAGGACTTAGGTGAAGTAAAACAATGTTTAGGAATGAATGTTAAATTTGATAAACAAGGGAGGTCTGTAACTTTGAGTCAAGAGAATTACATTAATGTTTTGTTACAAAAGTTTCACATGACTGACTGTAAAACTGTTGATACTCCAATAGAGTCAAAATTAAATGTTAAAATTGATCAGAATGTGAATGATCAAATACCTTATCAGCAGCTCATAGGCAGCTTAATGTACCTATCTGTTTTGACTAGACCAGACATAACATATGCTATAAGCTACCTAAGCCAGTTTAATAATTTTCACTCAGATCAACACTGGGGGTATGCTAAGAGGGTTTTGAAATATTTAAAAAAGACTATAAACTTTGGTATAAAATATTGTGTAAATGGAAATTCAGAAATAAAAGGTTTTGTTGATGCCGATTGGGCTAATGACACTTTGGATAGACGGTCTTATACCGGATTTTGTTTTGTGCTTGCTAATGGTGTAATATCTTGGGAATGCAAAAAGCAAAAAACTGTCGCTCTGTCAAGCTGTGAAGCTGAGTACATGGCTATATCAGAAGCCTGCAAAGAAGCCATTTATTTGAGAGCTTTGCAATTCGAAATCACAAATAAAATGTATACTTTGAGTTTGTTTAATGACAATCAGAGTGCACAAAGGCTGTCAACAAATCCTGTGTTTCACAAGAAATCTAAACACATTGATGTAAAATACCACTTTAATAGAGAGTGTGTATCAAGTAATATAATAATATTAAGGTATTTGCCAACAGCCAATATGCCTGCTGATTTGCTGACAAAAGGTTTATGTTCTAAGAGACATTATACCCTTATGGATTTATTGGGTTTAGTAATCATTTAAAAATTAGGTTTCATGATCAGACTTGTGATAGTTGATTATTTGATATAGTGGGGGTGTTAGTTTTATACAAATAATCTTCATTGTTAAACTAGTAACGCCATCTATTGTTATTTTCTAGTTGACTTGTGACATTGTCTGTCTTTGAATCTCTATGAAATAAAGTTTAGTTCTGTTCAAACCACGAACAACGTGTTTTTATTATAGTTGTCAGTCTAGAATAGTGCGAGAAGTGCAAGAATGTAGTAGCGAGAATAGTGAGGGTGAGGACTGCAATAACGGTGAGCTACTTATGTACAATATTTCAATAGAGGCATCAAATGATTCATTTGAGTCCTGGCATTGTATTATTGATGTCAACGGTGTCAGTGTGAAATTTAAGTTAGATAGTGGTGCTGATGCTTCGGTAATGTCATTAAAAAGCTTCAGTAAAAGTGGATTTATGATAAATTCGCTTAAAAAATGTAACACTGTCTTAAGAGAAATAAGTAAACAACAATTACCGGTAGTAGGATACTTTGACGCATTGTTACAGCATAATCAACATAAAACTATGCAAAAGATTTATGTTTTGGATGTACACTGTAATAATTTATTAGGACTAAGGGCTTGTGTGAATTTGAAACTAATCTTGAAAAATGAGAATTTGTCTATTTGTGGTTTATTTAATAATGAATCAATTTTCAATGGAATTGGTTGCTTGCCAAACAAATGTGAGATACAGTTAGATGAATCTGTCCCACCGGTTGTTACAGCTACTAGAAAAATACCTTTAAAATTGCGTCCACGTCTTAAGAGTGAGTTAGAAAATATGGAAAAATTAAAGATAATTAAAAAAGAAGACGGGCCAACCGATTGGGTTTCAAGTATTGTTGTGGTAGAAAAGCCAAATAAAAGTTTGCGTGCTTGCTTAGACCCTAGAAATCTGAACAGAGCAATAAAGCGAAGTCATTTTCAGTTACCTACATTAGATGAAATAGCCAGTAATCTTTCAGGTGCCAAATATTTTTCAAAATGTGATGCAAAAAATGGATTTTGGATGGTCAAATTAAGTGAGAATAGCTCCAAGCTATGTACTTTTTCAACGCCATTTGGGCGATATAGATTTATGAGATTGCCATTTGGAATTAGCTGTGCACCAGAGATTTTTCATAATGAAATGTATAAAATTTTCAAGATGGAAGGGGTTGAAATATATATTGATGATATCTTAATCTGGGGAAAAACTAAAATGGAACATGATAAAAGGGTAAGTGAAGTTTTAAGAAAAGCCAAAGCTAGTGGTGTAAAGTTTAATAAAGAAAAGTGTGTTTTTGGAGCAAGTAGCATCAAATTTTTAGGTCATGTCTTTGATACTAATGGTATGAAGCCTGATGACAGACGTGTAAAGGCTATATTAGGAATGCCAAAGCCAAAAGAAAAGAAAGAGTTAGAAAGATTTTTGGGTGTAACAAATTATTTGTCCAGGTTTATTCCCCGATACTCTGAAATTTCAGCTCCACTTAGGGAATTAATGAAGAAAGATATAGAATTTGAGTGGTGTTATACTCATGATAATGCTTTTAGTAGTTTAATAAATATGATAAGTAGTGCACCGGTACCTAGATATTACTCGCCAAATGAGCCAGTTACTTTATCAGTAGATGCTAGTTCTCAAGGGCTTGGTGCTTGCTTGCTACAAGATGGGAAGCCAGTGGCATATGCAGCACGCACTCTGACTCCTACTGAAAAACGTTGGGCACAAATTGAAAAAGAGCTTTTAGCTGTGGTTTTTGGATGTACTCGTTTTCATCAGTACGTTTATGGTCATTCTAAAGTCATAGTAGAAAGTGATCATAAACCTCTAGAAACAATATTTAAAAAACAGTTAAATGAAATACCGGCTCGTTTACAAAGACTTATGTTAAAGTTACAACATTATTGTGTAAAGCTAGAATACAAACCTGGAAAGCTATTGTTTATTGCTGACACATTGTCAAGGTCTGCAGTTGAAAAATATTCTAAAGAAGATGTAGCTAATGATGTGATAGTGCATGTCAATATGTTGATTGAAAATGTGGAAGCGACTCCTAAAATGTTATCCAAAATTAGGGATGAAACTAGTAAGGATCAGGTATTAGCTGATGTTTGTGATTACTACTGGAAAGGTTGGCCTAGTAATAAGAGTGATGCAAAGGACATAGTTAAGCCTTATTGGAATGTGCATAATGAATTGCATGTAATTAACGGCATATTATTTAGAAATGAGCGGGTGGTAATTCCTGCTACGTTGCGTTGTTTAATGCTTCAGCGTATACATGAAGGGCACTTAGGCGTTGAAAAATGTCAAAGAAGGGCACGTGAAGTGATGTGGTGGCCAGGTAGTACCTCTGACATCACGAGTGTCGTGCTGGATTGTGAAACGTGTCAGCGGTACCGTGCCGACAACCAACGCGAACCGTTGCGGCCACACCCGGTACCTGCGCGTCCGTGGGAAGTATTAGCAGCTGATATTTTCGACTTTCAAGGGAAACATTATTTACTAGTAGTAGACTATTATTCCAAATTCGTGGAGGTCGCTTCATTAAATAATTTATTTAGTTGTTCGGTTATAATTGCAATGAAAAGTATGTTCAGTCGGTTTGGTATACCTAGTAAAATTGTTACAGACAATGGGACACAGTTCTCATCTGAGGAATTTAGAAAATTCAGCTGTTCTTGGGATTTTGAGCATGTAACGAGCTCGCCAATGTATCCGAGGTCAAATGGCCTTGCAGAGCGCAATGTAAGAACAATAAAGTCACTCTTTTTAAAAGCACAAAAAACTAATGAAGAATGGCAAATAGCACTTCTTAACTTTAGAAATACACCGATTACTGGGGAACAGTATTCTCCAGCACAACTGCTTATGAGTCGTCGATTAAATACAAAACTTCCTGCAAATCCAAAAGTATTAGAGCCCAAGTTAGTAAATAAGCATATTGTTCAGGCAGAAAGAACGTATAGGATTACCAAATATAAAGAACACTATGATGTTGGTACAAGAAATTTACCGCCTTTAAGACCTAATCAAAATGTACGGGTGAGACAGAAAAAAGAGTGGGTTAAGGCTAAAGTGGTAGGTACAGCACATGGTGATAGATCATATTGGGTGGAAACTGAAAATGGTAGTCGCTATCGTAGAAATCGTCAACATCTTATGAATTTACCTTTGTATACTAAAAATAATAAAAGTAATGTTGATGCAAGCAATAGGCCTCATGGTTTCAGACAACATTTCTATGACACATGGGAAGATGATGTGGTCACTTCTTCACCGCGCGGTACAGATTCATTGTCAGATAGGGCTGCATCACCAGGACCGGTGCAGACATACTGCTCGCCTGCCCGTGCCAGTCCAATGAGGACCACCAGTGGTCGAGTTGTCCGGCCGCCAGTACGTTATGGCTTTGATGATTAATGTAACCTATTACGTGAGTGTGCATAGTACAATATGCCAATTAGAAATTTTTAACCGTTATGTTTGTTACTTAAATAAGTAATTATGTTATTTTTCAACCATTATTTAAAAAAAGGAAATAAAGAATTAAGAATTTATGTTGGTATTTATAGTTTTAATATCTCAATGCTTATTGTACCTAATTATAGGGATGCATGGATGGAATATGTTAGTTTGTAGTGTGGGTACTTTATTAAGTGCTTACTTTATATTTGTTTTATGTTTGGTTTTAAGGAGGGAGATGTAGTAGGTTATTCTATATTATTTGTATATAATGTCATAGACTAACTCATATGTTTACGGAATAAACCAGTCATTTCCAAGATGTCGTTTTATTCAAATATGTACTACTATAGGCGACATAAGCTATATTTTCGAGAGCGCAAAAGTGATGAAACTATAATATTAACGGGTGCTGAGACTGACACGAATGGTTTATCACCACGAAAACTGTACTTTTATAGTTACACAGACTATGTTTCGATTATTTCACGCTTTTTCACAATTAGATAAGAAATTGACGAAAAACTTTTTTTTTTGTGATAGCACTCTTAATGAAATAAATATTTTTAATAACCCCTATTAAAAAGTTTTTTTTGTTCCAAATTATTGATGAACGAGGTCCCATTTTTTGTCCTGCCCCGGGGCCTCTTTAAGCGAAAGTTAGGGCTCTACCAATGTCAGCGATGCACGTAAGTCTTAATATTTTCCACTAGCTTTTTTTAGAGATATTCTTGAAAACGCAATGACCTGGTGGTGTCGAAGAAAATTAAGTAGATCAGCGAACCAATAGCGTAACACAGTTACAGCAGCAATGGGATTAATTCATCGCGTTTTTCACGTTGTTGAACAGACACATTTTTCGAACATATGAAAGACGTCCACTGCTGGACATAGGCCTCCCCTAAAGGGGGTTTGTTATAATCGCCACGCTTGGCAGGCGGGTTGGCGATCGCAGTATGGTGTTAAAATGCATAGAGAACGCTGCTGCCCATTCTCTAGTAAGTCCCTTAGTCGCCTTTTACGACACCCAAGGGGAGAAATAGGGTGGTGCTATTCTTTACGTCCGGCACCAAACGGACACAAAATCATTTAGATTCTGTAATTGATAGTCTGGTACGCAAATAGGATGCAAGACACCTTTTCCTAACTGAAGTTAAAGGAAATTAGATATAAATAATGATAGGATAATAATGATAGATTACCTAATTACAATTTTTTTTCCAAACAACACAAATAATCTATGGATATAGGGATCATCAGTAATTACCTCTCAGGCAAGGGAAACATAAGGCAACGTGGAGAAGCTTATCTTAGCACAACAAAAGCTATAAATAGACATATCAATTTGATATAATTTATATGAGAATATTGTTATTCCGTTTCTGGAATTATAATCTACTAATGATACATGAGCTGGCCATGTTTGTCGAAGGTCCGATGGCCAATGGAGCAGACAAGTCCTGGAGTGGACACCACGTATCGGCAAGCGTAGTGTGGGACGCCCCCCAGCCAGATGGACCGACGACCTTAAAAAGGTGGCTGGGACAGACTGGATGCGGAAGGCGGAGGACAGGGTGTTGTGGCGCAGCCTGGGAGAGGCCTATGTCCAGCAGTGGACTGCTATAGGCTGAGTTGATTGATTGAATGATACAACACTATTGAAAGTTGCGCATTATTTCGAAATTGATCATGTCTAATCATTTGAATTTGAATTTTTTCAGTAAAAAAAAAACACTACAAAGTGAAAAATAGCTTTAATTTGGAAATCGGTGTCTTTGGATCTGTATTTTATTTTCATGCCACCGAATTCCAAAATTAAAGTTTTTTTTCGCTTTGTAGTGTTTTTTTGGACGTCAGTTGTTTTTTTTTAATAATTTGTGTGTGTTTTTGTATTTTTCACTTTTTAGTAGGTCAGTCTGTAATTTATCTAAGTTACAATAGCCTAAATGTCAAGTGCTTATCACCTTTTACAAAATATTGCTTTTCCCGATGCAGGGGCGTTAATTGTTGAGGAGTTCTCCTGGTAAGAACCAGGAGAACTAGAACTGATGATGACTTCACCATAATGCATTGTGACGAGTATAAATTGCTTAGCATCCATATTAAAATATCTAATCGAATCGCAACCGTGAAATATTTATTATTAAATAGTTCCGGTGGCTATCTGTGGTCTTCATCAGTAGTTCCACTTCACCAAATAGTGCTTTCCTCGTGCAAATGCATGAGTTAGGTACCTACTATAAAAAAAATACCAAAATCGCTATGGGTGTGCCTATAAAATTTGATGATTTCCCTCGATTCTCATGGGATCCCCTCATCAGATTCTGACTTGGTGACAATGGGACCACCTCGCGAGCATACCTTTTCAAATAAAAAGATTTTTCAAAATCGGTCCACAATTGACGGAGAAATCGGTAAAAAAAAGAAGCAAACTATAACCTCCTCCTTTTTGGAAGTCGGTTAAAAAACCCCAGACTGGTTATTCATTCATATTAAGTTACATAACTATAGATAATATTATAAATTATAGTCGGTTTGCGTGTCTGACTGACTACGTTGTTTACCCAAATTCTAAACTACTCAACCGATTTTGATGCGGTTTGCACAATGTATGCACCATCATTTTGAGAAATTTATTTACTTAAATGTAATAAATAAATCTCTATGTTTTTTCAAGTCGTGTAAACTATGCGAACCACGGGTCGCTAGTGTTTAGTAATGTTTAGTTTGTCCTTGCATTTGGGTTACCTAAGTCTGCTACCTAAGTTCATTTTTGGGATATTTTTGGCTGTTCCATAATAAAAAGCAAAATATGTAACATAACTATAAAGTGTCGTGACGAGCAAAATGTTACACTTTTTCGGTCTAGCCCTCATTCGCCAAGTGGGCAGAGTATAAAGGCTTCTACATACCGGGGCGACTTGACGCGCGACGCGACGCGACACAAAGGCACCGCTCGTCCTGCGACGCGCGGGCTAAGTCGCGCTGGTATGTAGAAGCCTTAACGTGCGGTAAGGAACTTCGTTCCAAAAAGTCAAATATTTTTTTTTATTTCACATAAGCCTACATGGGCACTTATGAAACGTCAGAAGCTAGGTGCACGGTTCTAGTTGGTCGTTTCCTATGAAGAAGAGCCGGCAAGGAACTCCACGGAAACTCTTTTAAAAATAATTGGCTTCTACAATGTTTTCAAATTACAGTGTTAATAGGTATGGGAGGACAGCGTAGGCCCATCAACAACTACCAGGTACTACAAAAAAAGTAGAAAATGAATAATTTCAGATTTTTATCTATGCAAACTTTGGAGATAAAGGGCGGGGACGGTATTTTTTTTTCATTTTTTTAAAAGTCGGAAACTATGCTGCCTAAAAAAATAAAAATAAATGTTTGAGAATGTGCAAACAGCGTTCTTTCATATGATACCGCACATGCCCTAGTAGCCCCGCTTCAAATTTTTAAGACCCCCTTTCAGTCCCTTTTGCAAAAAAGACATATTTTTTAATTTCTTTCTTGTTTGTAAAATAGTTGGGCAAACGTCATCTACTATAGTTCTAAATTTCAAGTTGATAGCATTAGCAGTTCTTGAGATATCCAGGTGTGATAGACAGACAGACAGACTTAGTCTCACCATAGGTCCCTTTTTACCATTTTAGTACGGAACCCTAATTAAGAAAATAAAGCAGTTAATTTCCAATCATAACTTACCTACTTTTCAATTATTGCTTTAATGAAAAGGTTTTTGCGTTTATCATGTAATTAATGTTAATGTTTCACTCTTCATTTACCAATAAAAATGATCTTATCATCACGATTTCAGCCGTAAGACGTCCACTGATCGACATAGGCCTCCCCCAAAGGGGGGGGGGGTGCCGTTTGCCATAATCGCCACGCTTGGCAGGCGGGTTGGCGATCGCAGTATGGTGTTAAAATGCATAGAGAACGCTGCTGTCCATTCTCTAGTAAGTCCCTTAGTCGCCTTTTACGACACCCACGGGAAGAAATAGGGCGGTGCTATTCTTTACGTCCGGCAGCACACAGGAAAAATGATCTACTATAATTTATATTAACGCTCAGTTTCAACGGAATCCCCACGTCTTGCGTATCTACAACACTTTGTTTGCATTGTGTTATATAACTAAGCCACGTTCAATATTGTGTCGTCGTGTCTGTGTCAATATTCCACAACAAGACAGCTCTTTAACTCTGTTTTTTTTTTATAATCTCTATTTATTAAGGGATTTCTGTACACTTATGCGACGATGCCAATCCCATCGTGCTTTAAAGAACGCCGTTAATACATATGTCTCTTCGTAATAATGATCTTCGTGGCATTTAAGCATATTATAACACTTGTATCGCATACACGCTAGTGTAGTTCGTAGTGTGTCACTAGACTATTGATATTATCAATAGTCTAGTGACACACTATCGTACTTATGTCGTATTATCCCTCCAGATAATATCATAAAATAATGTCACGTCATAGACTCGGTTGACAGCTCCTGTCAGCGTAAATATGAATTAAGTCATGTGTTGTTAGCCAATCATCTAGAACTTTACCATAGTCGAAATAAAGTCAGAAATTCAATAATGGCTCCATGTTTTAAACCTGGGTCTGAAGATAAATCTTGTTTTGTAATAAGAGGGCTAATGTTCAGGGTTTTACTGATCGTAATTGGATAATTCCGTTTCGTATTGGCTATCTTTTAGTTGGTTATTTTTATTTTTTGGTTTTTAGGGTTCCGTACCAAAATGGTAAAAAGGAACTCTTATGGTGAGACTTAGTCTGTCTGTCTATCTGTCTGTCACACCTGGATATCTCAAGAACTACTAATGCTATCAACTTGAAATTTAGAATAGATTTAGATGACGTTTGCCCAACTATTTTGCAAGCAAGAAAGTAATTTAAAAAAATATATCTTTTTTGCAAAAGAGACTGAAAGGGGGTCTGAAAAATTTGAAGTGGAGCTACTAGGGCATGTGGGGTATCATATGAAAGAAAGCTATTTGCACATTCGCAAACATATTTTTTTTTTAGGCAGCATAGTTTTCGACTTGTGAAGAAAAATGTAAAAAAAATACCGTTTCCCCCCCTTATCTCCGTAGTTTTCAGAGATAAAAATCTGAAATTATTCTATATGATAGAAGCCTAAGTAAAGATTACAGGAAAAATAAAACGATGTCTCATAATACCACAGTTTTTCAGAAATCATCAACAACATATATTCGTACGGAACCCTCGGTGCGCGAGTCCGACTCGCTCTTGACCGGTTTTTTATTTTTGGTTTGGTCTTTTGGTTTTTTGTATTCTGTGTGTGTGGCTTGGGACGTTTGCACGTTTTCATACATTTTCGGCTAAATGTGAGAGAGCAGATGCCATACTCTATCACTCATTACAAGTAATTAGTAACACATTCTTCTGTATTTAGAAGGTTTCAAATTAATATCTAACCAGTTTCTCAAAAAAATATTGTTCCACTAACATTAATTTTATACCTTTGTAAATTATTAGATTTTACGTTAATATTTTACCAATTGTAATCCTCAATAAAAAAAATATAATAAAAATATATATAATAAAATAAACTGTAATATGAAAAATCATCGACGAAAAGTGAGGATATTAAATTAATCTCAATTTTATTGTCAATTGAAAAATAACTTTAAGGTGATTTCAAATTTTATTAGAACGACTATAAATAATTATGCACCTACCCACATGTTCCTCCAGAATGCAGAAACCAGAATATCTAGGGGCACGGGAGTGCCCCCGCTAAGACGAGCCAAGCGAAGCGCAAGGGCACTACCTACATTTTCTCGAAGTGTTTCGTCGTTTTTTTTAACCCTCATAGAGTTGGTTTCCGATGTAATAGATAGTTCATATTCTCAGGATATGATGTCAATAATAGACTAATTAAACATACAAAGTCTCAATTGAATAGCTCTAATACTTTAGATTTTATTGATATCTAAAATACACCGATTTAGTCACTGACACACTCACTGATACACTGACACACTGATGATCATCAAAATGTTGGGCTACTTCCTGAAGTGCTAGAAAGCTGAAATTTGGTATGTAATCTAAGTTTAGTATACAACCAACAAAAAAATTCATAAACTTATAACTTTCGCCCCCCATCCCCTAAAATGGGGGGTGGGAGTTTGAATGAGACTCACCAATTTTATTATAATGAGTACTTACAAGAACCTCCGCCTTAATCAAGAGTCTCGTGGTAGGTCTCAGTTATTTACACCCTTTGACGACGAGGTGAGCAAATCGACTGTAAGTATCAAGAGTCTCATGGTAGGTCTCAGGCAACTTACAAAAAGAACTGAAATCCCACCACAAACATTTCATGTAAAATGTTGCCAAGACGACCACATAAGGTTTGCCCTGTGAAAAAGATATCAGATCTCATGTAGAGCCAAGCTTCTGAATCTACACGGCCTAACTCTAACAACCCTAACTTCACAAATTCTACATATCAGTAAAAATGTATGGCTTGGCTGTTTCGTTACTTACTTCAGAAACTAAATATTCGCATCACCTCCACGACGGTAGCGAAACGGCGAAGCCATACATTTTTACTGATATGTAGAATGTTTTGGTGGGATATTATTTTACTTTTTAAGTAAAAATAATGGAAAATCTAGTAGCAGGTCTGCTATGAAAAATGGAATGGTCACCTTCTTGGTTGCAAACCTTCACTAGAAAGAAAGAAAGAATAAAGTTTATTTGGACACAGTTCGTGAAACACAAAATACAAACAACGCAAAAACAGTGAAAATAATGTTTTAACAACAATGCTATGTGCCTCACGGCTGCGCCAAAAAGGTTCATTTCAGCATTAATGCCAGACAGATGCTGTCTGACGCTGGTTTTCTAATGAACCTTTAGGGACAAGTGACCGTGGATGCCATCATGCGCGTTCGAGCCCTCACGACGGGGGATGCTATTGCCCGGGGTGGGGTCGTCTTGGCATTGTCTCTTGACATCGCCAATGCTTTCAATACCCTGCCCTGGAGTTGCATTTGGGAGGCACTCCGGTATCACCGGATGCCGACCTACCTCAGTCGAGTGGTCGAGGCCTATTTGACGGACAGGGCCGTCATCTACCCCGGTCACCACGGAGAGTGACCGAAAGTACAACAGTTTCAACATACTTACCTAATACATATTATTAACAGTAGGACAACTTATCCCACTTTCTCTGTACGAAGGTTACTTCCGCTGGCTTTATTACTGACTGTTATGCCCGGGGTACACGAGATTAGTTTTTCAAAGCTAGGATAGCAAGCTAGAACTTCAGTATTCTATCCTGGCTTGGCACAAACTAGTGCTGTTTACACGATGCTAGTAAATTTTAAGCTAATAGCATTGCAGTGACTTAGTCCGTAGAGTAAAATAATCTGATTGGGTACTATCTCCGCCAGCCACACGAGGCTACTGAGTATGAGCACAAACGCTTAGCAACATTCAAAATGATTTTCTCGTGGAATAACGATTGCAACTTTGAGAAAAGATCTATTTCATAATAGTTTGGGTTCCAAAATATGTTAAAAAGAAAAGAAAAAGGAAAGAAAATACGTTTATTTGCGGTAAACATGACCCAGTACGTAACGTACGTTCGTAGTAAAATAAAATTACAATCAATATAGTTGGGGGAAATCACTTTTAAAAGTTGCTAAGTATAATCATATTAGTGACTGTATATAAGCTAGGATAGTAAAATCGATGGTGGGGGGGGCGCTACCAACTAAAAAATAGAACCCCATCCTATTACACTGTTCTGGCATGAGACGCTATCTTACTAGCCTAGAAATTAAGCTTGTCCTGTATAAACGAAGCCAGAGTTACTAGCTTACTAACAATATCCTACCCTAGCTTCAAAAACTAGCATCGTGTATCCCGGATATTACTATGCAGGTATGTAGGAAACGATCGACTACACGGTCGGAAACATACTTAAGAAATAATATGTGGGAGAGAAATTATTTAATGATTTTTTAATAATATTTTTATCAACTTCCGGTATATGAAAGTATTGTAACTGACTACTTAGTCCCCTACTATACGAGTGAATCATGCTTTAAAATGGGCGCACTGTCTATCGACGGATCAGAAGCTGTCCGATAGCGGACACGGCACAACACGGTGCTCTGAACTGTCAGGTACGTTTCTTAAAACGTTGTAATGTTGAATTTCTATTTTTATGTTGTATTTTACCGTGTTATTATTTTTAAATCCTAATATTTAATAATGTTATGAAGTATTGCTGAGTCACTTACTGAAAAATATAATAACGAACTTATTTATGTCTATTATTCTACCCTACCTCCTACAAATATATATTATAATTAATAAGACGGAAGTTATAAAGGGAAACGTATTGAAAAGATTTGATTTCTTTAGAGTTGACTAAGAGAGTGATGAATATGTTTATGTTGACGAATGTAGGAGAGAGACCAAAGAAAGATGAATGTATTTTAGAACGGGTGATATAAATGAAAAAACCGGTCAAGAGCGAGTCGGACTCGTACACCGAGGGTTCCGTACGTATATATGATGTTGATGATTTCTGTAAAACTGTGCTATTTAGAGACATCGTTTTATTTTTCCTTTAATCTTTACATAAACTTCTATCACATAGAATAATTTCAGATTTTTATCTATGCAATCTTCGGAGATAATTGTTTTAATTAAGATTTTTTTACATTTTTCATCAAAAGTCGGAAACTATACTGCCTAAAAAAAACAAAATTTTGAGAATGTGCAAGCAGCGTTCTTTCATATGATACCCCACATGCCCTAGTAGCCCCACTTCAAAATTTTAAGACCCCTTTTCAGTCCTGTTTGTAATTTTTTTTTTTAATTTCGTTCCCATTTGCAAAATAGTTGGGCAAACGTCATCTAAAACTATTCTAAATTTCAAGTTTATAGCATTAGTAGTTCTTGAGATATCCAGGAGTGACAGACAGACTTAGTCTCACCATCGGGGTTCCTTTTTACCATTATGGTACGGAACCCTAAAAAGGTGTTAATGATAACACGATAACTAACGGGAATGAATAGAGAAGAGGAAAACATTTTGCGCCGACTATTGTAATTATGGGTATAAAGCGCACACAGAAAAAGATTGATAAATGATAAATGATTTAATTTCTGTAAGTAGGTTTGTAAAAACCCTTTTTACACGTCAATCATATTTTAAAAACTAGATGAGGTCGGCGTTTCCTCTCTGACTACTCTGAGGAGAAAGGCCGAATCAAACTCAGAAGTCAGTCTCTTTAAAGTCTATACATAATCTTGGTCAAATCATGCGAAGGCCATGAGATTGGTGTCTGAAATGGTCTTTTGATGAATGAACTACACAGATTGAGTGGACCAGTCCAGTGAGTGCACGCATTTGGCAGTAATCGTGCAGCTCAAGGATTCGACGAACAATGCCAAAAAAAGAACATTTGGGTAGCCCGCATAAAATTACTCAAACTGCCAGACCATGATAAAATTAACGTAAAAAAAAATTACGACCCACATAGTCTTCAAATTAACAAAGATAAAAATAATATAATACTTTACAAAGTTAGTTTGATTATACTTCTGACAGATGATGATGATAATGATGATTGTCCACCTGATTTTAAGCGGTAAACTCTCAATAACTGCACGTAGAATGCGTTCTTAGGGTTCCGTACCCAAAGGATAAAACGGGAACCCTATTACTAAGTCTGTCTGTCTGTCCGTCTGTCACCAGGCTGTATCTCATGAACCGTGATAGCTAGACAGTTGAAATTTTCACAAATGATGTATTTCTGTTGCCGCTATAACAAAAAATACTACAAAATAGAATAAAATAAATATTTAAGGGGGCTCCCATACAATAAACGTGATTTTTAGGGTTCCGTACCCAAAGGGTAAAACGGAAACCCTATTACTAAGGCTCCGCCGTCTGTCTGTCTCTCCGTCTGTCCGTCTGTCACCAGGCTGTATCTCATGAGCCGTGATAGCTAGACAGTTGAAATTTTCACAGATGATGTATTTCTGTTGCCGCTATAACAACCAATACTAAAAAATAGAATACAATAAATATTTAAGGGGGCTCCCATACAACAAACGTGATTTTTTTGCTCTATATTGATAACGACAACAGGTAGACGCTTGACATATTCACAGAATATGTAGATATATATTGACTTTAAAAATAAATTATTAAATTAAAATAAAACAAATATTTAAGGGTCCCGTACAACAAACGTGTTTTTTTGCCATTTTTATAGATAATAGAAAATAAAGAAAAACAAAGAAATTACGTTTTTGCTAGATATTGATAACGGCAACAGGTAGACGCTTGAAATATTCACAGAATATGTAGATGTATATTGACTTTAAAAATAAATAATTAAAATAAAACAAATATTTAAGGGGGTCTCCCATACAACAAACGTGTTTTTTTGCCATTTTTATAGATAATGGTACGGAACCCTTCGTGCGCGAGTCCGACTCGCACATGGCCGGTTTTTGTGTTTCTTCTGCCAAGAGCGAATGTTGAAATAATTATAATGCTTGATAATTCACTAGTATATAATATTTGGAATTCAAGAATTGTATGTCGAATTTTTGGGGCAAACAGGGAATGGTTACCTACTTGTCATTTGTCAATTGGCTAGTAAAGAGAGTATGACATGCACACATTTGAATACTTCTTGAATTACTTGCCACTCAAGTAATTACCAGTCCATATGAAACCGTTAACAAAAAGCTTTAATAAACATCAACCAGCAATACCAGTGGAACTACTATTGCCAATATATATCTAAGTAATTGCGACAATTGTTAAGGTATGCAGACATTGAAATTTCTTCCCCATCCGGTACCCAGCCTGTGGCCACACAGTCAGCGGTTGCTAAAGTAACGGTATTGTGAAGGAGCGGCTCAAATCTTTGTGAGATGACTTTAGGGGCCGTTTTTAAGGCCAAACCTTTATAGAAATTCTTGGAATATTTGTGATTACTTACACCTGCTTAATAAGTTGGTCATGGTATAATAAAAATAAATAGGTAAAGTAAATAAATTGTGAGCCGTCACGGGACGCCTGGCAGATGTGAAACATCGAAATCAAACAAATAAACATCGAAAAAAAAATCCGGGTTGAGTAGCGGGGGGACCGCGCGCGCGGAGAGAGCAATGAATCGCCACGCGGCATGTGTCGCCCCGCCAGCAATCGGTTTTACGTGCGCCTATAGATGTTTACATCAAAAAAATAATTAATAGTTTAAAAACACTAGAAAAACACGCTTTTATAAATGCACGTAAAAACGAAACGTGCAAACACGACTATGATACGATATTCCATCATGGAATGCCAGTGCCTATCTTTCGGCTTCATCATCAGACCTTGAAACCTAATCGTGGTCAAAGTTCATTAAAAGACTTTTCTAAGAAATCCAAAACATCTATGATTTTCCATCATGAAGTTCCAGTTCATATCTTCCGGCTCCTTCATCAATCAGATCAGTTCGACAGTACCATATTATTGTATTGTCATCAGAACTACATACAGCTGCTAATTTTCATTACGCTACGACCCTCGGAAGATGGTTAAATTAGTTAACTTAGATTCCATTACATAGTTACATACAGGTCGACCTAATAAAAGCGTGTTAATAAATAGGTTCTCGGGTTTGTAATAGAGGGCGAGTTTGTTGTCATCAAGTGGGCACATACCCAGACCGGACCGGGCTACTAGAATTTATATGAAAGTTTTATCATCAAACTTATATGGCAGTGGGCAAAGACGTATGTTCGTTCAATAAGCCGAAAAATCTGCCAATATCAGCTGGCAACTAACGGTTGATTGATTGATAAAATCCAGCGCAAACCCGCTTGCTTTATGGCCCCACCAAGTAGCGGCTATATGACATTTTTATTGCAGACTCAATCGTGCATGTGTGTCAAGCGTTGCGACGCGCACACACGTGCTTTTAAAATTGTTTTAATAGATTATGGGTACTGATTTATGTCTCGTGATCTTAGATGGTGGAAAGGCTGCCCTTAATTGAGTATCCTTGATGTTATTTATAACAGTAGGTTTTATTGTATGTAAGCGGATATTATCTGAAGACGCTTTTGAATATAAATAAATTCTGATGATGTTTAAGATGTCTTAAGCTCACCGAAAAGTTTTTTTTTTCAATGGTTATAGAAATGTTTTTGTCACGGAAAAGAAAGACCTGCATAGCTATTCACAACCATTCGATACGCTTCCGGGCAGAATCGGGTATCAATTAATGGTATCGAAAAAGTTCTCTAAACGCTGTTCACACATCGAACTAAATAGACGACCGCTATTCTTTCGGCAGCTGTTTGCTGTCTGGAGCTAGGCAAATCAGGTAATCGAAATGTGTCATTTTCGATACGATAGCCTGTCGAATAGTTGTGAATAGCTATGCTGTACAAACTATGGGGTCAGGAGTTAGAGATAAGAACTTAGGCCGAGATTTATAAACGTTATTTAGCACGTACTTGCCTAAGCGTTTTTCCTGTCACCGTTGTGAAACTGTAAAACTACATGTGCAAGATAATGACGGGAACTTTTACATGTCTAGGTCAAAGACGAGCTTAGTAAATTAAGTTTATAGACCTATCCGCCAGTTGCACGTACGTCCATTCAATTTAATTCCCCATTAAAAGTACTGCTGTCACTTTCTGATACTTTCCAAACTCAAACCATTTATTTCAATTAAACCATTTACAGGCACTTTTGAATTGTCGGTCAGTTACAAATATGAAGCTAGTTGCCCATTCCAAATAGTAGGTTCCTATGGAGAAGAACGGGCAAAAAACTCCACGGACACTCTTTTAAATAAAAAAAATTATACAAAGTATTGGTTACATCATTCATATTGAAATTATACATGTGAGAACGATGCAAAACGTCACAAGAGTCCGTGATAAAAATATTAAAAACAAAAAAAAAACAAAGCTAAAAAAATTTAAAATAAGCCAGCTAAGAGATGACCAGTCCCAACTGACAGCACCCGTTCACGAACATGACGCATGGATCAGCACCATTCAGCTCAACCATTTTTAAGGGAGCTAAATGATCCAACACCCACGCCACCATCAACGAGACATCTGAGTGAGCATGATGTACTCTCAGCCGCCAGGGCACATTTAAGTCAATGAAAGACATAATTACCCAGTAAATGGTAGCTCTATTGTACATAATACTCACACCTGTGATCCATCCACTAGAGAAAGACAGCATTACTTTACTAGCGGTATGCCTCAGAGTCCTTTTAATGTCACGACATGGGCCAGGGGTCATTCATCTAATAACAGATCCCAAGATCCCCGGTGCAAGTGTGGGAGGGGAACACTGGGGTGGTTTTTAGTCAGTAAGAGTCTGACAGACCCCTCCACCCGCCCCAGGGCGGAGGACATCCATGAGAATTTTCCACCCCGTGAACAAAAAAAAAAAAGGGGGTCATTCATCTATGTTTAGTTTCATATGGACGAGCAACTTCACTTAAAGAAAGGGCCATACCATTAAAGAGATGTTTGCTTCTTTTTTATATTGGCAACATGCAGGCAGAACCAGGAGAAGATAGCGTGACGAGCTTGATGCCTACATACAGGATTGGTCCACATAATCCACATTACCTCAAGATAGAGAGGAGTGAAGAGGAGGAAGGGAGGTTATTTGCCCTGCAGTGTGACAACATAGGCTAACTAACTAACATAGGGATTGAGCTGCTCGCTCTGCTTAGCCTTGTGGTAAAACTGAAAATCATGACATTTTAATTATTATGCAAAATCATCATTAAGTAAACAGGGTTATTTTTAAAACGTCAATAACCTCTTAAGGGGATTTTTTTCCTTTACATGTGCTGTTAAAATGTAGGGAACAGCTGATTTTTTTTTCACGATTTCAGGTTTGGTCCCATAGTAAAAGTTGTTCATAATGATGAGTACAATGAATTTACATAGAATTATACATTGCCGAATATTATTTACGAAATTACCTTAATATTTTCTTCGTACAGTATTATTTTTATTGCTTTAATTTATTGTGGAGGGTCATCTTTTTTTTTATTTATTTTTTTGCCCTTTCTCAGTTAGTTTTATTACTAAGTATATTATTCTTATTATTTGTCTTTATTAAACAAGGTAAGTACAACTTATAAACTAAGCCCCCCAAAACCGTCCGGCATTTTGAGCACTTTATTTTTTTCTTTTTTTTGGATTGTTCGTCGAGTCGCTGAGCTCCTTAAGTCTTGAGTTGAGCTGCACGATTACTGACAAATACTTGCACTGATTGGACAGGTCCACTTAAATTTGTGTGGTTCTTTCCTCAAAATACCATTTCAGACACGGATCTACATGGTCATCATATGATCTGACCAAGATTATGTCTGGACTTTAAAAGAGACTTTGACCCCTGAGTTTATTTCGCCATTTCTTCTTAGGAGTAGTCAGATAAGAAATATCGACTCCATTTTACTTATTTTTTATTTTTAATATGACGTATAAAAGTGTTTCCTCTAACCTATTTACAGAATAAACGATTTCATTTCATTTAAAAATAAATAATATTTATAGCAAACAACAAACTACATTCCAATAGAAGAAACTAAAATGAGTTTATGAGGTTGCTAAAAGCCACCCTTGTATCAGGAATGGAAGGAAAATTTTCCACTTCACGATCCCGGACCACGGTTAGTTGACACTACTTCAACCCATGTGTTACCTACCACGGAAGGTACACGCGCCATCCCAAATAACCCCTCTTCCCACGGTCATTCTGACCCAAACGGTCCATTGTCCAGCTTCCGTATGACGCATCGCTGGCCATCGGAACGCTAGAACGTAGTAGTCTGAACTAAATTATTTAACCCGTTCACTGCTTGGAATCTGATGCGGGGCAGATTTTAGGCCTATGTTCCTAAATTTTTGACAAACTTTTTATTTATTTTTGCCGACATTTCATGGTGGTGAGATATTTTATAGACTACTTTACGAAATACGTACCTTATTATATCCGTTTAATTCGATTTAAATAATGTAATGTCTTTGCCAACAAACAAATTCCTTTCCCATATAAGTATATCGAAGGCATAAAACCTTTTCGAACAGTCATGTTTTTATTCAAAACTGCTGACCCGATACACGTTATCCTGTCTAAATTTCAATAGTTCGTACAAAAATCCCATAGAAAAAACGACGTTTCGTTTTTTCTTTTCCTAAAATCAAATTTTTCTTTTTCTTAAACCAAATTTTTATTTTCCTAAAACCAAATTCGGACTATTACAAACATTTTAAAAGAAAAAATAGCCAAATCGGTCCAGCCGTTCTCAAGTGATGCGCTTACCAACGAATAGCATTTCATTTTGATAATTATAATTATTTAATTACGAGTATATAGATTTTAAAGAAAGAAAGAAAAAAAAAAATTGCACAAGAATAAACCGGGCAGTCACTGTACAGCTTTCGTACAAAGCGTTCGTTAATAATATCAAACATATTGCTGAATATCTGCGAGATAGATAGAATTATGAAAGAATAAAAAAAAAATCCATAAACTTCTTCGTCATAACTTATTTATCCGTGCACTTAATCGCATAATACGGTACATGCAGCCGAGCGGCGGACTATTTACGGACAGTTTACAATTTGTCTTATCTATAGTTTGCATTGAGATTGACCCAAACCCAATACGATGGTTATATCGTACATAAATACGTTAGATAAACATTTGAGTTGACAATGACGCTGTCAGGAAAATAAGGTGCAAGTAAAAATTTACCTGAATGGAATAAATTAACCTAATTGGTGCTTAAAATATTTATTCTTTGACTGTACATACGGCTACATAACAAGCTATAATTTCCAGTATAAGCTGACGGAAATTATATTCAGGGTCAAATTAAATTAGCCAGCAAAACTCCGCAGACATTATGGGTGTCGATAACTTAACATAATGAAACTAAAAAAAAAAAAAATTAATGATTTTTTGTGGGGTGATTGACCGTAGTTTGTGTTGTCAACTTGTCACTTAAAATATCAGTGGTTTTTTTAGTGTAAACTTCACACACGTGATGGATGTCGATACGTTAACACGACCAAACAAAAGAAAATAGATTTTCTCAACTTATACTTCAAGTAACTACACAAGCAGCGGTCGATGACCCCCAAAAATAATCCAACAAATCTTTTTTATTTTTATTATATCGTGTTTAGATATCGATACCCATCACGTCTGCAGAGTTTCGCTAGCTACTTTAATTTGACCCTGTATAATGGGAGATCAGCTTATACTGGAAATGTACTTATAGCTTGATGTGTAGCTGTGTGTACAGATTTTTTTTATTGAGAAAATGGAAGAATGACCATAATCAACGCATTTTTTTTATTTATCTTAACTTATTTTCCCAGCGTTCAATTTAAGTACGTCATTCTGTTTTTTTGTTTTGTAGTTATAATGAAAAGATGGTATAATGAGATGGTCTGTGTGAAAATGATATGGCTAAAAAGGGGGTGACGACTGATAGAGAAGAATTGAAGAAAAATCATGCTGCGTCGACCCCAAATAAATTGGGATATGGACAGGAGAATGTTGATAATGACACTTCTTAAACTAAATTAAAATACTTTATATTTAAAACACAAAGTATTTGAAAAACCGGCCAAGTGCGTGTCGGATCACGCACAATGAAGTTCCGTAGTTGGGAAAAATGTATCCGAAAAAAATATATTTTGTGATGAAACTACAAATTTACGGTTATGGGACTTTTTTCTTTACTTGTGCTGTGAGACCTCACTTCTTGCCAAATTTCATGATTCTAGGGCAACGGGTTTATTTATATTTTGGTACGAATTTATTCGTTAGTATCAAAATATATCGCATAAATCGCCGTATTTTTGTATTGCGTTGACTTAGCAGCTTGATTTTTTTAGAGCTCCAAGAGACCGTAGATAACGTAGGTAACGTATTTGATATTAATTTCAAATTGATACCTCCACGCGTTTCTAAGAGTTCCGTTTTTTCCTTTTGAGGTACGGAACCCTAAAAATAACAATATAAATGTAATATCCTAACTATTATTACTAGGCTAAGATAGCGTATCACGCCTGCAAGCCCCATTGGGTGAGGCATAAGTACCTACAAGTATAGTACACCCACATCCGCAGTGGTGATGATGATGTTATTGTACAACTTTCAAAAACTTCAGTTGAGTAGTTTTTAGGGTTCCGTACCCAAAGGGTAAAACGGGAACCCTATTACTAAGGCTCCGCCGTCTGTCTGTTTGTCCGTCTGTCACCAGGCTGTATCTCATGATCCGTGATAGTTAGACAGTTGAAATTTTCAGAGATGATGTATTTCTGTTGTATTTCTGTTTGAACAAATACTAAAAAACAGAATAAAATAAATATTTAAGGGGGCTCCCATACAACAAACGCGATTTTTTTGCTCGTTTTAGCTCTATATTGCTAACAGCAACAGGTAGGTAGACGCTTGAAATATTCACAGAATATTAAATTATATATTCACTTTAAAAATAAATAATTAAATTCAAATAGAACAAATATTTAAGGGGGGCTCCCATACAACAAACGTGATTTTTTTGTCATTTTTACATAGATAATGGTACCCTTTGTGCGCTTGGCCGGTTTTTTTTTACTATCTTAATACCAACTATTTTATTTTCTTTATCTTTTTTATTGTATGTTTTTGTATTATGTACTTAATTATTTTATTTTTATTGTTTTTTTATGGACCATGTGGTCTGCAATAAAGATTTTTATTTATTTATTCAAGTATGTAAGTGAAGTCTGACTAATGGATATCGTGTTACCCAGTAACTGGGTTGTGGAGGTCAGATAGGCAGTCGCTCCATGAGGAAAGCCAGGCAGATAATGATGACACACAACTTTGGACACGTGTCACAGTGACAGGTCTAAACGACCTTGTACCTCGTTCAAAGTGTTACATACTAAGATTGGGGCTTCCTTCCGTGGACTACGCAATACATAGGTATCGGCTTGTTCATCACGATAACAGGATGCTGATTAGACGACAAAATTTGTACGGCGCAGTTCTATGTGCGTTTTAAATAAAGGATTTGGAGAAGTTTTTTTTTAGATTGTAGAATAATTAGAAATAACTCTCGACTGCATGATATGATAAATAAACTTATACTCTAAACTCCCTGACTAAGCACGAAGTTAAAATCAAATTTACAAACTGGTTGCGAAATAAATACACACTACCCTTCGTTCAATAATAGCTAAGAATATGTTTGATTTACAAATTATTTTGGTATTACGTTTATAATGAACTACGCATGCTACGCTGCCAGCCCCTTAACGTATCACGGAACCGAGAATCTTATTACAATTAGAACTAATACTGTATTTAAATTAAGCCACTGTTTGTTTAATTTATGTTGTTCTTTCTATAAGTACTTGCATGACACTCAGTACCAGTTGTATGCTCCTAAATCACAGGCATTAGGCCTAATTAAGTTCGGTCTTTAATGTGACTCTATTGTTCAAATTAGAGGTTTATATACAAGATAAGAATGCTTGGAAACATGCTGGTCCTGCTCCATAGGACAATCTAGAGTCTAGACAAAATCAAACAGGTTGCTATTTTAATTGTATAATTTATTCTTTTTATGACATTTATTTTAAATTCTGTGATTACCTTAACTCACACTGATATTGTTATTTTTTAGGAAATCGTACCTATATATTTTTTACAATTTTTGTAAATATGTGAGCACCATGTATCTATCACATAATTAATTTATCTGTCATTGCGTCATTCTTAACTCTTTTTATTACCTATTGTGGTATAGTAATTTTATTCTAGGTGCATCGTCTTCACATATAATTTATATAATTAATGTACCTATAAAAATATTGTACTAGATTTGAAAAGAGTACCGGTGGAGTTTCTTGCCCATTCTTCTCCATACGAAACTACCTTTTGGAAGGGGCGACTAGAATTAATTCTATTTTTTTGTAAATATTGACGTTCAAAAGTGCCTTTTATGTGCCTATTTGAAATAAACAATTTGACTTTGACTTTGACAACATTTCTTTAATTCTTGTGTACTTATGTATGCCCTATGCGTGCAAATAAATATTTATTGTTATTGTTTTTATGTTTTCATACTTAAATATTTTTATAAAAAACTGGTTTTAGTGCGAGTCGGACTCGCGCACGAAGGGTTTCGTACCATTATCTATAAAAACGGCAAGTAAAAACACGTAGGTATGTTGTATGGGAGCCCCTCTTAAATATTTTTTTTATTTTATTTAATTATTTATTTTTAAAGTGAATATAAAACTAAATATTCTGTAAATATTTCAAGCGTCTACCTGTTGCCGATATCAATATCGAGCAAAAACGAACAAAAAATCAAGTTTGATGTATGGGAGCCCCCTTAAATATTTATTTTATTCTATTTTTTAGTATTTGCTGTTATAGCGGCAACAGAAAAACATCATCTGTGAAAATTTCAAGTGTCTAACTATCACGGTTCATCAGATACAGCCTGGTGACTGACGGACAGACAGAAATACGGCGGAGCCTTAGTAATAGGGTTCCCGTTTTACCCTTTGGGTATGGAACCCTAAAACATTTAAAAATATTAAAACATTTGGTGCGCCGGTATCGGGAGCAGGGTCCAAGCTACCGTATCGACGAGTTCTGCGTTCTCTACGCATTTTAACACCATACTGCGACCGCCAACCCGCCTGCCAAGCGTGGCGATTAGGGTAAACCCCCCCTTTGGGGGAGCAGTTGACGTCTTTTGGCTGTAATTAATGAACAGGTCAAACACATAACCCTCCTTTTTTGGCTTTGCCGCAGTCGGGTAATAAATAAGAAAGTAACTCTGTCAGTCAGTCTGTCTGTCTGTTACAAACTTGTCAGTGGCAGAAACCCACAGAAAACTTATTGTAATGAGAATAATTGCTGTGATTTTGACAGAAATGCAAAATATTGGTGAGTGTGCCCAACAACTCCACAACCTCATTCCACCGGCCCCCTTCTATTATCGGACATCTAGACGCACCGCAGGTTACCATCCCTTCCTTGTTGCTATTCCACCAATTCGCACTAAGCGTTTCCAAATGTCTTTTATAATGCGCACAGCAAAAGAGTGGAACTCTCTGCCTGCGTCTGTATTTCCGAACGCATACAACCCTAATCTCTTCAAAGTTAGAGTAAACAGGCTTGTTCTGGGTAAGCTCACTCCATCGTCGACTTTGTCTCTGTCACCTCTGCCCTAGACTAAGGTCAAGAGCAAACACATCCTACATAAAAAAAAAAAATATAATTGTGATAAAATAAATGTGAATGGACTCTAACTGTACCTAGACATCGTCTGTCGAAACCTTTCCTCAATCTTCTGCTGTTTACCAAGCAACGTACAGTTTACCTACTATTTGATATTTCAAATAGTAAACTTTCACGCCAAATCAGCTTCCATCTGTCCGCATTCCAATTTTACATAAATCGATTTAACACCGATTACGATTCTCGGTATATCGATATAATTGCCATTCACGATTAAAAATAATCGTTTCATCATCGCATCACTAACGGTTTTTATCTTCTATTTTCAAAAACAATTATAAAATTCCATTGCTTGGTTTGAGGAAAAAATGGTTGATTTATTTTATACATCCGTAATGCCCGCGTTACACGAGGCTAGTTTTTTAAAGCTAGAATAACAAACTAGAACCTCGGTATACTACCCCTAGCTTGCTGTCCTGGCTTGGCACATACTAGTGAAAGAAAGAAAGAAAAAACATGTATTGGGACTCGCACAGATCACAAATTAAAATAAAACACAGTCATAGAAACATAGCAAACAAAACAAAAAAAAAAAAAAAAAAAATTTAAATAAAAACAGAAAGTCCTGTACTAGGCCAAAAGGCTCCTATCTCAGCATGATGCTGGTAGTGCTGTTCACATAATGCCAGATAATTTTAACACAGTACACAGTACAACACGTGGTTGCGGTTATAAAAACAAAACGCTGTTCACATGAAGCTAGTACACAAGTCAGGATAGGATAGTAAAATCAGCGATAGTGTTGCTAGCTCAATAAATTGAACGACGTCCTTTTTTTTTGTAAATCACGACGGGGAAGCTCGGTCTTCATCTCACCTGATGGTAAGTAATGATCAGGCCGAAGGTGGCAGCGAGATTCACCCGGAATCCTCAACCACAGAGGAAACTGGCTATCCTACCTCTAACTGCCAAAACACAATGCTGTTAACATTGTTGCTATGGCGACAGACTTAGATAAGATGGCGGTAGCTAGCCAGGCGGACGTAGAACAAGCCCTGACATCAACCAAACCAAGCAGAAAATTTTGCCCTCGCTGGGAATCGAACCCGGGACCTTAGACAGGTGTTCTTACCACTAGAACACAGAGGCGGTTATCCTATATAATATACTTAGCTTAATAGGTTTCTCATTAGTTGATTAACTTTTTTTGTGTTGATTAATTAACGAACGGCACGGTTGGCGCAGTTAGTTAAGCGATTGACTGCTGCTCTGCGTGTCGCGGGTTCGATTCCCGCACGGAACAAATATTTGTATGACCTACAAGTAGTTGTTCCGGGTCTGGCCGTTTGTGTATGTGAATTTAAATGTTTGTAAACGCACCCACAATACAGGAGAAATTCCTAGTGTGGGGCAACGTTTTTTGAAAAAAAAAAAAAAAAAAAAAAAAAAAAAACTTAGAAATAGCCTAGCTAGTTCTGTATAAACGAAGTCAGAGTTACTAGCTTGCTAGCTTACGAACACTCGCTTACTATCCTGACTTGAGGAACTAGCCTCGTGTATCTCGGGCATAAGCCGCATAATTATTTGATTATTAGGTAGAACATTATGGATGTTGTTTTTAGGGTTCCGTACCCAAAGGATGATAAACGAACCCTATTACTAAGCCTTCGCTGTCCGTCCATCCGTCTGTCTGTCAGCGGGCTGTATCTCATGAAACATTATAGGTAGACAGTTTAAATTTTCACAAATTATGTATTTCTATTGCCGCTATATTAACAAATAATAAATATTAAATGAAGTTAATAATTAAAAGGGGTCCCCATACAAGAAACGTGTTTTCTTTTTTTGGCGTTTTTAGCTCGAACTTAATACAGCACGAAACCTTTCGTATGCGAGTCTGACTCGAACTTGGCCGGTTTTTTTCTATACGGATGTTAGTGATATACGGATGTCAGAGTATATTATGTCTTGTGAGTGTGCTCATCTCAATGAACAGCAGTACTAGCGGTCATTAACCCGTGCAAGCCCTATGGTTTTAGGGTAAACATTACTGTTGATTAACAATCGTTACGAGTTGTCAGAAACCCAAAAGTCTGACAACCAGTCTTCCCAAGAGGATGTTACCCAGTAACTGGGTTGTGGAGGTCAGACAGGCAGTCGCTCCATGTAAAATACTGATATGCAGATGCCAAATTTGGTTACAGAACTTAGCGACGGAAAGTTCAAAACCCATAGCAAACGTGTCCTTATTAAAAAACCGGTCAAGAGCGAGTCGGACTCGCGCACCGAGGGTTCCGTACGAATATATGATGTTGATGATTTCTGAAAAACTGTGCTATTTAGAGACATCGTTTTATTTTTCCTGTAATCTTTACATAAGCTTCTATCATATAGAATAATTTCAGATTTTTATCTCTGCAAACTTCGGAGATAAGGGAGGGGGAACGGTATTTTTTTCACATTTTTCATCAAAAGTCGGATGCCTAAAAAAAATTGTTTGTGAATGTGCAAACAGCGTTCTTTCATATGATACCCCACATGCCCTAGTAGCTCCACTTCAAATTTTTAAGACCCCCTTTCAGTCCCTTTAGCAAAAAATATATATTTAAAAAAAAATATTTCTTGCTTGCAAAATAGTTGGGCAAACGTCATCTAAAACTATTCTAAATTTCAAGTTGATAGCATTAGTAGTTCTTGAGATATTCAGGTGTGACAGACAGACAGACAGACAGACTTAGTCTCACCATAAGGGTTCCTTTTTACCATTTTGGTTCGGAACCCTAAAAGCATAAATTATAAGATTAAAGACTATGTTGAAGGCAAGGAAGTTTGGCAATAATTCCTTCTGCACATGTGGCTTCCCTCGTACCTCAATAATGGCATAACTATGTAAATATCTATTAACTGCTCCCGAATTACGATGTTTATTTGAATTTTTTTTTTACATACTTCCTTGACATAAAGTTTTCATTATTTGACATTATTTTTATTTCATTTATTTATTAATGGCTTTCGTGGACAGGATATTAATTCATATTTCTTACAGTTGTAATGGCAATCATGTCATTTGGTTTAACAATGTTTTTATTATTTTATTGATATTTTACATAGATTCTATTTTTTTTTTCACATAAACCTGCATGGGCTCTTATGAAACGTCAGCAGCTAGATGCACGGTTCCAATTGGTCGTTTCCTATGGAGAAGAGCCGGTAAGAAACTCCACGGTTACTCTTTAAAAAAAAAATTGGCTTTTACAATATTTTCGAATGACTATAATTAAGTAGGTATTTGATTTTAAACAGCTTCAAAATCTACTTTAAAAGTTTGCTGATCAACGTATTCATGTGCTAGATCACTGAAATCCAATATGACGCGTATTTCAGAGTCAGCTATCAAATACTTTGAATTAATGTTAATGTACAAGTTGATGAATGAATTATAAAATTTCTAATGAATAAACAAATGCTTTGGTCGTATTTCGTAATGTAATATTGTATTGAGCGTATGTAATACTATTTCTAGTAAAATATCGAGGTCATTGTAGATCACGCGATGTCGTATTTATTCATTAAATCAGCGTATTGGAGACAAGTGCTGAATAAAGGCTTCACCTAAATCACCTGAACTCTTTTTATTTGCTAGACCAAAAATGAGAGATGCGATCGACCTTTTTAGGGTTCCGTTCCAAAATGGTAAAAAGGAACCCTTATAGTGAGACTAAGTCTGTCTGTCTGTCAGTCATACCTTGATATCTCAAGAACTACTAATGCTATCAACTTGAAATTTAGAATAGTTTTAGATGACGTTTGCCCAACTATTTTGAAAACAAGAAAGAAATTTAAAAAATATACCTTTTTTGCAAAAGGGACTGAACGTTACTGGGTAAAGGCTTCTACATACCGGGGCTACTTGTCGCGCGACGCGACGCGACACAAAGGCACCGCTCGTCCCGCGACACGCGGGGCCTTTGTGCCGTGTCGCGTCGCGCGACAAGTCGCGCTGGTATGTAGAAGCCTTGACACGATACATCTTGGTAAGACTGATTGACAGACTTTCAAGCTAAAGGAAGCCTCGAAGAGTGGCTATACTTAAATATAGGTACGTTTGGTACTACCTGGGCATATAACCCCGCTACCACGTATAATATTTTTACCACGTCAGCTATTCTCTCAATTATTATAAACTAGCCACCCGGCCCTGCTTTGCACGGTTTTGCTTGACAGTAGTAGTAACTTAATTTTAAATTTATTTATTTATTTCAGACATAATAATTCTAGTCATACATTTAAATTATAAACTATTTTAAATTCTAAACAGATAAAAAGCCAAAATAAATTTAAATATTCAACAACGCATAAAAAAATAATTAAAATGTCAGTATCGTTTAACAAATAAAATTATCAAATTGATTTTTTTTATAAAAAATGTCAAAATATTAAAAATAATAATAAAATGATATGAGTGTATTTACCTATACATAAATATTCCGGAATAAATTCTCTAAATAATGGTAAAATCCGCATCAAAATCCGTTGTGTAGTTTAGAATAGCACCGCAATGACACAGACTCACGAAAAGAGACTTTAATTTATAATAAATACATAGAGATAATTGCTGCATAACTCGTGTCGATATGAGAGAAAAAACAACCGATTTAAAATAAAACCAATCAACCGGTTTATTTTTAAATTAGTGATTAGTATAGTAATAATATTAGTAAGTTTTTTATTTTGATTTTATGTATTATGTTTTCTCTTTTAATCTTACACACGTTGTCTACATCTAGATCTTCGTCTACTTTCCTTGTCGCAGGTATGCTGGAAGAGATTTCTTTAGAAATAAGCATCACCTTTGTACGTATTTTTCTGTTGCTTTTTTTTCTTGTCTGTTTATATGTGTGTACATAAACTGTTAAATAAATAAATACAAAGTATAAAATAACTAATTTCGGAAGTCGGTGTCTGGTTATGTATTTATTATTTTAGTTTTCGGCCACCAACTTCCGAAATTAGTTATTTTCCCTTTTTAGTTGTGGTACCTACCCCACACAAATTCGAATACCACTACCTGCTATGTAATTAACAGTGAGAGGACCACATAGACTAAGTGGGAAAAATACGTATTACTGAAGCTAACTCAAAAACTTCCCAAGCAAAGTTAATACATTTTTTAAGGGACCACCGCGCAAGCTTCTTCTACCAAATGATACAAGATTTTTCAAAATCGGTGTACACATTACGAAAATATGGATGTACCACCGCGAAAGTTCCCGGTCGACCACTTTTCAACCTTATTACTATGGAAGTAAGGGCGAAAATTGCATAAAAAAATATATAAATACAAACATAGCGGGTTCTCCCCTCCTTTTTTGAAGTCGATTAAAAAATACATAACCTGACCTGTTTGAAAGGCATAAGAAGTAAAATAATTGACCTTTGATACAGAACCATTTATCATGTTACAGTAAACAGCTAACACAATAAAAAGGTGTGAAATTACAAATTAAAATAACTTCGCGCTTCAACTGACGCAACCTTGAAATAATCAGGCTTTATCGAATGTTTCTAGAAGACATTTTTGTAATTAAGTAAACTAGAGCATGATAATTATTCGGTTTAATGTTGAATTTTTTTACTAATCTAGCGTACGGAGCGTTGGAAATTCGTGGCGATAAAAAAGTATGGTTTGTATGAATCACAACCAGTCGCCACTGGCCCGACGAGAAAGTTTTTAATTGCTGCCTGTAGACATTTGTAAAATCCCATATTTAAGCTTGATATCACTACACGTCTTATGTTACGCTGTCCTCTCATACCTATTAACACTGTAATTTGAAAACATTGTAAAAGCCAGTTTTGTTTTAAAAGAGTAACCGTGGAGTTTCTTGCCGGTTCTTCTCCATAGGAAACGACCAATTGGAACCGTGCACCTAGCTTCTGACGTTTCATAAGTGCCCATGTAGGCTTATGTGAAATAAAAATATTTTTGATTTGATTTGGTTACATCGTTCCCACATATTGTAATATTCCTCTCATAATTTCAGCCGAAAGACGTCCACTGCTGGACATAGGCCTCCACCAACATTTGGGGGGGTTGCCATAATCGCCACGCTTGGCAGGCAGGTTGGTTATCGCAGTAGGGTTTTTAAATGCATAGAAAACGCTGCTGCCCATTCTCTAGTAAGTCGCGTTAGTCGCCTTTTACGGCACCCACGGGAAGAAATAGGATGGTGCTATTCTTTACGTCCGGCACCACACGGAACCCAACCAAATTGAAATAAATGCTTTGAGTTAAAATTTCAGTTTGACTAGTCCACTGGCTCATCATCACATCAACCTTCCTCGTGCAGGCACTGATGTACTTTCAACCTTTACGTTCCACAATTTTAGGGTTCCGTAACAAAATGGTAAAAAGGAACCCTTATGGTGAGACTAAGTCTGTCTGTCTGTCACACCTGGATATCTCAAGAACTACTAATGCTATCAACTTGACATTTAGAATAGTTTTAGATGACGTTTCCCAACTATTTTGCAAACAAGAAAAAAATAAAAAAATATATACCTTTTTTGCAAAAAAGACTGAAAGGGGGTCTTAAAAATTTGAAGTGGGGTTACAAGGGCATGTGGGTTATCAATATGAAAGAACGCTGTTTGCACATTCTCAAACATTTTTTTTTAGGCAACATAGTTTCCGACTTTTGATGAAAAATGTAAAAAACCCTTATATCCAAAGTTCGCATAGATAAAAATCTGAAATTATTGTATGTGATACAACGATGTCATCATAAGGAACCTTCGGTGCGCGAGTCCGACTCGCTCTTGACCGGTTTTTTTTTATATGTCGACCCTAAGTTATCTGTTCCGAAAGTAACGTTTCGCATCATTGGACAATTCTAGATCCAGTGGCCTGCTACATAAAACTTCGTCCGGGTTTTCAGATTGAGATTAAAAAAACCGGCCAACTTCGTGTCGGACCACACACAACGAAGGGTTCCGCAGTTGGATGAATTTATCCCAAAAATTAACTTAACATTGTAGTTAAAAAATATGTTTTCCCCTTCATCGATATACTTCAAGGTCAATTCTCCAACTGCAAATTTAAGTTGGTCGACTATTAGTCGTTAACTTGTAAAGCTTACTTAGCTGTGATAGTTTTCTTTTAAATTTTGTTACATATTATATACTGCCATGATTTTTTTCAGATATCCAGAAATAACCATTTAGCTGGCAGGAGATACTTGACTCTAACAAAAAATAGCAATATTTTTGATTGGCCTATACAACGATACCCCACACCATGGGTGATAGACGAAAAAAATAATATCATCCCCACTTTACGTGCAAAGGAGGTACCCTATTTTTTTTTCCATTATTTTATTTTACCAATTTGTCGGCGTGATTAATATGTACACCCATACCAAATTCCACCTTATAGTACTAAGTCTAGTCTCTGAGCTAAGCTGGGGACAGACAGACAGACGGACATGGCGAAACTATATCGAGCCACGAACATCGTAAGAGGTATTTTATTGATTATTTTATTATTTGTGAAAAGTGAAATACCTACAGTAAGTCGCTTACGATGTTCCTCCATATCAGGCTCGTAATGTTGACAACGGAACCCTAATAAAAATAAATAAATCATTGGGAAGTGAAAGATCTTGTTTAAAGGATACACCACGCATCAATATTTTCTTCAATAATGGTGATGCAAAGTCCTAACTCCCCGAACTTAATCCCCAGGTCAGGACTTACCTCTGCCTCCACTGTCTAACCCTTCCGGAATACAAGCGTGATGTTATGTTACTCAATAGAGAAGTACATAATAGCCTTGATCCGGTTACGACCGGTCATTGACCCGGCCACCGAATGCAACCGACCTTGTTATCCGATCTCAATGGAACACAACTGATTGCTGAGTGTGAATGGCCGAAAATATTAACCTACTTAATAAATACGTAGTGCAATTGTGAGCACAGTGTGAGCTGCAGTGATGAGTCGCGAAATTGTTGAGGTTGGGCTTTGTATGGGTGACCATTATTTTTGACATTAGGTGTAATCTTCATCAGTGCTAATCTCAGTTGACATACTGGTTAATACAAAAAGTTATATACAAAATGTCCCAGAATTAACGCACAACCTCTAAGGGGTCATTGTACTCATCATTATGAACAACTTTTACTATGGGATCAAAACTGAAATCGCGAAGAAAATCAGCTGTTCCCTACATTAATGTTCTCATAACTCGTCAAAATGTAGGGAACAGCTGATTTTTTTTTCGCGATTTCTGGTTTGATCCCATAGTAAAAGTTGTTCATAATGCCCCTTAAGAGGTTGTGCGTTTAATGAGCTAGCTAAACATGATAAAAAAAAAATATATTTTGATGATGTTTTTCGTGGGATCCTCGACCGCAATTAGTGTATTTGACTCGAAATATCAGTTTAAAATAGTTTTTTTTAAATAAAGTTTTCAGTCTTGATAGGTACCTACTTATGGATATCTAAACACAATAAAACAAAATAAAACAGATGTTTTCAAATGGTACTTCAAGTAACAACACTAGAAGCGGTCGTTTTTTTTTTTTATATATTTGTAATTTTTAATTTGATAAAACAATGTTGAGCATATTATGATCCTTGTTGGTCAAAATAAACGATTTTTATTTTTTTTTAAAAAGCATTTTTTTTTATGTGAAACTTCTATAGTCGCACGTAAAACCGATTGCTGGCAGGGCGACGCATGCCGCGTGGCGATCTGCCACTATACACTTATAGGTACAGTCTATGTTATATAGTAGTGTGTAAATGTGTGTGTAGCTGTAGTGCGATGTTGCGATGTGACGGATACATTTTTGTTTTTAGGGTTCCGTACCTCAAAAGAAAACAGAAACCTTATATAATCACTCGTGTGTCTGTATGTCTGTCTGTCCGTCTGTCACAGCCGATTTCCTCTGAATCTAGAAAGCTTCAGGGTAGCCCACGAAAATCAAATTTTCTTACGTTTTTGCAATTTGCAGTTCACTATCAGGTTGTATTTTGAACAAAATACGATTCGCGACCGTAACATAATGTATTTACAGAACTATAACCAAAATTAAAGTCATCAATACACCTAGATCATCAATACACCTCCCTACTGCTTATCTGAGTTCTACTTCACGGATTTCATGCGATTTTCACGATTAAGTAGGCGTTATAAAATATAAAAGACTTTTTACAAAAAAATAATAACCGACTACCAAAAATAACACTACAAAGTGAAAAATAACTTTAATTTCTGAAGTCGGTGGCAAAAAACTCAGAAGACTTTTTATTTTTCACTTTTTAGTGGGTCAGTTTTGAATTTATCTAAGTTACAATAGCCTAATGTTAACTGCTCATCACCTTTTACAAAATATTGCTTTTCCCGATGCTGGGACATTGATTGTTGAGGAGTTCTCCTGGTTCTTACCAGGAGAACTGCCACTCACCATATGCATAGTGACGAGCATAAATTGCTTAATCGCAACCCGTTAAATAGGTACTCATTGTTATATTGTTCCGGTGGCCATCTGTGGTCTCCATCATCAGTTCCACTTCACCAAATGGTGCTTTCCGAGAGCAAATGCACGAGTTACTATAAAAAATACCCAAATCGCTATAGGTTTGCATATAAAAATTGAGGGTTACCCTCAATTTCCATGGGATCCCCTCATCATATTCTGATTTGGTGGCAATGGGACCACCTCGGGAGTATACCCTTTCAAACAAAAAAAGAATTTTCAAAATCGGTTCATAATTGACGGAGTAATCGCGTAACAAACATACAAAAAAAAAAAAAAAAACATACAGCCGAATTGAGAACCTCCTTCTTTTTGGAAGTCGGTTAAAAAGAAAACGGGTAAGTATGAACCTACAAGGTTTTCTAAAAGCCCGTGTAATTAAATACGAACATACATATTTAGATTAAACCTCATTGATAAGCTGTCATACTCTTCTATCCGCTGAAGGAAATGCTGTAATCTTTAAATAATAGTCAATCTGTGGACAGACCACGCCAAAAGGCTTCTACATACTGGCGCGACACGCGACGCGACACAAAAGCCCCGCGTGTCGCGCGACGAGCAGTGTCTTTGTGTCGCGTCGCGAGTCGCGCTGGTCTGTAGAAGCCTAAACCCCCCACCTCAACGCGCCACCACCTCTGTGATCTAGTGGTAAGATCATCCAGAGGTCCCGGGTTCGATTCCCAGCGAGGGCAACATTTTCTGTCCGGTTTAGCTGGTGGCAGGGCTTGTTCTAAGTCCACCTGGCTAGCTACCACCATCTTATCTAAGTTTATTGCCATAACAACAATGTTAACCGCATTGTTGTTTCGACAGTTAAGGCTTCTACGTACTGGCGCGACTTGTCGCGCGACGCGACACCGGTAGAACAATTTCCTTGGACTTTTCATAGAAATTGTTTTACCGGTGTCGCCAGTATGTAGAAGCCTTCAGAGGTAAGATAGCCAGTTCCTCTGTGGTTGAGTATTCCGGGTGAAGCTCGCTTCCAACTTCAGCCGGATCATCACTTACCATCAGGGCCTCAAGTCTGCTATTACAATAATGTCCGAATGGTCGATCATTGATTTCATAATTGTTGATTTAGACTAGTTTGGTATTCTACTATTATAATGGCGTCATTATGACTTTCCAATGGTCGGCCACTGACACTACATTGAAAAAAAATTGCATTTATTGGTAATCTCGTACATAATGTAATGACAAATGAATGACATTTCTATTAATGGCTTTTATAATAATGGCAGTACGACAATGCCATTATAATAACACAATTCTATTACGAGAACATTGACCGACCAATGATCGACCATTATAAATTTAGCAGATTACGAACTTTTAGCAAAATGACAATGGCATGACAATGGGATCGTGTTGGAATGACTGAATTTATAATAATGAATAGTTTAAAAACACTAGAAAAACACGCTTTTATAAATGCACGTAAAAACGAAACGTGCAAACACGACTATGATATGATATTCCATCATGGAATGCCAGTTTCTATCTTTCGGCTTCATCATCAGACCTTGAAACCTAATCGTGGTCAAAGTTCATTACAAGACTTTTCTAAGAAATCCAAAACAGCTATGATATGATTTTCCATCATGAAGTTCCAGTTCATATCTTCCGGCTCCATCATCAGATCAGTTCGACAGTACCATATTATTGTATTGTCATCAGAACTACGTACAGCTGCCAATTTTCATTACGCTACGACCCTTGGAAGATGGTTAAATTAGTTACCTTAGATTCCATCACATAGTTACATACAGGTCGACCTAATAAAAGCGTGTTAAAAATAGCAGACTTGGGGCCCAGGTGAGATGAAGACCAAGAGCTTCCCCGTCGTGTGTAGCCTACATCTGACATCTCACCTTGGTAATAAGGAACTAAGCAGCTACAGAAATGACCTCCTCTACTTACATTGTATATAGTACTTACTAATTCCATGAAAATATACTTACAAATTCCAAGCTATTAAAAAATACTTACTTATTCCATGCTCAAGCTGTCACATCCTGTTACACACTTCCGCCCCTTTTCATGAAATCACTCACACAGAAAGCGAGAAGAAACAAAGAAAATTAAAAAAAAACCCGGCCAAGTGCGAGTCGGACTCGCGCACGAAGGGTTCCGTACCATTATCTATGAAATTGGCAAAAAAAATCACGTTTGTTGTATGGGAGCCCCCCTTAAATATTTGTTTTATTTTAATGTAATTATTATTTTTAAAGTGAATACTGGTATATAACTAAATATTCTGTGAATATTTCAGGCGTCTACCTGTTACCGTTATCAATATCGAGCAAAAACGAGTAAAAAAATGACGTTTGTTGTATGGGAGCCCCCTTAAATATTGATTTTATTTTGTGTTTTAGTATTTGTTGTTATAGCGGCAATAGAAATACTTCATCTGTGAAAATTTCAACTGTCTACCTATCACGGTTCATGAGATACAGCCTGGTGACAGACGGACAAACAGACAGACGGCGGAGCCTTAGTAATAGGGTTCCCGTTTTACCCTTTGGGTACGGAACCCTAAAAAACGCAACCCAACATCGTATTTAATTCAAACCTTTCAGTTTTTCAGTGACCTCCTTACGCATACTCGTATTTCTTAAGTAACTATATTTTATACCTACTTGGTTTTAAAACTTGATGTCATCGGCGGCAAAATGAACACAATAATCAATGAATACAAATTGCAAAATTAACTTAAAAATAAACCGATAAAACTTACACCATTATAGCTTAGTAACACAATCTTTATCTTTAATTATGAAAACAGAGTTTCTTTTATTGTTTTAAGACCAGTACGTTTTAAAGATAATTGTGTTTAATTATTTTTTAAACAAATGTAAAAAAAAACAGTCCATCTTGGGGATGAAGCTAAAAGCTAGCTAGAAAATTTATATTTATGTATGAATAATGGTCCCAACCCAATGAAAATAAGGAAAGATTGTGTTAGGAAGGACGTGAACTTTGAGCTTATTATGTGGGCGGCCAAGCAAATAGAGTCCAGCAGTGCTATTCTGCCAATAAATTGCCAAGCTTAAGTGGCAGTGGGCAGGGTACTCGTACATTGCTCGCGGAACTGATAACCGATGGGGCCAAAAGGTTCTGGAGTGGCAACCGCGTACCGGAAGAAGTAGCGTTGGACGGCGTCCCACAAGGTGGACCGATGACCTTGTGAAGGCTGCAGGTATCCGCTGGATGCGGGAAGTACAGAACCGGTCGAAGTGGAGGTGCTTGGGGGAGGCCTATGTCCAGCAGTGGACGTCTTTCGGCTGAAATTATGATGATGATGAGTGCTATTCTGTAGAAATCTTAGGTGAAGTGATCATAAGTGAGCTGTCAATAGTGTCAATCCCTAGCGATCCGTAGCATCAAGTGGAATGACAGCTCATCTAAATCTCACTTCACCTAAGATTTCACGGTGAGATTCTTACAGAAAAGACCGGCAGTTGTCGGCATTTAGTTTCCGAGATAAACGCGGTTTTGTAAAATTGGGTGAAAAAATGACGTTTCGCGTTTTTAATTGATTATTAATTAATGCTCAATTATCTACAAGTTCATCTGGGGGCACGGTAGTGCCCTCTCCAAGACGAGCCAAGTGAAGCGCAAGGGCACTACCTACCTTTTCCCGAATTCGTCGTCGTTTTTTTAAACCTTCATAGAGTTGGTTTCCGATGTACCAGATAGTTCATATTCTCAGGATATGATGTCAATAATAGACTAATTAAACATACAAAGTCTCAATTGAATAGCTCTAATACTTTAGATTTTATTGATATCTAAAATAACACCGATTTCATCACTAACACACTCACTGATACACTGACACACTGATGATCATCAAAACGTTTGGCTACTTTTTTTTTTTTTGGGTGGGAAATCATTAAATAACTTCTCCCGCTCTGGGCGGAGCGGGAGGGAGTGTCAGACTTTTACTGACTAAAACCCACCGTGTTCCTTCAAATGCCTGTGTGCCAGGGCCACGATATCCCTTTCGGACAGACTCGTAACCCTGGCAGGCATTGGCCCTTTCGGACCCCGTCAATTGGTGCTGACGTCTCTTTGAGGCGCTCGTGGAACACAACGCGCCGTCGACCCGGGCCTGGTCCTTATCGGACGGCGAGCTACCCATCGCTCACCGTCCGCAAGCCCGCGCCTACGGTGGCCGGGAATCGGCCTGCGATTCCAGAGTCAAAATGTTTGGCTACTTCCTGAAGTGCTAGAAAGCTGAAATTTGGTACCTATGTAATCTAAGTTTAGTATTAAAAATAAAGGGCTTTGTCGCACATGCGATTCTAAGTTTAGTATACAACCAACAAAAAAAAATCATAAACTTATAACTTTCGCCCCCCATCCCCTCAAATGGGGGGGTGGAAGTTTGTATGAGACTTCAAAATGTTAGGGTACTTCCTGAAGTGCTAGAAAGCCGAAATATATAGACTTTGCTAGTATTAAAGCACAACAGTCCGCTATAGTTGAATATAATATAATCGCCCTGATTTATCGCCTATGGTAATCCAGTAAACCATCAAAGAAAAAAGGCAAAGACAGAGAATGGGCTATGAAAACCGGCACTGCTGATGTGCAAGAAATACACCCCAAAAAAAGAAGAGAAAAATAACCACAAAAAAAAAACTTTTTATAAAAAAATATAACCGACTTCCTAAAAAAAAAAGATATAAATTTTTTGTTTATAAAAAGTTTTCTTTATTTTTCACTTTTTAGTGGGTCAGTTTTTAATTTATCTAAGTTACAATACAATACATTTTTACTGATATGTAGAATTTGTGAAGTTAGGGTCGGTAGAGTTAGGCCGTGTAGATTCAGAAGCTTGGCTCTACATGAGATCTGATATCTTTTTCACAGGGCAAACCTTATGTGGTCGTCTTGGCAACATTTTACATGAAATGTTTTTGGTGGGATTTAGTTTTTCTCCAATCAAGTTTTTTCAGAGTATCAACTTCAAAATATCTGATAAAAAAAATGTCCCAGTATTTAATATTTTTTTTAATCTAATCAATTAACTATTCTAGATACCGAGGTTTAGTCCCATCTCTTCCCCTTCCCATCTCTTCCCCTAGGTGTTTATTCCTACAAAAAAAAAGCCTTTTCAAGGTATAAACGTATAGGGGAAGATATGGAAAGGGTAAGAGATGGGACTAAGCCGATACCGAATCTAGTCTTAAATCAATACCCCACTGCTGGGCCCTTTTTGATTGGACGCCTACATTATTAAAAAGAGATGTAGGTATGAAAGATGAAAGAAGATAAATATGCTGCGCCGACGCCGACCACGAATAAATTGGGATAAACGGCAGGAAAATAATGATGATTCTAAAATTCTATGACCCATTTCAATCTTGTGACGTACTTAGTTATTTACAAAAAAAAATAAAACAGACTTCCAAAAAAAAAAAATCCAAAGTGAAAAATGACCTTCATTTCGGAAGTTGATGTCTATGGATCTATTTTAATTTTTTGCCACCGTCTTCCGAAATGATGGTTATTTTTCACTTTTTAGTGTTTTTTTTGGAAGTCGGTTTTATTTTTTTATAAAAAGTTTTTTTATTTGTGGGTCAATTTGCATTTATCTAAGTTACCCAATGTCAACTGCTCATCACCTTTCACAAAATATTGCTTTTCCCGATGCAGGGGCGTTAATAGTTGAGAAACAAAAAAAAAATCATACAAGCAAACATATAAACTTCCTCCTTTTTGGAAGTCGGTTAAAAATAAGCCGCCAGTGTTTTAAGGCTCGTACCACGATATCGCGGGCGCGCCGCGACACTAGTAGCACAATTTCTATGTCGCGCCTGCGATATCGCGTGAGTCTGAAAGAGCCTTTAAGTATATTACCGGTCGATAATTTCTTTCTTTATGATATTTTTTTTGTTTTTAGGGTTCCATACACGAAGGGTGCCAAACGGAACCCTATTACTAAGCATCCTAAGCATCCGCTGTCCCTCCGTCTGTGTGTCAGCGGTCTGTATCTCATGAACTGTAATAGGTAGACAGTTGAAATGTTCACACATTGTGTATTTATATTGCCGCTATAACAACAAATAATAAAAAAAATATAAAGTTAATAATTAAAGGCCCCTCCCCATACAAGTAACGTGTTTTTTTCGTCGTTTTTGCTCGATCTTAATGGTTCGCGCAGACTGGCGTGATATCGGCGCGACAGGCAGTTTTTCAGTTCATTCCAGTTTTCATACAATTTGTGTTACTAGTATCGCGTCGCGCCTGTCTACGAGAGCCTTAATACGTTACGGAAGCCTTCATCTGCAAGTCGTCAGTAGAAAGACTATTAGGTACTGTAGAGGTTCTATGATAATACATCATGCTAATGACACTGGCCTGGCAGCTTAATAAAAATAAATATTTAAAATCGGAAGAGAGTATTAAAATGATGAATTGTCAGAGAGTGAGATGAAGATTCAGACAGCAGACAAAGAAATATGTATTAATATTGAAAAGATTAAAATATATCAATGCTATTAACCTAAAAGCAATATTATTTTGAGTAGTGTAGCACGTCCCGCACACTACAGTACTGTAAAAGTTTAAGGAAATAAACAATAGTTTGTAAATACTTAGGTAAGTACTATTAATATTAACCATAATAATTATAATTTTGCTTCTCTCAATGTGAGACAAAACCTTGAATGAATCATAAAATTTTCGTCGGTTCGTCTCTAGTTGCTAGGTACATATAATAAGTCTAGATTCAAGGCATGAAGGTGAGGTTGTCTGTGACGTCATAGCACAGACAGTCAAGGAACTCTAGACACGAACAAAAACCTAGTTAATTTTGATAAATTAGATTTCTATCCACTTCTGACTTTTGATCCCGTTGAACACGTCACGCTTGTAGTTAGGTTTAGGTTTAAAGTTATTTATTCTCAAAAAAGATACTTACATGTACTTACAACATAAATATTATGTATGTAAATATAAAGTTAAATAAAAAACCTTTTACAAATAAAACATAACCGACTTCCAAAAAAACACTACAAAGTGAAAAATAACTTTAATTTCGGAAGTCGGTGGCAAAAAACTGAAATACAGATCCAAAGACACCGACTTCCGAAATTAAAGTTATTTTTCAGTTTGTAGTTTTTTTTTGGAAGTCGGTTATGTTTATTTTGTAAAAAGTTTTTTATTTTTCACTTTTTAGTGGGTCATTTTTTAATTTATCTAAGTTACAATAGCCTAATGTTAACTGCTCATCACCTTTTAGAATTTATTATTTTTCCCGATGCTGGGACGTTGATTGTTGAGGAGTTCTCCTGGTAAGAACCAGGAGATCTGCGACTCACCATATGCATAGTGACGAGCATAAATTGCTTAGCACCCACATTAAAGTACCAAATCGAATCGCAACCCGTTAAATACTTATTATTATATTGTTCCGGTGGCCATCTGTGGTCACCATCATCAGTGCCACTTCACCATATGGTGCTTTTCGAGAGCAAATGCATGAGTTACTATAAAAATATCCAAATCGGTATAGGTTTGCCAATAAAATTTGAGGCCAGCAAAAGAGGCATTGATGTACGCGAAGCCAAGACATACATACGTAAGTCCATCAATGCCTGGTTGCGGCCAAGGCTTGTACTCGTATAGTGCTTTTCTCAAATAATGCGCGGAAATTCAAACTAAGTAAATTGTATATAAATTCCAGATTCAATGACGAACAACGATAATTTTTCACGCGCCAATGTGTTCATTTATTTAAACAGCTTTCAATTTGCAAGCCAGTTCGAAATTTAAATAAAACCTTTGATAAGTTACCTCATTGGTTGCCATGTTTCGGAGTAAAAGATCGTTCCATTTTCAAAGTACACGATGGATATGAGTTTACCATGTACCTACTTTATTTGGCCGATAACCAACAACACGGACTTCTTGGCGGGAAAGTGAAGCGTTATGTTCAGCAGTTTGTTTAATTTTCCAAAACTTGTGTTTAGCCGAATATTAATGTGTAATAATGGTGGATTATTAACCATTAAGTGTTTGTGAACGTGCATTAGTGTAGGCAAATGAAACAAAACTGCAACTTCTCTTCAAGTTCTCTCAAGAAGTCCGCGTGAGGTCTCAGTAAAGTGCCACATCTTTACTGAAACTCAAGGGGAGTGGGCGGGGATATCATCATCATGCATTTAAAATTCATTTCATCAATACTATACAAGAACTAAAACGTGACATTGGCTAAATGCACAAACCGTGCGAAGCCTGAAGAAAAAAAAAAAGAAAGAAAACCAACAACACATAAGGATTTTCATACAACTTTTGGTGGCCGCTGCTCACATGTATTTGGCCAGTACAGCAATTTCGATTTATCTCGAAGAAGGTTGTCAAAATAATGCTCTTTACAACCATGTTTGAGAAAATAAATACAAATATAAAGTTCTTCACAGACGTCACGGTAGCAGATATGATGCTCAATGTATTCTGTTTTTAGGAAGGGTGTTATTTATTATTAAATAATCAGCTAATTGAGTTTTGAATGCATTGAATAGGCGTATATTTTTATGTATATACGCTTAAACTAAAAATAATGTTGTATAATCTTTATTTATATAAAAACCGATTGAAGTATCTACATGTAACAGTTTTCACAAAGTAGGTAGTATTAAATCTCTCGACAGCAAGTGGGTGACGTGCTGTTCTCCTTGCTAGGCTTTGAAATAGCCTGTATTAAGGAGTGAATATACAGAATAATACTTGGGCTATAATGTATAAAGATATTGTGTAAATTGTCGTCAGCGCGAGCGAAGCTGCGGGTAAAAGCTAGGGATTAATATAACCCTGTAACTGTAACTGGGGCTCGGTAAATGTTTCTTTGATTTTTAAAGGCTGTAAAAAAAACTGTATCACTTAATCTAAATCATAAATCCTCAGTTTATAACCAGTCTCAAGTAATACAAGTTTCATTAAACAGTATATTTTTAGCACAAGTACAATAAATGTACATTCCAGCACATAACGCCTTAACTGCTTCTTGTAATCTGAGCTTTACTTACTTAAGTGAAAGTCACATCAAAAGTAGAGCATGAAGTAAAACCGGTCAAGAGCGAGTCGGACTCACGCACCGAGGGTTCCGTACGTATATATGATGTTGATGCGCTATTTAGAGACATCGTTTTATTTTTCCTGTAGTCTTTACATAGGTACTTTTCTATCACAGAATAATTTCAGATTTTTATCTATGCAAACTTCGGAGATAAGTTGGGGGAACGGTATTTTTGTTTTAATTTTTCATCAAATGTCGGAAACTACGCTGCCTAAAAAATATATTTGAGAATGTGCTAACAACATTCTTTCATATGATACCCCACATGCTCTAGTAGACCCACTTAAAATTTTTAAGACCCCCTTTCGCAAAAAAGATATATTTTTTTAAATTTCTTTCTTGTTTGCAAAATAGTTGGGCAAACGTCATCTAAAACTATTATAAATTTCAAGTTGATAGCATTAGTAGTTCTTGAGATATCCAGGTATGACATACAGACAGACAGACTTAGTCTCACCGTAAGGGTTCCTTTTTACCATTTTGGTACGGAACCCTAAAAACGAAGTGTTAAAACAAACTCGGATTTAAGTTAATCTGAGGTGATTCTAGAGCAGTGGTGCCACAGTGGCAATGGTCGAGAACTCGAGACTTACGAGTTGTAGTTTGCAAGATTCGAACCCAGATAAGCACTTTAGTTATTTCAAAGAACTCTTAAGGCGACGATAACCGACTTTTAATGATTTTATACTGAAGATCACGTCTAAACGAGTAGTGTTAATTATTTGAAAAAAATATATGTTAAATTAGAGCATTGTTTCAATCACTTAATATGTGAATATTTTAGATTATATTTGTATTACATAGTAAAATTAATTTGTAAAGTTATGTCTAACGCGCATAAAAATCTGAGAATGGTGCAAAATCTACCAAGCGTATTTTTCTGAAACCTTCGCCAATTTAAAGATAATTTAATTATTGATCTTTTTAGTATACGCGTTTAATTAAAATACATTTTGTCTTGTGTATAATAAATTAATAATACGTCAAATTGGGGACGGCGCTCCTTGATGGGCGTCCAATTACTGGCTGAACGTAAGACGCGTTGCGTGAGCTCAGTACAGAACATGCAAGCTAACCACTCAAGGTCACTGGCATATATCTGAGTCTTAACAGGCACTTTACTCTGTTTACCTCATTTAATCTGAGAGTATGTCATGCTCACTGCACGTGCAGATCCTGGATGCATCATGTTCATGAACGGGCGCTGTCACTCGGGACTGGTCGTCTCTTAGCTGCCACCGCTTATTTTAGTTTAGAATTGTCTTTTTAGGGTTCCGTACCTCAAAAGGAAGGACCTATCCAGTCAGTACATGAATTGTGAACAACACAAATGCGTTCAGAACAATGTTTAACATGTACCGCTTTAGCAGAGTGATATTTGAAGATGACATCGCAAAAAAACTTACACCCATATGGGCTGGATATATTACGAACGATAATATCCTAGGCACACATCCGTATTCATTGAAGAAATACAGCTGGTAAGTAAATACTGTGATTTGTCTAAAGGACCCACATACTGTCAATGACATGGGTCAATGTTTTAATGCAAATAAAAATATGAAAGCTAACAGACTGGGGAGTTGGTTGCGCCACTTCTTCTTCCCAACTAAAGTACTAGGAAGTGGTGAAGGGTGACGTTTAGGGAGCCTGTCTTTTTGACGTTAAAAAGGTGCTGATTCTTAGGCTAATTTAGAATTCAATTTTGTTTTTGAGTCTTAAAATGATAATAATAATATTTACATTTTTCACACAAGGTAATTGTTAATAAACCTGATTGCCCGTTTCTGGGTCACTGGACCCGTATGCACAGCTGCAGGTCTGGTGCAGCAGGGCACGGACATAGTTCCCTGCTGCACCAGACATTTGAATTCGATTTTTATTATAGATTTATTTTGTTTTATAAAGAAATGTTACTAACATAGTTTTATAAGTTGTTACTAACAACTATATGAATCATTTGTGTTCGAATCAAATAAATAAATAAAAATAAAAAAAATACATGTGTTTATAAGGGAGAAGGAATCATAAGGCCAAATAATTCGTACGCTATCACCAGCGCATGTGCCCAAAAGGCTGGCAGCATTTTCATTATATTCTATGCTATTCATGAAATAATCGTAGCTTATTAAACATTGCAACTTTTTCAATGTCATCGTCTTTTTTCTGGTTATAAATTATTTACTTCTAAGACCTGTTGTACCGACAAAGGTTAAGTTCCGGATAATCTATCTGGCAAACAATTAAGTAGAAATTCTGTTCCATGTTTAGGTACACACGGCTACTTAACAAACTATACATTTCCAGTATAAGCTGATATCGCATTGTATAGGATTTCCGTACAATGAGACGTCAGACTACTACAAGAAATGTATAGCTTGATTTATGTAGCCTTGTGTACGTGTATCTAGTGAATAGTTCCTACCCATAGACAAAACTCGACTGAAAAATGCTATCGTCCTGTGTTGGTCGACTCTTTTTTTCTTTGTATTTCGTAGTAGGTTAGGTAGGTAGGTACATTCACCCCGGAAGTCGCATGATGTAATTAAAGACGTCGCATTCCTAACGTCTTCCTGATTGTTAACATCCAAGGTCGGGCGTAATCGACGCATAAGCTGCAGTTCAAATACATTTTTGAGCCGTAATCGGAATTCCCGATTTAAAAATGTATAGATCACGGAACTATACTGACACAATTGTTCCTGGCCTAAAATAATTTAAGAGCTTCTAACAAGTCATTCAAATTTGAAGTTCTTGAAATCCACCAACCCGCGTCAGATCCGCGTGGTGGATTACAGCCCACTCCATCTCACAGAGAGGAGGCCTGCGTCCCAGCAGTGGGAAAAAATATATTTATAGATAATAAATAAATAAAAATAATAAAATTGAAAAGTATATTTTTGTTTGAACGCAGTTATCTGAGAAACAAAAAGTCGAATTTGAAAAAATCTTTTTGCATCTGATACCGCAATTCTTAAGGAAGGTTATATGTTATTTAACATAACCATATGACCCTTAAAAGCGCGCGTGGGCGATGCGATACGACGCGGTGATTCCGGAACTAGAAATTTCACGCGGACAGGTCGCGGGCATTAGCTATGCTATGATAAATATAAAAGTAAGTAGTAATTTCTAGAAGAGCTTTGGAATAGATTAATGGTATTTTATCTGAGTACACTTCCCCTGTTAAGTAACTATTTGTCTTGTAACTTCAGATTATATAATTATATCCAAGTGGTAATAATTTTATATCAGTGTCAATATTTTAACTGTAGGTGCCACAATCTTAAAAATTCATGTAAGTGTTTGCTCTATAGAGATAGTGGATTATACCTATTATAGATCATTTTCATGATGGTGGCCGAAATAACGCTATTTAGAAACTTAAAAAAAATAACTTAACATTCACTTTTAAACGTGGCTGAATGTTGGCATGAGAGTTTTTTGACAGAGGCGCTTCTATCTGCACATTTTTTTATGAAAAATTGAGGTTAAACCTCATTCATTTCATAAACATTAAGAAAATCTCACAAAATCCGTTCGTTTCCAGTTCAAACTAATTTCACGGTTTGATGTAGATTACTCACACACTCGCATAACCATAACTAGTCAAATGAAAAAAAGTTGTAGGTACTCACCGAATCCACGAATGATGAACCACCACAAAACAACACAGTACAATTTATTATTATTAAACCAAAAACACAAAACTACTTTATAGCAAAATATAAGAAATATTGTATTCTATAACTATTTAACATCTTTGTAAAGTTTAATTTAAAGAGAAAACACGAATGTTCAAATAAAGAACACACACGAAACGCGACGGATCGGAAAAAAAAACAATAAAAAAATACTTTTTTGTGCACAGATAAAAAAACCACATGTGACGTTACAATCAGAAAATAGTGCTGTCCAACACGGAAAAGTTTTATCGAATGATATATCGATACGTGTTTTTCGTTCGAATGCGAAGTACGGAGTGAGGAACTAGTGTTGCGCCGGCGACTTATCAGTGACAGACCGTAATATCAACATTGTCAGTAAAAGATTGCGCAGTTGTAAAGTTGTATCGATTTTCGATGATTACGCATTGCAGGAAATCGGGTGACAACGTGGGAATCGGTTAAAACAACGTTCATGGTTTTATGGTGAATTTATTGTTTTATGATAATTATACTAGCTAATGCCCTGCATGCTCCGCAATAACTTTATCATATTTTTTTTTTTGTTAGGAACATTCTCCGGCGCGCACAGAACAACTTACCAAAGTTTCATTACAATCTGTCGAGCCATTTTCGAGTTTTTGCAAGACTTTCGCACTGCAATTGATTTATATAAAGATTATTATTATTTTAGTTCCTTCACCTGTTCAAAGTCAAGTCAAAGTCAAATTATTTATGTCAAATAGGCACATAAATGGCAATTTGAATGTCAAGATTTACAAAGAAAATAGAATTGATTCTAGTCGCCCCTTCCAAAAGGTAGCTTCGTATGGAGAAGAATGGGCAAGAAACTACACCGTTACACTTTTAAAATGTTTTACAATATTTTGTATAGGTACATCAATTATATAATTATAAGTGAAGACAATTGAAGAAGAAAATTACTATACCACAATAGGTAAAAGGAATTAATAATGAAGCAATGACAGATAAATTAATTATGTGATAGATACATGGTGCTCACATATTTACAAACATTGTAAAAGAAAAAAAATATAAAACGTTTTCCTAAAAAAATTAATACCAGTGTGTGAGTTAAGGTAATCACAGAATGCAAAATAAATGTCATAACAATAATACATTATACAATTAAAATAGCAACCAGTTTGATTTTGTCTAGACTCTAGATTGTCCTATGGAGCTGGACCAGCATGTTTCCAAGCATTCCTATCTTGGATATAATCCTCTAATTTGTAATAAGCTTGTTTGCAAAGTGTACTTTTAGTATGAGTTTTAAATTTTCTTTCATTTAATTGCAATATATCACGTAGGTGACTACCAAGATGACGATTAATAGAGAAGTATGGTAGAAATATACTGACCAAATATCTAAGAGAAAGACTTGCCAATTGTCAAAGGGCTATGGATAGGAGCATTTCGGGCTCTAAAAGAAAACACAGAATCAGTAACACCGATCTCCGTACCAAAACCAAAGTGACTGATATATTGGCAAGAATAGACCAACAGAAATGGAGATGGACAGGGCACATGATGCGAGACACAAAAGGAAAATGGAGCCAAGCAGTGACAGAGTGGTATCCAAGGATTGGCAAGCGAAATCGCGGAAGGCAGTTTACCAGATGGGAGGATGAAGTTAAAATAACAGCAGGTCCAAACTGGAGGAGGGTCACACGAGATAGGAAGCAATGTACAGACCACGCAAGCTAACGACTCAAGGTCACTGGCATATATCTGCGTCTTAATTTAAGACTATAATCGCCAACCCGTCTTGTGCATGGTGATCAATGCTCGTGCCTTCTGTGTATGAGAAGAGGGCTTTGCCCAGAAGTGGGACAATAATTGGCTGTTTTTAGGGTTCCGTACCAAAATGGTAAAAAGGAACCCTTAAGGTGAGACTAAGTCTGTCTGTCACACCTGGATTCCTCAAGAAGGTTTTAGATGACGTTTGCCCAACTATTTTGCAAACAAAAAAGAAATTAAAAAAAATATATGTTTTTTGCAAAAGGGACTGAAGGGACCTTCTTAAAAATTTGAAGTGGGGCTACTAGGGCATGCGAGGTATCATATGAAAGAACGCTGTTTGCATATTCTCGAATGTTTTTTTTTTAGGCAGCATAGGTTACGACATTTGATGAAATCTGAAATTATTCTATGTGATAAAAGTTTATGTAAAGATTACAGGAAAAATATAACAATGTCTCGCACATAAACAGCACAATTTTTCAGAAATCATTAACATCATATATACGTACGGAACCCTCGGTGCGCGAGTCCGACTCGCTCTTGACCGTTTTTTTTTTAATTAATGTCTTTAATATATCTTCGAATCAGAGGGGCCAAAGACGACGCAGAAGCCCGTAGAAGTTTGATTATCCCTGTACGCACTATGCACGAGCACCCAAGGACAACCCCGTTTGGTGTAGGACTAATGCAGGATATGGAAACAAAGATATTGGGTAGCTAAAGTGGACTGGTTACTAGAACTATGGAAGGACTATGGCCCCTGCCTAACCAATGTTTTATATAAAATACACAGATAAAATGGCAGAGAGTGACTTGCACACTCAATAAACGAAAACGGTCGCTAGTACATAGTGTCGTAGCGACAAGGAGGGCAACATGTCCCGAGGTGTTTATGAGGAGTGGAGAGGTATCCACGGCTATCAGGACAATCCCGGAAGTACGGTCAAGATCCCTACCAGCATGTTACTGGAATACTACCTTCTTCCGAGCACGTTTCCTCTTGCGAATTTGCACTCAAGCCGGCCAGTAAAGGCAAGAAAGTGGTGGGAGCTCTGTTCGTCATCAAGTCATCAGTGTTAACTCAAAACGGCTAATAAAGGCAAGCCAGAGATGAGGAACATGACTTCTTTCTGGAGATTGGGTGCGTGGGGTCGCTACTGCCCAACGGCTTGCCACGTGCTGCCCTGCTGGTTTATGTATCTCTCTTGGTCTGGCTCCTGACCCTAGACCTGTTCCAGCAAAGTAAACTCTACTAGCACAGACCTAGATATCAGGAGCGGGCAAGCCCCACCAAGACGTCAACGTGTTAAAGATATTTTAGCAACATTAATTTAATACACCTATTATACGGTTTTGCGTAAATATTTTAATTTTATTAAACGTTATTATTTATTGATTTATTAACAATTTTCTAAAATAGTATTTTGGAGCAACCAGTACTTAGAGGACGGTAGCGCAGTGGCAATTTGCCGGGGTCACGGATCATAACATCGCATCAATTAAATTAAAACAAATAACGTGCAAAAAGTAGGCGAATTGCAGGAACGAGAGAGCTTTGATAATTATTAGTTTGAAATTTTTGAAGTAAAACTTGTTTACGCACGCTTGACTTGGGGAGTAAGCTGGGGAATGCGCGACGAGATCGTTACGGAAAGTGTTATCGGGTAAGGCGAACGAAAGTTGAAAGAGAGATATAAGTTGGTGAAGATAGAAAGAGAGAGAATTATAATAATAATAATAATGTTTATTTACTCAAAAACAAAGGATTGTTGCACACGTTAAAATACAGTTTAAAAAAATATGTACTATAATATATCTACAAACGTGTGGGTGAGCACTGCTCTTCTAGCTAGGTTATGAAAACCTGTGTTGAGGAGAAGCAGTCCGGTCCCCTAAGGTATAATGACGTAAAGGTTACATAGTGCTTCTGATGTTACTGTTACAATTTTGGAGTATTGAGATGGACAAAAAAATTAAGATACGTTTTATTAAACGTGAAAATAAAATAATTTTAATTTTAAGGTAAATAAATGTGTGTGTGTGCGTGTGTGTGTGTGTGTGAATGTGCGTGTTGGTGTGTGTGTTTGTGTGTGTCTGTGTTTGCTTGTCCATGTTGTTTATGTTAAGATTTTTTCTGTTTCGTCATAATATGACGTTAGAGTTACGTTTCGTATATTACTGTAGGGGCAAGAGAGAGAGGTGCGAGCACAAATTTTCTTTCTCTCTTTCTCTCATAGCCAGTAAGTTTTACTTCAGTCGTGTGGTCTAAAGGACACTTGTTTTAAAAAAAAATTAAATGTACGAATTATTTTATCTTGTTATAATTTATATGATTACTGGCCACCTATCCGTGTGTTAAATGAATGTCGCCATTGTAGCGGCATGTTGTATGGTCTTTATGCGAGAATGACGCAGGAAATTGTATGGATTTACATCCATAGGAGTAGGTCATTACGTAACACACATAAAATGCCAATTGATTGCAATGGGTATCATTTTGACAGTTCACCTACCTCCATTGCAAATTGTCATTGCAATTGTTTTGTTTTGTCATTTTAATTCATTGTCCTATTTAATTTATTTTTATTTTGCTTTGCACTTTTATTGATTTGATTTGACATTTATTTGAGACTTAATTTTACGACAGTTACGAAATTTAATTAATTTAATTTATCTATTACGCACTTAATAGTACATTTTGATACAAGTGGAGAATGTTTGTTATTGCATTCGAGGCGGAATTAACACCCGGGCCGTACGCGAGGTTGTTTTTGAGCCGAGAACTGCAATAACAAATGTCCACGTGTATCAAACGACGTTTTTCAATACACGTTTGAAGAAATAAAATAATATAACGAAACATATTTATGTCATGAATTATCAAGAAACTATGATTTAATTTTCTTTTTTTCCGCGCTTTGCTTTCGCCAAGTTGAAGGAGAAGCAAATGTATAAAGCCGATAAACAGCCTAATACGAAAAATAGAAAATTAAAATATTTTTGAGTTTAGAACACCAATAAATGTTAATTTGTTCATAAACGTTTTTTTATCGTAATAATCATGCTATTTATTCTATTTATAAACATTATTTAAAGATTCCAAAAATATTAACGCCGTAAAGCCGCATCTTTGCCGAGAAATAAAAAAAAAATCTCCTCCGAATAGAGAGGACCGTCAATTGTAAATTGAATTAAAAATAATAAATTAAATTAATTGGTCATTCACACCGTGAGACGGTGTGAATAACCAATTTGGACTAAGTATAGGTATAAGTTATCTGTGGCAATTTTTATTCCCGCACACGTGTTGGAAAATAAAAAATCGCACGTGTGTGAAATACATTGCATTGTGAACCTAATCGTAGTGCGATATGAACCAGTTTTCAAGGAAGTGTATCGAAAAAAAATTACATTCTGTATTGTTTTTTTTTTATGTCATTATTTACGTTGTTGAGCAGACGAATTATTCAAACCTATGAAGCAATGGATTAGCAATACCCTCAAAAATCGCGAATAATGATATAAAGTGCGTTACGCAATTATGGTAGTGATTCCCGACCTATCCCAATTCACTTTCATTGAAGCCTTAGCTTTCATAATCAACAACTAATTAGGTCAACCACAATTTCTAAGTAAACCTCACATTTACTGCTGCTCAGGCGCTATTTAATTAATAACTGAATTATGCAACAATTCGATCATATATCGTTGCGACCTGATTTGAGTTCTAGGAATGTGCACCATACCAGGCCTGTATTAAGCAAATAACTCACTTTTGAAGGCTATTTATGAAATATTAATTTACAAGCTTCTGCCCGCGACTTTGTTAGTGTGAAATTTTTTATTCCCCACCGACCACCGCGTCGCATCGGATCGCCCGCTCGCGCTGTCACTTCACTTTTGGTTAGCGTTCTTTTTTTTACTACGGAGGAGGTTATTATATGATCGGCTGTATGTTTTTTTTTATGTTTGTTCACCGATTTTTCCGTCAATTATGAACCGATTTTGAAAATTATTTTTTGTTTGAAAGGGTAGGGTATGAGGGGGTTGGGTGGTCCCATTACACAAAAACAGAATCTGATAAGCGGAGAAAAAAAAAATAACCGACTTCCAAAAAACACTATAATGTGGCAAAAAACTAAAATACAGATCCAAAGACACCGACTTCCGAAAATAAATTTATTTTTACTCTGTGGTGTTTTTTTGGAGGTCGGTTATTTTTTTTTGTATAAAGATTTTTTGTTGATGTTTTTGTTCGGCTTCTAAGAGCCGTAGCGTGATGGTAAATAGCATAAAAAGCTTCCTCAAGAATTGGGGTATCAGAAGCAAACATGTTTTTTTCAAATCCGATGATGGTAGTTCCAGACATTCGCGCATTCAAACAACTCCTCAGCTATATTATATTAGCATAGGTTATAATAATAATATTTTATTTATGTCGACGATAACCGACTTTTTATGATTTTATACTGAAGATCACGTCTAAACGAGTAGTGTTAATGATTTGAAAAAAATGTATGTTAAATTAGAGCATTTTCTCAATAACTTAATATACGAATATACAGTGAAATTAATTTATAAAGTTATGTCTATCGTGGATAAAAAACTGAGAATAGCGCAAAATCTACCAAGCGTATTTTTCTGAAACCTTCAATTTAAAGATAATTTAATTATTGATCTTGTAGTATATGCGTTTTATAAAAATTATATGTAATAAATTAATAATGCATCAAATTGGGGACAGCGCTCCTTGATGGGCGAGTCCTATTACTGGCTGAACGTACGACGCGTTGCGTGAGCTCAGTACGGAACACGCAAGCTAACCACTCAAGGTCACTGGCATATATCTGCGTTTTAAAGAAGAGTAGTGGAAAATCAAAGAACCGATTATTCATCCTCTCAACATGACCAAACCATCAAAGAATAAGTATTCTTTAAAAAAAATTGTCACTACATCTTCTTTTATTGGGTTTTTAGGGTTCCGTACCTCAAAAGGAAAAACGGAACGGTGTGTCTGTTCGTAGTCAATTTGCTCCGAATCTACTGGACCGATTAAGTTGAAATTTGGTACACATGCGTTTGCGTAATATTAAGCTTTAAAGTGCAATTTTTTGTTAGAGTCAAGTGCCCCCCCCCCTTTACCAGCTAAATGGTTGGTTTTGGATATGTGAAAAAATTCATGGCAGTAGTATATTTAACGAAATTAAAAGGAAAACTATCACAACTAAGTAGGGTTTACAAGCTACCGAGTAATAGTCGACCAACTTAAATTTGCAGTTGAAGAATTGACCATAACGTATATCGATGTATGGGAGAGCGTGTTTTTCAACTACAATGTTAAGTTTGTTTTTGGGATAAATTCATCCTAACTACGGATCCCTTCTATGTGCGTGGTCCGAGACGCACTTGGCCGGTTTTTATTTATATTATATTTACCTATTTATATATACCTTTTTTATTTAGGATGGGTTTGCTCTTGACCTTAGTCTAGGGCAGAGGTGACAGAGACAAAGTCGACGATGGGGTGAGCTTACCCAGAAGAAGCCTGTTCACTCTAACTTTGAAGAGATTAGGGTTGTATGCGTTCGGAAACACAGACGCAGACAGAGAGTTCCACTCTTTTGCTGTGCGCATTATAAAAGTCATGTGGAAACACTTAACGCAAATTGGTGGAATAGCAACAAGGAAGGGATGGTAACCTGCAGTGCGTCTAGATGTCCGATAATAGAAGGGGGCCGGTGGACTGAGGTCGTGGAGTTCTTGGGCACACTCACCGAAGTACAATCTGTAGAAGACCTACAAGCAGGCAACCTTGCGGCGATGGGCCAAGCTGTGAAGAATAATTATATCATCTTGCTATTTGTATGGCGGCATGGCGTATTATGAGCTCAACGAAAAGTGGGAGGAGTCGAAAGTGCTTTCCGAGGCACCCTTCCCTACCTACCCACACATCATTATTTCAATGTACATACATACATAAAAGCGTCATATCATTTTCATTAATGTAATTTTAGGTACAATAATACTGCGATTTGCTAGGCGTTTTTATCTAGGTCTCAATAACCGGTTCTAACTGGATACGACGCGATATGACTATAAAATTAATGAACGCCTAGCTGTGAACCCCGGTCCTACCCTAAATGATTTTTCTGCGTGCTTGAGGCCAATGTCATCGAAAAGCTGTTTTTCCAAATTTAAAATACTTGGTTGGTTTGTATGGTTTTTAGATGGGAACCCTATACTAAGGCTCCGCCGTCTGTCTGTCTGTCCGTCTGTCACCAGGCTGTATCTCATGAACCGTGATAGTTAGACAGTTGAAATTTTCACAGATGATGTATTTCTATTGCCGCTATAACAACAAATACAAAAAAACGGCTTCCATAAAACAAACGTGATTTTTTTGCCATCCGTATGTCACAGCCACTTTTTATTTTTTAGCGAGTCAGTTTTTAGGGTTCCGTAGCCAAATGGCAAAAAATGGAACCCTTATGGATTCGTCATGTCTGTCTGTCTGTCCGTCCGTATGTCATAGCCACTTTTTTCCGAAACTAAGAACTATACTGTTGAAACTTGGTAAGTAGATGTATTCTGTGAACCGCATTAAGATTTTCACACAAAAATAGAAAAAAACAAGGGGGTTCCCCATACTTAGAACTGAAACTCAATTTTTTTTTAACATCAAACCCATATGTGTGGAGTATCTATGGATAGGTCTTCAAAAATAATATTGAGGTTTCTAATATATTTTTTTTTTAAACTGAATAGTTTGCGCGAGAGACACTTCCAAAGTGGGAAAATGTGTGCCCCCCCCCTGTAACTTCTAAAATAAGATAATGATAAAACTAAAAAACATATATGATGTACATTGTAACCTTCCATGTGAACTTCCACCGAAAATTGGTTTGAACGAGATCTAGTAAGAAATTTTTTGTAACTTAAGAAAACTGTTGTAATGATGATCAAAGTCACAACGAACTACAAGAACTTTAATATTATGTTAATTGCTGCTAAGAAACCCTTCAAGGGCGACTCTGACTCGGACTTGGCCGCTTTTTTTTTTAGATTCATTGCAGCAAACCAAATGCTGTACTAAACGAAGATATGCAAAAATAAGAAGGTAGATAACCAAACAGCATCCTGTTCTATGGTAGCAAGCAGGCTAGGTTGTGTGCTGCTGCACTGCTGGCCTGTCATCTTGCAGCAGTGATGTCACGAATTGTTTCTGTGTTAATGTTTTACTAACATAGTTTGTAAGTATTTTGTTACTATCACAATGAGTTTTGTTGCTTGAATTAAGGCGGAGATTTCTGAAAATGGTCAAAAATGTGGTTTTTTAAAGCAGTGTATCTCTTAAACCGTAAATAATTTTGCCAAAACAAAAACAGTATGATATTTTCCAACCTTTTGTGCATACGGTGATGGAAAAAAATAAATATAATTTAATACATCAAAAAAATCTTCAAATACAACTCTTAATTATTTTTAAAAGCATTATCCCTTTGTTAACAGTTATAATTATAATTAAAAGTATACCATAAATTACAAATGTCAAACTGCATCTATATAGGTAACTAATTTTATACGATATTATTTGCATTTTTACGCCATACGTTGTGTCATCGCGCATCTCTTTCTTTTGTATGCAATCTGAGAGTGACAGCGGTTTACCTGTTGTCGGCGTCTTATATGATTAAATTAAATTAATAAACCTGCATTAAACAATAATATTGAGTGTCGCCTCTCCAGAAACTATTCCGCGTACCGAGAAATGAAACGTTGGAAGGCCTCCCACAAGGTGTACCGATGACCTTGTAAAGGCCGCAGGAACCCGCTGGATGCGGGAAGCACAGGACCGGTGGATGTGATGGTGGTTGGGGGAGGCCTATGTCCAGCAGTGGACATGTTTCGGTTGTTATGTTGATGAGAATGATAAGTTGAGTGTCCTGAAAGACGATCATGCAAAAGGATAAATCAAGGAGATAGCCCACAAAACAGTGATCACCAATCCGTCTAAGTTTACCCTTTACCATCTATTAATAAGGTCATTGAGAGGGCCATACGATCATGGGCTGATACATAATTTATCATTGTACATATGCGTGATTTGTATATATCTATAAATACTATTTACTGACACAAAAGCAACTTTTGTATAGCACAAGCATTAACAAAATGTATGTTACTCGTATAAGCATAATCAGCGATCAGTCAATTTATATTTCCTCGCAATTAGTTCAGTATTACGTTATCAAGCGAGAGGTTTACAGGTGGAAAAACAGTTCAAATTAAATAAGTATTACTTAACTAAAAACAGTTTAAATAACTAAGGTACACCCAGCAGCAAATCAAGTTACCACAAACTATCAAATTTTCTCATTCGATTTTGAACTCGCTTGGAGAAATTTTAGTTTTGTATTACCTGATGTGCTGTTGACTGTAAAAAAAATGTTCGTCCGTCGAAAAGGGGGTTTATTTATAAACGATACTTAAAGTTAAGTAATAATTAAAGCGACTGTTTAACCATACATTTTTGACGTTTTACACGTCTCTTAACTTTAAGCAACGTTTATAAATGAACCCCTTAGTGTTGTGGTGTGCTTTTTATCGATACTTTTTAGTTCAGTAAAATACATTTTTGCATCGCGCAGTTAATAATAAAACTTACTATTATTGTGTGTGCCGTTTCTGTCCTCAAGATTAAAAAAGGTGAGTGAATGTTGATTATGTTTTTATATTAATTAAGGCATGATTATGTACCTACATGTTATTTATTATATACTTTTGCACTGGTTAAGTTTGATAACTTTAGCCGCTTAAAACTGGATTAAGGCTCGTAGAGACTGGTGCGATATTGCGGGCGCGACAAGGGTCGCCCTGTCTGTCGCGCCCGCGATATCGCACCAGTCTCTACGAGCCTTCAATCTTGATGTTTGTAATCTGCAATACCTTTCTTTTGATGTGAAACATCTATAGCCGCACGTAAAACCGATTGCTGGCGGGGCGACGCATGCCGCGTGGCGACGCGTCTGTACTATACAGTCTATAGTAGTAGTGTGTAAATAATTTCGATGTTTCACATCTGCCAGGCGTTCCGTGACGGCTCAATTTTTTGTTCCGATGTGGAATAATCTCATGAATGACCACCCCGGTGTTCCTCAAGTCTGGGGGGGTAAGGTGTTTGACCCCGCGACATCTAAAAGGGGCTCTTGGGGGTCTTGTATGATAGGGGAGCAAATCAAATCAAATCAAAAATATTTTTATTTCACATAAGCCTACATGGGCATTTATGAAACGTCAGAAGCTAGGTGCACGGTTCCAATTGGTCGTTTCCCATGGAGACAAGAAACTCCACGGTTACTCTTTTAAAAAAAATTGGCTTTTACAATGTTTTCAAATTACAGTGTTAATAAGTATGAGAGGACAGCGTAGGCCCGTCAAAATTACCAGGTATTTAAAAAAAATAGAAAATGGTCTACAGATCTGGTCTAATTGGCGCGGTAGCATGACGTCCTCTTTTTTTTTTTTTTTGGGTGGGAAATTATCAAATAATTATAAAAAGGACAAACTCGCAACCTGAATTTTTGTTGACGTCCCTGAGTTTGTCGTCCCTGGACCCATTTAGGGGGCCGAAAAGGGCTTTATCTGAACCTGCAATACCTGTACCGACCTGACAAGCAAAGATTAAAGGTCTCATGTGCCTGAAATTACTCGGTCCATACTCTTTATCATCATCATCATTTCAGCCGAAAGGCGTCCACTGCTGGACAATAGGCCTCCCCCAAAAAAGCGATTTGCCATAATCGCCACGCTTGGCAGGCGGGTTGGCGATCGCAGTATGGTGTTCAATGCATAGAAAACGCTGCTGCCCATTCTCTAGTAAGTCCCTTAGTCGAAGAAATGGGATACTCTTTATACCGGAAAACAATGCTGCTTGATGGCAGAAACGACTGCAGGACTTGTTTGGTTGCAGAAACACATGATCACCACCCCCCCCCCCTTACCCCAATTTATTCGTAGTCGGCGCAACCTGTTCCTTTCCTCCATACTTCTCTAGTAGTCGTCATCTCAGTCCATCCATCGTTTCTGTATTCTTTAAATAAATGTCACTATACAGGGTCAAGTAGCAAAAAAAGGGGAAGGGGGGGGTAGGGTTTAGCTGACAAAACTGCGCAGACGTGACGGGTATCGATATCTAGACATGAACAAACAAAGCATAAATAAATTAAGTAGATTGGTTTTTTTTGGGTCCTTCAATCGCAGTTAGTGTTGTGCGTGTGGCGTGATGGGTACTGTTGGGGTTTCTGCGTCAGGTCATCGTCGTGTCAGCGTCGTTGATTAAATCAGACACAAGGCTCCTTATGATAACTTGTAATCATATTGTTTTACAGGTTGATGTCTTTTTCACAACATATATTAGTTTTTGTCAGTTATAATTTGCGTGAGATCGTTGTCGAGTCAGTAAGACAGTGAAAATCCGCAGGGCATTGCTGGTGCCGCCCCGTTGTGCTTTCTCCTTCCCCGCGCACCGCCTTCGTCTCATCGATTGGTGTAGTTAGTCACCAGTAGATGGCGCTGTGGTCATCAACAGGTACCGATATCTAAACATGATAAAACGAACGATAACAGATTTTCTCAACCCATACTTAAAGTAACAAAGCGGTCCGTTGAGCCAGAAAAAAACATCAAATGTATTTTTATTTTGTCGTGTTTAGATATCGATACCATCACGTCTGCGGAGTTTCGCTAGCTAATTTAATTTGACCCTGTAGAACATAATACGAAATCTTTCTCAAGGACCTTGTAGTTACTTCAGTGTCTGGTAGACCAACGAATTATAGACAAAACAGTCTTACCAAGGGGTATCGTGTTACCCTTACTTGGGTTGTAAAGGTCAAACAGGCAGTCGCTCCATGTAAAATACCTATTGGTATTCTGTTGCATCTTAGACTGGGAGCATAGTTAAGAAAAGAATAAGCAGATTAATTGTTAGGGTTCCGTACCTCAAAAGGAAAAAAGGAACCCTTATAGGATCACTCGTGTGTCTGTCTGTCCGCCTGTCACAGCCGATTTGCTCCGAATCTACTGGACTGATTAAGTTCAAATTTGGTACACGTATAGACTTCTGTGACCCAAACACGGACGTATAACGTAAATAAATGAATTTTGCATATGGGGGTCACTTTTGGGGGGCAAATCAGAAAAAAAAAACAAACAAACTGTACCGTGCGACACATCAAATGAAAGGGCTTGTTGTAAGGATTTCAGATATTTTTTTTTATAATTTTAAAATAAAAGCTTTTAAAATTATTAACGAAAATATATGAAAATTTACCATTCCCCCCCCCCCCCCCCTTATCTCCGAAACTACTGAGCCATAAAATTTTGAAAAAAATACGGAAAATAGTTCTTTACTTATACATTACAGGAAAACCTATAAGAAGTCATGATCTTAAAATAACATGGTAAATCTGTCAATATTGTGCGTACAAACTTACATTTGCAGTTGGAATGTATGAGGGAACATGTTTTTCAACAGCAATGTTAAGTTTGTTCGTAGGATAATTAATCCCCATTACGGAACCCTTTATTGTGCGTAGTCCGACACGCACTTGGCCGGTTTTTGGTACTCTTCTTCATTTTATTCTATTGATTGAGCCCAGCAGGTGGCCAAGTTGATTGCGACATCAGTGCATTATTTTTTTTCCTTTAAAAATTAAACTTTAATTTAATTACATCAAGTTATTTTCGTTTTAACGTGGACAATGACAGTCGGGCTGGTCCACAAATTCAAGGTCGCCCAGCGCGCTATTTTTTTAATTTATTTATTTATTAACTACGTTTACAAAAAACTTAACATAAGGACTTTGCCCCGCAAAACCGTTTTCACGGTTTGTCTGTGGGAACAGAACACAATTATACAATTTTTATTTATAGAGCGGTCTATGCTCGGAGTCTCTTTGAAGCATAAAATCAGGAATTCAATTATCCGGAAAAGAACCGGAGTTACCGACATAGCTTGCAGAGTAAGCAAACTGAAGTGGCAGTGGGCTGACCATGTCTGTCGAAGGACCGATGGCCGGTGGAGCAGACGAGTCCTGGAGTAGAGACCGCGTATCGGCAAGCGTAGTGTGGAACGCCCCCCAGTTGGACCGACGACCTTAAGAAGGTGGCTGGGTCAGACTGGATGCGGAAGGCGGAGGACAGGGTGTTGTGGCGCAGCCTGGGAGAGGCCTATGTCCAGCAGTGGACTGCGATAGGCTGAGTTAATTGGTTGATTGAAGTTATTTTACTAAACAACTCACAACAACAAGTTATAACCAATGATGTATTACCTTTAGATGCGTTACCTGCGCTCAATAATAGCAAAGTAAATGCCAAGCAATTGCCTGACATTTACAATAATAATAATTATTATTACGTACGCGCCAATTAACATGCAGCAGCTAGTGACGGAACTAAATATGTATGTTCATCTCTTTCAAACAACAGATATCGGTATAGGTCTTTCCTTTTCTTCACGCGCTGTATGATTGTATGCAAGTATGTATCTACAATCATGGCTTACGCTGTTTTTGAGTGCACTAATGTTCGTGTATGACGCGTCTATATATAATACGTCATTGGTTATAACCACTCGCGTAGGTCCCCAGACAGTCAGCCCACCATCTTGCTGTCTGGCTAATATTCTTAGCATTCTGGCATCCATCTATTCAAGCATACTTAATATTATTGCGATAGAACTCAGTCTGTCTTTAACTTATTCACGCCTTAATGGCTGAACAGATTTCGTTATGACAACGTATACTTTTGATTCCGACGATACGTTCCCGTGGGAGAACTTCTGACCTCCACGTCGGCGAAGCTGCGGGGAAAAGCTAGTAAATTATAAATATAAATAATAATTTCTAACCTCCACGCGGCCGAAGCCGAGGGCAAAAGCTGTGTATCATCATCATCATTTCAGCCAAAAGACGTCCACTGCTGGGCATAGGCCTCCTCCAAGCACCTCCACTTCGACCGGTTCTGTGCTTCCTGCATCCAGCGGATACCTGCAGCCTTCACAAGGTCATCGGTCCACCTTGTAGGAGGCCTTCCAATGCTACGTCTTCCGGTACGCGGTCGCCACTCCAGAACCTTTCGGCCCCATCGGCTATCAGTTCTGCGAGCAATGTGCCCTGCCCACTGCCACTTAAGCTTGGCAATTTTTCTGGCTATGTCGGTTACCTTGGTTCACCTGCGGATCTCTTCATTTCTGATTCGATCACGTAGGGAAACTCCAAGCATAGCCCTCTCCATTGCCCTTTGGGTGACTTTTAACCTTCTGATAAGGCCCATTGTGAGCGACCACGTTTCTTTACCATAGGTCATCACTGGCAACACGCGCTGGTCAAAGACTTTCGTCTTGAGACACTGCGGTATGTGGGACGAGAAGATATTGCGTAGCTTCCCGAACGCTGCCCAGCCGAGTCGGATTCGACGATTGACCTCTTTCTCGAAGTTGGACCTACCAAACTGGACAGTTTGTCCGAGGTAAACATACTCGTCCTCAACTTCGAGAGTAGCGTCTCCGATCTTCATGAGAGTGGGTGTTACATGGGCATTCGACATGACCTTTGTCTTATCCATGTTCATTTTAAGACTCACTCAAAAAAAGCTATGTATACTTGTCAAAAAATAATAGGCCCGTTTTGACATTTAATTTATGTTTGGCAATGGGTGCTATTTACCTGAAATAAAAGAATTTATTTATTTATGTAAGTATAGTTGAGAAAAAGCTAGGCAGATGATGCTATGTTAGATATCTATCTAGCCACTAAATGCCAGCTGTCGTAACGATACGTAGGACGAGTAAACTAAGGGAAACAAGTCGTTAGTAGTTACACTGTGTAAGTGATAGATTAGTACCTACTGGTGAAGACTGTCACTATTTTTACACTATGATGGGTTGCCGAGTCATCGACTAGACAACTAAGGTCTGGAAGAGACACCTTTAAGGCCTCCAACGCAATGTGTTCATTGACTTAGAGGTGTTTCTTGTATCGAATCGACAGCAATTGTATGGCTTACTAAAGTTGTAAAAAAATAATAGGCCCGTTTTGACATTTAACTTGAATTGATTTATCGTGAGTATCGAGTACTGAGTCGTATTACCGGTTACTTCACTATAGTTACGTCGCGATTGATCATCGCGACGTAACTAGTGAAGTAACCGTATGACTAAATACGATATACCATACGATAAATCGATTCAAGCTATAATAAAAAACCGGCCAAGTGCGTGTCGGACCACGCACAATGAGGGGTTCCGTAGTTGAGATGAATTTATCCCAAGAACAAACTTAACATTGCAGTTGAAAAACATGATTCCCCATACATTCCAACTGTAAATGTAACTTTGTGCACACAATATTGAGTGATTTACCATGTTATTTTAAGATCACAGACTTCTTATTAGATTTTCCTGTAATCTATAAGTTAAGAACTATTTTCTGTATTTTTATCAAAGTTTTAGGCTCAGTAGTTTTGGAGATAAGGGGGGGGGGGTGGTCATTTTTCATGTATTTGCTTAAATAATTTCAAAAGTATTTATTTTAAAATTATAAAAAAAATATACTCGTATATAAAATCCTTGAAACAAGCCCTTTCATTTGATATATCACACAGTACAGTCAGCAAAACATTTTTTTTAATTTTCTAATTGGCCCCCAAAAGTGACCTCCATATTCAAAATTAATTTATTTACGTACCACGTCCGTGTTTGGGTCACAGAAGTTCATACGTGTACCAAATTTCAACATAATCGGTCCAGTAGATTCGGAGCAAATCGGCTGTGACAGACGGACAGACAGACAGACACACGAGTGATCCTATAAGGGTTCCTTTTTAGGGTTCCGTACCCAAAGGGTAAAACGGGAACCCTATTACTAAGGCTCCGCCGTCTGTCTGTCTGTCCGTCTGTCCGTCTGTCACCAGGCTGTATCTCATGAACCGTGATAGCTAGACAGTTGAAATTTTCACAGATGATGTATTTCCGACCGATGTATTGCCGCTATAACAACAAATACTAAAAAATAGAATCAAATAAATATTTAAGGGGGCTCCCATACAACAAACGTGATTTTTTTGCTCGTTTTTGCTCTATATTGATAACGGCAACAGTTAGACGCTTGAAATATTCACAGAATATGTAGATATATATTGACTTTAAAAATAAATAATTAAATTTAAATAAAACAAATATTTAAGGGGGGCTCCCATACAACAAACGTGTTTTTTTTATAGATAATGGTACGGAACCCTTCGTGCGCGAGTCCGACTCGCACTTGGCCGGTTTTTTCATTGTTTCCTTTTGAGGTACGGAACACTAAAAATATAAAAGTCGTAAAAATAAAAACAAATGAAAATAAAAACTTTGTCGGGGTCAGCTTCCAGTCTCACCGGATGTAGCTGCATACCAGTATTTTACATGGAGCGACTGTCTATCTGACCTTCACAACCCAGTTACTGGGTAACACGATACCCCTTGGTAAAACTCACGTACAAAAAGATTCTATAAATAAGTGTGAAATTACGAATTTACTGACGAATGTCGGTACAAGTACAAGTCTATTTGAAGTGGGAAAAGCCCCGAATGACGCACCAATTATAATCAGCTTATCTTGATCATTAAGGAATGACTCTTCTAATATGAAATTATAATAAGAAAAAAAGTGTCGTGTGGAGTTGGGTTCAGTAGCTATCAACATTTTTTAGAATACATAATATTAAACATCGCTTTTAGCGATGAGACCGCCTATTGTGTCACCCTGTGTAAAATTACAACATTTATATCTGTAACTTTTATGGTGTACATAATAAAGAGTATTGTATTCTATTCTGAAATTGAAATTGTTTATTGAAATAATTGATTTACATAAATATTTACAAAAATAGGGCCTTAGACTATAAGGGTAAATAATAATTGGATTATACCTGAACTAGGAATAATTCTATTAATATTATGAATAAATTTAAATAATAAAAGTATTGCTAGGACCTAAATGCGTTGTGACTAAGTTCAAAGTAGGTTAATGCGGTATTTTCAGGAGACACATTTTCCAGCAACCTGACATATAACTATAATCTTTATAAGATTTAATCAAAATAATAGCTGATGCTTCCGTGTGGTGTCGGACGTAAAGAATAGCACCATCCCATTTCTTCCGTGGGTGTCGTAAAAGGCGACTAAGGGACTTACTAGAGAGTGGGCAGCAGCGGTCTCTATGCATTTTAACACCATACTGCGATCGCCAACCCGCCTGCCAAGCGTGGCGATTATAGCAACCCCCCCAAATGTTGGGCGAGGCCTATGTCCAGCAGTGGACGTCTTTCAGCTGAAATCATAATGATGATGATGAATAGCTAAGGCTAATTGTTAGTTTTAGGCACTGGGAAAACAAAGGATTCTCTATCATGTGATTTAGCTAGTAATTAATAGCATCATGATTAAAAATCCTTTCTGTATTTGGTTGTTTAAATGCTGATCCCTAAAAATTAAGCATCTTAAGTTGACGTATTTGATGACGCATGTAGAGTTGACTACGTAAGCTTGGAAAAAAAATAATGTAAGTAAGTACGAGTACTATGAATAGAATCTGCATAATAATTCTGACATATGAATAAATTGAATGCTTGCTCGCCGGCAGAATACAACGACTTTAACGCTGTAAGATCTTATAAACCATATATTTTCTTGCAAATAACCAATTCTTTTTAAGGTTTCGTACCAAAATGGTAAAAAGGAACCCTTATGGTGAGACTAAGTCTGTCTGTCTGTCACACCTGGATATCTCAAGAACTACGGATGCTATCAACTTGAAATTTAGAATGGTTTTAGATGACGTTTGCCCAACTTCTTTGCAAGCAAGAAAGAAATTAAAAAAAAAATCTTTTTTGCAAAAGGGACTGAAAAAAAGGGTCTTAAAATTTTGAAGTGGGTATACTAGGGCATGTGGGGAACAATATGAAAGAACGTTGTTTGCAAATTCTCAAACATTTTTTTTCTTATTTTTAGACAGCATAGATTCCGACTTTTGATGAAATTAAAAAAAAAATACCATTTCTCCCCCTTATCTCAGAAGTTTGCAGCGATAAAAATCTGAAATTATTCTATGATATGATAGTAGCTTATGTAAAGATTACAGGAAAAATAAAACGATGTTTCTAAATAGCACCGTTTTTCAGGAATCATCAACATCATATATTCGTACGGAACCCTCGGTGCGCGAGTCCGACTCGCTCTTGACCGGTTTTTTTTTTACGAAAACAACCTGTTTTCTAAAGCTCGATCCACACTTTAAGTAGGTAGTAGCAACAGTCGAAAACTGAGTGAATGAGAGAGGTATTTTTTACAGTAAACATTCATCATCATCATTTCAGCCGAAAGACGTCCACTGCTGGACATAGGCCTCCCCCAAGCACCGCCACTTCGACCGGTTCTGTGCTTCCCGCATCCAGCGGATACCTGCAGCCTTCACAAGGTCATCAGTCCACCTTGTAGGAGGCCTTCCAACACTACGTCTTCCAGTACGCGGTCGCCACTCCAGAACCTTTCGGCCCCATCGGCTATCAGTTCTGCGAGCAATGTGCCCTGCCCACTGCCCCTTAAGCTTGGCAATTCTTCGGGCTAAGTCGGTTACCTTGGTTCGCTTGCGGATCTCTCCATTTCTGATTCGATCACGTAGGGAAACTCCTTGCATAGCCCTCTCCATTGCCCTTTGGGTGACTTTTAGTCTTCTGATAAAGCCCATTGTGAGTAAACACTCAATGGGTCTTGTCAGACGTTTTTGGGGACTGTCTCATGTAATGTGTTTCATTCAAAATCAAATAATGTCTGTATTTGATTTTGAATGAAAGTTAAAAAAAACATTTTACCGAAAAAACTTTGGTTCTTTAGACTTTCATTCATGTTTTCATCCTGTACCGGTCTATATTATTAGGTATTTCAATTTTAACCATAGATATAAGAAAGTTATAACCTTAATAGGTATGCATTACGAACAAAAAGTTGAATGAGATATTCAAAAATATTGACACCTGTATCGATAAATTAATCAATGAATAATAATTGCCAGCCTTGTTTTTGAAACGTGGGTGTGAAGGAATATTGATGTAAGAAAATCATCTTCATTCATATTACAGATACAAGCGTATCTAATAATAACTGTGTTTCAGTGAGGTACTTACTTTTTAGGGTTCCGTATACCTACAAAGGGTGCCACCGGGGCCCTATTACTAATCCTCTGTTGTCCGTCCGTCCGTCCGTCTGTCACAGGGCTGTATCTTTAGAACCGTATTAAGTAGACACTTGAAATTTTCAGTGTACTAGTATGGCCGCTATAACAAAAAACACAGACTACAATATAAGCACAACAAATAATAAAATACAGTTAAACATTAAAGGGGGTACATACAAAAACGTGTTAAAGAAATATGTAGTGTTAAATAATGTGGTACGAAACTCGCACTCAGCACTCACATTTTTTCAATACATTCATCAAGTCGTTGAGCAGTTGAGCTTCTTAAATACTGAGTTGAGCTACACGATTACTGACAAATGCGTGCACTGACTGGACAGGTCCCCTCAAATCTGTGTGGTTCTTTCCTTAAAAGACCATCTCAGACACTAACCTGCATGGTCCTCATGGCCTGACCAAGATTATGTTTGGATTTTTTGAGACTGTAACCTCTGAGTTTGTTTCGGTCTTTTTTTCTCAGAGTAGTCTGGAAACACCAAACTCTTCCCGTCTTATTACAAAACAAGATTTATATTTTGACATGGCTTAAACCATGGAGCCAGTTTTTGTAATAAGAACGTAACAGTGATTGAAATACCGTTCTTTATACAAAACTGAAAACTTAGTTCGGTACTAAGTTGTCAATTTTGAACTTTACCATAGACGGCAAAAAGTTCGAAATTCAATAATGGCTCCATGGTTTAAAATAAAACCTAGGTCTGAAATAAACCTTGTTTGTGTAAATGTTTTTTTGAAGTGAAGTCTCTTTAGGCGCGTAGAGCATTTTTAGGGTGAACAAAAATCATGTAACTCGCGTCATCGTCACCGAACGCATTCCATGAGCTATATAACGGTTTTCACTATCAGCAGGCCCCAAAGACTGTCCCGCATGTTTTCTTTTTAAATTATACATAACATCACGCCTGCAATCCCCGAAGAGTTAGGCAGAGAGTTAGGACACCCTCATTTCACCAGTCATGTTTAAGTTCCATGTAATATGGGGCGAGCCTATTGATATGAACCGGGCATTAAAAAAAAATTAAATACGTAATAAAATAAAATTATTAATAATATTTTTTTTTAAATAATTTATTAAGTTAATTTACTTAAATAAATGTAATGTAATAGAGCACAGAGCAGAGTAGAGATGATATCATGCTGTTGCTCGTATCCTAATTTATTTGTAGTCTATGCAGCATTTCAGCTTCTTCCCTATCTATCAGCCGTAATCTCAAATTCAGACTTCAAACATTAAATTATACCAATTACTGGCACTTTTGAATTGTCAAGGGGTCGGTTAGTCAGAAAGATGAAGCCAGTTGCCCATTCCAATACGTAGTAGGTTCATATGGAAAAGAATGGGCAAAAAACTTCATGAGAGACTCTTAAATCAATGAACGTTTTCTGGGACCCACATGGTGATAGATTTGGCTCATGACTCGTTCGACATACGGCAATTGAGTCCAGCCCAGTCCCACTTAAGCTTGGCTGCTTTTTGGGTGACCGCGGTGACGATTTGTGTTTTAGAGCGCAGCACTGTGTTCCTAACATGGTCCGCTAATCTGACTCCAACAATGCTGATCCATTGCTCGATTGCAAACCTCAAGCTTGAAGCTCTGTTGAACCGTCAAAGACCAGGTTTGAGCGCCGTATGTGATGTCAAAGTATTCCACTCAGGGCACCGATTTCAACAGCACTCGACCGAACCAACACTGAGCACTGGGTGGGTTTAGTCAGTAAAAGTCTGACACGCCCTCTCGCTCCGCCCAGAGCGGGAGAAGTTATTTGATAATTTCCCAACCAACAAAAAAAAATAGTGCCCGTAGACTTGCATATTTGATATTAATTTCAATTTGATACATCCACGCGTTCCTGAGAAAAAGCGTCTTGAAAGACTGACAGATGGACACTGGCAGACAAACAGAAGGTACGGGACCCTAAAAATTGCCATAATTCAATACCAGCCTATTATTGTCCCACTGCGGCTTTTGCCGTGTTTTCCTACAGCAAATCAAAATCAAAAATATTTTTATTTCACATAATATACATGGGCACTTATGAAACGTCAGAAGCTAGGTGCACGGTTCCAATTGGTCTTTTCCTACGGAGAAGAGCCGGCAAGAAACTCCACGGTCACTCTATTAAAAAAATAAAATTGGCTTTTACAATGTTTTCAAATTACCGTGTTAATAGGTATGAGAGGACAGCGTAGGCCCGTCAAAAGTACCAGGTACTTAACAAAATAGAAAATGGTAGTCTCTTCTTATACAGAGTAAGCACGAGACCACGCTTGCTCAAGACAAGTTGGCGACATTAAAGAATAACCACCATTAAGGCGCTGACAAGAGGCAAATGATAAAAGTAGGCTTGTCTTAAACAAAAAAAATTGCGAAATCTATATAGTTTGTGGTAGCGGAAAAAGTATATGCTATTCTTGAACATATTTCTCAGAACTTGGTTGTTACCAAAAACGTTTAAAAAAAAATCTCGATACAAATTAACGGTAAACTAACCTCAACTAGCTTCAATCCAAAATATCTGTATTAAATATCAACGTACGGTTGGTATCTAATTAATATCAAGAACTGCTTATTTGTATGCAGAACTTGCTTGTTTTTTATTTTCGATGACTTCTCCGTTTGATCATTTTTGAGTAAATTAATAATTGCTTCATATTTTGCAATAAATTACAAGCGTTGTGTCATCGCACTTCTCTTTCTTTTGTATGCAGTCTGACAGTGACGGCGGTTTGCCTGTTGTCAGCGTCTTAAAGAATAAATAAAATCTACACCTTGTATACTTACTTTCTTTGTCCCAAATGTTTCAACTTTATTTCTTATTACCTGCAATTATTGTCCATAAAATAAAGCCCTTGATAGAAAAGAGAAAGTGCCATTAAAATCTATTCAATAATTTTTGAGAAATGCGTACAGACGACCATACATTAAAGGTTCATGCCCGCGGCTCTACCCGTGTTTAGTTTTATATTTTCTTTATTGAAAATAACTGTTTGTTGTTTTCCATGTACGAAAATAAAGTCAAGGAACTTAATTGTTAATCAAATTGACTGTCAACTTAAATTGTCCGTGTATTCAAACCATAAATGTCATTCTTTGACATTTGTATGAAAAGGCACATTATCCGACACGGCAAATTGACCTAGGATGTCAATTACACCAAGGCACCAAGCTTCTGACGTTACACAAGTGCCCATATGTAGGCTTATGTGAAATAAAACATTTTGATTTTTATTTTGCTTAGCGTTTAATTTCCCGCACTGTTTTTTCAGATTCAGATTCAGATTATTTATTTGTAAACATAGGTTACACAGGTGTGTGAGATGTTAAATTTTCGTAAGTTCTCTATGCTCTGCCATTAGGCGTACAAATATTAGCATGAGTTTTAATTACTTGATTAAAAATATCAAATAAAAATTATAGAAACAGCTAGAGAGGATAAATCAACATAATATTCCCCTGTCAATTAATTAAATTCCAAATAAAAACTATAATGTCAAAACAAGTACCAAATTAATAAAATATTTCAAAAAAGTCAACAATAAAAATGCTAAAACAGAAATGTCAAAAAATTAAATAAAAATAGGATAACTGTCAAATTAATACAAGAGTGTCAATTTATGTCTTTATAAATTAATTATAGGTCTTAGATTATAGGTCACTGAAGGAGGGACTATAGAACTGTCATCCAAATAGTCCTATATTGAGTAATAAAAGATTATATATTTATTATATTATTTATCGATTCAAATCTTCATAAGTACACTTTTGAATTTGTCCAGATTTAATGATTTTAATGTCTCAGGCAGCTTGTTAAATATTCTTGTACTTACTTCTGTACAACCACATTCTGCCAACAGCTGTTATAAACGTTTAAATTAACATTTTTTTTTCCTTTTCTGTTGAACCTACAATAGATATCAGCGTAGGATCAATTTTCATTCCTAGTTTGTATGAAGCCTATAGTACTCGTAGGTTTACCTACAGGCATGGACGTATAAAAAAAGTCGGACGGATTCTCGCTGACAGAAAACTGTGTCACTCAGAGTCAGCCAGCTCGCTGTACGTACTCGTACAGGCACCACGCACACATTCACACATTACCCAGGCATTACGCGCGCAAACATCAACACAGTCGACACGTCTAGGCGGCAAAAAAGTATTGAAATACAGCATGTCTTGTTTGGTGAAATGTTGTAACAACCGTAGCGATCGGAAGTAATAAAATCCAGTAATCACGTTTCATAGGTAAATTAATAATTCAACAACTTAGTTCCCGATTTTATAAATTACAATCAATCTTCATTCACTAGAACAAAATAATTCATCTCAAGCCCAGTGTTGCCAATATTCACGTTTGCAAATTACCCTAAATTTATGGGAAATTTATATTTTTTTAATCAATTCAATTTATTTAGGTTATTTATTACTAGTTATTTTATATTCTTTTTACAAGATCTCCTAAAGAAAATAAAGTTTGGCGAAATGATTGGATTAATAAAATTCGAAATTGTAACTGTCAAAATGACTAGATTCCGAACAAATACAGTGTGATTTGCAGTTTACATTTTGAAACTAATGACTTATATACCTACAACTAAAGGAGGACTCCGGCGTGTTGTTACATAATAAGCAATACACACGGCTACACATCAGCTATACGTTTCCAGTTTACGCTGTCTTCTCATTGTAAGGAAATCCTATACAATGCGAGATCAGCTTATACTGGAAATGTATAGCTTGATCTGTAGCCGTGCGTACCTCAAAAGGTAAATTAAAAATCTAAGCTAACATGGTATTTATTTTGAAATACGAAAACGACACTATTTTAGTGTCGTTTTCGTACATTAAAAAATTTACCATTCAAATATTTTCAATTATTAACTATGTTTTCAATTGCATATATTTTCATAGGGAGATTTGGTTCTTACCATTAAGGCGCAACTAGTCGATACTTTTTCCATACAAATTTCGGGGGGTTTTACTCCACTGTTACACATTGTACATCTAAAGTAAAACATGATATCGTTTTGTCTTATTATTAATTTTGTCTGTACAGAAGCAGAATAGTAAAAAAAAAAGGCATTAAAAAGTTACGAGCCAACAAAGATTCGTTTTTCCTGCTAATTTTAACGCAACTTTGGGCGTAAATAAGTATTAAAAGAAGTATAAAATCTCTAAAACAAAGGTCGTTCCGACAAAGCTCAATTGTCGAAGATAATAATAAACTTTATTCGTAATTGATTTATGCAGTAGTTTTTTCATAAAATCCCACCTTCTAACTTTCGTATTTTTTTACGCGCGCGGTTTAATATGAATTATCGTGCACTGTGTTTGTGTGCGTGAGACTAGACGTTATGCGTGTAGACTAGCTTCTAACTGCTCATCACTGGTGCTATCTCTGTCGGACACGATGCTAGGTGAGACAGCGTGCTTTTTAGCCGCGCCCGTCAGTGAGTTCGAGCCCGCGACTAGTTGGCTCTTAACCTGTTCAAATGGCACAGTATAATTCTGCTGACATTTCCAAGAAACTTATCTGCCGACCTGTATTTGTCAAAATAAAACAATAATAAATGGGTAAATTTGGCTAACATGATAACCCTAAATTCACTCACACGTATGACTGTTGCCGCCATTACGGGACACAGTTTTGTGTTAGCGGGAGTACCGTCCGACTTTTTTTATACGTCCATGCCTACAGGCTGATATTTTATAACCTCGTTTTTGGAAGTCGTTTAAAATAACATTATTACACACCACCGCTCCGTGTGGTGCCGGACGTAAAGAATAGCACCATCCCATTTCTTCCCGTGGGTGTCGTAAAAGGCGACTAAGGGACTTACTAGAGAATGGGCAGCAGCATTCTCTATGCATTTTAACACCATACTGCGATCGCCAACCCGCCTGCCAAGCGTGGCGATTTTGGCAACCCCCCTTTGGGGGAGGCCTATGTCCAGCTGTGGACGTCTTTCTACTGGAATGATGAGGTTCTTTCTACCACCCTTTTATTATTCCACACGGCAAAGGCTTCACAGAAGGCACTAGCATTGATCACCACGCTTGCTCCTGACGGGTTGGCGATTTCAGACTTATATTTCTTTTAGTCCAGGTTTCCTCACGATGTTTTTCGTCACAGAAGTCAGTAATGTCCAAAAAAACTCAGAAAGTAGGTAGGTACAAACCCCCTCCCCTTTGGGGGAGGCTTATGTCCAACAGTGGACGTCTTTCGGCTGAAATGATGATGATGATACCACCATTTACCATTTCTTAGAAACAACGCGTGTCTTCAATAAAGGACTGCTCAAACTGAGGCGAATCCCGCGCTGGACACGGCACACTACTGCGCGCGTTTATCGATTAATCGCGCCAATTTTAACACCTCCATGCAAGTTGGTTAACTCAATCGACGCGAGCGGATTTCGTCCTGAATCTGGGTTTCAACTCAGTTTGACCAGAGCTTCAGCGCACATCTCCGCTTTGGTGGAGTCCCGGCCTAAGGCTGCCGCAGAAAGGCGCAATGCGACACTAGTGGCACAATTTCTATGGAAAGCGTCACGCTGCTTGTCGCGCCCGCGATATCACGCCAGTCTACACGAGCCTTAAGACGCAGATATATGCCAGTGATCTTGAGTGGTAAACTTGCGCTCACGCAACGCGTCGTACGTTCAGCCAGTAATAGGACTCGCCCATCAAGGAGCGCTGTCCCCAATTTGACGCATTATTAATTTATTATGTAACACAAAACAAAAGGTATTTTAATAAAACGCGTATACTAAAAGATCAATAATTAAATTTTCTTTAAATTGGTGTAGATTTCAGAAAAATACGCTTGGTAGATTTTGCGCCATTCCCAGTTTTTTATCCGCGTTAGGCACAACTTTACAAATTAATTCCACTATGTAATATAAATATAATCTAAAATATTCACATATTAAGTTATTGAGAAAATGCTCTTTTTTAACATATATTTTTTTCAAATCATTAAAACTACTCGTTTAGACGTGATCTTCAGTATAAATCATTAAAAGTCGGTTATCGTCCCCATCACACACATTTTCACTTTGTAACGTAATACATTTTATTGTATTTATTGAAGAGAGTTCGGTGAAATCTAATAAGATTATGATATCTCAGCCCAATGAGCATTCCTTTTAGTCTAGTGCGTCCATTTTATTAAAAATATTTCTAAGATTATTCACGCACGTTTGAACCGACCTATGTTTGTTACCGATAACTTGGGCGGGCCCTAGGCGATCAATTATATTGCATAATACTACGAATTTGACAACGTTTTTAAGCGTTTAGGGTTAATATTGATTTATTGATTTATTTTATTTATTTGTTAACATAGGTAAAGAAATACAGACTACTTTGATGAACAGAGCGCCATGTTATGCCAGGAGGCGTACAAATATGGTGTGCAAATGTAGCTGAGGATTACAAGTTAAAATTTACGAAAAATATTTGAAAATCATGCAAAATTATGGTATTAAATTAGAAAATAAATTGAACAATTACATAATTATTATTCAATAATCTAATGATGTCAGACCTAAATGAGGAATTATTAAATTGTCAAAAGTCTATGTCAAAATAATTAAAATGTCAAAATTATTTAAGTAATGTCAGTATCAATAATTGTAATTCTAAATTAATTCGTCATTTAAGTATTCGTCAATATCATAATAACATTTATCAAAAAAGAACAATTTCATTTTTTTTCTTAAATTGTGTAAAATTTTATTATTTTATGGTGTCTGGAATTTTTGATGATTTTTGCGATTGAATTATAGTTAAAGAGAGTTAAATTCTTATTGCATCGTATATGATAAATATTGCGCGGTTTTATATTGCCGTGCCATGTGGTGCCGGACATATAGAATAGCACCATCCTGTTTCTTCCCGTGGGTGCCGTAAAAGGCGACTAAGGGACTTACTAGAGGGTAGCAGCGTTCTCTATGCATTTTAACACCATACTGCAATCGCCAACCCGCCTGCCAAGCGTGGCGATTATGGTAACGTTTTACGGGAAATGCGCGTTTACGGTAAAAGTATATAAATCGATTAATCGTATCATTAAATTGATCTGAACCAGACTAACTGACACAAGGCTGTCGAAAACTACCCTTCCTGGATTAAATCCGTTGAGCACTTTTTGTGAACAAAAATCATGGAACTCGCGTCATCGTCACCGAACACTTCGATACAATTCACAAGTTACTTAGTTTTCACTTCTGACGTGCCTCCTACGACTGACAGTTTTTTTTTCTTTTTTAGGGTTCCGTACCCACCTCAAAAGGAAAAAAGGGACCCTTATAGGATCACTCGTGTGTCTGTCTGTCTGTCCGTCTGTCACAGCTCAAATCAGCTCCGATCCGAATCTACTGGACCGATTAAGTTGAAATTTGGTACACATACGAACTTCTGTGACCCAAACACGGACGTTGTTGTTAAGTAAATAAATTAATTTTGAATCTGAAGGTCACTTTTGAGGGGCAAATTAGAAAAAAAAAAGTTTTGCTGACTGTACCGTATGACATATCAAATGAAAGGGCTTGTTTTAAGGATCTTTTTTATAATTTTAAAATACTTTTGAAATTATTAAAGAAAATAAACGAAAAAAAATGACCATTCCCCCATCCTTATCTCCAAAACTACTGAGCCTAATTTTTTTATAATAATGTATGGAAACATTTATATCTGTAACTTTTATGGTGTACATAATAAAGAGTATTCTATTCTATTCTATTCTATGGAAAAAAACTCAGGCCACAATGAAACGTCAAACACATTTTTTTCGTTATGAATTTTAAAACTCACTCATTGACAGACAACACACAGCCTGATCCGCTGGGTCTAGAAGCATGACATGTTGCGCAGGAGTTCATTTGTATCTTCAAAGTGAGCAACTGAGCACTAAGGAAAGATTTTTTTTTAAATATTTATCCGCTAAAGGAGTTAAATAGTGTATGAAAGTATGCATGAAAGTGAGTAAATTTCCGATAGGAAACCCATGGGGCATTATGCACTCGGTTTGTATACCAATAATCTATTCTACTTAGGTACCCAAAGAAAGTTAAAAAACGTTGCAACTAAAATTATTTTACTGTAAAAGTAGAAAAAAATCTGACATTTCTAAATAATGACAAGTCGGATCAGCACTTCCGCTAAATTCTTTTTTTTTTCTTACACTGCTAATGACCGCAGGAAGTGGACAATTTTATATGTAGGTATTATTTTGTATGCTAGCATACCATTTGACTTTGTTCGACTTGAGATTACATTTTAAGATGAAATGAAGATTTGAAAGAAATTAAGATGAATTTGAAAGGCTTATCAGTATAGTTTCCTAGAGAAGATAATAAGTAGGTACAGTCAGCGACACAAGTCGATTATCAGTTTAATTAATCTTAATTTTTGAGCTAAACATTTATTTAAAATCAGAATAAAATTTAAAAGTAAATGATTATGGACTCTAAGCTATTAGATAAATGAAATTTTTGAAATAGAATTTATCGAATAATTATAATGTGAAAAGTGAAAAATAACTTTAATGTCGGAAGTAGGTGGCTTTGGATCTGTATTTAATTTTTTAGAAGTGTGTTTTTTTAGTGTTTTTTTGGAAGTCGGTTGTTTTTTATTTTTTTTCACTTTTTAATGAGTAAGTATTTAATTTATCTAAGTTACAATAGTCTTATGTCAACAGCTCATCACTTTTTACAAAATAGTGCCTTTGCCGATGCTGGGACGTAAATTGTTGAGGAGTCGTCCTGGTAAAAACCAGGAGAACTGCCACTCACCATATGCATTGTGAGGACTGGACACACGGACGGAGAAATCAGTGAACATACATAAAAAAAACCGGTCAAGAGCGAGTCGGACTCGCGCACCGAGGGTTCCGTATGTATATATGATGATAATGATTTCTGAAAAACTGTGCTTTTTAGAGACATCGTTTTATTTTTCCTGTAATATTTACATAAACTTCTATCACATAGAATAATTTCAGATTTTTATCTGTGCAAACTTCGGAGATAAGGGGGGGGGTGGTATTTTTTTTTAAATTTTTCATCAAAAGTCCGAAACTATGCTGCCTAAAAAAAAACAAAAAATGTTTGAGTATGTGCAAACAGCGTTATTTCGTAGGATACCCCACATGCCCTAGTAGCCACACTTCAATTTTTTAAGACACACGCAAAAAAGATTTTTGTTTTCTTTCTTGTTTGCAAAATAGTTGGGCAAACGTCATCTAAAACTATTCGAAATTTCAAGTTTATAGCATTAGTAGTTCTTGAGATATCCAGGTGTGACAGACAGACATACAGACAGACAGACAGACTTAGTCTCACCATAAGGGTTCCTTTTTACCATTTTGGTACGGAACCCTAAAAACAAACATACAGCCGAACATAATATAACCTCCTCCTTTTTGGAAGTCGGTTAAAACTACATAAACATTGGTAATTGCAGGTCTCTAACTTGTTGTTACAATTGTATCGTTTTTCTAACTTGTTGTACTGAAATTATTTTTATTTATTTATTTGTTTATTGAGTACCTCTTACAACTATCTTTACAGATCTTAGACATGTGAGACAAACAGACACACAAACGTATTGCATTAAGTTAAACATTTAAATAAGAAGCAAGCACAAGCTGATTGCTACATCCACATGCATTTACAGTTTTTTATAAGTCTAATTGTGAATATTTTCAAGATATTTCCCGTCAGACATAATAAGTACTAGGTAGATATTTCCCGTCAGACATAATAAGTACTAGGTAGACATACATGTAAGTACTAAAGTAATTTTTCGAAAAAAAAAATGTATTATCTAGGAAATAAATGTCTCGCTATGAGATTAGCAACATTTGATGTGGAAAGATTGGTAGTACGACTGACTGCTCAGTTTGCATCATCCTCATTCTATTGCCCTTCTTTTATGTTTAATTCCCATGTAATAGGGGGCGAGCTTAATGCCATCAGCCGGGCACGAATCCAGACTGAGAAATTCAAGATAGAAAAACCCAATAATACTTTTGCCCGACCCGGGAATCGAACCTTGGACCTCATGCTCAGCAGAAGTGCTAGCGACCACTAGACCAACGAGGCAGTCTGCTGAGCGTGGGGTCTTGGGTGTGATTCCCAGGTTAGGCAAAGTGTTACTGGGTTTTTACAGAAAGGAACTTCGCTGTTGCATCCCGGAGTTTGGAAGTAGGGTTGTGTGATACCCGTGTCTCGGAAAGCAGCATGTAAAAGCCGTTGGTCTTGCACCTGATCACTCAGCGGTCGTGTCAAATTGCTGTCCTATCAAACTGACATTATATACCTACAATTTTGATTTCAACAAGCTCGTATCCTTTTTTATTTTAATAATAGACTGTAGATAATTTTCTATTTTGTTAAGTACCTGGTACATCCAGTTTTTTTCAAATAATATTTTAATAGCCTGGTAGCTGTGACCTTTTAGCCAAGTCTTTATTTAGTTAAGAAGTTTTTTTAAATAATTATGAAATAATAGTAATATTTGATAATATTTTTTAATAAAATGCATGATAGATGATATCCCCACCCGCCAGTTCTCCTTGGGTTTCAGTAAAGATGTGGCACTTTAATAAGAACACACGCGGACTTCTTGAGAGAACTTGAAGTGATTTTGCAGTTTTGTTTCATTTGCTTGCACTAATGCACGTTCACAAACACTTAAGGGGACGATAACCGACTGTAATTGATTTTATACTGAAGATCACGTCTAAACGAGTAGTGTTAATGATTTGAAAAAAATATATGATAAATTAGAGCATTTTCTCAATAACTTAAGTGAATATTTTAGATTATGTTTATATTACATAGTGAAATTTCACCAATTTAAAGATAATTTAATTATTGATCTTTTAGTATACGCGTTTTATTAAAATACCTTTTGTTTTGTGTATAATACAAATACAAATATACAAATACAAATATTTATTGAAACAAAAACACAGATTTACAAAATGTTTAGTGTTCGTTAACAGCTACATTTTTGAAAACTGTGTTGCAGCCATTAGCGCCGACCTCCGAGAGGGGAGACGTCGGCGTTCCAACATTTATAATAATAAAGAAACAACAAAATAAAATAAAAATTGTTATAAAAGAACCATAAGTAAAAGTAGGTATACAGACTATTTAATTACGAGTACAACATTATTAATTACATTTAATTCCTAATAATTTGAATTATGAAAACATTAACTAAAACTAGTTCTCTTAATGTTTAATTTATATTTTATTTATATTTAATTCTCTAAATATCTCCTTTATGTGTGTGTCTGTGTAGGTATGTGTGTGTATGTAGGAATGTGTATATTTATGTTTGTGTCTGTGACTGATTTTAGGTATACTTATGTAGATTATGAACAAAGGAATATGACTGTCAGGATATATTTAAATCATAGGTAAGTATGTGTCACCAGATTTTCTAACTCCTCATACGTCAGGCTTTGGAGCCATTTGTCCGTGAGCGCTCTACACCCCCGTAAGGTAAGTGGATAGATATTTAAAACCTTATTTACTCTATTGTACAAAACAGGCCCAAAGAAGTGATACTGACGTTTCACCAACACAACATTGGCCGGCTCAGTCTGGCACACTCTGTCCGCTCTTCGTTTTTTTTAACTGTAATTAGGGTCTAAAGTAAGTTCCGAGTGTTTGCGTAGAATAGTGCTTAGGATAAATGCGTGCCTCACTGTAGGCACTTTACAGAGAGCATAGAGTTCGATGGTAGAGAAACGAATAGGTTTGTATGCCATAACCTTAAGAACTGCCCTTTGTGCCCGTTCCAGTCTAAGCAGTAAACATTTACCAGAGCCACCCCAAGCTGCTATACAGTAGGTTATGATAGAGTGCGCCAAGGCAGAGTAAACCATTTTCAGAGTATGAAAGTCGGCAGCCGATCTCAAATTCTTAAACACAAATAATAATTTCCTGACCCGTGTCACCAGTTACCCGATCTGTTCATTCCATGACATAGTACTGTCGATAATGACACCAAGATATTTCAAACTGTTAGTTCGCATAATCACATTACAGCTACAGGAAGTGCCAGCTATCGAACGACAATTGTGTGCAGTAAGGCTGTAGGGTGAGGCCGGTTGGGATGATGTTCTTGGCGCAAACGTGATAAATTTTGTTTTATCCAGGTTCAAGGTAAGAATATTTTTACTTAGCCATTTCATAACAACCTGTAAGGCAGATTCCGCATAAGAGCGAGTTTCAAGCCATTCATTGCCATGAACAAGTATTACAGTGTCATCTGCGTACATTATCATTTTTGAGTTTTTTAAAGATAATTTACAGAGGTCATTTATATAAATTAAAAAAAGGGTAGGTCCGAGGACACTACCCTGTGGAACTCCATAACTAAGTACCTCTTCGTTACTGGTAAAGTTACCTATCCTAACAGTCTGAGAACGGTCTGTCAGGTAACTCTTGAAAATATTAAGGGACACGCCTCTTATGCCAATTTGTTGCAGTTTAGTGAGTAAGAGGGGGACAGAGACAGTGTCAAAAGCCTAAGAAAGATTGCAATCGTTTTTAGTCTTTCTTTTATTTTTTTTGCAATAGTACCAGTAAGTTCCAAAACAGCGTCTTCTGTATTTTTTCCTGATCTAAAACCATATTGATTCGCGGCGAGAATATTTTGGGAATTAAGGTAGTTTAAGAGTCTATTGTTAAGGACCTTTTCAAGGATCTTTGACAAGGTAGTTAAAACGGATATAGGTCTATAGTTATCGACACTGCCTCTGTCGCCGCTCTTGTGTATAGGGTGCAGAACGGCCTTTTTGAAAACAGCGGGGAAGACCCCTGACATGAGAGCAAGGTTAAAAACATGGCACATAATTGGGACAAGGATATGCCTAGCAGCCTTAATTAGTACAGCAGATATGCCATCCCAACCTACAGCACTATCTAGTTTAAGACCTAAAACGACTCGCTCTAACTCTATAGTGTCGGTACTGAAGATGGCCATTGAGCCAGGATTGGTACTCGCATTAGGTTCAGGAGCCGTTTGAGAGTTGCTCAACCAAGGCGTAATTTTCGATGCCAATATTTTCCCCACATTTGCGAAGAAATGGTTTACTGCATCCAGTGACTGGGAGATGTCAGCCCTTAAGGACAAAAGCTCACTGGCTGAAGATTTGTTATTTTTAAGGTTAGAAATAGATTTAATTAGTTTCCAGGTAGCCCTTGGGTTCTTGCGGTGCCTCTGAAATTCTGCATGTTCGTATTGGCGTTTCAATTTTTTTAGTAGGTTGTTACAGAAATTTTTATGGCGCGTATACGTCACTTTAAGAATATAGTTGTCGGGATCTCTTTTTGATTTTCGATACATTTTATTCCGTTACGAATGCACCTCAAAAGCCCGGGCGTAATCCAGGGTTTAATAATTCGGTTTTTACTAGAGATTACAGCAGTGCAAGTATTATTATTAACCACCATGGAGATTATGGACACTAACATGGTAGCAGCATTGTTTGCATCATTGTTGTTGAGAACACAGGTCGGTTCTTTCAAATTCGATAACGCAAGCACCCACATCAACGCGACGCGAGGTTATAACTGGTTTTTGGACATTCATTTTAAGTTTGCAGAACACTATTACTGGAGCATGGTCTGTAATAAAAGAGTCGACAACCAAAGTAATAGCAGGCTTGTTGGTCTTAATAATCGCGTGATCCAGGCAACTATTTTTACGAGTGTTGAAGAGATGACCGGGCAGCATTCCATGCGATGCAACTGTATTCAGGTAAGTATCAGAATTTGCGTCAGTATTATCGGGAGATATATTTATGTTAATATCTCCCAAAATAATAATAGTCTTAAAAGTTTTAAGCGAATTTAGAGTAATGTCTAAACTGTCAATAAAGTTTTGGATATTTCTGTGTGATGGAGATCGGTATATTGATACTAACGCAACATCGGAACCAAACTTGAGAATCAGACAATTAGCGTCACGAATGACTGGTACCTCAACTGTGAAACGCATGTTACGCCTTGTATAAACGACAACACCTTCATTTTGGTTAGCATAATCGGACTTAAAAGATTCAAAGCCAGGAATCACAGGAAGAAAGGAACATTTACTTAACCAGCACTCTGATAGTACAATGACGTCAAATTGTAGTTTAATTCTACCCAATAAAATAAGGAGGTTATTGAAGTTGGCGGTATTACCTAAACTTCTTATATTTAGGTGGAAAATCTTTAAACCATCTGCGGTATTATTTAGGTATGTTATACATTGTTCAAGGGCACACAAGTATGAATTGGAGACTGAGAGATGTTCTATATCATCAGTAATGACCGTATTTTCGTCATTCATTTAGTGATCTTAGAAATCAACAAATAAATCATATTAAGATGACGAATGCGCTGGTCTGGAGACGTCAGATTGGTCTGGTTCAAAGAGATTCCACTGAATACCAGATTAGTACCATAAAGAGATAGTGTAACACAGCAAGACGGCTTGGTTATGACATTCCTTTTTTTGTAAAATTTGTGTGCGTTCATGAATATGAGTGTGTGTATTGTGTATTTATGTGTATGTTTAGTATGGGCAATGATTGGTGCAATGAAAACAGAAAAAAGTACAAAAAATAACATAAATGAAAAAAGTACATAAAATAACATAAAGTAAAAGTACAAAAAGCGCAGTCTGTAACAATCGTTCTCACAAACCGAACTAAGGCTGCAGCAACATGATTCATGTGGACATAAGGGGTATCAAAGGAGACTAGTCACTTTGGGCCGGCAGGTTTTTGTAGATCCAATTTCATTCTTGATCAGAATATGTGGAGCCCCCTCTTTTTTGCGAAGGAAAATTTTTCCGTTCGTTACCCAGCAGAAGCGATATTCATTGCTACTGGCAAAGTCTTTAGCCAAAAACAGGAGTCGTTTCATTTTCGGTGTAAGGTTTTCTGAAACGAATACGGGTTTTGCCGGTGCACTTATACTAAGATGTTCAGTAGAAAGCTTACTATGTTTTTTATTATAGTCCTTAAACATACGAACAAACTTTTCCTTACGAAGATTGGTAGTAAAGTCCACGATAATTGTTTTGGTGTTCGAGTCATTTGGTCCAATGCGATATAAGTCTTTGACCTCGTGAGCCTGTATAGGAGCATTTAGGACAGCACCTACCTTCATCACAGTATCTAATAAGCATTTTTTGGTCTCAGGCTTTATCACAGGTATATTTCTGATCGCACTGCGTTCCAGTCGTTCGAGCTTGTCCTTCAATGTTGTAAGATACTGCGAATTGCTTTTCCGCTCTATATCAAGTTGGGCCTCCAGCTGGTCGATATGTGACTTCAAGTTATCATAGTGCTCAGATAAAGATGCGACAGAGTCCTGAATCTTTGAATTTTGGAATTTTATTTCTTCGATAGATTCATATATTTTTCAAATTTTTGTGTTTTGATGCTCCTTGAAATCTAGGAACCTAGATTTCATTTCGGACATAAAAATTGACAGTTGGTCCTGGTCAATTCCTGATTCCATATATTTTCGCTTACCACGATGTGTAATGGTTGAATAGTCACTGACATCGGTATCTTTAATAGGTGTTTTGTTTATTGCTGAGGCACTTCACGCGGCAGGCGGGACACTTTGTAACACGCTATCTGCGTACGATATTTTGCAGCGAAATTATAGTTCTGTATAGAGTAACTCAGTGATTTGTTGTACAATTTTTCATTGGTGGGTACGCACAGATTCTCCAGTAACAATTATCAGATTTTTCTTGTATTTGTTCTAGATGATCACTTGCACTGATTTTACACGTGAGGTTTTACTTGTGTAAGTCAGAATTTCGGTATTCTTCAAGTTAAAGCAATTTAAAATAAGGCAAGATAGCACTAAACACTTTTTCCTGATCAGAGTTTTTAGAAAATTTATCCCTAACGGGGTGAAAAGGGGTAGTCAATTTTACAATGGAGGATTCTACTGTGTGGCTTGATTAACTCCAAATTATGACGTAGGCATCAGCTAAGAAGGGGTGGTTTGAAATTCGAACTTTAAGGGGGTGAAAAGGGGTGATTTTGTTTGTACGAAAAATCTTATTCCTTGAGTTAATAAACCTGAAACTTGGCACAAATACTAACCTAAGTAAATGATAAAGTTTGACATTTTTTTGTTTTTTTAAAGTGCCCCCTAAAGGGGGATTGAGGGATATCAAAGTTTGTATGGAAGATTTTTAACGCACGGTCCGATTAACTTGAAACTCAGTATCTATACTGAAAACAAAAAAATAAAGAATAAATTGTATCAGGTTTTTTGAAAATCTGCCCCTAATGGGGTGAAAAGGGATAGTCAATTTACAAGGAAGGATTTTACTGCTTGGCTAGATTAACTTGAAAATTGGTATAAATAACTTATAAGTCCAATAATAGAAACGTCAAAAACGATGTTTCAACAATTTACCTCTTTGAGTGCGTAAAAAGAGGCGATATAGTTTGTATGAACAGAATCTTATTTCTTTAGATATATAAACTTGAAATTTGGCCCGAGTACTTATTTACATAACATCACGCCTGTAATCCCCAAAGGGATAGGTAGAGGTGTACCTTTAGTACACCCACTTTCGCCAGTTCTGTTTAAGTCCCATGTAATAGGGGGCGAGCCTATTGCCATCAACCGGGCATAAATCCAGACTCCGGGCTGCTACTGAGAAATTCGTAATGGAAAATCCAATAACACTTTGCCCGACCTGGGAATCAAACCCACCCCTCATGCTCAGCAGCCATGCTTGTGACCATTAGACTAACGAGGCAGTCGTTACTTGATAGAAATAGAGAATACCATTTAATAATAAAGATCGTAATAATTAATACTACACCATTTAAAGGAGGTGGAGGTGTTGCTGAAATATTTTTTAGGGGAAAGTACGAAATCCAAGCGAACGAAGTCGTGGGCGAAGTCCTGTCTGACTAACAACAGAAATTTTTAATTATTATAATAATAATTTTATTTGAGAATATATTTGCATTCCATACATTGTAGGCGAACTCTAAGATTCGGTTTTTGAAAATTAGATCAATATTATCAGGGTGAAAAGGGATTTAGATTGTATGAATAATCATATTTTTTGAGTTAATAAACGTGAATTATAGCAAGAATACGTTCTTAAATAACAAAGTTTGTAATGACGGTTGCGTTTTTCAAAACTACCCTTCAAAAGGATTTTAGGGAGTGTTACAGTTTGTTTTTAAGAATTTTAATCTTAATCTTTACGCGAGGTCCGATTAACTCGAAACTCAATGCTCATACTTTAGACAGAAAAAAAAATATGGAGTTTTCGAGAATCGGAAAAAGGGGTAATTAAGTTTTCGGAACAATTTTACTGAGTACCTTGAATAACTCAAAAGTTGGTAAGTATATAAACATTATTATTTAAGAACAAAAACGTAGAATAAATAAACAATACAAAATTTCTTACAAACAGACTTAGACATGAAATGCTGGACACGTATATTGAACAAGTATGTACAAAACGAAGTTGATATTTATAATTATGCTATCTATATCCTCCGTAAAGTTGTAAATCAAACTGCACTCCTATCTGCTTACCACGCTTACATTGGTTCCAACTAAGATATGGTATAATGTTTTGGGGGAATGCTGCTGATAGAGAAGCTGTTCTTTTATCGACATCCACGCGGGCGAAGCCGCGGGCGAAAGCTAGTGGTTAATAAACCACTATTATTACACATTAATATTCGGCTCAACACAAATTTTTGAAAATAAAACAAAACTACTACTTAAACATGACGCTTCACTTTCCCGCCAAGAAGTCCCCATCCAGTATAAATATACTACCAGCCACAGATACTAAAGCCTATATTTAGGGTAGTAACAAGCGAGTATAAAGATAGCCACTTGTTTCCACCCTAAATATATACCTACTGTTGTTACTTAGTCAACGATCACAGTATTATCACTAATTTTGTATAATTACAGTCCTTCCAAGAAAATCACCCCTGAGTATAGTTACTGGATAACAACTCTCCTATAATTACTTTGTTAATTATATTTTATTCGGAGGTTCAATGGAGATTAATTTAGTTAGAAGTGTTACTAAAAATAGCTTCTAAATCCAAATTTTGTGGTCGATTCTGGAAAAGTTCAATCGAATTACGAACGAAGCGAATTAATTTCATTATATTATTAGTTAAAAAATATATCACACCTTTTCACCACACACACACACACCTTTTTTTTGGGTGGGAAATTATCAATAACTTCTCCCGCTCTGGGCGGAGTGGGAGGTGTCAGACTTTTACTGACTAAAACCCACCGTGTTCCTTCAAATGCCTGTGTGCCAGAGCCACGATATCCCTTTCGGACAGACACGTAACCCTGGCAGGAAATAGACATCATCATCTGCCTAGCGACTATTTTGGACCATTTTATAATGTTTATTTTGTAGCAATGATGATTTTTTCTTATAAAATTTCCATTTCTAAGAGCTCATTTCAAAATTTTGCATTGAAATATTGTGAATGAAAATCTGACATTAATAGAATCTGGCATTTATAGAATCTGACATTTGTAGAATCTGGCATTTGGAGGTATAATCTGGCATTCATAGAATCTGGCGTTTTAAACTCCTCTGACATTTCTAGAATCTGATATTTAGTGATAGTGAAAAATAACTTTAATTTCGGAAGTCGGTGTCTTTGGATCTGTATTTTAGTTTTTTGCCACCGACTTCCGAAATTAAAGTTATTTTTCACTTTGTAGTGTTTTTTTGGAAGTCGGTTTTTTCTTACAAAAAGTTTTTTAATTATTTTTGTTGAACACTTTGTATAAATGACTTACTTTATTACGTATGTATACCGATTCTTAAAACGTAGGTAGAAGGAACAACAGGGTTTTTGCTACATATTGTATAAGTATCTCCCCGAACATTGAGTTTCTTAGCCCTGCGTTGTCTCACTGGGTGGGTGAATTTAGGCTACTTATTAGTTATTTTTTGTATTACCTAGTTTTCTTTACTTTAGTTTTCTTTACTTTAGTTTGTTTGTTATAATTAAGTTTAATTCTATTTAGTGTAACTTTATAATAATAGTCTTTTATTTCTATTTTTTTTTGTAAATTAAAACAACGTTTCGTGTGCATGCAGAGTTTACCTCTAAGTGGTTGTTACACTTTATTCTGATTTGTTGATTCTTTCTCATTTGCTTATACCAGTGTATACAATTGTTGGTGAACCAAATCAATAAATAAGTTATCTAAATGATGGTAAAAACCACATCAAAATCCGTTGCGTACTTTAGAATAACAACGCGTCATACAGACAGACACGAAAACTGACTTTAATTTATATTAAGTATGATATACAGGGTGTTAAAGAAATTGCGTGCCATCAATGACGTATTATAAATAGACGCGTCATACACAAACATTATTGCACTCAAAAACAGCGTAAGCCATGAATGTAGCTACATACTTGAATACAATCATACAGCGCGTAGAACCTATACCGATATCTGTTGTTAGAAAGAGAAGAATATACAAATTTAGTTACGTCACTAGCTGCATGTTCATTGGCGCGTACGTAATAATAATTGTTATTATTGTAAATGTCAGGCAAATGCCTGGCATTTACTTTGCAATTATTGAGCGCAGGTAACGCATCTAAAGGTCATCATCATTGTGTACCATAGCTTCAGGGTGAGTTCAGGATCGATAAAGGAACCCGTAAAAAAATACCTAAAAATACCGAAAATGATCATAAGATGAACCTAATGTAGTATCTACTAATTAAGTGGCAATCGATTAGAATTGATTAAAAAAAGAATTGATTAAGTTTTTATTTTGTTTAAATGCTAATTAATAATTTCCTAGATTTACCTACCTACTATCGAACGCAATGAATACCTGCGCCCGAACACTACTATAACGCCGGGTGAAGGATAGGTAATTAGGTACGTAAATTACTTTTTCTCAAACATGGTCTATTATTGATCGAAGCAACCATGCATGGAAATATTGTCATTATAGTCGAAAAAAGAACACGCGAAGTATCGAATTTACGGTCAAAGAAAATCAAATCCATTGCAGGAGCGCTTTTAGGGTTCCGTAGTAAACAAGGAACCCTTATAGTTTCGCCATATCCGTCTGTCTGTCTGTCTGTCTGTATGTCCGTCCGTCCGTCCGTCTGTCCCCGGCTTAGCTCAGAGACGCTAAGTTCTAGAAAGCTGTAATTTGGCATGGGTGTACATATGTAATAAATAAAAAAATAAATAAATAAATATTAATCACGTCGAGAAAGTCGTAAAATACAACCATGAAAAACATTTGTTTTAGGGTACCTCCCTTGCACGTAAAACGGGGATGATATATTTTTTTCTCGTCTAATTCATGGTGTGGGGTATCATTGGATAGGCCGTTCAAAAATATTGTGAGTTTGTTAAAACAAATTTCAATTCTGAGATCCGTTTGCGTAATATTAAGCTTAAAAGTGTTATTTTTTGTTAGAGTCAAGTGTCCCCCCCCTGCCAGCTAAATGGTTGGTTTTGGATACGTGAAAAAATTCATGGCAGTAGTGTATATAACGAAATTAGAAGGAAAACTATCACAGCTAAGTAGGGTCTACAAGTTGACGAGTAATCATCGACAAATTAAATTTGCAGTTGAAGAATTGACCGTAACGTATATAGATGTATGGGAGAGCACGTTTTTTGTTAAGTTAGTTTTTGGGATAAATTCATCCCAACTACGGAACCCTTCATTGTGCGTGGTCCGACACGCACTTGGCCGGTTTTTGAATATGGAACGTTCAACGCTCCAGCAATGTTGTAGGAAACGGCGTGCTGGGGTTATTAAATACTCTTTTACTCCGAAACATGGTAATAACTTATCAAAGGTTTATTTAAATTTCGAACAGGCTCGCAAATAGAAAGCTGTATATTGAAAAAAAAACACAAATGAACACATTGGCGCGTGACAAAATATCGCTGTTCGTCATTAAATCTGGAATTTATAAATAATTTACTTTCCCTGCATTCTTTTGAGAAAAGCACTATATATGCCTCGGCGGATATGACAATTGCCTGTCTCGTATTAGTGAAGTCCTCGCCTACGGCTCGGCCTTCAAACTCATACTCGACCTGCAATTGCCTATTTCACGGCCTTTGCAATAATGTACTGTTTTTTTTTTTTTATAATTACTTAACTTAACTTAACTTCATTGTGCGTGTCAGACCACGCACAATGAAGGATTCCATAGTTAGGATGAATTTATCCTAAAAACAAACTTAACATTGTAGTTGAAAAACATGTTCTCCCATACATCGTCCTACGTCATAGTCAATTCTCCAACTGCAAATATAAGTTTGTAATCGCATAAAACATTTTTTTTATATGTGATAAAACTACAATTTTACAATTTTTTCCTATACTTGTGCTGTGAGACCTTGCTTCTTGCCAAATCTCATGATTTTAGGTCAACTGAAATTAGCCTGATATTAGGTTTTGATTTATTTGCGAGTATTGAAATATGTTGCAATAATGTCGCATAAATCGCCGTGTTTTTTTATTGCGTTAACTTAGAAGCTTGATTTTTTAGAGCTCCAAGGGACAGTAGACTTACGTATTCGATATTAATTTCAATTTGATACATACACGCGTTCCTGAGAAAAGGCAGACAGACAGACAGACGGACAACGAAGTGATCCTATAAGGGTTCCGTTTTTTCCTCTTGAGGTACGGAACCCTAAAAACCTGGGTTCCTTTATCGATACTGAACCTACCCCTAAGCTATGGTACGCAATTTCTTTAACAACCTGTATAAATCAGGTACCTGTTGGACATATTTTAAAGCCCGGGTTTTTTCCACCCTTATAAGCTACCTATAGAGAAATAAAATAGATTAACTCCATCTCAAGGTTTTCACGTCATAAGCTCGATTATTCCTAATCGAGATGTTTGGTCAAGTGTTATCACACGCTGGGAAACAATTGCCGGTGTCCAATATAATTAATCTGCGGGGAGGAGATTATTATTGATAGCTTTTTACTTTGGGTCAGTTGCCATGTTGGTTTTCGAGTTAGAAATATAAGACGGTAAACAAGTTGTTAGGGATTAAATAGCCCCCTGTGACTTTGTGATCTTCCGTTATTAACTGCTCGATGAAAAGCAATTAGCTAACTAATCTTTTTAGTTAGTTAGTCATAGTTAAGGTCAAGTTTTTTTCCGTCCAACCCCCACCCCAACTGCGTCACAAACTTTCTTTCACAATCCGAAGAATTTGGAAGAAATTCCTAACCCATTGCTTCATAATGATTCGGTTTAAAGACATTTATTTCTCAAAGAACAAATTACAATTCGCTTAAAGATAAACTTAACTAAATTAGCAATAGGTTATAGTTTATATTACGACATTCAAGGCATCTATGAAACTGAACACCATAGTTTAAATTATAAAATATAAAGCAAGTATGTAGGTACATAGACTAAATAAAAGACAAAACAGTTAAGTTAAATTTATGTGTCTAATATAAAAAACTAAACTTATGTACCTAATATATAATTCCTTAGGCCTTTTTAGGGTCCCGTAGTAAACAAGGAACCCTTATAGTTTCGCCATGTCCGTCTGTCTGTCTGTCTGTCGGTACGTCCGTCTGTCCCCGGCTTAGCTCAGAGACGCTAAGTCTTAGAAAGCTGTAATTTGGCATGGGTGTACAATGATAAATGATTTTTATTTCTGTAAGTAGGTTTGTACAAACATTTTTACACGTCAATCATATTTTTAAAACTAGATGAGGTCGGCGTTTCCTATCTGACTACTCTGAGAAGAAAGGCCGAAACAAACTCAGAGGTCACAGTCTCTTTTAAAGTCCAGACATAATCTTGGTCAGATCATGTGAAGGCCATGCAGATTGGTGTCTGAAATGGTCTTTTGAGGAAAGAACCACACAGATTGAGTGGACCTGACCAGTCAGTGCACGCATTTGTCAGTAATCGTGCAGCTCTACTCAGAACTTAAGGAGCTCAACGATGCGACGAACAATACCAAAGAAAGGACATTTGGGTAGGCCGCCTATAAGACTCAAACTGCCAGACCATGATTAACACTAACTGATAATAAAGGAAAAGGGAAAAAAAAATAACCCACATATTAATCACGCCGAGAAAGTCGTAAAATAAAACCATGAAATACATTTTTTTTTAGGGTACCTCCCTTGCACGTAAAACGGGGATGATATTTTTTTTTCTCATCTAATACATGGTGTGGGGTATCGTTGGATAGGCCGTTCAAAAATATTGTAGGTCTGTGAAAAACACTTTTCAATTCTGAGATCAGTTTGCGTAATATTACGCTTTAAAGTGCTATTTTTTGTTAGAGACAAGTGTAACGTTTATAGAACGTATGGGAGAACAAGTTTTTCAACTACAATGTTAAGTTTGTTTTTGGGATATTTTCATCCCAACTACGGAACCCTTCATTGTGCGTGGTCCGACACGCACTGGGACGATTTTTTTTCGATGGACCGACAGCTACTACCTCAGCTCCACAGCACAATGACTAACCTCAACAAAAAAAAAAAAACGGTCAAGAGCGAGTCGGACTCGCGCAGCGAGGGTTCCGTACGTATATATATATGATGTTGATGATTTCTGAAAACTGTGCTATTTAGAGACATCGTTTTATTTTTCCTGTAATTTTTACATAAACTTAATAATTTCAGATTTTTATCTATGCAAACTTCGGAAATAAGGAGGGGGGGAACGGTATTCTTTTATCCATTTTTCATCAGAAGTCGGAAACTATGCTGCCTAAAAAACAAAATGGTTGAGAATGTGCATACAGCGTTCTTTCATATGATACCCCACATAGCCCCACAGTAGCCCCACTTCAAACTTTTAAGACCCCCTTTCAGTCCCTTTTGCAAAAAAGATATTTTTTTTTCTTGTTTGCCCAACAAGTTTCAAGTTGATAGCATTAGTAGTTCTTGAGATATCCAGGTGTGACAGACAAACACGACTTAGTCTCACCATAAGGGTTCCTTTTTAACATTTTGGTACGGTACCCTAAAAAGCATACAAATGCCACAATTTTCCTATTTCTTCTTACACTTCTTCTTCCCAGCTAAAGCGCTAGGAAGTGAAATGTCTTAAGTAATTATGACGTTACAAAATGGGCTGATTCTCAGTCTAGTTTGAATTACTGACTTTTGTCTTTGATTCTAAGCTAAGGATACATGGCATATACGGGGGGTTCCTCATATCTTAAAAAAATATTTGGTATATTTTCATTTCAATAACGTTCAAAAGATGGAATAAACGTGAGATATACCAACTGTTAATATCATTTCTTTAAATATAACATTTATACCTACAACATGTCCCGGAATTACAACCTCTTAAGGGGTGATTGTACTCATCATTATGTACACATTTTACTATGGGACCAAACCTGAAAATGGCGAAAAGAAAATCAGCTGTTCCCTACATTTTGACGAGTTATGAGAACATAAAAACATACCTCCAGTGTCCCACAGTAAAAGTTGTTCATAATGATGAGTACAATGACCCGTTAAGAGGTTGTGCGTTAATTCCGAGACTTGTTGTATACTCTTAAACTTATTGGATATAACGTTTATTTAATCGAAAATCATTAGGTTTATCGTTTAAAATATATATTGATACCATCATTATGGTTAACATCCCGATTCAGAGCAATAGACTCGGATAGGTTAGGTTAGAAGTAGTCTGGCGCTCGGCGGCCGCTCTCGCCTTGAGCCCTTATGGCGGCAGCGGCCGCCGAGCGCCAGATCCCTTTTATTGTTGGTGAATCAATAGGAGGGCAGTCGTAGCCCAGTGTTAACGTCCCCGACTTACGAGTTGTAGGTCGTGGGTCCGAACCCACGACCGACAGCTTTACTTTATGTAAATAGTTTCCTCCCCACTGCTCTCAAAACGGTGAAGGAAACATTAAACATCGTGAGCAAACGCCTGTCCTGTAACAAAATTCGAAGACATGTGACATAACCCGCACTGGGCCCGCGTGGTAGGTTTACAGCCCGCTCCCTCTCACAGAGGGCAGGCCTGTTTCCCAGCAGTGGGAACATTATAGGCTGATTATATCTTGTAAATATTAGAGATTTTGTAATTATATCATATATTATCTACTTATCCCATAAAAGGCTTTCTAATCATTGGCAAAATTTTATCATGTGTAAGGAATCTATTCATTGCATTTCTACAAATCCATTAAATAAGGCAAACATAGAAATTCACAGCGCAAAAAATCTGATGCATCGATACCAAGCCGTGGATTTAAAAGTTAAATCAGTTCAGAGAAATAAGAATCATCTGATATACTGAGGCATATTTAACATATCATCCTCAACTACATTATAATTTCAAATAAACACATTTTTGGCGATCCTTTTGTTACAAAGATCAATTGAAAAGGTCGTCTAACTATTGAAATTATGCCAAAAAAACGTGAAAATGCTCATTATTTATCATTTTGATTGATTGCATATTTTTGATCTGCTACATCATTTGAAAAACTACAGTACCTACCTATTTGAAGTTTATTGGCAACATTAGGCATGTGCCGGTGCAATGCAGTGATATCTACTGCATGCTATAGCAATTTGGTAATACTACTCTCTGTCATTCAAAAATTTAATTTACCCAAGTATTCAAAAATGCAACTCAGGGCTTCATACATTGGACACGTCACAATTGTGGCGATAAGTCCCTCTTTGAGGAGTGGCTAGAGAGGCGCCACGGCGTCCTCACCTTCCGTCTGACGAAGGTCTTCACCGGACACGGTTGTTTCGGGAGGTTCCTGTTCAGGATAAAGCGGGAGGAAACGCCCCGGTGTCACGACTGTGTGGATCACCCGGAGGACACAGTGGAGCATACGGTGGAGGTCTGCCCGACTTGGGCGGAGCACCACCGTGTCTCGCCGTGGGTATCTCGCCGACCGATAAGGACCAGGCCTGGGTCAACGGCGCGTTGTGTTCCAAGCGCCTCAAAGAGATGTCAGCACCAACTGACGGGGTCCGGTAGAGCCAATGCGTGCCAGGGTTGCGTGTTTGTCCGCAACTGAAGGAACACGGGTGGGGTTTAGTCAGTAAAAGTCTGACGCGTCCTCCCGCTCCGCCCAGAGCGAGACAAGTTACTTGATAATTTCACACCCAAAAAAAAAAGCGTCTCACATAAATATCATTTTTTGCCAGTTTTCTTAATTGTTATATTATAAAAAACTTTTTACAAAAAAATAATAACCGACTACCAAAAATAACACTACAAAGTGAAAAATAACTTTAATTTCGGAAGTCGGTGTCTTTGGATCTGTATTGGAGTTTTTTGCCACCGACTTCCGAAATTAAAGTTATTTTTCACTTTGTAGTGCTATTTTTGGTAGCTTTTTTCACTTTTTAGTGGTTAGTTTTGAATTTATCTAAGTTACAATAGCCTAATGTTAACTGCTAATCACCTTTTACAAAATATTGCTTTTCCCGATGCTGGGACGTTGATTGTTAAGGAGTTCTCCTGGTAAGAACCAGGAGAACTGCCACTCACCATATGCATAGTGACGAGCATAAATTGCTTAATCGCAACCCGTTAAATAGGTACTCATTATTATATTGTTCCGGTGGCCATCTGTGGTCTCCATCATCAGTTCCACTTCACCAAATAGTGCTTTCAGAGAGCAAATGCACGAGTTACTATAAAAAATTCCCAAATCGCTATAGGCTTGCATATCAAATTTGAGGGTTTCCCTCGATTTCCTTGGGATCCCCTCATCAGATTCTGATTTAGTGGCAATGGGACCACCTCGGGAGTATACCCTTTCGAACAAAAAAAGAATTTTCAAAATCGGTTCATAATTGACGGAGTAATCGCGTAACAAACATACAAAAAATAAAAAAACAGCCGCATTGAGAACCTCCTCCTTTTTGGAAGTCGGTTAAAAATGGGTAATAGTTACCAATCTATTAATATTTCCGCCATTCTCGCACCTTACGAACTGAAACACTCCAATGCTACTTGGCGACAGAATTTATTGCATCCTCTGTTCCTGTCTGAAAGCGCTTCTTCGCTACGAGCTCTACTGCCGACCATATAAAGAATCTTTTCACTAAGTATATATTTACAAAAAATACATACATTTTCGTCCTGAATTTAAACCAGAGCTATTCCTGTTCTCATTTCGTCTTACTTTGCATACAGAAGGACTTGAGGACAGCGAACTGAACCAGGTTCACAGCACTTACAGAGCTTTGAACCGATGTTTATACAAAACTGAATTTAATCAGGTCAGGAGATAGTGTTGAACTATTTGTTCCGTTTGTTACCTTTTTAATATATTTTGAGACGTAAACACGTAAACGACGTTTTATTTCGGTATATTTTTACAAAATAAAGTGGTTTTAGGATAATTTCTGTCTTGCATAAGCTGAGCTATCGAAATGCCTTAGAACTTGCGTTTTTCAGTTTCTTATAACTTTTCTTTGCGTGGATGACGTGGCGGATGAATCTGTCAATCTCAAGACTCAATACTTCCTCTCTTAATCTTAATGACTAAAATCTCTTATATATTTTCTTACAGTTACTTAGTGACAAAATATCTTTGTATTGTACTACTATTAAAAATAATTACTTAATTAATTTTAAATACTGCTACATTGGTGTGAACTGACTTTTGTAACTAATTAAAAAAAATGTATTAATCAATTTTATCATGTGCTACACAATACAACTAATTAAACCAAAAGCTACATACGGAACCAACACAAAAATAAAATTAGATTCTTTACAGATAGTATTCCCCAGACCTTAGAATTGTCCTTATTCTGAGCCCCAAACGAATGACTTACCATTCTTAAAGATAACCAAAATGAATGTCAGACGTACTATGATAATTTTAAAGTTTGACACTTTCATTAGTTTGACACCTCCATTTATATTTAGAAGTTTCAAAGACATGAAAAAAACATAATTATGAACATAATCCGCTTTCAAGAATTTACGTAAATAGTAAGCATGGAACTGACTGTTGCTTGTGAAAAATTAGGATAGTACGAATCAATGTTTAACCGACTTCCAAAAAGGAGGAGGTTATAATGTTCGGCTGTTTGTTTTTTTTTATGTTTATTCACCAATTGCTCAGTCACTTGTGGACCGATTTTGAAAATACTTTTTTTTGTTTGAAAGGGTATACTCCCGAGGTGGTCCCATTGCCACCAAATCAGAATCTGATGAGGAGATCCCATAGAAATCGAGGGAAACCCTCAAATTTTATAGGCAAACCTGTATCGATTTGGGTATTTTGTATACTAACTTGTGCATTTGCTCTTGGGAAGCACCATTTGGTGAAGTGCAATTGATGATGAACACCACAGATGGCCACCGGAACAACATAATAATAAGTAAGTAAGTACTTAACGGGTTGCGATTCGATTAGGTACTTACCTACTTTAATGTGGTTGCTAAACATTTTATGCTCGTCACTATGCATATGGTGAGTTGCAGTTCTCCTGGTTCATACCAGGAGAACTCCTCAACAATCAACGTCCCAGCATCGGGAAAAGCAATAATTAAAAGAGTAGTTAACATTAGGCTATTGTAACTTATATAAACTACTAGCTGCGCCCCGCGGTTTCACCCGCGTAAGTCTCGATCACTTAGGGGTATAAAAAATAGATAGTAGCCGATTCTCAGACCTACTAAATATGCATATAAAATTTCATAACAATCGGTCAAGCCGTTTCGGAGGAGTATGGTAACTAACATTGTGAGAATTTTATATATAAGATAAACTGGCCCACTAAAAAGTGAAAAATAAAAAACTTTTTACAAAAAAAAAAAATAACCGACTTCCAAAAATAACACTACAAAGTGAAAAATTACTTTAATTTCGGAAGTCGGTGGCAAAAAACTAAAAGAGATCCAAAGACACCGACTCCCGAAAATAAAGTTATTTATCTGCTTGCATTAATTTTACTGGATTTTCTGCTGATCACAAATTCAAAGCTCATAAAACAAAACCGACTGTCATTTGTAGATCTTTGACAGTCGTTACGGGTAGTCAGAAACCCGTAAGTCTGAACAAGTCTTACCAAGGGGTATCGTTTTAGCCAGTTACTGGGTTATGGAGGTATAATAGGCAACTTTTCAGTCACCGGTGTCACTTTCAAACTGCCTCTTATATAATAATAATAAAAAGCACACAATTATCAACTGCAAATTGCATTTGCAATTATCTTGGACACATAATTAGGGATGATTTAGCAGATGATGCTGATCTGGAACGACAGAGGCGTAATATCGCATGTCGAAGCAACATGTTGGCTAGACGCTTTTCTCACTGCTCCAACCAAGCTAAAATAACTCTCGTCGTTCTACACCAGTCAGCTCTGGTACACGTACACGAAGAGTGCTTATAACACTCTTCGTGTACAATATAATAACGCCTTTAGAGCTATATTAAAGCTGCCTTGGCGGTGTAGTGCGTCTGGCATGTTCGTTGAGAACCGAGTTATCGATTTTTACGGGCTCTTGAGGAAACTCAAGGCATCCTTCCTGACTCGACTATGTGCATGTACGAATCAAATAGTGTCTGCAACACTTCGCTGTGTGTACATGCTAAGACGCTGTATTTTAATTTAATGTAATTCATTTAATTTTCAATATCTATTGTAATTTAATTTAATTTTGTGCATGTAATTTAATTTAAATTTATAATAGATTGTAATTTTGTTTTATTTTTGTAATTTTACTATGGGTTTAATACCTGAATTAAACGATTTTTTTTTTGTTTTTTTAGATATAATTACATTTCATTTTTTTTTGTTAAGGTCCCTGTCGGGTCTAGGTCTCCTCCAACATTTTCCAGGTTGTCCTTGTCTTCGCTTTCTTTGTCCAGTATTCTTCAGCAATTTTATTAAAGTCATCTATCCATCGTTCTTCCTCTTCCTCTTTTATACTCATTTCTTTAGCATTCTCATAACCTTAAGACCACATTGCTTAACTATTTCATTTGTAACCTATTTCATTTGTAAATCATGTTTTTTACTTCAAGGTGCAATTATACAATTTTTAAATAAATTTACCTCCCTTGCACGTAAAGTGGGGATGATATTTTTTTTTTCTCGTCTATTCCATGGTTTGGGGTATCGTTATAAAGGCCGTTCAAAAATATTGTAGCCTGTGAAAACCATTTTTCGATTCAAGGATCCGTTTGTGTAATTAAGCTTTAAAATGCAAATTTTTGTCTGAATCAAGTGCCCCATTTTAAAGGCTTCTACATACCGGGGCGACTTGTCGCGCGACGCGACGCGACACAAAGGCACCGCTTGTCCCGCGACACGCGGGGCCTTTGTGCCGTGTCGCGTCGCGCGACAAGTCGCGCTGGTATGTAGAAGCCTTAAATTGTTGTTTTTGGATATGTGGAAAAAATCATGGCAGTATATATAACGAAGTTAAAAGGAAAACTATCACAGCTAAGTAGGCTTTACAAGTTATCGAGTAATAGTCGACCAACTTACTTTTGCAGTTAGAGAATCGACCGTGACGTATATGAAATGTTAAGTTTGTTTTGGGGATATTTTCATCCCAACTAAGGAACCCTTCATTGTGCGTGGTTCGACATGCACTATGCCAGTTTTTTTTTTTTTTTTTAATACTTTTATACGTTAAGACAGAACATGGCTCGTGACACCAACTCTACTAGGTCACTCCCCCTACCGTCTTAGCGTTATGATACGCTTCTAAAGTCACGTACGCAACTTTTATCTTACTTTTTTTGTTAACACCAACAAATTCTCTTTTTTTGTGGCCATCAAAAGAAAAAAAGGTTTTATGATCTAATAGCAGTGGCTGGTTAAGAAGTTGCCGACGACGGTTGGATTAAAAAAAATTGTTATGTAATTTTGACAGATGGGGTCAAATTGGCGGGAATATTTTTTTATTTCATTTCATTGATGAATCGTTTTACTGGAATTGAATACGTTTAATTATTTGGTTGGCATGGTTTGTTCGGAAAGATGTTAATGACCTGCAATTTTTTGTTCTTTATTCCGGAAATATTACGTATTTTGATTATAATTATTTAAAAAAGTACTAAAGGATTGCGCATTTAATCTTAAATACAATAAATGCGCAATCCTCAAGTACCTAGTGACGTATAATAATTGAGGATAATTCCTTACAATCCCGGAAACTTGAACACGTTACTTTAACTTATTTTACGTAATATTATTATATCCTTATTCATAAAAACGTGGACCTATTACGTAAGACCGCAACCTCTAAAAATGCGTGAGGTTGCATTTCTAAAATAACAAATTCCTAGATTACGATAACACAAAAGTTTCTTCGTAAAACTACGATTAATTCCTGATATCAAACAACAGGTATTTTTATTGCGCGGTAGCACAAGCATGCCGTTCATTCGGACGATCGTAATCAAATTTATTCCCTACGTGATAACTGACACGTGTCAAAAGATCAGCATATTTAGAAAAAATCATGCCATGCGATTTACAACCTTATTCCTGGCTACACACTATATCTTGACACGCGGCAAAATATGGAACTAAAACAAAATGTATGGATTTTGACAGATTGCTGTCACTTTTCCATTGCAAGACGTCACTATGAGCGACCATTTTATAATTGACATTCGAACATTAAATCGCCATCTTGGATTAGCACGTACTCTTAAAACTGTCGCGACTTGTAAAAAATGCGTTCAGAGTTTTTTTACGCCTTTTTATGAATTACTAGGAACTGTTTGAGTCACCTAAAGTCGTAATAATTATAATAGGTGTCATGGAATTCCTGGTTGGTTAATTAATATGACGCAATAGTACGAGAACTTTTTTATATCATAGTCGGGACTTGACCGTAGTTCCAATCCAATCGGAAGTTTAGAAGCGTCTTCATTATGTTTCCTTACATTTTACTTAGATACCTGTGTTACCGGTGCCGGTGCCGGTGGCGTGGAGTGGGGCATCCACGATAATATCGTCACTTTAGAAATTATAAAAGCACACAATAGTTAAAATAGTTGATGTGAAAGTAACTTTGTCTATTAGGTTTAAACGCTAAACTGGTGAACCGATATTGATGAAATTTAAGCCTGACAAAAGACTTAGAAGTACTTTTAATTTTTTTTTTTTTTTTTTTTAATTCATAATTCATATGGGGAATGTTTTTTTTTGTGCTATAATTAAAATAACCAGCTTCTTAATAATTAATTACAATCTAGCCTTTAAGACTAATAAGCAATTTTAATCTAACTTAATTTTTTACGTGATAATTATCGTAAAACTTAGTGTTTATTGTACTTTACACAAATCCGTTCCTCTTTCTTACAGTCTGTTGTTGTTAATTTATTTGTACTAATAAAAACACTTAAATCTAAGGGAATGAAATGGGGTATTGTAGATTCTATGGAAAATTGAGAATTTCACGCGGACGAAGCCGCTGGTTAAAGCTAGTATTTTTTTAGTAATAGGTACCACCCGCTTGGTATATTACAGTTTCCATATCATTTCCGAAAAACTCCTAAGATGTAAATCTGATCGTTTTTCGTTGTGCAAATTCTCAGTAGATACTGACCCAGACCTTTGGCCAAATTAATTGCATTCATCTGCCCTGTTACAGTATTTTTTTATATCACGAAGCGACGATCGCTTTATTTGTGATTACCAAGTGTACAAACACGGTCAAGCTTCGTGAGATAAAAATAGTACGAGTGGGACTTACAAAAATAACTAGCTAGATGTGAATGCGCCTGCCTATACTTTCGGGGAAAACAAGCTTGATCTTATTTTATGAATGAAGTTATATTTAGCGGAGAAAAATAGGCTGGCGCTTTACTTTGTATAATTTATTTCATCACCACAGCTTTCAAAAAACGGTGAAGGAAAACATCGTGAGGAAACCGACATTTCCCAGAACCAATAACTCGATGACATGTGACATCTCACAGAGAGAAGCCCTGTGTCACAGTAGTGGCGACATTATAGGCTCATTATGAGAAAATAAATACATACATTAACCCACGCCTTCTTCCCATGGTAGAATCTACAATTCAGAACGCCACCTGTTATGATCCTTAAATACTCCTTTTGCTTCGTTTACGTCCATACATCCGGTCATACACGCACGCGTTTTGAGTACTACGCACCTGACCTTTCTGAAGAACATCACCAATAAGGTCACTATATTATATCCTTCTGAAGAGAACCGCAGGCGAACCAAGGTAACCGACATAGCCCGAAGAATTGCCAAGCTTAAGTGGCAGTGGGCAGGGCAAAACTCAAAAACTCAAAGCATTTATTTCAATTAAACCATGAAGTCAGTCAGTTACAAATATGAAGCTAGTTGCCCATTCCAAATAGTAGGTTCCTATGGAGAAGAACGGGCAAGAACCTTCACGGACATTCTTTTAAATTAAAATATTGATACAAAGTATTGGTTACATCATTCATATTGAAGTTAAACATGTGAAAACGATGCAATACGTCAGAGGCGTCCGTGATAAAAAGATTAATAACAATTCAAAACTAAAATAATTAAAATAAGCCGTGGCAGCTAAGAGATGACCAGTCCACACTGACAGCGCCCGTTCACGAACATGACGCATGGATCAGCACCATTCAGCTCAACCATTTTGAAGGGAGAAAATGCTCGCAGAACTGATGGCCGATGGGGCCGAAAGGTTCTGGAGTGGTGACCGCGTACTGGAAGACGTAGCGTTGGAAGGCCTCCTACAAGGTGGACCGATGACCTTGTGAAGGCTGCAGGTATCCGCTGGATGCGGGAAGCACCGGTCGAAGTGGTGGTGCTTGGGGGAGGCCTATGTCCAGCAGTGGACGTCTTTCGCCTGAAATGATGATGATGTTTATATCCTTCTAGGGCGTCTCCTCTCGGCGTTTTTATGAGGAAAATATCCATGCATTGTACTATTTTAAATGCACTAGATACAATAAGGTGATGACAGTGGTAGCTGTTCTAGCTGACATGGAAAATAATTTAATTTAATATTCTGTGGTGCTTAATGTAAATAATTTTGCATTATAGAATCAAGGTTTCTAATTGAACAGACAGCTGTGCTGCTGGGGAGTTTGTTGCGCCACTTCTTCTCCCCAGCTAAAGCACTAGGAACAGGTGAAGCGCGGGTTTTGGGGACTGTCTTATGTAATTTTAACGTTCGAAAAGTACTGTTTCTCTGACTTTTGATTTTGATATCAAACGGCGGCACCTGATACAATGATTCAGAATCATCAGGATGAGGAATAGGATACAAACTACAGATAAGTGTAACGTTATAGTATGTGATAAGTGTCACACTCAGTTCAGTTATAAGATAATCAAAACTATAATCAGTCATCATTGTAAGGCTGTAGGTAAGATTGTACATCTTTTATAAATTACGCATGATTATTAATATTTTGCGTTTTAGGCTGCGTTCAGACGACCCGCGCCCGCTCCGCGCCCGCTCCGCGCCCGACCCGCACTCGACCCACGCCCGACCCACGCCCGACCCGCGCCCGCTCCGCACCCGCCCCGCTCGCTTTGTTTGTTGTTTAGATATGTATAATTTGAGTCTTATGAAACATCAAATACTTAGATCTCAAATTGCATTTATCAAAGTCAACCCGCACCCGCTCCGCACCCGACCCGCGCCCGCTCCGCGCCCGCTCCGCGCCCGCTCCGCGCCCGCCCTGCACCCGCCTTGTCTTCGTCTAGTGCCGAAACTACAGAACGCCATACATAGTCCTTCAATAATTTTGTCAGAAAAAAAATCACTGCCAGCAATATTAATTTGAAGTTTATTCTGGTGTGTGGCCCCGCTAAACTGACCCCGATCCCCATTATATTAAAGAGCGTGGGGTGCTTTTTAAGATATTATCAAAACGATAATCTTTCTTTCTTTCTTTCTTTTCTTTTTTTTTAAAAAAACATTGCCCCACACTAGGAATTTCTCCTGTATTGTGGGTGCGTTTACAAACATTTAAATTCACATACACAAACAGCCAGACCCGGAACATCTACTTGTAGGTCATACAAATTTTAAAAAATAATTTAATAATTTTATTTATTTACGTCCTTTTACAAAGTAAAACATTTACAAACTTATAAATACTTAGTAGTACCAAGTTCTTCAACAAATTAGCTTAAGTACTTATAAACAAAGTAGTTCAATTTAATTTAATTTACACATGTTGTTACTTACCTATGAAAGGTGCATTGGTTTGGTACTAACATTATAACTTGAGTGGCGACCTGCCTGAGCTAGGTTAATAAAAACCTGTGTTTCAGGCCATCCCAAGACTAAGCGATCAAGCTGATTGTTTGTACATAGTTAATTGATTATTGAAATAATACTATCCTACATATATTACTAAATACAAATAAAAAATTACCAATTTAATATCTACATAATTATTGAAGCACTTCTAGAAGCTTTCCTGTGTCTGTGTAAACAAGCTTACCCAAATATTCGCATATCTTCAGACTACAATGTTTGTGAGTGGCACTAAATATATTAAGTATCCTATTTAGCTTATTATATACATGGGGTCCTAAATAGACATAGAACCGGTTTACAAAAGCATGCCTAGTTTGTGGCTTTATGCAGACCAGATCTTTCCTTCTCTTGTCAGAAGGTTTATAAGCGAGTTCAGCGTGCTGATGTAACATGATGTGCAGAATAAATAATTGGCGTACTGTTAGCACCTCACATGCCATGTACAGCTGGTGTGTAGGAAATCTGAAAGGCCTAAAAGTGGCTACCTTTAGAATTGCTCTTTGAGCACGTTCTAGAGGTAGTAAAATTGACTTTGCAGCACCACCCCATGTAGTTATGCAGTATGTAAGTACAGATTGGCACAAAGCTAAATATACCTGTTTAATTAATTTATAGTCAGCAATATTTGTTCCGTGCGGGAATCGAACCCGCGACACTCAGCGCAGCAGTCAATCGCTTAACTAACTGCGCCAATCCTTCTACTCATATATGTCAATAAAATATTTATAACTCTTGACACCACGAACCCCACGCTTTATTTACAATTAAATTATTTATTTTCCATTTTTAGGGTGCCGTACCGAAAGGGTAAAACGGGAACCCTATTACTAAGGCTCTGCCATCTGTCTGTCTGTCTGTCCGTCTGTCACCAGGCTGTATCTCATGAACCGTGATAGTTAGACAGTTGAAATTTTCACAGATGATGTATTTCTATTGCCGCTATAACAACAAATACTAAAAAATAGAATAAAATAAATATTTAAGGGGGCTTCCATACAACTAACGTGATTTTTTTGCTCGTTTTTGCTCGATATTGATAACGGCAACAGGTAGACGCTTGAAATATTCACAGAATCTTTAGTTATATGTTCACTTTAAAAATAAATAATTCAATTAAAATAAAACAAATATTTAAGGGGGCTCCCATACAAAAACGTGATTTTTTTGCCGGTTTATATAATGTACGGAACCCTTCGTGCGCGAGCCCGACTCGCACTTGGCCGGTTTTTAGTTTGGTTTTCTATAGAAGCGTGCTTTTCAGTTTTTTTAAAACTATTATTCATTAATATTGCATGCCATCGTAAAAGGCGGAGATTTCTGAAAATGGTCAAATATTTTTTTAAAGCAGTGTTTGTATCTCATAACCGTAAATTTTTCCAAAACAAAAACAGTATGTTATTTTCAAGTCTTTTTTGCATAGGGTGATTCAACTGAAAAGATAATTAAACATAATTTAATACGTCAAAAAAAAATCAAAGACAACTCTTAATTAAGTAAGTATTTTTAAAAGCAGTTTATTCCTTCGTTAACAGTTAGGTATATATAATTAAAAGTATACCATAAAATTACAAATGCCAAACTGTATCCGGTGATGGATTAATTTTTATTAATTAGATAATATCTAATTTTATACGATTTTATTTGCATTTTTACGCCATACGTTGTGTCATCACGCATCTCTTTCTTTTGTATGCAATCTGACAGTGACAGCGGTTTACCTGTTGAGGCGTCTTAAGGCAAACGTGATGACCTGTTTTTACCCGATTGGGTGACGCAAAGGAGGGTAATGTGTTCATTTATATCTACTTTTAACATCTCTTGCATGCTGACAATTTGTGTTGTACGTATTGTACCTACTCAAGTACCTACTCATCATCATTTCAGCCCAAGACCATGACTCAAATGCTCATGTCTCAGCAAATAAATGATTATCTTATCTTACAGAAATCTCGATGTGTTTAACTCTATAAAACGACAAAAAAGCCGAAAAGAACAGCGTAAATCGACCTTTGGAATGTAAACCAAGACGTTTATCAGTCTATTATCTTGATACGCTGGGGGCTCGTCCCGCCGGTATGCGCTTACGCCGGTCGTAGGTAGCCAATCACGTGACGTAAACGATTGCACAATAGTCGTCCTGGATGACTACCTATGTCGTCGTATCTTGATTGATATACAGCTATACACGAGGCGAACTTCCGACGAACATTTGATTATCTTTTTTATATAGAATTTTGATAATTTGGTAGCTGTACAGTACGCCGCACGTGAGTAAAACCAAACTCAAAGCATTTATTTCAAATAAACCAATTACAGGCACTTTTGAATTGTTAAGGGGTCGGTCAGTCATAAAGATGAAGCTAGTTGCCCATTCCAAAGCTTAGTAGGTACGTATGGAGAAGCACGGGCAAGAAATTCCACGGACACTCTTTTAAATTAATATATTATAGTTACAAAATATTGGTTACATCATTCGTGTTGAAATTAAACATGTGAGAACAATGCAAAACGTCAAAAGCGTCCGTAACAAAAATATTAATAAAAGAAAAAAAGCCAATGCCGCTAAGAGATGACCAGTCCCTACCGATGGCACCCGTTAACGAACATGACGCATGGATTAGCACCATTCAGCTCAACCATTTTGAAGGGAGGTAAATGATCCAACACATGCCACCATCAGCGAGACATTACAGTGAGCGTGACATACTCTCAGCCGCCAGGGCACATTCAAGTCAATGAAAGACGTACCCAGTAAATGGTAGCTTTATAGTAAGTACATAGTACTCACACATGTGCTATGCAATTATATGATACTAAGAGATTGAATTTACACAATGCAAAGATAGTTTTTGAAATCTTCAGCAGCTCCAAGTGTGAGTAGAAAGTAGTAACAAAACCAGTATTTGCTGACTTCTTATTCTATTGAAGCTCCGTACTACGCTAGGCCAGCTCAAGGTCACAGTGTTACTAATTATGTTTGGCCTACAGTATCTATTTAAGTGTTATTATAAGGTTATTGTAGATATTGAGGCAATTCTCCTGCCTTATCTCAATTTATTCGCGGTCGGCGCAACATGTCTCTTTCTTAAATGTCTTTTTCTTCTTTCCCTATGTGAAATTTAAACATTTATATCTGTAACTTTTATGGTGTACATAATAAAGAGTATTCTATTCTATTCTATTCTCCCACACTTCTCTAGTAGTCGTCATAGCGGGCCCTATCAGAATACCAGCGCTGCGGTATTTATTTTTTAAATATCGCGGCATTATGCTGAGATAGGGACCTTTTTGGCACCGCACAAGTTTTGGTTGTTTTTAGTGTAAGTTAGTTTTAAATGCTATATTTGTATTTCTTGTGCGTGTCCCGAATAAAATATTTTTCTTTTCTTTCTTTCTTTCTTTCATCTCGGTAGTCACTCCCTTTCCACCCATATCATCTTTTATACAGTCCATCCATCGTTTCTTCGGTCTTCTCCGAACATTGACTCAAAACTTTTCTCACGACATTTTCCTCATTCCTCCCTTAATCAGATTTTATAAGTACATAATTACTTAGAGGTTCGTAAGATATCATGTCTCAAATCCCGTAATAAGTTCTGATTTACCTACTTATCTGGAATATATAATCCTAACTAGTATTATAAATTCGAAAGTGAGTTTGTTTGATTGTTTGTGTGAGTTTGTTACTGGTTGTTTTAAGTTAAATATTATTTTTAATTATATACTGTCCTATCATTAGTCTGTTAAGTTACTCACTATTTATGTCTACCATCAGTTTTAGAAAATTTTAATGTAATTTTGCACTTATAACATCTGAGATACAGGTTTATCCTAGTTCAGGTCGAACCATTATTATATACCTACCATTTTACTATAAGGCTTAATATTGTAAATATGCATTATTTAATTAAATTAAAAAAAAAGTTTATTTGTTTACTGGTTTGTTTGTTTGTTTCTTTATTAATTTGTTTGCTTATTTTTTTATTCGTTTCGGCTGAACAGATTTGGATGAAATCTGTTACATGGGTAGACTATGACCTGGTTAGGTCACAGGCCACTGTCTATCTAGATATTTCCACGGGATCGAAACATAAGCGAGTGAAACCGCGGGGCGCAGCTAGGTTCTTATAATTTCATTTCTTGAAACTACGTGCCTAATAATTAGCATGAGTCTATTGTTACTTGATAATGAGTAATTAATAATAATAATTTCTCACTCTCCACTTTATACTAAATAATGTAGTATTTATTTATTTAAAGTGTATAAATATTTACTTTGTTACCTTATCATTCCAGCCGAAAATTGCATAGAGAACGCTGCTGCCCATTCTCTAGTAAGTCCCTTAGTCGCCTTTTACGATACCCACGGGAAGAAATAGGGCGGTGCTATTCTTTACGTCCGTACTTTGTTACGTAATTATATTATATTTTATTGTATAATTAATTCACTCTTTACTTTACTTTTTAGAAAATATAATTGTCAATGTAAGTGTTCTCATTCCCTAGCTCTTATTCAGCTATCAATATTATGAACAAAACTTTTAAAAAATCGGGCATAAATTAGCACTTCAAGTTTTAGAACGAGACTGTCTTTCAAAAGAGCCACAAGCATGAGTGACAGAGATGACAGTATAAAGTTATTATTCTAAGATAAAACATGAACTTTTTGTAAAACAACATGTTTACAGTCCATATACCATTGTCATCTTAAACTTTTTCCATAATTGACGCAACGTCATGACACGTAGACTAATCAAATGGTCGACGTGACTTAAGAGGTGTTTCCTTTACAGCTATACAAGTATTACTGCATAAGATCAGGTGGGTCATCAGCCATTTACATCACGTCATTTAATTACGTATTCACGTAAAAACACGCCTGTATTCGTTGAAGAAGTCAACAGAGATATTAATATAATATGTAGGTAGTTACATCCACATTTTGACAGTTATTTCATAAGACAGATCTTAACAATATACAATATTAGTTTTATTATATGCGAAACCCGGAACACGTGTCATGTATTTTTATGCAAAGAATCTATTGTACAAAATTTCAAAACTGTATCATGAAAACTCACAAAGTTATGTTAAGTTACCGGGTTGTCCGTACAAAACCATGCTAACGGCGCCCCCGCGCCTCCAGGGTCTTGTTGCGCTCCTTGATAATAAATTAATTTGGCAGTAGGTACCTAATCGTACGGCGATTGTATTGTAAGTAATTAAATGGTGATAACATTTTCCATCACACTTAAATATTTTTGGGACAAAATATAACATGGAAATTTAGAAATCGATTCAGTTCCTTATAATAACACTGAACAAACTATATTCAGGTTTCGCATATACTAAAAATAATGTTGTATATGTATATGGTGGCCCTATCGCCAATTACCGAGCATAAATCCCGGCCAAGTGCGTGTCAAACCACGCACAATGTAGGGTTCCGTAGGGGGGTTAATTTATCCTAAGAACAAACTTAACATTGTAGTTGGAATGTATGAGGGAACATGCTTTTCAACAAAGCATGTTCCCTCATACATTCCAACTGCTAATGTAAGTTTGTACCTACCAGTGGCGAAGGGTGATTTTATAAGAGAGTTAAGCCGCAGAAAAAAAAAATATTTTCTATACAAAATAAACTCGTCATGACGTCGATTTTGTATAGAAATAGAACTGACTGAGTTATTTTAGAGCATTAAGGCTTCTACATACCAGCGCGACTTGTCGCGCGACGCGACACGGCACAAAGGCCCCGCGTGTCGCGGGACGAGCGGTGCCTTTGTGTCGTGTCGCGTCGCGCGACAAGTCGCCCCGGTATGTAGAAGCCTTAATGTTTTGTTGTTGGGATATAAAGACAAAAAATGTAATGTAGGCGTTTTGTAATGTTTTAATTGTATGGTGTATTAAATACCTACAATGTGATTATTATATTATTTGGCATTATTAAACACTACTGACTGTGTGCCATTTTTAAATAACGATAGAGTGGTTGCGTTCTGAATTTCCGAAGGGAAGCCGGTAGGAATCGTGTTAAGGCTTCTACATACCGGGGCGACTTGTCGCGCGACGCGACGCGACTCAAAGGCACCGCTCGTCCCGCGACACGCGGGGCCTTTGTGCCGTGTCGCGTCGCGCGACAAGTCGCGCTGGTATGTAGAAGCCTTTATACGGTGCTTTCGCCACTGGTACCTACGCACAATATTGAGAGATTTACCATGTTGTTTTAAGATCATAGACTTCTTATAGGTGTTCCTGTAATTTATAAGTAAAGAACTATTTTCTATATTTTAGAAGCATGCAGAGCATTCCCCCCCTTATCTCCGATAAAATTATTTAATAAAATTTAAAAAAATAATAATATCTGAAATCCTTACAACAAGCCTTTTCATTTTATATGTCATGTAATTTTTTTATTTTCTAATTTGCCCCCCAAAAGTGATCTCCATTATCAAAATTAATTTATTTACGTTACACGTCCGTATTTAGGGCACAAAAATTCATATGTACCAAATTTCAACTTAATTGGTGCAGTAGATTCGCAGCAAATCGGCTGTGCCAGGCGGATAGACAGACAGATAGACTAGTGATCCTATAAGGGTTCCATTTTTTCCTTCTGAGGTGCGGAACCCTTAAAACCGTATCAAACCTATTTCCTCGACCCGAGACTCGAACCCAGTAATCCCACACTCAGCAGTCGTGATATCGACCATTAGACCAACGAAGCAGTCACGTCATTTAATTTAGGAACTTGTAAATAAATGGCCCATTGTATAAACACCTGCTTACACACGTCACTGTAGCTGGACCATAAGGTAAAATAACCATAGAGATAATAAGATAGAGGCACCACATGTGTGGGATTCCCTACAGCCAGACGTACAGCAATACTTCTTAGTAGTAATTAAATCAATTCGAGAAGATCTTTGTCTTAAAATTTTCAGTAAGTATTTTGTACCTATGAGGAAAATTGCTGGAAAAGCATAAAAGTTAATGAAAGGTCGTGTTTTCAGGAAAACCAAGTAATCTAGCTGTTAAAATTGAATTACTTAAACTATTATTAATTTATTACGGTGAAGTAAAACATCGTTGATTGAAAGCTACATTGTTAAATTCTAGGGATAAAGAGTCAACAAGAATGGCGAATAATTACTGAAACATAACTGAAAACGTAATCAATTCCCATAAAAGATAATACAAAACGCTACGAGAAAGATAGAAATACAATTAGCATTAATTAAAATTTATTCCTTTTCATTTCTCACAAAAAAATTATCATAAAACAATCTTCCATTCTTATTAACAATGAAACTACTTACATAAACAGTTCTACAAATCTTCAAAAGAAAGTAAAAAAAAAAAACAATACATAAAATAAATTTCATTCCTCTAAGCAGCAACGTTACATAATCCTAACAAAAAAATCATAAAACAATTTCCCATTCTTAATCAAACTAAATAAACAGTTAAACAAGTTATAAAAAAATTTAATCTGAATTGAATTTTCCAATCACACAACCCAAAAAGCATAATTTTAACAAGAAAATTATCTCGCGCGCTGAGGCCACAGAGTACTCAATTCAGTTAACCGATCCGAACCATATATAAGGGGTGGCAAAAAGGAATTGTCCATACTCCTATACCTACTCCCAAACGGATAAGAGCTCAAGGAATTTTGTATTTTTATATTTTTTCGTGTGTTCTGTGCGAACGAGATTATTAAGGTTGGTTTTTATGATTAATTAAGTGTTTTTTACGGTTAATTTTAAGATTATTTTTCGATAAATTTTCTTTTTTGGGATTTTTTGGTTTTGCAGTTTTTATTTTTTTGTTATTTAACATTGTGTATAAATAGTGTTTTATATTAATTCTAAATAAATTAATAATGACAAAAAATATTTTACGAAAAAAAAGTTGCACTCATTTTTTCACAAAAAATGTCACGAATAATTTTGTTAATTTTCACTTAATTTTCCTCCACAAAAATCAAAATTTTAAAAGAAACAATCTGTTTACAAAAAAAAAAATAACTCGACAAATTATCTAATATAAATACAATTTGATAATATACACGCGCAGTCTCGGTAAGGTACGTATCATAGCGCTTACAACTAGCACGGACTTGTGGTTACTGAATTATGACTAAGTGTACCTACCTACCGTGGACACAGACTGTTATATCTGCCTAGCCTACTAACTAATTTATGCTGTGTTTATATAATAAAAACTCGCAGGAAGTGATTGATTTAAATTGAATGTCGTTCAAAGAAAATGCTGGTATTGTGAAACGTAAAATTTAAAATTCTATCTGAAAAATGTAGACTTACAATGAAAAAAAAATTTTTTTTTTTATTGGTTTGGTTAGGTGCGTGTTGTCCTTCTTATTCCAATAAACTATATACATAGTTTATTACTACATATTGACATCGTTTTTAGCTACATATTACATACCTAGTTTATTAAAATAACAAGTAGGTATCTATTAACGATTTGCGTAATCAATAACATCTTTTATTGATTAATGATTACACAAATCATTAAAAGATAATTGATATTTTATTAACTGCATAATTTAGTATTAATTGCTCAAACGGAAACTACAACAGTTTTGTATTGTTTTATGAAATCGGAACCTACAATATGATATGACTAGGTATATACTATGTATATTATATTTTGATATCAATTATAGTCTTTAATATATTTGATACCACTTGATGGCAATCAATAACAAATAATATTGTTAGATTGCATGTTGTTGTCCGCCTTTTAATAGTAAATTAGTCCAAATAATGCAGCCTAATTAGTCTTAATAAACAACTGTACATACTATCTATCATTCATTAGTTGGATCAAGGGTTTGATTTAGAAAGTGGTACCAACTTGGCAGGGCTCGTATTGTAAGGAGGTTCCTCTCTCTAGAGCCCTGACCACCGGTAGTTTGGACCTTACAAATTATATTCTTAATTAACTTTTCATCTTGAAATATTATATATGAAAAAACAAGAAAAAAAAATTAACATTCATTTGTTAAATTTTTATCGGTTTTCCTGTATTGAGTCAACTTTTCTCGGAAAATAATAGGTATTTTTATAAAAATAGTTTTTGTCTCATACCGCAGTCGTCGTGAAATTATGACTAACTGATTTTTTTACATCAAGAACTAGACAGTTTTCTATGAGCTAATAATATTGCGATCACTGAACTGTCTACCAAGCGTGGTGAATGACGTCATTATTGGTCAATAAAAATTACTCCAAGTGACTTTGTGATCATCGTATGTACTCAATTTGTCGCACGGTATGGCAAATGCCTCTTTGTATAAAGAGAAGGAACGCTTGGTCACTGCGTGTTGGCGATTTCAGATCATTAAGTTCAGAGCCCCTAGACATAGCGACATTTTATCAGCGATGACGGATAAGTATGTCAACAATGTATTGGATTGACTTATGCTACTGAAAAACTTGTGTCAATCCAGTTGAAAGTGATTGTTGAAATACGAAACGCTTTGAAAGAGGTTGAAACGTTGCCTAGAACTCTAGACCCTCTCCGCCATCAAAGCAAGATTTATAATTTTGACATGGCTTAAACCATGGAGCCAGTTTTTGTAATAAAAACGTAACAGTGATTGAAATACCGTTCTTTATACAAAACTGAAAACTTAGTTCGGTACTAAGTTGTCAGTTTTGTGTTTAGGAACTTTACCGTAGTCGGAATAAAGTTCGCAATTCAATAATGGCTCCATGTTTTAAACCTGGGTCTGAGGATAAACCTTGTTTTGTAATAAGGGGGAGAGGGTTTCCTCACAATGTTTTTCATTACCGTGATCGCGTCAGTATTAGGGTTGCCAACCCCACTATATAATATAGTATCCTGCTATGTCAAAAGCCTAAATACTATAATATTACTAAAGAAAAAATATAGTTAATAGACGAAACTACATTTTTTTTATTTCAATACAAAATGGCGAGGTGATCGCAATAGGGCCAATATTATAATTAATCTCATAAAAGCTGAATTCATGGTACTTTTTTAATATTAATTTTTTTCACTCAGAATTTGACTCGGAAAACTGTTTCAACATTAAAAAACAAAATACTTGATAATAAAGGTTCGCAAAAAATATGCATTTAAAGAACAAAAATGTATTTGAAAATGTTTTTTTTTAAATATAAATATATTCGCCCTCTACAATTTATTTTACGAGGGATGGCTTCGATAAAAAAAAACGATGCTTATAAAAAGTTGACAACCCTGGTCATTATTACGCATTTAAAAGCAAAGTGTTTAAACCTAGCTATTAAACTAGCAGACTTCAGAGTCTTTGACCAAACTTAAACTCAAAACATTTATTTCAAATAAACCTACTCAAACTCAAAACATTTATTTCAAATAAACCAATTACAGGCACTTTTGAATTGTAAGTCAGAAACATGAAGCTAGCTGTCCATTCCAAAGCGCAGTACGCTCCTACTGGAGAAGACGAGCAAGAAACTCCACGGACAATATTTTAAATTTAAATCAAAATATTGTTACAAAATATTGGTTACATAATTAATCCATGTTGAACAAGCTACTTACGTGTTTTCCCAAGGCTCGTCACAAGAGCGGTAACGTACGTCATTACAATTTCGTCATGGTCACTATTTAGATCATACAGAATGATGTACACTGTTTTGCAATGACGGTCATCGTCGGTTAGTGACGTATTGCTAATTCAAATTGGAGTCAATTTAAGACGTTCAAACTGACGCACGGTGACACTTCGCGCATACGAACAAATATAAGACCCTGACCGGAATTATTGTACTATCTTGATTTTTTTGAGTCAGCACATTCCTAACTATAGTTTAACAATATATCAAGCTTGTATTCCCCGAAGGTAAAGGCAGAGATGTATTGCGCACTTTTGACTCGTTAAATATGTTTAATTGCCCTGTATGAGAGAGTGAGCCTACTGCCTTTAACCGGGCAGAAATTCAGACTCCAGGCGGATACTGTTAAATTTCTAATAACATTTTGCCCGACCTGAGAATCGAACCCGACCAGTCGTGGTTACGATCACTAGAATAACAAGACAAACATGAATAAAACATACCAGGGGCCATAAAATGGACGCTTTGGCAGAATCATAATATGATCTGAGTACAATTCATATCCCGCAATTCATCTGTTTGACAGTTTTGTATGGATTTTCGTAAAATGTTCCACAAATTATGAATGTCTAATGTCAAAAAGCAGCTGTCAAACAGATGAATTGCGGGATGTATGAATTATTGTACGCAGATCATATTATGATTCTGCCAAAGCGTCCATTTTAAGCCCCAAGGTATTCGAATTACCTACACGTCATCTGAACAGCACGTGGTGCCTCTAGTTAACATACATTTAATCACCGTCAGATTTATCTATTACAAATCGCGGGAACTTTGATAATAAGTTTATCTATTTTTTTTTGTAAAAAGTTTTCCCCATTCGTCATTTTCGTTCAAGTATTTTTTTTAAGTGAAAACTTCTATGCGCGTTGAGCACTTTTTGTGTGAACAAAAATCGTGGAACTCGCGTCATCGTCACCGAACGGTTTCCATGAGCTATATGTATACTGATTTCACTCCAATCGGCAGTCCCCAAAGACTGCCCCGCACGTTTTTTTTTCTTTCTTTATTAGAAATTTGTATATCCGCAGTGCGTATGACAGGCCCATCATACCCTAAATAAATAATAATAAAATACAAGTTGCTATCCCAAATGTAATTCCATTTGGGCCATGAACCTGAACAGACTCTTCGCATCATCACCATTTGGTTGAGACAGAATTCTATGAAATCTGCCTAAATCAAGTCGGTTCAACTTCAAGACCCCAAACACATTTCTATCAGACTCATAACGAACACAGTCCATTAATACGTGATATAAGTCTTCCACAACACCACAGTCCATCGTCATTGATAAAGCTGTTCACTAGCATTTCTCCTCGTATTTCTGTAAAAATTAAACTGAAAACTTAGCTGAACTGAGCTTGAAATGTGCTGTCAATAGTGTCAGTAATGACAGCTCACTTCCCCTATAATACTCCATTTGAAATAAGATTAGACATTTAAGACGCAGATATATGCCGGTGACCTTGAGTGGTTAGCTTGCGTGTTCTGTACTGAGCTTACGCAACGCGTCGTACGTTCAGCCAGTAATAGGACTCGCCCATCAAGGAGCGCTGTCCCCAATTTGACGCATTATTAATTTATTATACACAAAAAAAGGTATTTTATTAAAACGCGTATACTAAAAGATCAATAATTAAATTATCTTTAAATTAGTGAAGGTTTCAGAAAAATACGCTTGGTAGATTTTGCGCCATTCTCAGTTTTTTATCCGCGTTAGACATAACTTTACAAATTAATTTCACTATGTAATATAAACATAATCTAAAATATTCACATATTAAATTATTGAAAAAATGCTCTAGTTTAACATATTTTTTTTTTTCAAATAATTAACACTACTCGTTTAGACGTGATCTTCAGTATAAAATCATTAAAAGTCGGTTATCGTCGCCTTAAATAAACCTTTTTTACAGTCCGGTCAACCGATTTTGACTTCTATTGCATTGGAGGCATGACAAATGGCTACTGTAATAAACAGTTGGTATTGTAACCACTTTTTGCTTTTAATGCCATTCTTATGCCTACGGAATAGAAGTCAAAATCGGTTGAACGGACTGTAAAAAAGTTTATTTCAATTTCTAATCTTATTTCAAATGGAGTATAAGTGTTAACGGTAAATAGACGGCCTGGTGAGCTGGCTTGCACACACAAACACCTACACAGATTCCGAACTTGTTCTTGTATCTCAGATTCAATCACATTCAATTAAATCTGTAGGACTTAAAAATATTATCGCTTTTGAAAGTCGAACCCGCAACCCGAACGTAGAAAGTCTTCAGCCACTGAGCTATCCATAGAAATTAATTCAAGGAGGTTCCACAAAAACCATTTTCGTGAAATCCAAATCTTTTCAAAGATTATCTCTTAACTTAATTAACTAGTATAATATGTAATTACTTAAACATAGACTCAAATAAGCGTACTAATTCTAATCTTCATGAGAAATCATAGAATCTCTTCATCCATGATCGGTAGCACATGTTTCATATAAGGAAATAGAACGCTGATTACAAACTCGTATACAACAAGTTGGTATGCAACATAATATCACGCATGTAATCCTAGAAGGGATAAGCAGAGGTGCACCTATAGTACACCCACGTTTCGCCAGTTAGTCCCATGTAATAGGGCGAGCCTATTGCCATCAACCGGGCACAAATTCAGACTGCGGACTGCTGCTGAGAAATTCCTGATGTAAACCCCCAATAACACTTTGCCCGGCCTGAGAATCGAACTCCGGACCTCATGCTCGGCAGTAGCGCTTACGACCACTAGACCAACGAGGCCAGTATCTATGTAGTTGTAGAAAGACTGGGAATGAACCTCAATAGTACATGTTGTACTGCTGTCATATAATGTTAACTGAAGCTTATCCGGAGGTGGTGGTCTTAGAATAGAATAGAATACTCTTAAATTAGTTTTATTTTTAGTAATCTGTGGTTTTTGAAAGCTCAATCAAACCTTTTTTTTTATCGGTAGCTAACATGTGACTAACTGCAACAAAGGGGCTTGTGGCTAAGTAATAACGCACGGATCTATCGATCAGGTTATGGTACGCTTACCGCGGTAGATTCGTGGATGGGTGACGATCTTTACAAAATTACGTGTCGTCCGAAGCTGCCAAGTCTAACTTACACAAAAAAAAGTGTTTCCTTTAATAAAAGTCTTGTTTAATGTGATCACTCATCTTGACTCGATACGAGCCTAACAAGATCTTGACTTCTGAAGCTAGGAGAACTTTGTTAAATTATCATAGTTCCGTCTACTAAGTAATGAGTTAGTTTAATTACGGGTAGTTATTTAATTTAGCTCAAATGTTGACCAGTTTAAGAATTATATAATCTCAGATTATAGAAAGATATAATCTGAGGATATAATGCTAACAAGTTGCTTGTTACCAATAACTTAAATTATTATTTGTTAAACAAAAGTGAAGAAGTAAAATCAAACAAAACATGTAGGTATGATTAACAAAGAACGGTGATTATTCTGTACATGTCACATTGTCGATATAAATAAAATGAATTTGTTCTGGAAAATGTGCTATCTTGTTTATAGTAAATAGATAATTAATAATGATTCCAAACATTTTAATGCCAACTAAGAGAAAATGTATCTTAGTTAGTCTGCATTTTTTTCAGAGCAAGGCAAGGGGTAGCTAGCTATAAATGCATGTGATGAAATCAGTAGCTAACATGAGCTGTTAACAGTATATTTGATGTATTACACATTGTTTAAGTTATTTTTTTCTTTTGTAACATTAGATTTTCCAACTTACCAGAATCTCGATCGAGCCTTCAGAAACTTACTTACAGATGGCCCAATACAAATTTAGCGGTAACCTCTGCATTTAACTACAAGAACTAGTATACATTGCTTTGAACCATTCGAAAATGAACTAACATCTCAACATTTTCTTTTTCAGCCTGCAACTAAATACACAACTAGCGACACCTATTATCGAATAGCAACAATGATGAGCTCACTTTCGCTACTTGCCGCTCTCTTAGTGTCGCTGCTGTGCACTTTCGCGAGTGCACACGTTGCGGACAGCAGAAATGGATTAGACAACAATATACAACCCAATGGTAAGTCATCCAACTTCCTCCTACTAATATTATAAACGCGAAAGTTTGTAAGTATGATGGATGGATGGATGGATGGATGTTTGTCACTCTTTCATGTAAAAAAGGCTGGACCAATCATAAGATTTTGTATCGAGGTAGCTGACACCCTGGATTAACATAATTATAGGCTACTTTGTATCCCTTTATTCCTACGAGATCGAGACTTACGCAGCTAGTTATATTAATATATTTTAAATTTACTTTATTTTTAAATATGCGAAAGCTATCCAATGGTAATAATTTATTAAAGGCCTAGCTTTTGCCCGCGACTTCGCCAGCGTGGATGTCAGAAATAATTTTTCGGGAATGTACTACCAGGATAAAAAAGTATCTTTTGTCCTAAACCAAGTCATGGTCTCGATCAGGCGATAATACGGGAAATCACTTACTATCGCATTTAAAATATTATAATATAAGAAAAAAGAAAGAATAACATTTATTATAGTCAACGTCATTATTTCTACCAACAAAAGTTAACGATATTAGATAAACTGTTCAATGGGATCGTTACTTAAAATCTCTCGAATATAGTTACTCTCCTTTCCTTAAACAGGGTAACGATAATGACAAAACCATAACACAAGTAAAAAAGGGGTCAAAAAATTAAATTTGTATCCAAAAGGCACCTTCATGAAATCATCGCCATTTTCAGGAATATTTCGTATTGATTTATTCTGAATGATTTGACTTGTATGACTTCCCTGTCGCCAAGTTGTGAGTTGAGCTCTTTAGGAATTGGAACCGTGACTACCGTTACACATCTACTTTCTACAAACCAGGATAGTTTTGGAGTAGTTTAACCAGATTGAACTTTAATCAACATCATGATATTTTTTTTGCCAAAAGATTAAAATATTGTTCAATATGACTAATTGTGGCCTGGCCGTCATGTGCCAGCAATGAAGTTAATTTAATTTTTAAGTACCTATACTTAAGCGAAGCGCGAAGTTTTTCAAGTAAAAGTGAAATTTTTTAAACATACTCGAACATTCCCGATATTTCCTTTTATATTGGCATTATTCACAGGTTGCCACGTAATACCAAGGTCTTAAACTCAATGATTCCACATAATTATCTTCGTATAATCATACTGTAACGTACGATCTAAACTATGTCGCTAACCCATTTTACTATTCAATATGTAAATACCTACTTAAATATTGTTATGTATGTCTAACTTTATCCCCAAAACTGGCCTCACATTTATGTGACATTTATAAGCTAAAATTAAAATGGATATAACACAAATTTCAACAAAAAAATTCTAACATTAAAACTGTTTTATTCAGAACTGGGCGAGAGATATACAAAACTTTAAATATTCTCTGAAATGATTGATTATACTTTGTAATCGTTTGACTGCAGACTGGCGCGGTTTGCAATTCAATCGATTTATCGGCTCCAACCGTACGATATACATAATTATATGTGTATAATATACCTACATCTGGGCATTATTCTTTAATATTAAGTCAATTTTTAAAAGAGTTACGGTGGAGTTTCTTGCTCATTCTTCTCCATACGAAATTTTTACACATTTTAAACATTTTAGTTAGTTACCCCACTAGCAAATTTTTTAATTTTTTTAAATTTTGACTTTTGAAGTACCTGTGCCTATTTGAAATAAATAATTTGACTTTGAATTGGAAATGTCAAATCTTTTGAATTAATTTTTTTGTCACTGTATCCTTGTGAGATTTTTAGCAAGTAATTTGATGGTTTAGGTAAACTACTAATTAATAAGACCTATACGATGGCGTATAAAGATTTTAGGTCAAAATCATTACATTCCTAAGTCATGACGGGATGGTTTAATTGAGGCAACTGACTAGTTAATCGATCATAACTTTTTAAGCATTGAAATTCAACGTTTTCTAATTCTTATATTAAGCCTGAGTAGTTTATTAGAATCACATAAAGTCTTCAAATCTCGAGTCAACAGAGTACTGATAATCACGTGTGCACCATTTTCATAAGTGCAGTTGCCAGCACATCAAAATACCACAGTCAAATTTCTCAAAATGATTTTAAACCTTAAAATGTTGATAGTTAAGTTCAAAATCGAATGAGAAAATTTAACAGTTGATTGGTAGTGAAATTGTGGTCAAATACGATGCACATATCGAGTCGTCACTGTTTTATTCAAAATCAAAAATATTTTTGTTTCACATAAGCCTACATGGGCACTTATGAAACGTCAGAAGCTAGGTGCACGGTTCCAATTGGTCGTTTCCTATGGAGAAGAGCCGGCAAGAAACACCACGGTTACTCTTTAAAAAAAAAAAAACTTTTACAATGTTTCAAATTACAGTGTTATTAAGTATGAGAAGTCAGCGTAGGCCCGTCAAAAGTACCAGGTACTTAACAAAATAGAAAATGGTCTACAGACCTACAGTATAATAACCTACAACGTCCTCACATTAACAAAATATTAATTAACCCAGATGATACATCTTCAGATTATAATCCCTATCCTTCTTCTTCCAGTAATCCCCAGAGGGCGTTACTTCCAATTCCCCTTTTTATACAGGGTCAAATTAAATTAGCTAGCGAAACTCCGTAGACTTGCTGGATACCCATATCAAAACACGAAAAAATGAAAATGAAAAAGATTTGATGGTTTTCTTTTGGGTCAACGACCGCTTGTTTGTTGTTACTGGAAGTATGAGTTGAGAAAATCTGTTTATTTTTATTTTATCGTGTTTATTAATCGATACCCAGCACGTCTGCGAAGTTTACACAAAAATACATATTTTAAACTGATATTTCAACTGACTGACTACATTACGAAGGTTAATGACTCTAAAAAAAACTCGAAAAACGAATTTATTTTTGTTTTATCATGTTTAGATATCGATGCCCATCACGTCTGCTGAGTTTATCTAGCTAATTTAATTTGAAACTGAATATAATTGGTATTATTGTTAATAGGCTGGTGCCTTTTATTGTCCCACTGCAGGACAAAGCCCTCTTCTCATACACAGAAGGCACGAGCATTGATCAGCATGCTAAGACCAGGTTTTCTCACGATGTTTTCCTTCTTCATTCCAGTAGTAACCCCGCGAAGGCGTCACCTCCGTGACATGGTCCGCATCAGGACGGCGCCCCCAGAGACTGTCCAGTTCGAGCCAAGGACCAGGCTGGTGTTAGAGTGTGAGGTGGTCGGCAAGCCGGCGCCCTCCGTGCAGTGGATGAAGAATGGAGAGCCTTTTGTTGATGTGAGTAAACTGGAGAATCTACAAAAAATAGTAAATCATCTTGAAATATTTAATAGTTTCGTCGTTTCAGTGAGTTTTAACATCCCATGCCGTCAAAAAATGGTTGAATTTAAAAGCTGTACACACGGCTACACATCAAGCTATACATTTCCAGTATAAGCTGATCTTGCATTGTATAAGATTTCCGTACAATGAGAGGTCAGCTGATACTGGAAATGTATAGCTTGATGTGTAGCCGTGTGTACAAAGACTGTATTATTGGCGCCTGGCCAAAATCGGAGGTAACGCCGCGCCGCCATCTTGATATTTCAATCCATTTTTCAAAACAATCGGACAAATGTTTACCAACAGCGCCAGCCTGACTACGTCATCCGAGCGCCAAAAGATCTTTGTAGCACTTTAAACAGACGTGTCATTTCAATAACATAATCTTTCGCGAGCATATCAAAGCTCTCACGAGTGCACGAAGTTTCTTTATTGAAGATGTTCCAACGAGCAACTCCCTTTTTATCTCCAATCGGCAATCATATTCGATTCGATTGCTTGCGGTGGGGATATACATAATAGTTTAATCCTTGTAACGAATTTTGGATCTCCATTTAAAATACACGCCTACTAAGACGAAAATCGTAATGGATTCCAGGAGGTTTTCAATTCAGAATTCCATAGTCAGTCATTATGATTAATCTAATTGTTATTTAATGTATTTTACAGTACGAAGTGGAAAGCAACGACATCCTGCCTGCTGACCCCTCAAGCTTCGCTCAGCTGGACAGCAAACTAATCGTGACGTCATCGAACAACGGTGACGTTTTCACGTGTGTAGCCACCTCTGCGCTTAATCAGAAAACTGCTTCGACGACTGTTTTTACTGTAGAAGGTAATTAATTTATTATAGTTGGCATCGATGTATGTATTTACAAAATAACATGATTGTTCAAGCTAAAACTGGCCTTGTCTAATTAATTTCAATCCATGCCATCTAGTAACAGTTGTAGCAATTAATAATACTAGTGGTTCTACTACTCGATATTAGATGGCGCTGCTTGTATGTTTGAAGTCCTTCTAAAGCTCCGTACTTTACGGTTTCTTTACGAGAGTCTCTTCATGATCGTAATGGTATTAATTAAATCTTTATTTACAGAAAGCGAAGAAGAAAACCTCTTAACGCTACAGAAACTATTCCGCATGCCAACGAAACCAGTGATCACTTCTTACTACACGAACATATTCCAAAACATTGGTTCTGATGTCGTCCTGCCATGCCGAGTGGACAGCGTCAGCAAGTCCCAGGTCTTCTGGCAAGATAACAATGACGAGCTCGTGTTTGGAAACTCTAGGATACGGGTAAGGAGAAAATAATATAAAATATTTTTTAATCAATTTAAGTCCGAAGTTGTATTAAAAGAATGCTTTACTGACAAAATCTTTTGGACCTTATATTTTATTTTGTTTTATTGTATGGGTGGCTTACAACTAACAATATTATACCAAATTTAAATAGCCATTTACAAGTTATCATGTCACTGCAACCTCCTTGTTGTGTTCTCTTTGTCGTTAACAAAATATAGATGGCGCTACTTGACTCAAATGATGGATCTGTTCCCAATTATCCATTTGCTTTTAGCCAAATTGAAAATTGAAATCAGTTTATACTAATACTAGACGCCTACCATCTGACTGACTTTTAGTTTTCAATTGTCGGTGATTTGCATAATTTATATCTAAAAATATTTTTTAGAACGATTCCAGTGGGCCTAAAATGGACGCTTTAGCAGATTTTTTATGGGCGCTTTGGCATATTATGATCTGCGTACAATTCATACATCCCACAATTCATCTGTTTGACAGCTGCTATTTGGCATTAGACTTCAATATAGCAATTAATAATTTGTGGACCATTTTACGAAACTCCATACAAACTGTCAAACAGATGAATTGTGGGATATGAATTGCACGCAGTTTCATAATATGATTCTGCCAAAGCGTTCATTTTAGGCCCCCTGAAAGAATACATATATGTGAATATTTTCCTAATAATTTTCTTTTTTCAACAGGTACTGCCCTCTGGCGATCTCCTCATCAACCCCCTGCTATGGACAGATATGGGCAACTTCACTTGCATAGCTAAGAACAAATACGGCAAGGACATACAGACGACCTTCGTTTACCCCCTTAGCCCATCCAAAGCATAATGGTGAGTTTTATTAAGTAATTATTTTTCTAAAAGTTGAAGGAAATTACTTGAAGAAACCTGCATGTCCTGGAACCAAAATGTCGAAGACATACTGTCCCCGCGTGGTAGATTACGGCTCACTCGAAAAGCCGGACAGACCAGCCAGTTTAGCCGGACATTTGGGTAAAAAGGCCGTACACCCTTAATTTTTTAGTCTTTAGCACACAGGCGCGACGCGATACTAGTAGTAATAGCACAATTTCTTTGAAAACTTCATGGAAGGTTTCATGCTGCCTGTTGCGCCCGCGATATCGCGCCAGTGTGCACGAGCCTTTACACAACAAACCAACACATTTAAACCGGAAACACATGGCAAATGTAAAAAAAAATGTCAAATTGAAAAAGCCTAACTAAATCCGGACACCGGCTAATTTGGCCGCACACGCAACCAAAAAGCCTGACTGTGTCCGTCTTTATCCGGACGCCTGGAAACGCTACTCACAGAGATGAGGTCTGTGTCACAGCACAGGAAGCGTTATGATTTTTAAAATGGCTTCTACTCCGTAACCAACCAAACTCCTTGTCCAAGATTAGGTACATCCGAAAAAGCTCTAGGTCCTTCATAGGTCCGTGATTCCTATTTCTAACGCTAAGCAACTTACGACAACATTTCTAAAAACAATACGAAAATCAAAGTAACAAAATCATAAAAGCGAATCAAACAATATCACAAAATCATAAAAGCGAATCAAACAATATCACAAAATCATAAAAGCGAATCAAACAATATCACAAAAAAAAAACAAAACGCTAAGCAACTGTGCTTTGTTTCGGGTTGAAGAGTCAATTTGCCTGCCTATTCCCAACTATGGGGTCGGCTTCCTAACCGGATTCAGCTTCTCGTAACGACTGCCGAAGATCCACGAATGACAGCCGGGACCAACGTCTTTACGTGCTTTCCGAGGCACGGAGGAGTCTCGGTTAGTCACCCATCCACGGACTAACCCCGGCAAGCATAGCTTAACCTGATGGATCGACCCGTGCGCCTGTTATTACTTGGCCACGAGCTCCTCCTTAGCTTCTGTACAATAATAGATACACACTATATTATTAAAATTATTTATTTTCTTTGTTACAGTGCAAAAACATCGACAGTTTGACAAGAAACGTTACCCGCCGATTTAATCTCGATGTTCCTATTGTTAAGTGACATTTAAGTATAACTTAACTTATTGTTAGCCCCTAAGTTATAACGTATACAACAAAGTAATATAAGTACTTAATATATTAAAAAAAAACTTTATTTGTATGACGTAAAGACATTCAGCTGCGTCTTGAAGACGACTTAGAAAATGAAATTAAAATAGATTATCTGAAATAAACAACAGTGACAGTATTATCGAAATTGGATGAGCAGTTTTTGAGAAAATGTGTAACAAACACTGAATTTAATTTTTTATCATTATTTTGACAATCAATCAATTAATTTATTTAACAAAAACTATTTAAAATGGTTCAGGGACTTATTAAATAGTGACAGAATGAAAAGCAACATATATTTATATTTGTTTTTTGTCTGATTTTGCGACTGGATTTTAAGTTAATAAGTTATTATTTTGTGATTTTATTTTTTAAGGTTATTTTGTACATACGTACATACAATGATATTATATAATTATATATTGTACAGTTGGCAGCATTTTTTATCGATTTTGACTTTATTACACACTTAAAAATGTTTAAAATAATGGTATTACTTAAATATTTACGGCTTTCCTTCATCAAAAATGTTGCCTTTTTTCTGTTTTCTTCCTAAATTCTTGGATTAGAAATTCCATTTCTGTTCTGCTGACTGTACTTAGAATAAAAACTTGATGTGAATACATACGATCTCTGTGATTTTTGAAATAAATGTTTTATTATTACACAATCGTGTGGTTTACTTTATTACGTTCTACCTACAGATATTATTATATTAAGTACGGAAAGAACACCATTCGTTTTTTTTTCTCTTTATTTATTATTAGGGACTTTTAAACAATTGTATATGCCAGTCCCATCGGAACTTATAATGTAAAACGAAACAGCACAAACTTAATTAGACAATAAGCAGCTTCGGAGTTATACTCCATTTGAAATAAGATTAGACATTTAAATAAACTTGTTTACAGTCCGTTCAACCGATTTTGACTTCTATTCCGTAGGCATAAGGATGGCATTAAAAGCAAAAACGTGGTTACAATACCAACTGTTTATTACAGTTGCCATTTGTCATGTCGTCAACGCAATAGAAGTTAAAATCGGTTGAACGGACTGTAAAAAAGGTTTATTTAAAAGTCTAATCTTATTTCAAATGGAATATAGGTGACGACAAAATATGATGGAACTGCAACTGCTAAGATTATTTTTATTTCACTAAACGTACAATCACTAAAGGTGTCCGTTTGGTGCCGGACGTAAAGAATAGCACCATCCCATTTCTTCCCGTGGGTGTCGTAAAAAACGACTAAGGGACTTACTAGATAGAGAATGGGCAGCAGCGTTCACCATACTGCGATCGCCCACCCGCCTGCCAAGCGTGGCGATTATGGCAACCCTCCCCCTCTCAGGGGGAGGCCTTTGTCCAGCAGTGGATGTCTTTCCGCTGAAATGATGTTTTTTTTTTTTTTATAAATTATCACAGCTGGTGATACCTTATTCACATTACAATCTAGCCTATTCGCTAATAAGTAATTTAAATATCACCTAAACTGCTAAGTACATATAAAATTAAGAAATCGTCCAATAACGTCTTTCTTATTCACTTTATGTTAAGGGGAAGACACTTAATTCACGTGTTCTTTAGTCAGCACTTGCACTATAGTTTAAGTTCGCTGAAATGATGATGATGATGAAAGGTACAATACAACGGGTCTCCAAAAGACTACAGCGTTTATTAATTGGTCAAACGAAAAATCAAGATAATACTCATATTAGTCTTATTTACAGGATTGGTGAACGTAGTTTATTGTTAGGGGTTCCCGAAACGACCAATTTCTATTGTGAAGTAATATTGTCCATATCGCTTCAAAGCTTCTACAGACCGGCGCGACTCGCGACGAGACACAAAGGCACCGCTCGTCGCGCAACATGCGGGGCCTTTGTGTCGCGTCGCGTGTCGCGCCGGTCTGTAGAAGCCTTCAATTCCACTAGGTAGACGATCAATTTCCGCATCAATGTGTATCAATCGAGAAAAAAATTACAATAAATTGCATTGATGTATTACATAGGAAGATAGGCCACTCTCTTACATCACGCAAATATTAAATGGACCCGATGCCGTGCGTCATGTGCTCGACAACCGAAATAGAGAGACATATTACGCGGGCTATAGCGGGAACGAGATAGCAATAATTGTCACTGTTACGTACCCATAACAACTCGCAAACAAACTACGATTTGGGTATTTTCCGCAAACCGAGAGTAATGTAGGTCGATTGTGTCCTTTCCCCTAATTTATGCAGTCCACATCGATGAGCGCGTACCATATCTTCCTTTTTAATACATCAATGATAAATTGCAATTGATCGTTTCGGAAACCCGGGATAGTTTGACCGATACCGCTGTACGCCAGGTCTGCTGCGCCATGTTCGCGTGTTTTTAACAGTTAGAAACATGTTGTACTACACGATTTGGGGGCGTGGCCTAAATCAAAATTATAAACATAGCCTAAACATGTTTGCCGCGATGAACGGATAACATCACCCGCTTTCGCCTGCGGGGGCGGCGGAGAGGGGGAAATTCACTCATTTCGTGTTTAGTGCTCTCCAGACGACGACGCCTCGTAACATTTTTTAAAGGTTGTGTACATAATTAATATTTATTAATGACGGAGTGGAATAATGAAAATACTTTGTTTTTTATACAACTTATTCAAGAAAAACCAGTGATATGGGATGCTATATCAATAGACTAAAATAAATATAAAAGGCAAGATGCCTTTTTGGGGATATCAAAAACAATTGGAATTACAAAAACCGGCCAACTGCGTATCGAACCATGCACACTTAAGGGTTCCGTAGTTGGGATGAATTTATCTCAAAATTAAACTTAACGTTGTAGTTGAAAAACATGTTCTCATATACATCGATATACGTCACGGTCAATTCTTCAACTGCAAATGTAAGTTGGTCGACTATTACTCGTTAACTTTTAACGCCTACTTAACTGTGATAAATTTTTGGCTGCGTGATTAATTTGTACATACCATGTCAAATTATAGCTTTCTAGTACTAGTTCATCATGCTGAGTGCAAGCCTTCTTGTCACAGTCATGACGTACAGCTTCTGGCTATTTGTTTGTTTGTGGTAGTACTTAGATCTGTTTTGTGTAACCTTCGGGTATTATTACTTATTATGTTTTCGTACGCACGTTTTTTCTGTGACAATTAAAATTATTTTTATTTTTTTCTTACTAAGAGCCTCTGAGCTAAGCTGGAGACAGACAGACAGACGGGCATGGCGAAACTATAAGGGTTCCTTGTTGAATACGGAACCCTAAAAACGTTTTTTTTTTTTAACTGAATTTTTGTTCATTTTTCAACTCTTGATAAATTTTATATTGAACGAACGTGGTCCGGAATCTATAATTTATATTATTTATTTGTAAAACTAAGTTTGCTATTGCTAGAACAGCAGACGTTCTTCTCGTCGGAATTCATTGTTGAAAGAGATTTTCGTACAAAAACATAACTTTAAACAAACACACTCAAAAGTCGCAGCGGACGGGCTGGATAAAGCTGACATGATTATAACATGTTTGAAACATGTATTTAACACGCAAATATGGCGCAGCAGACCCGGCTTTAGGAAAGTGCGTGGCAAGACGGGGGGGGGCAGTGCAGGCCGCTCACGGCGCCTCGCCGCGCATTCCTATGGCACGGTACAGGGGTGTCGGTCAAACTAAAGCAAACAGAAAGTAAGTAGGTACAAGCTTGCTAATCCTATTACCATTTGATTAGTCTTAGGTATTTCATACTGAAATGGTTACAGTCTTGTGGTTTTCATGTTGCAAATTGTGGTGGTTTTGTTTCAGAATATTTGCTGTTTTAAAACAAAGTTATTAGGTTGTGAAGTGCAATAGCTGTTAGTTCTAGATTACCTTCCGTATGAAATCCAAGGAAAAGGTACCTACTAGATGCCATAGAATGCTGCAACTATGTAAAATATCCATATTTCATTCAGGAATAAACACTTGAAAATCGTTCCTTCAAAACAAATGTGCTTATATGAGCAGTTAATACTTTTCTTTTACTTATTTATGTACCTACCTCCAATGACGTATTATAAATAGACGCGTCATACACGAACATTAGTGCACTCAAAAACAGCGTAAGCCATGATTGTAGCTACATACTTGTGTACAATCATACAGCGCGTGAAGAAAAGGAAAGACCTATACGTCACTAGCTGCTGCATGTTCACTGGCGCGTACGTAATAGTAATAATTATTATTGTAAATGTCAGGCAATTGCCTGGCATTAACTTGGCCAGGTAACGCATCTTAAGGTACAACATGTCCCAGAATTAACGCACAACCTCTTAAGGGGTCATTGTACTCATCATTAAGAACAACTTTTACTATAGGACCAAACATGAAATCGTGAAAAAAAAATTAGCTGTTCCATACATTTTGACGCGAATTATTCGAACATAAATGTAGGGAACAGCTGATTACTTTTTCGCGATTTCAGGCCATAATAAAAGTTGTTCATAATGATGAGTACAATGACCCCTTAAGAGGTTGTGCGTTAATTCTGGGTCATGTTGTAGATATCGTTATCACAAACTTGATGTACTTTTTTATGCAGTCACAAATCGATCGATCCAGCTGATTAGCCATGGATCGATAATAATCGAGATTATTATAATATTGTGATGTCACAACACTGCATTCGTTTACCTGAAGGTTATTGAGGTGCCTGCACCAATTCTCGTCCAACCTTTCTAATAAGTGATGGTCCTTTGAGTTCGGTGAGCGGCTGTGATGGTGTGGTTACTTAATAGGTGCCTCTACCTTAGTTCATAATGTTATGTGGAGTATAAAATTCTATGAGAGACGTACCTATTGTGGTTTGTGGTTTATGAAAATTGTAATTTTGATAACCCGGAGCAAGCTTGGTATTCCGTAAAATTATAAAGTTTTTCAAAGCTTTATCTACGCTTATAAAAGTTTTTCCGTTACTATCAGGGCTAACTTGACGTTTTCAGAGTGGCTAAAAGTATGTAGGGTTAAGTAAGTAAGTAAGTATTATAGTATCTACATACTACAGACACTACATCATATACTTTGCATTCATTAATATTATGTATTATACTCTTCTATTGGTTTTGCAATATTATTTTGCGAATCGTTCTAAAAACGATTAGTTTTCTTTAATTTTCATATTATCAATGTTATGACACTTACGTCAGGCTGTCAAGCTATCATTATTTTTTTCTTCAAATTTTCTCTCATAGTTTTCTTACTGGCTTAGTCCGTGAAGGTTACTTTTGATTTATATAATTTTTATCAATATGTTTAGCTCAAATATTGTATTTTATAGATAATTATAATTGTTTGCTGTATAATATTTGTATCCTAACTTACATTTATAATAATAATTGAAACGCTCACAAAATTCATCAAAGAGGTTTTTGGTACGAATATGTGATACGAATATGTCTGGCCTTTTCGAACACTGAATTTGAAATTAAATTCTGTAAAGAACAGAAAAAACAGATGATGTGGAAAAAATCACCCGAGACTCGGATATAAAAGGGATTTCTGACACATTCCCGACAGATCTGATCTGGTAGCGCTGAAGGAATCATCTCTACAAAAGTCTCGCAACATACTCAGTCTTCTTGGAACTACATACTTGCCAAGAGGACCATCCACTACTGCAGAGACCTGGACTGGACTGGCAGTGATACTGCAAAGCGGATCTACAGGCCTCTAAGCTAACGAGGCCTGACGACTTCTACACTGCCTGTTGAACCTACTAAAATAACTGGAAGCGGATCTGGATGCTTCAGAGCTGACGAGGCCTGACGTATCGAACCTGGACACCGTTTCGTACCATCCTTTTATAACCTCCCTTAACGTTTTTAATTATTTTTCTGTATTTTTTTAAATTCTTCTTAATTATATAGTTATTTTAAAGTGGTTCTGCTGGAGAGTATGCTCTGTAGCATGACCACTTTGAATTGATATTTTCCAAGAAACTAACAATATACAATTTTTGATATTAAGCTACAAAAATATAGACATTATCTACATTTTATCCTGTAATTTTTATATAATATAGTCAAAGTGGTTCTGCTGCGGAGCACAACACAGTTAACTAGTCTACTTTCCCTTTTATTTTTTTAATAGTTCCAGTAGACTTGTTACAGTATTTAGGGGGTTTGGGGTTTTTACACATTTTTAGGGTTCCGACTTTAAAAGACAATTTTCACCATTTTAAGATCACTTGTTTGTTCGTTTCGTCTTGCCTATAGGTTTTTAGGGTTCCGTACCTCACAATAAAAAAGGAACCCTTATAGAATCACTCGTGTGTCTGTCTGTCCGTCTGTCACAGCTGATTTGCTCCGAATCTACTGGACCGATTAAGTTGAAATTTGGTACACATGAGAACTTCGGTGAACCAAACACGGACGTGTTAGGGAAATAAATAAATTTTTAATATCGAGGTGACTTTTAGGGGGCCAATTAGAAAATTAATAAAAAACGTTTTGCTGACTGTACCGTGTGACATAATTATCAAATGAAAGGGCTTGTTTTAAGGATTTCACATTATTTTTTTGTATAAGTTCAAAATAAATATTTTTGAAATTATTTATATCCAAAATTACTCAGACTAAAATGTTGAAAAAAATAAAGAAAAAGAAGTCTTGTGATCTTAAAATAACATGGTAAATCACTCAATATTGTGCGTACAAACTTACATTTGCAGTTGAAATGTATGGGGGGGATCATGTTATTCAACTACAATGTTGAGTTTGTTCTTGGGATAATTTCATCCCAAATACGGAACCCTTCATTGTGCGTGGTCCGACACGCACTTGGCCGGTTTTTAGGGTTCCGTACCTCAAAAGAAAAAGGAACCCTTATAGGATCACTCTTGTGTCTGTCTGTTTTTAGTTATTCTCGAAGGTGTTGTGCTCTCAAAAGTAAACGACCTACAGCTTAATTACCACCCTCAGCCTTTGTGAGAGCTAAAATCTGTTTAAGATTGAAAATCTGGCTGTCAATAAGCTAGAAGTAAGTACTGCGTGACCAAAACAATTAGGCGCATGACAGGAAAGATATAATTGGAACTAGACTAGTACTATTATAGTAACAACTATAACACTGCAAACTAGTACCGACACTTTTTCCATGGTCATCATTCATTTCAGCCGAAAGACGTCCACAGCTGGACATAGGTCTCCTCCGAAGGGGGGGTATTCCATAATAGCCACGCTTGGCAGGCGGGTTGGCGATCGCAGTATGGTCTTAAAACGCATAGAGAACGCTGCTGCCCATTCTCGAGTAAGTCCCTTAGTCGCCTTTTACGACACCCTCTTAAATGACTAACTTAGTCATAAACACCATGGAAACACTGTCTGGTAAAAAGGAACCCTTAGGTGAGACTAAGTTTTGTAAAAAAATATATATTTTTTGCAAAACGGACTGAAAGGGGGTCTTAAAAATTTGAAGTGGGGCTACTAGGGCATGTGGGGTATCTTGAGAAAGAGCGCAGTTTGCACATTTTCAAACATTTTTTTTTAACCAGCTTAGTTTCCGGCTTTTGATGAAAAATGTAAAAAAAGACCGTCCCCCCCCCCCCTTATCTACGAAGTTTTCATAGATAAAAATCTGAAATTATTCTATGTGATAGAAGTGTATGTAAAGATTACAGGAAAAATAAAACGATGTCTCTAAATAGCACAGTTTTTCAGAAATCATCTACATCATATATACGTACGGAACCCTCGCTGCGCGAGTCCGACTCGCTCTTGACCGTTTTTGTTTTAAAGTGCTCATGTACTTATGTGTAGTTATTGTATAATATATGTTTTGGTAGTAGAGGTAGTAATCAATATCAAGTTACATAGACAAACCACCATTAATCCACCTTTTGCAAAACTTGTTATCACAAATGACAGCAGCCTTGCCGACTCCCCAGTTGTTCAAGTGTGAGGTATTCATAATTCAGTATGAATAGCTAACATTCGTGCGGAAGAAAGCCGCGCCTGCGCCGATCGCGAGCCAAGGTAACGCGCAGACGAACTTAGGAGCACAGAATATTGGGAGGCGTGGAGATGATGTGCTGTAGATAAATGAAGAGCGTGTAAATAAAAAAAAACATACTGCCGAACATAATAACCTCCTCCTTTTTGGAAGTCGGTTAAAAAACAGTTATCATTACAAGACGCCTATAAATCCCAAAGAGGTAGGCACAGACATTTCACATGTTATATTATAAGTCCCATCATATATATATATCCCCAGGTTCCATGGTAAGCCAATTACCATCTGAGCGCCTCATTCCCAGACTGCCAGTAAAACTTTCTTAAGGTGACAAGAGGCAAATGATAACAGTAGGCTTGTCTTAAACAAAAAAATAGCCAAATCTATAAAGTAATGTTATTCTTGAACATATTTCTCAGAACTTGTTACCAAAAAACGTTTAGAAAGAAAATCTCGATACAAATTAACGGTAAACTAACCCTTTACTTTGAGTTTCAATCCAAAATATCTGTATTAAATATATCAACGTACAGTTGGTGTTTAATTAATAACAAGAACGTCTTATTTGTATGCAGAATTTAGTTGTTTTAACCGACTTCACAAAAAGGAGGAGGTTCTCAAGTCGTCTGTATTTTTTTTTTTTTTTTTTTTATGTTTGTTACCTCAGAACTCCGTCGTTTATGAACCGATTTGGAAAATTATTTTTTTAATTGAAAGGATATACTTCCAGATTGGTCCCATTTTTTTCAAAATCCAGTTCTGATGTTGGGATCCATGAGTAATTAAGGGGACTCCTCAAATATTATAGGCAAACCTATAGCAATTTTTATATTTTCATCAACAAGTCAATCATTTGCATTCAGAAAGTATAATTTGGTGAAGTGGAACAGATGAAGAAGGCCACAGATGGCCACCGGAACTTCTCAGTGATACGTAATTCACGGGTGGCGATGAGATATCTGGATTAAGATAGTTAAGCGAAGCAAATTTAAATAAATAGTTCTGATCAAAATGGTACCATCAAACTGATCTGATGATGAAGCAGGATGGTAGGCACTGGAACTCCGTTAAAAAACAATGTATCCTACCCGTGTTTGGTCTTATTGGAATTGTCATGAGATGCACTCTGGCTATAAATGATTTTTAACCGACTACAAAAACGGAGGAGGTTCTCAATATATATATATCTAGCCATATGTACATATAAAAGGAAACCGTGACTGATTGGTTTATCAACACAGCTCAAACCACTGAACAGATTGGCCTGAAATTTGGCACGTAGACATCCGCTAAGAAGGGGTTTTTGGAAATTTGACCTTTAAGGGTGGAAAACGGGGGGTTTTGTTTGCATGAAAAATCTTATTCCTAGGGTTAATAAACTTGAAACTTGGACGAATACTTACGTAAGTAAATTATAAAGTTTATATTTTTTTGTTAACTTACGAGTAACTTCAACGGATGGGATGTCAAAGCTTGTATAGAAGAATTTTAACGCGCGGTCCGATCAACTCGAAACTCAGTATTTATACTTAAGACCAAAAATGAAGAATAACTTGTATCAGGTTTTTTCGAAAATCTACCTATAACGGGGTGAAAAAGGGTAGTCAATTTTACAAGAGAGGATTTTACTACGTGGCTTGATTAACTCGAAAATTGGTATAACCTTTATGTCAAATAATGGAAAAGTCGCAAACCACTTTAAAAATTAACCTCTTTGGGGGTGTAAAGGGGGATGGATACAGTTTGTATGAAAAAAATCTTCTTTCGTTGATCTAGTAACTTGAAACTTAGCCTGAATACTTCATCATCAGTCTCCTGCCCTAATCCCAATTAATTTGGGGTCGTCGTAACATGTCGAATTACACTATAGATTTAATACATACAAAAGGAAACAGTGACTGACTTACTGACTGATCTATCAACACAAAGCTCAAATCACTGAATTGATTGGGCTATTTAGCACACAGATAGTTATTATGACGTAGGTAACCGCTAAAAACGGATTTTTGAAGATTTAACCCCTTAAGGGGTGTAAAATAAAACTTCCTGTCTCTGTTGTTTTCATAGCAAGTAGTAGTATACGAATTGGTGTGGGGTAGGTACCACAAAAAGTGAAAAATAAAAAACTTTTTTACAAAAAAAGCAACCGACTTTTAATATAATATAATAGTACACCCACATTTAATATAATATTTAATTTAATTTCGGAAGTACACCTCTGCCCTACCCTTCGAGGAAACAAGGCGTGATGTTATGTTATGTGCTTCCGAAATTAAAGTTATTTTTCACTTTTTAGTGTTTTTGTTGGAAGTCGGTTGCTTTTTTGTAAAAAAGTTTTTTTTTTATTTTCGATTACTCAACTCATTTTTGAGTAAATAAATAATTACTTCGTGTTTTGCAATAAATTACAAGCGTTGTGTCATTGCGCTTCTCTTTCTTTTGTATGCAGTCTGGCTGTGACAGCGGTTTCCTGTTGTCAGCGTCTTCATGAAACAAAACCTAATAGTATCGATTCAGGGATCAAACTCAATCGAGCTCAGCAGTTGCGCTTGCGACGTCTAGATCAGGCTAACCTATAATCACCAAGCATATTCTCAGTTTTGCTCTTAGCAGGCACGAGGATATTATTTAGAAAAAACCGGCCAAGTGCGAGTCAGACTCGCGCACGAAGGGTTCCATACCTACCATTATCTATAAAAATGGCAAAAAAATCACGTTTGTTGTATGGGATCCCTTAAATATTTGTTTTATTTTAATTTAATTATTTATTTTTAAAGTGAATATATAACTAAATATTCTGTGAATATTTCAAGCGTCTATTGCCGTTATAATTAAAGAGCAAAAACAAGCAAAAAAAACCGGTCAAGAGCGAGTCGGACTCGCGCACCGAGGGTTCCGTACGTATATAATTGATGTTGATGTTGACTGTGTGTTGTGTGTGTTTGACTTTATCCAAGTAGTTTGTATTTATTTTGTTTCTTATTTATAGTCTCACTGTATGCTGCACCGGTCAACGTCATCACGTCAACGCCGGCTATCGCTGAAAACCAGCGGGGCCAGGGTCGCAGCATTATGCTGAGCGGTGGCCGTTTTGCATGGATGTGACGCATATTTTTCCCCTACTTGTTCTTTTTGTATCTATGTTCTTTCTTTGCGTCATGTTTACCGCAAATAAACGTATTTTCTTTCTTTTCTTTCTATGATTTCTGAAAAACTGTGCTATTTAGAGACATGGTTTTATTTTTCCTGTAATCTTTACATAAACTCTATCACATAGAATAATTTCAGATTTTTATCTATGAAAACTCCGGAGATAAGGGGGGGGGGGGGGGGCACAGTATTTTTTTACATTTTTAATCAAAAGTTGGAACGAATGCTACCTAAAAAAATAAAAAATGTTTGAGAATGTGCAAACAGCGCTCTTTAATATGATACCCACACGCTCTAGTAGCCCCCACTTAAAAATATTAAGACCCCCTTTCAGTCCCTTTTGCAAAAAAGATTTAATTTATTTTATTTCTTTCTCATTTGTAAAATAGTTGGGCAAACGTCATCTAAAACTATTCTAAATTTCAAGTTTGGCATTAGTAGTTCTTGAGATATCTAGGTGTGACAGACAGACAGACAGACTTAGTCTCACCATAAGGGTTCCTTTTCACCATTTTGGTACGGAACCCTAAAAATCACGTTTGTTGTATGGGAGGCCCCTTAAATATTTGTTTTATTCTGTTTTTTAGTATTTGTGGACACCAGAAATACATCATCTGTGAAAATTTCAATTATCACGGTTTATGAGATACAGGCTGGTGAGAGACGGACAGGCAGACAGACAGGCAGACAGACGGCGGAGCCTTAGTAATAGGGTTCCCGTTTTACCCTTTGGGTACGGAACCCTAAAAAGTAGATATAACTAGCTGTACCCTAACATTATTTTATCATTAACTAGCTTGACATTTTCGACAAATCATTTAGAGATAATCATTTAATTAACCAAACTTTCTCAGCCAAACATGCAAAGTAAAATTAGATAAGGATTAAGAGTAACCACACACTAGTGCCACACTGGTACCGTGTGGTACCGGACGTAAAGAATATCACCACCGTATTTCTTCTCGTGGGTGTCGTAAAAGGCGACTAAGGGACTTACTAGAGAATGGGTAGCAACGTTCTCTATGCATTTTAACACCAAACTGCGATCACCAACCCGCCTGCCAAGCGTGGCGATTATGAAAAACCCCCCTTTGTGGGAGGCTTATGTCCAGCAGTGGACGTCTTTGGGCTGAAATGATGATCACACTAGTAAATAAATTAGCTGTTCTCAGTGGTTTCAATCGCATCCTAGTGAAACCCCCTAAGATAGTTGGTACTTTTACTACGGGGCACCCTGTTATCCAAAGACAAGCTCTATATGCCTATAGAGTACTCGGGTCCATATGAAGTTAAGTCATACTCAGATTCTGGCGGTGGCGACCGAATCCGGAAGACCGGAAGACGTAGCGGTGGACGGCCTCCTACAAGGTGGACCGATGACCTTGTGAAGGCCGCAGGAATCCGCTGGATGCGAGAAGCACAGAACCGGACGAAGTGGCGGTGCTAGGTCTATGTCCAGCAGTGGACGTCTTTCGACTGAAATGATGATGATGATAAAGATCAGAGGCTGTATTCGTGTCCCGTTACTGGCAAATATTGACAATACACTCGACTCCAGTTACGAATCTGGTGAATTGTGAGATACACGATAAGTACACCACTTCCACCCCCCCCCCTTTCAGGGTATATAGCCATAAACTTTAAATTACAATATTAGTGGAATCTGTCGTCTCCGTTCCCCCCCTGTGCCTCAAACGCGCAGCCTGACCGGGTAACATTTGACAAAGGCTAAGTTTAACCGAACGATCACATAACTGCAGTTAACTTGACTGCAGTTAACTTAACTGCATGTTTAACTTATTGACGAATTGCGTGTTATGAGGTCAATGGAGGTAATGTGGTGTGCTGTGGAAATATAAGCGTAGTTTTAGATTTATGAAATTAATTTATCAGACTGGATAACACTCTGTGAGTCAAATTCTTGTTCTTCTTCACTGACTGAAGAAACAAAGACTTTTGACAAGTGTCGATGAGATAAATCAATGAGGTCTTCAGCTGAAAGATGTCCACTGCTGGACATAGGCCTCCCCCAAAGAGGGGGTTTGCCATAATCGACACGCTTGGCAGGCGGGGTGGCGATCGCAGTATGGTATTAAAAATGCATAGAGAACGCTGCTGTCCATTCTTCCCTCATCCCCCCCAAATGTTGGGGGAGGCCTATGTCCAGCAGTGGACGTTTTTCGACTGAAATGATTACTGGCAACTGCATGGCAGTAGAACTGGTACTACTTTCTCCGATAAAATGAACTCATACTATCACAGTCCTCTGCTGGACACAAGCTTATCCCAAGTTACACCACAAGAGCCAATCTCTTTCACAATATCCCAATAAAGATATAATTAGTTCCCACGTTCTACCAGATAGATTCAGCGATGAATATTTTATGTGTGACATTTACTGATACTAGAGATCTACATCCATTAAATCGTAATGTTATTGACCATAAATGTATAAACCTACATTTAGGTAACCTATATTGTGAAATGGTAGAAGATTTCCCACAGTTTTTAAGTAAAGTATTTTTATCTCACGAAGGTACGCGTGCTTTACTTGTGGTAACCAAGTTTATAAACTCTCTGTGAATATGTGCGTGAAGACGAGTAACATCCAGTATTGCCATAAGTACGGTAATTAGGGCTTCAAATTGCACAATGTACGTCAAATAAAAGAACACCTTTCACAGGTTTTGTTTAAAAATGGAAAGCAACTTGATATTTTTGTTACCAAGTGCCAACTCTCAACTGTGTTAAGCTGTCAGTAACACTGATTGTCGATAGTATCGTCTAGTAATTTAATCAAAACAAAATCTCGAAACCGGCTCTCATCCACAATCGATGGGATGCTTTTGGCAAATCAATGTAGGTATTCGTAGAAAACCAAATAAAAGCTGCGTAAATTTGAAACCAACACCCGAAATGATCACGAAAATGAAAAACCCGTCTTAATATAAGCCGGATGAAGCGGATGAAAACGCTGTGAGAAACGTCGTAGATTTATTGGACGAGAAGTATTGTTTTTTTTTCCAAATAATTCCAGCGGCAACACTGGTAACCTCAGATAAAACAGACACACAAACTTCCGACTTCGCCATTGTCTTGAACGGTACCATGAGCTTCTGCGCTTACATTCACAGCGTGTTTATACACTTGGTAACCACAAGTAAAGCGCGCGTCACTTCGTAAGACTAACCTAACCGGTCAAGAGCGAGTCGGACTCGCACAACGAGGGTTCCGTACGTATATATTATGATGTTGATAATTTCTGAAAAACGGTGCTATTTAGAGACATCGTTTTATTTTTCCTGTAATCTTTACATACACTTCTACATAGAATACTTTCAGATTTTTAGGGTTCCGTAGTAACAAGGAACCCTTATAGTTTCGCCATGTCCGTCTGTCTGTCTGTCCGTCCGTCTGTTCAAATGGTTGGTTTTGGATAAGTATGTGAAAAAAATCATAGCAGTAGTATATATAACGAAATTAAAAGGAAAACTATCACAGCTAAGTAGGCTTTACAAGTTAACGAGTAATAGTCGACCAACTTAAATTTGCAGTCGGAGAATTGACCGTAACGTATATCGATGTATGGGAGAGCATGTTTTTCAACTACAATGTTAAGTTTGTTTTAGGATAAATTCATTCCATTTACGGAACCCTTCATTGTGTGTGGTCCGACACGTACTTGGCCGGTTATATCTATGCACACTTGCAACGTTATTTTTTTTTTTTTTTATCAAAAAAAAATCTTTTTTTTTCTTGAGAATGTGCAAACAGCGTTCTTTCATATGATACCCACATACCCTAGTAGCCTCACTTCAATTTTTTAAGACTGCGGCTACAGATGCACCTTACAGATATTCTGTAACCTGATATAGTAAAGAAGCTTGAAATTATGTAATACTTGAAAACAGTTTAAAAATTTAAACAATTCTATATTTGGCACTCAATTAACAAAATATAGTTGTAGATAGTGCTATTAGCACTCCACATTGCAATAAATATAATACGATTTTAAAGTGATTGACATACATGGACTTACGAATACAGTGCTACTGACAGACAGCTCTATAAAGATAATATAATAATTATGTCTTATTACTTATTATAGAATTATAAGAAGCGCTGTGGTTTTACACAATGCTTATTACTTTATTAATCTGAGAATGGTTATCACCGAATGCCTGTGCATTAGCCAATTTTCGGCTGTATTGCAAAGACATAAAATGGCAATAGATCGCAATGGCTTTAATTTTGACATCCATTGCTTCATAGGTTCCAAAAATTCGTCTGCTCAACAACGTAAATCATCATCATCATTTCAGCCGACCACTGCTGGCCTCACCCAAGCACCGCCACTTCGACGGGTTCTGTGCTTCCCGCATCCAGCGGAACCATCCACAAAGTCATCGGCCCACCTTGTAGGCCTTCCAACGCTACGTCTTCCGGTACGCGGTCGCCACTCCAGAACCATTCGGCCCCATCGGCCATCAGTTCTGCGAGCAATGCCTACTGCCACTTAAGACGCAGATATATGTCAGTGACCTTGAGTGGTTAGCTTGCGTGTTCTGTACTGAGCTCCTGCAACGCGTCGTACGTTCAGCCAGTAATAGGACTCGCCTATCAAGGAGCGCTGCCCCCAATTTGACGCATTATTGATTATACACAAAACAAAAGGTATTTTAATAAAACGCTTACACTAAAAGATAAATAATTCAATTATCTTTAAATTGGTGAAAGTTGCAGAAAAATACGCTTGGTACTTTATAAATTAATTTCACTATGTAATGTAAACATTCTCGTCGCCTATCCCGCAATGTTTGAAGACTAAGGTCTTTAACCAGTGCGTCCTGCCCGTCATGACCTACGGTGCCGAAACGTAGACACTGACAGTCGGGCTGATCCACAAATTCAAGGTCGCCCAGCGCGCTATGGGGCGGGCTATGCTTGGAGTCTCTTTGAAGGATAAAATCAGGAATTAAATTATCCGGAAAAGGACCGGAGTTACCGACATAGCTTTCAGAGTAAGCAAACTGAAGTGGCAGTGGGCTGGCCATGTTTGTCGAAGGACCGATGGAGCAGACGAGTCCTGGAGTGGAGACCGCGTATCGGCAAGCGTAGTGTGGGACGCCCCCCAGCTAGATGGACCGACGACCTTAAGAAGATGGCTGGGTCAGACTGGATGTGGAAGGCGGAGGACAGGGTGTTGTGGCGCAGCCTGGGAGAGGCCTATATCCAGCAGTGGACTGCGATAGGCTGAGTTGATTGATGTAAACATAATCTAAAATATTCACATATTAGGTTATTGAGAAAATGCTCTAATTTATCATATATTTTTTTCAAATCATTAACACTACGTGTTTAGACGTGATGTTCAGTATAAAATCATTAAAAGTCGGTTATCGTCCCCTTAAGTTTGGCAATTCTTCTGGCTATGTCGGTTACCTTGGTTCGCCTGCGGATCTCTTCATTTCTGTTTTTTGTCATTCAATCACGCAGGGAAACTCCAAGCATAGCCCTCGCCATTGCCCTTTTAACAGCGTAAATAATGAGGCTGAATGGCGTAGCGTGGCGTGTCAACATGAAAAGCATTGCGATTGATTGACATTTTATGTGTGTCACGCAAGTACCCTTTGGCTAGGTATGTGTTAGATTTCCAGCGTCAGCAAAATAATTATTAGATAAGACTATTTAATTAGTACGTAATTATCAGTACGTACAATTTAAATAGTCAGGATTCATACGGTGCATAATTAGGGCACAACTTCTATTCTATTTTGAATTATGGCAAGCAAAGCCGATGTCGAATATTCTGCCAATGTCTTTAGTGAATTGGAAGATGCTTTCCATTAGCTTCTTATCAAAATTGACAATTTGATTTTATATCAGAGTGCATTTTAACCCTTGTTATTAAATAATCCGCACTGTCACCTTATTCAATTTAAAGTTTGGTCTAACAGATAATTGCGACATCCACAAAATATCATCATGCTAAAAATATACATCATCAAAGCATTTAAATTAAAAATAATGGTTTTGAACTAACAGAATAGCTAATGACGTGCAGGAAATGTCAATAGTCACGCGTTTTGCGAAACTCTGGTAAAAGACAATACCTACATAATGTTTATAAACTTATGCGAAGTAAATAGTCGTGAAATCTGAAATTGCATCTTTAGAGGCATGAGGAATGCTGGTGGAGCTGTACACCCGTTGAAGCTGTGGGTGCTGGCTGGCTGCATGACTCGCCGCTCGAAAAAGTGATGATGACGTCACACTGAAGTAGCTGCACGAAGTCTGCGCAGACGTTCATACTCGGGGTCACCAGTTTAGAGGTATGAGGAACAGGGTGTAAAGTTCACTCATCCTCCATAGAAAAGGGATGATCCTCCGACCAGACGGGTGTTGTGTCTGGTGGGCAACTGCCCGACGGTTGATGTCGGGATGTGTATATATGCTAGTTGCGCGGTAAACTCTGCTTGCGCGATGCAGGATTTTGCGTGACGTCAGTGTGACGCGTTGTTCGCATGTGGCGATGTTGATGCCTCTACACATCCATATATTATCATTAACATACATTTAACCGGTCTGACCCTACTGGCACCTAAAAGGTGCCGGAAGTAGTTTCCCGAAAAAACGCTCACCCTTAACGGAAAGTGCCGTTGACAGCTGTCAGTTGACGAAACTGACAGTTGGCAGTTGACTTGACGTAATTAAATGCTGTCCACTCGTATCGATAGATGTTATCGATGATGTAATTAAAAAATATGAAATAGGTTTTTCAGGTTTGCGAACCACTCGATCGATGTGTCTTGATTAGTGAAACCCCTCTATGAAGCCCCCAAAAAGTGTTATTTTTGCTCTATCTCGCTTCCTTCACAAGATATAGCGGTTTTTGTGTTTTTTTTTAGGAATCTTGGTACAATTTTTTTACTATGAAATTGAAATATCGTTTTATCGATAACATTGTTTTATTGATACGACAGGACAGCATGTATAAATGTCAAAGCAACTGTCAACTGTCACCTGTCAACGGGGCTGACGTTAAGGGGGAGCACTCTATCAGACTTTAACCGGTTTAACAGGCCAGGGTCTGTGAGGTTTTAGAATCATAAAAATAATATTTTTCGGCACAAAAAAAAATAGTTAATTGGTAGTTTTCTTGCTGTAGCGGTATCGTGTTGCCTAGTAACCGAGTTGTGGAGGTCAGATAGGCAGTCGCTCCATGTAAAATATGCTGCATCCGGTTAGACTAGAAGCCGACCTGTATATGGGAAAAGGAAGACAGAAAATGATGATTGATTGATTGCTTTGTTTTATTTTTGTCTTTGTCCTTTATGTTTGAACTATGAGTGTGTTTTAATTTAATTTGTGATCCGTGCGAGTCCCAATAAACGCTTTTTATTTTTTTCTTTCTTTATGATGTAGGTATGTGTGGGTTGTCTGTGTGGTGCCGGACGTAAGGAATAGCACCCCCTCTATTTCTTTCCGTGGGTGTCGTAAAAGGCGACTAAGGGACTTACTAGAGAATGGGCAGCAGCGTTCTCTATGCATTTTGACACTACTGCGAGCGCCAACCCGCCTGCCAAGCGTGGCGATTATGTAACCCCCCCCCCCGCCCTTTGGGGGAGGCCTATGCCCAGCAGTGGACGTCTATCGGCTGAAATGATGGTGTAGGTATATGGCGGCCTAGCCATACCTACATCACAAACATGGAAAGAACACAAAAACAGTCACAAAAAAATAATCTGCCTAGATTATCGTAGTTTTTTTTGTGACTGTTTCACGTTTTCAAAAAATGAAATGGTGGCAACACTGCTTTATATGTATCTACTTTCTCTGAATGAGTTCCTTCACAAGAAGTTCCTTCTACTACTGAAGTAAAGCAACCGGGAGTTATGATCACCTGCCAGGAACCCGTCACCAACATAATTAAAATATTTGCTGATGCCCATGATCACCTACTCCACCGACATGTGAACGTCGAGGCAATTCAGCTGTTAAACAACACAAATATAGTGCGAAGACTAAAACGAACAAAATCCTTTGAGCTATTGTAGTGTAAAAAGTGTAGACATAATAGTGATCATAGTGTGTGTGTAGTGTTGAATAATAGTGACAATGACACACCGATACACATGAACAAAGTGTTTTTATTATAATAACAGACTAAGAAAGTGGAAAGGACTTGTGTAAAGTGCAATAAACACTATTTTAAGTTTTAAAATAAATATCTCATTTTAAAAAAAACCGATCATGAGCGAGTCGGACTCGCGCACCGAGGGTTCCGTCCGTACGTATATATATGATGTTGATGATTTCTGAAAAACTGTGCTATTTAGAGAAATCGTTTTATGTTTCCTGTAATCTTTACATAAACTTCTATCACATAGAATAATTTCAGATTTTTATCTACGCAAACTTCGGAGATAAGGGGGGAACGGTATTTTTTTTACATTTTTCATCAAAAGTCGGAAATAATAAAAAAAAGGTTTGAGAATGTGCAAACAAATTCTTTCATATGATACCCCACATGCCCTAGTAGCCCCGCTTCAAATTTTAAGACCCCGTTTCAATCCCTTTTGCAAAAAATTTTTTTTTTTTTATTTCTTTCTTGTTTGCAATATAATTGGGCAAACGTCATCTGACAGCTGTCAACGGCGCTTTCCGTTAAGGGTGAGCATTAATACGGGGAACTACCTTTTAGTTGCCAGTAGAGCCTGACCGGTTAAAGGCTAGTCTTTTTAATAAACCACAGAAAAGCAAATCACCGCCCAACTATATGGGGGTCGGCTTCCAGTACAACGGGATGCAGCTGGCTACCAGTATTTTACTCAGTCACTGGGTAATACGATACCCCTTGGTAAAACTGGTTGTGAGACTTTCGGGCTTCTGACCGACTGTCAAATATCCACGAATGTCAGCCAGGAACAACTTTCTGAAATCGCCAACATGCTGTAGTTTAGATCCGATCCAGCTTATCCCTCCTTAAGCGACGGTTGACAGCAGCTAGGTTGACAAGCTAGACCTTCAAAAAACATCCAACACGCAGTGAGCAAGTGATGATCAATGCTCATCAATCAAAGCTGTATAAGAAGAGACGTCTGCCCTGCAGCCAAACAATTACTAGCTAATATGTGTGGGCGCACGACAACACATCTTCACAACAATAGGCAATAGGTAATATAATTATCTTATATAACTTCGACACTTACTTAAGACGGAGATATTACCAGTGACCTTGAGTGGTTAGCTTGCGTGTTCTGTACTGAGCTCACGCAACGCGTCGTACGTTCAGCCAGTAATAGGACTCGCCCATCAAGGAGCGCTCTCCCCAATTTGACGCATTATTAATTTATTAAACACAAAACAAAAGGTATTTTAATAAAACGCGTATACTAAAAGATCAATAATTAAATTATCTTTAAATTGGTGAAGGTTTCAGAAAAATACGCTCGGTAGATTTTGCGCCATTCTCAGTTTTTTATCCTCGTTAGACATAATTTTACAAATTAATTTCACTATGTAATATAAACATAATGTAAAATATTCACATATTAAGTTGTTGAGAAAATGCTCTAATTTAACATATTTTTTTTTCAAATCATTAACACTACTCGTTTAGACGTGATCTTCAGTATAAAATCAATAAAAGTCTGTTATCGTCGCCTTCATTTGACAAGCAGTAGGCAGATGTATGGGTAGTTAAAACGCCTACAGTTCGTCAATAATAATAATATAATGTCGTAGGAGTTCAAATCATCTTTATAACACTTGAACTGACATCTATGAGTTTTAACAATAATAAGGTAATCAGCGGGCCGAGCACGGGCGTGTCAAGACGTTTGTGAGAAGACATGATAAATTATCTCATGTCAATTTGTACTAGCATTTTATGACAAAACAGTTTTATCGCTCAAACTGTGATAAAATGTATGACTTAAGTTATGTCACAATAGGCCGTGCTCGCTGCGGGGCGAGCATGGCCTACTGTGACATAACTTAAGTCATACATTTATACCGTGGCGGAATCTTTAACGCCACATATGTGCTCTCTTAGCGCTTGACTGACATTGACAGGAAGGCGCTGTAGATAAACATTTGCGTCTGTTTTTAGGGTTCCGTAGTAAACAAGGAACTTTTATAGTTTCGCCATGTCTATCTGTCTGTCCGTCCGTCCGTCTGTCCCCGGCTTAGCTCAGAGACGCTTAGTCCTAGAAAGCTGTAATTTGGCATGGGTGTACTATATTAATCACGCCAAGAAAGTCGTAAAATAAAACCATGAAAAACATTGTTTTAGGGTCCTCCCTTGCATGTAAAACGGGTATGATATTTTTTTTTCTCGTCTAAAGGATGATGTGGGGTATCGTTGGATGGGCCGTTTTAAAATATTGTAGGTCTGTCAAAGACATTTTTCAATTCTGAGATCCGTTTGCGTAATATTAAGCTTTAAAGTGCCATTTTTTGTTAGAATCAAGTGCCCCTGCCAGCTAAATGGTTGGTTTTGGATATGTGAAAAAATTCATGGCAGTAGCATATATAACGAAATTAAAAGGAAAACTATCACAGCTAGGTAGGGTTTACAAGTTAACGAGTGATAGTCGACCGACTTAAATTTGCAGTTGAAGAATTGACCGTAACGTATATCGATGTATGGGAGAGCATGTTTTTCAACTACAATGTTAAGTTTGTTTTTGGGAAAAATTCATTCTAACTACGGAACCCTTCATTGTGCGTGGTCCGACACGCACTTGGCCGGTTTTTTTTGTGGAATTGCTTTGCTTTGTGCACTGCACCTGACGTCACGCACATCATTCATCGCACACGCAAAGTTCCACCCAACTTTCCATCCTGTACCTCATAACTCTACATATAATACGAGTAATAAGCACACTACTTATACGTAAAAAAAACGGCTAAGTGCATGTAGGACCAGGCACAATGAAGGGTTTCGTAGTTGGATGAATTTATCCCATAAACAAACTTAACATTGTAGTTGAAAAACATGTTCTCCCATACATCGATACACACCACGGTAAATTTTTCAACTGCAAGTTTGTAATCGCTTAATATTTTTTTTAATGTGAATAAACAAAAAAAAAAATGTTTTTCAGACTTTTTCCTTTACTTGTCTTGTCAACGGGAAGACGTGTCTTGAATCTGTCAACGGGAAGAACCCTATAGTTTTTACCCTAAGCAGCAAACCAGGAGCAGCAGCTGTCCCTGTTCATACATGTTATACAAGTGTGCTAGTTGTGCGCTACTCCTGCTGCCATTCAAAAGGGCGTTTCCACTGACATCCACCATTTAAATGGCCTTTGTTAATCGTCACAACACCAGTAACTAAATCTTTGTCTATTAGCTCAGACCTGACGGCGACTTCAAAAGCTTTTTTATTATGATCTGACTTTTGGATGGCGTGGGACGATAGCATTATTTATAAACTAATAATGGATGCGACTGCATTATTATTAATAACATCATTCATAACGGTCGTGATAGGGCACGTCTGAGCGATGATTTGCTGAATTCAGATCAGATGAGCTGAGATTTTGTAAAGGACGGGCGGTGCGTTAGAGTGCGTGCTTTGAAGATTAAATACAAGTAATTTGTTTCTACCCATTTTTTTTCTAAAGTTCCCTTTCTGGAGGTTTTCTCTAGGTTTTGTTGTGGCCGCTGAGACAACCAACCCCTGAGACAACCAATTCCAGAAAAAAAAAACATAAAAAAATTGTAGTATGAAATATTTAAAATTAAATTGCATTAAAAAACTACATAAATGTTAGTTGACTTTGTCTTTAAACCAGGCAAGTATATCTTATGTTCCAACACATTAAGAACAACAGAAATAAGAACAGAAACCGCAGACATCGTAAACTGGGACTAAACTGTAATTCGTTAGCAAGAAATGCATAAGTAGATATATCTTCTTTTACAGCGCATTTATCAGCATAAAAAAACGTATGAGGTATCAAAAAAAAGCGGGCGTATGCATATAACCACACGATAGAATTAAAAATTTACGACTGGAGCCGAGTATACGCGATTCAGCACCGTATACGCGATTTAGCGTCAGCAACGAACTGGAACCGAGTATACCCGATTCAGCATCCCGACGAACGTGACGGTTCAGTTTTGTTCACTGTTCATGAAGAGCGCAAAGTACGCCTAAAGAAGTTTTCTCTGTATTTTACATTACCCTTCAAACTTCGCCTTATAAGTGCTTATTTGAAATAGATGATTTGACTTTGACTTTGCACTCTCTTCTAGCGTATGAACAATTTAATTGAGTCGATATTTTTGACATAAGGTTAACTATGAAATATGCTCAGTTCAAGTACGTATTACAACTATGCGTGACACAGTTATTTCAGTGTGGCGCCATTACTGATGGATTTGAAACAGCTGCTGCAATAGAGGGGCAGTGCACTTAGTGAGATCAGTGGTGGCCCAGTAGTATCGGCTCCGACTTAGGAGTTGTAGGTCGTAACTAGGTTCGAACCCAGGCAGGAGGCGATCGGTGGCGGCGATCTCTCGCGTCCGACCCTGGTTCAGGCCAAATTTGGGAGCGAGAGGGCATGGGAGGCCGTCACCTCCTTCTGCGAAGCAGTAATGCTTGCGAAGGAGGAGGCGGAACGCGCGAGGGAGAGGCAAGGTTCGCGCCCTCGCGCCCCTAGTCGCCGCAGGAGGCGCCCCTGGCGTCGGGAATCGCAAGCCGATTTCCGGCCACATCAAGCGCGGGCCTGCGGACGGTGAGCGATGGGTAGCTCGTCGTCCGATAAGGACCAGGCCCGGGTCGACGGCGCGTTGTATTCCACGCGCGCCTCAAAGAGTTGTCAGCACCAATTTGGCATGAAGCAAGGTCTCATAGCACCCTGCCAGGGTTGCGAGTTTGTCCGAAAGGGATATCGTGGCCCTGGCACACAGGCAAATGAAGGAAAACGGGTGGGTTTTAGTCAGTATAAGTCCGACACGACCTCCCGCTCCGCCCAGAGCGGGAGAAGTTACTTGATAATTTCCCACACAAAAAAAAAAGCCGGCACTTTACTTTGTGTAACTATTTAATTTCCACACCACTGCTCTCAAAACGGTGAAGGAACTCATCGTTAGGAAACCGGCATGTCCTAGAACCTAAAATTCGAAGACATGTCACATCTACCAACCCGCATTAGGTGTGGATTACGACCCGCTCCCTCTCACAGAGAGGAGGCCTGTGTCCCAGCAGTGGGAACATTATGGGCTAATTATGCACTTAGTCTATTCTTAGTAGTAACGTAGTTCTTCTTTAATTTATTGTTAAGACCTGTTGTTACCTACGCCCACAAAAAAGATATTTTGAATTTAGTCGTATACTTGACGTCATGTCTGTAAATTAATAAAAATCTATCTATTTTGTTACACTTCACTGCTGAGCAAAGCCATTCCTAGGGTTCCGTACCCAAAGGGTAAAACGGGAACCCTATTCCTAAGGCTCCGCTGTCTGTCTGTCTGACCGTCTGTCACCAGGCTGTATCTCATGAACCATGATAGTTAGACGGTTGAAATTTTCACAGACGATGTATTTCTATTGCTGCTATAACAACACATACTAAAAAACAGAATAAAATAAATATTTAAGGGGGTTTCCATAGAACAAACGTCATATTTTTGCACTTTTTTTGCTCGTTTTTGCTCGATATTGATAACGGCAACAGGGTAGACGCTTGAAATATTCACAGAATCTTTAGTTAATATAAACTTTAAATATAAATAATTAAATTAAAATAAAACAAATATTTAAGGGGGGCTCCCATGCCACAAACGTGATTTTTTGCCGTTTTTACTCTACCCTTCGTGCGCGAGTCCGACTCGCACTTGGCCGGTTTTTAATTATTTCCACACACGTCTATGCTCTGCCATTGAGGGCCAGTCCTTTTGGTAGTAGTCAATTTCGTCCCTCTATCTTCTTTTTGGTAAACATAATTTCAGCCGAAACTGCTGGACATAGCCATCTCCCAAGCACCACCACTTAGACCGGTTCTGTGCTTCCCGCATCCAGCGGATTCTTGCGGCCTTCACAAGGTCATCGGTCCACATCTTCGTTTTGGTAATACACAGGTATAATTTTGCAGACTGCTCAGAAAATAATAGGAAGTAATAGGTACGTACCTAAGCTATTTAATATCAGAAGCAGTTCTCAATCGCAATAACAATTTCGTTTTCTCTGTTGCCTTTAAATTTCTGTAAATATAATTATGTATAATGAATGACAGACCTTCTCGCTCACTCTTCAGACTGAAAATGTCTAGTAGGTACTGATAGCCTTTATAATATTTAATTAGTTATCGACAGCATATTTAACACACTTTCAATCACAACCCAAAAGACTTTGAAAGAAATTGCTAATCCATTGCTTCATATGTTTGAAAAATCTTTTTTTCAACAACGTAAATAAAGCAATGAATGTTGTTAAACTCATCATCATCATCCTAGCCAACCGCAGCAACCGTAGCTTAACCTGATCGATCGAGCAGTGTGGCTGGTATTACATAACCACAAGACCCAAATGAATGTTGTTGAACTGTCAAAATGAAACGAAAATCCATTGTTAATGTGCTAAGCAATTTCCTGGCATTTCTCAAAATCCAGTTAAGGGTATATACTACCTCAGCGCCACCTCACTCTTTATCTCGCTCGCACAAGTAGCTGGCGGTCACGCGAGTAAGCGAGACAGGGTGGCAGGGAGAAGACTCCAAGGCACCGTTTTTTTTTTTTAAAGGTGAAAATAATGGTTATTAAAAAAATAAAAATAACATAAGACGTGCTTTATAGGTATTTCAGTTAATATGCAAAGTTTCATTATCTAATTTGAAGTATTTTTTGAATACCAGCGGTTTATTGTTCGGTTTGGAGGTAACCTTGGATTTTTTTCTATTTAGAAAATTTTATGGAATCGTGTTTTCGTCAAACATAGTACTTAACATCAATCCTCAACTTTACCATATATTTATTTCAAAATAAATGCTTCAGTATTTTCGACATAACGGAGGATGCTAAACCATTTGAGGTAGTGTAGCTCATAAGTACTTTTTGAGTACATAACCAATCATGTGCATCATTTGTTACCATTCAAGACACTTCTGACATGAGATAACCCTATCCATTACTAACACAAAATGTCAAATACCTTATTAATGACAACAATTACCTTATTAATCATCAATGTTATTATTATGTGACATTCTTTAGATAATTAGATTATTAGTTGTAATAATAACTTCCGCTATGATTGGTTGTGCAGGTGTCTCCTGATTTTGAAGTGATCAATCCTAAAGCTAAGTTAATAATGATAAGTTTCTGGATAGAAAATGCCATCCAATGTGCTGATCTAGACATATGCAGGATAGACAATGTCAGAAATCACCCAGAACAGAGAAGTTTGAGAAGAAAATTGAAGAGCATTTTCCCCTAGTATGAACCAGGCTCAATAAACTGCCTTCAACACTTTGCCAATGTAATCGGAAGTGAAGCGAACTAAAATTAACTACATACAAGGTCGCGAAAAGTAAACTTAAATTATGAACCCCTCGAACTATGAAATGTACGTCATGCTCTTTTATATTATCTCCGAGTTTAACATTGGCTATTTGAAAAGATATATTTACAGATAGGTATAGATAAAAATATATTATCCTTACTTAACTAAAATTATTATCAAACTAAAATATGGCGTCAAAAATTCCTCTGCTGTTGACTGGTAATGTACCCAAGAGACTGGCGGCATTGCCACGTTGTATGGCAATGCTTAGCCTCTGGCCAAAGTAAAAACCAGCCCTTGGGCCACGGGAAGTCTCAACCAGCCGTTTGGAGATTTTGTTGATCAAACCATGAGCACTCGGACCCGAGGGTTTCAACCCCAAACGGTTCGAAAACATAATTAACGATAAGGTTGTTACACCGCTTTTGAGGTTTTGCCATGCTACAATTTGAAATTAATGACATATGACAACATATTTATAAATCATGTTAAAAATTGAGTCCCTGCCTATTAATCGTATTCAGCAATGGGACAATCTGGAATAATTCCTGTGTACACAAATCCTCGTGAGAGAATAACTGAGCAAATCTCCTCAATAAACTTGACCGCCTTCTCAATAACTGCATTCGATTCGTTTTCAATCTTCGTAAGTATGCTCATGTATCCGCGCACTGACTGCTTTTGAAATGGTTACCCATTCGTCAACGCAGAGAGTTGAGGGTTCTGTCTATGTTGTTCTCTATTCTCAACAAACCCACTTCTCCTTCTTACCTGACTTCCAAAATTAAATACTTATGCTCTGCCCATAGTAAAAATCTTCGTTCCTCCAACAATCGTGATCTACGATGTCCTTCACACCGTTCTGGCTTCATTCATTCTTCTTTCTTTGTCCATGCGGTCTTTCTTTGGAATGCGCTCCCTCTGAACATCAGGACGGCACCCAGCCGGTTATCATTTAAAGTGAAGGCACGAGAACATATTCGTCAGAAGTTGGCCGAAACATCCCAGCGGTGATCTGCTGGAGTGGTTTTCTTCGCTACCGGTCGTTATTTCTCCTGACAAAGTTTATTTTGGTATATTATGTATGTATCTATCTATCTATGTATTTGTATTTATGCTTGTTTTTATATTTATTTCCGAGCTATCTATCCCGTACGTTGCACCTGCCATGTTTTGTCTCTGCATCACCCTAAGGTTGACTGGTAGAAAATGCCTCAGGCATGAAGTCCGCCTTTGTACAGTGTATTTTTTTACTTCTGCATAAAGTTTTAATAAATAAATGAATAAATAACTTCGATAAATTCTCGGAATGATTTCACAAAAGGTACCGACCATTATTTTCGTGGAAATCAAAACACGACGAACAAAAAGATCCTATTTAAAGATTACCGCGAATTTTGACAAGGTTCTAATCATCACGACGTTTTACCAATACGGATCCCCAAAGGAATTTTGTAACGTATTAAGTAAAATAATGTTATGCTTGGGGGATTGATCGGTAAGGTTAAACTGTGCGTGCTACTGTCAGTTTGTGGATGGGACACAATTCTTCTAAAATTGAAAATAAGGAGCGTTTTGCCCATTGCACATGCACAAAATCATAAACTCTGCTAAGGGCTCGGCATTCGAATTTAGGTATGTCCCCCCCCCCCACCCTAGTGCAAAAACATTTCGCCAAAAGTTCCATAAAACCTCGAAATAACTTATTTAATCATCATCAAAGTTGACAGAGGAAGGAGTAGATGGGTCTAATTTTGGGATGCATTAAAGCATCCTAAAAAAATCCCTCAATGCCTCGGCATAAACCCGAAGAACTGATGGGGTTTATAATTACAGTCACTGAATCTATTTTTTAAGCCTACCTACCAACTTAAATTGTCCACTTAATCAAATCACAAACTGTAATTTTTTGACAGTTATATGAAGTGGCTATAGATAGCAAACTGACATAAGGTGTACATTTTCTTACCAATTCATTTCCCTTACTGTACATGCTGCCACCATCTTACATCCTATTTATTACATGTCATGAACTGTAGCTCATGACATGTAATAGAGCTAGAGGTGACCGCACTATCGATAATTATAAATGCCAACACATCATGTTCACTAGAGGTGACCACTTATCGATAAACCCAATTTATCATTGGCAATTTGCATTTAATGACATATCATCGACGTAGGCCTATCGATAAGGAGGCGAACTCTAACAGCTAGTAATTAATTACTGAGTTAGATTAAGATTAATTTAGCCGATGATATTAACGATTTATTGCAACAGCAGCGTACCTATTTAAATCTATAATGTTAATCATACAGTATCATGGTTTACAATCTGGTTGAGATTTATACTGAGCGGGGTAAATAAACAACATCATAATTCAAAATATTGTAAAATATTATCTAAGCCTGTAAGCCATATTATATCAATAATGTGGCTTGTAAATGTAAATGTCAATAACAATTATTATGAAAACCTGCAAGACCTTAGGTTCCTTGACGCGTTTATATTTTATTAGACTCAAAGAATTGAACTGATTGATTGGAACTCCACGAAATCCGGAACAAAAATAGGAAGATATTTAGATCTTAGATAATTTACGATGCGTATTTAGTTTTCCTTAATTTTATAAATCAAAAACCAATTAATAATTAATTTATTAACAGTAGATAGCAATCGTATTACCATACCAACCATATTAAATTAGTTCTGTCAATCATTTATTATTATAAGTGGCGTAACTAATCAATTTATGTAACCTAATAGGGTAATTGAATGCTTTTTAAGGTTCCGTACCCAAAGGGTAAAACGGGAACCCTACTACTAAGGCTCCACCGTCTGTCTGTCTGTCTGTCCGTCTGTCACCAGGCTGTATCTCATGAACCGTTAGACAGTTGAAATTTTCAAAGATGATGAATTTCTGTTGCCACTATAACAACAAATACTAAAAAACAGAATAAAATAAATATTTAAGGAGGCTTACATACAACAAACGTGATTTTTTTGCTCGATATTGATAACGGCAACAGGTAGACGCTTCAAATATTCACCGAATCTTTAGTTGTATATTCACTTTAAAAATAAATAATTAAATTAAAATAAAACAAATATTTAAGGGGGGCTCCCATACAATAAAAGTAATTTTTTCCGTTTTTATAGATGGAACGGTACGGAACCCTTCGTGCGCGAGTCCGACTCGCACTTGGCCGGTTTTTAATTTTTTTTTAGCTTGCTATTTGAATACCTATCTGCATATCTGCCTTTTTGGCATAATCAAAGCATTAATTTCAATCATCTCTTTTGTAACAGTCATAAAATCTTTCATTTTGTCAGAAAGCTCTTCCGTATAGTAAATTCCTCTTCATAGAGGCATAAACCCCCACGGTTTTTTTTTATAAATCAATTTTACTTCAACGACAAAATATGAGTGGGCACATACCAAGGACAAGTCTACACGTGTAAAAAAAAAACAAATACAACACAATATCCGTGACCCGTTACCTAATAAAGAAAGAAAATAATTTGTTACGTGACCTCAAGTGGGCCAAATTATACGTTATAGTACATCGTTAGTTAATTGCGTTAGTTCAAGGTTCAATTCTCAGGTTATGTAATATAAACACGATATTTTGTGTAACAAGTTGATATCTAGTGAAGTCAATTTTAAAGCGCCCGTTTCTCGTACGAAAATTATAGCAAAATGAATTGGATAATTTGTCAAGCGCGCGTAAACTCTGTGATTGGTTGAATGATTTATCAACAGTCAATCGCCGCAGTTTACGCGCGGTTGACTAATTTTGCGACAAGTTAAGTTCGAGAAACTGCCCCTTAAAATTAAAATCTCACAAGCCTCCGTATTTAGAACAATGTATTATTTCAACATTTATAACTGATTTTCTTAAAGGTTTAATTAAATGACTACCAAGTCGGTTTGACTTATTTTTTATTAATAAATAAGTAAAATAGTCTAAAAGAACGCAGACTTCTTGTTCCAACAATCTCAAAGACAAGAAAAAAGGAACATCTAACATTTGAGATGTCACTTACAATCAAAGACATTTACATAATTGAGTACATTGCCTTTTTGCCTAAGACAATTTTAAAAGATTTAATAATTTTTATGGTATACATATTAAAGAGTACACACGGCTACACATCAAGCTATACAAAACCAGTTTACGCTGACCTCTCATTGTACGGAAATCCTACACAATGCGAGATCAGCTTATACTGGAAATGTATAGCTTGATGTGTAGCCGTGTGTACTTATTCTATTATTTTCTATTCTATTTTTACCCGACTGCGCGACGCAAAGTAGGGTAATGTGTTTTCTATCTTTTTTCTATTATATCTATCTTACACTAAAAGACAGGCGTCTAAATTAGTATTTCAAACAGTAGGTATGCAAGAATATTATTTGTCATAAAAACATGAATCAACACGGCGGCCCCAGTGTCAAAATTAGTGCATTACAAAACATTCGTTACTTTTTACCTGAAATATTTATCAGTTTTCGATAAACTAACACTCAATACGAAATCTAAACTTATTTCTCAGTAATTCTGTATAAAATTCTTCTATGATAACTCATCGTTTTCTTCATAAATTCATTGAAACATCACACGACATGCACGACCTAGGCTGCATTCCGAATTAAGAACGCGTTCTATTACCGTTTAGTGCGCTAAAATCGATTACAGCGATTATGGTCTTAATTCGGAATAAAGCCCTTGTTTACAAGTTCTGTTTTGACAATATGTCGTCGTCGCGTCTCTCGTATCTCGACCACAGATGCCTTTATGAAAAAAAAGGTTTTCGTTCGTTTAGTTGTCAAGTATGAATCAATTAGTCGAATGATACCCAGATCGTGTTACAAGTGTAAAATAAACGTAAAATTCCATCGTCTAATGGTGAGTGTAACCTTGAGAGTTCCTAGTTTTTCCGCACCAGTGGTGCTTCATGCGCACAATTTTCATAGCATTATAATATAATGAATTATTAATTAATTTTAATTTCGAAAAATAATGCAATTTAATTTTCTTATTTTTGTTATTAACAGGAACATCAAAAATAGTTATTTCTAATGATGCTGGAATTTATATTGGAACATGTATTATTGATATTTTTAGTTTAAGATCTTTAGTAATTTTGTGCAATAACTAGCTAAGATTCTTGACTTTACTAGTTTAATGTAGCCACATAAAAATTTTTTCATGTATATTTTAATCACATCATTTTGATGTGAAACATCTTTAGGCGCACGTAAAACCGATTGCTGGCGGGGCGACACCCCGCGTGGCGATCGGCCACTATACACTTATACAGACTATGTAGTAGTGTGTAAATGTGTGTGTGTAGTGCGATGTTTCACATCTGCCAATCGTCCCGTGACGGTTCAATTTTTTTTTTTCAATCAACAGCTTTCTTATTTATTGCAAGCCAGTTCGAATTTTAAATAAAACCTTTGATAAGTTACTTCCTTGGTTGCCATGTTTAGGAGTAAAATATCGTTCCATTTTTAAATTACACGATAGATATGAGTTTACTATGTAATTTATAATATTTCGTCGGCTTATTGCAAGAACTCATTAACTGCAAAAAATCACTAAATACGTTTTTATCTTTATTGGACTCCTTTTGACACATTCTACAAAATGCAAAAACTCACTAATTTCTATCCAGTCAATTTTAGGCGTTACGGCCTTGCCATAAAATCCATAACTGCAACTTTGGAACTCAGGCATTTACAAAGAATCACTAAGCTGCACTAGTAATTTTGATTAAATACATAATTATTTAAAAAACAACAATACATATTATACAGAACTCATTTTCACCATGTAATTAACTTTATCCAAACAAGTGTAGCATAAATAGCTTAGAATTAGGTTCGATAAAGTTAATTATTTGCATTCTCATAATCGATCTATCACCACTATATCAGGCTTATTGGCGATAATAGTCCTGTCAGTGATGATAGACCGATCCCAGTACAACGTGATATGGTCTTTTTCGAGAAATAGGTCGGGCACATACTTGTAATACGGTACCTCAGAATCCACAAGTTTATATTTCAAAGCAAGTTGCTGGTGAATAATCCTGGCTACTTGGTTATGCCTGTGCAAGTACTCCCCGTTAGCCAGACGAGAACAACCAGAGATAATATGTCTGATGGACTCACCCGGACGGTGGCATGCCCGACACACGTCAAACGTCCCATCCTTCATAATGTCTCCGGTAGTTATTCGTCAAGATAACTTCGTCCATAATTACACAGACATAACCTTCGGTTTCCCCGAAAAAGTCACCAAAACGTAGCCAGGATACGGACGCTAAAAAACCTACACCTGGCTCACGAAGAGCCCGATAGAAGCGCCCGTGAAGCTCCTTGCCTTGCCATATCTCCTTGCGGTCATCGGTAGTAAGTATTACAGGTTTGCGCCAGTGCTCTTTAGCCATGGAAAGTGGGGTGAGCCCCTTGTCCACTGCGACCACAACACGGTGCATACCCAGTTCGGTTTAAAAAAAATATTCCCTGAGACTGCACACCTCGCGGTTGTGGTGGGTCTTCGCATTTAAAAAGCCTCGATCCCCGCACTTCTGCGGGATGTACAGTCTCATCACCGATGATCGTGGGTGATGGTTTCATCCAGTTTGCGGTCAGCAGTGTACGGACCCTCCTATCCAGGGCGTCCAGTTTGGTCTGAGTCCATTTGAGTATGCCAAAAGAGTATATCAAGACCGGCATGACCCAACCGTTGCAGGCGCGCACTTTGTTTTCGTTCGAAAGAAGGCTAATAAATACCTTTATCAGGCGACCAAAGAAGCGCTGCTTCAGCGATTGCTTCATATCAGCAACGTTGATCCCTAACGCTTCTTACATACCCAAATACTTATAGCTTTTGGATGAGCAGAGGGATCTAAGGTGTATGGAATCCGAGAGTTGAGTTCCCTCGGATTCCACAATCTCCCCTCGCTTTACATGCATGTTTGAATACTAGCACTGTTTTCATTAGAATACTGGTTATCCCTTTTTTTAAATAAACGTTTGATTGAGTTTCGTTGTTTTTTTTACAATTAAAGAAATAATTAATTGACATACCGAGCAGACTTAAAGTAGCCAGAAGTCATTAACTTTTATTTTTTGTTAAAAAAAAATACATAACTTTATAGGACTAGCGACTCTCACTTGTTTTTATTAATATACATATTAAGCTAATTGAAAACATTTAATTTTTCACCACCGTAATTATATTTAGGATAATATGGGCAAATCAACATAACCACTAGCTAATTCGAACTAAAATACCGTTTATCTCAGAATAGTGAATATGTCACATAATGACTTCTTGCAATAAGCCGACGATTTGGCCGCTAAACCACGACACAAGGAGTTGTTGGTGGCCACTGCTCGCATGTATTTGGGCAGCACAGCAATTTCAATTTATCTCGAAGAAGCTTGTCAAAATAATGCTCGAATTTCCAAGCATGTTTGAGAAAATAAGATTTCAGTGACGTCATTCAACGGTAAATTGCGGACGGTATGTGGCGGCCACCACAACATACAACCTGACAAATTGCAAAAAACGTAAGATAATTTTAATTTTGCGGGCTACCTTAGCACATCCCCCTTAAGCGGTCCAACTTCAATCTAGCTTCTGACTTTCTGTAATGACTGTCGAAAGTATTTTTTACCAATGAGCTTTTACGAAGTCCAAAAAACCGGTCAAGAGAGAAACGGACTCGTGCACCGAGGGTTCCGTACGTATATTTATGATGTTGATGATTTCTGAAAAACTGTGCTATTTAGAGACATTGTTTTATTTTTCCTGTAATCATAACATAAACTTCTATCACATAGAATAATTTCAAATTTTTATCTTTGCAGACTTCCGAGATAAGGGGCGGGGGGAACGGTATTTTATTTTACATTTTTCATCAAAGTCGGAAATTATGCTGACTAAAAAAAAATGTTTGAGAATTTGCAAACAGCGCACTTTCATATGATACCACCACATGCCCATAGCCCCACTTTTCAGTCCCTTTTGCAAAATAGATGTATTTTTTAAAATTTATTTCTTGTTTGCAAAATAGTTGGGTAAACGTCATCTAAAACTATTCTAAATTTCAAGTTGATAGCATTAGTAGTTCTTGAGATATCCGGGTGTGACAGACAGACAGACAGACTTAGTCTCACCATAAGGGTTCCTTTTTTACCATTTTGGTACGGAACCCTAAAAACTAATAGTTTCACAAAGTATTGATGTGTCTAACATATTCACCCATCCATAAACTGACCGCAGCAAGTGCATCTTAACATTATTACCATTTAACCACAAGTAATTTAGTTTCAAACGTAGGCTCTTCAGGATAAAATCTAATTAATAGTCAATGATAATTAATAATTCCTGTTTATCTTATTAAAGACACGGTGACACGCAACTATGTATGATTAACAAGTGATCGAGACTGCTTAAGACCTCGTAATTAACGGTTGGATTAATTAAATTCTGCATCTATTAATTAATAATATATTTGCAGGTACCAATACTTACCTTTAGTTCTATGTGTAAATATTTATGGCTTGCAAAGTAGGTATTACTATTGCCCCTACACGTCCTTAAGACAGAAGATATATGCCAGTGACCTTGAGTACGTTCAGCCAGTAATAGGACTCGCCCATCAAGGAGCGCTGTCCTCAACTTGACGCATTATTAATTTATTATACACAAAACAAAAGATATTTTAATAAACGCTTATACTTAAAGATCAATAATTAAATTATCTATAAATTGGTGAAGGTTTCAGAAAAATACGCTTGGTAGTTTTTGCGCCATTCTCAGTTTTTTATCCGCGTTGGACATAACTTAAACATAATCTAAAATATTCACATATTAAGTTATTGAAAAAATGCTCTAACTTAACATATATTTTTTTCAAATCATTAACACTAATCGTTTAGACGTGATCTTCAGTATAAATCATTAAAAGTCGGTTATCGTCACCTTAAGGCTTCTACATACTGGCGCGACTTGTCGCACAACGCGACAGTAGCGACAAGTCGCGCCAGTATAGAGAAGCCTTACCTAAACTTTGAAGCGTTGAAAAAAAACATATCTCAAGAAAATAATGTATATTTTGAACTCTTACTTAAAAGACGCCATTCATTTTCAGTTTATTTTTTTGAAGTTAAACGTATTTACGCACGCTTGACTTGGGGAGTAAGCTGGTGAATGCGTGACTAGAATGTTACGGGCGAAAGTTTGTGAGTGTGTGTGTGTGAAAGAAAAGAAAGAAAGACAAGAAAGAAAAAACATTTATTGGGACTCGCACAGATCACAATTTTTTTTTTTTTTTAATTTGTTGATTTTCTTTTGTATGTTTGTTACGCTCAAACGGCTGGACCAATTTTGATAAAATTTTGTATGGAGGTAGCTGACACCCTGGATTAAGACATAGGCTACTTTGTAACCCGATATTCTCATTGGATCGAGACTTACGCGGGTGAAACCGCGGGGCGCGGCTAGTGAAGTCATATATTAAAATTATGCTAAGAATCAGCACTTTTTGAACGTCAAAATTACATAGAACCGCCCCCCAAAACGTCCCCCTTCACCAATTCCTAGTGCTTTAGCTGGGAAGAAGAAGTGACGCAACAAACTTCCCAGCAGTAAAACCACCAGCTTCGGAGAAAATTGACTATGTTATTCTACTTTCCATATCTTACACACTGTAAAGGCTTCTACATACCGGGGCGCCTTGTCGCGCGACGCGACGCGACACAAAGGTACCGCTCGTCCCGCGACGCGCGGGGCCTTTGTGCCGTGTCGCGTAGCGCGACAAGTCGCGCTGGTATGTAGAAGCCTTAATGCGCTAATAGTGTGGCGTTTGTATGGGCTGTTTATTGTATGAAGTTCAATAACATTAAGAATAAATTCGTTTTCAAGTTTGACTCATACCGACCAAGTGCGTGTCGGACCACGCACAATTCAGGGTTCCGTAGTTGGGATGACTTTATCTCAAGAACAAACTTAACATCATCAGTTACATCCACACTGCCAGTTATTTCATAAGACAGATCTTAACAATATAATATATAATATACAACATTCGTTTTTGTTTATACTAAACCCGAAAAGGGGTCATTGTACTCATGATTTTGAAAAAAAAATTCTATGCGACCAACCGTGAAATCGCAAAAAAGAAATCAGCTGTTCTCTACATTTGTGTTCAATTAATTAAATCAACAAAATGTATGGTACAGCCCGTGCAACTGATTTTTATTTCGCGATTTCAAGAAAATTGTTCAAAATTATGACCACTTTTCGGGTTTAGTATAAACAAAAACTAATGTTGTATAGGGCGACCCTATCGCCAATTACCGAACATAAATCCCGACTGCAAGCTGCTACTAAGAATTATCTAATTGAAAAACCGGTCAAGTGCGTGTCGGACCACGCACAATGATGGGTTCCGTAGTGGGGATTAATTTATCCTAAGATCAAACTTAACATTGTAGTTGAAAAGCATGTTCCCTCATACATTCCAACTGCAAATGTAAGTTTGCATGCACAATATTGAGTGATTTACCTTGTTATTTTAAGACCATAGACTTCTTATAGGTTTTCCTGTAATCTATAAGTAAAGAACTATTTTCTGTATTTTTTTCAAAATTTTGGGCTCGGTAGCTAAATAACTTTATAAGTATTATTTTAAAATTATTAAAATAATATATCTGAAATTCTTAGAATACGCCCTTTCATTTGATATGTCACACGATACCGTTTGCAAAAGACTCTCATATTCAAAATTCATTTAGGTATTTAAGTTACACATCCATGTTTGGGTCACAGAAATTCATGTGTACCAAATTTCAACTTAATTGATCCAGTAGATTCGGAGCAAATCGACTGTGACAGACACACGGGTGATCCTATAAGCGTTGCGTTTTTTCCTTTTGAGGTCGGAACCCTAAAGATGGCGGCGTTAGTTCCGATGTTGGCTACGCGCTAAAAGCTTAGAATAATAACTGCTTTAGTTATTATTCTAAGGCTAAAAGAACCTTGTAGCGCTATAACAATGGCGATACCTGTCAAAAGCTCATCACTAACCATGGGAAAAAGTTTCTAAGTATATGTTGCACTTAAGTAAGTTATGCAAGGACGTTTAAACATGACTCCTATCTGTCGGAATGTTCGCCAAAGTCGTTCACACTATAGGTCATGATTATAATGCGTTCCACACTTGCTTATAGCTATTTAGAAAGGGCCATAACATCACAATTGAACTCCACGAAGAGGTAGGCAGAGGTTTAAGGTACAGCCAAATTTTTGGCTGATTTAAGTCCCGTTTGACTTTGACGCTGTAATAGGGGGCGAGCGTATTATCTAATTCTGACTGGGCTGCTACTGAAAAATTCGCTGATATAAAAAATATCCAACAAAACTGCCTGACCTGAGGATTGAACCCAGGATCCTAGTAGTCGCGCTTCTGACCACTGAACCAACGAGTCAGTCAAATCCCTATGGGTTATCTTGACGGGGCGGGGTGTCTCAGAACAGGGGCATTTGTATAATTATAGAATTATTTATGTTTAAATATGATGAGTGTCCTTTTTAATTGTATTTATGTACTAACAATAGTTGTCTAAGTTTTTCTAAATTTGAATTTGAAATCGTCCAAATAATTTTTTGAAACTTCATCGTCATCTAAAACTATTCTAAATTTCAAGTTGATAGCATTAGTAGTTCTTGAGATATCCAGGTGAGACAGACAGACAGATAGACAGACAGACAGATTTATGAATTGACAACTAAGTCGATTTATCACCAAAATGTACATCCACCATCATGAATCAAAAATTGGATGGTACATTCGTAAACACTACCTTCAACACCTCTACAATTGATAACAATGTCGATTTTTTATAAAAAAAATTCACCCGCCATCTTGGATTTAAAAAATTATGTCATACGTAATCACCACCCCTAAAAACCCAAAAATTGACTATGTATCGATTATCTCGAAAAAAAATATTTCCGCCATTTCAATTTGATTAAAGATAATATAATTATTTACACAATGTTTATCCGTAATCTACAACCATTATTTATACAAAAAATTACAACTATGTATTTATTTTTAAAACAAATTCCAATAATCATACTTTTATTTCGGTCCGAAAAAGTATCAACTTCGTCCACCCACAGTATACAATACAGCACACACTTCTGTACGTAAATATTTTTGCGAAAAATCGTTACACCAGTGCTTTCACGAGCGCGTCTGAGCGCGGAATGACGAACCGCGAGTAGAAAATGTATGGAGAAATTTGAGAGCGCTTCTTATTTTAATCATAAATAAAAAAGTTATTTATTTACTTACAAAATATTTAGTAGGCCGTATAGAGGACTATATAAGCAACAATTTTTTATTATTTGTATGTTTAACTATGCAGTAGATTTAGCTATATTGGTTCCTTTTCAGACCCCATTTTTTTTTCATTTGTTGGTTTTATTGTGATTGTTGAAACGTATTTGTGTGAAAATTTTGTATGGGGCTATACAATTTTTATGGGCGTTTTTTGGAGATGAATATATTACCTTTTATTTGAGACAATGATATCCTTGCAGTTGTGTCTCCTAATTCATTAAAATGGTACTGATATTTGAGGAAAAATGTGATAGCGTCCTACTTTTCCAAGACTGTTTAGCTTGGAATGCGCTAAATTTGTTAAGATGAACTCGGAGTTATTTAAAGAAGCTCAAGATATTATTATACAGAAATAGAATAGTTTTGCCAATCATTCCTAGGACAGCATTATACAGTAAGAATAGCTATCAATGTGAGGTCGCATATTTAATGCTATACCTGAGAGTATTAAAATCTTACCAGCCAATAAAACAAGGTGTCTTAAAGTATGGTTAAGGGAAAATAATGTCTACTCAGTAAGCGACATATTTAATAAGAAATTTAAAAATAATTAATAATTATAATCCCCTCTGACATTAATAGTATTTTATTTTAAATCAAATAATGTAAAAATATTTTTACTCGATTGTAATTGATTTTAACTATAGAAAAACCGGCCAAGTGCGAGTCGGACTCGCGCACGAAGGTTTCCGTACCATTATCTACAATTTTTATTTTTGAGTTGATTGAATGAAAGGTAAATTGCGGTTTACGATTTATATTAAATAAAACTACTTACTAGACCTCGTTCAAACCAATTTTCTGTGGAAGTTTACATGGTAATGTACATCATATATTTTTTTTAGTTTTATCATTTTCTTATTTTAGAAGTTACAGGGCACACATTTTACTACTTTGGAAGTGTCTTTCGCACAAACTATTCAGTTTAGAAAAAAAAAATATTAGAAACCTATCCTATCATTTTTGAAGACCTATCCATAGATACCCCACACGTATGGGTTTGATGAAAAAAAAAATATGAGTTTCAGTTCTAAGTATGGGGAACCCCCAAAATTCTACATATCAGTAAAAATGTATGGCTTGGCTGTTTCGTTACTTACTTCAGAAACTAAATATTCGCATCACCTCCACGACGGTAGCGAAACGGCGAAGCCATACATTTTTACTGATATGTAGAATTTGTGAAGTTAGGGTCGGTAGAGTTAGGCCGTGTAGATTTAGAAGCTTGGCTCTACATGAGATCTGATATCTTTTTCACAGGGCAAACCTTATGTGGTCGTCTTGGCAACATTTTACACGAAATGTTTTTGGTGGGATTTATTTTATTTTACAGATTACTTAGCACAATTAAGATATAGCACATTAATTTTCAAAATTTGTAATCCATTGCTAGACGAGAACTACTGCCGACAAACTGTTTTGCAGTTTGGCAGACTTTATGTATGTTATTGTTAATACAGATTTTGAATAAATAAATGTGTGTGTGTGTATGTTGTTATGTCATATCTCTTTGTATTTTTCTGTGTGTACATAAATAATAAAATAAATAAAAAAGACTGGTTGTCAGACTTCTGACTACCCGTAACGACTATCAAAGATCTGCGAATAAAAGCTTGGATCAACGGCTTAAGGTAATTTCTAAGGCAGGGAACATAAAACTATTAATCGTTTATTTATATTCTATCTTATCTGAGGGCCTAAAATGGACGCTTTGGCAGAATCTTATGTACGTACAATTCATATCCCGCAATTCATCTGTTTGACAGTTTTGTATGGAGTTTCGTAAAATGGTCCACAAACTTTGAATTGCATAGTGAAGTCTAATGTCAAATAGCAGCTGTCAAACAGATGAATTGCGGGATGTATGAATTGTACGCAGATCATATTAAGATTCTGCCAAAGCGTCCATTTTAGGTCTCCTGATCAATTGACAGACTTGCGAAAATTTTAATTTATCATACAAGATTGATTGATTCACAGACGAGAGGGTAACTGTGCAAAACAATACACCTTGATAGGGCTGTTTTTTTTTTAAATCTTTATTTATTTAGAGGCTTTTACCTTACAAAGTTACGTCAGCCTCATCATACCCTAATCTAATTATTATTACATGTAATTATAATATTAGTAATACAAATATATTATTGCGTAAGTGAGCGAGATAGTGATGCAGCAACCATTTCATAAATTAGTTTCGCTTCTTCCGAATTAGGTGTAGATAATATTCTAATGAAAGCCCCAACGTCAAACATATTAACTTTGGTATCAATATAAATGGTAACTGGTTGTATCAATATAAATGGATCGTCACTCATCCACGACCATAACTTCTTCAATCGACATCGGCATGAGCCCCTCGACTAATGCTGCTAAGTATAATCTCGCCTAAAGTAATGAGCCATGAGAAAACGGCTTATTATAAATTCGGTGTGAAGACACGGCTCAAATCTGATGGAATGCGCTCGTCAATTGTTTATTCACACGGATTAGAGCACCTCCTCCTGTTAGCGACCTGACTGACATTGTTGTGGTGATCTTAATACGATTACCACAAGGTTGAAAAGGTGTGTTATGATTGTGATGGATTGAAGAATATTGGTAGTTGTGGAGGCAGATGAAATCAATACAGTTAAGACGCAGATATATGCCAGTGACCTTGAGTGGTTAGATTGCGTGTTCTGTACTGGGGGCCTAAAATGGACGCTTTGGCAGAATCATAATATGATCTGCGTACAATTCATATCCCGCAATTCATCTGTTTGACAGTTGTTTATGGAGTTTCGTAAAATGGTCCACAAATTAAGAATTATTATAGTAAAGTCTAATGTCAAATAGCAGCTGTCAAACAGATGAATTGCGGGATAAATGAATTGCACGCATGATTCTGCCAAAGCGTCCATTTTACTCTCCCTGAGCTCACGCAACGTACGTTCAGCCGGTAATAGGACTCGCCCATCAAGGAGCGCTGTCCCCAATTTGACGCATTATTAATTTATTATACACAAACCAAAAGGTATTTTAATAAAACGCGTATACTAAAAGATCAATAATTCAATTATCTTTAAATTGCTGAAGGTGTCAGAAAAATACGCTTGGTAGAGTTTGCGCCATTCTCAGTTTTTTATCCGCGTTAGACATAACTTTACAAATTAATTTCACTATGCCATATAAATATAATCAAAAAAAATCACATACTAAGTTATTGACAAAATGCTCTAATTTGTCATATATTTTGTTCAAATCATTAACACTACTCGTTTAGACGTGATCTTCAGTATAAAATCATTAAAAGTGAGTTATCGTCCCCATAAGTAAATTTAACTCCTGGTATTTCCGTAATCGTCGAAACGTTTGCGTGGATGTGCACATTTTTAGCTATTTATTTATAAAAAAGGGTACACCAATAGCTTCTGTGTATAATATATCATAAGTACTATAGGTAACAATAGCCTCGGACTTACTCAGTCGCCAATTACAGGATAACCAGCAATCTCAGTAGTAGGTAATTGATAACATGACCTAGAATTTACAAATTATGGCAAAAGACTTCTTAAAAAAATAATAACATGAAGGAAAATAAAATTACAAGACAAACAATATTGCATTTTTGCCCAGTTACTTATTTTTAGGCATTAAAATTGTGACATGCGCTGAGTAAATCACCGCTACTATTAAGAGCGTTTACACCTTTCAGGATTTCATACAAACTTTCAAGCCCTTGTTTTTAGAAATGACTGAACCGAGTTTAATGAAACTTCATCACCATACCAGGATACAAAGGTCTAAAAAGTTAGTAAAGAATATTTTCGAAAAATAGTGTTACAGCCAAATTAGACCGATTTTAAATTTTCCATTGAAAGATTTCCAGTAAAGAAATAAGACTTTTCAAAAATGTTCTTTACTAACTTTTTAGACCTTTGTATCCTGCTTATGCGTATGAAGTTTCATTAAAATTGGTTCAGTCATTTCGAAAAAAACAAGGTCTTGAAAGTTTGTATGAAATGCCGTAAGCTGTAAACGCTCTTAAGACTAACACATAAACAATATAAATTGAAATAAAAACAATACAACAATTGAGCACTTCGTCAAATTATTTCAGCAGGTGTTTTACATTCTAGGAAGGCTGACAAATAAAAACTAATACAATTACCTTAAGTAACAATAATACACCATTAAAGTACGTTTTTTAATCCCAGAGACTAATTTGACATTTCAAATGTTTGTTGTTCGTTTTTATCAATTTGTAGTTTGACATTTGCATCTGTCAAATTAGTATCTGGAATTAAAAAACGAACTATAGTTTGCTAATTTCAAGCCTCCATAGATAAAAACAAAAATATTGATTTCATAATACACCGTACTTATTTGTATCCAGCTATTTCCAAGATTATGGTACCATAATACTAAATAGTAAAATTATTTGCTAAAATCTCATCTAATGAGACCCAAAAAAATATAATGTCAAAAGCTGGTATATTATTGCTTCTTGGTTTCTTACTACATATTTCCAACCAACTAATAAAGTAAATTATGGGTTTAAAAGTATGAACTCATGTATTTTAATGAAAATCGTCTTTTTGTACCTAGTGAAATAATGAAGAAATCGGTCGTTAAAGAAGTTGCATTAAAAACTTCATTAAAAGTTACGGAGGCTATGTGATATTTAAAAAAAAACCGGCCAAGTGCTTGTTGGACCACGCATAATGAAGGGTTCAGTAGTTGGTATGAATTTATCCCAAAAACCATCTAACTTAATTAATACATAAAACATTTTGTACCCCGAGTGGGGCAAAAGATGTCGGTTCGATAAAATTATGTTACCATCGTCATGTGCATGTAAAATGTTACACATGTTTGAATAATCTATCTTTATCTTTAACATTGTAGTTGAAAAATAATTATGTTCTCCCATAAATCGATAAGCTTACGTCACGGACAATTCTCCAACTGGAAGTGTAAGTTGGTTGACTGGTTGGTTACTCATTAATTTGTAAAGCCTTAGCTGTGATGGTTTTCCTTTTAATTTCGGTATATACAGGTGGATTTTTGAGATGGGGCAGTAAGGGAGAATTTTGAGATGGGGCCTTAACCTTTGTAGCTACAGGAAAACGGTCGACAAATTTTGATCTGCATTCCCAGATAGTGAAAAAAAATTACAGTCAGCAGGAAAATGGGCAATTTTCACAAAAACTTTTTTTTATGCCAATCGATCCTTTTTCTTATAAGGATCAAAAACCTCTATTTTTTTTTTTTAAACGTTGCCCCACACTAGGAATTTCTCCTGTATTGTGGGTGCGTTTACAAACTTTTAAATTCACATACACAAACAGCCAGACCCGAAACAACTACTTGTAGGTCATACAAATACTTGTTCCGTGCGGGAATCGAACCCGCGACACGCAGCGCAGCAGTCAATCGCTTAACTAACTGCGCCAACCGTGCTGTCTATTGGACCAACTGAGGTTTGAGTACTAGAAAAGTCATAAATCGCAAAAAACTTTTGCCATACATTTCGTAGGAAATGAGACTCCAACTTAGATGTTTATGATGGTCCGCTACAATGAAGACTGGCCAAAAATAAACAAAAAAAAATAAACTTCGATTTTCGAACGAATACGCGTCATAATAAAATTTAATTTGCTTTGAAAACAGAATCTAGACAGTTTGTTGCTTGTAATTTATGAAATTCTGCGCGACAGCCGCCATACTCGTAGTCGTACCCGTTATAATTTGAACCGGCAATTCGCAAGGCAGGGACATACAACAAACACATGGACAAACAACAAAAACATGGACAAACATATGGTCCTATACCATGACCACCTCGCACTCCTGATAACACGCCTCTTAATTTTTTTAATGTGGCGCTATTTAAAAATTATTACGACAGTGTTCAGGAACTCAAAGATTTACTTCCCACGGCACTTTATCAGCTGCTACCCACTCTGTAGTTAAGAGAATAAACCTATGCCTCCGTCAAAACAGCTACCATTTTGAACACCTCATATCTTAGACCGCAAAAGTAAAATTTCTAGGCGAGTTCAAATGTAAAGTTTCAAGTTTTTTTATTTTAAGGTGAAATAATACCCAAAGTAGAACTTATTGTTTCTTATTTGTTTTCCGATCAGTCTTTTTTGTAGCGACCAGTTTATTGGTGCTATAAATTTTAAGTTCGAGACTCATTTCCTACGAAATATATGGGAAAAGTTTTTTGCGATTTATGACTTTCTAGTACTCAAACGTCAGTTGGTCCAATAGAGGCTTTTGATCCATATAAGAAAGAGGATCGATTGCCGTAAAAAAGTTAATGTGAAAATTTCCCATTTTCCTGCTGACTGTACATTTTTTTCAAAATCTGTGAATGCAGATCAAAACTTCTAAAAACTTAAGGACAGTCTCTTAAAACAGTTTTCCTGTAGCTACAACGTTTAAGGTTACTGCCATGTTTTTTCACATATCCAAAAACAACCATTTAGCTTACAGGGGCATTTGACTCTAACAAAAATTTGCACTTTAAAGCTTAATATTACGCAAACGGATCCCTGAATCGATTTTTTTTTTTCTCAACCCTGCATTATGTTTGAACCACCTATCCAACGATATACCCCATACTATGGGATAGACGAGAAAAAAAATATCATCCCCATTTTACATGCAAGAGAGGTACCCTAAAAAAATGTTTTTCATGGTTTTATTTTACGACTTTCTCGGCGTTAAACCCATGCCAAATTACAGCTTTCTAGTACTAAGCGTCTCTGAGCTAAGCCAGGGAAAGACGGACGGACGGATGGACAGACAGACAGATGGACATGGCGAAACTATAAGGGTTCCTTGTTGACTACGGAACCCTAAAAATATCATCCCCGTAAGAGATTAAACACTACAATTTCTTTTTTTAAGATTTTGTTCAACTACTTTGATAAGGGTTCCTTGTACCTACAGAACCCTAAAAAAGGAGCATTTAAAACTAACAAAATTTACAAATATTTGTTCGAACAAAACTCAAAAACAAAAAAATTATCAAAATCATTTATTTGCGCAAGTAAGGTGCAGAACGTTCTTAAAGATAAGTATATTGATCTCTTATTCTGCCATTAATTTCGGCGTGCAAAATTTACATAATTATGTACTATTTATAGAAAAACTAATGAATTTGGATTGTGCATGCATTAAATAAATTTATTAAATTAAATTAAGTAAATTGTATTAAATTAATTCTAAATTGGTAACAATTCATTATTCATAATCTGACAATCATGATACTACCTGCAATTCATGACTTACAACTTACAACAATCAAGACTTCTGCGACGCCAACAAGACTCTTAACTCAGCATAATGCTGCGACATTTAAACAATTAATTCCGCTGGTATTCTGATATTTCTGATAGGTTCCGCTAAGATGCCACGGACACACCTACTTTTTTTTTTTGGGCTGGTAATTATCAAAGAACTTCTCCCCCGCTCTGAGCGGAGCGGTGCCAGAGTTTTACTGACTTAAGGGGGATGCGCTAAGGTAGCCCGTGAAATTCTATTTTTATTACGTTTTTTGCAATTTGCAGGTCAGTAATAGGGCCGCGGATCATATTTAGATCAACATAGAACCTGTTACTGACCTGCAAATTGCAAAAACATAATAAAATTTGAATTTCGCGGGCTACCTTAGCGCATCCCCCTTAAACTCACCCGTGTTCCTTCAGTTGCCTGTTTGCCAGGGCCACAATATCCCTTTCAGACAAACCCGCAACTCTGGCAGGGCCACGGACACACCTACGGACACAACATGAATCCCACTAGGGGAATAAAAATTACAGCTCTATGTACGCCTGCCATCTGTAATAATAACAATCAATACTCCGTACACAGAGAATCTTCTCGAAATTTACTACAAAATCTTCGCGCATGTGTGCCAAGGTCGTTGGAGAAAGGACCGCATTGTTTTGCCACGTCTCCGAACAATGGACGTGGACAAAACGGTTGAATTGTTACAGATTCAACTGTTTACACAACTTTTTGAATTTATTGTCTGTTTCACGGTTTAGAGGGTAGATTGTATTAATTGGGGGCAATTAGGATTGGCCTAGATTAATAGAAAAACACTTTTTACCACTCACCATATGCATAGTGACGAGCATAAATCGCTTAATAGCAACCCGTTAAATAGGTACTCATTATTATGTTGTTCCGGTGGCCATCTGTGGTTTCCATCATCAGTTCCACTTCAGCAAATGGTGCTTTCCGAGAGCAAATGCATGAGTTCCTATAAAAAATATCCAAATCGCTATAGGTTTGCTTGTAAAATTTGAGGGTTTTCCTCGATTTCCATGGGATCCCCTCATCAGATTCTGATTTGGTGGCAATGGGACCACTTCGGGAGTGTACCCTTTCAAACAGAAATAGAATTTTCAAAATCGGTCCATAATTGACGGCGTAATCGCGTAACAAACATACAAAAAACATACCGCCGAATTGTCTCATGTCATGTCCTTTTTGGAAGTCGGTTAAAAAGGAACCATTCAACCATCTTCTAATAGGTATATTTGTTGAAATCAGTATACTTGATCTTCTTCTCCTGTATATGCACAAATATCGTACGGTTACTTCACTAGTTACGTCGTGATTGTCAATCGCGACGTAACTAGCGCAGTAACCATACGACTTGGTACTCGATACTCACGATAAATCGATTCAAGTTAAATGTCAAACCGGGCCTATTATTTTTAACCGACTTCCAAAAAGGAGGAGGTTCTCAATTCGGCTGTTTTTTTTTTTTGTTTGTATGTTTGTTTCGCGATTACTCCGTCAATTATGAACCGTACCTTTGTTTGAAAGGGTATACTCCCGAGGTGGTCCCATTGCCACCAAATCAGAATCTGATGAGGGAATCCCATGGAAATCGAGGGAAACCCTCAAATTTTATATGCAAACTTATAGCGATTTGGGAACTTTTTATAGAAACTCGTGCATTTACTCTCCGAAAGCACCATTTGGTGAAGTGGAACTGATGATGAAGACCACAGATGGCCACCGGAACAATATAATAATGAGTACCTACTTAACGGGTTGCGATTAAGCAATTTATGCTCGTCACTATGCATATGGTGAGTGGCAGTTCTCCTGGTTCTTACCACAAGAACTCCTCAACAATCAACGTCCCAGCATCGGGAAAAGCAATATTTTATAAAAGGTGATGAGCAGTTAACATTGGGCTATTGTAACTTAGATAAATTCAAAACTGACCCACTAAAAAGTGAAAAATAAAAAACTTTTTACAAAAAAATAGTAACCGACTACCAAAAATAACACTACAAAGTGAAAAATAACTTTAATTTCGGAAGTCGGTGGCAAAAAACTCAAATACAGATCCAAAGACACCGACTTCCGAAATTAAAGTTATTTTTCACTTTGTAGTGTTATTTTTGGTAGTCGGTTACTATTTTTTTGTAAAAAGTTTTTTTTTGACAAGTATAGTCCCTTAGATTTCGTTTGTTACGTTTAGGAGGGGCTGTGACTGTGTGCCGCCTTCGTTGCGCAAGTAAGAAACTACAGTTCGGTTGTCGCTCTCAATTAGTAAGCTTGTATCGGTGATTAGGTGAATTTTTACCTGAATTACTCGCAAAATTGCCAACATCTCTAAGTTAATGCTGTGAGCTATCCTGTACTGACCAACTGCCTCTTAAGGTCTCGTGGTTGAGCTGCCTGTCTTGGCCGAGTCCGTCGTAAGGAAATAAGTTGGAGGTGAGCCGTGCAGTTGAAAAGCCATGTTGTGACTGTATCCACCATTGCAGGTTCGGAATTACCTTCACGGGCATCTGTGTTCGACCTTTTACATTTTTTCGCAATAGGGAATTGCTGAAGCTCGCGGGACTACGAAGCTGGCAAAATTCCAAAGTCCTAGAATACTCTGAAGGCCAATTCTCGTAATTTAAAACGTTCAAAATCTAGTCGCAATCTCATCTTGGCGACAAACAAACGTCAAAAAATTGTCAAAATGTAGGGAAATAAGAGGTATTTTTGACAGATTGAGACTGAGATCAGACTGTGAACGTTCTTAAAATTAGTAGAATTGCCCCTCTGGACTTCTTTTAAACTTACTTTGGTGGCTTTTGCCATTTTGGAAGGACTTTTATATACGGGTATATACAATATTAGTTTTAGTATATGCGAAACCCGAAACACGTGTCTAGTATTTTTAACCGACTTCCAAAAAGGTTCTCAATTCGGCGGTATGTTATTTTTTTTTTGTGTGTTTGTTACGCGATTACTGCGTCAATTATGGACCGATTACAAAAAATATTTTTTTTGTTTGAAAAGGTATACCCCCGAAGTGGTTTCCATTGCCACCAAATCAGAATCTGATGAGGGGATCCCATGGAAATCGAGAGGAACCCTCAAATTTTATAGGCAAACCTATAGCGATTTGGGTATTTTTTATAGTAACTTGTGCATTTGCTTTCGGAAAGCACCATTTGGTGAAGTGGACTGTGGAACTGACGATGGAAACTACAGATGGCCACCGGAACAATATAATAATGAGTAGGTACCTATTTAACGGCTTGCAAATGGTGAGTGGCAGTTCTCCTGGTTCTTACCAGGAGAACCCCTCAACAATCAACGTCCCAGCATCGGGAAAAGCAATATTTTGTATAAGGTGATGAGCAGTTAACATTAGGCTATTGTAACTTAGATAAATTCAAAACTGACCTACTATCAAATGAAAAATAAAAAACTTTTTACAAAAAAATAATAACCGACTACCAAAAATAACACTACAAAGTGAAAAATAACTTTAATTTCGGAAGTCGGTGGCAAAAAACTCAAATACAGATCCAAAGACACTGACTTCCGAAATTAAATTTATTTTTCACTTTGTAGTGATATCTTTGGTAGTCGGTTAGATATTGTTTTTTGGTAAAAAGTTTTTATGTAAAGAATCTATGTACAAAATTTCAAAGTTATAAGGTTGTTATGTTACCGGGTTGTCCGTACAAGAACGTTCTAGGCCTCCAGGGTCGTCTTGCGCTCATTGGTAATAATTTGGCAGTAGGTACCTAACCGTACGGCGATTGTATTGTAAGTAATTAAATGGTGATAACATTTTCCATCACACTTAAATATTTTTGGGACAAAATATAACATGGTCTAAAAATGATTGAAATCGATTCAGTTCCTTATTCTGAACAAACTACCTATATTCAGGTTTCGCATATCCTAAAAATAATGTTGTATATATTTGGGTATGCCCCCTTGGTAGGGGAGGGGGAGGGGTGGAACTTTAGGAAATGCATACTTATTTTATGAATTTCTTAAAATCTTATTTTTGGGTTATGTTTTGTTAAATTTTTTGATATCATCTACCTGATTTATGGGGGGAGTGAGTAGGGGGAAGGGAGGAGAACCCCTGTACCACTCGTCGTGAAATATATTTTTGTAGATGTAAAAAAAAAAAAAAACGTACGGAACCCTTCGTGCGCGAGTCCGACTCGCACTTGGCCGGTTTTTTTTTTTCACTAAATCAATAAGAGACAGTAATATATACCCAAGAAAAGTACCTATTGAATGTTAAATTGAACTACTGATTGATGCTCAAAAAAATTATGAAACTCCAACAATTTTTTACTACAGTTCAAACGTCCGTTTCTGTCGCGGTCATGATGTGACCTCATTAAGGTTTCTACATACCGGGGTGACTTGTCGCGCGACGCGACGCGACACGAAGGCACCGGTCGTCCCGCGACACGCGGGACATTTGAGCCGTGTCGTGTCGCGCGACAAGTCGCGGTGGTATGTAGAAGCCTTTATCCACAAAACTGCTTAGTTTACATACAGAAAAGAAAAAAAAAATTGTTTATTCTGCATAAACAAAACGCACATTTCAACAAATATAAACATAATTAAAATACACACATACAAAGTAGCCAAAACCCTCGTATCCAATACACTAAACATTTTGACAATATTATCCATTGGTTGCGATTGGTGGGACATCTGTTTTTTAGCCCCAAATCATAGACATTAAATTATTGTTTATGTTTTAGTCAAGTAGAAATCGCACTTACTTATTTAGCTTAATGAGATTTCAAGCACTTCGCAAATAATAGATTTTATTCACATATTTTGTTTCGTCACTTCCGGCATTTTCGAAGAAGACGCGTTTTGAGTTTGCGTTCCGTTCCACCAAAAAAACGCAATATAAATTAATTAATTGTGAAATATGTAATGCATAAATTAAAAAAAAAAATGGAATTTGTTTCTTGACTCCTACACAATGTATACTAAAATAATGGAAGTTTTGAATCACGTGCATATTCCTTATTGTAAAATTAAATTACCAACCAGTTTGATTTTGTCCAGACTCTAGATTGTCCTATGGAGCAGGAGCAGCATGTTTCCAAGCATTCTTATCTTAAATAAATTGTTTATCTATTATGCACTTAGGATAAGTATTAGAATCACTTTTACAAAATCCTATATCATACTACCCAGCCTGGGAATCGCACCCAGCAGTATCGCGAGACAGATTATACGAGTAATAGATAAAATATCTTGCCTAATTGACTCTTATCTACTATAGAAATTGAGTCACCAGTCACCGCAAATATAATTGACTCAGTAAATAATTACATTAGTTCTAAGACAGTATTGAAAACGATGCTACTACCATTCATTATTTAGGGTTCCATTAATATTTATACCGCTACATCAGGTAGTCCACGTATTAACCTACTGAACCCCACGGCATCCAATGATTGCCGAACTTGAGTTACGATCTGCATCGAGAATTACTTTACATAAATTTATAGAAATTGGTTTTACTTGCAGTACGTATGTTTTGATGTGTAGATCGAATAATAAATTTAAAAAATAACTTTTTGTAAAAAAAAGGTAGTCGGTTATTTTTTTTTTTACAAAAAGTTTTTTAATTTTTCACTTTTTAGTGGGTCAGTTTTTAATTTATCTAAGTTACAATAGCCTAAAGTCAACTGCTCATCACCTTTTACAAAATATTGCTTTTCCGATGCTGGGACGTTAATTGTTGAGGAGTTCTCCTGGTACGAGTAAGAACCAGAAGAACTGCCACTCACCATATACATTGTGACGAACATAAATTGCTTAGCAACCATATTAAAGTACCTAATCGAATCGCAACCCGTTAAATACTTATTATTATGTTGTTCCGGTGGCCATCTGTGGTCTCCATCATCAGTTCCAATTCACCAAATGGTGAATTTCGGGAGCAAATGCACGAGTTACTATAAAAAATACCCAAATCGCTATAGGTTTGCCTATAAAATTCGAGGGTTCCCCTCGCTTTCCATGAGATTCCCTCATCAGATATACCCTTTAATACCCTTTCAAACAAAAAACCTATTGGTGAACAAACATAAAACATACAGCCGAACATATAACCTCCTCCTTTTTGGAAGTTCGTTAATTAAATTAAATTCATATAATTTCAGACTAATTATTTGATCGATGTTATAAATGCGAAACTGAGTTTGTTTGTTACTCTTTCACGATAAAACGGTTGAACAGATTTAGATGAAATTTGGCACGTGGGTAGACCATGACCTGCGTTAGGACATAGGATACTTTTTATCCCGATATTCCCACGGGATCAAGAATTATGCGGAAAAAACCGCGGGGTGCAGCTAGTCATTCATCATCATCATCATCTGCCTACGCTGTTCCCAAGTATGTTGTGGTCGGCTTCCAGTCTAACCAGATGCAGCTGAATACCAGTATTTCACATGGAGCGACTGCCTATCTGACCTCCACAACCCAGTTACTGGGTAATACGATACCCCTTGGTAAGACTGGTTCAGACATTCGTAGTTAGTCATTCATCAGTCAGAGCTGTAAGAGCAATTTATAATCTAAGTCGCCGCGAATCTCTTAGGGAACTATTTAAAAATATCACGGTACCTTGCCAATTCATTTATGAAAATATTATGTATGTAAGGAAAAATCTACATCTTTTTAATAAAATAAGTGATAGACATAATTTTAATACTAGAAATAAAGATAAAATAGATCAACCATTTTTCAGGTTATCTAAAGTACATACATCTTTTATGGGGTACTGTGTTAAATGTTACAACAAAATACCTTGTGATATATTGCAACTAAATGAAAGAAAATTTAAAACTCATATTAAAAGAACACTTTGTAAAGCATATTACAAATTAGAGGATTATATACAAGATAAGAATGCTTGGAAACATGCTGGTCCTGCTCCATAGGACAATCTAGAGTCTAGACAAAATCAAACAGGTTGCTATTTTAATTGTATAAATTTATTATTTTTATGACATTTATTTTAAATTCTGTGATTACCTTAACTCACACTGATATTATTGTTATTTTTTAGGAAATCGTATATATTTTTTACAATTTTTGTAAATATGTGAGCACCATGTTCTATCACCTAATTAATTTATCTGTCATTGCTTCATTCTTAACTCTTTTCATTACCTATTGTGGTATAGTAATTTTATTCTAGGTGCATCGTCTTCACATATAATTATATAATTAATGTACCTATAAAAATATTGTACAAGATTTTAAAAGAGTACCGGTGGAGTTTCTTGCCCATTCTTCTCCATACGAAACTACATTTTGGAAGGGGCGACTAGAATCAATTCTATTTTTTTTTGTAAATATTGACGTTCAAAAGTGCCTTTTATGTGCCTATTTGAAATAAACAATTTGACTTTGACTTTGACATAAAATTCAAATAATAAAATGACACGTGTCAAAAATAATAGCGTCGTGATAAAACTGGAAAAAGACGCAAAAAGAGTAAAACCGCGCTGGCTAAAGAGTATTCTATTCTATTCTGGGTGAATCTCCCCAGCACTGCAGACTCTGGGCTTACAGAGATTATCCTTAGGATTACGTTGGCGCTCCCTCGAATCATATCATCATTCAGCATCTGTGCTGCTGGGGAGTTTGTTGCGCCACTTCTCCTTCCAAGCTAAAGCACTTTCAGTTTTGAGGGACTGTCTTATGTAATTTTAACGTTCAGAAAGACCTGATTCTCAGTCTAATTTTAATAGATGTCTTTAAATTAGATTCAGTCGAAAGGCTAAGTCCCGTATTACAGAATGTCACTCAATAATCAAGCCGTACTTTAGACTAGTTTCAAACTTTCAAGCAATCAAATAGCTTCAATCTAGTTTTAAGTAATGCTTGAGTATTGAGTCGTCATTTATAATTTCAGCCGAAAGACGTCCTCTGTTTGACATAGGCTTCCCCCAAAGGGGGGTTTGTGCAGTTTTGTTAGTATTGCGTGACGTTCTGTAATACGGGCCTAATACTGCAGGACCTTGGTCCGTCCCCAAACATCGCCACATAACCAGTCCCGTGCTTCTTGCATTCAGTTGATTCCCGTGATCTTCATCAGGTAAGCAGTCCATATTGTGTGTGATCAGGTACACACGCTGCGTCTTACGGTAGGCGGTTGCCACCCCAAACGTCGCCCCAACGATTGGTCTTGTGCTTTTGTATCCAGCGGATTCCCACGTTCTTCCCGAGGTCATCGGGACACCTTGTGTGACGGGTTACAAACTTTGAATCTTGGACGCGGTCATCACTCCAGAATTTGAATAATATACCGGCTAGCAAAGATATAAATAAGTTTAGATAGACAGCCAAAGCTGTGAACTCGTCGAAAAAAATTGCGTCCAACTGTTGGCTGCAAAATGAACGCACACTAGAATAACATAATGACGTGGTGCGAGTGTAAGACGTAGCTGTCACTCACACAAGCATGACAAAGTTGGGCTGTTTGTTTTAGTTATTTTGCAGCGCGACACTTTGTAATAATTATAAATAATCAATAGCGGCTTGTAACTATTTTTTTATGATGATGATAAAACTGTGTTCAGGAGAGTGATGCGTTTAATTGTTGGGGGATGGAGGGAGAGAAAGAGACCTAAGAAAAGATGGATGGGTTGTTCGAAGGGTCACTTTGACGATAAATGACGACATGAGTACAGTGCTTCAAGGACCTTTTGGCGCCGAATGACGTTAAGGCGACGATAACCGAATTGTTGGGAATCGAACCCAACACACCATCTTGCGCGCGGTCTGCATGCGCAGGCGGCGTGATCAACGCGTCATCGGTACGCTGAGGTGCGGCGCGGCGGCGACACGGCTCGGCCCGACGACCACTCGCTTCCACGGACTCCACCGCGACGGACGATTCTCCTCAAATCATTATTAATTATTTATTGTTTGTCCGGGACAGTTTCTAATTTGTTTGTTAACAAATTAGAAACTGTCCTGCACGGCAATAAACCATTGCCTACAATACAGTCCACTCTTTTATTGCTCCCCGCGCTAACAGAATTTTAATGATTTTATACTGAAGATCACGTCTAAACGAGTAGTGTTAATGGTTTGAATAAAATATATATATATTAAATTAGAGCATTTTTTCAATAACTTAATATATGAATAATTTAGATTATGTTTATAATACATAGTGGAATTAATTTGTAACGTTATGTCTAACGCGGATAAAAAACTGAGAATGGCGCAAAATCTACCAAGCGTATATTTCTGCAATCTTCACCAATTTAAAGATAATTCAATTATTGATCTTTTAGTATACGCGTTTTATTAAAAAACCTTTTGTTTTGTGTATAATAAATTAATAATGCGTCAAATTGGGGACAGCGCTCCTTGATGGGCAAGTCCTATTACTGGCTAAACGTACGATGCCTTGCGTGAGCTTAGTACAGAACACGCAAGCTAACGACTCAAGGTCACTGGCATGTATCTGCGTCTTAACAGGCTGTTGGCCTGTTGGTAAACATTTGTGAAATGTCACTGGAAATGTATTAAAAAAAACCGGCCAAGTACGTGTCGGACCACGCACAATGAAGGGTTCCGTAGTTAGGATGAATTCATCCCAAAAATAAACTTAACATTGTAGTTGAAAAACATGCTCTCCCATACATCTATATACGTTACGGTCAATTCTTCAACTGCAAATTTAAGTTGGTCGATGATTACTCGTTAACTTGTAAACCCTACTTATCTGTGATAGTTTTCCTTTTAATTTCGTTATATATACTACTGCCATGAATTTTTTCACATACCTAAAACCAACCATTTAGCTGGCAGGGGGGGGCTTGACTCTAACAAAAAATAGTACTTTAAAGCTTAATATTACGCAAACGGATCTCAGAATTGAAAAATGTTTTTCACAGACCCACAATGTTTTTGAACGGCCTATCCAACGATACCCCACACCATGTATTAGACGAGAAAAATAAAAATATCATCGTTTTACGTGCAAGGGAGGTACCTTAAAAAAAAAGGCTTTTCATGGTTTTATTTTACGACTTTCTCGACGTGATTAATATGTACACCCATGCCAAATTACAGCTTTCTAGGACTTAGCGTCTCTAAGCTAAGCCGGGGATAGACGGACGGACGGACAGACAGACAGGCGAAACTATAAGGGTTCCTTGTTCCTTACTACGGAACCCTAAAAATGGCCAATCAGTGAGATAAACATTGTAGGCTTCGTATTAGTCCGCGATAGTGGGACATTACCAAACTCTAAGCACTATAAAGACTGGAACTTCCGTCAACCCTGTTACAAAATAAAGCTAAGAAATAAAATGTTAAGAAAACTAAATTCCCACGGGAAAGAGGCATCGCCGCGGGGCGAAGCTATACGTTAGATAAGACTTGTTACATTAAACTATCCTTAATTAAAAGCACAACATGGCCATTCTAACTAGATCTCTCTCACGTGCACCTTAACAACAACCTACAACCTTATGTTGATAGAGATAGAGTTCAATTTCGAATGGAGAGTGATGGGTTGGTAGGTCTTAATCATTGGATATGCGTAGACGCAGTTTCTAAGAAGATTGAAGTGACCGATGTTTATCGGGTCAACTAAATTAAAGTTTTGTTGTAATGTTGTACAAGTTTTGTGCTAGCTGTGGTATTGGGAGCATTATTATAGATTGATTACCTACATGGGCTGTCAGCTGGTTTCCGACATCAAAGGTCAGCCAGTATACACAGGTTCACTTTGAGTCTTATGTGAGAATTCTGATTTCCTTGATCAGAAGTTGAAAGTAGGTTGCTTTTTAGGGTTCCGTACCTCAAAAGGAAGAAACGGAACCCTTATAGGATCACTCGTGTGTCTGTCTTTCTGTCTCTCCGTCCGTCATCGCTGATTTGCTCCGAACCTACTGGACCGATTAAGTTGAAATTTGGTACACATTATGAGTTTCTGTGACCCGAACACGGACGGTGTAACGTAAATAAATGAATTTTGACTATGGGGGTCACTTTTGGGAAGCAAATTAGAAAATTTTAAAAAATAGTTTGGCAAACTGTACCGTGTATCATAACAAATGAAAAGGTTTATAGTAAAGATTTCAGATATTTTTTTTAATAATTTTAAAATACTGTTATAGTTATAAAAAAATGACCCTCATTTCCGAAACTACTGAGACTAAAATTTTGTAAAAAATATAGAAAATATTTCTTTACTTATAGATTACAGAAAACCCTATAAGAAGCCTATGGTCTTAAAACAACATGGTAAATCTCTCAATATAGTGCGTACAAACTTACATTTGCAGTTGGAATGTATGAGGGAATATGATTTTCAACTACAATGTTAAGTTCGCTCCTAGGATAAATTAATCACCACTACTGAACCCTTCATTATGCGTGGTCCAACACGCACTTAGCTGGTTTTTAGGGTTTCGTACCCGAAAGGTAAAACGGGAACCCTATTACTAAGTCTCCGCCGTCTGTCTGTCTGTCCGTCTGTCACCAGGCTGTATCTCATGAACTGTGATAGTTAGACAGTTGAAATTTTAACAGATGATGTATTTTTGTTGCCGCTACAACAAAAAATACAAAAAAAAAGAATAAAATAAATATTTAAGGGGACTTCCATACAACAAACGTGATTTTTTTGCTCGTTTTTGCTCGATATTGATAACGGCAACAGGTAGACGCTTGAAATATTCACAGAATCTAAATAAATAATTAAATTAAAATAAAACAAGTATTTAAAGGGGGCTCCCATACAATAAACGTGATATTTTTGCGGTTGTTGTAGATAATGGTACAGAACCCTTCGTGCGCGAGTCCGACTCGCACTTGGCCGGTTTTTGTATACACAACAAAGTTGCCAACCGCAAATGCCAACATTAATACACCGTACGCAAATGGTATCATCTGGAATCTAATCCTACAGTTTACTGAATGATTTTCATCACGTTATGTTTTATATAATCGAAATCGTGATAGATGCGACATTGGGAATATGTATTAAAGGATGTTCATGTTCATAATTTAAAACAACGAAGTAACTAGAATGAGTCAGCAAAGTTGACTAATGAATGATCAAGCGTTATCCAAACAGGTGAACACGAAACTACCTCGTTGCTCGTTGGTCTAGTTGTCGCAAGCGCTACTGTTGACCATGAGGTCCTGGGTTCGATTCCGGGGCTGGCAAAGTGTTATTGGATTTTTCCATCTGGAATTTATCAGTCGAGTCTGGAGGATTTGCGCCTAGTGGATAGAAACCTGTTTCCATAATCGCCACGCTTGTCTATGGCTGGTATCTGGAATAGGCTGGTATCTGGGGGCACGGTAGTGCCCCCGCCACGACGAGCCAAGCGAAGTGCAAGGGCACCTACCTTTTCTCGAAGTGTTTCGTCGTTTTTTTGAACCCTCATAGAGTTGGTTTCCGATGTACCAGATAGTTCATATTCTCAGGATATGATGTCAATAATAGACTAATTAAACATGCAAAGTCTCAATTGAATAGCTCTAACACTTTAGATTTTATTGATATCTAAAATACACCGATTTCGTCACTGACACACTGATGATCATCAAAACGTTTGGCTACTTTCTGAAGTGCTAGAAAGCTGAAATTTGGTATGTAATCTAAGTTTAGTATACAACCAACAAAAAATTCATAGACTTATAACTTTCGCCCCCCATCCCCTAAAATGGGGGTGTGGAAGTTTGTATGAGACTTCAAAATGTTAGGGTACTTTCTGAAGTGCTAGAAAGCCGAAATTTGGTATGTAAACAAAGTTCAGTATACAAAAAAATACTACCGTGCCCCCAGATAAACTTATAACTTTCACCCCCTATCCCCTAAAATTGGTGGGGGGAAACGGCGAAGCCATACATTTTTACTGATATACAGTAGAATTTGAGAAGTTAGGGTCGGTAGAGTTAGGCCGTGTAGATTCAGAAGCTTGGCTCTACACTGATATCTTTTTCACAGGGCAAACCTTATGTGGTCGTCTTATTGGTGGTTTTAGTGTTGGGATTATTATTATTAATAATAGGCTGGTATTCATATTTATGTAGACCTTTGTACGTGCTAGAGATAAGGCTCGTAAAGACCGACGCGACACCAGTAGAACAATTTCTATGAAAATTTCATGGAAATTGTTCTACCGGTGTCGCGTCGCGCAACAAGTCGCATCGGTATGTACGGGCCTTTAAGTCTCTCGTTCCTTATGACTAAAATTGTTCTTCCGGTGTCGCGCCGGTCTGCACGAGCCTTGAAGTCTTTCGTTCCACATGACTGAACTATTCCTATCTAAAATCTTTCAAAACGTAATTCAGATTCAAGAGCTTGTTCTATCCGCTCATTGAGCAGTAGTCAAAGGTCGAAGTAACACATTCGCAGATTCCGATCACGCTATATAAACATAGGTACGATATATCTCACGCACCGCTCGACCAACAAAGATTATGTGCGGAGATGGGATGGTTGGTAGGTACGATATATCTCACGCACCGCTCGACCAACAAAGATTATGTGCGGAGATGGGATGGTTGGTAGGTACGATGTATCTCACGCACCGCTCGACCAACAAAGATTATGTGCGGAGATGGGATGGTTGGTAGGTACGATATATCTCACGCACCGCTCGACCAACAAAGATTATGTGCGGAGATGGGATGGTTGGTTTTTACCCGACTGCGGCGAAGCCAAAACAGGAGGGTTATGTGTTTGATGTACAGGTCTCCGTTTGGTGCCGGACGTATAGAATAGCACCATCCCATTTCTTCCCATGGGTGTCGTAAAAGGCGACTAAGGGACTTACTAGAGAATGGGCAGCAGCGTTCTCTATGTATTTTAATATCGTACTGTGATCGCGAACCCGCCTGCCAAGCGTGGCGATTATGGCAAATCCCCCCCCCCCTTTTGGGGGAAGCTTATGTCCAGCAGTGGACGTCTTTCGGCTGAAATGATGATGTATGTATGTATATGTCTGTCCCTATGTTCCCTCGTAACTACTAAACGGCTGAACCGATTTTGATGAGTGATATGTCGTTAGATTGATTCGTCTTTATTACGCGAGTGTCATAGGGTATATTAAAATTATTAAAAATCAAAATGGCGGATTTTTGGCACCAAAAGGTTTGTTTTCGAAAAAAAAATATCTCTCACGTCTATCGAGTGGGGTATCAAAATGAAGGGTTTTAAAAGGTGATTACAAAAATATATGTTTATTATATGTTTAAACGTAATTTAAATGACAAATGATAAAAAAAATATCCCGAAGTTTTGGAGTGAGTAAGTAAGAGGTCGTTATCACCCGATTATAAGTGAGTATATAACCTAATTTACCGTCTTATAATCCTAACTAAAAAGTATAAAATAAAAAAAGTTAATTTAATAAACAAAAAACCCGACTGCAAAAAAATTTACTGAAAAGATGGAAACAAGATGAAAAGAAAACGAGAATCCTTTAAGTACCAAAAATAAAAAAAAAACAATCGGAGGAAAATTTGAAGGTTCGTAACATCTTAGATGCCTCCGACTGCATTAATTTATTTTTGGTACTTAAAGGATACTCGTTTTCTTTTCATCTTGTTTCCATCTTTTCAGTTCATTTTATGCAGTCGGGTTTTTTGTTTTTTAAGGATATGCTTTGAGCCTATTTTCTCTTCTGTCTATTATTCTGTTACAATATTGGGAAATTATAATTGATGCAATATGGGTTAAATAAAAACAATAACAGCCGCATGGGTCGATCCATCAGGTTAAGCCACGCTTTCCGGCGTTAGTCCGTGGATTGGTTACCATCTTTACATACCGAGACTCCTCCGTGCCTCGGAATGCATGTTAAACCGTTGGTCCCGGTTGTTATTCGTGGATCTTTGACAGTCGTTACAGGTCAGAAGTCCGGAAGTCTGACAACCAGTCTTACCAAGGGGTATCTTATTACCCAGTTACTGGGTTGTGGAGGTCAGATAGGCAGTCGCTCCATGTGAAATACTGGTATTCTGCTGTATCCGGTTAGACTGGAAGCTGACCCCAACATACTTTGGAAAAGGCGGGCAGATTGATTGATACTGGACTGTCTTTATATGTGATACCAAGCGCTTTTAGGGTTCCGTACCAAAATGGTAAAAAGGAACCCTTATGGTGAGACTAAGTCTGTCTGTCTGTCTGTCTGTCACACCTGGATATCTCAAGAACTACTAAAGCTATCAAATTGAAATTTAGAACAGTTTTAGATGACGTTTGCCCAACTATTTTGCAAACAAAAAATAAATTTAAAAAAATATATATTTTTTGCAAAAGGGACTGAAATAATTGAAGTGTGGCTAGTAGGGCATGTCGGGTATCATATGAAATAGCGCTGTTTGCACATTCTCAAAACTTTTTTTTTTTTTTTTCAACATATTTTCCGACTTATATAAGTTTGCATTCTATGTGATAGAAGTTTATGTAAAGATTACAGGAAAAATAAAACGATGTCTCTAAATAGCACAGTTTTTCAGAAATCATCAACATCATATATTTATTATTTTTTTTAAAACGCACGGAACCCTCGGTACGCGAGTCTGACTCGGTCTTGACCGGGTTTTTTTTTATGATTCGTGCGGTTTTCACATTTAGCCAGTTTCAAGTAAAATTAGGTAACAAGAACAAAGTTTGTTGATAAGTAGATGATGATTATCCCCGCCCGCCCGCTCCCCTTGAGTTTCAGTAAAGACGTGGCACTTTACTGAGACCTCACGAGGACTTCTTGAGAGAGCTTGAAGTAATGTTGCACTGTTTTGTTTCATTTGCCTACACTAATGCACGTTTTGTGTGGTGCTGGACGTAAAGAATAGCACCGGCCTATTTATTCCCGTGGGTGTCGTAAAAGGTGACTAAGGGACTTACTAGAGAATGGGCAGCAGCGTTTTCTATGAATTTTAACACCATACTGCGCCGCCTGCCAAGCGTGGTGATTATGGCAATATCCCTCCCTTTGGGGGTGGCCTATGTCCAGCAGTGGACGTTTTTCAGCTGAAATGAATGCACTTTCACCAACACTTAATCCTACTAATATTATAAACGCGAAAGTTTCTAAGTATGGATAGATGGATGGATGGATGTTTATTACTCTTTCACATAAAAACGGCTGGACCAATTTTGATAAAATTTTGTATCGAGGTAGCTGACACCCTTTTTTTTTTTTTTTGGGTGGGAAATTATCAAATAACTTCTCCCGCTCTGGGCGGAGCGGGAGGGCGTGTCAGACTTTTACTGACTAAAACCCACCCGTATTCCTTCATTTGCCTGTGTGCCAGGGCCACGATATCCCTTTCGGACAAACTCGCAACCCTGGCAGGCATTGGCCCTAACGGACCCCGTCAGTTGGTGCTGACAACTCTTTGAGGCGCGCGTGGAATACAACGCGCCGTCGACCCGGGCCTGGTCCTTATCGGACGGTGAACGGTAGCTGACACCCTGGATTAACATGTACGCTACTTTTTATCCCTATATTCCCACGGGATCGAGACTTACGCGGGTGAAACCGCGGGGCGCAGCTAGTGCATCCACCATTATTACACATTCATATTTAGCTAATATTTTTTTTTTTTTTTTTTAATAAAACAGAACTGCTAAACATAACGCTTCACTTTCCCGCTAAGAAGTCCACTGAGCTTTTTTTAAACTGCCAGTTATAATATTTTGACGTTCGAATTGATTGCCATGATCAACGAAAATGAGTTTTAATTTAGGCATAAAACAATCTTCAACTTCACCACATGCCACGTCTGTACGGTCCACATAATCATTAGCGTCTGTACGTAATGTTTTATGACATTTGTCGCAGAATGCGGGATGCCGTGCGGTCGTCAAGTACGCATGTACCGTCAGCAATGGCAGCTAATGTAGTACATTATTAAATTATCATTTATCTTGCCACATATCCTGTCGGTAATGTCAAGTTGCACGGCAAGGCTGCTGAAATTAAGATGTTGTTAGGGTTCCGTACCAAAATGGTTAAAAGGAACCCTTATGGTGAGACTAAATCTGTCTGTCTGTTACACCTGGATATCTCAAGAACTACCAAGGCTATCAACTTGAAATTTAGAATAGTTTTAGATGACGTTTGCCCAACTATTTTGCAAGCAACAAAGAAATTAAAAAAAATATATCTTTTTTGCAAAGGGAACTGAAAGGGGGACTTAAAAATTTGAAAAGGGGCTACAAGGGCATATGGGGCATATATTTTTTTTTGTAGGCAGCATAGTCTCTGACTTGTGATGAAAAATGTAAAAAAAAATACCGGCCCCCCCCCCCTTATCTCCGAAGTTTGCAGAGATAAAAATCAGAAATTATTTTATATGATAGAAGCCTAAGTAAAGATTACAGGAAAAATAAAACAATGTCTCTAAATAGCACAGTTTTTCAGAAATCATCAACATCATGTATACGTACGGAACCCTCGGTGCGCGAGTCCGACTCGCTCTTGGCCGGTTTTTTTTTTTATTAGAATGTTATATTTTTCTTTTGTTGCATCACGCCTGTTTCCGCGAATGGCTAGACAGAAGGTGTACCTGTACAGGATACTCACATTTCACCAGTTATGTTTAAATCCCATGTAAAAAATCCTACTGAATGATTATTTCAGAAATAATCATTCAATAGGATTTTTTGCACTTAGAGAATTGTAATGCTGACTCTAATGATTATAATTCTGTAAAGCCATATTTGTTATGGCCGCGAATCATATTTAGATCAACATACAACCTATTACTGATCTGCGAATTACAAAAACGTAAGAAAATTTGAATTTCGCGGCTACCTTAGCCATGCCTCTTGCCATGAACCGGGCACAGGCAGTGGCGTAGCTTGGGGCAGGGCGGGGGCGATGGGGGTGGTCCGCACCGGGTGCCACCTGATTGGAGGTGACACCCAACCATGAAAAAAAATAATTACACAGCAAACTATCACGTTTTTCAACGATAAACCAACTTAGGCTTGAAGCCATTTTAACCAAGTTATACACACATACATACATAAACTCACGCCTTCTTCCCATGGGGGTAGGCAGAAACTATAGAACGCCACTTGCTACGCTCCTTACATACTCCTTTTGCTTCGCCTACGTTCATACATCTAGTCATACACGCACGCCGGTTGCGAGTACTACGCACCTGACCTTTCTGAAGAACCAAGTTACCCAAACTAAATAATTTAAATATAGCAAAAAAGGGAAGGAAAAAAAAAAACGAAATGAAAAGGAAAACTTGGTTTTACAAGTTAAGGAGTAATAGTTGACCTTACATTCGCAGTTGGAATTTATGTAGTGTGGGGTTCAGGGAATTTGCGAAATCTAGCATTTATGGCTCTTATGTAACCTATTACTATATTTTTTTTTAATGATGTACCGTGTTTTTTTTTTGAACTGAATAAAGTTTTTTTTTTTTTTTTAACATGTTTTTCAACTACAATTTATTTTAAGTTTGTTCTTGGGATAAATTCACCTTAACTACAGAAACCTTCATTGTGCGTGGTTCGACACGCACTTGGCCGGTTTTTGGGGTTCCGTAGCCAAATGGCAAAAACGGAACCCTTATAGATTCATCATGTCTGCCTGTCTGTCTGTCTGTCCGTCCGTATATCACAGCCACTTTTTTCCGAAACTATAAGAACTATACTGTTGAAACTTGGTAAGTAGATGTATTCTGTGAACCGCATTAAGATTTTCACTTAAAAACAGAAAAAAACAATAAATTTTGGGGGTTCCCCATACTTAGAACTGAAACCCATACTTGTGGGGTATCTATGGATAGGTCTTCAAAAATGATATTGAGGTTTCTAATATATTTTTTTTCTAAACTGAATAGTTTGCGCGAGAGACACTTCCAAAGTGGTAAAATGTGTCGTCCCCCCTTGTAACTTCTAAAATAAGAGAATGATAAAATAAAAAAAAATATATGATGTACATTACCATGTAAACTTCCACCAAAAATGATTTTAGCGATATCTAGTAAGTAGTTTTTTTTTAATACGTCATAAATCGTAAACGGCAAATTAACCTTAGATAATAATTGTACGGAACCCTTCGTGCGCGAGTCCGACTCGCACTTGGCTGGTTTTTATTCTTGGGTGACACCACAATGATGCGCTCCGGGTGTCACCCATGCTAACTACGCCACTGGGCACAAGTCCAAACTCCGGGCTCCGGGCTGCTACTTAGAAAATCCCTAATAGAATAACCCAATAACACTTTACCCGACCAGGGAACCGAACCCAGGACCTCATGCTCAGTAGTAGCGCTTGTGACCGCTAGACCCACGAGCCAATCAATTATTTATTGGTTGATTTAAAATAAACTTGCCAAGATGTAGGCAGTCATATAAGTGAAATTACTAGCTTGAAATCCAGGCACTGAGTCCATCCTTAAAGAAAATCTATTAGTTCCTTTCTTGATTTCAAGTTGCACAGATATCATTTCAGTTGGTTCGCCATACAAGAAAACCGGCCAAGTGCGAGTCGGACTTGCGCACGAAGGGTTCCGTACCATTAACTATAAAAATGGCAAAAAAATCACGTTTGTTGTATGGGAGCCCTTCTTAAATTTTTGTTTTATTTTAATTTAATTATTTATTTTTAAAGTGAATATATGACTAAATATTCTGTGAATATTTCAAGCGTCTACCTGTTGCCGTTATCAATATCGAGCAAAAACGAGCAAAAAAATCACGTTTGTTGTCTGGGAGCACCCTTAAATATTTATTTTATTCTTGTTTTTTGTATTTATTGTTATAGCGGCAACAGAATTACATCCTCTGTGAAAATTTCAACTGTCTAACTATGACGGTTCATGAGATACAGCCTGGTGACAGACGGACAGACAAACAGACAGACAGAAAGACAGATTGACAGACAGACAGACGGCGGAGCCTTAGTAATAGGGTTTCCGTTTTACCCTTTGGGTATAGGACCCTAAAAACCGGCCAAGTGCGTGTCAGACCACGCACAATGAAGGGTTCCGTAATTGGGACCAATTTATACCAAAAACAAACTCAATATTGTAGTTGAAAAACATGTTCTTCCATACCATCGATATACTTACGCCACGGCCAATTTTACAATTGAAAATGTAAGATTGTCATCGCAATTTATTTTTATATGATAAAACTACAAATTAACGATTTTCGGAATTTTTCCTTTACTTGTGCTATGAGACCTTGCTTCATGCCAAATTTCATAATTCTAGGTCAACGGGAAGTAGTGCAGTATCCTTTAAAGGCTTCTACATACCGGCGCGACTAGTGCCTAGACTAGGGCCTTTGTGTCGTGTCGCGCGACGCGACACGACACAAAGGCCCCGCGTATCTTGCGACGAGCGGTGCCTTTGAGTCGCGTCGCGTCGCGCGACAAGTCGCGCTGGTATGTAGAACCCTTCAAGGTTTTGATTTATTTGCGAGTATCAAAATATTTCGCATAAATCAGCGTATTTTTTTATTACGTTGACTTAGAAGCTTGATTTTAGGGCTCCAAGGGACCGTTGACCTACGTATCCAATATTAATTTCAACTTGATATCTCCCGCGTTCCCGAGAAAAAGGGTCTTGACAGACTGACAGACAGACGGACAACGAAGTGATATTCCATTTTAAGGGTTCCGTACCCAAAGGGTAAAACGGGAACCCTATTACTAAGGCTCCTCCGTCTGTCTGTCTGTCTGTCCGTCTGTCACCAGGCTGTATCTCATTTTACATGGAGCGACTGCCTATCTGACCTCACTACCCAGTCACTGGGTTAACACGATACCCCTTCCTTGGTAATCAGTCAAACGTAGGTACCTACGCAAAATGCTAAACATAATAACAAACATTTCACTTCAAATGTCAACTTTAATTACGAGAAAGTTAATAGAAACTTAACGTTTGTAATGACAAATTAAAAGCACGCACGACTATTGTTTATTTTATGATTATGTTCAACATTTATGTAATGTGCATAATGTCTGACATTTTGATAATTTTCTGGCCACAGATAATATAAATAATAAATACCAAATTAGCATAGTTTCTGTAACGGAGAGATTATTAGTAGATTTTAGAACTTACGTTCTATTCGTTTCAGAAATACTTACATAGAATAAAACATCAGGGGGCCTAAAATGGACGCTTTGGCAGAATAATAATATGAAACTGCGTGCAATTCATATCCCGCAATTCATCTGTTTGACAGTTTGTATGAAGTTTCGTAAAATGGTCCACAAATTATTAATTGATATAGTGAAGTCTAATGTCAAATATCAGCTGTTAAACAGATGAATTGCGGGATGTATGAATTGTACGCAGATCATTTATGATTCTGCTAAGCGTCCATTTTAGGCTTCCTAAGCGTTTACGACGACGGCGGCGGCGGCGGCGTTTGACTTCATACAAACTTTCAAGCCCTTGTTTTTTGAAATGACTGAACCGATTTTAATGAAACTTCATACGCATAAGCAGAATACAAAGGTCTAAAAAGTTAGTTATGAACATTTTCGAAATGTCTTATTTAAAAACAGATATCTAGAAATTTATGTTTCTATCGAAAATTTAAAGTCGGTCTAACCTGGCTGTAACACTATTTTTCGAAAATGTTCATAACTAACTTTTTAGACCTTTGTATCTTGCTCAGGCGTATGAAGTTTGGGGCTGGTTAGTTATTACGAATGTTGTTATTATTTCTTAGTTCATAGTAGAAAATTGCAACATAAATTTTATTAATTGACACTTTATTAGATTTTATTTGATACCAATACTGTTGTAATTTATTTAAATAAAAACCTTCACCTCCTTCTTTTGTGTATTTGCAGATACAATATTTATATATGCAAGACATATACAGATGATCTTTCTATCAGTACTCACGCGCCCTGATCCTAAGGTCGACAAAGCGCCCCGTCATCAGACAGACGCATTCTGTTTTATACATAAACAGCACAGTACTGATAATATACATAACATAACATCACGCCAGTAATCCCTGAAGGCTTAGGCAGAGGTGTATAGCCTTCGTCGTATTCCCACATTTTACCACTTATTTTTAAATCTCATGTCATAATGGCCGAGCCTATTGCTATCAACAGATAATAATATTATTATGCATGTTCATGCTTAAGACTATATAGAGTCAGCAGTGCTGCTCGATGGCAGAGGACTCTTCCTTTGACTCCTCAGTCCCAGCAGTGGTAAGTGTGGCAACATTATAAGCTGATTTTCATCTAATTGGCATTCAGGACATGCGGATATACGTGGTGTAGAGTAATATATAAATAAGAATAGAATGAGGATATTTTATATTGATACATAGTTGCAGCCGACGCATCTGTTATTGATGAGGGTACTACCTCGTGTTCGCTACCGTCGTGGAGGTGATGCAAATATTTAGTTTCTGAAGTAAGTAACGAAACAGCCAAGCCATACATTTTTACTGATATGTAGAATTTGTGAAGTTAGGGTCAAAGTCAAAGTCAAATTGTTTATTTCAAATAGGCACATATGAGGCACTTTTGAACGTCAATATTTACAAAAAAAAATAGAATTGATTCTAGTCGGGTCGGTAGAGTTAGTCCGTGTAGATTCAGAAGCTTGGCTCTACATGAAATCAGAAGGCCAGTTCTCGTAATTTAAAACGTTCAAAATCTAATCGCAATCTCATCTTGGCGACAAACAAACGTCAAAAAATTGTCATAATGTAGGGAAATAAGAGGTATTTTTGACAGATTGAGACTGAGATCAGACTGTGAACGTTCTTAAAATTAGTAGAATTGCCCCTCAGATATCTTTTTCACAGAGCAAACCTTATGTGGTCGTCTTGGCAACATTTTATACGAAATGTTTTTGGTGGGATTTCAGTTCTTTTTGTAAGTTGCTAGTCAGTCTTTTTAGTGTTTATTTTTTTCTTCTTTTTTTGGGGTGTATTTCTTGCACATCAGCAGTGCCGATTTTCATAGCCCATTCTCTGTCTTTGCCTTTTTTCTTTGTTGGTTTACTGATTACCATAAGCGATAAATCAGGGCGATATTTCGCTCTTAAGCGCTTATATTCAACTATAGCTGACTGTTGTGCTTTAATACTAGCAAAGTCTATATTTGTAAGGTGAACACCTTGTATGTCCTAATTCACAAAATTGGTGAAAGTCTCATTCAAACTTCCACCCCCCCCCCCAATTTTAGGGGATGGGGGCGAAAGTTATAAGTTTATCTGGGGGCACGGTAGTGTTTTTTTTTATACTGAACTTTGTTTACATACCAAATTTCGGCTTTCTAGCACTTCCGGAAGTACCCTAACATTTTGAAGTATCATACAAACTTCCACACCCCCATTTTAGGGGATGGGGGGCGAACGTTATAAGATTATGATTTTTTTTGTTGGTTGTATACTAACTTAGATTACATACCAAATTTCAGCTTTCTAGCACTTCAGGAAGTAGCCAAACATTTTGATGATCATCAGTGTGTCAGTGACGAAATCGGTGTATTTTAGATATCAATAAAATCTAAAGTATTAGAGCTATTCAATTGAGACTTTGTATGTTTAATTAGTCTATTATTGACATCATATCCTGAGAATATGAACTATCTGGTACATCAGAAACCAACTCTATGAGGGTTCAAAAAAACGACGAAACACTTCGAGAAAAGGTAGGTAATGCCCTTGCGCTTAGCTTGGCTCGTCTTGGCGGGGGCACTGCCGTGTCCCCAGACGTTTAAACAAATTAAAAAATAATATTAAAGTAGATAAAGTATACACTATTATTAATTAGGTAAAGGAATAGACTTATATTAGAGTAGGTCGATAGAGCTATTATTTTAAAATGTCTAATTCTGTAGTAAGTCCCTTAGTTGCCTTTTACGACACCCACGGGAAGAAATGGGATAGTGCTATTCTTTACGTCCGGCACCAAATGGACTGTAATATATCTACATATAATATATTATATATTTATGAAATATTGTATGTCCAATAAATGTAGGCATACAAACACAACACAACAACACACACCATCAATTACTTGCATTTACGTACCACGTTGACAACCTTTATTCCGTGATATTATGGAGGGCCTGGAATTCTGAAATAAAGGCCCAGGCTTAGTTTAGACTATAGAATTTTTATCCCCACAAATTAAAAATTCTTCTCAAAATCCTGTTCAGGTGATATTTATAACTAGTGAAATATGTAATTTGTATAATAAGAAATAAACATAATTTTAATTTTATTTAACTGAAAACCCGTAAAGGTGTCTATGAACGCACGATTAAGAACAACTTTGACATTTCCTAAACCTGAAATCGAGAAAACACTCGTCATTACATACACAAATGCATTCGACTAGGTACTCTACTTTTGAATCAACTTCCAAAACGGAGTATGTGAGTACCTTGGAGATGTTTATATGTTATGATGAATGTTGACTTAAAAAAGCGTGGCAGTTGAGAGTATGTCATGCTCGCTGATGGTGGCGCGTGTGTTGATCATTCGGTTCCCTACAAAACGGTTGAGCTGGATGGTGCTGATCCACGCGTCATGTTCGTGAACTTACTAACTACTAACTGCGAGGGCTTATTTGTAATCTTTTAATCGGCTTATTTATAAAATATGACACATTATGGTCAGACCATTTGCCTCTAATGATTGAGTGTGAATTAAGTGCAATTATATGTAAAAACAGTCCACGTAGTAACAATAGAAATAATAAAGCTGTGTGGGGCTATAGAACCAAGAAACAGATAAATAACTATACTAGAATGTGCAATAGTAAACTTAAATTAATTGATTTTCCGGCAGAATTAGGGCAATGTAGTTATTATACTTGTAATTGTAAGAAGCATAGATATAATTTAGATAAAATATATAAGGATATCATAACGGCACTTACAGACTCGGCTATTAGCGAGCGTGGAACTCAGTTTTGCGCACATAGGAGGAAAAGGCATGTGACAGGTTGGAATAAGCATGTTTGTGAAGCACACAGGGAGGCCAGGAGTAAGTTTTTACACTGGGTTTCTCAGGATAGGCCACAATCTGGTACAGTATATGAGGAAATGTGTGGAAGTCGTAAAGTATTTAAAAACAGACTAAAATGGTGTCAAAACAATAAGGAGCAGTTGAAAATGGATCTTATTTCAGAATGTCGAGCCTCAAACAAATTTAGTGACTTTTGGAAAGCGACTAACGACTTAAACCATAAGTCTGGTCTCCCTGTGAGCATGGACGGTGCGAGTGATAGCGGAGATATAGCCGAACTGTTTAGAGAGCATTTTGCCACGAAATCACCACTAGGTCCATCATCTGGGGATCCTGGGTCTACTATGACCGGTGACTTGTTTAATGTGTCAGCTAAACAAGTACGTGAAATTGTTAGTAGTATGTCTAGGGGCAAGTCGCCGGGGCATGATGGGCTCAGTATCGAGCATTTGAAGTACGCTGGCGTTCATCTGCTGCGTGTGCTTGTGATGTTCTTTACTTTATGTCTAAATCACTCGTACCTGCCCATAGACCTTATGAAAACGGTTGTTGTACCAATAGTTAAAGACAAAACTGGCGATTTGTCGGATAAGAATAACTACCGACCAATTTCCCTAGCAACTGTAGTGGCTAAGGTGTTGGACAGTGTGCTTGACTCAGAACTTGACAAACACCTTAACATTCATGTCGCTCAGTTCGGTTTTCGCGCTGGACTTTCTACTGAAAGTTCAATTCTGAGTCTCAAGCACACTGTGCAATACTATACGGAAAGAAGTACACCTGTGTTTGCATGCTTTCTTGACCTCTCCAAAGCATTTGACCTTGTGTCTTATGACGTATTATGGGAGAAACACAAGAGGACTGGCGTGCCTACTACGGTGCAACGGATTTTTCATTTCTGGTACCAAAACCAGATAAATTATGTTAGATGGGCGAACAGCTTCTCCGACGCGTACAGGTTGGAGTGCGGGGTGAGACAAGGTGGTTTGAGTTCTCCCAAGCTCTTCAACTTGTATGTGAATGAGCTTATAGTTGGGCTCAGCAGCACACGAGTAGGATGCTGGGTCGATGACGTATGTATGAACAACTTTAGTAACGCGGATGACATGGTGTTGCTGACCCCAACTGTAGGCGCAATGAGACAGTTGCTAGCCACTTGTGAATCTTATAGCCATAAGCATGGTTTATTGTATAATTGTAAGAAGAGTGAGTATATGGTCTTCAAGGCCTCCGGTAAGTGTCCGTCAATTGTACCTGCGATTAAGCTGGATGGCACTGAACTGAAGCGGGTTCAACAGTTCAAATACCTCGGACATTACGTTACTGAGTGCCTTGACGACCATGTTGACATAGAAAGGGAACGTAGGGCATTGGCGGTCAGAAGTAATATGCTGGCCCGCAGGTTTGCGCGTTGTAGTGACCAAGTTAAAGTCACACTATTTAGAGCCTACTGTCAGACTTTCTACGCGTGCAGCCTGTGGTTCACGTATACGCGGAGGTCGCTCAGTGCCTTACGTATCCAATATAACAATGCGTTTAGGATGTTGTTAGGGCTGCCCCGCTTTTGTAGTGCCTCCGGTATGTTTGCGGAGGCCAGGGTAGACGGCTTTCATGCCATCATGCGTAAGCGGCTCGCATCGTTATTATACAGAGTCCGGGGTAGCACTAACAGCATCCTACACGTCATTGCAGATAAACAGGACTCAAATATCCTGAAATCATTTATTCTTGTCCAAATATTGTAATCTGGCTTCTTTTTGTATTTGTTATGGACTTGGTCTGAAATAAAGGTTTTATTTATTTATTTAATCGTATATTGTTTTTATTTTTTTTACATTGTTCTAATTTATAGCGACAAGAATAATGTAACGTAGCCTTTTTTTTTTGGGTGGTAAATTATCAAATAACTTCTCCCGCTTTGAGCTGAGCGGGAGGGCGTGTCAGACTTTTACTGACTAAAACCCACCCGTGTTCCTTCCGTAGCCTGTGTGCCGGGGCCACGATATCCCTTTCGGACAAACTCGCAACCCTGGCAGGCATTGGCCCTAACGGACCCCGTCAGTTGGTGCTGACATCTCTTTGAGGCGCGCGTGAAACACAACGCGCCGTCGACCCGGGCCTGGTCCTTATCGGGCGGCGAGCTACCCATCGCTCACCGTCTGCAGGCCCGCGCCTACGGTGGCCGGAAATCAGCTTGCGACTCCCGACGCCCGGGGCGTCTCCTGCGGCGGCTAAGGGCGTGAGGGCGCGAACTCTGCCTCACCCTCACGCGTTCCGCCTCCTTCGCGACCTGCGTCAGGCGGAAGGTGAGGACGCCGTGGCGCCTCTCTAGCTACTCCTCAAAGAGGGGACTTATCGCCACAACTGTGGCGTGACCAAATGTAACGTAGGTACGCTGGATTATAGTATACCTACTTCTGATGTTTCATTAGTGCCCATGTAGGTTTATGTGAAATAAAATATTCTGATTTTGATTCGAATTTGTGGTACAGTCGAGTTCGTGGTAAAAATATATGACCGTCAAAAAAAATCATAATATTGTGACAACTATAAGCATCATTAAATTGTGGTCAAGATTTCGATTCATTAATATGTGACTGGTTTTCCTCAGTAACATGTATACAGCCAAAAGCACATTATTATATGAACAACATTAAGATCATATTATCTGAACATTGTAGGATTCACAATTATGTATGCACACATGAATACAATAATATCTAAACACAAGTAAATGTAATTCAAATTCAACCTTATTACTTACGTCGTAAAGATAATTTTAATAGCAATCTTAAAATTGCATGGTCAAGGAGTTTGCAACATTATTTATCACTGGCTAGATTAACTTCAAATGACGTTATGTTTTTCTAATTACTGGAAGATAGTACTGGAAGATAGCACTGGAAGATAGTACTGGAAGATAGCACTGGAATATAGTACTGGAAGTTAGAACTGGAAGATAGTGCTGGAAGATAGTATTGGGAGCTAGTACTGGAAGATAGTACTGGAAGATAGTATTGGGAGCTAGCACTGGAATATAGTACTGGAAGTTAGTACTGGAAGATAGTATTGGGAGCTAGTACTGGAAGGTAGCACTGGAAGGTAGCACTGGAAGATAGAACTGGAAGATAGTGCTGGAAGATAGAACTGGAAGATAGTGCTGGACGATAGTGCTGGAATATAGTACTGGAAGTTAGTACTGGAAGATAGTACTGGAAGATAGCACTGGAAGATAGTGCTGGAAGATAGTACTGGAAGATAGCACTGGAAGGTAGCACTGGAAGATAGTGCTGGAAGATAGTGCTGGACGATAGTGCTGGAATATAGTGCTGGAAGATAGTATTGGGAGCTAGTACTGGAAGATAGTACTGGAAGATAGCACTGGAAGATAGTGCTGGAAGATAGTATTGGGAGCTAGTACTGGAAGATAGTACTGGAAGATAGTACTGGAAGATAGCACTGGAATATAGTACTGGAAGATAGCACTGGAAGATAGCACTGGAAGATAGTACTGGAAGATAGCACTGGAATATAGTACTGGAAGTTATAACTGAAAGATAGTGCTGGAAGATAGTATTGGGAGCTAGCACTGGAAGATAGTACTGGAAGATAGCACTGGAATATAGTACTGGAAGTTAGAACTGGAAGATAGTGCTGGAAGATAGCACTGGAATATAGTACTGGAAGATAGTACTGGAAGATAGTATTGGGAGCTAGTACTGGAAGGTAGCACTGGAAGTTAGTACTGAAAGCTAGTACTGGGAGCAAGTACTGGGAGCTAGTACTGGAAGATAGCACTGGAAGATAGCACTGGAATATAGTACTGGAAGTTATAACTGGAAGATATTGCTGGAAGATAGTATTGAGAGCTAGCACTGGAAGATAGTACTGGAAGATAGCACTGGAATATAGTACTGGAAGTTAGAACTGGAAGATAGTGCTGGAAGATAGTATTGGGAGCTTCCAGTGCTACCTTCCAGTGCTACCTTCCAGTACTTCCCAATACTATCTTCCAGTACTAGCTTCCAGTACTTGCTCCCAGTACTAGCTTCCAGTACTATCTTCCAGTACTATCTTCCAGTACTAACTTCCAGTACTAGCTCCCAATACTATCTTCCAGCACTATCTTCCAGTTATAACTTCCAGTACTATATTCCAGTGCTATCTTCCAGTACTAGCTCCCAGTACTAGCTTCCAGTACTTGCTCCCAGTACTAGCTTCCAGTACTAACTTCCAGTACTATATTCCAGTGCTATCTTCCAGTACTATCTTCCAATGCTATCTTCCAGTGCTATCTTCCAGTACTATATTCCAGTACTAGCTCCCAATACTATCTTCCAGCACTATCTTCCAGTTATAACTTCCAGTACTATATTCCAGTTATAACTTCCAGTACTATATTCCAGTGATATCTTCCAGTACTATCTTCCAGTACTATCTTCCAGTACTAGCTCCCAGTACTAGCTTCCAGTACTTGCTCCCAGTACTAGCTTCCAGTACTTGCTCCCAGTACTAGCTTCCAGTACTAACTTCCAGTACTATATTCCAGCACTATCGTCCAGCACTATCTTCCAGTTCTATCTTCCAGCACTATCTTCCAGTTCTATCTTCCAGTGCTACCTTCCAGTGCTACCTTCCAGTACTAGCTCCCAATACTATCTTCCAGTACTATCTTCTAGTACTAACTTCCAGTACTATATTCCAGTGCTATCTTCCAGTACTATCTTCCAGTACTAGCACCCAATACTATCTTCCAGCACTATCTTCCAGTTCTAACTTCCAGTACTATATTCCAGTACTATCTAATTAGAAAAACATAACGTCATTTGAAGTTAATCTAGCCAGTGATAAATAATGTTGCAAACTCCTTGACCATGCAATTTTAAGATTGCTATTAAAATTATCTTTACGACGTAAGTAATAAGGTTGAATTTGAATTACATTTACTTGTGTTTAGATATTATTGTATTCATGTGTGCATACATAATTGTGAATCCTACAATGTTCAGATAATTATGATCTTAATGTTGTTCATATAATAATGTGCTTTTGGCTGTATACATGTTACTGAGGAAAACCAGTCACATATTAATGAATCGAAATCTTGACCACAATTTAATGATGCTTATAGTTGTCACAATATTATGATTTTTTTTGACGGTCATATATTTTGAAGCCTGAAAGGGCTAATATATTAATGAACTCGACTGTACCACAACAAAAATGTGAAAGATAAAAAGTTATTGTAGTTCACAACTTGAAGTTCTGGCTTGACCTGCAGTGTGTATGTTAATATTAAAATATTAACATACATAATTAACCCACCACAGTCTATCTTCAATCAACCGTACATTATGGTTTATGTATCTATTCCGAAGTGAACCGATGACGTCACGTTATGACATCGCTCAGGAATTTGTACGGCCATAAGGATGTGATCTTCAATGTCTAACAAGAAAACATCGTAAATTGTCGATTGACATTAATTTGCCTAGATTTATTTCTGATAAAAATCTCCAGAGAGAAACTGTTCACCGCTGCACTGGAGGATATTTTCAAGGTTTTGGACCAGAGAGGGCTAGGCATCAACATCAGTGGCGAGTATACATCTCTCAGGGTGTCAAGTGGTTTTTAAAATGAATATGGACAAGACAAAGGTCATGTCAAATGTCCATGTAACACAAGTTGCAAACGAGTGTGTTTACTTAGTACAAACTGTCCAGTTAGATAGGTCCAAGTTCGAGGAAGAGATCGATCGTCGAATCCGACTCGACTGGGCAGCGTTCGGGAAGCTTTGTAACATCTTCTCGTTCTCAAAACAAAAGTCTTTGACCAGTGCGTGTTGCTAGTGATAACCTATGACACAGAAACGTGGTCGCTCGCAATGGGCTTTATTATAAGGCTACACGTCACCAAGAGGGCAATGGAGAGGGCTAAGCTTGGAGTTTCCCTACGTGATCGAACCAGCATAGCTGTTCACGACTATTCGACAGGCTATCGTATCGAAAATGACAGATTTCGATTACCTGGTTTGCCTAGCTCCAGACAGCAAACAGCTGCCGAAAGAATAGCGGTCGTCTATTTGATTTTTTAAATTCACAAAATTTTCGGGTTTTCGATTTGTGAACTGCGTTTAGAGAACTTTTTCGATACCATTGATTGATATCAGATTCGGCCCGGAAGCGTATCGAATGGTTGTGAACAGCTATGCAGAAATGAGAAGATCCGCAGGAGAACCAAGGTAACCAACATAGCCCGAAGAATTGCCATACTTAAGTGACAGTGGGCAGGGCACATTGCTCGCAGAACAGATGGCCGATGGTCTGAAAGGTCCTGCAATGAAGACCGCGTACCTAAAAACGTAGCGTTGGAAGACCTCCCACAAGATGGACCGATGACCTTGTGAAGGCCGCAGAAATTATCTAGGCATGTGGCACTAGTAGGGGTTATTCTTGTGGGCCCCAAAAACAGGTTTACAAGATTTTATGACAGTTTTCAGCGACAGCCGGCGATGACGTAATGACGTCGTCCGGTGCAGCAAACAACTCTCAGAGAGAGTTAGTTACTATAAAAAAAAGCTGGAAGTCGGTTGTTTTTTTTTTTTGTAAAAAGATTTTTTATTTTTCACTTTTTAGTGGGTCAGTTTTCAATTTATAAGTCACAAACGCCCAATGTCAACTGTTCATTACCTTTTACAAAACCTTGCTTTTCCCGATGCAGGGGCGTTAATAGTTGAGTAGTTCTCCTGGTAAGAACCAGGAGAACTGGAACTGATGGTGATTGCCCCATATGCATTGTGACAAGAATAAATTGCTTGCAACCATATTAAAGTGTCTAATCGAACCACAACAGTGAAATACTTATTATTAAGTAGTTCCGGTGGCTATCTGTGGTCTTCATTATCAGTTTCACTTCACCAAATGGTGCTTTCCGAGTGCAAATGCATGAGTTACTATAAAAAATACTGAAATCGATATAGGTGTGCCTATAAAATTTGAGGATTGCCCTCGATTTCCATAGGATCCCGTCATCAGATTCTAGCATACCCATTCAAACAAAAAAGAATATTTGAAATCGGTCCACAATTGACGGAGCAATCGGAAGACGGAACAAATATAAAAAAAAAAAAAAAACACAGCCGAACATTATAACCTCCTCCTTTTTGGAAGTCGGTTAAAAAAATACCCTAATCGCTATAGGAGTGCCTATAACATTTCATTTTTTCAAAAGTCGAAAACTATGCTTCCTAAAAAAAAATTGTTTTAAGAATGTGCAAACAGCGTTCTTTCATATGATACCCCACATGCACTAGTAGCCTCACTTTAAATTTTTAATACCCCCTTTCAGTCCCTTTTGCAAAAAAGATATATTTTTTTAAATTTCTTTCTTACTTGCAAAATAATTGAACAAACGTCATCTAAAACTATTACTATATCTAAAATTTCAAGCTGATAGCATTAATACACACGCACTATAATTCATCTTGGTCTGACTACCTAGCGTTAGAAATTAATTGCAGCTTAAATGTACTAGGCCCCATTATGTACTTAAAGAAACAAGTTGTAACAAAGTTGTGTGGGGTAATAGGGATAGTAAACAAATTGAGTATTATCACGTGTTATGTAATGAAAAATTTAGAGACTTCGATTTTCCAATAGAATTGAGCCACTGTTGTGATGGCATGTGTGACAAGGTGGAACATAGATCCGTGATAGACAACATGTATTAGAATATTATTCATGTAATAAGTAAAGCGGCCGTGGATACCTTTGATCGTAAATTTCAGTCGTGTAAAAAATGTGTTGTGGGCTGGAACGCCTTGTTTACCCGGCACATAAGGAAGCGCGGATGCAGTTTCAGGTATGGTTGTCACTAGGTGGTCCGCGCAGTGGACCAGTGTAAGACAAAATAACAGAGTCTCGTCACATTTTTATATCCAGACTGAAATGGTGTCAGAATAATGCGGAACAGGTAAAGATGGATGTTTTGGCCTCACAGCATGCGAATAAAAACTTTAAAAGCTTTTGGAAGGAGACAAGTAAGCTGAATCCACGACCGTACACCCCTCTCAGCGTTGATGGCTTCGGTGAGTCCCTTGACATTGCTAACATGTTTGTCAGTAAATTTAAAGTAGTGCCTCCTGATCGACCACCTGCGTTGCCACGGGTGCTCGAAGCTGATGCCCGAAAGTCAAACACGCTACCACCCGTCAGTTTCTCTGCTAAGGAAGTAGCTTCCACTATTAGTAAGATGACGAGGGTAAGTCCCCTGGACATGACGGCATCAGCGTTGAGCACCTACGGCATGCGGGTGTACACTTGCCTAGAGTGTTATCATTGTTTTATACTTTTTGTATGAGACACTCATACTTACCGGAAGAGTGCACGAAGACAGTTGTTGTGCCAGTGCTAAAGAATAAGACAGGAGACCCCTCTGATGGCTCCAATTATAGGCCCATCTCGTTAGCCACCACTGTAGCTAAAGTTCTGGACAGAATGCTGGATAAACAATTATGTAGTCATCTAAGGATAAGTGATGCACAGTTCGGCTTTCAAGCGGGACTGTCCACAGAAACAGCAATCTTATGTCTTAAGCATACTGTCCGGTACTACACGGACAGGAAGACTCCAGTTTATGGATGCTTCCTTGATTTATCGGAGGCGTTCGATTTGGTGTCCTATGAACGTCTTTGGGAGAAATTGAGGGCCACCTCAATCCCCGAGAAGATCGTTAATGTTCTTGATTACTGGTATAGCAATCAAGTCAATGTTGTTAGGTGGGCGAACGTCGTGTCCGATGAGTACAGGTTGGAGTGTGGTGTAAGACAGGGTGGGTGGGTTAACATCCCCTCGACTCTTCAACCTGTACATCAATGAGTTGATTGAGGGTCTCAGTAGCACTGCAGTCGGCTGCTCTATTGATGGCGTGACTGTAAACAACATAAGCTATGCCGATGATATGGTGTTGTTGAGTCCTTCAATTAGCGGGATACGGAAACTAGTGAGGAGATGTGAGGAGTACGCCGTGGCTCATGGGCTCAGGAACAATGCGAATAAAAGCGAGTTGTTGGTATTCCTACCGCGGAATGTTAAAATCACCAACATTCCATCTGTTACACTAAATAGTTTACCGCTTAACAGAGCGACGCAGGTTAAGTACTTGGGTCACTGGGTCCGCGCTGATGACTTGGACGTTGATAGGGAACGAAGGGAGTTGGCTGTCCGGGGAACATTCTGGCTCGCAGGTTTAAACGCTGCCCGAAGGAGGTAAAGTGTACAATGTTCCGGGCATACTGAAAATCATTTTATTCCTGCACCCTGTGGGTCAGCTGTACTCAGCGGGCACTCAATGCCCTTCGTGTACAATATAATAACGCCTTTAGGATGCTGATGGGGCTATCGAGATGCTGTAGTGCGTCTAGCATGTTTATGGCGGCTAAGATTGATGGCTTTCATGCCATCATGAGAAAGAGAGCGGCCTCCATATTGCACCGTATCCGAGCAACATCCAATAGCGTTCTAAAGGTAATAGCTAGCAGACTGGACAGTCATTTTCTTGGGCACTGGATTGCACTCCATCTGTCCAACAAAATATGATTTGGTTTCATTTAGTTGTTCTTGTAATTTTATTTGTTGTGTTTCACTAACATAGGTCTTAAGCATTTACTAACACAATTATAGATGTCTTTTATGGTCTGAAATAAACTGATTAAATATATATATATATATATATATAATTAGTAGTTCTTGAGATATCCAGGTGTGACAGACTTAGTCTCACCATAAGGGTTCCTTTTTACCATTTTGGTACGGAACCCTAAAAACATACAGACGAGCATAATATATAACCTCCTTCTTTTTTGGAAAATTATAAATAGCCAAACCAGTCCAGCCAAACGAACAGCATTTCATCTCTGTCATCTGTCTCTTATCTATCTGTATAATTTATAATTATTAGAAAATAATTATATATTAAACAGATAGATAAGAGACTAGATTTGGACGTGAACCTTACAAAGATTCCGATGGTACTTACCTCTACGTGTGCGTAAGCAGTATTTATTTAAATACGTATTTATTACAATAATCTACATAATAGTCGTTAAAGCTTCCCTAAACAAATATAATAAAAATAATCGTATGCTATGACTATAAATTAAACATTGAATGCGACGATAAAGTTTATTATAAAGGTATTTAATTATTTATAATAACCATTTTCCTGTACTTAATTCAATTCATTTATTTATTGCATCAAATATGGTAGGTACATGAAGTTCTTAGATAAAATATTTAGTAACACACATTTGGCCAATATTTAGCATACAATAGTACAAGTTTTTTATGTTCATTTAAATATATCTGTGCTTTATCGTATAAAATTTACAGGGACACTTTTCAAAGAACTCATCTATCGAATAAAAACATTCTTGTAACAACCACTTCCGCAACGCAACACAAAACTTATTGAAAGGTAGTTGAGTAATTGACCTAGGCAAAGCATTGTAAATTAGGGGAGCCATGTAAACGCAGCTCCGTCGAAAAACTTCTAGCTTTGGAACGGGCATTTCAAAATCTAAATGTGTAATGTTCCTTTTATTTGTGTTATCTTTTCGTTCAAGGTGCCAGGTTTGTGAGGTTCAAGATTGGACCTCACAAACCTGGCAATTTCGTAAATATAAATGCATGGGACAGTCAATAGATTGTGCGACTCGAATATAGGCCTGCATGAGTCAGACCACTGCATTTTGAATAACTTACGATAAATACTGGTTAAGTTACGGTTGCCTAGAAGAGCGATGGGCGCCTCGGAAGAGCCCAGGGACAATCATGGCAGCAGCAAAGATTTGAATTGTTAAGGGTCCCCGAAACGATCAATTGCAAATGTCAATTTTTAAGTGATTGATACACATTGATGTGCAAATTGATCGTCTACCAAATGCAATTAATAAATAAATATTTTACTATTTGACATTAAAGTACACTGATTACAGGGTGTCACCTAATTTAAGCATGGAAATAGCCTGGTACAAAATAAATTATCAATGACTCCCATATTAGGAAAAACCTGTGTTACAGGGGTCATCCATCCGTCCATTATGCATATAATAATTACTTACAAATTAGTAATATGCACTTTTGTAAAAAAAAATACTAGCCTAATACAATTAATTGTGGGGATGAGAAACGGGGGGAAGAAAATAAAAGGGGTTTTAAATGAATTTATAACAAGGAAAAGGGAGTACTTATGTATTTACGTGCCGGGCATGTGTTGTTTGTGTGAGTGTAACTGTGTATGTGTGAGTGTAGATATGTGCTCAAGCAATTGACAATATTACTACAATACAAAAAAAAAATATTGCAGTTGGTCGTTTCGGGGACCCTTTTAGATTCGACCGCGTCGAGCTCGCGCGTACCGCGTCTGATGATAGTCGCGATTCTGCTTCGTTTGAATACTTCTAACACAGAATGACGCACCGAATTGACATGCTTGTCTTGGAAACGCTATTTGACCGAGCGAGCGAAGCGTCTCGTCTTCAAGTCACAAAATTTGCTTTCCTGTGTCAGTTTGTTGCTACTCCTCTACAGGTCGTATTTTATAGTTTTTTTTTTCGTCGGGGATTTTTGATTGGAGGGGTACTTCCTCCTGGATATCTTCGCCTTATGAGATCCGATGTCGATGGTTCTTATTTTATTTGAAAGGTAGTAACTTTAAGTTGGTTTCATCGAAATTTGGTGAATATTTGATGAGGATCTTCGGCGTGATGAGCAGAATAGCTCCTCAAAATGCAGTAAATTGTTCACTTTTAGATTTTCACCAGTGGAATCAGCCCTTTAACTATTAGGTAGGGATTGACGGAGTACCTGGGACCACCTCCTCATCATAAACTAGGTTACCTCTGCCAATTAAAACCTATTAGTTATTTTTTCGAGCTGGCCAAAAATGTTTCATAATTTTTCTTTACCTACCATGTTTATAAAAACAAAAAACATTGTAAATTTAATTGTTGCACAAAATGTTTGTGCTCGCTTTGTCTAGTGTTCGCAGATCTACTAGCTAATGAAGTGTGAGCTCACGATTCACTGTATGGACAGTTTTTCATATGACTTAAGTACCTAAGTCACATGAAAAAGTGTCATTTAAATCTTTGGGACGCGGGGTTTTACTTTACGGTGTCAAAAAGGCTTTCTAAAAAAACACACTAACTTACTTTCATATGCTGGTGGAGCAGACGAGTCCTGGAGTAAAGACCTTGTATCAAACAAGCAAGCGTAGTGTGGGATGCCCCTCAGCTATAGATGGGCCAACGACCTTGAAAAGTATGTGAGACAGATTAAATGCAGAAGGCGAAGGACAGGGTGTTGTGGCGCAGCCTGGGAGTGGCCGCCAGAGGATCTACATTGCCACATGCAAGCTACGGAACACACTGACATCACGCAAAATCCAGCATCGCGCAAACAGAGTTGTCGCGCGACTTGCATATGTACAACATCCCGACATCAATTGTCCGGCAGTAGCCCACCAGACACAACACCCGTCTGGTCGGAGGATCCTCCCTTTTCTATGGAGGATGAAAACTGAAGTGAACTTTACACCCGGTTCCTCATGCCTCTATAGGCCTATGTCTGACAGCGGACTACGATAGACTGAGTTAGTTGATTGATTGATTGACATTCACTTAAACATTTTCAACATTCAAGACCCGTCTCTTATACAAGGGACTTAAACATAATTTGCGAAATATGGATATAATTAACTACTATACCATTCTGCCTACCCCTACGGAGATACAGCTTCATCATATATAATTATAATGAGTGTATACAAAATATTGTTAAATATTATAAAAGATACTAGGTATGGAGTTTCTTTCCCATTCTTCTCTATACGAAACTAAAATATATTTGATCCTAGGCGCACCTTCTAAAAGATAGAAGGTGCGCCTAGGATCAAATATATTTTCTTTAAATTATGACGTTCAACCCCGGATAAGAGTTAAGCCGTATAAAAAGTTACCTTTATCATGAAGTATCTATTTGAATGGGTTTTTGCTTGAACCCCAGTTAAACGGCAACCCAGTAAAAACCCTTATCGTATGGTTTTTTGATTAACTACTTAGAAAAACCCAATCAAAACCCAGGTAACCAAATTTGAACTTTTTTGAACGGCTTAATTTAATTAAGCCGTTCAAAAACGTTACCCTTATCATATGGGTTTTTGACTTACCGCTTAGAAAAACCCTATCGAATACCGTTTCAATGGGTAACCAAAATGGTCCCTGCTTTTAATAGCCTACTTGCAATAAATGATTTGTCTTCTACGTTACCTTTAAAAGTGCCTGTTTGGGTTCGAACATCGAACCCACTACCTATAATTCGTACTTGTATAGTCAGGGCCGCTACAACTGCACCACCACTGGCCTTCTCTACTTAGGCTCACTGACAATACACCATAATTACTCATTAGTAGGTGCTTCAACTATAAATACACAAAAGGAATGTATTTATAATAATAACATCGTATATTATATTAAGGAGGTGAGCAGTGGGCGAAGCTTGACACTTGTTTGTATTGTAATCATTTTGTAGGCTCAGTAGAGGTCTAAAATATTGGGACACACGGTTGAATAAACACTTAAGTACCTTATACCTGGAAAATAATATTGATCAATATTATTGAGGTAGTACTGATAGTAGGCCTTGTTGGAAGGCCTTCCACAAGGTGGACCAATGACCTTGTGAAGACCGCAGGGATCAGCTAGGCGCAAGAAGCACGGAACTGGTCGAAGTGGCGATGCTTGGCGGAGGCCAGCAGTCTTTTAGCGGAAATGAATGAATGATGATTGAAATAAATAGTAATTTAATATCATCTCCATCAAAATAATATTAAAAATTGTTTATTTATTTAAACTTCTCACACACGATAAGGTACAAAGGCAGACTTAATGCCTTAGGCATTCGCTACCAGTCAACCAAGGGTGGTGAAGAGATAAGATGGCGGGTGCTCTAATTGAGAGGATAGGAATACTTAATAAATAAATATTAAAAAGATAACATAATTAATTATAAATAAAATAGGTATACTTACCTACTCATCATTATGAACAACTTTTACTAAGGGACCAAACTTGCAATCTCGGAAAAAATACAACTGTTCCCTACATTTCTGGTCGCATAACTCGTCAAGATGTAGGTAGGCTTTGTTTTTTCAACTTATGGATGAGTACATTTAAGACGCATATATATGCCAGTGACCTTGAGTGGTTAGCTTGCGTGTTCTGTACTGAGCTCACGCAACGCCTTGTACGTTCAGCCAGTAATAGGACTCGCCCATCAAGGAGCTCTGTCCCCAATTTGACGCATTATTAATTTATTAAACACAAAACAAAAGGTATTTTAATAAAACGCGTATACTAAAAAATCAATAATTAAATTATCTTTAAATTGGTGAAGGTTTCAGCAAAATACGCTTGGTAGATTTTGCGCCATTCTCAGTTTTTTATCCGCGTTAGACATAACTTTACAAATTAATTTCACTATTTAATTTATACATAATCTGTAGATATTTACATATTAAATTATTGAAAAAAGGCTCTAATTGAACACATATTTTTCAAATCATTAACACTGCTCGTTTAGACGTCCTAGAATTCCTAGTGTGGGGCAACGTTTTTTAAAAAAAGAAAGAAAGAAAGAAGACGTGATCTTCATTCAGTATAAAATCATTAAAAGTCGGTTATCCTCACCTATACGATCGCTATATACGAGTATGTCGAGACTGCAGCCCCTGGGTAGGTAAATTAAGCCCAGTTTAAATGTGAACCGCGATTACATGTTCCTTTATGATAGTAGAGCATCTAAGAATACACAAATCAACATGATCCTTCCCTTATTCAGAAAGTCTAGCATACGTCTCTATTAGCTATATCATTTTTTAACCGACTTCCAAGAGGAGGTTATATGTTCGGCTGTTTTTTTTTTTAATATATTTTTTCACCGATATCCCCGTCAATTATAGGCGGACAAAATCAGAATCTGATGAGGGGATCTCATGGTAATCGAGGGTATCCCTCGAATTGTATAGGCAAACCTATAGCGATTTGGGTATATTTTATAGTAACTCGTGCATTTGCTCCCGAAAATTACCATTTGGTGAAGTGGAACTGATGATGGAGACCACAGATGGCCACCGGGACAACATAATAATAAGTATTTAACGGGTTGCGATTAGGTACTTAATATGGTTACTAAGCAATTTATGCTCGTCACAATGCATATGGCGCGTGGCAGTTCTCCTGGTTCTTATCAGGAGAACTCCTCAACAATTAACGTCCCAGCATCTGGAAAAGCAATATTTTGTAAAAGGTGATGAGCAGTTGTCTTTAGGCTATTGTAACTTAGGAAAATTATAAACTGACCCACTGAAAAGCGAAAATAAAAAACTTTTTGTAAAAAAAAATAACCGACTTCCAAAAAATCACTACAAAGTGAAAAATAACTTTAATTTCGGAAGTCGGTGTCTTTGGATCTGTATTTTAGTTTTTTGTCACCGACTTCCGAAATTAGTGTTTTTTTGGAAGTCGGTTATTTTTTTTTACACATTGTTTTTTTTTAGATACAGGCCGATGTTCCAAACACCAGTACTTACGTCTTTTTAGCCCCGATGCCATCAAGTAGCATCTTTCTATAATTAATGCAGGCAGCCCACTCGAATGCGGAGTCCTACGCAGGTTCGTCATCTTGTAGTGTACTCAGCTGTGTTTATTGTATTGAGCAGTCAAATGGCGGATTCCTTAGGACATTTGTTGGAAATTATTGTATGATGACTAACTTTAACAATGTATTTTTCTTAAACTGTCGTATCAGCACGGACTGTATGAGATAAGCATCTATGCCTAATTCTAGCATTTATAAAACCGTTCAAAATCTAGTCGTAAGTTCATCTCAGCGACAATCAATGTTAATGTAGCCAAGTTACAGGTATTTTCGACAGATTGAGAGTAAATTAGAATGTGACCCTTAAAACTACAGGAATGTTCGATGTATGAAACATTAGCCATTGAGCAAGATGGTTGGTAGCAGGCCTAGCATGTGTTGTACGTATTTTAAACTTTGAACAAGAGCACTGACAAGAGGTTGTCGAGATGTTGGATGTAGACTTTTATAGGGTTCCGTGCCTTCAAAGGAAAAAATGAAACCCTTATTATCACTTTGTTGTCCGTCTGTCTGTCTGTATGTGTGTCTGTCTGTATGTCTGTCTGTAAGTCTGTCAAGACCCTTTTTCTCAGGAACGCGTAGAGGTATCAAGTTGAAATTAATATCAAATACGTAGGCCTACGGTCCCTTGGAGCTCTAAAAAAATAAGCTTCTAAGTCAACGCAATAAAAAAATACGGCGATTTATGCGACATATTTTGATACCCGCAAATAAATCAAAACCTGCCGGGTTCTTCCCGTTGACCTAGGATCATGAAATTTGGCAAGAAGCAAGGTCTCACAGCACAAGTATAGGAAAAAGTCCTAAAATTGTAAATTTGTAGTTTTATCACAGAAAAAAATTGTTTTTGCGATTACAAACTTATATTTGCAGTTGGAGAGTTGACCATGATGTATGGGAGCACATGTTTTGCAACTACAATGTTAAGGATACCAACTACGAAACTCTTCATTGTGCGTGATCCAACACGAACTTGGCCGGTTTTTCAACATAGTCACAATATTAATGGTATATATAAAGCGAATGGTGTACTGGCGAAACGTGGGTGTACTATGGTACACCTCTGCCCAACCCTTCGGGGGAACAAGAAGTGATGTTATGTTTTTGTGGTGTATAAAGATAATGAAGAGTGCGCTATGTTATGCCAGAGGCCGTACAAAAAGTAACAGTCAATGCCAATACCCACGAACCTCATCAACCAACTTCTAAAGAAGCTCTGGTTTAGCATGTGAATTCCTTGCTATAAACAGCGGTACTCGTGGACACAGCGCGTATTGTTAGAAGGTTTCTCTATTTAAGATGGAGATATATGCCAGTGACCTTGAGTGGTTAACGGACTTTTAATGATTTTATACTGAAGATCACCCCCAAACGAGTAGTGTTAATGATTTGAAAAAAATATATGTTAAATTAGAGCATTTTTTCAATAATTTAATATGTAAATATCTACAGATTATGTATAAATTACATAGTGAAATTAATTTGTAAAGTTATGTCTAACGCGGATAAAAAACTGAGAATGGCGCAAAATCTACCAAGCGTATTTTTCTGAAACCTTCACCAATTTAAAGATAATTTAATTATTGATTTTATAATATACGCGTTTTATTAAAATACCTTTTGTTTTGTGTATAATAAATTAATAATGCGTCAAATTGGGGACAGCGCTCCTTGATGGGCGAGTCCTATTACTGGCTGAACGTACGACGCGTTGCGTGAGCTCAGTACAGAACACGCAAGCTAACCACTCAAGGTCACTGGCATATATCTGCGTCTTAATGCGAGCCATACAGTAATCGCATTATGATGTGTAACATCTGACATCTCACCTTGGTATAGTACTTACTGATTCTATGAGTACACTAAATCCATGCTATTATAAGTACTTACTAATTCCATGCTATTAAAAATTACTTACTTATTCCATGCTCAAGCTGTCACTTCCTGTTACACACTTCCGTCCCTTTTCACGAAATCACTCCCACGAAAACACGACAGGAATCATGTTACACATCAATAAATAAAAACCGGCCAAGTGCGAGTTGGACTCGCGCACGAAGGGTTCCGTTCAATTATCTATAAAAATGGCAAAAAAATCACGTTTGTTGTATGGGAGCCCCCCTTAAATATTTGTTTTATTTTAATTTAATTATTTATTTTTAAAGTGAATATGTAACTAAATATTCTGTGAATATTTCAAGCGTCTACCTGTTGCCGTTATCAATATAGAGCAAAAACGAGCAAAAAAATCACGTTTGTTGTATGGGAGCCCCCTTAAATATTTATTTTATTCTGTTTTTTAGTATTTTTTGTTATAGCGGCACCAGAAATACATCATCTGTGAAAATTTCAACTGTCTAACTATCACCGTTCATTAGATACAGCCTGGTGACAGACGGACGGACAGACAGACGGCGGTGCCTTAGTAATAGGGTTCCCGTTTTACCCTTTGGGTACGGAACCCTGAAAATTGTGCCATCTTTAAAACAAAGTACCTAACATTCTTCAATAACCTCATTAGTCTCATTACCTCACATCTCCGAAGATTACAAACTAACAAACAATCTGACCTATAGGTGCAGCCGATCAATAATATAATGATAACAATAATGATCTATACTTACAGTAATAATATAATTGTTACACCATCTTTGCATTCTCACGTACGCCGGTAACCGCTCATACCTTACCATATTTGGTGCAAATGCGAGAGAATTAAGTCGACCGTCCACTTATGTATGATGTGCATGAAGAAGACTTTCATGTTAGCTGCGCGGTTCTACATTATCATACAAAGCGTGGCTAAGTACACGTGCGTAGTTTAGCCGTGGATTGCTATGGGGGTGATTTTCAAAATTTTTGTACATTTTGTTGTGTGAAAACGTCTACATGAATATTATCCAAGAAAAATGCATTGAGGTGATCAAAGTAGTATTAGGGTGATTTTCAAAATTTTTGTACAGTTACAAAAATGAAACAAAAACGAATACCGTTACAAAAATGAACAATGTCACAAAAAAATAACAAAAAGGAAATATTAGGGCTATTTCACAGAAGATAATGAAAACAACGAAATTGCATTTTAATAATTTATTAATAATATAATCAGTCTGTTGAATTACAGTCATAAAATCAGTCTCAAAATTGTGTATTTTTTATGGTCATTAACACTTTTTTAACTACTTAATGAAATGTCTAGCTCAATCAAAATAAACATTTTGTCAAAATTAAATACGTTATTACAAAAATTATGGTTAAGGGAATTACTTTACAGCCAAGCTTTTATTTTGAAAAGGCAAGTAATTAAACAAATAATAAAAAAAACAGTATCTATATCACATACGCCACGAACAATAATCAACAGTGGCTTACTACTGTAATAAGTTTTCAACTTTAGAAACTATCGTGTAACATAACTAAATTGTAAATGTTCTATTACTTCTCATTTATGTATGGTTTATTTATTAGTGATTATAATGTTTATTCATTATTAAATTTTAATTTAAATAATCGTATAATTATTTATGGTGTAAACAAAATATCTGGACAAACTTTTACAGAACACAGAATTTACTCATGAATGTGAACAACAGACTTTTACTATAGGACCAACTCTGTAATTAATATGAAAAATAATATCAACTATTCCATACAATTTGATCGTGTAGGTAAGTATTACATTTTTGTATGGAGCAGCAGTTTTTTTTATATTTCAGAGCTAGTAGTATAGTACAATTCTGTTCTGTAAAAGTTTGTCCAGGTATTTTGTTTACACTTTATATTTGTTGATTGGTAATTTGTGGCAAATAGTTTTAAACACAAATGATTGTACTCATTAAAATAAACAACTTTCCAAAGGATACTAATTATTTTTTTATTTTAAAAGGTCGCGAAAACTGGCCGAATTGCGTTTATATCGTAGTGATTATATAAATTTTAAATAAATAAATAGAAATTAATCGTTTTTTTGGGCAAGTTGTTTGTTATCGTGTGTTTAAGTATTTGTCACTAATTACCAGTCACATTAATTAATATATCTTAGGCAAAGAAAAATCAACTTTGGCATCTAAGTTTTAAACTCGCGAAACATAACAAAATTCTAAGATCTCTTTTAATTCTACAAAATAATAATAAACGTTATTACTAGAAGTCAGAAAACTTAAATAATAATGTTTATTAATTTTATTTCAACAACATGATACACAATCCTAATCCACCTTTCTTGTCCTTCACTCTACAACTATCTACTTACTTAATTTTCGTCACTGTCGCTGAGATCAAAAAAATTTAACCTATCCCGGTTTATAATATTTGTTTCTTTCGATTTAGAGGAACATGGCTCTGCTTGTCCCTCTGTGTTTGGCAAAGAAGTAAAACCAACCATTTCTGGAAAATGTTTAGTCAAGTCATTTGACGAAACGTTGTAACGTTTCGGATTTAATAGGTTTGTTAAGTCATCAAGAGAATAATTGACTCTAATATTTGACAAAATAGTGGGCGCATCTGATTTTGTTATCGTTTTCTTCGTATATGCTGGTTTAGTTCGTTTAATGTTGGTGTTAGATTCCGAGAGTACTTTAGTAGGATGTAATATTGTTTGAGGGCCAGTGTGAACTCGTTTGACTATCTTTGCTAATGGAGCGGATTTCTGATTCTGTATTTGTAAACTGAAATCATCGTCATCGGTATCACTGAAAGTTTGTCTTTGTACTAACACTCCTCTAGCTTTGGTAAAATATGCAGCGTGAGATTCGGGTTGTAGTACTTCCGATGTTCCAGATGTAGCTTTTGATGTAGACTTTTTAACAGATTGTAAAATGAAAGTTTCTTCTTCATCAGAATAAGAAATTAGTCGAGTTTGTTTTCTTTTAGGTGCCATTAACAAGCAATGTTTTTTTAGGAACAAGCAATCACAAAACCCTCTTTTTCCTGAGCTATTACAGAAACAACTCAAAGTTCTATAATATATGTCATTGGTATGATCATTTACCGCCTGTATTTGGTGTAGTTTTTGCGATTTGGGTACAGGTATTAAAGAATTCAGGGCAGTTTCATTGCATTCTTTGATAAGATTTATATGTATGTCATTGACAATGAAAAGTGTTATTCTACATTCATCTTTCAGAAAAGCAAGTGCAGTTCCAGCATCCGTAACATCTTTTCCATGTGAGACTTTTTGGTCTAAGAGTCGTTTGATAACTCCTCCTATACCATCAGCAGGGCCCTTGCCATGGTAAGACTCGGAAAAATTCCAAGTCCCTTTAACAAAATCCAAATCGTGCAAAGTTTTCTTAAATAGGTAGAAGTTCTTTTTTTGTTTGTACTGGGTAGTAGGTCCGTCGGAAAATGCGTGCAGAATTGTCACTTCAGGGTACTTCCTTTTGATATCCATCAAAACCGGATTCAAATGTGCCCAAATGGCTTCTGGTGCATGATTTGTTGAATCCGAGAATGTGCAATAAGACTGAGGCCTCGTATTTTTTTTGTACACAACACTAGTGTGTAAAGTAATTTGGTACTGGGAAGCGCCAAAGTGGACAGCTTGTATTTCTTCGTGGAGTTTGCACGCGTAATTCTCCGAGAAATCACAATGAAGAACTACTTCGTTATCTTCAAGCTGATCCTTTAGATTTCTGTAGGTTTTATATTGGTGGGCAATATTGAAAATATGTACCAAGTACCTTTTCAATTCTGCTTCAAACAGACATACAAAGTTTTCTAAACTATCCGATTTCGTCTCTGTCACAACTCGTTTTGACTTCTTAGTTTCGTTATCCTTTTCGTATTCGATATTTTTAAATGACCACTCCAGCCACGAAATATTTTCCTTTTTCTTTAATTTGTCATACTGCAAATATATTTTATTGCACACATCACATTCAGTATACATGCACTCCTTTGATCTTTTATCACATACGGTGGCTTCTACAAGGTCACTTAATTTATGAAACGATGTTAAAATTTTATTTTTTTTCAATGCAATAAATTTGAATTCCATGTTGGCATGAATTTTACAAACACAAGTATCTCGGTCTCTAAGGAGTGGGCTGACAATATGGAATGGCTTGTGTCTGACAAATGTGACGTAAGATATTTGGATACCCGTATCTTCCTTGAATTTTTTGTGTAAATTAATTATAGTATCAAGAAGATAACGCTTCTGCATCTTTATTTTTTTCTGCGTCTTTGTTTCGTTCTTCCCTGCAGAAGAGCGACTTACATCGTCTTGAAAATAAAACTGACGAATTTTCTTGGCTAATATACTGCGCTTGGTAATTTTCGTTTTTTTTGTGAACCGGATTCTTCCTTTTAAGCCAATGCAATACCCTAATCGAGTGCGTAATTTATATTTTCCGGCTATATCTGTGTTAAAAATATTTTTCAAAATGTTTTTTTCCTTATTACTTTTAGCAGCCTTGTATTGTTTTGCTAAAGCTTCTTTCAATACCATGTTATCTAGAATAACTCTCCTTACTTTATCTCTATCTTTTTCATTGTTAATACTCAATTCTTGCATTATTGAATTTACTTTTGATTCAGGTGTTAAAATTGGTTCAGGAATTTCTTCTCCATCGTAAGCTTTTGCATCGACAAATTTTTGACATTGTAAAATAATTTTTTGTCTGTATACTTTCTTTTTTAGAGCCGCTATTTCTTTTTTTTGTTTTTCTATTTTGCTGGCCTGCTTTTTTACTATTTTCTTCAAAATATAGTAATTTCTTAAATATAACTTCCGTGATTTTGTTTGCTTTTCATCTTTATGTATATCTTGACATTTTTGTTTCTGATTTTTCTTCAGTCTTCTCCAATTCCTTCTTCTTAAAGCTTTTTGACTCTCTGTTAGTTTGGAAACTTTGACATATTTACTTTTGATCCTTTCCAAGTTCTTTTGATTTATTTCATTATACTTTTCAGGATTGTTTAACTTAAGTCTTTCTCTGTACTTACGTTGTCTTTCTGCGGGAGTCATCGGCATTCCTGTATATAATAACACACGGTCTCATTAATTAAATATTCATGTCTATGACAAAATTACGTACTTATCCACAATACTTTTACCTTTTCGCTACTTAATTTATCATTCAGTACCTATTAATTTACAATTAAAAATTGTAATTCTGAAAATAAAAATTCTGTCTTATAAACTATAATTACTATGAATTTTCGTACTAAATTATAATACCACACTAAACACTATAAATTGATATTTTAAATCTTTAAGGTCGATTTTTTAATGCTGTACGTATGCTGGTGAGCTACTATTTTTTTTACATTTTAAAATATTGTATTACTTATTTTATTTAAGAAATATTTAATAAAAAATTGTAAATAAAATTAATAAGCGAAGCATTATTTTAGAAACATAATATTTCTGTATGAAATCGGCTTTACTTCATTTTTGTTACATCATTTTTGTTACGCAACAAAAAAACGTAACAAATCGTTAGAAAAATGAAATCAACCATGAGTTGAATTACAACCTCACACATTTGGAGGTTAAAAAGAATCTTATTGGATTTATCCAGCTTCTTTTTAGTAGTTGGTGAAAATTATTCTTTAATTTTACGCAAAAATAATAAGAGATAGCCTTACTGTTGTTTTTATAGCTGAACAACCAAAATGAAAGATTTAATGTTGAAAAAACACTGCACAGGAACAAACACACTTTTCTTGTTGGTGGCACCCGTTGTCAAAATGGTGGACAGACGTTCTGTTGTCATCTGATTGGACGGTTTAAATGGAGAATGTTGCCAGTTGAAAACCCCAGATATCTACTATTATTGGTGTTACAATAAAGAATAACAAAAATGAACGAAATGGGAGACATGTATTGAAACAAAGTTATTATTATTTTGCATTAGGTTATATATTTATATTTTATATCATTTACATCATAATTAGAGTCATTAAGATATTGTGCAACTACAACATCTAAATATGAGAGTAGTTTCTTCTTTATGTTTGTTTTTGTTACGCACTTCTGCTTAGAGACACGAGGTTGCTCTATGAAAATATTCTGAGACTGAAGAAGTAAACACCTTTATTTTTTTTATTACATATTATTATGATCTGAAATGTTGAAACCCATCTGGACAAAATGTGGCTCAAGGATAATAATACTACTTTGATCACCTCAATGCATTTTTCTTGGATAATATTCATGTAGACGTTTTCACACAACAAAATGTACAAAAATTTTGAAAATCACCCATTATTATCCTTGAGCCACATTTTGTCCAGATGGGTTTCAACATTTCAGATCATAATAATATGTAATAAAAAAAATAAAGGTGTTTACTTCTTCAGTCTCAGAATATTTTCATAGAGCAACCTCGTGTCTCTAAGCAGAAGTGCGTAACAAAAACAAACATAAAGAAGAAACTACTCTCATATTTAGATGTTGTAGTTGCACAATATCTTAATGACTCTAATTATGATGTAAATGATATAAAATATAAATATATAACCTAATGCAAAATAATAATAACTTTGTTTCAATACATGTCTCCCATTTCGTTCATTTTTGTTATTCTTTATTGTAACACCAATAATAGTAGATATCTGGGGTTTTCAACTGGCAACATTCTCCATTTAAACCGTCCAATCAGATGACAACAGAACGTCTGTCCACCATTTTGACAACGGGTGCCACCAACAAGAAAAGTGTGTTTGTTCCTGTGCAGTGTTTTTTCAACATTAAATCTTTCATTTTGGTTGTTCAGCTATAAAAACAACAGTAAGGCTATCTCTTATTATTTTTGCGTAAAATTAAAGAATAATTTTCACCAACTACTAAAAAGAAGCTGGATAAATCCAATAAGATTCTTTTTAACCTCCAAATGTGTGAGGTTGTAATTCAACTCATGGTTGATTTCATTTTTCTAACGATTTGTTACGTTTTTTTGTTGCGTAACAAAAATGATGTAACAAAAATGAAGTAAAGCCGATTTCATACAGAAATATTATGTTTCTAAAATAATGCTTCGCTTATTAATTTTATTTACAATTTTTTATTAAATATTTCTTAAATAAAATAAGTAATACAATATTTTAAAATGTAAAAAAAATAGTAGCTCACCAGCATACGTACAGCATTAAAAAATCGACCTTAAAGATTTAAAATATCAATTTATAGTGTTTAGTGTGGTATTATAATTTAGTACGAAAATTCATAGTAATTATAGTTTATAAGACAGAATTTTTATTTTCAGAATTACAATTTTTAATTGTAAATTAATAGGTACTGAATGATAAATTAAGTAGCGAAAAGGTAAAAGTATTGTGGATAAGTACGTAATTTTGTCATAGACATGAATATTTAATTAATGAGACCGTGTGTTATTATATACAGGAATGCCGATGACTCCCGCAGAAAGACAACGTAAGTACAGAGAAAGACTTAAGTTAAACAATCCTGAAAAGTATAATGAAATAAATCAAAAGAACTTGGAAAGGATCAAAAGTAAATATGTCAAAGTTTCCAAACTAACAGAGAGTCAAAAAGCTTTAAGAAGAAGGAATTGGAGAAGACTGAAGAAAAATCAGAAACAAAAATGTCAAGATATACATAAAGATGAAAAGCAAACAAAATCACGGAAGTTATATTTAAGAAATTACTATATTTTGAAGAAAATAGTAAAAAAGCAGGCCAGCAAAATAGAAAAACAAAAAAAAGAAATAGCGGCTCTAAAAAAGAAAGTATACAGACAAAAAATTATTTTACAATGTCAAAAATTTGTCGATGCAAAAGCTTACGATGGAGAAGAAATTCCTGAACCAATTTTAACACCTGAATCAAAAGTAAATTCAATAATGCAAGAATTGAGTATTAACAATGAAAAAGATAGAGATAAAGTAAGGAGAGTTATTCTAGATAACATGGTATTGAAAGAAGCTTTAGCAAAACAATACAAGGCTGCTAAAAGTAATAAGGAAAAAAACATTTTGAAAAATATTTTTAACACAGATATAGCCGGAAAATATAAATTACGCACTCGATTAGGGTATTGCATTGGCTTAAAAGGAAGAATCCGGTTCACAAAAAAAACGAAAATTACCAAGCGCAGTATATTAGCCAAGAAAATTCGTCAGTTTTATTTTCAAGACGATGTAAGTCGCTCTTCTGCAGGGAAGAACGAAACAAAGACGCAGAAAAAAATAAAGATGCAGAAGCGTTATCTTCTTGATACTATAATTAATTTACACAAAAAATTCAAGGAAGATACGGGTATCCAAATATCTTACGTCACATTTGTCAGACACAAGCCATTCCATATTGTCAGCCCACTCCTTAGAGACCGAGATACTTGTGTTTGTAAAATTCATGCCAACATGGAATTCAAATTTATTGCATTGAAAAAAAATAAAATTTTAACATCGTTTCATAAATTAAGTGACCTTGTAGAAGCCACCGTATGTGATAAAAGATCAAAGGAGTGCATGTATACTGAATGTGATGTGTGCAATAAAATATATTTGCAGTATGACAAATTAAAGAAAAAGGAAAATATTTCGTGGCTGGAGTGGTCATTTAAAAATATCGAATACGAAAAGGATAACGAAACTAAGAAGTCAAAACGAGTTGTGACAGAGACGAAATCGGATAGTTTAGAAAACTTTGTATGTCTGTTTGAAGCAGAATTGAAAAGGTACTTGGTACATATTTTCAATATTGCCCACCAATATAAAACCTACAGAAATCTAAAGGATCAGCTTGAAGATAACGAAGTAGTTCTTCATTGTGATTTCTCGGAGAATTACGCGTGCAAACTCCACGAAGAAATACAAGCTGTCCACTTTGGCGCTTCCCAGTACCAAATTACTTTACACACTAGTGTTGTGTACAAAAAAAATACGAGGCCTCAGTCTTATTGCACATTCTCGGATTCAACAAATCATGCACCAGAAGCCATTTGGGCACATTTGAATCCGGTTTTGATGGATATCAAAAGGAAGTACCCTGAAGTGACAATTCTGCACGCATTTTCCGACGGACCTACTACCCAGTACAAACAAAAAAAGAACTTCTACCTATTTAAGAAAACTTTGCACGATTTGGATTTTGTTAAAGGGACTTGGAATTTTTCCGAGTCTTACCATGGCAAGGGCCCTGCTGATGGTATAGGAGGAGTTATCAAACGACTCTTAGACCAAAAAGTCTCACATGGAAAAGATGTTACGGATGCTGGAACTGCACTTGCTTTTCTGAAAGATGAATGTAGAATAACACTTTTCATTGTCAATGACATACATATAAATCTTATCAAAGAATGCAATGAAACTGCCCTGAATTCTTTAATACCTGTACCCAAATCGCAAAAACTACACCAAATACAGGCGGTAAATGATCATACCAATGACATATATTATAGAACTTTGAGTTGTTTCTGTAATAGCTCAGGAAAAAGAGGGTTTTGTGATTGCTTGTTCCTAAAAAAACATTGCTTGTTAATGGCACCTAAAAGAAAACAAACTCGACTAATTTCTTATTCTGATGAAGAAGAAACTTTCATTTTACAATCTGTTAAAAAGTCTACATCAAAAGCTACATCTGGAACATCGGAAGTACTACAACCCGAATCTCACGCTGCATATTTTACCAAAGCTAGAGGAGTGTTAGTACAAAGACAAACTTTCAGTGATACCGATGACGATGATTTCAGTTTACAAATACAGAATCAGAAATCCGCTCCATTAGCAAAGATAGTCAAACGAGTTCACACTGGCCCTCAAACAATATTACATCCTACTAAAGTACTCTCGGAATCTAACACCAACATTAAACGAACTAAACCAGCATATACGAAGAAAACGATAACAAAATCAGATGCGCCCACTATTTTGTCAAATATTAGAGTCAATTATTCTCTTGATGACTTAACAAACCTATTAAATCCGAAACGTTACAACGTTTCGTCAAATGACTTGACTAAACATTTTCCAGAAATGGTTGGTTTTACTTCTTTGCCAAACACAGAGGGACAAGCAGAGCCATGTTCCTCTAAATCGAAAGAAACAAATATTATAAACCGGGATAGGTTAAATTTTTTTGATCTCAGCGACAGTGACGAAAATTAAGTAAGTAGATAGTTGTAGAGTGAAGGACAAGAAAGGTGGATTAGGATTGTGTATCATGTTGTTGAAATAAAATTAATAAACATTATTATTTAAGTTTTCTGACTTCTAGTAATAACGTTTATTATTATTTTGTAGAATTAAAAGAGATCTTAGAATTTTGTTATGTTTCGCGAGTTTAAAACTTAGATGCCAAAGTTGATTTTTCTTTGCCTAAGATATATTAATTAATGTGACTGGTAATTAGTGACAAATACTTAAACACACGATAACAAACAACTTGCCCAAAAAAACGATTAATTTCTATTTATTTATTTAAAATTTATATAATCACTACGATATAAACGCAATTCGGCCAGTTTTCGCGACCTTTTAAAATAAAAAAATAATTAGTATCCTTTGGAAAGTTGTTTATTTTAATGAGTACAATCATTTGTGTTTAAAACTATTTGCCACAAATTACCAATCAACAAATATAAAGTGTAAACAAAATACCTGGACAAACTTTTACAGAACAGAATTGTACTATACTACTAGCTCTGAAATATAAAAAAAACTGCTGCTCCATACAAAAATGTAATACTTACCTACACGATCAAATTGTATGGAATAGTTGATATTATTTTTCATATTAATTACAGAGTTGGTCCTATAGTAAAAGTCTGTTGTTCACATTCATGAGTAAATTCTGTGTTCTGTAAAAGTTTGTCCAGATATTTTGTTTACACCATAAATAATTACACGATTATTTAAATTAAAATTTAATAATGAATAAACATTATAATCACTAATAAATAAACCATACATAAATGAGAAGTAATAGAACATTTACAATTTAGTTATGTTACACGATAGTTTCTAAAGTTGAAAACTTATTACAGTAGTAAGCCACTGTTGATTATTGTTCGTGGCGTATGTGATATAGATACTGTTTTTTTTATTATTTGTTTAATTACTTGCCTTTTCAAAATAAAAGCTTGGCTGTAAAGTAATTCCCTTAACCATAATTTTTGTAATAACGTATTTAATTTTGACAAAATGTTTATTTTGATTGAGCTAGACATTTCATTAAGTAGTTAAAAAAGTGTTAATGACCATAAAAAATACACAATTTTGAGACTGATTTTATGACTGTAATTCAACAGACTGATTATATTATTAATAAATTATTAAAATGCAATTTCGTTGTTTTCATTATCTTCTGTGAAATAGCCCTAATATTTCCTTTTTGTTATTTTTTTGTGACATTGTTCATTTTTGTAACGGTATTCGTTTTTGTTTCATTTTTGTAACTGTACAAAAATTTTGAAAATCACCCATGGAGCGGCGCCTTTAAGCGTAAAATCCACTGCTTTGGAAGATATGCACGGTGAGTATTGCCACATTAGCTCGCAGTTCATTTGTTTGCCAGCGACGCATCCGTGTAGCGTGGCCGTGGCTCGCAGTGGACGATCCTGCCCAAATTTTCATATAAAGCGAAGATACGTACACGTGCGTAGCTTAGCCGTGGATTGCTATGGAGCGGCGCCTCTAAGCGTAAAATCAACTGCTTTGTAGGATATGCACGGAGACGTTTACCACGTTAGCTCGCTGTTCATTTGTTTGCCAGCGTGTAGCATGTGACGCATCCGTGTAGCATGGCCGTGGGTCGCAGTGGGACGACCCTGCCCACGTTTTGACACAAAGCGAAGCTTTAGTCGACAGCAATGAAAATACTTTGCCCATGAGCTTTTTTTTTTTTTTTGGGTGGGAAATTATCAAATAACTTCTCCCGCTCTGGGCTGAGCGGGAGGGCGTGTCAGACTTTTACTGACTAAAACCCACCTGTGTTACTTCCGTTGCCTGTGTGCCAGGGCCACGATATCCCTTTCGGACAAACTCGCAACTCCGGCAGGCATTGGCCCTAACGGACCCCGTCAGTTGGAGCTGACATCTATTTGAGGCGCGCGTGAAACACAACGCGCCGTCGACCCGGGCCTGGTCCTTATCGGACGGCGAGCTACCCGTCGCTCACCGTCCGCAGGCCCGCGCCTACGGTGGCCAGAAATCAGCTTGTGACTCCCGACGCCCGGGGCGTCTCCTGCGGCGGCTAAGGGCATGAGGGCGCGAATCCTGCCTTACCCTCACGCGTTCCGCCTCCTCCTTCGCGAGCATTATTGCTTCGCAGAAGGAAGTGACGGCCTGCCATGCACTCTCGCTCCGAACCATGACCTGAACCAGGGCCGGACGCGAGCGTGTCCTCCGGGCGATCCACACAGTGGTGATACCCGGGCGTTTCCTCCCGCTTTATCCTGAACAGGAACCTCCCGAAACAACCGTGTCCGGTGAGGACCTGCGTCAGGCGGTTTGCCCATGAGCTGAGTTTCAAAAGAATGCGAAGTCAGCTTGTATTTCTTCTTAGGGTTGCTACCTCAAAAGGTAAAACGGTTCCCTTATAGGATCACGCATGTGTGGGTCTGTCTGTCTGTCCGTCTGTCACAGCCAATTTGTTCCGAATCTACTGGAACGATTAAGTTGAAATTTGGTACACATACCTATGAATTCTGTGACCCAAACACGGACGTGTTACGTAAATAAATGAATTTTAAACATGGGGTCACTTTTTGGGGGCAAATTAGTTTTTGAAGTGAAACCTTCTTTAGGCGTGTTGAGCACTTTTTGGGTGAACAATAGTACATTTTGATAAAAGTGGAGAATGTTTGTTATTGCATTCGAGGCGGAATTAACACCCGAGCCGTAGGAGAGGTTGCTTTTGAGCCGAGAACTGCAATAACAAATGCTCACGTGCATCAAACGACGTTTTTCAATACACTTTTGAAGAAATAAAATAAAATAACGAAAAATATTTTTGTCATGAATTATTAGGAAACTATGATTTAATTTTCTTTTTTTTCCGCGCTTTGCTTTCGCCAAGTTGAAGGAGAAACAAAGGTATAAAGCCGATAAACAGCCAGCATGAAAAATAGAGTTTTAATTTGAAATTTTAATATTTTTGCGTTTAGAACGCAAATAAATGTTAATTTGTTCCTAAACGTTTTTTGTTGTAATAATCATGGTATTCTGTTTATAAACATTATTTAAATAATGTTTATAAATTGTATAATATTCCAAAAATATTAAAGCCGTAAAGACGCATCTTTGCCGAGATTTAAAAAAAAATCACCTCCGAATAGAGAGGACCGTCTCTGGCGCGAGACGGTGTGAATAGAGGCATTGAACCAATTTGGACTAAGTATAGGTATAAGTTATCTGTGGCAATTTTTATTCCCGCACACGTGTTGGAAAATAAAATATCGCACGCGTGTGAAATACATTGCATTGTGAACCTAATTGTAGTGCGATATGAACTAGTTTTCGAGGAAGTGTAATGAAAAAATCATGGAACTCGCGTCATCGTCACCGAACGCTTTCGGTGAGCTATATAATGTATACTGTTATCACTTCTATCGGTATTCCCCAAAGACTGCACCGTTTTTTTTAAATAATAGTTTTGCAAACTGTACCGTGTGACATATCAAATTAAAGGGCTAGTTGTAAGGATTTCAGATATTTTTTTTTATAATTATAAAATAAATAATTTAAAGTTATTTATGAAAATAGATGAAAATTTACCATTCCTTATCCAGACCTTTTATCTCCGAAACAAATGAACCTAAATTAAAAAAAAACAGAATATAGTTATTTACTTATATGACGACGTAGGGAGACGATAGGGTCGTCACCATCTTGACGTCAGCGACGGCGGAGCGATGGGGTCGTCACCATCTTGACGTCAGCGACGGCGGAGCGATAGGGTCGTCACCATCTTGATTCAGTGGTAAAGGGTCCATTTCGTTGATGTCGTTGAATTATAACACGAAGTGTAAATATAACCTCACTTTTAATCAGAAAAACTAGATAGATAATAACAAGTGATAATAAGCTCAGTACAGAACACGCAAGCTAACTACTCAAGGTCACTGGCATATATCTGCGTCTTAAATGGAGCCTTTGTACAAGGGCAGGAGCAGAGAAAGTCAACTAAATATGATAGTTGACTTTGACGTGATAAGTTAGATAGATATAGTAAGTTCCGCCCCATGCTCCCCCCGCCACTCCGTTATGTGCTAAGCGCTAACACATCAGTAATAAAGTTGAATATCGCGTGCACTCTTTGATCGTGTTCGAGCACGAAACTAAATAGCGAGTCTCAATTCTTATTTCGTTTATAAATAACTAAAGTAATAATTGATCTAGAGAAAAAATATATGGTGGCATATTAAACGATATGTTCTTGCTGTGACTATTTATTTTAGACATAAAAGCCGAACAATCTTGTTTGTTTTTATAATTATCCTTAAAAAGACATGATTTTCGAATAAAAAATGTATCGAGCGAAAATATTACGATTACGTAACTGTCTTCAATATGCAAAGAAAAAGATCCAAAAAATCATATACTAAAGTTTGTGTGACTGTTTCAGAAATTAACATAAAAATAGGGAGCCTCCTCTTAAGACGCAGATAAATGCCAGTGACCTTGAGTGGTTAGCTTGCGTGTTCTGTACTGAGCTCACGCAACGCGTCGTACGTTCAGCCAGTAATAGGACTCGCCCATCAAGGAGCGCTGTCCCCAATTTGACACATTATTAATTTATTATGCACAAAACAAAAGGTATTTTAATAAAACGCGTATACTAAAAGATCAATAATTAAATTATATTTAAATTGGTGAAAGTTTCAAAAAAATACGCTTGGTAGATTTTGCGCCATTCTTAGTTTTTTATCCGCGTTAGACATAACTTTACAAATTAATTTCACTATGTAATATAAACATAATCTAAAATATTCACATACTAAGTTATTGAGAAAATGCTCTAATTTATCGTATACTTTTTCAAATCATTAACACTATTTGTTTAGACGTCGATCTTCAGTATAAAATCATTAAAAGTCGGTTATCGTCGCCTTAAACAGCGGGCTAATTGCGTAACACAGTATCAGTGGGAATCTGTTTCAATTTGACAGTTCAACAACATTCACTGCATTATTAACGTTGGTCAGCAGACAACATTTTCTAACATATGAAGTAATGGACTAGCAATATACTTCAAAATCATTCGATATTTTTTGACCTCCTTGCGGGTGAAGCCGCGGGCAAAAGCTACTCCTAATTTTTTTCAGGTTATCCAACAGACGGCGCCACACAAAACTAAATCCCAGTGGATGTATTACAAAATATACTGTGGTTAGTAGAAGCAAATGAGAAATAAATGAGTTAGCACAAATTGCTGGTCTCAAATGACTTTCCTTGATTAATGTTGCCACACTCTTTCTAAATAAATGGTTATCGTGACCAGTTGAAAAATGTGTTTTTGCTGTTGGACCTACTGGCGCAGTGTAACGGACTTGGGCCTTGGTTCTATTAACCAACTTCAAAAAAAAGGAGGTTCTGTGTTCGTCTTTATGTATTGTTTTTTATGTACCTATGTTCATCGATATTTTCGTAAAATGTAGACCGATTTTGAAACTTCTTTTTTTATTAGGTATGAACAGCTTGTAGGGAGCAGTGGTGGCCCAGTGGTAACGGCCCCGACTTACGAGTCATAGGTCGTGGGTTCGAACCCAGGCAGGCGCTTTACTTTGTGTAAATAATTGCATCACCACTGCTCTCAAAACGGTGAAGGAAAACATCGTGAGGAAACCGGCATGTCCTAGAACCAACAATTCGAAGACATGTGACATCTACCAACCCGCACTGGGCCCGCGTGGTAGATTAAAGCCCAGTCCCTCTCGACGAGAGGAGGCCTGTGTCCCAGCAGTGGGAACATTATAGGCTGGTTATGCTTATGCTTATGCTATGTTCATAGCATAAGCATAAGCATAATTCCTTGCGCAGTAATTCCATATAAACTTGATTAACTTTGGTTGGGTAGTTTTTGAGTTAGCTTCAATAATACGTATTTTTCACACTTAGTGGATGATGTTATAATAACTTCCTGTCACTGTTATTTACATAGCTAGTAGTAGTAACGAATGTGTTAGTACCACAATTAAAAAGTAAATTATTAAAACTTTTTACAAAAAACAAACATTAAAAAAATAAAATCATAAAAAAAACATACACACGACTTGAGAACATCCTCCTTTTTGTGAAGTCGGTTAAAAAAAACAACTGACTTCCAAGAAAAACACTGCAAAGTGAAAAATAACTAAATGCCTTTTTAGAGTGGCAATGGTAAAAATGTATTTATCTACTTTACATCTCTATAATTATTGTACCTTCGGATATATTCATCAAGCTAATTATTATGAGCACCGAGTTAATGCCTAGAAACTTTTTATCAAAAAATCTAATTAATCTTTTCTCAACAATTAAATTAAACCAAATGAGAAATTCATGTACACCTATTCTTAAAATCCATTAAAAATCAACAATTTAAAACACATTAAATCGACCCTCAGCATAATTATCATATGGATGTTAGACCCCAAAAAATTAGTATCGTTCTTATACGTTAAAGATATTTTATACAAATTGCACCTATTGTAGTAATACAAAAGACACGGTAGCCCACCGTTGAAAGAACAACAAAAAACAAGTTGTTAGTTATTTAAAGTAAATAAATTCAATACTTGTAATTATTGAACGTTTATTTCTGACCCTCGGTTTGACAAGAGAATTATTGTTTATTATTATTAAAGTGTTATTATTTCATCGTATTTGGTGTTAAACCTTTTTTGTTGCACCTACTTCCGATTATCATTAAGGAAGACAAGGTTATTTGGTTCAATAATTGTCGGGTTCAGTAGAAAACGTTTGATTATGAATGGCTCTAAGAGTAGGGGATGACTAAAGAAACGATGGATGGACTGTGTGAAGTTGATATGGCTAGAATGGCCGAGATGACAACTAATGGAGAAGTATGGGAGAAAAAAAACCGGCCAAGTGCGTGTCGGACCACGCACAATGAAGGGTTCCGTAGTTAGGATGAATTTATCCTAAAAACAAACTTAACATTGTAGTTGAAGAACATGCTCTCCCATACATTTATATACGTCACAGTCAATTCTCCAACTGCAAATATAAGTTTGTTATCGCAAAAAACATTTTTGTTATGTGATAAATCTACAAATTTACAATTTAGGACTTTTTCCTATACTTGTACTGTGATACCTTGCTTCTTGCCAAATTTCATGATTCTAGGTCAACGGGAAGTACCCTGTAGGTTTTGATTTATTTGACTGATTTATTATGTTTGATTTACTTGGTAATAAGCAACTGAGCAGCGACAGAAATTAACCTCAAAATTTGAAAAAGCAAATACCGAAATATTTATTCGAATAATTATTCATTACTAGTGGTCGAAATTCGACCCACTTACAAATCTATGTCGTACATACTAATTCCATGCTATTATAAAGTATTTACTAATTCCATGCAATTAAAAAGTACTTATTCCATGGTCAAGCTGGGACAGCTTGACCATAGAATAAGTACTTTTTTCACGAAATCTGTCGCAAAAAGCGAGAGCAAAAATGTTACTCATCACAAAAGACACGTTTCGCCTACCACAAATAAATGAGGATATAGTTAGGAGAATGATGAGTAGAAACAAAAGACAATCAGTGCGTATGTTGCCTTATTTACGAAGATACAAGCTTGCTAAACGTTAAGGACTACGCGACGCGACACCGGTAGAAAAATACCTATGAAAAATTCAAGGAAATTGTTCTATCGGTGTCGCGTTGCGCGATAAGTTGCGCCAGTATGTAGTAGACTTAATAAAGTATTTTAACTGTGACGTAACGGAAGATTTATCATTGTGTAGATCTTAATATACCTAATACAAGTAGTACCAACCAGTCAATACCTACTTCATCGCTACGATGAAGTAGGTATTAACTTATGAATCGAGATAACGAAACTCCGATTTATACCTATAAAAAAGTTGACTTCCCAGTAATGTAATGAATGTTTGTAAACGCACCCGCAATACAGGAGAAATTCCTAGTGTGGGGCAGCGCTTTTAAGAAAAAAATAATAATATTTAACACATAAAATTTAAAATTAATGAGAAATTCGTCATCCATTTAGTAAATCTAGTGTTCGAGCCGTTTGGGGTTGAAACACTAGGGCCACGGGATCCGAGTGCCCACTTGGTTTTTCAAGATATCGTCAAGTAGATAGTTGGTCGTACTCTTCACGTGACCAGAGGGCTGGTCTATTTTTCGGGCAAAGAATCAGCATCGCCATACAACGTAACAATGCTGCCAGCCTTTTGGGCACTTTTCCTCTTGACAGCGAAGCGGACGAATTTTTTGATGCCCTATGATTCTGTCCCCCTCCTTTTTTATATTCATGTACATATTATTATTAAGTCTGTTATACATAGTATGAAAATATTCTTCATATTAAATCTCATTGCAATAAAACTAATACAATGAATAACAATGACCACAAACAATTGTTTACTTTATAATAAATTTTCCACAAAATTATGAACGATCTATCAACAAGTTTTGCGGAACCCTAAACCGTGGGTGATACATAATAGTATTCGTAATTATAATTATTGTAATAGCATAAATACCGAATTGTATAACTTACAACATCACACGAAATATAATGAAAAGTACGTGTATGGTATTGAAATATGTGAATGATACCCCCCCACACGTTTCGGATTTTAGTAACTTATTGTTGAAGAGCTTTGCAAAGCCTTTTGTAGCGGCAAAGAATTGGCTGACTCATCTCATCATGAGCCTAGCCTTTTTCCAAATATGCTGGGGTCAGCTTCCAGTCTAACCGGATGCAAACAGGCAGTAGGAGCGACTGCCTATCTTACCTCCACAACTCAGTTCCTGGGTAACACGATACCCCTTTATATACAACAAAATACCTTGTGATATATTGCAATTAAATGAAAGAACATTTAAAACACATATTAAAAGTACACTTTGTAAACAAGCATATTACAAGTTAGTAGAGTATATCCAGGATAGGAATGCTTGGAAACATACTGTTCCAGCTCCATAGGACAATCTAGAGTCTAGACAAAATCATACTGGTTGCTATTTTAATTGTATAATTTGTTATTTTTATGACATTGCTTTTACATTCTGTGATTACCTTAACTCACACACTGACTTATTTTTTTTGGGAAACATAATTATACTTTTACGATGTTTGTAAATATGTGAGCACCATGTATGTGTCTATCTCATAATTAAGTTATTTTTCATTGCTTCATTTTTATTTTATTTTTTTATTATTTAGGATGGGTTTGCTTTTGACCTTAGTCTAGGTCAGAAGTGACAGAGACAAAGTCGACGATGGAGTGAGCTTACCCAGAAGGAGCCTGTTCACTCTAACTTTGAAGAGATTAGGGTTGTATGCGTTCGGAAACACAGACGCAGCTAGAGAGTTCTACTCTTATTTTTACCTGTTGTGGTATATTTTATTTTATTCTAGGTGCATTGTCTTCACATATAATCGTATAATTCATGTACCTACTTAAACAAAATATTGTAAAACATTTTTAAAAGAGTAACGGTGGAGTTTCTTGCCGATTCTTCTACATACGAAACTACATTTTGGAAGGGGCAATCAATTCTATTTTCTTGTAAATTTAGACGTTCATAGGTGCCTATTTAAAATAAATAATTGGACTTTGACTTTGCAACTGAATACCAGTATTTTACATGGAAAAACTGCCTATCTTACCTCCACAAATCAGTTCCTGGGTAACACGATACCCCTTTATTTATTTAGAGTATAAATACTCGATAATGTGGAAGCTGTGGTTACTAGTAATGGTAATTAATACGATTTCGAATTAATTTCATAAGCGTGTGAACTCTTGCGTCTTAGCGTGTTAATTGCTATTGCTATGCTATTTGCTAATGACGATAATTGATAATAATAAAGTATGTCAATTTTGTTAATAAACGAATTAAAAATCGCGTTCGCGTTTAGTATACTCGCCGACTCACCGATCATTAAATATATTTAACAATTTAAAACCTTTCATTGTTTAAGATTTTATGAACTTTCCTTCATACTTTATCCGGGCTTAGGACTGGCAGTAAAATGTTATAAACTGGCGTATTTATAAGTTCATTTGATCGTATTTACATGAATTAGTTTTGTACATCGTTTCGCATTTCACAGAATTTCGCGACTACATTTAATTTGCTAAATGGTAAATGATCATTCACACGCTAACAATGAATGCGAATGCTAATTAATCCAACACTAGTGGTTACCTGTAATTGAATGTGCATTACAAGATAATATATACTTTATAATAATAATGAATCAGCTGGTGTTGTCCAGCTGCTGAGCAAAGGCCTCCCTTTCCTTTCTCCACGTAACACGATCCTGCGTCAATCTGGACCAATCCCGCCTATAAGCGTCAAGCTCGTCCTACACTAGGATCTGCTGCGATGCCTTTGAAAGTTTTCAGGGACCCATGTTGTGGTGGTCTTACCCCACAATGCATCCGACATGCGGCAAACACGTCCGGCCCAGTCCCACTTGAGCTTAGCTGCTTTTTGGGTGACGTCGGCGTTTTGTGTTTTTATGTACCTACAATAATAGGTTCCGTACCCAAAGGGTAAAACGGAAACCCTAGTACTATGGCTCCGCCGCCGTCTGTCTGTCTGTCCGTCTGTCACCAGGCTGTATCTAATGAACCGTAATAGTTAGACAGTTGATATTTTTACAGATGGTGTATTTCTGTTGCCGCTATAACAACAAATACTAAAAAACAGAATAAAATAAATATTTAAGGGTGATTTTGAGCTAAAACGAGAAAAATTTTGTTGTATGCCTACAACAAAATTTTGCTCGTTTTAGCTCGAAATTAATAACGGCAACCGGTAGACGCTTGAAATATTCACAGACAATTTAGTTGTACATATATTCACTTTAAAAATAAATAATTAAATTAAAATAACACAAATATTTAAGGGGGGCTCCCATACAACAAACGTGATTTATTTGGAATTATTATAGATAATGGTACGGGACCCTTCGTGCGCGAGTCCGACTCGCACTTGGCTGGCTTTTAATATTATAGAAGATAATTGTAATGTATCTCTCGTTGATAATTCTCAAATAAATAAAGATCTAAGATTAAATAAAGCATTAAATTGGTATTTCCGAAAAGATAGAAGAGAAATCAACACATTCATTTGTTTATACAATGGTTGCAAATAAGCAATGAAACAATTGAATTGCATTTCAAATTAAGTACTTTAATTTGTTGACTAAGACGCAGATATATGCCAGTGACCTTGAGCTTGCGTGTTCTGTACTGAGCTCACGCAACGCGTCGTACGTTCAGCCAGTAATAGGACTCGCCCATCAAGGAGCGCTGTCCCCAATTTGACGCATTATTAATGTATTATACACAAACCAAAAGATATTTTAATAAAACACTTATACTAAAAGATCAATAATTCAATTATCTCTCAAAACGTTTTGTAGATTTTGCGCCATTCTCAGTTTTTTATCCGTGTTAGACATAGCTTTACAAATTAATTTCACTATGTAATATAAATATAATCTAAAATATTCACATATTAAGTTATTGAAAAAATGCTCTAATTTGACATATGTATATTTGTTTCAAATCATTAACACTACTCGTTTAGACGTGATCTTCAGTATAAAATCATTAAAAGTCGGTCATCGACGCCTTAAGAAGCACTATCGCTAATGACACTGTTATACAATTCTTATTAAAATGAGTGTAAAATGTGAACTGTAAACACAACTACCTTTAATCCACTCAGCCTAACGAAGTCAGCAGCCGGACATAGGCCTCTCCCAGGCGGCGCCACAACACCCCGTCCTCCGCCGTCCGGATCCAGTCCGTCCCAGCCACCTTTTTAAGGTCGTTGGCCCATCTAGCTGGGGCCCCGGGCGTCCCACTACGCCTGCCGATACGCGGTCTCCACTCCAGGATTCGTCTGCTCCACCGGCCATCAGTCCTTCTACAAACATGGCCAGCCCATTGCCACTTCAGCTTGCTTACTCTTCAAAGCTTTGAGTACTTTATTCCAAAACATCATCACTCATCAACTTCATTTTACTTAACAATGATATACCTTGATATTTACTGGTGACGTCATTTAGAACATTAGGCCGAAACAAAGAAGCATATAACTATAATCTATATACTTAGTAAGTATAAAGGTGCAATGGACCTTGACTGAGTGATCGCTAAATGCGCTTTTTGTTTTAAAAATAATAAGCTTTGTAATGCAGTCTTTATTTATTCTTTGGTGGCCATTGAGGTATGCTTTACAAAATGCTAGAAAAGGCATCTTTGGATAAAGTTAGGAGCAATAGTTCCAGGCTGGTTCAAAAACAACTCTAGAGGAGTTCAGAAAGAAAATTGTTTCCTGCACGATTAAAGAAACTACTAACGGAAATATAAACCAACCAACCAACCCTTTTTTTTTTGTTCTCGGGGTGGAAAATCCTCATGGATGTCCTCCGCCCGCCCCAGGGCCGGGTCTGTCAGACTCTTACTGACTAAAAACCACCCCAGTGTTCCCCTCCCACACTTGCACCGGGGATCTTGGGATCTATTATTACTTCCGCAATCCCCGGCTAGTCCACCGCAAGTCTGGGGGGAGGGGGTGAGGTGTTTGAGACCCCCCCCCCCGCGACGTCTAAAAGGGGCGCGTGTGGAACACTACGCGCCGCCACCTCGGGTCCAGTGTGATAGGGGGCGGCGGACGTCCCCAAGTCCGCCGTCCCTGGACCCAACCAACCAAACCTGAACCAACCCTGAATGTCATCTGTTTGCTGATGAATGGAAGAATTATGCGTGTATGTCTGATGTTTTGTGAGAGAAAGTATGCGAGGGTGTCCTTCATTATATTTTATTATTTGAAATAATAATATGTTTGTTTACTATACCTGTTTCAACCTCTATCTTAATTAATATAATTGGTGTTACCGTTTTAATTAACAATAAATAAGCACTTGCTCATGAATATTTTCAGGTCAATCTTTAAGGACGGCACGGTTGGCGCAGTGGTTAATTTATACTTATGACCTACAAGTAGTTGTTCCGGGTCTGGCTGTTTGTGTATGTGAGTTTAAATGTTTTTAAACGCACCCACGATACAGGAGAAATTCCTAGTGTGGGGCACCGTTATAAAAAGCTAAGCTAAAGCAACTCTCTCACTCTTGGTTTTCAGGCGTAGGTGGTTGATTAGTTTCCAACAGATGTGTGATGTGTGTGTGTGTGTATGTGTGAACTTGACCAAACATAACTTAAAAAGGTCTCATTATCATTTACCGTGGAGTTTCTTGCCGGCTGTTTACATAAACAATACCGTGCACCTAGCTTCTGACGTTTCATAAGTGTCCATGAAATATTATGATTTTGATTTGTTTAGCCATTCCCAATTATGTTGGGGTCGGTTTCCAGTCTGGGAGGAGCGACTGCCTATCCTCCACAACCCAGTTACTACACCCCCCCCCCCGCCCTTTCCCCCCGATTTGATCTAGAGACTAAAACAAATCCATTTATAACTCAAAAATAAAACAACATCCAAATCAAACGCCCGCTAATCTCCAATAACTTACATTACAAAATGCTCTTCGACCATGTCAATAGCATCATCTTCCATATAATATACTGCAGCAATTAACACGCACAAAAGACGAGCAATAAATAAAATTGAACACTCTAATTACGTAGAATCGAACCTTGAACCGCCAGGTATGCAGTCAAATGTCAGTCGCTGATACATTTGTGGTTTTGAACCGTTCAAATGGGCTAAAGTGCACGTGAATTTGGCGAAGAGAATTATGTGCGGTAATCGACACTTGTAAGGGCTCGTGCGCACTGTGGTGTAAGTTGCGAAATATGTGTTGTTGTTGACAGAATTCATTTTTTAACAGACTTCAAAAAATTTGGAAGTTCTCAATTCGGATTTTTATATTTTTAGGGTTCCGTACCAAAATGGTAAAAGTGAACCCTTATGGTGAGACTAAGTATGTCTGTCTGTCTGTCACACCTGAATATCTCAAGAACTACTAATGCTATCAACTTGAAATTTAGAATAGTTTTAGATGACGTTTGCCCAACTATTTTGCAAACAACAAAGAAATTCAAAAAAATATGTATTTTTTGAAAAAGGGACTGAAAGGGGGTCTACAAAATTTGAAGTGGGGCTACTAGGGCATGTGGAGTATCATATGAAAGAGCGCTGTTTGCAAATTCTCAAACATTTTTTTCTTTTAGGCAGCATAGTATCCGACTTTTGATGAAAAAAATAACGAAAAGAAAAAATTACCTTTTCGCCCACTTATTTCCGAAATTTGCATAAATAAAAATCTGAAATTATTCTATGTAATAGAAGTTTATGTAAAGATTACAGGAAAAATAAAACGATGTCCCTAAATAGCACAGTTTTTCAGAAATCATCAAAATCATATATACGTACGGAACCCTCGGTGCGCGAGTCCGATTCGCTCTTGACCGGTTTTGTTTTATGTATGTTCAGGTATAACTCCGTCTTATACAGACGGGTTTGCATAATTCTTTTTTCTTTGAAAGGGTATGCTCTCGAAAGGTCCCATTGTCACACATTGGAAATCGAGGGATATACTCAAATTTTATAAGCACACCCATAGCAATTTGGGTATTTTTTTATAACGCATGCATTTGCACTTGATGTTGATGAAGACAACAGATGGCCACCGGAACTACTTAATAATAAGTATTTCACGGATTGCGTTGCCGAAAGTTAATTAAGAACATTTAAGAAATGTAAAAAAAATAAAAACCGTTATCTGGAAATCTCTGTTTCTATGGAAATTTTAAAATCGGTCTAATTTGGCTGTAACACTATTTTTCAAAAATGTTCACTTTTTAAAACTACTTAAAATGTTTACTTTAGACCTTTGTATCCTGCTTATGCGCCTGAAGTTTCATTAAAATCGGTTCATACATTTCGAAAAACAAGGGCTTGAAAGTTTGTATGAAATGCCGAGAGCGTATACGACGTACGTATACGCTCTTAAGGGGACGATAACAAACTTTTAATCATTTTATACTGAAGATCACGTCTAAACGCGTAGTGTTAATGATTTGAAAAAAATATATGTTAAATTAGAGCGTTTTCTCAATAACTTAATATGTGAATATTTTAGATTATATTTATATTACATAGTGAAATTAATTTGTAAAGTTATGTCTAACACGGATAAAAAACTGAGAACGGCGCAAAATCTACAAAGCGTTTTGAGAGATAATTGAATTATTGATCTTTTAGTATACGTGTTTTATTAAAATATCTTTTAGCTTGTGTATAATAAATTAATAATGCGCCAAATAGGGGACAGCGCTCCTTGATGGGTGAGTCCCATTACTGGCTGAACGTACGACGCGTTGCGTGAGCTCAGTACAGAACACGCAAGCTAACCATTCAAGGTCACTGGCATATATCTGCGTCTTAAGAAAGAAATAAAACTACAACTCACGACAACGACGACCGACGCCACCGCCGCCGCCGTCTACGACTTCTACGTTATCATCATTATTTCAGCCGAAAGACGTCCACTTCTGGAAATAGGCCTCCCCTAAGGCACGGCCACTTTGACTGGTTCAACATCGGTCATCGGTCCAACATGTGGGAGACCTTCCATCACTACGTCTTCCGATACGCGGTCTCCACTCCAGAACCTTTCGGCCCCATCGGCCATCTGTTCTGTGTACCCACTGCTACTTATTCGGGCTTGGCAATTCTTCGGGCTATGTCCTGAGTTATAGTTATCGGGAAACAGATTTCGGCAAGGAGTTTAAAGTTCCTTTTACATAATATGTAATTTCCTTTTACATACGCTACACACAATTAATGTTTTTGCCTACGTTATTAAGAAGGGATACTTTTTAAATTATTAACCCTTGTCTCGACTGCCTCGTTGGTCAAGTCGTCGCAACAACTGCTGCTGATAATGAGGGTTCGATTCCCGGGTCGGGCAAAGTTTTATTGGCTTTTCTATCAGGAATTTCTCAGTAGCAGGTGCCCCGTTGATTGCAATAGGCTCGCCCCCTATTACATGAGACTTAAACTTGACTAGCGAAATGTGGGTGAGTCTACTATAGGGTACACCTCTGCCTTACCCTTCGGGGATTACAGGTGTGATGTTATGTTATGTTACATTTCTTAAATTGTTATGTTATATTTCTTAAAACCCCTTGACGTGCCCTTAGAGAGACGGCAGGTGTTTTATACTTCACACATTACTTTAAAGACAAAGAGGATGATATAGGATTAAGTGCCTTCACATAACCTCTACAAGTCATGGTAATTTTACTAGCAATTGGTATTTCTCAGCTATTCTTGTGATATTTTCACGTACCTAGCAATGATTGTTTGAGCAATTTGCTGACTGTTTACATGATTTGTGTGTGTTCATAATTCAGGTTAAAAGGAGGCGGTAATCCCTAATTTGTTGTAATTTGACAGAGTAACTGCTTTAAATCACTGTCAATTCTGAGATCTCTTCAAGGTTGCCTGGAAGAGATCGCAGAGAGTGACAAGGCCGCCCATTGTATATTTTGTAGTGTTTGATTCATTTTCCATTACGTATTTTTGTGGTGTACAATAAAGTATATATAAATAAATTACAGGGAGAGGAGAGCTTTCAAAGGAGATGTTTCAAAATGTATGGAGCCCCGGCCAGGTCTTTGTACAGCAAACTAAAAAATGGGGAAAAACAATTAATTAAATTTTCAAGACGCCATATTGAAAGTCGATAAAAATTATTGATAATTAACAAATCACTACAAGAAAAATAAGCGTTTATGCAATTTATCTGTATTTTTCCCAAATTCCACGGATTTTTCTCGATTTTTCGAGGTACTGTACATATACTGGGCCCGTTTTGAAACATCTCCTTTGTTTCTATACTTGGCAACGTAAAAGAGTTTAGTATTGCAGGTGTACAAACAATTCCCAAAAAGTTCTGAGGAGCCTACAAGGTATTTATGGCCTGGAAAAGAAAAGAAAACACCGAGCTCAGAACGAGATAAAATTATATTTTCAATATCACATGAAATCACGGAGAAACTTAACACCGAGATTCAGCAAAAATATACAGCACCATCTATCGAAGCTGAAGGAACTAAAAATTCAAAATAAGAAGGTCTGTTATTCGACACTTAAGGCGACGATAACCGACTTTTAAAGATTTTATACTGAAGATCACGTCTAAACGAGTAATGATAATGAGTTGAAAAAAATATATGATAAATTAGAGCATTTTCTCAATAAATTATATGTGAATATTATAGATTATGTTTATATTACATAGTGAAATTAATTTGTAAAGTTATATCTAACGCGGACAATAAACTAAGAATGGCGCAAAATCTACCAAGCGTATTTTTCTGAAACCTTCACGAATTTAAAGGTAATTTAATTATTGATCTTTTAGTATACGCGTTTTATTGAAATACTTTTTTTTTGTGTATAATAAATTAATAATGCGTCAAATTGGGCACCGCGCTCCTTTATGGGCGCGTCCTATTACTGGCTGAACGTACGATGCATTGTGTGAGCTCAGTACAGAACACGCAAGCTAACCACTCAAGGTCACTGGCATATATCTGCGTCTTAACAGCAGATGCCCACGCCACGGTACCTAAAGTACAAAATAAAATGATAGTACATAAAAGTGTATAAGCTTAAAAAATTGCCAAGTTACAAAAGCAATTGGTTTCACGCAACGCATCAGTAACAATTGGGTTTCATTTTGACAGTTCAACAACATTAATTGCGTTATTTAAGTTGTTGAGCAGACATTTTTTTCGAACATTTATAGCAATGGATTAGCAATATACTTCAGAATCATTCAGATTCTGATTCAAACTGTGTTTTGCAATTAGGGTGCAAGCCGAAGTCTCGTGACCTCTGTGTGATACGAGCCGTCTATCAATAATATTGTATCCACTTCGATTCTCCACCTTTTCAGCCATTTTTAACCGACTTCCAAAAAGGAGGAGGTTATATGTTCGGCTGTAGGTATGTTTGTTTTTTTTTTTTTTGCAAAAAACTAAAATACAGAACCAAAGACACCGACCTCCGAAATTAAAGTTATTTTTCACTTTGTAGTGTTTTTTTGGAAGTCGGTTATTTTTTTTTTACAAAAAGTTTTTTTTGTTCGTTTCCGATACATTAGAATATAATAGAATAGAATACTCTTTATTATGTACACCATAAAAGTTACAGATTTTACATAGGGTGACACAATGGGCGGTCTTATCGCTGAAAGCGATCTTTTACAGACAACCAACTATGTATGTAATTCAACTAACGGTATCCTATACATCCTTTAATCATTCAGTTCTCTGATGTGACGTACTCAGAATACCTAAAACTGTAGTAGATTTTTAAATATATTTGTAATTTGACATTTTAATATATATTTTTTTTTTATTTGAATTATCTTCTTTATTTTTTTGTTTTTCTATTTTCTCGCTAATTAATGTACACACAACAACAGAATCTAGGGATATTTTATATTTCATCAAATATCTAAAAATCTATGAAGAATTTTCTAATATAGTAAATAGAAAAATGATAGGTTATTTTAAGGTATTTAATAAAAAAAAATATTCAATGATTTTTTTTTTTTTTAATAAAAATGATCATTTTTTAAATCGCAAAAAAAACTATTAATTTTAATTAAAATTTAAAAAATCTTATAAAATCTAATTATTAAAAATCAGTGTTGCCACCTCTTACATTAATTACACATCGATATCGATTGTTCATACTTAAAATTCAATTGTCAATGTCTTGCTGCGGTATGAGGTCCCATGTTCTTTGCAAGTGTTCGTAAAGTTGTTGTTCCGTCGTCAAATTTGGCGGGAAATCTCTCAAAGCTTTTCGTTGTAACATGTCCCAAGCATGCTCGATAGGATTTAAGTGGTCGACTATGCAGGACAATCCAAAACTTGAATATCGTGGTCTCGGAGAGTGGCTGACACCAGCCGCGCCGTATGGAAAGGAGCATTATCGTACATGAGTAGAAATTTCTGGCACATTTGGATTCTGTGTGGGACAATAACAGGCTCTACTACCTCCTCGTAGTATTTTTGTGCAGTCATGCTGCCTTGGATCCAAACGCGCTGGGTTCGTCCGCTAAGACGAATTCCTGGCCACACCATGATTGTCCTGCCTTGGTATTAGTGGACCTCCTGAGGGTGCCGAAGACACCTAACTCTCCCTGGAGTTCTCCAAACGCATGTTCTTGGTGAATCCGGATGAAACCCAAACCGGGACTCATCGGTGAACAGCACCAAAGACCATTGTTCGTCACTCTATGGTAAATGCTTCCGAGCCCACGAAAGCCGCCGACCGCGATTGCCACGTTGCAATGCTGGAACACGTAGCAGTCTTCGATCATGAAGACCAACTTCATGTAACCTCCTTCGCACGGTTTGGTCGCTTACCAGCACCGGGTGATCCTCCTGGAGTCTTTATACTAGTTGCATCGCTGTGATATTGGGTTGTCTTCTGGCGGTCATTTAGAGAAATCGATCCTGTCTCTGCGTAGTCACACGATATCTACCCGTATTCCGTTCAGCCACATCCCCAGTACTTTTTGGCTGATGTGTAGGGCCTCAGCAACGACGCGTTGAAAGCACCATTTTCTAACATGCCCACGGCTCGTAACATTTCATCTCGATTCAAATGACGACGCGACATGACTCTTAAAGCTCACACGGCACGTTAACTTAAAAAAGAAAAACAATCTAATCCCTTTTCATTATTTAATATTAATAAAACAATTTTAATTTTCCTTAACGTAACGAATTACTAACAATTTTGACGCCGTATACTTTTTTTATTTTGTATTTTTTATTTACATTTAAAATGAAATTATTAATTAATTTTCTAATAAAAGAGGTTTAAATCTGTATATAAACTTTTTATGGAAACTAAGAAGATTTTAAACTATAAATTCATAAATACTTTAGGATTAAGGTATCCCTAGATTCTGTTGATGTGTGTATGTTCCTGAATTTTAATAATTTTAATCGCATTGTTAAATTACCCTTTATTAATAAATTAAATGTTAATATGACATATAATATTTGCACACCATATGTAATGGTAGAATGTAATTGGGCCACGATATTCTTAAGTTCTTGATTTGTACCTACATTCTAGCAAATAAATTAATTTGAATTTTTATGTTTTAGTGAGAAGTTGTTATAGTCGGTGTAGTTGATCAATAAATAAATATTTCTGTCTCTGTCATCACAAACTATAGACGGAAACAGAACGATGTTTTTAATTCGCAAGCGGGCCCTAATTCTGGCACAATAGTTAAGATTGAATTTCCTTGTGGTGCCGGACGTAAAGAATAGCACCATCCTATCTTTTCCTATGGGTGTCGTAAAAGGCGACTAAAGGACTTACCATAGAATGGGCAGCAGCGTTCTCTATGCATTTTAACAATATCTTGCGATCGCCAACCCGCCTGCCAAGCGTGGCAAAAATCAGGAATGAAATTATCCGGAAAAGAACCGGAGTTACCGACATAGCTTGCAGAGTAAGCAAACTGAAGTGGCAGTGGGCTGGCCATGTTTGTCGAAGGAGTGGAGACCTCGTATCGGCAAGCGTAGTGTGGAACGCCCCCCAGCTAGATGTATCGACGACCTTAAGAAGATAGCTGGGACAGACTGGATGCGGAAGGTGGAGGACAGGGTGTTGTGGCGCAGCCTGGGAGAGGCCTATGTCCAGCAGTGGACTGCGATAGGCTGAGTTGATGACTTTTAGTAACGTCATGAGAATTAAAAAGTTTTTATCTTAAAGCATTACAGACCAATTAGTAACTTAAAACGTTCATTATAGTAACATTACTTAACAAAATGCTACATTTAAAACAATAACCAGAGTTTAACTGCTCGTGGATGTACCGGTTACGAGAGGCTTTCACTTTAGTACAGATGTTGAGTGGAATTGCTCATATAATAGGCAGTTGTCATTTTAATGCATTTTTTATTTGCGTTTTTGGTGTTCCGTAGTCATCAAGGAACCCTTTTAGTTTCGCCATGGCCGTCTGTCTGTCTGTCCCCGGCTTAGCTCTGAGCCGCTTAGTACTAAAAAGCTGTAGATTGGCATGGGTATACATATTAATCACGCCGAGAAAGTCGTCAAATAAAACCATGAACAACATTTTTTTTAGGGTACCTCCCTTGCACGTAAAATGGAGATGATATTTTTTTTCTCGTCTTTTCCATGGTGTACGGTATTGTTGGGTATGGGTTTGTGGAAACCATTTTTCAATTGAGGGATCCGTTTGCGAAATATTAAGCTTTAAAGTGCTATATTTTGTTAGTCAAGTGTGTCCCCCCCCTGCCAGCTTAATGGTTGTTTTTTGGTATGTGAAAATATTCATGGCAGTAGTATATATAACGAAATTAAAAGTTAAACTATCACAGCTAAGTAGGCTTTACAAATTAACGAGTAATAGTCGACCAACTTAAATTTGCAGTTGGAGAATTGACTGTAACGTATATCGATGTATGGAGCATTATGTTTTTCAACTACAATGATAAGTTTGTTTTTGGGATAAATTCATACCAACTACGGAACCATTCATTGTGCGTGGTCCGACACGCACTTAGCTGTTTTTTTATTAATGTGATCAGCTGGGTTAGATAGTTATGATCAATTGTTTATACTCTGATTGTTGGTAATGAGGGTTACGGCCGTATTCATAGAGGTTGGTTAACGTTAGTGGACTTTTTATTAATCATTCCAACTTGTAATTGCAGAATTATATGGGCAAAGGCCTCTTTTTATACAGAAATGAATGAACATTGATTGCGATGCTTGTACACAGCATGTGGCCCATGTGGGCCATTTCGGAAAGCCAATTCCCGTATTTAAAAATGCAAAAAATCTAGTCACAATATCAACCTCAACGGTTTGTGGTGCATGCAGGTCTAGGAAAATCAAAAGTCATTTATTCAAACTAAGCTGAGAATCAGCACTTTTTGAAACGTCAAAAATTACATAAGACAGTCCCCCAAATACGCCCACCCTTCACCACTTCCTAGTGGTTTAACTGGGAAGAAGTGGCGCAACAGACTCCCCAGCAGCACAGCTGTCTGTTCAGTTAGAAAAGCTTTATTCTATACAATAGTATGTAAAATAATTTACATTACGCAACACATAACATTACATTAAATTATTTGCCATATGTCAGCTAGCACACGCCATACCAACTACAAAAAAAACATCGAAAATCTCATCATCTATGAGAACTATGCCTCGATAATTTTATCAAAATAGGACTAGGTAATTTTAACCAGTAACAGTTACTAAGATATTAAAATTGGCATTAGTCAAGGACCCAGACTATATTATTTGGCACCTAATCATTACCACCTATCTTTTGTAGTCTCCATACATTCTAGATCGCCACAAGATAAATGTCAAAAACATCAAAGTTATGAATAGAAGAACACTGCTAATGTATCAGACAAGCAGGCTAATGATGCCCTGACAAATAGCCAAGTCTTATGGCCTGTCCATATAGCCTCAGGTGAACAATGAACGTCAGTGTGGGATGAGTAATTGACAGCTCAATGAGTAAAAGGTCGGGCGATAGGCGAAGATATAGTGGCTAGTTGGTGAATTTTATGTGAGATAGTAATTTTATATTTTCATAAAACAAAGGAATGTGTGACTAGAATCTGGTTTTTTACACCACATTATTATTATTATCTTTATTTTCCAGACTACATGGGGTATAATTATAGTGTTAGTAACAAAAATGCTTAGTCTATGTTAGTACTTAATAACTAAAACAGATCGGGTGCGGTTTGCAAGCGCCCACACTATCGGGGTGTCTGCCCGGGTGGCTATTGTTTGCAGGATAGTGTTGGGACTACCACGCAGCCTAAGGAGTAGCGAGGCAGATTTGTTACGCCACAGGGCATCAAACCGTCAGAGCGTGCGTCTGCAAACATTGCTGAGGCACTACAGAAGCGCGGCATTCGCTACAATACCCTGAATGCGTTATTGTATTGGATACGCAGAGCATTGTAAGCTTTTCGGGTATAAGTGAACCACAGTGCTCCCGAGTATAGTGCTGTGCAGTATGCCTTAAAAAGGGTTATTTAAATTGCGTCTGTACATCGAGAAAATCTGCGGGCCAACATATTTGCCCTAACTGACAATGCTCTGCGTTCCCTCTCTAGATCCATATCATCCTTCAGGTCATCAGTAACCAGATGGCCCAGGTATTAAAATTTATATACCCTGTTTATATTGTGACCTTTCATTAGAAGAGGAGGGATAGTAGTGGGACACCTGGTGCCAGACCTGAAGACCATGAATTCTGTCTTACTGCTATTATAAACTAGCCCATGAGTCGCAGCGAGTAGCTTTCGGAGCGCACCGATCGAGGGAGCCTTCATTCGAGATAGTGTTAGATTATAGATTCAAATAAAATAAGATCAAAATATAAAGTTTAAACCTAATAAACTTTTTCTTTACGGCGATCTTGACCTATTTCGAACCCCATTCATGACCATTGAATGACATACGAACTAACACAAGTTTTTAAAAGTAACACAATTTTAAATTGTGGGTTGTATCAAATCAGAAGGCCAAATTTCGAACTTAAACACCGTTCAAATTCAAATCGCAATTCATCTCAGCGACAATCAATGTCAAAAACATGTCAAAAATTTAGGGAAATTAGGTTTTTTGACAGATTTAGACTGCGATTAGAATGACAACGTTCTTTAAAATACCTACGAGAATTGCCTCTCTGATTACTTACTCTAACTTTTTACCAGCCCTCTTTTAAATGCTACTGTCATACAATTCTGCAAATAATAATTAACATTAGCTATAGCGTTTTAAGTGACAGAAAAAATGAATCAATAAGGTTCACTGTAAGTACCTACGAGGCTACAACGTAGTCATCATCATCACCGGACCATCCACCGGGTCCAGACCATTTCAGACACCAATCTAAATGGCCCTCACATGATCTGACAAAGATTATGTCTGGACTTTAAAAGAGACTGTGACCTCTGAGTTTGTTTCGGCCTTTCTTCTCAGAATAGTCAGATAGGAAACGCCGACCTCATCTAGTTTTTAAACTACCTACCTACTTACAGGAATAAAATCATTTATCACATCATTTCAGCCGAAAGACGTCCACTGCTGGACATAGGCCTCCCCCGAAAAGGGGAGGGGGGGATTTGCTATAATCGCCACGCTTGGCAGGCCGGCTGGCGATCGCAGTATGGTTTTAAAAAAATCATAGAGAACGCTGCTGCCCATTCTCTAGTAAGTCGCTTAGTCGCCTTTTACGACACCCACGGGAAGAAATGGGATGGTGCTGTTCTTTACAACGTAGTATCACAAGACAAATACAATAACACAAAATATGTAAATCACATAAACAAAGTGATTATATTAGACACTATGAAAGTTGAAGGGTTTTGTGTAAAGTACAATCAACACTATTTGAAGTTTGAATATAATTATGACGTAAAATATTAAGTTAGATTACAATTGCTTATTCGTCGTATAGGCTAGATTGTAATTAATTATTAAGAACCTGGTTCTTTAAAAAACCAGTCTAATGAATGGATTCATTATTTTCGGTCACTAGCTCTCAGTCTACAAAGGTCGTCGGTTCGGATCTAAAGTGTTGCATTCTCGGGCAAGGTCAGTGATGCGATCGATAAGTCCCTTTCTCACGTTAAATATCACGCCTGCATCAATGAAGGTAAGCAGATGAGTACGTTAGTTAATTATTATGATTATATTTGACATTTATACAATTCTTATTCAAATAAATCACGAAAAGTAGGTGTAATTCTTGGTAACTATCAAATTTTATAAAAAACTCGCCTGGTGCAGCAGGTAGAATTTTTAGGAAGGCTTTGAAATGAAATGAAATGAAATCGTTTATTCTGTAAATAGGATATTAAAATCACTTTTACACGTCATATAAAAAAAAAAAAAAATCTAGATGTAGCCGACATTTCCTATCTGACTACCCCTGAGAAGAAATGGCGAAACAAACTCAGGGGTCAAAGTCTCTTTTAAAGTCCAGACATAATCTTGGTCAGATCATGTGAGGACCATGTAGATCCGTGTCTGAAATGGTCTTTTGAGGAAAGAACCACGCAAATTTGAGCGGACCTGACCAATCAGTGTAAGCATTTGTCAGTAATCGTGCAGCTCAACTCAAAACTTAAGGAGCTCAACGACTCGACGAACAGTACCAAAAAAAGGACATTTGGGTAGGCCGCATAAAGCGCTCAAAATGTCAGACCATCATTAAAACTTAACTGAGAAAAGAAAGGAAAACATTTAAAGAAAAAAAAAAAAATGACCCACATAGTGCTCACATTCACAATAAATTAAAGTAGTAAATATAATACCATGCTGTCTGTTCACTACTAACTGAAGGAAGAAACAGTGCGCCTGTGTCTGCGCACAGGCTTGTGCACTTTAAGACTCAGATATATGCCAGTGACCTTGAGTGGTTAGCTTGCGTGTTCTGTACTGAGCTCACGCAACGCGTCGTACGTTCAGCCAGTAATAGGACGCCCATCAAGGAGCTCTGCCCCCTATTTGACGCATTATTAATTTATTATACACAAAACAAAATATATTTTAATAAAACGCGTATTCTAAAAGATCAATAATTAAATTATCTTTAAATTGGTGAAGGTTTCAGAAAATTACGCTTGGTAGATTTTGCGCCATTCTCAGTTTTTTATCCGCGTTAGACATAACTTTACAAATTAATTTCACTATGTAATATAAACATTATCCAAAATATTCACACATTAAGTTATTGAGAAAATGCTCTAATTTAACATTGATTATTTTCAAATCATTAACACTACTCTTTTAGACGTGATCTTCAGTATAAAATCATAAAAGTCAGTTATCGTGGTCTATGGCTGGTCTCCGCTGCGTTTGGCCACCATGGCCGAAATTCGGTCTGGGGGACTCATTACTAAAAGTAGTTCGTATTCATAGTACCAAATCACCGTAACGAGCAAAATTGTTGCAATCGAAATCAATGACAAAACCGGGCAAGTGCGTGTCGGACCACGCACAATGAAAGGTTCCGTAGTAGGGATGAATTTTTCCCAAAAACAAACTTAACACTGTAGTTTAAAAAACATGTTCTCACATACATCGATATACGTCACGGTCAATTCTCCAACCACGAATGTAAGTTGGTCGACTATTACTCGTTAACTTGTAAAGCCAACTTAGCTGTGATAGTTTTCCTTTTAATTTCGTTATTGAAACTATTGCCGTGAATTTTTTCACATATCCAAAAACAACCATTTAGCTGGCCACTCGACTCTAACAAAAATGAGCAGGTATAGGTTAATATTACGCAAACGAATCCCTATAACGAAAAATGATTGTCACAACTCTGCAATACTTTTGAACGGCCTATACAACGACACCCCACACTATGGGATAGACGAGATAAAAAAACATCATCCCCAATCTACGTACAGACGGCTACACATCAAGCTATACATTTCCAGTAAGGAAAGAAAGAAAATATTTTTTCAATATTTTATTTTACCACTTTGTCGGCGTGATTGATATGTATGTTGTATACCCAAGCCAAATTACAGTACATTTTCTAGTACTAAGAGTCACTGAGCTAAGCCGGGGACAGACAGACGGATACGACAACGAAACTATAAGAGTTCCTTGTTGAATACGGAACCCTAAAAAGCAAAACCTTAGGCCCTTTGTACACACGTTTTTCATGCCGTGAAAAACTACGGTTTATTCGCCGTGTGTACGCACGGTCATCAGTGTTGTATGGATCACTATGGAAACTTGTTGACGGACACGTTTTTTCTACGGCGCGGTTTTTACGCCGTACCATAAAGAAACCGTGCCGTGTACAAAAGGCCTTTTTTTCTGGGTGGGAAATTATCAAATAACTTCTCCCGCTCTGGGCGGAGCGGGAGCGTGTCAGACTTTTACTGACTAAAACCCACCCGTGTTCCTTCAAAGTCAAAGTCAAATTATTTATTTCAAATAGGCACATAAATGGCACTTTTGAACGTCATCAGTTGCCTGTGTGCCAGGGCCACGATATCCCTTTCGGACAAACTCGCAACCCTGGCAGGCATTGGCCCTAATCGACCCCGTCAGTTGGTGCTGACATCCCTTTGAGGCGCGCGTGGAGTGTACAAAGTGCCGTAATGTAAGTAATGGTATTATGAGTAGTTATAACCCGTGTATTCCCGTTGTCCCCGTACGCCGTGTCCCCGTCCTACAACCGGGTGAACTTTTGATGAAGAGAACAGTGAATAATATCATGGTACCTATTACCTATGGTATCATCAATCGCGGTAATAAAATGACGATAAGTTATAATATAATTACCATTGTAGTGCACTGCAGTAATGTGACAAATTGTTATTTAATTTGGTATTATGTCATGTCAAAGTGATGTGGACGGCTTTATGTTATAGGAATACACTTTGATTGAGCACATTTTGAAGAGTGGACTTTTTGATGAGTAACATCTTTCCTCTCGCTTTCGGGAAAAGGGACGGAAGTATGTAACAGGAAGTAACAGCTTGTGCATGGAATATGTAAGTACTTTTTAATAGCATGGTATTAGTAAGTACTTCATAATAGAACATATTGGTGTACTCATAGAATTTGTAAGTGCTTTAAAGATCGTTAGTAGAGGGGCTCGAATTTCAACCAGTGGGCGACCATTAGTAAATAAATAATTATCTGAATAAATATTTCAGTATTTGGCTTTTTTAAATTTTGAGGTTAATTTCTGTCGCTACTCCGTTGCTTATTACCAAGGTGAGATGTCGGATGCTATACATCACATGCGACTACTGTAAGGCTCGCTAGATTTTTTTTAATAACTGGTTTGCAACAAGCATTTATTTTAAATCCATTTTGAAACAGCGAAAAATTTGTTAAGTAGGGTCTCTACCTTTCTCAATATTTTAAACTTAGTATTTTATATTATTTAAAGTTTTACGGAAAGGAAAACACTTTAAACCAGAAAGTACCGGCAGAATTTTCCAGAAGCGCACGTTTACACAAACACTAAGTACGAAAAACACCTCCTAATTATGCCTATTCTTGTGTCATTCTCTCATCAGATCGTTCTGTAACACTTGCCCACTGACCGTAAGCCCTCGACCTCGCATCTTTGGCAAAAACGGCTCATTATTTGATATACTCTATTGAGGTTACGAATATATAGGTAGGTTATTATATATTAGATTCTTGACTCACTCTGACATAACGACCACGTGGATTTGACGCAAGGTTAAGCTCTAGTTGCTGAAGTTTGTGCGTGGATGGGTGACTGAATTTTATATTATCGATGTCAAATGTTCCTATACAAAGAGGATAAACAATGAATGAATGGCACGCATACGACTGCCCCCGACAACCATATCGGATATTTAGAAATCAGAAATCAGTACTTTATTTGCTATGAATGTAGGTAGTCTACCTTACGGCGTGCAAATTATTACATAAATTAAAATATTAATACAAACAAAATAATGTAACAAAACAAAACAGAAATTAAAATGAAGTAAATTAATTCAAAAAAACAAATTTTGAAGACCGATAATCCGTGACAGAAGTGACAGCTTGAGCATAAAATAAGTAACTACTTTTTAATAGAATGTAATTAGTAAGTACTTTGAATGGAATTAGTGTACCTACTCATGGAATTAGTAAGTACTATATAAATTGTAAGTAGAGGGGGTTGAATTTTTGAACAATATAGTACTAAAGAAAACCATAAGGACAAATAGGACAGTTTAAAAAGAGTTCATTTTTGCTGCTGGTGGTGGTGTCAAATTGTTTTTTTGGGTGACGGCTCTGACTGTGGAGATTATGACTACATTGTTGCATTGGGTTCCTATACGTAAAAAAAAATGTATGTGGTAATACTCTAATAAATAAGGTGATCATGCTCATCACATAACTTTAAGATATCAATGTAACCCAGTAACTGGTTAGGGAACTATTCAAAAAGCTTTGACATATGGCTATTCTAAAGTATAGCCTGACGCTCCTTGATCCAACATTGCCGACTGAATAATCATTTCAATGTTCATAATCATCATTACCATTTTTACTTCAGCCAAAGATCCTCTGCTAGTCAGAGACCACCCCCAAGGATTGCCTCAACGACCAGTCATGTATGATATGGGATGTCTTCCGCCCTGAGGCGGGCGGAGGGGTCTGTCAGACTCTTACTGACTAAAACCACCCCAGTGTTCCCCTCCCACACTTGCACCGGGATCTTGGGATCTGTTATTACTTCCGCAGTCCCCGGCTAGTGCCGGCCCGCCTCTGCGGGCCACCTCAAGTCTGGCGGGAGTGAGGTGTTTGACCCCCCCCGCTCACGTCTAAAAAGGGCGCGCGTGAAACACTACGCGCCACCACCTCGGGCCCATTTAACTCATTAAACCTGACTTGAGTTCCGTACGTATTTTTCGGGTAACCACTGAAAATCAGTGCTGTGCTGTGGGTCCCCCATAGCACGGCATCATGCTGAGTGCAAGCCTTTTTGTCACAGTCATGACGTGCAGTTGCCGACTATTTGTTATTTTTGTACTCGTAATTATATTGTAGATGTGTTTTGTGTAATGTTTACCTGCTCGAGTTTATGTTTTCCTCAGCACGTGTTTCTGTGACGAATAAAATTATTTTTCTTTCTTCTTTCTTTCTTTCTTTCTTTCTCAATGGCATGACTTGTGCTATTTGCAATAAGAATCTCCCTTTCTTTTCGTGTGAAGCACAGGTTCTACCAAGTCTCTAAAATAATGAAATCGTGAACATAGCTAGCAACTACATCCGAACAGTTGTGTAACCCGCGCGTCTAAACATTGTACTATTGTCTTAATTTTCCCGTGCAAATCCGTTTTGTGTGGAGATAAACTTGGAACTTGGGCCTTTTTTTTTTCTTTCCTAAGTTATACATAACTATTATCATAATTATCTCAATGTTCTACGAAGCTTTCTCTCTCAATCTTCCATAATATCTCCTTTTCCATTCATTTCTTCTAACAGCAACGTGTAACACAGCATAGCAGTGACATAGAAAAGCGTCGAGGAAGCAGTTTAACTCCGCCAAAAGATTCACCATTCAAGAATCGGTGAAGCTGGACCTGAACGCCACCGGGCGGCGCCGTCATTAGAAGATCCTAGTCGAAGACCTTTAGATAAATATAACACATATCTCTACTATTCCAATGCAGCTCAAGGATGCATTATCCGGTACGGCTCTAATAATCCGTCCATATCCCAAGGGTACGTCTTCCCTACTATTATCGCGCCCCCCGATCTACTCTTTGATATGCAATGGTCTCTGTAGTCCCCTGAAACATTAAGCTCCAAGGGCTATTGTGAATCTTTGGGTTCATTTGATGAGTCAGGTTTAGTCGGTGCATTTCATTCATTAATTCTTAATTCATTCAATTTCTAAAAGAGCGTCTAAATCTTCATACTTAGTGGTCCAAGTAGACTCGCTGACGTATATTTTTCTACCTCGAAGTGTCTTGCTTCCAAAGCAGCCAGCTTGTGTCAGTTAATCAGTTTTCTCTCACAAGTTATAATTTTATTTCACGTCTTTCTTTTACAGGAATCAAAAAAAAATTAGCAGTTAGTAGAAATCCTATTGAAAGAGTTCGTTCATGAAATCACTACCCAACTACTTACGATTTTCGCTATGAAGCTACATTGCCGCATTCCGGCTTAAATAGTGCAGGCATACAATCTTATTACACGCACATTCCGCGTGTCGGTCGCAAATCACGCAAGCAATGTCATGTGTGTCACGTTCATCTAGGTCGTGACCTACGAGTTACTGCCATTTAATATAGGCAAGTATGCAGTGATATGTGGATGATGTGAGCTGTGAGAAAAGAAGCAATCCTAAGGATATAAAATAAATAGATTGTGTGAAAGATGATGGGTAGGAAGGAGTATTGAGACTGTCTCGTTGGTCTAGTATAAAAAAAGGAAGCAAATACGTTTATTTGCGGTAAACATAACGCAAAGAAATAAAAAAACAAACACGAAAGAACAAGTTGAGGGCAAAATATACGTCACATTCACGCAAAACGGCCATCGCTCAGCATAATGCTGCGACCCTATGCGATACTCTATCTCGCATAGGGTCACAGCATTATGGGAGTCCCAGCGCTGATTTTCAGCGACAGCCGGCGCGGCGGCGATGACGTGCCAACGCTAGCGCAACGCTAGTGGTCGCAGGAGGTCGATTTCCAGGTTGGGCAAAGTGTTATTGGGTTTTTCCATCATACATTTCTCAGTAGCAGCCCGAAGTCTGGATAACATGTGTCCGATTGATGGCAATAGGCTCGCCCGCTATTACATTGGACTCAAACCTAACTGGCGAAATGTGGATGTACTATGTATATGTGTATAGATACACCTCTACTGTACCCTTCGGGAAAACAGGCATGATGCTATAATATTATATTCAATCAACTCAGCCTATCGCAATCCACTGCTGGACATAGGCCTCTCCCAGGCTGCGTCACAACACCCTGTCCTCCGCCTTCCGCATCCAGTCTGACCCAGCCATCTTCTTAAGGTCGTTAGTCCATCTAGCTGGGGAGCGTCCCACACTACGCTTGCCGATACGCGGTCTCCACTCCAGGACTCGTCTGCTCCATCGGCCATCGTTCCTTCGACAAACATGGCCAGCCCACTGCCACTTCAGTTTGCTTAGTCTGCAAGCTATGTCGGTAACTCCGGTTCTTTTCCGGATAATTTCATTCCTGATTTTATCCTTCAAAGAGACTCCAAGCATAGCCCGCTCCATAGCGCACTGAGCGACCTTGAAATTGTGGACCAGCCCGACTGTCAGTATCCACGTTTCGGCACCGTATGTCATGACGGGCAGGACGCACTGGTTAAAGACCTTAGTCTTCAAACATTGCGGGATAGGCGACGAGAAGACTTGACGCAGTTTTCCAAATGCCGCCCAACCCAACTGGATCTTTCTGTCGGCTTCTTTCTCAAAGTTGTGTCTACCGAGCTAGATGACTTATCCTAGGTGTTGTGCAATATTATATTATGAATACTGAAATTACGAATGATAGACATTTATTGAGAGAGAAAGAAAGGGAAGGGTGATAATGAAATAGGCAAGATACCTGCAAGTTTCATCACGTAAAAAAAATACTTAATAATAATTATTACTATTACTCAAATAACAATACTTACTTCCGCAATCATTCTGGGATTTTCCTATTGCATAGCTCAAATCAATTATTGCTTACATGTCGCCAAAAATGTATGACACCATGCAAATAGGTTATAGGCAACAGCAATTAAAAATCATGCACGGTCCGATCATTCAACTTTTAACACACATTTCTATCTTTGTGACATGGGAAATTTTGTAAGTGGTAGCCGGGTACCGACCTATTACAAAACATGAGTTACTTTCATTATTCTCTCATCACATATTGAATACTAGCTGCGCCTCACGGTTTCACCCGCATATGTCTCGATTCCTTGGGAATATTGCATTTGGCTTATTATTTTTGGGGTCTTTTTTGCCGATTTGTCATGTGCCCCTCGTCATGGAAAAAGACTTTTGGCCGCAGGACGTGGTATTCCGTCGCTTCCACGAACAAGTACCACAGAACAACACAAGGATAATCTGGTGAAGTGAAGTGCAACTGACATAGTTGCCGGATAGTACTGATAGCACTGGCCCACCTCTGCGGGCCACCTCAAGTCTGGGGGGGTGAGACATCTAAAAGGGGCGCGCGTGGAACACTACGCGCCACCACCTCGGGTCCAGTGTGATAGGGGGTGGCGGACGTCTCCAAGTCCGCCGTTGCGGGACCCATTTAGGGGGGCTGGAAGAGGGCATTGTCTGCCCTCCGCCGATGACCAGTGCGCCTGCTGCGGGCCGGGTGAGCGGACGAGATCTGCCGCTCCCTTTCCGCAGCCTCCTTCTGGGGCACGACTGTTTCACAAAAGGATACCACCGCGTCCCAGGACTCCTCGCTGCCGACCATCGACTTGACCACGGCTGGCAGTGACAGGTTACTGCTTACTCCTGAGATGAGGGCACGGCGTGGCTCCTCCCAAGCGGCACACTCTGCCAGCGTATGCCGCCCCGTGTCCTCCCGGCAGTTGACGCAGTGATGAGATGGCAGGTGTTACATGGCAGGTTAAGGGAACTAAGGGACTGATGAAGCCGTTTAGGAATTACTCCTGTTGTAGATCGCACTACAATCTAGAGTCTAGACATAATCAAATAGGTTGCTATTTTAATTGAATAATTTAATATTTTTATGACATTTATTTTAAATTCTGTGATTACCTTAACTCACACTGATATTGTTATTTTTTAGGAAAACGTATTCTTTCTTTTTTTACAATTTTTGTAAATATGTGAGCACCGTGTATCTATCACATAATTAATTTATCTGTCATTGCTTCTTTCTTAACTCTTTTTATTACCTATTGTGGTATAGTAATTTTATTCTAGGTGCATCGTCTTCACATACAATTATATAATTAATGTACATTAAAAAAATATTGTACAAGATTTTAAAAGAGTAACGGTGGAGTTTTGAAATAAACAATTTGACTTTGACTTGACTTTGACTTTGCACTATGGGGACTATTGTGACTTTTTGAAGATGCCAAAGTCGGAACAAAAAATAGCATATACAACTAACATTATACAAAAAAAAAATGTCCAAATCCGGCCAAATCCGTTCCGCCGTTTTAGCGTGAAAGCGTAACAATCAAACAAACTCACTTTCGCATTTATAATATTAAAGTAAGGAAGTTAGGATTAGTATTTACAATCCATCTTTGAAGATTGTCTTTCCACATTTTCATCCCCCCCCCCTCATCCCAATTTATTCGTGGTCGGCGCAACATGTCCCTTTCTCCCACACTTCTGTATTAGTCGTCATCTCGGTAGTCACTCCCTTTATGGCCATATCATCATTCACACAGTCCATCCATCGTTTCTTTGGTCTATTGTCTCTTCAGCACGAATCACCACATTTTATTGCAGTATGTTGATTAATTATAAATATATCATCTAAATTTCAACAGTTTTCAGGTAATTAAAATCGGAGAATACCAAAGCAAAGCGCAAAATATCACGTATGGTCCCTCAAGGAGCGCTGTTGGGTGCACTGATAATCTCGATAAACGTACATAAAATCTATCCTTATGGTTCCATACATGAGCATAGGTTTATCAGAAGACGCGGTTCTTCATGTTAGACTCCAGGTAATGTACAAAAAAATCAAAAAATGTTTTTCAAAGACAGGAGAAATACTTTTTCAACATATTTGCTCAAAAAATGCATTTACGAAGCCTGTATACATTGTTCGAAAGTTAAAGATTACGCACCATACAACGGAACGGGCGGTAAAATAGGTACTCTCACCTAAGTACATGTTTTACCACCCCCTTCGTTGTATATCGTCGTGCGTATCCGTTACGGTTTTTATTAAATTACCATAAAAATTATATTAGAATTCCACCAAGGAGTTTCAAATTACGAGAATAAATAAGCTGAATAATCGAACTTCCTTGGAAGCGCTTTTGCTCAACATGTTTAACTCACTTTATTATTAAAGAGAAAATTAGATGAAAGATGTAGTACTAATTTTCACCATGTGCACGTGGCGCCATTTGCAAGTTCGCGCCATTTTCTTATTAGAAATGTCAAAGATTGTTGCGACTTTCCGACTGATATTTACAAAATAATAATAATGAGTTCAAGCGAGGAATCCGATATTAATACACGGCACAAAGGCACAAAGGCTCCGCGTGTCGCGGTGCGAGCGGTGCCTTTGTGTCGCGTCGCGTCGCGCGATAAGTCGCCCCGATATGTAGAAGCCTTTATTTTATTACATAGTGTACTGTTTTCTCGCAAATGTGTTGAAAAACGTTGTATGACACACGCGCGGAAATTGGTATTTACAAACTCGTGACTATGGTAAGCTGTCGACTTCGTCTCGGGCTTACATTCGTCTACTCGTTTGTAAAAACCAACTTACCGCACTAATATCATAAATAACTTGAATTGAATCTACTTGTTTGCATCAGCTATTAAAGCAATATCATAATTTATTTTCACAGTGAACAGAAGTACCTATAGGAAGTTTAAAATTGGGAAAACATTAGTTTTGGTTGGCATTATCTCTATTGCAGCTACTGGGTTTGTTAACAGAGGCCATGTCTCGACAGAAACCTGGAATGATAACACCAGCCCGGATCGAGCGAAGTTAAAGCTACGCTGGCCGCAGCCGGTGCGTGGATAGGTGACCATTCATTACATATTGAGACTCCTCTATGCCTTGGAAAGCGCTTTAAGCCGTTGGCTCCGGCTGTCATTCGTAAATCATTGTCGTAAGAGTCGTTACAGGTATTCAGAAGCCCAAATGTCTGACAACCAGTCTTACCAAGGGGTATCGTGTTACACATCAACTGGCTTCTGGAGGCGAGATAGGTAGTCGTTCCATGGAACATTTTGGTATTCAGCTGCATCTGGTAAGACTGCAAGCTGACCTCAAGATAGTTGGGAAAAGGCGGCAGATTTATTGATGAGCACATTAAGACGCAGATATATGCCAGTGACCTTGAGTGGTTAGCTTGCGTGTTCTGTACTGAACTCACGCAACGCGTCGTACGTTCAGCCAGTAATAGGACTCGCCCATCAAGGAGCGCTGTCCCCAATTTGACGCATTATTAATTTATTATAGACAAAACAAAAGGTATTTTAATGAAACGCGTATACTAAAAGATCAATAATTAAATTATTTGTAAATTGGTGAAGGTCTCAGAAAAATACGCTTGATAGATTTTGCACCATTCTCAGTTTTTAGGGTTCCCTACCAAAATGGTAAAAAGGAACCCTTATGGTGAGACTAAGTCTGTCTGTCTGTCTGTCTGTCACACCTGGATATCTCAAGAACTACTGGTGCTATCAACTTGAAATTTAGAATAGTTTTAGGTGACATTTGCCCAACTATTTTGCAAACAAGAAAGAAATTTAAAAAAGTATCTCTTTTTGCAAAACAGACTGAAATGGGGCCTTAAAAATTTGAAGTGGGGCGACTAGGGCATGTGGGTTATCATATGAAAGAACGCTGTTTGCACGTTCTCAAACATTTATTTTTATTTTTTTAGGCAGCATAGTTTCCGACTTTTGATGAAAAATGTAAAAAAAAATACCGTTCCCCCCCCTTATCTCCGAAGTTTACATAGATAAAAATCTGAAATTATTCTATGTGATAGAAGAGTATGTAATGATTACAGGAAAAATAAAACGATGTCTCTAAATAGCACAGTTTTTCAGAAATCATCAACATCATATATGCATACGGAACCCTCGGTGCGCGAGTCCGACTCGCTCTTGACCGGTTTTTTTGTCCGCGTTAGACATAACTTTACAAATTAATTTCACTATGTAATATAAACATAATCTAAAATATTCACATTAAGTTATTGAGAAAATGCTCTAATTTATCATATACTCGTATTTTTTTCAAATCATTAACACTACTCGTTTAGACGTGATCTTCAGTATAAAATCATTAAAAGTCGGTTATCGTCCCCTTAAGAAGATTCAAGATTATTAAACAACGGTCAAGTTCCAACACACCGTGGCCCACATGCAAATGTGAAACACATTGCATTCATTCATCAGGTAACACATTATTTCATTTAGCTGATGATTTTTTATACAAGCTTGTTTTGCCACTCAACACCACACAGTAATTATTGATGGAGTAACAAAAAGATGGCAAGCGTGAGTCGTGGGATCGTGTTGGGACCCCGTAGATCCATTTTTAGGGTTCCGTAGTCAACAAGGAACCCTTATAGTTTCACCATGTCCGTCTGTCTGTCTGTCTGTCCGTCCGTCCGTCTGTCCCCAGATTTACTCAGTGACGCTTAGTATTAGAAAGCTGTAATTTGGCATGGGTATACATATTTAATCACGTCGAGAAATTCGTAAAATAAAACCATGAAAAACATATTTTTTTATGGTACCTCCCTTGCATGTAAAATGGGGATGACATTTTTTTCTCTCGTCTATTCCATAGTGTGGGGTATCGTTGGATAGGTCGTTTAAAAATATTGTGGGTTTGTGAAAACCATTTTTCAATTCAGGGATCAGTTTGCGTAATATTAAGCTTTAAAGTGCAATTTTTTAGTAAGCTAAGTAGGGTTTACAAGTAATAGTCGACCAACTTAAATTTGCAGTTGAAGAATTGACCGTAACGTATATCGATGCATGAGAGAGCATGTTTTTCAACGACAATGTTAAGTTTGTTTTAGGGATAAATTAATCCTAACTACGGAACTTCTTGTGCGTGGTCCAACACGCACTTGACCAGTTTTTGAATTATGGTTTGTGGCCACAAAATGTATGAATGAAAGGGAATTTCATGCACCTGAGATGTGAATGCTAAGAGGGATGTGTGGTGTGACACGAATGGATAGAATAAGAAATGAGTACATAAGAGGAAGACTGAATGTGGCGCCGGGGACTGAAAACTTGTGCGGACATCCGTTGTCATGGTATGGGCATGGGACGCGGAGGAATGAGGAAAATGTCGTGAAGAAAGTTTTGAGTATGAATGTCGATGGCTATAAGAGTAGGGGAAGACCGAAGAGACGATGGATGGACTGTGTGCAAGATGATATGGCTATAAAGGGAATGACTACCGAGATGACGATTACTACAGAAGTATGGGAGAAAGGGAAATGTTGCACCAACCGCAAATAAATTGGGGTAAGGAGGGGAGAGTGATGATGATTTGTGGTTAAGCCGATTGCATACCTGATGGTTAGCGATAACTCCCTCCTTTAGACGTTTGCAATATCAAGAGGTTGACTGATGCATTTAAACGTTTCGGGAGGACACGGCGCGGCATACGCTGGCAGACTGTGCCGCTTGGGAGGAGCCACGCCGCGCCCTCATCTCAGGAGTAGGCAGTGATCTATCGCTGCCAGCCGTGGTGGATGGTCGGCAGTGAGGAGTCCTGGAACGCGGTGGTGTCCTTCTGCGAAACAGTCGTGTCGCAGAAGGAGGCTGCGGAAAGGGAGCGGGAGATCTCGTCCGCTCACCCGGCCCGCAGCAGGCGCACTGGGCGTCGGCAGAAGGCTGACAACGCCCTCTTCCGGCCCCCCTAAATGGGTCCAGGGACGGCGGACTTGGGGACGTCCGCCGCCTTTATCACACTGGACCCGGGGTGGCGGCGCGTAGTGTTCCACACGCGCCCCTATCAGACGTCGCGGACTTGAGGTGGCCCGAGAGGCGGGCCGACACTAGCCGGGGATTGCGGAAGTAATAATAGATCCCAAGATCCCCGGTGCAAGTGTGGGAGGGGAACACTGAGGTGGTTTTTAGTCAGTAAGAGGCTGACAGACCCTGTATGTAATACACAGTTATACAGCAACTCATTTGCACGTTGACGCGTACTGCCACGTGAGCTTCGTGTCGCGGCGACCCTTTTAGAAAAACTCATGTCTTGTGGTCAAAGCAGTCGGTTAGCGGAAGATTCTGTGTCGTCAACCGTGGAAGTTTTGTCAATGCATCGCCGACGAGACTAGCTATAGACTATTCTCTCGCTCAAGAAACGAACTTTAGAGAGAGTTCTCGCCGGTAGTGAATCAACTATTAATACAGAGTGCGATTAGGTTATCACAATAATTGAAACCACGTATTCTACATTAAGTATTTTAAAATACACAATTAATAACAATTAACATTCTAGCCGAGAGGTGAGACTAAGTCTGTCTGTCTGTCACACCTGGATATCTCAAGAACTACTAAAATGCTATCAACTTGAAATTGAGAATAGTTTTAGATGACGTTTGCCCAACTATTTTGCAAACAAGAAAGAAATTTAAAAAGAATCTTTTTTGCAAAAGGGACTGAAAGGGGGTCTTAAAAATTTGAAGTGGGGCTACTAGGGCATGTGGGGTATCATATGAAAGAACGCTGTTTGTACATTCTCAAAAAAATTATTTGGGCAGCATAGTTCCGACTTTTGATAAATAATTCAAAAAAAAAAAACCGTACGGGGAGTACGGTTTTTTTTTTTAATTTTTATCTCCAAAGTTTGCATAGATAAAAATCTGAAATTATTCTATGTGATTGAAGTTTATGTAAAGATTATAGGAAGCATAAAACGATGTCTCTAAATAGCACAGTTATTCAGAAATCATCAACGTCATATACCTGTACGTACTACGGAACCCTCGGTGCGCGAGTCCGACTCGCGGAACCCTCGGTGCGCGAGTCCGACTCGCGGAACCCTCGGTGCGCGAGTCCGACTCGCGGAACCCTCGGTGCGCGAGTCCGACTCGCGGAACCCTCGGTGCGCGAGTCCGACTCGCGGAACCCTCGGTGCGCGAGTCCGACTCGCTCATGACCGGTTTTTTTTTTATAACCGCGGTAGTATTAAATGTGATAACCTAATCGCTACTCTGAATATATCTTTTACTGCCTCGGGACCTAGGTACACCTAATGTACTACGTATGTGTAGTTCACCGTTTGTACGTTTCTTTAACGATAAAATAATCGATAGCTAAGTCGCTGCTTCATCGACGTGACGCGGCAGTGGGACAGGTCCCTTTTTAACCGACTTCACAAAAAGGAGGTTCTCAAGTCGTCTGTATTTTTTTTTAATGATTGTTACCTCAGAACTCCGTCGTTTATGAACCGATTTGGAAAATTCTTTTTTTATTTGAAAGAAAATAAATACTTCCTGATTGGTCCCATTATTATTAAAATCCAGTTCTGATGTTGGGATCCATGAGCAAATGGCCATAAACGAAAATACAAAACCAAAGACACCGACATCCCCTCAATTAAATATAATATTAAATGTGGGTGTACTACAGGTACACCTCTGCCCAACCCTTCGAGGAAACAAGGCGTGATGGTATGTTATGTGCTTCCGATATTAAAGTTATTTTTCACTTTTTAGTGTTTTTGTTGGAAGTCGATTGTTTTTTTTTGGAAAAAAGTTTTTTTACAGTCACACGATCAGTACCTAGTGAAGCTACGTTTTTCAATCATCTACAGCAAAGTCAAAGCCAAAAAGCATGAATGCAGATCATAAGGTCCTGAGTTAGGTCCCTGGTTGAGCAACGTTTGTTCATTTTTCTTGTAAATTCTCACAGCCTTCGATTGTAAGTGCAAGAAGATAATGGCGAAGGTTTCGTCAATACATGAGAGTTAATAACATCATTAGTGGATTGTGTTTCACTTTAGGGAGTGACCACACATATCGACGTGTGGTGCCGGATGTTAAGAATAGCACCATCCTATTACTTCCCGTGGGTGTCATAAAAGGCGACTAAGGGACTTACTAGAGAATGGGCAGCAGCGTTCTCTATGCATTTTAACACCATAAAGCGATCGCCAACCCACCTGCCAAACGTGGCGATTATGGCAAACCACCCCTTCGGGGGAGGCCCATGTCCAGCAGTGGACGTCTTTCGGCTGAAATGATGTTGATGATATAAAATTTCTACATATAAATCTGTAATTTTGATGGTGTTCATAATAAAGAGTATTCTATTCGATTTGATTCTGATGCCACAGTCAACGTGGCAGCTGGCCTCGTACAATATAAAATAATAATAAAAAAAACAACCAAGAAAAGTACCATCAACTTACTGATCTCCTAAAACAGGGCTTCCTCTCTCGTACCCTCGTGCTGTGCCCTACAGGGTCCATAATGATCTACATTATGTAGTTACCAGATAAGTACACATTATGGTAAAGCAATAAAGATGTTGAGTATTTGAACTATTGACAAGAAAAGAAGAAGGTAGCCCTACGCTTCATATAACATCACGCCTGTAATCCCCAAAGGGTTAAAGGGTTAGGGTTAGAGGAGTGGCTATAGTACACCCACATTTTTTATAATTGTCTGCAATTTATTACCCATTTTCATAGAAACCAATAAAAACAGAATGTATCAAAACTCAGGTCTCCAAGATACAGGCAGCGCCTACTTTGGAGACCACCGCTTATAACAAAATGATTGTCACAAACAGTTGCAGACAGAATTTTATGTAAAAATAGTTTTAAGGTAATAATTGTGACAATGTTTAAATAAATTGTATTATTATTATTTCGCCAGTTATGTTTTAAGTGTGTAATTAAATATTACACATACATAGACTCACGCCTTCTTCCCATGGGGGTAGGCAGAAACTATAAAACGCCACCTGAATACGCTCCTTACATACTCCTTTTGCTTCGCCTACGTTCATACATCTGGTCATACACGCACGCCGGTTGCGAGTACTACGCACCTGACCTTTCTGAAGAACATCACCAATTTGGTCTCTATATGTCCTTCTAGGGCGTCCCCTCCCGGCGTTTCCACTCACCTTTGCTTTATAAATACCTTTTGTTAGTCGCCTTTCACTCATCCTCTCCACATGACCAAACCATCTAAGCATACTCTTTTCAATCTTTGTCACTACATCTTCTTTTAAACTGCACCGTTGCCTTATCACCTAATTTTTCAGCCTATCATTCATAGTCACGCCAGACATGCTGGCTTGAAATATTTTATTCCTTTATTTCATTAAATATACATATAAATTATATTTTTAAATATTAGAATATAAACAAAATATAAAAACATTTAAAAATATAAAAAATAGTAGCCCACCGGTATCGGGAACAAGGTCCAAGCTACCGGCGGTCAGGGCTCCAGAGAGAGGAACCTCCTAACAATGCGAGCCGTGTCCAGAAGTACCGCTCTCTGAATCAGGTCCTTAATCCAGCTGCCCAACGAGAGCCTCTTTAGGTGTTGGTCGAGGCTCTTGGCAATTAAGCCATTGGCTGATACAACTATCGGCACAATGATTGCTGAGTCCACATCCCACATGTCGACAACCTCGCGAGCCAAGTCAAGATACTTGATTTCTTTATCTTTCTCGGCTTTCACGAGGTTCCCGTCATGAGGGACCGTTATGTCAATAATCATTGTGCGCCGCTCTATTCGATCCACCACCACTATATCAGGCTTATTGGCAACAATAGTCCTGTCAGTGATGATGGATCGGTCCCAGTACAATGTGATATTTCCACTCTCGAGAACTGGGTCGGGCACATACCTGAAGTACGGCACCTCCGATTCCACAAGGTTGTATTTTAGAGCAAGTTGCTGATGGATAATCCTGGCTACAAGGTTGTGTCTATGCAAGTACTCTTCGTTAGCTAGACGAGAACACCCGGAGATAATGTGTCGGATTGATTCTCCCGGACGGTGGCATGCCCGACACACGTCAACCGTGCCGTCCTTCACAATAAATCTCCGATAATTCTTAGTCATGATAACTTCGTCCATAATTGCACAGACAAAGCCTTCGGTTTCCCCAAAGAGATCACCGAAACGCAGCCAGGCTACGGACGCTAAAAAGTCTACTTCGGGTTCATGTAGGGCCCGGAAAAAGCGTCCGTGAAGCTCCTTACTTTGCCATACCTCCCTGCGATCATTAGTGTCAAGCACTACAGGTTTGCGCCAGTTCTCTGTAGCCAAGGAGAGCGGGGTGAGGCCCTTATCCACCACGACCACATCTCGATGCATCCCCACGTCGGCTTCTAGGAAATATTCCCTGAGACTGCATATCTCGCGATTGTGGAGTGTCTTAGCGTTTAAAAAGCCACGACCTCCACACTTTCGCGGGATATACAGTCTCATTACCGAGGACCGTGGGTGATGCATTCGATATGCAGTCAGCAGCGTACGAACCCTCCTATCCAGGGCGTCAAGTTCGGTCTGAGTCCATTTGAGTATGCCGAAAGAGTACATCAAAACCGGCATGACCCAACCGTTGAAGGCGCGCACTTTGTTCCCGCCTGATAGAAGACTATTAAATACTTTCTTCAGGCGGGCAAAGAAGCGCTCCTTCAACGATTGCTTCATGTCAGTAACATTGATGCCCAACGCTTCCGACATACCCAAATACTTATAGGTTTCGGATGCGGAGAGGGCTCTAAGGTTTATGGAATCCGAAAGTTGGGTTCCCACGGATTCCACAATCTTCCCTCGCTTTACATGCATGACCGCACATTTGTCCACACCAAATTCCATCCTGATGGCACTACTGAAAGTTTCAGTTACTTTCAGCAGCTCCATCAGATGCAAATTGTTGGGGGCAAAGAGTTTTAGGTCATCCATGTAGAGGAGGTGAGATATAACCTGACCACCTCTCCTCAACCGATAGCCTAGACCTGAATCCTCCAGCAGTGTGCTTAGAGGATTCAAGGCTAAGCAGAACCAAAGCGGACTCAAACTATCGCCCTGAAATATGCCTCGCTCGATCCTTATCGGTTCGCTATTCCTCTGGATATTTCGACATCCTGGATAGCGAAGGACTGTCCTCCATTGCCTCATACATGACATCAGGAAGGTGCGCAGAGTTGGATCTACTTTATACAGCTCCAGCACCCTCATGAGCCATGTATGTGGCACCGAGTCATAGGCCTTCTTATAATCTATCCAACATGTCGACAGATCCTTTCGGGAACGTCGAACCTGTTGGCTAATGGCCATATCAATGAGGAGTAACTCCTTAGTACCGCGAGACCCGTTCCTACATCCATTTTGAGAGGCAGACATGATGGAGTTAGTGTCTATATGTTTGTTAATTTTAGCTCTCAAAATGGATGTAAGAACTTTATAGACCGTCGGTAAACACGTGATCGGTCTATAATTTTTGGGTTCCGCGGTGCTACCTGATTTATGGAGCAGGTGGGTTATTCCTGTCGTTAGGAACTGGGGTAGCGAACCAGACTCCAAAGAAGTCTGGTACTGAGCCGCCAAGCGAGCGTGCGACCCAACAAACCATTTGATCCAGAAGTTGTGCAGTCCGTCCGGTCCTGGAGACTTCCAGTTAGGCAACGGACGGACCGCACGAGCTACATCTTGGGGGCAGATGGTAATAGCCCCCATTTCTGGTATTAGATCGCAGGCTCGCTCAACTTTTCGAGTCCAATCAAATTCAGTGTGACCGACAGGCACCGACCAGATACTGTGCCAGAAAGAAGACATGGCATCATTATCCGGCAGGTGCGTGTCAGTCACACCTTGATTCGGTCGCTCCCAAGCCCTATAAACCCACCTTTCATTGCTCTGGAAGGTGCGATTCTGAGTGTATCGGTCCACACGCCGCTTATACCTACGAATACGGTTTGCCCAAGCATACACTTTCTGCTTCAGGAAGTCTATGCGCTCTGTGACACGAGATAAATAGTCCTCAGGGCTGGTATCAGTCCCTGAGAACGCCCGCTTCACAAAGCGCATAACTCTTGGGCGAGTATTGCCCTCCCTGAAGCAGATTAGTTTACCGATGAGCGCTCTGGCCCCACCAATACGACGCTCAATTCAGCACTGCCAGGCTGGTACGGCTGGTTTCGGTCGTGTAGCTATAAAGTCATTTTGAAATTTTACGTGAGCTACACGACATGCCGCTACAGCCGCGCAGTACAGAATCGAATGAGTATCAGTGAGGTCTTCGCAGTCATCAAAATAGTTTGACAACTGCGAATCCAGAGCTGCCACCAGCGCCCTATTTTTGTTATGCATGGGCAAACGAGGTAAGCGTGGTCTAAGTTCGGGTGACATAAACCGATATTCCCGAATCGCACCCTCCAAAGCACTCCTCAATTTCTCATTGCACTGGGTACTTACGTTTGTAGCCCTGTCATCATTCCCCTCGTCAGCTTGGACTGTGTGGGACTGCGGTGGTACCACAACAGTCTGCGACAGGGGGGCGATGACATGGCTATTCCGCATTTCAGTTCGCAGGCGATCAAGTACAGTGTCATCCAACATATGATTACGTTGGATAACCCGCACCTGATCCGATAGTCGTTGTGCCGAAACGTTGACAGCTGGTTCAAGCACCTGAAAAAGAGAGAGCATCCGAACACGGTACGCGGTCAGATTGTTTCCCCCCTCTGTAGCCCCATAGTATGAGCGCATGACGTTCTCATTGATGGTTCGTGTCCATCTCATGCACTGCACACTTCCGCCGGGAGCTGGGACCCTATCAGAGGCCGGTGGGCCTCGAGGTCCTAAACCATCCGGCGGCCGGCGTCCTCCCCGTCGACGAGCAGGTGGTGGCGTCGTGGGCGGGGAGAAATACTCGTCGCTCGAGCTCGACGCAACTACCGCGGCCGGTGTCGTCACAGTGGGGCTGGGTACCGGCGGCGGCGAGGCGGAGCTGAGCGAAGAGTCCGGAGGTGGTGGGCGTGCACTTCTTACGGCTGATCTCGTCAACATCTCGATAAAATTTTCATTATTATTTTCTGTTTTTCAGTGGCATGGTATGACAGATGTCATCTCTTAATCGGCAGTTTTTTATTCATGTCTTAAATAAAATATGGTGTTTTTTTGGGATAAATTGGTTTCAGACTTCTTTCAGGTTTTTTATTATTATTAATATAATTGCCATTAACCGGGCACAAATCCAGAGTCCGAGCTGCTACTGAGAAATTCCAGATAGACAAAATTCAATAGCACTTTGCCCGAACTGGGAATCGAACCCAGGACCTCCTGCTCAGCAGTAGCGCTTGCGACCACTAAACCAACGAGATACCACTAGAAACTTCTCAATAATCTGGGGTTTGAGTCCAGTTAATTATAATTTTACTAGCTTTTCCCGGCCCGGCTTCGCACGGGTAGCGCTAAGTACCTACCCTACCTACCTACCCTACCTACCAACTCTAGTATGAAAAAAAAAGATAAAAAGTATCCTATGTCCTTCTGCTGGTTCTAAGTAATGTAATACCTATGTTCACAAATAAAGATTGATTAATTGATTGATTAATCGCAGAGCGGTGGTGGCACTGTTGGCCCAGTGGGAATGGCTGCGACTTACGAGTAGTAGGTCCTAGGATCGAACCTAAGCAGGCGCTAAAAAAGGCGCTAAATTATTTCATCACCACTGCTCTCAAAACGATGAATAATTTACCGGCAAGTCCTAGAACCAAAAGTTCGAAGACATGTGACAACTACCAACCCGCACTGGGCCCGCGTGGTGGATTACGGCTCTCTCACAAAGAGGTCCCCTGTGTCCCAGCAGTGGGAACATTATAGGCTTTTGATGCGAAAGAAGCGTTGCGCGACGTAGTAAACATGAAATTATGATACCCAAATTTAGATTAATTAAAACAAGCAAGTCATTTTTTATTAACAGTATCCGTTTTTATAACAAGTTGCTAAAGTCTGTTACAGAACTTAGCGATGGAAAATTCAAAACCCACATCAAACGTGTCCTTATCAAAAAAGCATATTATAAGATTAAAGACTACGTTGAAGACAAGGAAGTTTGGCATTAATTCCTTTTGCACATGTGGCTTCCCTGGTACCTCATTAACGGCAAAAATATGTAAATGTCTATTAACTGCTCCCAAGTTGCGATGTTTATGTTATTTATTTTTTACATACTTCCTTGACATAATCGATGTTTTTTGATTTCAACAAGGCTCTAACTTTTATTATGTTAATCATATTTTATATCGTTTTTTTTTTGTTAATGTGAGGACGTTGTAGGCTTAATATACTGTAGATCTGTAGACCATTTTCTATTTTGTTAAGTACCTGGTACTTTTGACGGGCCTACGCTGTCCTCTCATTCTTTGAAAATATTGTAAAAGCCAATTTTTTTTTTAAAAGAGTCACCGTGGAGTTTCTTGCCGGCTCTTCTCCATAGGAAACGACCAATTGGAACCGTGCACTTAGCTTCTGACGTTTCATAAGTGCCGCCCATGTAGGCTTATGTGAAATAAAAATATTTTTGATTTTGATTTTTTTATGTGAAACATCTATAGGCGCACGTAAAACCGATGCTGGTGGGGCGATGCATGCCGCGTGGCGATTCACCGCTACTCCACGCGCGCGGTCCCCCCTTTACGACCACTACGCGACCCTGACTTTTTATTCGATGTTCGTTTGTTTGATTTCGACGTTTCACATATGCCAGACGTCCCGTGACGGCTCACAATTTTTTTTTTAGGTTAGTAAATTATCAAATATCTTCTGCCGCTTTGGGCTGAGCGGGAGGGCGTATCAGACTTATACTGACTAAAACCCATCCGTATTCCTTCCGTTGCCTGTGTGCCAGGGCTACGATATCCCTTTCGGACAAACTCGCAACCCTGGCAGGCATTGGCCCTAACGGACCCCGTCAATTTATGCTGAAATCTCTTTGAGGTGCGCGTGGAATACAACGCGCCGTCGACCCGGGCCTGGTCCTTATCGGACGGCGAGGTACCCATCACTCACCGTCCGCAAGCCCGCGCCTACGGTGGCCGGGAATCGGCTTGTGACTTCCGACGCTCGAAAATTATAGGCTGATTATGTAATCGCAATAGACTCACCTCCTATTATGGGACTCAAATAAAACTCGCAATATATGTGTGCAGGTAGCTCGCCTCTCTGCCTACACCCTCGGGGAATGCAGCCATGATATTATGTTATGTCCTAACTGAACATTAACTTGAATCTTCACGCTACCTCTGGGTAATGAGTCGGCTAGTCTAAGTGGACAGTTTTCAATAGGCTGTGGCAACAAATCAAATTAATAGACCATAAATTACCTGTCCTTATAGGATGTGCTAATACCAGTCGCATCTATCATACAAATATGATGGCTCTGTATGTACAAGTAAGTGGGGTAATTGAAGTTTGTTAATGGGGGAACTAGGCTTTAGTTGGTGATAAAAGTGCAGCGAATTCTGTGAGAAATGTGCTGCGATCAAACGCCATTTTATTTTTGTTTTGCAAAGCTTACTGATTTTTGGGTCGTTTCCTGATATAATAATAATAACAATTTATTAAATAAAGACGTTTATTTGATACTAAGAATACAACGTAACAAGACGACTTACAAAAGTCATATTCTATCAGACATAATTTTATGTAGATATTTCGTAAACTCCCAATCTAGGCCTGCGTCTGTATTTGGGGGCTAGTGATGCTGCTATGATATTATAAATGTTTAATGATATTATGCTGCCATGTAAAGTAACGTAAACATTTATTTGCTTTGATTGTAGGTACAGTAAATAAGATGGTAAAAACTGTTAAAATCTGTCACCATTGCATTAAATTTTATATCAATTCACATAATTTACAATAATGTTGCATGCCTACTATAAGGTAGATTGTACAAGGATCACCCATAATTTAACATCTTATTTACTGTACCTACAATCAAAGCAAATAATGTTTAGTTTACTTTACTTTACATGATATTTATACATTTTAAATGATATTAATTGCTGCCATGATATTTATAATGTTTAATGATATTATGCTGCCATGATAATACAGTATACTCATTATTTGTTTTTTTTATTCAATTTATGCGATTCCCCAAACATTTAAACACCCATTGGTACAGTCGAATAGGAAATTATTAGGGCTGAATAAGGAATGGCTTTGCTGGTTGTTAAATATTCGAAAAGAAAATCGATTCATTACTTGTGGTTTTTTAATTAAACTGTAAATTATTTAAAAGAGTCATCTTTCTAACAATCTATACTAATAAATAAAATTGAGGTGTTGGTTTGTAAGGTCACAACTTACTGTACGTATAACAAACAAACAACAAGGTTTTTTTTTTTTTTTTATATAAAGTATCACAGCTGGTGATACCTTATTCACATTACAATCTAGCCTATTCGCTAATAAGTAATTTAAATATAACCTAAACTGCTAAGTAAATATAAAATTAAGAAATCGTCCAATAACGTCTTTCTTATTGACTTTATGTTAAGGGGAAGACACTTAATTCACGTGAATGTACCAGGGCGCGTTGACTATATCCCTGAGTACTTTGTTTTGGAATCGTTGTATAATTTGACGATTGCTTTGGCTGGTGCAACCCCACAGCTGAATACCGTAGGTCCATACAGGCTTTAAAACTTGTTTGTACAATAACAATTTGTTAGATATTGACAATGGCGACTGCCTACCAAGTAGCCAATACATTTTTTTGTATCTAATATCTAGTTCGGCTCTTTTCTTTTTGACATGGTCTTTCCAGCGCAATTTTGCATCCAGAGTCATGCCGAGATATTTAGCAGTATTCGCGTATGGTATTGGTTGATTATTCATGAACACCGGAAAGTATTGTGGCTTTTTATTGGTGAAGTCAATGTGGATAGACTTGCTTTCATTGAGTTTGATACGCCACGTTGCAGTCCACTCGTAGACACGGTTTATGGACTCTTGAACCTTTTCTACGGCTTCCTCGTGACTATTTCCAACAGCCATGATAGCTGTGTCGTCAGCAAAAGTTGCAATGAAATTATTTTCTAGCTCAGGAATATCGCAGGTGTATAGTAAGTACAGTACAGGACCAAGTACACTCCCTTGCGGTACTCCAGCTTTTATCTGCCTAAGATCTGAATACGCGTTTCTTTGTCGTATCCTAAACAATCTGTTTGATATATAGGACTCTAAGATGTCTGAAAATTGTTGAGGCAACATTGTTTTTAGTTTATAAATAAGGCCATCATGCCATACTTTATCGAAAGCCTGTGCAACATCAAGGAAAACCGTGGAGCACACCTTCTTCTCCTCTAGTGTTTTTTCAATAATATTAGTAATTCTGTGTGCTTGGTCGAGCGTAGAGTGTTGGTCTCTAAATCCGAACTGGTAATCAGGGATTAGATTTTCAGTTTCAATAAGAGGCTTCAATCTCTTTAGAAATAATTTCTCAAATAATTTTGACAACACAGGCAACAGTGAGATTGGTCTGTAAGATGTTGTTTCATGAGGTGGCTTCCCAGGTTTGGCTATCATAATGACTTCAGCTACTTTCCACATGTCAGGGACGTATTTTAACCGAAATGCAGCATTCATGAGCGTGGTAAGCTTGACTATGGCTTTGCGTGGGACATTTTGTAAAACTTCCCCTGTAATTAAGTCGTAACCAGGGGATTTTCTTCGATTAAAATTACACTTAATTTCTCTAGATACTTCTTTTGGGGTAACCAACTTTATATCTGAACTAATTTGTACACCCTGAATTATTCTCGTATTGTGAGTCTGGGCTTCATTTGGTTGGAATATTTGTTCTAAATGCTCAGCGAACCTTAGGGCTTTTTGCTCGTCCGTCACTGCCCATTTTCCATTTTCTTCCTTAATAGGAGGAATTTGTGTGATCGGTCTTTTTATGTGCTTGGTTGCCTTCCATAGCGAGTAGCCTGTTTTAGTATCACTCGTTAATTGGCTAAGGTAGCTGTTTGTTGAGGAGTCGTTGTAGTGCTGAATTTCTTTTGTAAGGTTGTTCAGCAGTTTTTTATCTCGTGGACATCTGGTCTGATGTTATCTATTTCTTTGTTTCCGCTTTTCAGTTATAAGACACCTAATTCCTGTTGGGTATGCGGTTGCCTTAACCCGGTGTGTTTTTTCCGGAGTGTTTTTCCAGGCAGCTTGCTGTATACTAGTTGTAAATTTACTTATTTCCAAATCCAGCTGTTCTGGAGTTTTTAATGGAACTCTTAATTCTATTGTGTTATCCAAGTCTATTCTGAAACTTTCTGTATGAGTATTTACAAGTGTAGGATTGTTCTCTATGTGTAGGATCCGATGCCATACTGACAAAATTATTGGTGAATGGTCTGAATTCATGTCAAAACATTCATCGATGCTCAAGTAATTACTAGATATATTTTTAGTTATAAAAAAGTCTATTAGGTTCTGGGACTTTGCGAGGATCACTTGGCCAATAAGTTGGTTTTCCGGTAGAAATAGCTTCACACTTTAGCTCTTTCATGGCACTCATAAGTTCCTTTCCTTTAGTGGTGGTTAGTCTTGACCCCCAATGCGTGTTTTTAGCGTTGAAGTCGCCACCTAAGATGAATCTTTGTCCGAGTTGCTGTAAGAACCTCACATATTGGTCTTTTTTTATATTGTATCTCGGAGGTGAGTAGATGACCGCTACGGTGATTGGATACAGTTGAGATTGAATACAAATCGCCACAGCTTGAATTTCATGACATTCATACTTAACTTCTTCATAATGACAAAGATTATCTTTGACTACAACAGCGCTACCACCTCGGGCAGAATTGTCAGAGTGCAGTGCATGGTACACTGTATAACCTCGAAACTTTATGTATGATTGCTTAGTAAAGTGAGTTTCGGATATAAGGCAAACATCGATGTTTTCTGTGATCAGGACTACTTCTAATTCTTGTTGATGTTTAAGCAGTCCGTTTGAGTTCCATGCCATTATTTTTAATGGATTAATTTTTTCTGCCTGGAAATAGCATTTTTAGCGCTATTTTCTAGTCTATTCAAACGAGCGTTAAATGAGGACATCAATTTAATAATTTCGTCCAACTTTCCTTCCATACCTTTATCGGCATTAGCATTCTCACGAACATTCGCAAGGTTAACAGTTTTGGCTGTAATATGTGCGTATGTTTTCTTGTGAGGGTTTTGTGTCACGTAATGGGTTTGCGTTTGTGAGCTAGTTTGCACTTTTTCATTGATTTTATGCTGGCTTTTTGTTGCCTGCTTCTTAATAGTATCGTTTTTTATGCCTTGCATTTCCCGGGCTACTATACATCCTCTATAATTAGCAGGATGTGGTTCCCCACAATGGACACATTTTGGCTTCTCGTCTGCCGGTTTTTTGCAGTCAGCAGTGAGATGTTTGCCTGTACATTTGACACATCTAGGTTCCTTTGAACAGTATTTGTGTGTATGTCCGTATGCCTGGCATCTCTTGCATTGAGGTACTAGCCTCGAAGTATGGAGAGGATGTACTTCTACTTTACATCCTAATATTGACTTAATGCTATAGATTTTATTTATGTCTTCCTCGTTTCTGAAAGTAAGCATAAACATGTTCAGGGGCTCCTTATTTTTCCACCTCAATTTGTTTGCAGCTTCTTCAATCTGGAAACCTTTATTTTGCAAGTCCTCAATAATTCTGTCAGGCTTACATGTAAAATGAAGGTTTTTTACCATAACTCTTATTGGCCTTTCCTGCTTATTTTCGTACGAGTGCCAGAGAAAGTTATTTTCATTCAATAACTTTGTTATAGTCTTATAAGTGTCTTCGTTCACTGCATTTATTTTAACGCACTTTCCATTCAACATTTTAGTCGTGAATTTATCACCAGACTCAGAGCTTGACAATAAGTCAAACAAGGCTTGGTAGTTCTCGACGCCGTCTACTACAATAGGCGAAGGTGGCGGAATCTTTTTGATCTTAACTTTCTCAGACTGAATAGTCTCTACGTGTTCAATGTTGGCAGTTTGAGTGGGCGATGTGTTTAATTTTCTTTTTTTTCTGCTCTTTTGCCTTATCCACTGAGTTTCCTTGGCTAGCTCTTCCTCGTCCGTACAGTATTCAGGACACTGTGTTGGACTATTCATTGGCTCAGCTGGCTTACTGGTTGAAGCTGTACTTTGGTCTGCTTTATGTTGTAAGTACCTCACTTGTTGTTGGAGGCTTTCTATTTGTTTTTCCATATCAGAAATAACATTTCGCAGTTGCTCATTATCTGCTCTTTCTGCGCTGTAGTATTTGTACAGCAGTTGTTCATTTTCGGTTTTCACCTTAATTTTGGTGGTCTCAGCCATTTTAGTGGCGAGATAATGAATAACAATTATAATTAAAATGTAGGTCAATTCTTACGTAATTTTGTGTGACATCGCGGCGAGCGCGGTGCGGCCGGCGCGGTTGGTTTGCTGCGTCTGCACTTTGCACTTAAGTAGAGCACGCGATCGACGCGACTAGTTTCAACGAATATCAAAACACATTTTTGAAGTGAAAACTTCTGTATGCGCGTTGAGCACTGTTTGTGTGAACAAAAATCTTGGAACTCGCGTCTTCGTCACCGAACGGTTTCCATGATCTATATGTATATTGTTTTCACACACTTTTTTTTGTTTTTTTATTTTGTCTATCTGTCTGTTTGTCTGTTTGTTTCGGCTAATCTCCTAAACGGCTGGACCGATTTTGCGAGACTTTCACTGGCAGATAGCTGATGTTATAATATTACCTTAGCTTACGTTTATTTTAGAAAAATAATTGAAAACTTAAATATAAAAAATAAAATCATTTCCAAACTCAGTCACATCACTAAAGACATGGAGTAACGAGCAGGTCAAAGATCATGTAACTAATATTTTCTAATTAACTTTAATAGTGCGAATATAAACGCCATCATCAATTATAATTACAATAAAATGTAAGTAACTAGTTTCATTATGTTTAATTAATTAAAGCTGTAACTTGTGTGTGAAATCGCCCGGGGTAAATCGGGCCTCAAATATACCCACAAAGTGGTGGATTTTAGGACATAATCAATAAACAGATTGCAGCTACCACTGTTTGTCCCTACATCGCCAAAAAGTTGATTATTAGAAAAAAACTTTTTGTAAAAAAAAAATAACAGACTTCCAAAAAAACACTACAAAGTGAAAAATTACTTTAATTTTGGAAGTTGTTTTTTTTTCTTTTACAAAAAGTTTTTTTATTTTTCACTTTTTAGTGCGTCAGTTTTTAATTTATGTAAGTTACAACTCAACTGCTCATCACCTTTTACAAAATATTGCTTTTCCCGATGCTGGGACGTTAATTTTTGAGGAGTGGTTCTTACCAGGAGAACTGCCACTCACCATATGCATTGTGACAAGCATAAATTGCTTACCAACCACATTAAAGTACCTAATCGAATCGCACCCGTTAAATACTTATTATTATATTGTTCTGGTGGCCATCTGTGGGCTGCATCATCAGTTCCACTTCACCAAATGGTAATTTTCGTAATTTTCGGGAGCAAATGCACGAGTTACTATAAAAAATACCCAAATCGCTATAGGTTTGCCTACAAAATTCGAGGGTTTCTCTCGATTTCCATTAGATGATCAGATTCTGATTTGGTGGCAATGGGACCACCTCGGGAGCATAGCATTTCAAACAATAAAAGAATTTTCAAAATCGGTCCATAATTGACGGAGATATCGGTGAACAAACATTTAAAAAAAACATACAGCTGAACATATAACCTCCTCCTTTTTGGAAGTCGGTTAAAATGCTTTTGGCATTAAGTCTCTCCTCTGCACTTGGGAAGTATTAAATAAACCATGGGTCTTTGAGATCTGCGGTGGATCGCACAAGGTCTATTCTACCCCTGTTTTACCCCTTAGGCACTTCCAAGGGAAAACAAAGTTAACCCTTTCTGACAGTACATTACCAGACACCCTGACGTCCTCTATTGAAGTTGAGTCCTCTATTGAGTTTGTCCGAAAGGGATATCGTGGCCCTGGCACACAGGCAAATGAAGGAATACGGGTGGGTTTTAGTCAGTACAAGTCTGACACGCCCTCCGCCCAGAATGGGATAAGTTATTTGATAATTACCCACACAAAAAAAAGGGTTTCCCATATTTTGTAAAGATTTCAGTTCTTAAATTTGTATTGTATTGTTTTTGCACAACTTTTTTATTATATATTTTTTTTTAATTTTTATTATACAAATAACGTCACAAATAAATAGCAATCTTATGAATACGATACAATTTACTTTATTTAAACGTACCTACAGTACCTAATAATAATTGTATTAGTACCTTATCCGTACGTCCATGAGAGCCATCTTGTTTCCGCTCCGTTCACTTATCTGGATCAATTATGTGTATTACTTAATGAAGGCATAGGGTCAAAGTGATTGCAGTTAGCAATAAAATTATAAGTCATTGTTATTTCCGAAGCTATTTTGACCGGTACATTATTTATCCATAACTAATAAAATATGTTATCTGAATTGGGCATTTAATTTAAATGAAAATATTACATCACATCATTTAAATTAATATACCTTAAAATATATTATTTAAAATTATGCGTTACAAAATAATTATGGTTGATTTCTACGATAGGGAGCGGAATTAAATGACATTTGGCACACAGATAATAGTTAATAATAACAAAAATAAGTTAGTTATAATAGTAATAATTTTTCTTTTTCTTTCTAATAACCTGCGCTAAATTAATACCGGTAGTATGTTTCCGTGGGATAATTTCCGACCTCCACGAGGCCAAAGCCGCGGGCAAAAGCTAGTAATTATAAAACAATGATTGCAGGACGACCCAGTGAATCGCGCTTAATGTCAAGCGTCACCGCGGCAGGCACAGAAGCTGTACCCATTACGGTATTGGTTTTTTTTTTCAAATATCGCAGCGTCATGCTACCAACCCGCACTGGGCCAGCATGGTGGATTACAGCCCACTCCCTCTCGAAGAGAGGAGGCCTGAGTCACAACGGTGGGAACATTATAGGCTGCATTATAACTGCAATATACGATATAAATATTGTATCTTTGTTAAATTTATGAGATTAAACAAAAAAGTTCAAATTTAAACACTTTAATGGATTCACGCGGTTCAATATATTCCATTCAAGAAGTCAAGCACCTGAGATGAACCCTGTAATAGCACAGCAATTTACAGAATATTAAAATGCAAATGACTTAGTAGTTTAATTTAAGACTACGTGGGTGTCGTAAAAGGCGACTTACTAGAGATTGGGCAGCAGCATTCTCTATGCATTTTTAAAACCATACTGCGATCGCCAACCCGCCTGCCAAGCGTGGCGATTATGGCAAATCCCCCCCCTCATTGGGGGAGGCCTATGTCCAGCAGTGGACGTCTTTCGGCTGCAAACTGTATTTTTTTACGGTACCTCCCTTTCACGTACAATGGGGATGGAATTTTTTTTTTCAATACACTTCCTCGAAAACTGGTTCATATCGCACTACGATTAGGTTCACAATGCAATGTATTTCACACGCGTGCGATTTTTTATTTTCCAACACGTGTGCGGGAATAAAAATTGCCACAGATAACTTATACCTATACTTAGTCCTAATTGGTTCAATGCCTCTATTCACACCGTCTCGCGCCAGAGACGGTCCTCTCTATTAGGAGGTGATTTTTTTTTAATCTCGGCAAAGATGCGTCTCTACGGTGTTAATATTTTTGGAATATTTTAATAATAGAATAGAATAGAATAGAATACTCTTTATTATGTACACCATAAAAGTTACAGATATAAATGTTTAAATTTTACATAGGGTGACACAATGGGCGGTCTTATCGCTAAAAGCGATCTTTTACAATGTTCGAGTGTGGGGTATCGTTGGATAGGCCGTACACACGCGTTCACGTTAGGAACACATTAACACATAGGAACCTGCTACTCTTTGGAAGGGCAACTAGCTTCATATTTCTAACTGAAAGGCTCCTTGACAATTCAAAAGTGCCCGTAAATGGTTTAATTGAACTAAATGCTTTGAGTTTGAGTTCGGCAGCCACAGGATAGTCCGGTTAAGTAGTCACGACCTCTCAAGTTCAACTACGAGATGCCATTTATAAAAAACCGGCCAAGTGCGAGTTGGACTCGCGCAGGAATGGTTCCGTACCATTATCTATAAAAATGGCAAAAAAATCATGTTTGTATGGGAGCCCCCTTAAATGTTTGTTTTATTTTAATTTAATTATTTATTTTAAAAGTGAATATATAACTAAATATTCTGTGAATATTTCAAGCGACTACCTATTGCCGTTATCAATATCGAGCAAAAACGAGCAAAAAAATCACGTTTGTTGTATGGGAGCCCCCTTAAATATTAATTTTATTCTGTTTTTTTGTTTTTTTTGTTGTTATAGCGGCAACAGAAATACATCATCTGTGCAAATTTCAACTGTCTAGCTATCACGGTTCTTGATATACAGCCTGGTGACAGACGGACAGACAGACAGACGGCGGAGCCTTAGTAATAGGGTTCCCGTTTTACCCTTTGGGTACGGAACCCTAAAAAAATAACTTCGCTACAATGGCATTGAGAACACGATCATCAGATATTTTTAGAACAGGCTGTACCTTGCTGACTGGGAAACAGGGTGTTATGGAAGTACTCAGCATGTGCTACCCATACACGTTACGGCTCAATTTATAAAGAAGGACAGCATCAAACAAGGAAATAGATTTACAAAAAAAAAAATAAGTCATTACCTTCTATAAACTGAAGCACTTATAACTATTTTGACCTAGTTACATCAAATATGATGTACTCATCACGATTACAGATTATTTTAATTCATCATACATTATCAAAATTCGACTATCACGATTATTATACCCTTAGGCCGTTTGTCCACCGCCACGTCAATGAACGAGATGACGGCGCCGAAGTAGCGATACATATTTACTTTGGCTTTGGTTAACAGGACGTCACGTTCGGTTCGAATAATCTCGTTTTTCGTTAGGGTAAAATAATGAATTAAAAGGTTTAATAAAATTGCCGTTTCGAGGTCAGACCCGTCTTTTTTAATTTTAAATGATAATAATAAATTGCTTTTCCTGAAAAGTTACCCCGGGAAAGTACCAACTACCACCATCTATGTAACTTTTACACATTAAACAGTCGCAAATTTTTCATCATTTCAGCCGAAAGACTTCCACTGCTGGACATAGGCCTCCCCCAAAGGGGTGGTTTGCTATAATCGCCACGCTTGGCAGGCGGGTTGGCGATCGCAGTGTGGTGTTAAAATGCATAGAGGACGCTGCTGCCCATTCTCTAGTTAATCCCTTAGTCGCAAATTATTACTTAACTTTAAGCAGCGTCTATGAATTAAGTAAACCCCTTTAACGCTATCTCTAAATTGAGCAACTCTTCGGAAAATCCCATCCGGTCTATTCTTTAAAAATCTCACCATTTAAACTGTCACTCCACGAGATAATATTGACAGCTCAATTCACGAGTTTTCACGGTGAGATTTTACAGAATACATCGGCTGATGTTCATTAGACGGGGCGGCGCCTGCTAACCAAACTATTAAAAAAAAAAAAGATTATGTTGGAGGGCATAAAGTAGATCAATACTCCAAAAACCTATCTCTTGCTTAATTAACATCACCACCACCATAAACTTATCAACATTCACTTAGATTTCGAAAAAAGTTCTATATTTAAAGACACTGCTCAGAATATTCCGGATATTGCCGTTTTTCAATGCATTTAAGTAACAACAGCCTCCCATCCAACTGTACACCTTTTGACAAAGATATTTACACAACAATACAAGAGATCCATCTCATTTACTCATCACCTTTTTGCTGGTTTGATCAAACCTCGAAATCTATAAAGGAATTCATTCCATTTTCATTGCATAATTGAAAATCCCGGATCAACCTCAAAATTTGGCATCCGCGGTTGCCCAATTAACTCAGAACTCAGAGCATGGAGGTATAAGAGTACGTCTACACTTGGCACAACAATAATAAGGATGGGATTAAGGAAAATGCAAAATAGGACAAAATAATTCGGCCACCACTTTTTCCTTCCAGGCGAACATCCAAAGTTGTCGGTAAAATCGCGTGTGTCAGACAGACGGACGGACAGGCGATGTGGTGAAATCATAAGTCATCAACAGCCACCAATCCAAGTATACCTATCCAACCGCTTAATTTTTCAGAAGCTCGACACAGAATCTAACTTTTACTTTTACTCTCTCGCTATGAATTTCCTCGATTTTCATTCCATAATTGAAAAAACCCGGAAGCTACTCCACCAACGCAACCTTGGTTGCCCAACTAACATAGAATTCAGAGCATGTCATATTATAGGAAAAGTACCTTTTCTTTTGACGGAAAATAAGGGAGAGAATTATAAAATAGGACAAATTAAGTGAGCCACCACTTTTTATCTTCATGCCGTACATCAAATTGTTTTGGCGGAAATCGTGTGTGACAGACTGAAAAATGTGTCAGCTATTGCTGACGAGGTGAAACCATAAGTGTTCAAAAGCCATCCATCTAAATCTATAACTATAAAAACCGCTGCTTTACCTTTCAAAAGCTTAACTAACGTTTTTCAATTATTTAGCAATCAATTCGCTCACTCGTTAAGAATTTACTCCATTTTCATTCCATAATCGAAAAAACCCGGAAGCTACCCCACCAACGCATCCTTGGTTGCCCAACTAACATAGAATTCAGAGCATGTATATAAGCGTACGTGTTCCCCTGCAACTGTCAGTCGTCCATGTACAGTAGTTGCGTTCACACGTTTCTAGTAATTTTGTGTCTGTGATTGTGCAGTGAAGTGTAAGGAACGAAGGCGTTAGAAAAAGTTAGTTCTGTTATTGAATTTCTTTTTTTTTCTTTTTAAGGCGGTGTGGAGCCTTTTTTTCCTATCTAAAGTTGTAGCGATTTTTGTTGTAAGGAGTTTGTTAAGCTAGCAACTGCATATTTTTGCAAATAAAACGTTCTAAATTTAAATTTTAAGAAGAGAAGTTCATTGGTTTTAATTCGTACACGAATCCTATTGGATTCTATAAAAGTTATAGAATATGGAAATTGTCTTTTCTAAAGTGAAAACATTATGTTATTGTTTACTAAATAAAAATAACAAAGCATTTATTTGTTAATTAACAACCAGCAAAACAATAGAAAATATCTCTATAACACTAGATTTCTGCAAAACATCAATCAATGCTCTAAAAATATGTGTAACTGCAAATTCTTACCATAACAAATCAAAATTAACTACACAGTCATCAATAAATATAAAATCCAAATAAAAAATGAATACTTCCTAACATTTTCAACTGTATTCATAAACTCGTCAATTCATTACTTCCGAGTTAAGTTATAGCTTGAAACTTATTTACATAACTATGGAAGCCAAACGATTTGAATATAATACTGATTGTTTATTAAGTGCTATTTAAAGTTATTCACTTAAAAATCATGGCTAGATTTGATGCATTAACTGTTTTCATATTTATTCAGTTTTTAATCTTGTAAAATTCATGAAAATCGGTTGCCATGGTATGGTTATGTGATGGGGAGGAATGAGGTAATTGTCGTGGAGTATGAATGTCTATGGCTATAAGAGTAGGGGAAGAGCAGGAGGGCAGGAAAGATGATGATAATTTAAACAAATAACTAACATAACATCACGCTTGTGTCCCTGAAGGTGTAGGCAGGCAGGGGTGTAAAGTACACCACAATTTTACCAGTTATGTTTTCACACCATGTAATAGGGGGTGAGCCAGACTCCAGGAAGCTACTGAAAAATTCCTTATAAAAAAAACCGGTCAAGAGCGAGTCGGACTCGCGCACCGAGGGTTCCGTACGTATATATGATGTTGATGATTTCTGAAAAACTGTGCTATTTAAAGACATCGTTTTATTTTTCCTGTAATTTTTACATAAACTTCTATCACAGAATAATTTCAGATTTTTATCATGCAAACTTTGGAGATAAGGGGAGGGAAACGGTATTTTTTTTACATTTTTCATTAAAAGTCGGAAACTACGCTGCCAAAAAAAATGTTTGAGAATGTGCAAACAGCGTTCTTTCATATGATACCCCACATAGTAGCCCACATGATACCTCAGATAGTAGCCCGGTCAGTGGGTCATCTTAGGGGCGGAGTCTCACCATAAGGGTTCCTTTTTACCATTTTGATGCGGATCTTTTAGGCCGAAAGAAGTGGAAACTAAGTAACTTGTGAACTGTATCGTAGCTCATGGAAAGCGTTCGGTGACGATGACGCGAGTTCCATGATTTTTGTGCACCCAAAAAGTGCTCATCGCGCTTAAAGAAATGTTCACTACAAAAAATCTATATCACTTTACCCGACCCGAGAATCGAAGCTTCAACAGTTGCGCATGCGTCCACTAAGCCAGCGAAAAATTCCTTCCTTAATATCTTCTCTAAGTTTTTAACAACTCCAAGATAACTATGAAACTTGCTAATTACTATTCATTAATATGTTTACGATTGCACTAAAGAAGAATTAGCTTGTATAATGGGCATTACAAACGTATACAAATTGGACATCAAACAACAAACTATGTTCAGCAATGTTAATTTTAAGCTACGTTTTGCGTATGATGCGTTTTTGTAATGTATCTTTAAATATACTTCATTTGGTGATTAAAATGATGCTTAAAAACTTAGGAAGAAACATAAATAGATTAATTGTATATTTATGTAATGTTTTAATTACTAAAAGGTAATAATTTTATAAGCCGGACGTAAAGAATAGCACCATCCCATTTCTTCCCGTGGGTGTCGTAAAAGGCGACTAAGGGACTTACTAGAGAATGGGCAGCAGCGTTCTCTATGCATTTTAACACCATACTGCGATCGCCAACCCGCCTGCCAAGCGTGGCGATTATGCCCCCCCCCCCCCCCTTTCAAGGAGTGGACGTCTTTTGGCTGAAATGATGACGATAATGATATACAGTATGTAACAAAAACCCTGTTGTTCCTTTTAGGGACGTATACATTAACCTACAAGCACAACATTGGTGGAATTATAATTTAAAAAAAATAAGCATTGGCTAGTCGAGAAGTCAAAATAAAAGAAAGAGGTTAGAAATCAGTTAAACATACAAATATTAATAATTAAATATTTATTTTAATTATTTTTGTTGAAAAGTTTTTATAAATGACTTGCTTTATTACGTATGTACCTATACTGATTCTTAAAACGTAGGGAGAAGGAACAACAGGGTTTTTGTTACATTTTGAAAATCGATTCTTCTCTATACGTACACGATATTTTTTGGGAAAAGATCAAGCATGCTATGATAAAAATATTTAGTTTTTATCAGGTTAGGCTACGCTTGCTGGGGTCGGTCCGTGGATAGGTATCATCACATACCGAGACTCCTCCGTGCTTCAGAAAGCACGGCAAGCCGTTGGCCCCAGCTGTCATTCGTGGATCTTTAACAGTCGATACAGAGGGCTAATTGCGTACAGTGGTACCCAATTGTTAAGGCGCGTCGTGAATCTTCGTTCGCACAGAAAATAAAGTATGGCCCCGAAGATTAACGAAAGAATGCTTAAAACTTACAATCAACCTTAGGTCACTATTATAAGGTTCATAATACACTGGAGCTGCTAGCGTGCACTCGATCAGAAGTATGGTGGCTGACAAACATGCCACGCGGCGCGCGCTAACATGGCGGCAGCTGCCGACCAATAGCGGTACAGGAAAAAGAACCGCGGTGCGTATTGGTCAATAGCATTTCCCGCACTTTATAATTCACCTTCTGCGCAGGTACATCGGTAAGCCATATCAATTGGGTACTACTGTAACACATTATCAGTAGGAATCGGTTTCAATTTAACAGTTCAACAACATTCATTGCGTTATTTACGTTGTTGAGCAGACATTTTTTTCTACCATAAACAGCAATGGATTAGCAATATCCTTCAAAATCATTCCGATTCCGATTCAAACTGTGTTACGCAATTAGGGTGCTGGTCGTCAGAAACCCGAAAGTCTGACAACCAGTCTCACCAAATGGTATCTATCCAGTTACTGGGTTTTGGAGGTCAGATATGCAGTCGCTCCATGTAAATCCGGTTAGACTGGGAGCCGACCCCAACATTTTTAGTTGGGAAAGTATAGGCAGATTGATTTTTTTAACACAACAGTTTTGATATTACCCAGTAAGTGGGGTTTGGAGCTCAGATAGTAGTTGCTTCGTGTAAGAAACTGATTCTGGGTCGCATCAAATTAGAGTAGAAGCTGGTCACAACAGAGTTGCAATCCAATGAACTAACTACAACCAGATCTTTAGAAATGTCGCTTACTTTTTAACCGACTTCCAAAAAGGAGGAGGTTATATGTTCGGCTGTATGTTTACCGATTTCTCCGTCAATTATGGACTGATATTGAAAATTATTTTTTTTTTTTGAAAGGTTATACTCCCGAGGTGGTCCCATTGCCACCAAATCAGAATCTAATGAAGGGATCTCATCGTAGTTATTTTTCCACTCGGCAATCAGCATTTTGTTTTTGTTTTGATTCAAGTTTGTTTGTTTGTTGAATGTTGACTTTGTTGTCATCACTGGTTGTCATTTTGGGTTTGCCAGTACCACTACCACAACAACAACAGATTAGATACATAGACATTTTATTCTAGTAAACGCAATGTAAATTGTCTTTGGTCCCTGGCCCTGACTTCAACCAATCGCAACCAATGTAAATGATTGTCAAAAAAAATTTGTGTATTGGATACGAGGGTTTTGGCTACTTTGTATGTGTGTATTATAATTGTGTAGATTTATTGAAATGTGCGTTTTGTTTGTGCAGAATAAACTATTTTTCTTTCTTTTTTTTTTAAATCGAGGGAAATCCTCAAATTTTATAGGCACACATATAGCGTTAAGCGATTGACTGCTGCGTTACGTGTCACGGGTTCGATTCCCGCACGGAACAAATATTTGTATGACCTACAAGTAGTTGTCCCGGGTCTGGCTGTTTGTGTATGTGAGTTTAAATGTTTGTAAACGCACCCACGATACAGGAGTAATTCCTAGTGTGGGGCAACGTTATTAAAAAAAAAAAAAAAAAAAATGTACTTTAATGTGGTTGCTAAGCAATTTATCCGTCACTATACATATGGTGAGTGGCAGTTCTTCTGATTCTTACCAGGAGAACTCCTCAACAATCAACGTCCCAGCATCGGGAAAAGCAATATTTTGTAAAAGGTGATGAGTAGTTAACGTTAGGCTATTGTAACTTAGATAAATTAAAAACTGACTTACTAAAAAGTGAAAAATAAATTTAATTTCGGAAGTCGGTGGCAATAAACTAAAATACAGATCCAAAGACACCGACTTCCGAAATTAAATTTATTTTTCACTTTGTAGTGTAATTTTTGGGAGTCGGTTATTTTTTTTTTGCAAAAAGTTTTTTTTAACTTACTATCTAAGTATGCTGTAGAATTTTCCGTATCATCTTTAATCCCAGCGCAGAAAATTTCCATCAATCACTCTGTTTATCCTTTTCCCAACTATGTCGGGGTCGGCTTCCAAATTAACCAGATGCAGCGGAATACCAGTTGTTTTACATGGAGCGACTGCCTATCTGACCTCCATGACTCAGTTACTGGGTAAATTACACCTCTTGGTAAAGACTGGTGTTCAGTCAGGACCTACCTTTAGTTCACTCTTCATCTCGGAATATCTTTGTACATGACCGATTCAGTAGGCACAGTTAGTCTTGTAATTTCTAATCTATTTACTCCACATTTACGTTCTATTGCCGCAATAGGATGTAACTTACTGCGACCTGTGTAAATCTATGTGAAATTATTTCGACAGCCGCCATTAATGTGAACTACACAAGTGTTCGGATTGCGTACGCTTTGTACTCTGATATGTCAATTTAATCGGCAGGAAGAAATTATATCTTTATGTAATAATTTCATTTGATTTTTTACTTTAAGGCGAAGATAACCGACTTTTAATGATTTTATACTGAAGATCACGTCTAAACGAGTAGTGTTAATGATTTGAAACAAATATATCTTAAATTAGAGTTGATGAGTTGAGTTGAGATTATGTTTATATTACGTTGTGAAATTAATTTGTAAAGTTAGGTCTAACGCGGTCAAAAAACTGAGAATGGCGCAAAATCTACCAGGCGTATTTTTCTGAAACCTTCACCAATTTAAAGATAATTTAATTCTTGATCTTTTTGTATACGGGTTTTATTAAAATACCTTTTGTTTTGTGTATAATAAATTAATAATGCGTCATATTTGTGGCTCCTTGATAGGCGAGTCCTATCACTGGCTGAACGTACGACGCGTTGCGTGAGCTCAGTACAGAACACGCAAGCTAACCACTCAAGGTCACTGGCATATATGTGCGTCTTAAGTGCTGGCCTGTCGTCACGGGTAGTCAGAAACTACCCGTGACGACAGGCAAAGATCTACGAATGACAGTTGGGACCAACAGCTGAACATGCTTTCCGAGGCACGGAGGGGTCTTGGTATGTAAAGATGGTCACCCATCCATAGACCAACCGCGGTAAGCGTAGCTTGCGGCTGTTCTTACTCAGCCACAAGCCTCTCCCCAACAATAATAATTAAAAATAAAAAATAATTTAAAAAAGGGATTTATATATTAACTAACTGCGCCCCGCGGTTTCACTCACGTAAGTCTCGGTCCCGTGAGAATATCGGGATAAAAAGTAGCCTATATCTTAATCCAGGGTGTCAGCTAATTTTTTCAAAATTAGTCCAGCCGTTTGAGCGTGAAAAAGTAACAAACACACACACACTCACAAACTTTCGCCTTTATAATATTAGTGTGATTTAGAATACTTTCTGGTAGAATAGGTAAGACATTTATAATGATCCTATATTATTTTCTAAGTATCAAGAATTAGAGTCAACAAAACTCTAACCTTTTTAAAGTCAGTTAAAAAAGTTATGGTGGAATAAAGAAACTCACATGCATGCACACATGCATACATACGTGAACCCTAAAAACATTACACTCCTTTTTCGGGCAGTCGTGTTAAAATATCCTAAACATAATTGGTATCCTCCTACAAAACTATTTGCGAAACAAATAATCTTAAAACAATGAAAATGAAAAGTTCAATATTGAAGGTTAAAAATATTAAAACGAACATAACAAAGATGTAAAACCGCTTAAATGCTAGAAGGGACTTAAGACACAAGGTTTAAGTTTAAGCCAAGGTCCGGATGTGTCAAGTGCCTTCCATATTTGCTTTGGAGCCGTGTCTGTCAATACATTCTAGCTGTTATGTTGGTACTAAGACAGGTGTCTTGTAATCTTGTAATAATGAGTTTGTGTTTCAACCTAGGTATTGGAAAGAGGTACGTACCTATTTTGGTCAGATTATCGTTAGTTTTAGCTGATGTTTTTTCTACAGCTAAGCTTCAGTTACAAGATTATCTGTAAAAAACTGGCCAAGTGCGAGTGGAACTCGCGCATGAAGGGTTCCGTACCATCATCTTTAATAACGGCAAAAATATCACGCTTGTTGTATGGGAGCCCGCCCCCCTTCAATATTTGTTTTATTTTAATCTCATTATTTATTCTTAAAGTGAATACCTAAAGATTCTGTGAATATTTCAAGCGTCTACCTGTTGCCGTTATCAATATTGAGCAAAAAAATCACGTTTGTTGTATGATGGAAGCCCCCTTAAATATTTATTTTATTCTGTTTTTTAGTATTTGTTGTTATAGCGGCAACAGAAATACATCATTTGTGAAAATTTTTAACCGTCTAACTATCACGGTTGATGAGATACAGCCTGGTGACAGACGGACAGACAGACAGACAGACGGCGGAGCCTTAGTAATAGGGTTCCCGTTTTACCCTTTGGGTACGGAACTCTAAAAAAACTTTTTAAGAGTGGAAGTCGATTGTTTTTTTTTTGTAAAAAGCTTTTTATTTTTAAATTTGTAATGGGTCAGGTCCGTTTCCGTTTGGTGCCGGACGTAAAGAATAGCACCATCCCATTTCTTCCCGTGGGTGTCGTAAAAGGCGACTAAGGGACTTACTAGAGAATGGACAGCAGCGTTCTCTATGTATTTTTAAAACCATACTGCGATCGCCAACCCGCCTGCCAAGCGTGGCGATCATGGCAAGTCCCCCCCTTTTTGGGGGAGGCCTATGTCCAGCAGTGGACGTCTTTCGGCTGAAATGATGATGATGATGATGAATGGGTCAGGTTGTAATTTATCTAAGTTACTATATCCTAATGTCAACTGCTCATCACCTTTTACAGAACATTGCTTTTCCCGATGCGGGGACGTTGAGGCACTCTCCATATGCATTGTGACGAGAATAAATTGCTTAGCAACCATATTAATCTACCTTCTAATCGAATCGCAACCCGTTAAATACTTAGGTATTATTAAGTAGTTCCGGTGGCCAACTGTCTTCATCAGTTCCACGTCACCAATTGGTGGTTTCTCAGAGCAAATGCACGAGTTACTATAAAATATTCCCAAATTGCTATAGGTGTGCCTTTAAAATTTGCGGATTTCCCTCGATTTCCCATGGGATCCCCTCATCAGATTCTGATTTGGTGACAGTGGGACCACCTCGGGAGCATATCCTTTCAAACAAAAAAGAATTTTCAAAATCGGAACACAATTAACGGAATATCTATGGTATGGGACGAAGAATAAAATGAATTTGGATCCAATTATCGTAAGTCCAAAAAAGCAAAGGAGAACGCCAAGTTTCTATCTGTGCTATTATATTTTTTTTTAATCTTCCAAGTCCACTGTACAAACGAAAACACATATTATATACCTCTCAAGTCCTATTCACTATTAAGCCCTTATGATTAATACCACATAAAACTCATAACAAGCGTGCAATTCTCCTAACAAATGTACCTATTTATAAAAGGCTGAAGTTAAAGCTCTTTAATTCACAAGTTTAGCTAACGAGTAACGAACTCAATCAGCTAGTCAATACTTCACGCTACTAGGAATGAATAGGCATTTTTAGGGTTGACAAACGTGAGAAAATTAAATAAGACTGGAAAATAATAAATTACAGAATGAAAAGCATGCAATTAATTTAGACGCACGTGTCATTGTGATACAAACTTTAAAAATCATACAGCTTGCGAATCTTCAATGATTTATTCGAAATGTCTAAATAGTTTTTGTTGTACACCCAACTGGCTGTAAAATAGACAAAACTTTTAATAATTCCAAAAATCTCACTAGTTTAAATAAAAATATTAGTAATTTTTAAGTTGAAGACAAAGAAAAGACCTAAATATTATAAAAGATTAACATCATCTTAAATGTTAGCATGTCTGAAATTCCCGTTAAGAGCGTTTACGACGTACGGCATTTCATACAAACTTTCAAGCCCTTGTTTTTCGAAATGGCTGAACCGATTGTAATGAAACTTCATACGCATAAGCAGGAAACAAAGGTCTGCAAAGTTAGTTAAAAACATTTTTGAAAAATAGTGTTACAGCCAAATTAGACCGATTTTAAATTTTCCATAGAAACAAGAGATTTCCAGTTACCTGGTAGTCTTGTTTTTAAATAAGACATTTCGAAAATGTTCTTAACTAACTTATCCTGAATTTAGATGCTGAATTACGGAATCAATAAGGCATTAAGAGCGTTTACGACGTACGGCATTTCATACAAACTTTCAACTTTTCAAACAAACGCAGTAAAACAATCTGAGTAAAACATCTCGAAAGAGTGATCCGAACATTAAATGATTTCCCAAGATTTTCCTCGTGACAGCCCTAACTAAAATCAAATTATATTATTTACTATGAAACTCGTCGGCTTCACTCAAAGTCCTTATTAACTTCGTGAGTCCTCAATTTGGGAGTATCGTAGCTTCTTGATTGGTAACGAGAAAACCACTAAATGTTTGTAATGCCAGGGTGTATTGCAGAAGTCGTATTTATTTAGTCAGGTTCCTATAATTTAAGAAAGAACAAGAAAAGAAAGAAAATACGTTTATTTGCGGTAAACATGACGCAAAGAAAGAAAATATATACAAAAAGAACAAGTAGGGGGAAAATATGCGTCACATCCACGCAAAACGGCCACCGCTCAGCATAATGCTGCGACCCAGCCGTTACTGGCTAGTTCTACTTATCTTAGTGCCGCTCTCAGGGACGTCATATCAAAATATCTTAATACATATCAACGCAATTAGAAATGTTTTCAATCTGTCATATTTTTGATTGGCTGGCAAAAAACATGTTGAAAACACACACACATGACAAAAAATCAAATCAGAGGGCTGAAACGAAACACACACACACACACACCGAAAATCGATTTGTATATCATGATGCATCTGCATGTTGCGGACGGGGTGGGCGGTGCTGCATACTGCGTATGTTCTTGATGAAATAATACCTAGTTGGCGGAATTTATACTAATATACAATACATATACATTGGCATTGCAATCTCATAGACAACATTCTAATTTAGACATAGCAATAGTTTAGCATTATTAAAAACCGGCCAAGTGCGAGTCGGACTCGCGCACGAAGGGTTCCGTACCATTATCTATAAAAAATGACAAAAAAACCAAGTTTGTTGTATGGGAGCCCCCCTTAAATATTTGTTTTATTTTAATTTAATTATTTATTTTTGAAGTGAAATATTATAACTAAATATTCTGTGAATATTTCAAGCGTCTACTACCTGTTACCGTTATCAATATCGAGCAAAAGCGAGCAATAAAATCACGTTTGTTGTATGGGAGCGCCTTAAATATTTATTTTATTCTGTTTTTTTGTATTTGTTGTTATAGCAGCAACAGAAATACATCATCTGTGAAAAATGTAACTGTCTAACTATCACGCTTCACGAGATACAGCCTGGTGACAGACGGGCAGATAGACAGATAGACAGACAGACAGACGCGTAGACGGACAGACAGACGGCGGAGCCTTAGTAATAGGGTTCCCGTTTTACCCTTTGGGTACGGAACCCTAAAAACTGTAGTACTAGGGGTAGGTAATCTATTTATACTTATAGCCTTATCCCCTTAGTCATAAAACTTAGCATGCCCTATTTTAGTTCAAATAAGTTTTGTCACTTTCTAACAAACACAAAGGTCAAAGTGAGAAATAAGGACAAACGAACTTTAGCAGCATTTTAACTAGAATAGGTTTGATAGAAGTTTATGAATAAGACCCTTTATCTTTACAATTTTTTTTTTATTATAATATCTTTTATAGGTAAAATAATTACAGGCTACACTATTACCGAATTCATAATATTCCCACTGCTGGGACACAGGCCTCAGTCACTCAGGACTCAGGCCAGGTATCTTCGAGAAGGAGCGGGTGGTAGATGTCACATATCTTCGAATTATTGGTTCTAGGACATGCCGGTTTCCTCACGATGTTTTCCTTCACCGTTTTGAGAGCTGTGGTGATGAAATTATTTACACAAAGTAAAGCGCTTGTCTGGGTACGAATCCAGGACCTACGACTCGTAAGCCGCGGCCGTTACTACTGGGTCACCACTGCTCTGACCTCTATTACCAAATGGCGTAGTGATATTTACTATTTAGTATCCACATGGGTTTTTTTTTTTTTTTTTTTGGGTGGGAAATTATCAAATAACTTCTCCCGCTCTGGGCTGAGCGGGAGGGCGTGTCAGACTTTTACTGACTAAAACCCACCCGTGTTCCTTCCGTTGCCTGTGTGCCAGGGCCACGATATCCCTTTCGGACAAACTCGCAACCCTGGCAGGCATTGGCCCTAACGGACCCCGTCAGTTGGTGCTGACATCTCTTTGAGGCGCGCTTGAAACACAACGCGCCGTCGACCCGGGCCTGGTCCTTATCGGACGGCGAGCTACCCATCGCTCACCGTCCGCAGGCCCGCGCCTACGGTGGCCGGAAATCAGCTTGCGACTCCCGACGCCCGGGGCGTCTCCTGCGGCGGCTAAGAGCGTGAGGGCGCGAACCCTGCCTCACCCTCACGCGTTCCGCCTCCTCCTTCGCGAGCATTACTGCTTCGCAGAAGGAGGTGACGGCCTCCCATGCACTCTCGCTCCGAACCATGGCCTGAACCAGGGCTGGACGCGAGAGATCGCCGCCGCCGATCGCCTCCGTGAGGACACGGTGGTGCTGCGCCCAAGCCGGGCAGACCTCCACCGTATGCTCCACCGTGTCCTCCGGGCGATCCACACAGTGGTGACACCCGGGCGTTTCCTCCCGCTTTATCCTGAACAGGAACCTCCCGAAACAACCGTGTCCGGTGAGGACCTGCGTCAGGCGGAAGGTGAGGACGCCGTGGCGCCTCTCCAGCCACTCCTCAAAGAGGGGACTTATCGCCACAATCCACAAGGGTAACACCGCGGCGTGCAGCTAGTGCAAACACACAAAATGACAATCATTTTCTCTAGAACACAACTCATCATTTCTCTAGAACACAACTCATCATTTCTCTAGAACACAACTCATCATTTCTCTAGAACACAACTCATCATTTCTCTAGAACACAACTCATCATTTCAGCCGAAAGACGTCCACTGCTGGACATAGGCCTCCCATAGGGGGTTTGCGGTTATCGCCACGCTTGGCAGGCAGGTTGACGATCGCAGTATGGTGTTAAAATGCATAGAGAACGCTGCTGCCCATTCTCTAGTAAGTCCCTTAGTCGCCTTTTCCGACACCCACGGGAAGAAATCGGATGGTGTTATTCTTTACGTCCGGCACCAAACAGAACACAACTAAAACAACCGAATTATCTATAACACATCGTACCCGACCTCATCATTGGAACAAACGGACAATGGCGTCGCGTGGGACTATTACCTAACGAAGGTAAACTGAAGTAGGAAACGCAGAGATTAGCCATTCGACGCGGCAGTGACAGACGGACGGCAAGACCTTTTCACATGCAATAGTAGTGGTTATAGTTAATTATGATGAGCTTGCTCAAAATAGGAGGATGGACACATCAAATCTGACAATATGACGGCTTGACTCTCACAAAAAGATTTTTAATACTAGCTTTTGCCCGCGGTTTTGCTCTTGTGCGGGATATTATAATAGCCTATTGGAAGGACTGACTGAAAGAAGATATTGCAAAAAAGGGGGTGACCGAGAAGACGACTTATAAAGTATGGACCGCAAATAAATTGCGATGAGGGTATGAGAATGATCAGGAAGACAATATACAACATGTCCCAGAATTAACGCACAACCTCATAAGTGCAAACCTGAAATTGTAAAAAAAAATCTGCTGTTCCCTACATTTATGTTCGAATAACTCGTCAAAATGTAGGGAACAGCTGATTTCTTTTTCACGATTTCTGGTTTGGTCCCATAGTGAAAGTAGTTCATCATCATCATTTCAGCCGAAAGACGTCCACTGCTGGACATGGGCCTCTCCCAAAAAGGGGGGGATTTGCCATAATCGCAACGCTTGGCAGTAGCGCTTCAAAGTAGTTCATAATGATCCTTAATGCAAAACAAGGATTTTGTGCACTGTTTTTAATGTTGAAGAAATGTTGCAAACTATGCTCCACCTCCTGTCCTGCCCTCCGTGGCTGACAACATCTGAAATACTGTCATACTCGAAGAAAAAATTGAATGTTGAAGAAAATCGAGCATATTTTGACAAAATACGCCAAATTGTGAATACCTTGGACTGAAATACTAACACCTATCTTTGTTGAGTCGCCTACTGTTACTAAAAACCGGCCAAGTGAGAGACCTTTATCTATAAAAACGGCAAAAAAATCACGTTTGTTGTATGGGAGCCCCCCTTAAATATTTGTTTTATTTTAACATATTTATATATTTGGTTTTGACCTAATTTAGATCAAAATTCACAGCCGCACAAATTCTAGGTCAAACTTAAGATCACCAACCTTCACAATCCCATCAAATCAAGTTAATATTCACACAGACATCAGATAAACTTACGGTTAACTTATAGTTAAGTTAACTATACTTATGCGGTTACCGTCAGACGGTAACCTTCAGGGAACCGTTCAGTTCACGACTTTGACATATCAACCGACGACTAAGTCAGTGAGTTTGGTAATTTTCTAAGTTATTTCTATGTTAAGTTGAGGTTTATCGTGGCGCTTAAGATAAAGTATCTTACTTAAGGTTGATGCTCTCAGCCTGCGAAATAGAAATTTGTAAGCTGGAATTTTTCCTGTAAACCTGTGTATAACAGGCTACTCTTGCCACGGTCGGTTCGTGAATCATGGGTGACCATCTATTACATACCAAGACCCCTCCGTGCTTCTGGGTTGGATGGATTTTGGTTGGATGTAATCACAACATTGTTACAAGCATTACATTTACATAAACAACATACAGAAGTAGTGTCTCAAACATAGGTATCCTGGCTCCCAAACTAGGTTCATACCTGTGACTTGGGAGTCAGTGTTCCTCCATTACAAAAATCATTAGGTATGTCGTTGGTAATAAACAAGAAAAATTATGAAAAAGAAAACAATGGTTACTTTTTTTAGGTAATCAGCATGAAGTGAGTGTGATGTGTGTGTGTTTGTGGAGTATCAAGTGTATGTATGAAGATGATATGTTTGTGTTTCACTATTGAGTAGGAGAGAAGGGAGGGGGGGGGAGAGGGTGTATTGGGGATGACATTCAGAAGATCTCGGGGAACACCTGGTTGAGGTTTGCAGAGACCTGGGAAGCATGGCACAAAAAGGCCATGCCTTAGTAGTGGGTTGAACAAGGCTGACAATGATGATGATGATGTCCTTTTAAACACTCTCAGTGACCTCTGGCATTTATGAGTATTTTTTAAGCTGCAGAGACCCTTTCAAAGAGACCACATCAGTACATTTGCATACCAAACATGTTATAACATTGTAGTTGTACGTAGAATTAAAATAATATGTACATAAATAATAACTAAAACCATTCACAAACTAAAATATGGCGTCGAAAAATTCATCCACATCGCTGTTGACTGGTAATGTACCCAAGAGATTGGCGGCATTGCTACGTTGTATGGCAATGCTAAGCCTTTAACGTTTTTAAGTGACTTCACAATAACTTTTTAGGGTTCCGTACCCAAAGGGTAAAACGGGAACCCTATTACTAAGGCTGCACCGTCTGTCTGTCCGTCTGTCCGTCTGTCACCAGGCTGTATCTCATGAACCGTGATAGCTAGACAGTTGAAATTTTCACAGATGATGTATTTCTGTAACAACAAATACTAAAAAATAGAATAAAATAAATATTTAAGGGGGCTCCCATACAACAAACATGATTTTTTTGCTCGTTTTTGCTCTATATTGATAACGGCAACAGGTAGACGCTTGAAATATTCACAGAATATGTAGATTTATTATAAATATATATTCACTTTAAAAATAAATAATTAAATTAAAATAAAACAAATATTTAAGGGGGGCTCCTATACAACAAACGTGATTTTATGCCACTTTTATAGATAATGGTACGGAACACTTCGTGCGCGAGTCCGACTCGCACTTGGCCGGATTTTTTATAAACTGCAGCTCTGTTTCTATATTATATTGTATGTTGCTCAAAATGCAATTCCCGACAGTAATACATATGATAACATTATTCATAATCATTAAAATCACCAATAGATCTCTAAATCATATTTGATGGAAAATAGTGATTACTATTTCATGAATTTAACTTAGGGGGACGATACCCGACTTTTAATTATTTATACTGAAGATCACGTCTAAACGAGTAGTGTTAATGATTTGAAAAAAAAAATTATAAATAAGAGCATTTTCTCAATAGTTTAATATGTGAATATTTTAGATTATGTTTATATTACATAGTGAAATTAATTTGTAAAGTTATGTCAACGTGGATAAAAAACTGAGAATGGCGCAAAATCTACCAAGCGTAGTTTTCTGAAACCTTTACCAATTTAAAGATAATTTAATTATTGATCTTTTAGTATACGCGTTTTATCAAATTATTTTTGTGTTGCGTATAATAAATTAATAATGGGTCAAATTGGGGACAGCGCTCCTTGATGGGCGAGTCCTATTACTGGCTGAACGTAGGACGCGTTGCGTGAGCTCAGTACAGAACACGCAAGCTAACCACTCAAGGTCACTGGCATATATCTGCGTCTTAAGCCGAGATCTATGAAACATTACACGTACTTTGACTAAGCTTTATTCCTGTCACTGTCGTACAACTGTCAAACTGTAAGTGCCGGATAGCAGGAACATCTCTAAAGTCTAAGTACGAGTTAAGTTGCGTTAGTAATCTTAAGTTTTTGCAGTGGACAGTTGACACTTACTCCGTTAAGGTGCGATAATATACAGTTAATGTAGTAATTAAAGTCAGGTATGTCATAAAATCAATCCTAAAAGTATTTAGTACGGCCAGCAATGCAAGTTACATTAAGATTTGCGGAACGCAAGCACTAAAATTCCCACTGATCTAACTGATTTGTTATTGACTGAAGATTATTTTGTAATTTAATTGGAAGTTTTAGCGTTAGAATACTCTCGACTTTGTGACCGACTTTATCGTTTTATCTTTTGGCAGTTGTGTATGTAAGAGCGAATCTTGCGCACTGGGGATAAGCCGGTTGAGTGACGCCTTTTCACCATTCAGAAATATTCCATAATATCCATAATATAATTCTTCATGTAAAATTGGACTTTACAAATACATACATACATAAACTCACGCCTTCTTCCCATGGGGGTAGGCAGAAACTATAGAACGCCACTTGCTACGCTCCTTACATACTCCTTTTGCTTCGGCAATTTTTTTTTTTTTTTTTGCGTTGTTGTTGGAGGGCGTGTCAGACTTTCACTGGCTAAAACCCACCCGTATTCCTTCATTTGCCTGTGTGCCAGGGCCACGATATATATGTCCTCCTAGATCCCCTTCCGGTGTTTCCATTCATCTCTGCTTTATAAAATACCTTTTGTTAGTCGCCTTTCACTCATCCACTCAACATAATCAAACCATCTAAGCATACTCTTTAATTGGATTTTATAAAACAACTAGCTGCGCCTTACGGTTTCACCCGCGTACGTCTCGATCCCGCGGGAATATCGGGATAAAAAGTATGTCTATATGATAATCCAGGGTGTCAGCTACCTTCATACAAAATTTTATCAAAATTGGTCCAGCCGTTTGAGCGTGAAGAAGTAACAAACACACATACTCACAAACTTTTGCCTTTATAATATTAGTGTGATTTGATTGTCTCTGCAAATGTTTCAAATACCTTAGCTCAAGTTGCCAGTGGAGCACACGAGTCCTGGAGTGGAGACTGCGTATCGACAAGCGTAGGTGGGATGCCCCCCAAGTCGGTCCGACGACCTTAAATAGACACACAGACAGACTGGATGCAGGCGGAGGACAGGGTGTTGTAGCGCAGCCTGGGGGACGCCTATGTCCAGCAGTGGACTGTGATATGCTGAGTTGATTGAAGTCATGAAAGACCAGATTTAGCAAACGAATGTGATGAATCATTCGGTCTAGCCGTTTTCCAACTATGTTGGGGTCAGCTTCCAGTTCCAGCTGTAGTTTACATGAAGCAGCTGCATATCCGACCTTCACAACCATATCTACTGTACCTGGGTAATACGATATCCCTTGGTAAGACTGGTTGTCAGACTTTCGGGCTTCTGACGACACGTAACGCCCGTCAAAGATCCACGAATGACAGTCGGGATCAACGGCACAACGTGCTTTCCGAGGCACGGAGGAGTCTCAGTATGTAAAGATGGTCACCCATCCATGGATCAACCCCGGCAAGCAAACTTAACTTAACCTGATGGATCGACCCCAGCACCTGTTATTACTTAGTTTGTTTTGTTTTTTGAGAGGTAAATTATCAAATAACTTCTCCCGCTCTGGGCGGAGCGGGAGGGCGTGTCAGACTTTCACTGGCTAAAACCCACCCGTGTTCCTTCCGTTGCCTGTGTGCCAGGGCCACGATATCCGTTTCAGACAAACTTGCAACCCTGGCAAGCATTGGCCCTAACGGACCCCGTCAGTTGGTGCTGACTTCTCTTTGAGGCGCGCGTGAAACACAACGCCCCGTTGACCCGGGCCTGGTCCTCATCGGACGGCGAGCTACTCATCGCTCACCGTCCGCAAGCCCGCGCCTACGGTGGCCGGGAATCAGCCTGCGACTCCCGACGCCCGGGGCGTCTCCCGCGGCGACTAGGGGCGTGAGGGCGCGAATTTTGCATCTCCCTCACGCGTTCCGCCTCCTCCTCCTTAGCTACGAGCCTACTTAGTGGTAATAAATAATCAGGCTTCCAATACATTTGGCTAGAATAGGTATTGAAGTTTTGTATTGGACAGGTGATCATTTTTTCGCGATTACAATGTTGGTCCCATGGAGATAGTTGTTCAGTTTTATGGTCAGTACCACACCCTTAAATATGACACACATCTTTCTGATACATTCTGTATTAGTTCACGGTCTAACAAGCTTATGCAATGCTGTCAACATTCAAATTCAATCTACTTTGATTTGGCGTCGTAAAACAGTTTGCATTAATAATAATTGAACATCAATTATTAATTGAATTGATGTAACATGTTTATAGTTCATCCTTATTAATTTAAATGGTAATTGAATTTACTCTATAAATTGTAATTTTATTGTAAGCACTATGTGGGTTTATGACAGTATCCGTTTGGCACGGTTTTGTTTGTTATTTTGTCTGTTATGGACAGAAAGATGGTTCTTAATTCCTCCTTGTGTCATGCTCACTCAAATGTCTCGCTGATGGTAGCATGTGTGTTGGATCATTAAATTCCCTTCAAAATGGTTGAGCTAAATGGTGCTGATCCATGCATCATGTTCAAGAACGGGCGCCGTTAGTAGGGATTTTAACTTATTTTTATTGTTTTTTTTTAGTTTTTATCTTTTTATTACGGACGCTTTTAACGTGCACGTCTTTCTACATTGTTCTCACATGAATGATGTAACCAATACTTTGTAACAATATTTTAATTTAAAAGAGTGTCCGTGGAGTTTCTTGCACGTCCTTCTCCATAGGAACCTACTACGCTTTGGAATGGGCAACTAGCTTCATCCTGACTGACCGACCCCTTGACAGTTCAAAAGTGCCTATAATTGGTTTATTTGAAATACTTAAATGCTTTGAGTTTTGATTTTTTTTCTTGGGAAAACCAAGACTTAAGTATGGCTTTTTCACCACCCCTCCATATGAATCGTTTAAGTTATCTGGCAAGTGATTTCGTGTTAGAAAACCAGTTTTCGCGTGGTGCGCACGAGTTTGTTCCCCGGGACAATCAAAATGCTATTGGGTTTTCCATTAGGAAACTGATTTCTCAGAAGCAGTCGGAACCTTAGATTTGTTTGCGCCAATAGGTTCCCCCTTATTGAATTGAAATAAAATGTAGCTGTACTAAGCTAACCCCTTCGGACAACATAGACTTTACAAAGTTTTGATGAATCAATCTTCAAAGGAAGTCTAGGTCTTAAAAACATCATAAAAAGTACACCCTGAACAATTCACAATAAAAATAACATCTCCGGAATTCATAAATCACAAACCTTGCATCGAACGGAAACATTATAATAGAACAAAGATCAGTCAGATGATGGCCGGCCTCAGAACACAGCAGTGATAAATTTTTACAACCCAGACTGGCAATTTAGATTTGATGGATATCCTTTGTAAAGTGATCAAATTAGATTTTGCAATGCTTTGCATAATGTTGTGAAGGTTTTGTGAGTGAAAATGAGACGCAAAAGTTACGAATCACAGTGCAGTACTAGGCTTGTAGAAGAAATATCGATGTATCGATATATCAATATTTTATGTTCGATATATCGATATTTTATGTTCGATATATCGATATTTTTCGGCGATATCTATTATTTCGATACATCGATATATCGATGTAAAATATCAAGAATATCGAAAAAGTATCAAATACGATATATTTCCAATAACAACACCGCTGTAAAAAAGTAAACATATTATTATTATCAATGTTTTATTAGTTTAAGATTTTTTAACAGAGTTTGGTATTTCTATGAATAAAAAACAGACAATACAATTTCATAAAGTACCGTACACTTTTTAGAAAATTTCACCGACATATCGTTTTTTTTTTCGATCTTATTATCGAAATCGATATCAATTTTTTTTTAAATATCGATACGATATATATCGATACTTTTTGGTACTTCTTGCATCCCTATGCAGTACTCTTAAATAGCTTCTACTTGTATAATAATAAAACACATTTATGGCTGACTAATACGTAATTGACTAACCTAGCTTCGTTGGTCTAGTGGTCGCCAGCGGTACTGTTGAGCATAAGGTCTTGGATTCGATTCCCGGGTCTGGCAAAGTGTTTGTTTATTTAGTGGTTTGTTTATCTGGAATTTCTCAGTAGCGGTCAGGATTCTGAATTTGTACCCGGTTGATGGACGTAAAGAATAGCACCATCCCATTTCTTCCCGTGGGTGTCGTAATAGGCGACTAAGGGACTTACTAGAGAATGAGCAGCAGCGTTCTCTATGAATTTTAACACCATACTGCGATCGCCAACCTGTCTGCCAAGCGTGGCGATTATGGCAACCCCTCTCTTTTTGGGGGAGGCCTATTTTCAGCAGTGCTGACATGTCTTTCGGCTGAAATTATGATGATCGCAATCGATGAACGCATCTAAAGGTCATTGCAATAATGGTGTAAAAAAATATGAAAATTATAGTCCATCTAAAAATATATGCACTTCAAAAACATCATAAAGTCATTTACGATTACAAAACTTCAGAAAAAAACCCCACAATTTTTACCGAAAACCATTAGCATAATGTTCTATTCTAACTATCCGTTGAGGTCAAGGTGACGCGTGATGCATGGAGAACTCTTTATTCAGATAATAACACGTAACGACTCGTTAGACATTTGTGGTAACTTTGACTAACGGATAGATGTAAGATAATTGATCGATATTTCTTTCCGTAGGTTACGAAGTGGATACACCGTAAAAATAAATTACCTAAACTATCGGCGCCTTGGAGCCTTCTCCCTGCCGCCCTGTCTCCCTTGCTCGCGTGACCGAGAGCAGTGGGCGAGTTATATACTAAGTTGTTAATGATAAGGTTGGAGCTCGTGACTAAAACAGTCGCTATCGAAGATACTCTTGCCGCGGTCGGTTCGCGGATGGGTGACCATCCATTATACAATATTATTTTTAGTATATGCTAAACCCGAAACAAGTGTCTAGTATTTTTATGTAAAGAATCTATGTACAAAATTTCAAAACTGTATCATGAAAAATCACAAAATAAGGTTGTTATGTTACCGGGTTGTCCGTACAAAAACATGCTAACGGCGCGGCGCCCCGCGCCTCCAGGGTCGTCTTGCGCTCATTGATAATGATTTGGCAGTAGGTACCTAACCGTACGGCGATTGTATTGTAAGTAATTAAATGGTGATAACATTTTCCATCACACTTAAATATTTTTGGGACAAAATATAACATGGTGTAAAAATTATTGAAATCTATTCAGTTCCTTATTCTGAACAAACTATATTCAGGTTTCGCATATACTAAAAATAATGTTGTATATCGAGACATCTACGTACCTTGGAAAACACGTTAAGCCGGGGTCCTGGTTATCATTTGTAGATCTTTGACAATCGTTACGGGTAGCCCAAAAGTCTGACAACCAGTCTTGACAAGGGGGTATTGTGTTACCAACTAAATTGTGGGGGTCAGATAGGAGTTATATAGAGGAGAGAGCCGGATAGATTGGAAACTGACCTCAACATAGTTCGGAGAAGCCTTGGAAGATGTTTATTTTTTTATTAGTCGTTCAGTGATTTTCAGTCCATCTTGATCCAATGAGTTTTGATTTCGATCAGACAGTTTTGAGGCTCACCCAGCAAATATGTGTGGTGCAGACATTTATTTGCTCAGAAAACACTTTTCTGTTTAGAAATTCACAACCATTCGACAGGTTGTCGTATTGGAAATCTAATAAAAAAATATATCTAAAACCAATAACATTATTTATTTTTTTCAACTTATAATAATTATGCAATATACCGAAAATTGTACCTTTGGAATTTAAATATTTTTAGTAGTCCGTTCGCATGTTTTATATTATCCTAGTTATACAGGGAAACCTATGACCTAAACCTAAACTTAACCTAACCTAAACCTATACCAAACCTAACCTAAAACCTAGCCATACAATAGATACTGTATATAGCCGTAGGTTGCCCAAAAAAAAAATTACATTTTCAATTACTGATTTGCCTTACTTAAAGAACTCCTTTGATAACATTGATTGACGCTCAATTCATCACGGAAGCGTATCCAATTATTGTGAATAGCTATGCTGGTCTGATTCCTCAATACTGTTTTAAGCTAGAGTTATATCGGGAATTCAAAGAAAAGATCTCAACGCGCTCACAAAAAATATGCAGTGGGCCATAATCGATAAAATATTGTCTAGCGTCTCATTCACACTATGACCTGGAAATCTATACATTGTAATTCTTAACACATACCTAAGTTTAGGTATGCAATGCACTGGAATAAACTGAAAAACATCTCAATGCCACGCAAAATTTTCAAAATATTATGCAAAACTTAATTTGGTAAAGGAATTAACCCCATTTCCATTCCTTATTGTGTAATTGTGTAAAGATTAAATACACGTTTTGTATTTCTTACCTTGTTTTTAAATCCATTTATATTAATGTCTTATTTTATTTTCACAGGTATTAAAACAACATAGTATCAAAAATGATTCCCTCAGTCAGAAGGGTGAGTTTTTATATTATATTTTTATTTTTTCTTTTTGTATACGATAGAAATACTTTTTGGACAATTTTTATCTAGACACAATTTTTTTATTTTTTTTATTATTTATTGCTTAGCTTGGTATCATAACTACCTTTAACTATTAAACATATTTCAATAAAATGAGGAGTGTCTTTCCAAAAGAGGATATTTCCTAATTTATATTTTTTTCAACTAAATATGAGGCCTTCTTACTTATGATAAAATACATCATTATAAATCTTGAACGAATGCAAAAAGGGATATTCTACTTAAAAAAGCGGGACCCGATCAAAACGGGATATTTTCTCCTTATTCACAACAGACACATAAAAACAAAAAACCTGCACGTATCAATTACTTCCGAACAATATCTCTATTAAGTCCCAATAAATCATTGATTGGTTGGTAACAATCACAATTTTTTAACTTTGAAATAGTCAAATTAATAAAGTTATTAAACACAATATGAGTGGAAGGCCAAAATTAAGAAAAAACATTTCTCACGCAAATCCATTGTGCTGTCCAAGCAAGAAAATAACCATTGATCATACTAGACGTTGGTATAAACAATCGAATTTATTTAACTATACAGGGTGTTAAAGAGACTGCGTGCCATAGCTTAGGGGTACGTTCGGTATCGATAAAGAAACCCAGGAAAAAAAAATCTAAAATAAAATAAAACAAAAAAAATTGAAGATCAACCTAATATAGTACCTACTTACTTAAAATAGCAATAATTTAGAATTAAAATTATTTTATTTGACGGTCCTAAGCCCGTTAAAGTACGAAGAGACAATATTTTTTTTTTATGTTTAGTTAAACTTTTTGTTTATACAGGGTTATAATGTTGTTTTTAAAATGCCAATAACCTCTTAAGGGGTCATTGTACTCATCATTATGAACAACTTTTACTTTGGGACCAAAACTGAAATCGCGAAAAAAAAATCAGCTGTTCTCTACATTTTAACAAATTATTCGAACATAAATAAAGGCAACAGCTGGTTTTTTTTTCGCGATTTCAGTTTTGGTCCCATAGTAAAAGTTGTTCATAATGATGAGTACAATGACCCCTTAAGAGGTTATTGACGTTTTAAAAATAACCCTGTATATTTTTCTTCTATTTTTATTTATTTTATTTTATTTTTATTTTTCCTGGGTTTCTTTATCGAAACTGAACCTACTCCTGAGCTATGGCACGTAATTACTTTAACACCCTGTATCTAAGACATATAGACGTCATCACGATTAGTTAAAAGGAAGTAAGCAGATAATGTTTTCAGGAAATAATATATCATCACGCCTCTACCCGAAAGGTTAGGCAGAGGTGTACTGGGACACCCACATTTCGCAAGTCATGTGTCAAAATGTTATGTGTTGCGTTATCATCTAGATTTGTGCACTGCGGCAAAATAATAATAAAAAAAATATATAACGGTAGTAAATTTAAATATACGGAATCGAACTAATTCTAATGTTTTGTAAATAAAATAACCTCTTTTAAATAACCCGCAAACTAAGTTCATCAGATAGTTGTTTTTTCCGAAGTTTTGGCAAACTAACATAATAACCCCTACCCTACAGCTACCCTAACACAATAACTAGTTTAGATGACTGTCTTATCACACTATCACTTTTCTAAACTTATTATACCCCTATTAGGTACTTATTTACATATATTTATAAAACTACTAGCTGCGCCCCGCGGTTTCACCCGCGTAAGTCTCGATCCCGTGGGAAAGCCACCCTTAAAAATAAATAGTAGCCGATTCTCAGACCTACTGAATATGCATATAAAATTTCATCAAAATCGGTCAAGCCGTTTCGGAGGAGTATGGTAACTAACATTGTGACACGAGAATGTAATATATAAGATATTAATTGATGTAGTTGTCGCCTCTGTGGCGTAGGCCTCCCCTAAATCTTTCCACTTGTCCCTCTCACGCGCCTTCCTCATCCAGTCTGGTCCGCATTTCTGGGTGAAAATGTGTCTCCATCTCATTCTGGGTCTCCCTTTCTTCCTCTTACATTCAAGTGGTATCCATTCCGTAGCCCTTTTTACCCACCTAAAACTTTCCAGTCTGCAAATGTATCCAGCCCTCGCCTCGCCTTCAGTACAAACTAACATACAAAGATATAAATATTTCGAGATAGACAATCAAAGCTGTGAACTCGTCGAAAAGTTGCGTCCAACGGTTTATTTATTTAACACTTTAAGCACACAAAATGTACCGAGGCGGACTTAATGCCATAGGCATTTTCTACCAGTCAACCTTTGGGTGATGCAGAGACAAGCAGTGGTAGGTGCAATAACGAAAATTGTGGAATAAATATTTATTTAAATTTATGGTTAAACATATATATACCTATAAAACGGTTGGCTGCAAAATGTATGCACACTATACTTGTCAAAAAACAATAGGGCCGTTTTGACATTTAACTTGAATCGATTTCTCATGAGTACCGAGTCGTACGGTTCTTCACTAGTTACGTCGCGATGGTCAATCGCGAATTGAAATTAATTAATTAATTTAATCAATTTAGAAGAACACAATGACGTGATGCGAGTGAAAAGACTTAGCTGTCACGCACACCAACACAACAAAGTTGGCCTGTTTGTTTTAGTTATTTTCCAGCGCGACATTCTATCCAGACATACAAACATTACTATCTGTGTTTCCGAACGCATACAACCCTAATCTCTTCAAAGTTAGTGAACAGGCTTCTTCTGGGTAAGCTCACTTTCCAGCTTTTTTTTTTTTTGTTCACGGGGTGGAAAATCCTCATGGATGTCATCCGCCATGGAGCGGGCGGAGGGGTCTGTCAGACTCTTACTGACTAAAAACCACCCCAGTGTTCCCCTCCCACACTTGCATCTTGGGATCTGTTATTACTTCCGCGATCCCCGGCTTGACTTTTATAATGCGCACAGCAAAAGAGTGGAACTCTCTACCTGCATCTGTGTTTCTGAACGCATACAACCCTAATCTCTTCGAAGTTAGAGTGAACAGGCATCTTCTGGGTAAGCTCACTCCATCGTCGACTTTGTCTCTGTCACCTCTGCCCTAGACTAAGGTCAAGAGCAAACCCATCCTAAATAAAAAAAACAAAGATAACTTAGTTTTCCACAATCTTTGTAAACCTTTGGTTAACTAACAGAGTAGTAAAGTTTAATATATTAATTTCCTTCGCTCTATTTCTTTTAACATTTTCCCATTCTTATCTGTTTGGTCTTTTCCCAGCCATTTTGGGTCGGCTCCAGTCTAACCGGCTAAATAACAGTTTTTTACATGACGCGATTGTCTATCTGACCTACACAACTCACTGGGTAACACTATCGTGTTACCCAGTGAGTGCAACACTAGCGTGTTACCCCTTGGTAAGACTGGTTGTCAGACTTTTGGGCTCCTGACTACCCGTAACTTGCTTTCCAAGGGACGGAGAGGTCTCGATATGTACTTATTGGATTCGTGTGATTTGCAATATTTCTAATAGACCATAGCTACCCTCACTTAAGGCGACGATTACCGACTTTTAATGATTTTATACTGAAGATCACGTCTAAACGAGTAGTGTTAATGATTTGAAAAAAATATATGTTAAATTAGAGCATTTTCTCAATAACTTAATATGTGAATATTTTAGATTATGTTTATATTACATAGTGCAATTAATTTGTAAAGTTATGTCTAACGCGGATAAAAAACTGAGAATGGCGCAAAATCTACCAAGCGTATTTTCTACCTTCACCAATTTAAAGTTAATTTAATTATTGATCTTTTAGTATTCACGTTTTATTAAAATACCTTTTGTTTTGTGTATAATAAATTAATAATGCGTCAAATTGGTGGCTCCTTGATGGGCGAGTCCTATTACTGGGCTGAACGTACGACGCGTTGCGTGAGCTCAATACAGAACACGCAAGCTAACCACTCAAAGTCACTGTTAATCCTCCAATAATAACTCAACAATTTGGCGCCAGCTTCTGCACAAGTAATCGTTTTCTCATCGATATCTAGTATTTTTTTTATCGACAAGAGGTCAATTGAAGTGTTAAAAAACATGTCTGCATAATAAAACCATAAATAAAAACATTTTGATACATTACATTTTTTATTAATTTCAATTGAAAGTTGTTTTTTGCGAGATTATTTAGTTGTGAAAGTGTACCGTTTCAATTATTTTTTTGTGTGTAAATGTATCTGTGTTTTATTCAATTTATTTCTGAGGGTTCCGTATACAAACGGTGTCAACGAGACTATATACTAAGACTCCACGGTCCGTCCGTCCGTCTGTCACAGGACTGTATCTTTTCAACCGTAGTAAATAAAAATCAAGTGCCTACCACACTTGAAATTGTGGACTACTATAAAAATAAATAAAAAAACAGACAATTAAAAAGACCACAATCATAAACTTATTACAGACTTCGATTGCTAAGTATGTGAACCATACAGCAATGGTTCAGGTACTGTGGCAATCGAACCTCTGCGCGATTGCCCTCAGGATACCGCTGGAGCTAGCCCGAACCCTGCGCCCCAAGGATGTACACCGTTTTCGCATAGTAGAATAGAAACAGTCTACATGCGACTCAGCGAACATTCTTGATGTGCTGCAGAATCGGGGCAGCCCCATCAGCACCCTGCATTATTAAATTGCACACGCAAGGCGTTGTACTGTCCGCGCGTGTATGAGACCCACAGGCTGCTCGTGTAGAAAGATGTACAGTATGCTCTGAACAATTTTGTTACTTCAGTGGTACAAAGAGCAAACCTGCATCATAATTATGGCCGCTATAACAGCAAATAATACAATTTTAATTGTTACTAAAGTATTTTTTTATTTAATATTAATATTATAATGTGTATTTAATATTGTACGGTGGTACGGAACCCTCCATGTGCGAGTGCGACTCTCACTTGGCCGCTTTTTTTGTGTGTATGTATGTATATGAGTTTCGTGTCTCTAAATTGCTGGCGTTATAATGATGTCTGATCTTTGATTGATTGCTCTGTGATTATCTTTGAAAATAAGTCGAATAAGTTACTTTTATATTTGAGGTGTGTTTATGAAAATAAGCTTTTACAGTGACCAAAGGCGACGGTGTATTTAAACGAAAATATGAATATTTAAAAAAAATCACAGATAGAATTATAGATAATAAAACAGCCTATTCACACAAAAAAAATCATGAAAATATCTAAAGTAGTTTGGAAGTAATATCGTTTTTTATGCTTTGGGTAGACATTACTTCCTGAATTTATTTCCTAAAGTATTTTACTACAATACTTAAATATTCACATATAGAATTGGTGTGTATGTGTTCTAGTTTAACATACATTTTTTGCATAACTTTCTAGCATTATATGAAGGCGTAATAACAGATTTAAAAGTCACTAAAATCATATATCTGTGCCTTAAGCTTTGGATGTGGTGTATCCGTTTAATGCAGTAATTGCCACATTTGGCGAAATACTTAGTGGACACACTACAGAATGACGTACCTATACTATTTATCTAATGCTGTGGTACAACAATTTTGTCTTTAGATTGTCTCGTTGGTCGACTAGTCGTAGGCGCTACTGAGGTCTTGGGTTCGATTCCCAGGTCAGGCAAAGTAAAATTGGGTTTTTCTATTTGGAATTTCTCAGTAGCAGCCCGAAGTCTGGATTTGTGCCCAGATTGCAATAGGCCCGCCCCCTGTTACATGGGACTTAAACATAGGTGGCTAAATGTGGTGGGCAGCTCTGTCTCTGCCCGCGAATACAGGGGTGATATTTTGTTTTATTTTTTTAAGTTGTAAGTTTTATGCTATACAACAGTTTATTTGATCGCCAACCCGTCCCCTGCAACCGTAGTGATCAATGCTCGTGCCTTCTGTGTATCAGATAAGGAATTAGCCCAGCAGTGGAACAATAATAGGCTATTTTAACAGTTTATTTTAATAATATTTTTGCCTATTTTATCTAACTGTTTATCAGGCCAATTTTGTAAACATGCAATAATTCGCTACAGAAAAACGTTCTATGATGACCATAATAATAATAGGTATCTGAAAACTTCAAAATTATCTCTCTAAGTGGCAAAGATGCCTGTTAATAGCCGGAAAGGCAATACTTAGTCCAGTTAAAAGCTCATTCAGATAAAATCGGAATTTACCAATAAATGTTGCCATAACCAAAACTGTAATCTACTTATGATTAACACCCATCCAAATATAAGAACACTATTCGGAATACTTTGAACTAAATACTTACTCCAAATTAAATGCAAATTCCGTTATTCGACCAAAAGATGGCATACCGATCGCTCGGCCCTTTTAAGCTAATTTTTTACTTGTCTATGGATTCTAGTCTCTTTCTAAATGTCAGTTGATGTCCTCAAACATTCTAGAGTGAATGAAATATCTTAATAGGTTACGAGTTGTACGATCGGATGGTAGTAGAAAATGTTTTGGCGAGCGGTTGTAGAATGTGGTAACAGACTTATTTGGGTGTCGAATGTGCATTTTAGTTCAGCCTGTAGATTCCACATTCAAGGCAAAGATGATAGATGTTTAACTAGGAGTTATGTTAAGTTAGCGATAAGGCTTCGTTCTGCCCACTTTCCATCGGCAAAGTTTGCTTTCTTATAGCGAAAGGCTACATCGCCTAATTGTGAGACTTGTAATAAAATTAAAGATGTGCAACATTTGCTGATGGAATGTGCTAAGAACAAGAATGAAATAATCTTTGGCTAGGGAGTTTAAACTGAACATGTGGGATGTTGGACTTATCCAAAATATTTTGGCATACGAAAAACAAAACGCATCATTAGTGGTATAATGCTGAAGTCTGAGCAGTGATTCTCTTTTCATAGTATTTATCTAAAGTGGATAGTAGTGTACTAAAATAAAGCATAATTACAAGTGTATAGTCGTGTGTAAATAGAGTATAAGGTACAATGGGGTTGAAGTATCCGTGTGGATGAAAACCCCTTATTAAAAAACCGGTCAAGAGCGAATCAGACTCGCGCACCGAGGGTTCCGTACGTATATAATATGATGTTGATGATTTCTGAAAAACTGTGCTATTTAGAGACATCGTTTTATTTTTCTTGTAATCTTTACATCAACTTTTATCACATAGAATAATTTCATATTCTTATCTATGCAAACTTCGGAGATAAGGGTTCCTTTTTACCATTTTGGTACGGAACCCTAAAAAGAAAAAAAAATAGAAAAAAGATACATGCATTGATTAAAATCAAAATCTCAATTATTCACTGGGAGCTGTGGTTGGATGGTCTTGTGACAAATTCCCTTTTCTGTTGACCTCTGGTTAAAGTATTCACTCCACACAGCCCCTAGGATAAAGAAAGACAAAAGAATGATGGTTTTGGGTTCGAATCCCAGGCCGATCACCGTGTTATTTGGGTTTTTTTTGTCAGGAAGTTCCTAGTAGTATACTGCGTTTAGTCGCGCAGTGGTAAGTACTGCCTCGTTGGTCTAGTGGTCGCAAGCGCTACCGCTGAGCATGAGGTCCTGGGTTCAATTCCCGGGTCGAGAGCAACGTGTTATTGGGTTTGCTATCTGGAATTTATCAGTAGCAGCCTGGAGTCTGGATTTGTGCGCGGTTGATGGCAATAGGCTCGCCCCCTATTACATGGGACTTAAGACACAGACATATGCCAGTGACCTTGTGTGCTTAGCTTGCGTGTTCTGTACTGAGCTCACGCAACGCGTCGTACGTTCAGCCAGTAATAGGACTCGCCCATCAAGGACCGCTGTCCCCAGTTTGACGATTTATTAATTTATTATACACAAAAGAAAAGGTTTTTTTATTAAAACGCGTATACTAAAAGATCAATAATTAAATTATCTTTAAATTGGTAAAGGTTTCAGAAAAATAAGCTTGGTAGATTTTGCGCCATTCTCAGTTTTTTATCCGCGTTAGACCTTACTTTACAAATTAATTTCACTATGTAATATAAATATAATCTAAAATATTCACGTAGTAAGTTATTGAGAAAAATGCTCTAATTAAACATATTCTTTTTTCAAATCATTAACACTACTCGTTTAGACGTGATCTTCATTATAAAATCATTAAACGTCGGTTATAGTCGCCTTAAACAAAAAGGTGAAATGTGGGTGTACCATAGGTATACCTCTGCCTATCTCTTGAGGGATTACAGGCGTGATGATGACGTTATGTTTTTATGTCTATGCATCTTGTGTATGGCCGATATATATTAATCATAGACACGAGGAACTATTTGCACAATAACCTGACATAAAGATTGATGAGGTTGTTATTAACGCAGATGATGACGCTCATTACATTATTTCACCGTGGTCCTTATGGTCGGGTTGACAACTAACTATTCATAACATTCATTTTCATGGTACCACCATACAAAGCCTCTTATGGAAAGTCAGGTGGTCAGCTTATCAAATTCTAATGAAGATAATTTCTAGCCACTTTATATACTCGTAAGACTAATTAAAAGGTAATAATCCTACATCAGGTGCTTCTCTTATAATTTATTACAAAATCAAATTTACCAAGGAGGCAACATCAAATAATGTTTGTACGTACATTACTTAGGAACCTCCTGACATAGAACCTACTCTATTAGTTACTTCAATGAACCCAGAGAATAAGATAGAGTGGTACAGATTCCTGCCGAGACATATTAATATTATTTTACGCTCGAATCTATACATAAAGAAAGAAAAAAAGAAAAATGCGTTTATTGGCATTACAGCAAAAAATACACCATAAAACTATAAAAACAGAAAACAATTATTATAATGCCAAAAGGGCGTCAGCTCAGCATAATGTCAGATGACAACACAAGGTGTACCACCTGACGCTGATTTTCAGCTGCGACCCACGAGAGCCATACCCTAGAATAATAAACACATAGAGAAGTGTGTGTCCGTTAATAAATTAAGAGAATAACTTAAAGGTGATAATATAAAAAAGCTCAAACAAAATAAAATAAAATGTTGTGACATACATGTGTGTGTGTGTGTTGTGTCGTGATTAATGGAAAACTAAAATAAATACCCAATATTTGTGTGCATATAAATATCACCGCCCATTACTTGGGACTTACCATAACTTGCAAAATATGGGGGTACTATAGGTGCACCCTGCCTGACCATAAGGGGAATGCAAGCGTGATTCTATGTTATGATTAAGAACACCCCGTGTTATTTCCAATGTGCCATGTGTCAAACACTTAATAAATAATCATCATCATTTCAGCAGAAAGTCGTCCACTGCTGGACATAAGCCTCCCCCTACCCCCCCTCCCTGGGTTGGCCATAATCGCCACGCTTGGCAGGCGGGTTGGCGATCGCAGTATGGTGTTAAAATGCATAGAGAATGCTGCTGCCCATTCTCTAGTAAGTCCCTTAGTCGGGTTTTACCCACGGGAAGAAATGGGGAGGTGCTATTCTTTACGTCCGGCACCACACAAATTTAATAAATAATGGCACGAACAAATTGGCGCATAATATTTTAGACACCACTAAACCCGGGTCACCAGTTTGACCCTAAATCGTCGCTATCACTGTACTTTCTTGTAAATAGCAAGAAACTGGTAACTTTAGACTTCATACATCATCCAAGGATGTCAAGTAGTCGCGTGTCGATGGAATATCCGAATGTTTGGAGTTTATCCGAAAAATACCAAAAAATTGTACCTTTGCAATGTATTTTTTAGTAACCTGTTCTAGGTTCAATAATATATAGTTGCTGTGAAAATATTACTTTTAGGTACTCCTAAAAATTTATATATAATAACCAAAGGACCAAAAACACCAAAATCTACCAAAACCAAAAACCAAACCAACCATAAACAAATAATTTGTACCACTTTAAAAAAATAATTTTGCTGCTAGTAAAGAAAAAGACCCCTTGCCTTTTAAATACAAAAAAATATATACTAAAGGCTTACCTAAGTCTATGTTTATTTTGTAAACTCTGCTTAAAAAACATTTTTATCACAGCTAAACGTTTGGTTTTGTAATATACAGGCTGACTTTGAAAACCTGCGACAAAATTTAAGGGAGTGTTCTACCCATCAATATGAACAACTTTTACTATGGGACCAAATTAGAATTCGCAAAAAAAAAGTCGACCTTCCTATAAAGATACTTAACCGATTGGACCATTTTGTATAAGAAGGTCGACTTTTTTATTGCGAATTCTAATTTGGTCCCATAGTCAAAAATTGTTCATATTGATGTTGTGTATTGATGGGTAGAACACTCCCTTAAATTTTGTCGCATGTTTTCAAAGTCAGTCTGTAGAAGAGCAGTACAGATTTATCCTAAGAGGTCTGGTGCAATACAAACAACTCCTGCGCGGTATCAAATTCCATTGTCCATAAATTGTACAAGAGAAACGACTTGGGGACAGCTTTTATATGGGCCTTGTAAGCTATTAGTACCTCATCAATTGCTTTCTGTTAGTACCTGCAATTACAGGTAATTCGAGAGAGTTTACCAGATTTATTTAACATCTGTAGAAAACACAAATCCTTTTGGGACATTTTAAATACTGATTAGGTGTAATTCGGTCGCTTAGAAGATGGCTAAACCGAAATATGAACCAAAACAAGACAAATGTGATTTATAAATAGGAAAATGGCATGACGATGATTAAAAAACAAATGAAAAAAACCTATCTGCAATCGAGAAAGTCAATGATTTTCCTAATGAAAACTAAGAGAGGTCATATGAAATATCCGTAAAATATCCACACCTTGACACCCCTAACGTAACACTATCATGCAACGTCTAATCGCATGGCGACATGCAATTTATAACAACTTTATAACACCACTAAATCATTCGAAAACCGCCTCTAATCTGTGAAGTACAAGAGTTATGGGGATTGCATATTATTTTGTATGAAGACCTGTCGGCAAGATTGTATAAAGATGGGAAACATTATGAGAATTGTAATGAGATGGAGCGGTAGCAGTTCTGGTGTTTGATTTTATATCTTGTTTTTTTATTGCTAGTGTACTAACCGGAATTTCATATCAGATACGGATAGAACGGAAGCAGCAATGTCGTCCTGCTTTCTGCTGGCCCTGATCCGAAGTCATACGATCCAGGATCATGTTCGTGAACGGGCTTAACTGCCAGGGATTATTTTTAATCTTTTAATCTTATATTTTGTATTGCTTGTACATTGTTCTCACATATAGAAGCAACAGGAATAATGTACCCAGGATTTTGTAATATTTTGATTTAAAAGAGTGTCCTTGGAGTTTTTTGCCTGTTCTTCTCCATAGAGATCTACGTTTTGGAATGGACAAATAGCTTCAACTTTCTGACTAACTGACCGACTCTTTGACAATTCAAAAGTGCCTGTAATAGGTTTAATTGAAATAAATGTTTTGAGTTTGAGTTTGATTATTTTTTTTTCATAATTTCCTGTTCATATTCAGGCAATTTGGTTCTGCACATAAATATTTCAGAATGTTTTGTACGATCCCAACAATAATACATTATTTGATTATTACACGCTATTATTGTCTCCTTAGTACTGTAGGAACATTAGATATTGTCACAAAAGTATTACATACACAGTTTACATACCATGACAATGTTATATAAACTAAAAACACTATATATGATAACCACCCCTTGTATAATAGCGTAATGTTTTCACCGCTAGAAGTCAACATCTTAGAATAAAATTATATTTTTAAGGAAGCTCTTATAGCATTATGCACAGTGTGATCTTTGACCTTACCGTGGAATGCAAGATTGTAAATAGAGTATAATCCGTTGGCTAAAGGTAAACAAAAAAACCAGCCAAGTATGAGTCGGACTAGTGCACGAAGGGTTCCGTACAATTATTATCTAAGGTAAATTGCGGTTTACGATTTATGACGTATTAAAAAAAAACTACTTACTAGATCTCGTTTAAACCAATTTTCGGTGGAAGTTTACATGGTAATGTACATCATATATTTTTTTTAGGTATATTATTCTCTTATTTTAGAAGTTACGGGGGGGGGGACACATTTTACCACTTTGGAAGTGTCTCTCGCGCAAACTATTCAGTTTAGAAAAAAAATATATTAGAAACCTCAATATCATTTTTAAAGACCTATCCATAGATAACCCACATATAATGGGTTTGATGGAAAAAAAAATTGAGTTTAAGTTCTAAGTATGGGGAACCCCCAAAATTTATTGTTTTTTTTTCTATTTTTGTGTGAAAATCTTAATGCGGTTCACAGAATACATCTACTTACCAAGTTTCAACAGTATAGTTATAGTTTCGGAAAAAAGTGGCTGTAACATACGGACGGACAGACATGACGAATCTATAATTAATCCGTTTTTTGCCATTTGGCTACGGAACCCTAAAAACCACGTGACGAGAGGGCTGTCAAGTTTAAAATACATTAATTAAAGAGACGTCAAAATCTAAAATAAATTTAATTTGGTTATAACGTATTTTTAAACAAGAAAGTGTCATCTATAAAAAAAACCCCTTTTTATTTTTAGTTAATTACCGAAACCAACGGAGTATAGCTACCTATTCTAACCATTCTCCTTTCATGGAAGTTTATTTATACAACAACATCCAAATGGTTCAAAAATATAACTACGAAGTATATGTCACTCAGGAAAATGATCAATTTTTAAATAACATAACACCTTGTTTCCCCGAAGGGTTGCGCAGAGGTGTACCTGTAGTACACCAACATTTCGTCAATTATACACAACAACACAACAACAACCAACAACAACTATAACAACATTTCCAAATCTGAAATATGAAAAAAGCGAAATTATATTTTTTTTTTATTAGGAACCTCTTCTACACTTTCCATACATTTGATCGCGTTAATAATGCACTTTTGGTTTAAATAAAAAAATCTATTGAACAGTATCCAATATTAGTTGGTATACAAAATTAATTATTTTTTCCCTATAAAATGAGGCATATTTTTTCAATGTGATTTATAAACCACACCACAGGCCAGCATAATTCATAACTGAATCATAAGTTGATCAACATTTAACCATTAAGGGCAAGCTATGAAAGGGCTCTATAGACCCACACTTTATTTGTAAACCTGCGTGGTCGATTACTGCGCTTAAAATGTGGCCAGCTTAACTTGACTCTTGCTGGAAATGTTAGATACTTGTGAAGATGTAATGTCAAAACTAGCCCATTTTCTGAAACATTTAAAAATAGTACAACATCAAAATCAAACTCAAACTCAAAACATTTATTTCAATTAAACCTATTACAGGCACTTTTAAATTGTCAAAGAGTCGGTCAGTTAGTCAGAAAGTTGAAGCTATTTGCCCATTCCAAAACGTAGATCTTTATGGAGAAGAACAGGCAAGAAACTCGAAGGACACTCTTTTAAATCAAGATATTACAAAATCCTGGGTACATTATTCTTGTTGCTTCTGTATCTGAGAACAATGTAAAAAATTAAATCACTTATTTAAAAAACAAAATATAAGATTAAAAGATTACAAATAAGCCCTGGCAGTTAAGAGAAGACCAGTCTAAACTGACGGCGCCCGTTCACGAACATGACGCGTGGATCAGCACCATCCAACTCAACCGTTTTGTAAGGAACCGAATGATCCAACACACGCGCCACCATCAGCGAGACATTTAAGTGAGCATGACATACTCTCAAATACCTCATCAGCGATTAACTCATAGAACCTCTTTAAAAATGGCCTTTTTTAACCATCATCATATTATCAACCGAACGATGTCTTAATGCACAACCTTTTAAGGGGTCATTGTACTCATCATTATGAACATCTTTAACTATGGGACCAAACCAGAAATCGCGAAAAAAAAACAGCGTTTCCCTACATTTTAACGAGTTATTCGGACATAAATGTAGGGAACAGCTGTTTTTTTAGTAAAATTTGTTCGTAATGATGAGCTCAATGACCCCTTAAGAGGTTGTGTTAATTGTGGGACATGTTGTATATGCTAAAAGTTTCGTGCAAAACCGACCAGTTTTTACCGCTCCAAAATCTTAAAAATACGTCATAATGTCAATGAAATAGGTACAGTTATCCGTCGAATGTCTTGGTCCTTAAAATAATATTAAATAGTTGTCCATTAGAAATACTAGTTAAACAATTCTCGCAAAATACCAAGATAAAGTGGTCGCTTGCTATACAAAGCGTTCGCCACAGAATAGCGAATAGCAGTGCACTCACACGATATTATTACATATAAATTGACACAGAGTCGTGCCAAATTGCGGCTCTGTGACCTCGAGTGCGCAACTTTAGTGTTAGGGTCACCACGTTTAGTACAGGGATTTGAATATTAGAAAATGAGGACCATTTGTTCGGGAGATTGTTTAGTCATTTATTTAGAACTTATCGTGGAAAGTGTCCTTGTAGCATTGACATTATTGAAGTAAGACTTCTTTAGGCACGCTTGACTTGGGGAGTAAGCTGGTGAATACATGACGAGAGCGTTACGGAAGTATAATTAGTATTACTATTTGTAAGTTTCACTTCAGTCGTGTGGTCTAAAGCACACTTGTATTTTTTTTTATACTTGTTCTCGAATTAACCAACATAACATACTCGTAACATCGCGCCTGCATTCCCCGAAGGGGTAGGCAGAGGTGTACCTATACAGTATGTAACAAAAACCGTGTTGTTCCTTTTAGGGACGTATACATTTACCTACAAGCACGACATTGGTGGAATTATAATTTAAAAAAAATAAGAATTGGCTAGTCGAGAAGTCAAAATCAAAGAACTAAAGAGGTAAGAAATCAGTTAAACATTACAAATATTAATAATTAAATATTTATTTTAATTATTTTTGTTGAGCAGTTTTTATAAATGACTTGCATTATTACGTATCGTATACCGATTCTTAAACTGTAGGTAGAAGGAACAACAGGGTTTTTGTTACATATTGTATAGTACACCTAAATTTCGGCAGTTATGTTTAAGTCCCATGAAATAAGGAATACAAAAATTATCCGAAATAACGAAACTGAAGTAATTCGAGCCGACGAAATTACCACAGTGAGTGCATCAAAGACGTCAGTGCGTGCGTCTGCAAACATTGCCGAGGCCCTACAGAAGCGCGGTAATCGCAACAATGCCCTGAATGCGTTATTGTATTGGATACGCAGAACATTGTAAGACTTTTGGGTACATGTAAACCATAGGGCTCCCGAGTACAGTTCTATGTCTTAAAACTTATTATTTTAATTGCTGTACATCGAGAAAATCTGCGGGAAAATGTTATATCCCCATCCAGTCTTGAAACACGAACTTAAATAAAAGGTTGTATACAGCCAGACTAAGTTGCGTTATCAAAATTAATATCAAATGATTAAATTGGAAGATAAAGTCATTTATTAGCCACTCCACATCGTTGTACACTTAACGATTAATGAACGGGGTATAAACTATAGATTATTATGTATGATCGTAGAATTCCTTAGTAGCCGCTGTAAGAATATGGAGAGGTGTGTTTTATTTACATTAAGAGTCTACAATACCTCAAATTGCATAGAATGATCCTCCGTTATATCGGAAAAAACACAATTCCATAAAATTTTCTTAAAATAGATTAGAAAACTTTGCCTAATAACTGAACTAAATATAAAGCACATTATTTTTTTGATTACCTTTATTTTCATCGTATAAATAAATTACATAAACTGGGAGCGTTCTCCCTGCCGTGTCTTGCTTACTCGCGTGACTGTGAGCAGTAGTGTGCGAGCGAGATAAAGAGAGAGCTGAGGTATTATGGACTCTTAATTACAACTCATACGTATTACATATAATTATTCTCCTAAATTAAAATTCATTCACATTGTACGCCGAGTTACAGTTCACGCCATGTTTAACTCCCATTCACAAGGACGAACTAATTGACATCAACTGTAAACAAATCAAGACTACAGCCAGCTTCTAAGAATTTCCTATTGGGAAACCCCAATAATAGGTACTTTGCCTGAACTAGGAATCAAAATGCAACAACAATTTTTTTTACAGTATAATAATTATCGTCTTATGCTGGGGTCAAGTAGTAAGGCGCATTTTTTCTGATTTCTATCCTTGATAAATTTGAAGACCCTTACCTATCATCATTTCAGCCGAAAGACGACTCTTGGAAATAAGCCTCCCCAAGCACCGCCACTTCGACCGGTTCTGTGCTTCCCGCATCCAGCGGATTCCTGCGGCCTTCACAAGGTCATCGGTCCATAAAAAAATACCTATGTCTAAAGCCCTAACTGGAAATATCAGTAACACCCATAACTAATCTCCACACGTCAATCAAAACCTCATTTATAACCAACTGAGAATGGATCCTAATTTTGTGAACCAGCCGTTTGAGACTAATCCGTGATAATGCAGGTGCATGGTCACATTAGCACAATGTTATTGATGTTCGGAAACCTTCCCACGTGATTCTGATGCATTCTGTTTGGATTCCGGTCTTTGTCTATAATTCTAGATAAATGCTGACTTAAAGTTAGGTTAGAATTAATATAAAGCTGATAAAAACAGTGCCGTTTGTTGCCGGACGTAAAGAATAGCACCACCCCATTTCTTCCCGTGGGTGTCGTAAAAGGCGACTAAGGGACTTACTAGAGAATGGGCAGCAGCGTTCTCTATGCATTTTAACACCATACTGCTTTAGAGGCATGAGGGACAGGGTGTAAATTGTGACAGGTAGAATACTTTTTTTGACTTTATTTTATTTTACATTTTCATTTTGTTAAAATGTGACATTTGATTACGCAAACAATTTTGTATGCCTTCTGGCGGGACGTAGTATGGATCAAAATTTAATTTTAAACATCTATATAATTTTATACCCTTTGTTCACAAAATGAATTAATGAATTTGAATTTGAATTTAAAGTTCACTCATCCTCTATAGAAAACGGAGGATCCTCCGACCAGACGGGTGCTGTGTCTGGTGGGCAACTGCCCGACGGTTGATGTCACGCGGTAAACTCTGCTTGTGCGATGCAGGGTTTTACGTGACGTCAATTTAACGCGTAGTTCGCATGTGGCGATGTTGATGCCGCTACACTGCGATGCTAACCCACCTGCCAAGCGTGGCGATTATGGTAAACCCCGCCTTTAGGGGAGGCCTATGTCCAGCAGTGGACATCTTTTCGTCTGAAATGATGAATGATGATCAAAAAATACTGTACAAAGGTGGACTTAAAGACTTCTACAGACCGGTGCGACACGCGACGCGACACAAAGGCCCCACGTGTCGCGCGACGAGCGGTGCCTTTGTGTCGCGTCGCGAGTCGCTCTGATCTGTAGAAGTCTTAATGCCTGAGGTATTTTCTACCAGTCAACCTTAGGATGATGCAGAGAGAAAACCCGGGATAGATAGCTCGAATCATGTTTCAAGTTAATTTTGTATTACTTCAGTTAGCGGTGAAGACCATACGATTTTGAGGCTTGTATTTTATAATACCTTCCTGACCATGATGTTCTGAAATCACTTTTTGAATACTTACTACTTAGATGAGCTGTCGAGTCTAGTTAAATTAAACGCTTGATGGTCATTTTGTGCCAAATCGATGACTATTGGAATCTATTGATCAGCCGAGCCTCCTTCCATCAATAGTACTTAGGTACCTAATTATATCCTTTTGGTACCATTTGTGTCGATCTGTGAGACCTGAGCTAAGCTAGACATTTACATCAATTATGTAAGTATTAGGATTTACATATTACTTGCGATTCTGTTCGGTTGCCAAGCGTGTTGAAATGTCTTGAAATACCGCACAATCTACATGACGTTTTAATGCGTGTGCTTGGAACTGCTAATTGACAGTGCACACCATTATCTCAAATGATATTAGCTGGGCTGTGGGCTAAAAGAACCACTGATTGGGTCCCATCCCATTAATCCATAGGCTACATCGCGGCAGATCAAGATGATGGTGCTGATCCACGCGTAATGTTCGTGAACGGGTGCCGTCAGTTGAGACTGGTCATCTCTTACCAGGGCTTATTTGTAATCTTTTAATCTTATATTTTGTATGGTTTTTAAATAATTTATTTTTTTACATTGTTATCTATATATATAAAATTCAAAGTCCTGACTGACTGACTGACTGACTGACTGATATATCAACGCACAGCCTAAACCGCTGGTCCTAGGGACATGAAATTTGGAGGGTGTGTTCTTTGTAAAGAGTAGGTATCCACTAAGAAAGGGTTTTTCGAAATTAAACCCCTAAGAGGGTGAAATAGGGGATGGAAGTTTATATGAAAGTCCGTCAGTTTTGAAGTTAGGATCTTCAAATTTGGTGTATAGGCTGACGATTGAAAATTAATTTATACGTGTCTCAGCGTTTTTGATATTTCCACCCCGAAGGGTTAAAAAGGGGGATTAAGTCGTGTATCAAAGTCCTTAATTTTCGAAGTAAAAACACAAAATGTATTATCTAGGCTTATGGTTGGAAGCTAACACAACGGTGTTGTTAGAATTTCAACCCTTAAGGGGTAAAAAAAAATATTTTTAATGAAAGTTCTTTTTAAGTTAAAATCACTAATTTTTCGGCTTATGGTTGGAAACTATAGGCAGGCATCCGCTAAGAAAGGATTCTTCGAAATTTAACATTTAAGGGGTGAAAAAGGGGAATAAATCTTATTCCTTGAGTTAATAAACCTGAAACTTGGCACGAATACTAACCTAAGTAAATTATAAAGTGTGACATTTTTGTTTTTTTTTAAACTACTCCTTAATGGGGGATTTGCGGATGACAAACATTATATGGAAGAATTTTAACGCGCGGTCCGATTAACTCGAAACTCAGTATTTATACTGTAAACCTAAAATAAATAATAGATTTTATCATGTTTTCCAAAATTGATCCCCTTTTTTTTTTGAGTGGGAAATTATCAAATAACTTCTCCAGCTCTGAGCGGAGCGGGAGGGAATGTCAGACTTTTACTGACTAAAACCCACCCGTTCCTTCCGTTGCCTGTGTGCCAGGGCCACGATATCCCTTTCGGACAAACTCGCAACCCTGGCAGGCATTGGTCCTAACAGACCCCGTCGACATGGCGGTGCCCCGCCCAAGCCAGGCAGACTTCCACCGTATGCTCCACCGTGTCCTCCGGGTGATCCACACAGTGGTGACACCCGGGCGTTTCATCCCTCTTTATCCTGAACAGGAACCTCCCGAAACAACCGTGTGCGGTGAGGACCTGCGTCAGGCGGAAGGTGAAGACGCAGTGGCGCCTCTCTAGCCACTCCTCAAAGAGGGGACTTATCGCCACAATTGTGGCGTGCCCAGCGCTGGGTTGCGACAATCGCACTCATGCCGCCATGAGATCCCACCGGAGCTCCGTCCGCTGTGCCGTGATTACTCGCGGCAGCGGAGTTTCACCCCAGCGTTTCGCCTCCTCGCGCCACTGTGTGATGTGCACGAGGACTTTTGCCTCCAGATCCCATGGCGGCAGTCCAGCAAGGAGGCTCGCCGCCTCACGGGAGACCGTGCGGTAATGACCCCTAACAGGGTGAAAAGGGGTAGTCAATTTTACAAGGGCGGATTCTACTGTGTGGCTTGATTAACCCCAAATTATAACGTGGGCATCAGCTAAAAAGGGGTTTTAGGAAATTCAAGCTTTAAGGGGTTGAAAAGGGGGATTTTGTTTGTATGAAAAATCTTATTCCTTGAGTTAATAAACCTGAAACTTGGCACGAATACTTACCTAAGTAAAATAAGTTTGTCATTTATTGTTTTTTTAAACTACCCCCTAAAGGGGATTTATACTGAAAACAAAAAATAAAGAATAACTTGTATCAGGTTTTTTTGAAAATCTGCCCCTAATAATGGGGTGAAAAGGGATAGTCAATTTACAAGGGAGGATTTTACTGCTTGGCTTGATTAACTTGAGAATTGGTATAAATTACCTATAAATCCAATAATAGAAACGTCAAAAACGATGTTTCAACAATTTACCCCTTTGAGTGCGTAAAAAGGGGCGATATAGTTTGTATGAACAGAATCTTATTTCTTTTGATATATAAACTTGAAATTTGGCCCGAGTACTTATTTACATAACATCACGCCTGCAATCTCCAAAGGGTTAGTTAGAGGTGTAACTTTAGTACACCCACATTTCGACAGTTTTGTTTAAGGCCCATGTATTAGGGGGCGAGCCTATTGCCATCAACCGGGCATAAATCCAGACTTCGGGCTGCTACTGAGAAATTCCTAATGGAAAATCCAATAACACTTTGCCCGACCTGGGAATCAAACCCACCCATCATGCTCAGCAGTCGCGCCTGTGACCACTAGACTAACGAGGCAGTCTTAAATAACAAAGTTTGTCATATCTTGCGTTTTTCAAAACTACCCCTCAAAAGGATTTTAGAGAGTGTTATAGTTTGTATTTAAGAATCTTAACGCGCGGTCCGATTAACTCGAAACTCAGAGCTCATACAAAAGTATAATCATCATAGTATCATAGTAAGTAGAGAGAAAAAAAAATTGAATTTTTGAAAATCGGAAAAAGTGGTTCGTAGTTTTCGGGAGAATTTTACTGCGTACCTTGAATAACTAAAAAGTTGGTATGCTGCATCAATTATTATTTTTGAAAAAAACGTAGAAAAAATAAACAATACAAAATTTCTTACAAATAGACTTAGACATGAAATGGATGGACACGTAGGTATATTGAACAAGTATGTACAAAACGAAGTTGGTTTTTATATGCTATATCCTCCGTAAAGTTGTAAATCAAACTGCACTCCTATCTGTTTACCACGCTTACGTTGGTTCCAACTAAGATATGGTATAATGTTTTGGGGGAATGCTGCTGATAGAGAAGCTGTTTTTTTTTCGACATCCACGCGGGCGAAGCCGCGGGCGAAAGCTAGTCACTTATAGAAGCGACAAGCATAATATACCCAGGATTTTGTAATAGCTTGATTTAAAAGAGTGTCCTTGGAGTTTCTTGCCTGTTCTTCTCCATAGAGATCTACGTTTTGGAATTGGCAAATAGCTTCAACTTTCTGACTAACTGACCGACTCTTTGACAATTCAAAAGTGCCTGTAATTGGTTTTATTGAAATAAATTATGCTATGCAAGCCCGTTAGGGAAGAGGACAGACGTGTGTGGAAAGGGGAGAGTGAGGTCTTTTCCCAACAATGGGACATTAATTACCATGAAATATTATGGTGTAAAAATACTACTTAAATATGCAGCAACATCACATTATGTCTAATATCAATTACATACATCTAAACTATACATAAACTCACGCGTTCTTCCCATGGAGGTAGTCAGAATCTACAGAACTTTGGTGCGCAAAAGTGTCTACTGTATGGCCCCAATTATTTACAATAAATTACCAAGTGGTTAGAGAGACTTAAGACTTAAAGACGAGATAAGAGGAATCTAAAATTTCTATAGAAAACTTATTTTTCCCATAACTCTTGTTTAAATCAGTGTCCATTAAAAATATATATTTGGGAACCTAGATATTCTGTATTAACGTCGGAATAAAGAGACACTACCCTTTCTTTTTTTGGGTGGGCAATTATTAGATAACTTCTCCCGCTCTGGGCTGAGCGGGAGGGCGTGTCAGACTTTTACTGACTAAAACCCACCCGTATTCCTTCATTTGCCTGTGTGCCAGGGCCACGATATCCCTTTCGGACAAACTCGCAACCCTGGCAGGCATTGGCCCTATCAGACCCCGTCAGTTGGTGCTGACAACTCTTTGAGGCGCGCGTGGAATACGACGCGCCGTCGACCCGGGCCTGGTCCTTATTGGACGGTGAGCTACCCATCGCTCACCGTCCGCAGGCCCGCGCCTACGGTGGCCGGAAATCGGCTTGCGACTCCCGACGCCCGGGGCGTCTCCTGCGGCGACTAGGGGCGCGAGGGCGCGAACCTTGCCTCTCCCTCACGCGTTCCGCCTCCTCCTTCGCAAGCATTACTGCTTCGCAGAAGGAGGTGACGGCCTCCCATGCACTCTCGCTCCGAACCATGGCCTGAACCAGGACCGGACGCGAGAGATCGCCGCCGCCGATCGCCTCCGTGAGGACACGGCGGTGCTCCGCAAGACACACTACCCTAAGAATATGTTTGATTTATAAATTATTTTAGTATTACGTTTGTATGTACTACGCATCCATCGCCGGCTTCTTAACAACAGTGCAGTTTAAGAGTAGACTACGTAAATTTCTAATGGATAAGACGGACTACAGTGTGACTAAGTTTTTAACGGAGATTTTTTTTTTGCTGAATTGCTCTGTAGTAATAATGAATTTACTTTTGGTTAGACGTGAATTAAAGTGAATAATTAATATAAATGTTGGCATGCCGAATTGTGAAATATGGCTGAGCTTCAATGTCATCTTATCACCTATTATGTATTACCCATATTTGCAAAATAAATGTCTATTCTATTCTATTCGTTTACGTTCATACATCTGTGTATACGCACGCCGGTAATATTTATTAATTTTATTATTATTAATATTATTATTGCCGTGGACCATCTTGAAAACGTTGGCAAATAGGGAAATTCTCATTTCAGCCTTAATTTGTGCTTGGTAAAGATCACTTTCCATACACATTGCAAATAAGTAGTCATCAATCAAAAGTTTCGTAACTTATATATGAGCCCGTTTCATATTTGTTGCTGGTATTGGATTTACGACATACTTTGGTACATATAGGGTTATTTTAAAACGTCAATAACCTCTTAAGGGGTCATTGTACTCATCATTATAAACAACTTTTACTATAGAACCAAACCTGAAATCGCGAAAAAAAAATCAGCTGTTCCCTACATTTTAACGAATTATTCGAACATAAATGTAGGGAATAGCTGGTTTTTTTTCGCGATTCTTACTTTGGTCCCATAATAAAAGTTGTTCATAATGATGAGTACAATGACCCCTTAAGAGGTTATTGACGTTTTAAAAGTAACCCTGTATATCGAGCAGTGCTCCGACTTACGAGTTGTAGGTCGTAAGTTCGAACCCAGACAGGCGCTTTACTTTGTGTAAATTATTACATCACCACTGCTCTCAAAACGGTGAAGGAAAACATCATGAGGAAACCGGCATATCCTAGAACTAACAATTCGACCACATGTGACATCTACCGACCCGCACTGGGCCCGCGTGGTGGATTACAAACCTACTCCCTCTTGAAGAGAGAAGGCCTGTGTCCCAGCAGTGGGAACATTATAGGCTGAATATGTATTTCTGTTGGTACATAAAACTATCTGTTTAGGAGATAGGAACAGCTCAATGGTTGGCAATAGGCTCGCTCCTTATTACATGGTACTAAAACATAACTGGATAAATGTGGGTTTCATCATCTTAATGTTTTTTTTTTAAACGTTGCCCCACACTAGGAATTTCTCCTGTATTGTGGGTGCGATTACAAACATTTAAACTCACATACACAAACAGCCAGACCCAGAACAACTACTTGTAGGTCATACATCATCATCGTTGGCAGCCCTGTCCCACCCACTGCGCACTGCTAAATATACGCCTCCTCCATTCTGTGCCATGCTTCCCTGGTCTAAGCTAGTCTCATTGAGGTCTTTCCCGCGATCTTCTGTAGTCATCTACCTACCTAGCTGTCGGTCTCCCAACGCACCAAATGTGGGTGTACCTACTATAAAATCAAAAGCAAAAGAAAAAAACCGGACAAGAGCGAGTCAGACTCGCGCACCGAGGGTTCCGTACGTATTATGATGTTGATGATTTCTGGAAAACTGTGCTATTTAGAGACATCGTTTTATTTTTCCTAAAATCTTTGCATAAACTTCTATCACATAGAATAATTTCAGATTTTTATTTATGCTATCTTCGGAGATAAGATGAGGAACGGTGTTTTTTTTTTAATTTTCATCAAAAGTCGGAAACTATGCTGCCTAAAAAATAAAAATGTTTGAGAATGTGCAAACAGCGTTCTTTCATATGATACCCGACATGCCCTAGTAGCCCCACTTCTCATTTTTAAGACCCCCTTTCAGTCCCTTTTGCAAAAAAGATATTATTTTTTAAATTTCTTTCTTACTTGCAAAATAATTGGGCAAACGTCATCTAAAACTATTCTAAATTTCAAGTTGATAGCATTAGTAGTTCTTGAGATATCCAGGTGTGACAGACAGACAGACTTAGTCTCACTATAATGGTTCATTTTTACCATTTTGGTTCGGAACCCTACAAATACAAATTATGCTAAGAATCAGCACGTTTTAAACGTCAAAACTACATCAACTAGCCACCACCAGCGTCTACCAGCGCTGGGGCTCTGTCTCGCATAGGGTCGCAGCATTATGCTGAGCGATGGCCGTTTTGCATGAATGTTACGCATATTTTCCCTCAACTTGTTCTTTCGTGTTTGTATTTTTTGAAGTGAAAACTTCTTTATGCGCGTTGAGCACTGTTTGTGTGAAAAAAAATCATGGAACTCGCGCCATCGTCACCGAACGCTTTCCATGAGCTACGAGTATATGTATACTGTTTTCTCTTCTATCGGCAGTCCCCAAAGACTGCCCCGCATGTTTTTTTTATTACATGAGACTGTCCCCTAAAACGGCCGCCTTTCACGACTTCCGAATGTTTTAACTGGGAAGAAGAAGTGGCGCAACAAACTCCCGAGCAATATACGCGAAGTGATGTATGATGTCCATCGTAGGATAATTCCAAAAACACCAACATCAGTTGTGAAAAGATCGTCCGAGATCTTTCGATCGTTTGAGAAAGAAGTCCTCGGCCCTGCGGTACACGAGTAGATAGTTGACAGAGACCAAGCTTCATACAAGTGCTTTGCAGCACGTGGCGCGTAGTCTAACCAGCGTAGACATGGAAAGAAACGAGTGTTTTGGAGTTTCTTGTCGACTCTTTTCCATAGAAAACGATCAATTGGAACCGTACACCTTGCTTCTGACTTTTCATAAGTGCTCATGTAGAAAGAAATAAAATAATTTTCATTTTAATTTAAATGGAAGACAAAATATGACAGATTACTAAAATATTTGTACGGCGTGGCGCGAAGAAAAGAAAGAGCTTTGTCTATTCTTCGTAGAGTAGAGATAGAAGTGGTCATGCTATGCGTGCTGGTGTGTGCTAAGTTGAACGCACGACTGTGTGAGACGATGGCGTTATTGTTTCTGATCTAAGCTGGCTTCGATTCAGAACTGTTTAATAAAAAAGTTTAAACCGAATCGATCAAACATTATTGTTATGGCAAAATACCTACTAATGACAATAATTTAATGCCACATTATAATAAGAGGCAAGTGATCTAGTTATACGACGACTCCGAATTGTAACGTAGACTTTAATGTAGGTACGTTACATTAAATTATCGCTCCAACATACTTTACAGTGATGCTATCACTAGATTAAACGGTAGCGCGGCGGTTAAAATTTCATTAACTTTGAGAGAGCAATCGATTGAAAAAAAATATGTAAGCGATTCATAAGTCAAATGCGTTATCATGAAGTTTATTTTTTTAGGGTTCAGTACCAAAATGGTAAAAAGGAACCCATACGGTGAGACTAAGTCTGCCTGTCTATCTGTCTGTCACACCTGACTGTTTTGCAAACAAGAAAGAAATTTAAAAAATATATCTTTTTTGCAAAAGGGGCTGAAAGTTCTTAAAAATTTGAAGTGGGGCTACTAGGGCATGTGCGGTATCTTAGGAAAGAACGCTGTTTGCACATTACCAAACATTTTTTTTTAGGCAGCATGGTTTCCGACTTTTGATGAAAAATGTAAGAAAACATACCGTTCCCCCCCCGTAACATACCGTTCTCCGAAGTTTGCATAGATAAAAATCTGAAATTATTCTATGTGATAGAAATTTGTGTAAAGATTACAGGAAAAATTAAACGACGTCTCTAAATAGCACAGTTTTTCAGAAATCATCAACATCATATACGTCTCTCTTGACCGGTTTTTTTATTTCTATTAAGTTTATTTATAAGACGTCACGGATAAATACCCTTGCAGAAGTGTATTCATATTCATTCTCTCACAACACTGTTGTTCAGAAGCTTGGTCTCTGTCACATGTCTACTCCTGTCTCCATAGTGTAGCGTGCAGGAACATTGTCCACACTGGGTAGTAGTCATCGCAACCGGTCTAAAACCAGTTCCTAGGTGACACTAGACACACTTGTTTGTATCTTCACGACGCGGCTTTTGTGGGTATATTGTCTACTCGTTCTTCATCCTTTAAAGGCTTATTGTAAATAGCTCAAGTCCTGAATTCAGAGCATGCAAGTTAGCCTCTTAGAAACGAACGTAATTCGAAAGAAGAAAGGTCGCGATACGTCCGTCTCTGTCGCACTTAAATCCGGATTCAATAACTAGTGCAGTGTCATCATTATTTCAGCCGAACGACGTCCACTGCTGGACATAGACCTCTCCAAAAGGAGAGGGGGTTGCCATAAGCGCTTGGCAGGTGGGTTGACGATCTCAGTGTGGTGTTGAAATGCATAGAGAACGCTGCTGCCCATTAAAAGCCATTGTCGTAAAAGGCAACTATGGGACTAGTAAGTACTAGATACTTACTAGTCCCATAGTTGCCTTTTAAAACACCCACGGGAATAAATAGGATGGTGCTATTCTTTACATCCGGCACCACATGGAACTTTCTAAATAACCTCGCCTATCTCTTCTTTAAAAGACGATTAAATTCAGACAAGTGGAATATCACAATGCAAAAAGCACCTAGCTTCTGACGTTTAATAAGTGCCCTTGTAGGTTTACGTGAAATAAAATATTTTGATTTTGTTTTTTTTAAACAAATATAATTATTTAAAACACTAGTGTACAATGGGCGGCTTTATAATGTGTTTAAACTCAATTAATTATTGTTATATTCCTGTAAAAATTGATAGGACTTATTACGTAGAAATATCACAAAAATACTTTTTTTTTTTAAGATGCGAAACAGTATTTGACTAGCCCTTTTTAGAACATGATTAACCTTGATAAATAACACAGAACACAGACAATAATTCTTAACTGAATACAGGTATTAACCCATTAAAAATGCTATACCTAACCCATATTATTTCCCATCGCACTTAATCCCTAATCCTATATTTAACCCACGATTACCGTGAAGCAACCGGTAATTACCGGTAACCGTATTAAGTAAACATAACTAACAATCGGTTGTCAGTTGTCAGTCCAGTTGTTGGAGTGACGTTGATGTCTTGTTAGATGATGGTGCACGAGCTTGGAAGCGAAGGTGGGTAATTATTAATTATTACTTCATTATTACAATCACTATTATATTTTAAGGGTTCCGTTTTTCCTTTTGAGATACGGAACCCTTAAAATATAATAATTATATGTGTGATCACTTCGTTGTCCATCTATCTGTCTGTCTTGGAGGTACCAAGTTGAAATACATCACATACTAATAATAAAACAACAAAGTGTTGCCAATTTATAAGAGGTTCCCTATTCAATTATTTTTAACGATCTTTTTAACACTTAATCCATTATGTTCTACGAACATGTTCACACTCCCGGTGTTACTCGTAATTTTTTATATTTATGTGATCCCTTCATGGTTTAACATTTATGGTGTCGGTAGAGATTATAGTTATCTTGTTTTGAGCAGGTTTTTATGGGCTTACATTAAAAAGGTTTTATATGAGTCGTAAGTTTAATTTTTATGGCTTTATTCAAATGATTGAATAACTAAGACGAGTATGGCAGTTAATTTAGAGGAAGTACCGCAACCATGAACGGCTTCAATGTAGTATTAAAGCAACTTTCAATATTAATTAATTAATTTAATAACAAAAATAAGCAGTTCCTTAGAACTTAAAATACAATAATGATGTACCCGAATGCTTTATAAATCTTTTTATGGCACGTGTTTAGGCTCTGCGCTTTTGGAGTTAAGCTCAAACATACAAACAGACAAAAATGCTTCATTACTTCAATTTGTCATTGTTTTACGATGAAAAAATACTATGTAAAAACTTCTTTGAAGATCACTAAAACCTGTTCATTATTTTCTTAATTCTCTCCGAGTGCTCACTTATTCTTACTTTCGCTTGTCTGTCAGCTGTTTCTTATGCTACCCTAAGATTGACAGTGAAATCTTTTAATTGGCCTTCTTTCACTAACTGTCAACTATCTGTATCCTAGCTGCAAGTTTTCTTAATAAAATATAATAAAATAAAACCGGCCAAGTACGTGTCGGACCACGCACAATGAAGGGTTCCGTAGTTAGGATGAATTCATCCCAAAAACAAACTTAACATTGTTGTTGGAAAACATGCTCTCCCATACATCTATATACGTTACGGTCAATTCTTCAACTGCAAATTTAAGGTGGTCGACGATTACTCGTTAACTTGTAAATCCTACTTAGCTGTGATAGTTTTTCTTTTAATTTCGTTAATTATATACTACTGCCATGCATTTTTTCACATACTCAAAACCAACCATTTAGCTGGCAGGGGGGGGACACTTGACTCTAACAAAAAATAACACTTTTAAGCTTAATATTACGCAAACGGATCTCAGAATTGAAATTTGTTTTAACAAACTCACAATATTTTTGAACGGCCTATCCAATGATACCCCACACCATGAATTAGACGAGAAAAAAATATATCATCCCCGTTATACGTGCAAGGGAGGTACCCTAAAAAATGTTTTTCATGGTTTTATTTTACGACTTTCTCGACGTGATTAATATGTATACCCATGCCAAATTACAGCTTTCTAGGACTTAGCGTCTCTGAGCTAAGCCGGGGGGGACAGACGGACGGACGGACGGACAGACAGACGGACATGGCGAAACTATAAGGGTTCCTTGTTTACTACGGAACCCTAAAAAAGGTCGCCTCGCATAATGATCGTCACTCGGTCCCGAAAGTTGGTAAGAACAGAACAAAAGACATCAACGCAGACGTCAAAAATCTGTCACCTTCCAAAAAAACGAGGAGGTTCTCAATTCGTCGGAATCTTTTAAGTTGTAAGAACGATTTTAAAACGTCGTCGGTCAAAAAAGCATTTGTCTGCAATCTCACGAACATAACGTTGTAATGCGCGAGTAAACTAAACCTAATTGTTAGGTAAAGGGGCTTAATTTCAACAAGTTTTTAACTTTTATTATTTTAATAATATTATATACTAGCTGCGCCCCGTGGTTACACCCGCGTAAGTCTCGATCCCGTGGGAATATAGGGATAAAAAGTAGCCTATATGGTAATCCAGGGTGTCAGCTACCTCGATACAAAATTTTATCAAAATTAGTCCAGCTGTTTTACGTGAAAGAGTAACAAACATCCATCCATACTAACAATCTTTTTTTTTGTTCCGTTATTTAAACGTTACTCGTATAAAAATAGTTATAATGTTTTCAAATTAGTGTTAATAGGTATGATAGGACGGTGCAAGCTGTCAACAAGTACCGTTCGGGAGGTTTCTGTTCAGGATAAAGCGGGAGGAAATGCCCGGAGGACACGCTGGAACATACGGTGAAGGTCTGCCGTATCCTCACGGAGGTGATCGGCGGCGGCGATCTCTCCCGTCCAACCCTGGTTCAGGCCATGGTTCAGAGCGAGAGTGCATGGCAGGCCGTCACCTCCTTCTGTGAAGCAGTAATGCTCACGAAGGAGGAGGCAGAACGCGTGAGGGAGAGGCGAGGTTCGCGCCCTCGCATTCTTAGTCGCCGCAGAGACGCCCCGGGCGTCCGGAGTCGCAAGCCAATTTCCGGCCACCGTAGGCGCGGGTTTGCGGACGGTGAGTGATGGGTAGATCGCCGTCCAATAAGGACCAGGCCCGGATCGACGGCGCGTTTTGTTCCACGCGCGCCTCAAAGAGATGTCAGCACCAATTGACGGGGTCCGATAGGACCAATGCCTGCCAGGGTTGCGAGTTTGTCCGAAAGGGATATCGTGGCCCTGGCACAAAGGAAGGAACATGGGTGGGTTTTAGTCAGTAAAAGTCTGACACGCCCTCCCGCTCCGCCCAGAGCGGGAGAAGTTATTTTTATCATTAGCTATAAGAACCGGCTTCCATCCTTCAACAGGTAGGCTTAACCACCCAAATACTTTTCCCCTGATTCAACAATCAACGATCAATACACTAATCAACTTAACAAGCCATTCATCCACTCAGGGCTGCCCCTTGACCGTGGCACCTAATATGGCAACACTGACAATATCAACTGTCAGTTATGTCATATTAAAAAAACATTTATTGGTGCCTATTGAAGAGTTTTGACAGTTATTGAATATGTATGGTCTGGGGACAGTGTTAAAATTTTGGCGATTCATTGTCAGGTTTTGTTATTAAATTGTTATAATAATTATGTATTATTATATCATAAGTTTGTTTGTATTCTTTGTTATTTTTTATTTTAATAGAGATTTAGCCTACTGTTTAAAGGGATAGAAATGAGGCTTTTGATTTTTTTCGTAAAGGTGTACTTGCAGAAAATACGTGATAAATTACAAGCCTAGTTGTTATACAATCTACAGCTAAGTATTCAGAAGCACTTTTCAGTATGCAGAAGTCATCTTCTGATAATTATTCATATCAAATAATCTCTTCTTATATTTTATCAAAGCATGAGCTAAAAATGGAAACTATCCGTTGTAAAAATCGGCAAATCGATAGTTATATATAGAATCTTTCTTTCTTTCTTTCAAATCGATAATTTTTATCACTGTTTTTTTATTGTCTTCCATGTTATAATAAATCGTTTAGATACGGAAGCCTCAGCGTATCACAGAAGTTGTGTAAACACATAACTAACTATCGGTGTCTATTATCAATATAGAGATGTTATTAATTGTAATGTTCCGTTTAACATCGATTTCGATTTGTGTCGTAAATTCGATAAAGAGAAAAGGTTAACAAATATTTATGCGTTTCATTATTTATAGGTTTTTTTACCGAGGTGTAAAATAACCGTTAGGGGAGATTAATGTTATTAATTGGAAAGCTTAAAAGTTGTGATGTAAAGAGATAATTAATGCAAAAGATAAGTTAGATCTAGCAATTATTTTAGGGTTATTAACTGATAGTAAAGATATAATGATAATGCGTATTAGTTTCAGGATACGTAAAAGTTTGCGGTTTCTTTCATAAGCGAATGAGTCGGATAACACTTTTTACCCGACTGGAATTAACTAAAAATGACAAATAAAAAGATATTAAAGACAAACTTCTAAAGCAACTGTAAAATCGTTGTAAAATCGAATTTCTGCAACAATAAGATTCCTTACGCAAAATCCAGCAAACCGAGAAACTATTTTTCCTTCAATCAATTTTCTTCCAACGTTTTTAATCAACTTTTCTCATATAACTGCAATGTGATATTTAGCAATTTTAGATAAGTAGGCAATCACTTACATCCACATGCACCGTGAGAAATTGAGCACATTCGAGAAATGAGTTTATAATTACGGGCTGTATGGCGTGTGGCCGTCGCCTCGCGGTATAAAAGTTTAGTCTGTCAAATCGAAATTAAACGGTAAAATTAGTGTTGCCAGACTCTTTGAGTTTGAAATTTTATTTTAATAATTTTAATGCTATTATTAATTTAATATGACATCACCCCTGTATTTCTCAAAACTACCTACAGTTTTGAGAAATACAAGGGTGATGTCATGTTAAATTAATAATATCTGTACATTAACCAGACATTTGAATCCCATGTCATTCGGGGCGAGCCTATAGGCATTAACCAGGCATCTATTCAAACTCAAGAAGAAGAATGAAAAATCTATGGTTTTCAGATGCAAACCATAAATTTTTATCAAGCTATTATTTAATTCGATGTATATTTCTTGGAATGTTAATTGTCATGAATTACTTAGGAATTGTCTAATTACCAAGAACTTAATCAAGATTATTCAAGACGGAATTTAAAGTGCGATTAAAATTATGTTATTACATGCATATACGGCATCGCATTGCTTATAGATAGCCAAAAGGAAATAAGTTATTATCAGTTAGAAATATATTGTTTCTTAAGCATTTTACAATATTTATAATCATTAATGTTTAGCGGGTAGTCAGAAGCCCAAAACTATGACAACCAGTCTTACCAAGGGGCCATGATCGTGTTACCCAGTAACTGGGTTGTGATGTCAGATAGGCAGTCGTTCCATGTGAAATACTGGTAGACAGCTGCATCCGGTTCCACTGGAAGCAGACCCCGACATAGTTTGGTAAACGCTTAGCAGATTATTATTGGTCAATAATTATTAATATCTTTATATTTCCCATTATCACAAAAAAATTAACACAGGCTGTGTGTATGTCAAAGAGGAATGGAGAGGAGTATGATAAATCTGAGACTACTAGACAAATGGAAAGCCACAAAAATTAGGAACATCACCAAAGTAGCAGACGTTAGAGTTAAAACAAGAGCACTGAAATGGAAATGGACAGGTCATGTGATGAGAGCTAAGACTGAAAAATGGACCAAAAAAGTCACAGAATGGTACCCAGGGAATGGAAAAAGACGTAGAGGAAGGCAGATGAAAAGGTGGGAGGATGATCTGCCAAAAGGTTGGCGAAGAACAGCTCTGGATAGGAATAAGTGGAAGGAGATCTATGTCGCAAGACAGCCTGACCTGGTAGCTGATAAGTTTATAAGAATTTGTGTATGTACAGAGGTCAGAGGAAATAAAGGCTATTTTTATTTTATTTTATTTATATCCTATTTGTAAGAGAAACATTAACTTATCATCCCATAAACTGGCTAACTACTTTTTATATTTATTAAGATAATCATTTAAAACCATGAGTTATCTTTCCCATTTCCTTTACTTATCCAATTTCCTTTAACACAGCTTAGTAATAAATATCTACTTCGAGCCACTAAGAATTTAATAATTTACTATTTATGCTAATATGGAAAAACAGACTAGATTTGCTTTTCTATTATACAGCCTAGCTATGTTTTAAACATAGAAAAATATATCTAGCCATAAAACAAACACATACGCGAAACAAAAAATGGACAATGCACTTTGCGATTATGTTATTATATTTAAATGTTACCTATTAAGGTTGGCTGGTAGAAAATGCCTCAGGCATTAAGTCTGCCTTTGTACAGTATTTTTTTTTACTTGTGCATAAAGTTTTAATAAATAAATAAACTGTAATCCAATAATAACTACAATGTATTTTTAGTCATTAGACTGTCCCCTAAAGCCAAATAATCATTTTTAAACTAGCAATACTATCACGCGATTAGTTCTACATTTAAAAAAGTGTTTATGTGTGTGCTCCATCTTGGGTCAAGTGCGAACCGCATCAATTTTCCTGTCATAGTAGGTACTAATTAAATTGATTTATGCGTTTACGATGAACTTACACATGTAAGACTTGTGTAATGTTTGACATATGACCTTAGATTAGGTTCGCGTGTTAATTTTTTGTAGTAATTATTGTTTGTTTGAACATCATTTGGTTTAAGGTTAAGGGGACTTGTAATATGTTATACAATTATGTAATGTAATTGTGCCTTGTTATACAACATTATTTTTAGTATATGTGAAACCTGAATATAGTTTGTTCAGAATAAGGAACTGAATCGATTTCAATAATTTTTACACCATGTTATATTTTGTCCCAAAAATATTTAAGTGTGATGGAAAATGTTATCACCATTTAATTACTTACAATACAATCGCCGTACGGTTAGGTACCTACTGCCAAATTATTATCAATGACTGAAAGCGCGGGGGCGCCGTTAGCATGTTTTTGTACGGACAACCCGGTAACATAACAACCTTATAACTTTGTGATTTTTCATGACACAGTTTTGAAATTTTGTACATAGATTCTTTACCTAAAAATACTAGACACGTGTTTCGGGTTTCGCATATACTAAAACTAATATTGTATAAATAACAATAGGTATAACAATAATTTTTATAACAATAGGTCAGTACTTAAGCAGCTCTCAGAATTCCAATTCCCGAGAGTTATCTGCCTGGCTCTACAAGCCAACCTCGTAGTAACTACTTACGTGCATAAATAGGTAGAAAGAGAGACACTTAGCCCGAGATCTATAAACGTTACTTACCTCTTGCTTTGACTAAGGGTGTTTTTAATATCATGCGGATTTCATCACGCAAGGCACGCGTAACTGCTGCCCAGGTTCACACCCCGCGTCCTTACAATAAATACTTGTATGAAAAGGACATTTGCGGGGCGATCCCGCATGCGTGATTAAATCCGCACGATATTAAAAGCACCCTTAGACATGTTCGATTTTCAATCTCGCACTTGTAGTTTGACAGTTGTGCGTCAGTGACAGGAATAGCACTTCAGCCAAAGTACGAGTACGTGCTAAGTAACGTTCATAGAACTCGACCTGAAATGTGGATTGAAACTTGAAAATCCGTAATTTTCTTTCTTTGACAGAGTCCTATCAGGGTCCAATCTAACTTATATCATTGTAAATTCAGATTACCAACTGAATTCAAGGTTTCTAAGTGAAAAATTCCGTTGTCCGAAAGTTCAGTTTGGTGCCGCACGTAAAGAATAGCACCATCCCATTTCTTCCCGTGGTTGTCGTAAAAGGCAACTAAGGGAGTTAATAGAGAATGGGCAGCAGCGTTCTCTATGCATTTTTAAAACCATACTGCGATCGCCAACCTGCTTGGCAAGCGTGGCGATTATGGCAAATCCCCCCCTTTTTTGCGGGAGGCCTATGTCCAGCAGTGGACGTCTTTCAGCGGAAATTATAATGATTAAGTGAAAAATAATGCCTAAATGAAGTACAGTCACTAAGCTACAAGTTTTACACAACACCAATTTTATCATAAATATTAAACAGCAGATTGCCTACAACGACCCTCGCTAAAATCATGAACAAGACTTGAGAATACAAAAATAGATAATAATCAATGTTTCCTTTGATTCTCACAAGTCACACCGTATCGCCACCATCTCTGCCTGGTCCCCAACGATTGTGCCGTAACGATAAATATGTATTAGCGGATAAATCTCACAGATTTATTAAATCTGATATATCTCACTACAAAAATAAGCCTCTGTTTTGTAACAGCAAAACTTCTATCACAACAATTTTAGACCCTAACTTCACCACAATAAAATTCAAAATAACTTATCACACACTTATAAGGTAACACTCAACCTATACGCCACAAAATTAAACTATATTTTCTAATAGCCAAGTGTTAGAATCACTTGCCACAGTCAGCGATGTGACCGTTCCCACAAAAACAAAAGAATACAATAATTAGGTTAAAAGAGTTGAATTATTTCACACAATTTACGACTACATACATACATGCGTGCTTGTAATTTATACTTTAATTACTGCCTACCCTTGTAACAGTGCGATAATCACCAATAATCACCATATTGCAGTAATATAACCTCCACGGCTGGCGAATGGTGGACTTTATTGAACGTCTTGTAGCCTGGGTACTGGGCAGTGCCCTGGTTCGAGAACTTAATTTAGGCACCTCCGAAAAACCTATCCGGTTAAGGAACTGATAGAATCCATAAGGGATGAGATTAAAACTCCCTACTCTGGCGCAACACGTCATTAGCATGTCGGTGCCGCGTGCATGTCGGTGACGCGATACGTGTTCACTCAAAGAAAACCAATACGAAACATCATTCAAAAAAAAAAAAAAAAATTCGGACCTCGATCCATGTAACGTTAGTAATGACCATCAAACAAAGCTTTGCAGACGAATTGGTGATTGAACTTTACAAAACGTTATTGAAAGACAGGAAGAAGCTGATGCCCATCCCAGATTTCAATGTTGAAAAGTCGTCCACAATCTAGTCAGTGGCAACCGCTATCAAGGCGATTCGTATTTCTACATCGCTTCTCAACAGGATTGACACAAGCTTTTCGGTAGCTTATTGTATCGCTGATGGCATAGCACTTTTTCTAGGCCCCCAGAACAATTTTACAACCCAGTCCAATTTGAAGAAGCAAGTCATCACTATTTCCATAAATGACGAAATAGCTCATCCTCTCGGAAACGAAAACATCAATTACTATAAACATAGGAATCAAAGTATTGTTCGTAGCATTTAGAAAGTTTAATAATAGTGCCCTAGTTCGCACTAGTATCGTCTAGTATCTCGCAACCCGTGTCACTCGCGTCGTGACTCGACTTGAGCAACTGATGTCAGGAACTGGAGGTTACAGGGATTCTGCACGAGATTATGTTCGTTAACCGTCGCGATGGCAGGTTTATGGAAGACCCATGTAATGCTGAAGGGAAGCAGTATTCTCTTTTGTAGAACCTATATAGTAGAGCTCTATTTGTAAAAGAACTCGTCCAGGGAACACCTTGCTTATGTATTTTTGCCGCCAAGCAACGTTGCTGTATTTCTCTTTGAGTGGTATGAGTCCCGTTGTAATTATACACACTTGCGGCATTTCAACTTTGCCTCAAAGGTTAAAACCGTTTGGTGGTCCACGTAGTCACCAGTAGGTGGCTGTAGCTCAAGTAGCTTCCCCGTCAGTGTCTAGAGTTTAGAAAAATACTCGTGACGATTAATAATACAGTTTGTGGGTTGTTTCTCTGCCTAACCCAGTGAGGAACACGGACGTAATGTTATATTATGTAGACTCATCAAACATCAAATGAAATTCACCCAATCTCATCCAAGAATTTTGGCGTTATGATTCGTGTTATCCTAATTCTAAAGTAAAAGGTTCTATCGAAAACCAGCGTCAGTTGAATAACTTTCAATGTCTCTTTCTTTTCTACGGAAATGTGACATTTAACTAACCATTTAAAACGACAATGCAACCTAAACATGACCAAATTACAATCGACCTTAACTTAACAACACATGCAAATCCTCTCAAAGATGCACAAAATGCGATAGTTTAGACTTTCAAAATGGTAACACAATAGTTAATTTTTGACTTCAGATACTCATCTTAATTAAAAGTTAGCGGTCCCACGTCGCGACGTTGAAAGGTTGCAATGTGATACTAACGTCATTACACTGGGTAGGGCTGCTAACAATATAAATGTAATTATTGTAGAACTCCAGCTTTTTATAACAACAACCGCTGTTGCCAGTCACACGAAAATTAGGAAGGATTCAAGGGAAACTACTTCATGTACGAGTATCTCGACAAAAAATAATTTTCTATCTGTGTGTCAAATTTTATCAAAAGCCGTTCAACCGTTACTGCGTGTTTGACAAACAAACATCTCCAAAAACTGTAATATTTATAGTATTAGTAAGGATTAATACAAAACTGTAATGTAACTATTTTAATTGCCATTCAAATGCTTGTTCTCATACAGAGAAGGAAATAGATCATCACGCTTACAAACTGCACGTTAGTGATTTTAGTCACGATATTTCCCTTCACCATTAGTCAGTGGTATCTAAGATTAACTTTGCATGCACATAAAGAAAATGTCGCAATTTCAGTTGAAATTTCAACACATAACCTGGTAGTTAATTATCTTACCTAGTCTTGCGCTGTGATACGGTGAACAGATTTTAAGGACAAGAGTTGACAGTAATGTCAGCAGGGTATTCATGTTGTCAGGAGGGCTAACTGCCCAAAGTGCTTATTTTTTATGCTCCCACTAGTATTATTGTCGTCCAGCTCCCTAAGATAAGGTTGAGCTCGCGATGGCTGATGCATAGTTCTGGTTCTCGACCTTTCTCAAAAGGCCTGTCCGGATGCCACCCTGCATTTTGTTACATGATATTTTTCATATTTATTGTCTGGACTTTAAATGAGATTTTGACCACTGTTTTTCTATCGCCATTTATTCTCAAAGACTACCTCTGTTATAGGAAATGTGGACTCCCTCTAGCTATTATTTTAAGTTTTTAAATATGACGTGTAAAAGTTTTACCGCTATTCTACTGAATAAACAATTTCTTATCAGCACTAAAGAAGGCCCTTCTAAAAATGTAAAATTTAACTCATGCAAACCACAGTTCATATGTCGATAACCCATGGAATGACCATGACAATCAACAATTAACAAGTTCCCAACAATTCACTCTTTAATTATGTAATTGACCATAGTTTTGTTTAGATTTTATTAATGACTGAGTAGGCTAGGGGCTGACTCTTGACTGTCGACAAAATTGATAATGTCTAGATCGAAAAAACCGGTCAAGAGCGAGTCGGACTCGCGCACCGAGGGTTCCGTACGTATACATGATTTTGATGATTTCTGAAAAACTGTGCTATTTAGAAACATAGTTTTATTTTTCCTGTAATCTTTACATACACTTCTATCACATAGAATAATTTCAGATTTTTAAGTCACAAAAGTCGGGTACTGTGCGATCTAAAAAATAAATGTTTGAGAATGTGCAAACAGCTGTCTTTCATATGATACCCCACATGCCCAAGTAGCCCAACTTCAATTTTTTAAGACCCCCTTTCAGTCCCTTTTGCAAAAAAGATATATATGTTTTTATTTCTTTCTTGTTTCCAAAATAGTTGGGCAAACGTCATCTAAAACTATTCTAAATTTCAAGTTGATAGCATAAGTAGTTCTTGAGATATCCAGGTGTGACAGACAGACAGACAGACAGACTTAGTCTCACCATAAGGGTTCCTTTTTACCATTTTGGTACGGAACCCTAAAAACAGTAATATAAACTTTCCACTTTTTTATCCGACAGGTCCTTCGGACAGCCAGTTAACATATCGCAATTTTAACCGAAATTATTACTTGCATTTCCTAAATTATTATTACATGATTTCAACGTGGCTTCAACGTGGCTTGATGAGAGATCACTAAGTAAGGGAATTTGGTATAAAACCATTCAACACAGCCTTTCCCGCCTTCCTTGGTTTGTGGGTACAGATATGAGTAGAATGAGATTGTGACTGCTTTCAGACTTCGTTCGGGACATATTCCGTTGAATAGCTTCGCCTTTTTAAGGAGAAAGAGTGATTCACCCAATTGTTCTGAGTGTGATAAGGTAGAGGATACCACTCATATTTTAGCGGAATGTATCCGGAACGAGGTTGAGAGGAGTATCTATGTCATAGAAAACGGTTTGAATCCTATTAATGTTGGCATGTATAATAGTATCTTGGCTGCTCCATTGTCTAGGACAGCCAAAAAATTATTCAAAATTGTACTCCTAGGTATTAAGCGTAGATAAGTAGATGTAGAATGCACCTATGAGGGTGGCATGGTCATTCTGATCAAACTCTCTATAAACTAATAAAGATTTAAAAAAAAAAACGTGGCTCGATCTCAAGAGAAAAACTATCTCTCTTTTCCTCCCAATGCTTACGATTTCTCTCATTATCATCATTTCAGCCGAAAGAAGTCCACTGCTGGACATAGGCCTCCCTCAAACGAGGGGGTCTTGCCATAATCGCCACGCTTGGCAGGCGGGTTGGCGATCGCAGTATGGTTTTAAAAATGTGTAGAGAACGCTGCTGCCCGTTCTTTTTTATTTTTTTTATTTAGGATTGTTTTGCTCTTGACCTTAGTTTAGGGCAGAGATGACAGAGACAAAGTTGACGATGGATGGAGCTTACCCAGAAGAAGCCTTTTCACTCTAACTTTGAAGAGATTAGGGTTGCATGCGTTCGGAAACACAGACGCAGGTAGAGAGTTCCACTCTTTTGCTGTGCGTTCTCTACTAAATCCCTTAGTCGCTTTTTACGACACCCACGGGAAGAAATAGAGCGGTGCTACTCTTTACGTCCGGCACCACACGGCACACGATTTCTCTATTGCACGCTATTCTTCGCGGTCCATATTTAAAATTATCTTGGGCCTCCCCCCCATCCAAGTCTTCTCTGCTACCTTGACCAAGTCGTCCATCCACCTAGCACATGGCCTGTCTACGCTCCTATGGCCATTTTTGTGTCTCCTCTTTTATACCCCATTTACAGCCAGGGGGCCTAAAATGGACGGTTTGGCAGAATCATAATATGATCTGCTTACAATTCATATCCCGCATTTCATCTGATTGACAGTTTTGTATGGAGTTTTGTCAAATGGTCCACAAATTATGAATTGCTTTAATGAAGTCTAATGTCAAATAGCAGCTGTCAAACAGATGAATTGCGGGATGTATGAATTGTACGCAGATCATATTATGATTCTGCCAAAGCGTCCATTTTAGACGCTTTGGCCCCCTGGTCTTCGCTATTATGTGGCCACTTCCGCTTCTATTTCTTTTCACTTACTAGGGCAACATATAAGCAACTAGCCTTACAGAAAAACACAATTTATTAGCAAAAACAAACCTTTTCGACATCTTTTCTGCCTACTGCATCATCAAGCCGTATTAAACATTTTGAAACACCACCACCATTCTCCCATTGTTGCCAAAGGTGCCACATTCATATCATACCGCCTAATTTCCGTGTCGCAGCCCTGCCGAGGTATGCATTGAATGAAATGCCATCGTCAAGTACGCGATAGGTCGCCCGCGTGCCGCAGTTTAATTCAGTATACTCGAGAATTGACGCCGGGGGTTGGTTAGTCGAGTCGAGAAGTCATGCGCCCGATGAGAGCAGTGGTGGCCCAGTGATAACAGCCACGACTTACGAGTTGTAAGGTCTTAGGTTGGAATCCAAGCAGGCACATAATGATTTCATCACCACTGCTCTCAAAAACGGTGAAGGAAAACATCGTGAGGAAACCGGCATGCCCTAGAACCTAAAATTCGAAGACATGTGACTTTTTTTTTCAATACATTTCACAAACCAATATTTGCACAAAAGTTCACCAACAACGCCCCCCTGCCAATGTCAATCAAGCTCCAATACGTTAGCTGTTTAGCCTAAACAACTGATAAACACGGTTTTGTGGTACTAAAGTTAGATTTAACTAGCTGCGGCCCACGGTTTCAACCGCGTAAGTCTCGATCCCGTGGGGATATCGGGATAAAAAGTAGCCTATAAATGTTAATCCAGGGTGTCAGCTACCTCCATACAAAATTTTATCATAATTGATCGAGCCGTTTGAGCGTGAAGAAGTAACAAACACACACACTCACAAACTTTCACCTTTATATTATTCATCATAATCATCATCATTTCATCCAAAAGACGTCCACTGCTGGACATAGGCCTCCCACAAAGGGGGGGGGCATAATATTAGTGTGATTGAAAATTGAACCTTACCTTTGACAGTAACCTTAGTCTTTAGTATATTGTATACCTATACTAACTGTCTTAATGTCACTTATATGTAAAATGTTCACTGTTAAACATGTCAACATGTAAACATGTCAACATGTAAACATGTCAACAAAGGCACTGATTAAGTAATATTTACCTACCTTTCAATGACTTCCACTACCTTACTGCATATGAAAGATATTAAGGGATCTTCCTTACTACAGTTATAAAAGCGAAAGCGGTATATTATTCATGGTAGGTATGACAAATGTATGAAATCAATTTTGGCCAGAAGATGAGGGATGTTTAATTAATATTTTGTGCACAAAACTGGCTGTGGCTGCCTCATTGGTCTAGTGGTCGCAAGCGCTACTGCTGAGCTTGAGGGTCCGGGGTTCGATTCCCAGGTCGGGCAAAGTGTTATTGGGATTTTCCATTAGGAATTTCTTAGTAGCAGCCCGTAGTCTGGATTTGTGCCCGATTGATGGCAATAGGCTCGCCCACTATTACATGGGACTTAAACATAACTGGCGAAATGTGGGTGTACTATAGATTCACCTCTGCCTAACCCTTTGGGGTTTCCAGGCGTGATGTTATGTTATGCACAAAACTATTGTACAGGGGCGGACTTAATGCTAAAGTTAGGCATCTTAGGTCAGTCGATTTTTGATCATAATTATTATTATATCTATAATTTTTCATCATAATTATTATTATATCTATAATATTTCATCATAATTATTATTATATCTATAATTTTTCATCATAATTATTATTATATCTATAAAAACACAACCCTGTCTTTGATTACGCGCAGTCGGGTAAGAAGATCTTGACCTAAGAAGTCGAAATGCTAGTCAGATTTTTCGAAAATCCCACGGAAAAGGTAATATAGAGCGAAAGAAGATGCTGGCAAAATGGTTGAATGACACAATGGAAGTTGTATTATCAAATGACTGCGGCTAAACTATTATCTTGATTTAATTTAGGAACACACTACATGATTAGAAAGGTTTTTTGACAATGTTAGTCATCAAATCTAAGTCACACAGCCCAACCTACGGTTACATCAAATCAATAATTTCAAAAGTAACTAACTTTAAATTACCCTTAATAATTTTCTCACAATCTAGTGACCTAGTGCCAATGCATAAAACATTTGCCCTTTGCCCAAGCGTGGGCTAAAAACGTAAAACAATAGAGCACGTAGCGTCACAGTTGGAGAACTACAATGAACTGTTTATCTTAAGATTGAACATAATTTGTGACTTAATGAACACTATTATCTATTGTAGCAGTCTAGTAGGGCTTGGGTGCAGTGATAGCAGGAAGCGGAGCGGTTTACTAAGCTTAGCGGGAGGGGCCAATCAAGCTTTTGTGTATAGCTACTGTAATGTACATTGAGGTAGGAATACTATGGAGAGGGCATATTCTACTATATGAAGAATAGTTATACAAATATCTATTATATCGACACAGTCATGTCAAAAAGTGTTTTGTCTCTTTCTAACTCATCAAGAGTTACATAATATGAAAAAAGAGATATCTATATGTTTGTCAAGGACTAAATTTGGCAAGACTTTTGTGTGACGTCAAAATCTGTCTATGCGTGACTGGTCGCCATGTTTAATGCCAAGTTTTGTGGTACAAAACTCGGCAATGTGCTGTCAACGGTTACTTGCTTTCTCTATCGCACTCGCAGTAACAACCCTATAAAAGGCGGCTATTTTAAGTACTCGATTTTTGTAGGTAGTCACGCTAATTTTGTAGGTATGGCAAGTCCATAGGTGTATAGGTCAATGGTAATGTATGGTTTGATTGTGTCAACTGTCACTGTCAAGTATTGGCCGGCTGTCACAGCAGTAGAATTGTCATGGCTGCCTTGAATAGATCACTTTATTAACTACACGTTTATTTCACTTAAATATCTTAGTTGCGATGAGGCTAGAAATTAGAAGCGTCCTAATAGATAATTATACGTTGACGTTTACACGTCAATAGGGAAGTTAAAATAGAGTTTAATGTGATCGGGAAATTGGACAATGTAAGTACGTGGAATCCATAGATGTGTTTTTTAAAGTGTACAGTCTTAAGGAGGAATTTTGGTTACCCACTTGGTATCGAAGCTTATCATCAGTAGTCCCATATTTTCTGTAATCCATTCACCTCCACTCACCTCGCAATTATACCTGGCATATCCTTGGTAGTAACAGAAATTCGGTTCTCATGATAGTTAAGGTACCAAGAAATTGATAATATAATTTTGGATTGCACCAAGACTCTTATAAATATAAGTGTCAAGAGGATTTAAAACAGCTCCTTTTGTCTGCTAACGAAAACAAATGAATGAATACCAAGGATGATTATGACAATTTGTCAATGTGTGAAACACCTGCAGTTTCGTAACTTCTGAATCTGCAACAAAGGCTGTTTTTACAAAACTGTAATAAAAAAGGAATGATTTGACTTATTAATGATAGCCGAAATGCAACAAAAATATCATACATAAGTAAATTCTGAACATTCTTAGAGAATGATCATGACAGCACATACCAATTCATTACTTTGTAAGCTCAAAAGTTACCTTTCTCTCCTTCACCAAATCGCTTATTAAATAGCTCCGCTGTCACTCCCACCAGTACTCACGGCCACCTAATGAGAGACTCTCCAAGTTACATCCACGCGGAAAGATGTTACGACGGCAACCATTGTTCCTCTATAGAATATATGCAACAAATTATTACTTGACAGAATTAGATACTTTCGGATACCCTTGAGTTCCTGATCAATATCTTTAGTAATTAGCTTCGTCATTATAGTTTTATTGAATGTGAAAATGAAGGTGGGATATAAATTATGAAACTCTTAATTTGCGTAGTTTTTTCCCAACTAGAAGATCGGCTTTCAGTTTAACTTGATGCATTTAAATGCGATTGCCTATGTGACCTCTACAACACAGTTACTTGGTAACACGATACCCCTTGGTAAGACTGGCTGTCAGACTTTCGGGCTTCTGACTACCCGTAACGACTGACCCAGGATAACAACTTAACGTGCTTTGCGAAGGTACGACCAGACTGTGTCTTATTTCGTCTAAATTCAACTCCAATACACAAACGACAATCACATGTTAGATTGATTATTATTATGTAATCGCACTAATGTCTTTAACCAGTGCGTCCTGCCCGTCATGACATAGTGCCGAAACCTGGACACTGACAATCGGGCTGGTCCACAAATTCAAGGTCGCCCAGAGCGCTATGGAGCGGGCTATGCTTGGAGAGATAAAATCAGGAATGAAATTATCCGGAAAATAACGGGAGTTACCGACATAGCTTGCAGAGTAAGCAAACTGAAGTGGCAGTGGGCTGGCCATGTTTGTCGAAGGACCGATGGCCGATGGAACAGACGAGTCCTGGAGTGGAGACCGCGTATCGGCAAGCGTAGTGTGGGATCCCCCCAGCTAGATGGACCGACGACCTTAAGAAGGTGGCTGGCTCAGACTGGATGCGGAAGGCGGAGGACAGGGTGTTGTGGCGCAGCCTGGGACAGGGCCTATGTCCAACAGTGGACTGCGATAGGCTGAGTTGATTGAATCGCACTAATCACTAAGTTATTTAATACAAACATATTTTAACACAAAATTATTTAGGAATATTCAAATCATAACTCCTATTTATTTGCACGGATAGTTTGAAGCTTTGCCTAAAGCTAGTAAATAAATTCCACTCATGTTCAATTGTTTCTTCGGTATTTCGCTGAAGCGTGACAATTGGCAGCACTTATCTATAGTTAAAGCATCGTCAATGAGTGGATGCCTCACAAGTCGTGATAACACGAGGACTATAGAGTCTGTGTGTCTAGGAGATTAAGCTAAACGTTGCATGTAAGCTTGATATAATTTGAGGCAGCACGATATATGCAGCTGTTGGAGATTTAATTTGACTTTCAAACAGATAGAAATCTTGAAGATTTGTTTTGGATAGGTTTTTAAGTAACCAAAACTATCTGACAACATAACGTTATGTTTAAGCCTCATGTAAACGGAGGAAAGGGGAGAAATTCAAACTCCGTTCAATAACACTTTCTCTGTCCTTTTTTTTTTGGGTGGGAAATTATCAAATAACTTCTCCCGCTCTGGGCGGAGCGGGAGGGCGAGTCAGACTTTTACTGACTAAAACCCACCCGTGTTCCTTCAAATGCCTGTGTGCCAGGGCCACGATATCCCTTTCGGACAGGCTCGTAACAGTTGTCTGACCTGGAGATCGCACCTCATACCCAGCAGTCGCGCCTGTGAACACTGGACCACCGATGCAATATTCTTGACCGTATCAAAGTAATTGGACTTATTAGGTCATGACTCATGGGTCTCTTACCAATGATAATCACGTATCAGCTAAAAAAAATAATCAATGGGCAGTTTTATGCCAGATATTACACATAACTCATCATCTGCCTAGTTTTTCCCCATGTAGGGGTCAGCTTCCTGTCTAACCGGACGTAGCTGAATTTTACATGGAGCGACTACCTATTTGACCTCCACAACCTTAAACCAACCAACTAGGTAACACGACACCCCTTGGTAAGACTGGTTGTCAGACTTTCGGGCTTCTGACGACCCGTAACAACTATCAAAGATCTACAAAAAACGTTTTGGTATGTAAAGACGGGCATCCACGGACCAACCAAGCGTAGCTTAAACCTGATCGATCGACCCGTGTGGCTGGTATATTACTTAGCCACAAGCCAGAGACTGCACATTATTAATATGCAAAATAGGCCAAAAGCTATGTTATGCTTTGCTTGGTAAATCACCAAAATATCGTAGTGCCTGAACTGCATGACAAGTGCCAGCGAACGGCGACCGGCCTCGATCTACGCTCTGCAGCAATGTATATTATGTGACTATATATATATGTAGGTACATGTACGCGCCAGAGTACGTCGCCTGCAATCAAATGCATTGATGTACGGACGCCAGAAACATGCATATTTTGGGATTTACATTATTATTGAAGACACGTCTTATGATTATTGTTTGAAAGTTCCTGTTATTGTCTTAAGATTTTTTTTTAAGTTTACGCCCACTTTTCATAGCAAGAATCAGATTTATTTTACTACTAGTGGGTCCTACCAGAGTAGTTCGGAACAATGTAAAATATTTGAAGCAGAAATTATACTCTTGTACACACAAAAACACACACCTAAGCAGTAAGCTTAGGCTAAAATTTGTAAGGGCTTCTATCTGGATCGCCCCGTTTTTGGATCATTAAGGTGTTAATAAGTAATAACAAAACAATAGAATAATATTCCTACAATACAGGTAAAACAATTCACGTCTCCTGCAGTCTGTACAATTTCCCATAAAGAGCATTGTATGCAAAACCCAAGTGTTTTGTTTTAAGTTAGCAGTCCTACTGTCTGTTGGACAAAAACTACTAAGTAATGACTATATTGTAACGTCGCAGCTAACAGAAACATGTCACTAACTCTATTTTATTGCCTCGTCGACGATATAGCAATAGAGCTAGGGAGTTGTGGATTAATTTAGCATAGACATTCGCACCTCCGCTCAAATAGTGTCATAAGTCAAAAAAGCAAAATATCGAGAAAAAGGCCTATAAAATTTATTCTATATTATTTTTTCACTTCAGCTTTTAATTGAAAAACTAAAAAGAATGCACAATAAGTTGGTACATAAGTTACAATGGTTTTTGAAGCTGAAAATGGCTTTTGACTTATGACACTATTTGAGCGGAGGTGTATTTTTAAGTCGAAAGCCGTCCACTGCTGGACGTAGGCCTCCCCAAGCATCGCGTAACGGATCTTTCGGATTAATGGTGAAAATGTTTGGACAGATTTGGTCAAAACCTTTAGGTAGGTAATTGTAACAAAATTATATAAGTGGCGAGTTTATATTTATCTTCTTTTAGTAGAACAACACGATAATGCACACTTTGTTCCTGTTTTATCTATTTTACACTCACGGACTCAAAATTAGATAGTTCATTGGGTCAATGGCGACGACAGATTTGTCGGCTCCATACGCACGCCATACTTCCGTCATATGACGCATGTCGCTTATTCGTAATGATGTCCAGCACCTCGTGGGTACGGCACAGCCAATCACGTGCTGACTTAGCGAGCGTATAACAGACATTCACTGCTAAATACGGCCAATCATGGGTTATATACAGAACAATTACTTATGCACACTTTACCAAACCGAACCATGTTTCTAAAACTGTTTTTCTCTTCATTACAGATGTGGCTCTCCAGTATAGTGTCCTCAACACTATTCGTGATGGCGATGTCAGCAGGCAACGAGTATCTCCCCCCCAGCAACAAGGGATACAACTACGAACCACCGATCATACCATTCCCCACAAATAATAATGGAAATAAGGTGAGTGTAAAAGCTAAAGCTTTTTTTTTTTGGGTGGGAAGTTATCTAGTAACTTCTCCCGCTCTGGGCGGAGCGGGAGGGCGTGTCAGACTTTTACTGACTAAAACCCACCCATATTCCTTTATTTGCCTGTGTGCCAGGGCCACGATATCCCTTTCGGACAAATTCGCAACTGTGGCAGGCATTGGGCCTAACGAACCCCGTCAGTTGATTCTGACAACTCTTTGAGGGGCGCGTGGAATACAACGCGCCATCGACCCGGGCCTGGTCCTTGTCAGACGGCGAGCTACCCATCGCTGACCGTCCGCAAGCCCGCGCCTACGGTGGTCGGAAATCGGCTTGCGACTGCCGACGCCCGGAGCGTCTCCTGCGGCGACTAGGGGCGCGAGGGCGCGAACCTTGCCTCTCCTTAAAAGCCAAAGCCTAGATTCATAAACAGCCTATAATGTTCTGGGACACAGGCCTCCTCATGGTGAGAGGGAGTAAGCCGTAATCCACCACGCGAGCCCAGTTGGTAGATGTCACATGTCTTCGAATATTTGGTTCTAGGACATGCCGATTTCCTCAAGATTTTTTCCTTCATCATTTTGAGAGCAGTGATGATGAAATTATTTACAACTGACTTCGAACCTATGACCTACAACTCGTAAGTCGTAGCTGGGCCATTAGACAGCGTTACAAGCTGTCTATTGTAAAGTTTGACGTTAGAAAAGTGATTATCATGAACCCAATTTCAAGAACTGAATTTAAACAAAGTCTTCCTCACATTTCAGCAACCACCGACACCCACCAGGCCGAACCCCACGCCCCAGAGGCCGTACCTGCCACCCGGACAGCCCACTCCTGGACCTGGTCCGTCACCAACCCCTGGAGTGAGTAGTAGTTTTTACTTAAGTCTGGTGTTTAGATGATTGCGGGTAAACTCAATCTCCTTTGTATTATATTGTATAGCACAGGTGTGAGTACTATGTACAATAGAGCTACCATTTACCGGGTAATATGTCTTTCATTGACTTGAATGCGTTGGCGGCTGAGAGTACGTCATGCTCACTCAGATGACTCGCTGATGGTGGCGCATGTGTTGAATCATTTAGCTCCCTTCATAATGGTTGAGCTGAATGGTGCTGATCCATGCGTCATGTTCGTGAACGGGCGCTGTCAGTTGAGACTGATCATCTCTTACCTGACACGGCTTATTTGAATTATTTTAGTTTTGAATTGTTTTTAGGGTTCCGTACCCAAAGGGTAAAACGGGAACCCTATTACTAAGGCTCCACCGTCTGTCTGTCTGTCTGTCTGTCCGTCAGTCACCAGGGTGTATCTCATGAACCGTGATAGTTAGACAGTTGAAATTTTCACAGATGATGTATTTCTGTTGCCGCTATAACCACAAATACTAAAAAACAGAATAAAATAAATATTTAAGGGGGCTCCCATACAACAAACGTGATTTTTTTTGCTCGTTTTTGCTTTATATTGATAACGGCAACCGGTAGACGCTTGAAATATTCACAGAATATTTAGTTATATATTCACTTTAAAAATAAATAATTAAAATAAAACAAATATTTAAGGGTAAATATAATTTCCCATACAACAAACGTGATTTTTTTGCCATTTTTATAGATAATGGTACGGAATCCTTCGTGCGTGAGTCCGACTCGTACTTGACCGGTTTTTTAATAAATAATAATCATAACGTTCATACCATACTCTTATTTTCCGTAGGTAAAGAAAAATACACAATTAATATTTAATTATTTGGTTTTAGTTATTTTAAATTATTATTATATATTATTTCATTTTACTTTCTGTGATTACCTTAACTCACACACTGATATTATTATTTTTTCATACTGTATACATTTACTAATCACAAATACACAGCTAATTATTTACACTAAGAAGATACTAACTACGAAAAAATTACATGAAAAAAAAAAAAATTTAGTTTAGTTGAATTAGGAATTAATAAGAGACAACTTAGATAAAAAAAAAATATTTATTTTTCGTCGTCGACATAATGCAACGGAGGTTTTCCTGCTTTAGGCGCTATGTATTTATTGGGGTTTTTGTATCCGTCTGAAACGATATAAATGAATAAAGTATACAATTTAGAATTTCTCTCAAGTTCATTAAATTATTATTTTAGAAATATTATCAACTAAAACCCGGTTCTTAGTGCTTGTCATTTTAGGGGGGGGTTTTGCCATAACCACCACGTTTGGCAGGCGGGTTGGCGATCGAAGTATGGTGTTAAAATACGTAAAGAACGCTGCTGCCCATTCTCTAGTAAGTCCCTTAGTCACCTTTTACGACACCCAAGGGAAGAAATAAGATAGAAAAAAGCTTAAAACCCGGTTTCTGAATAATGTTGGTACCCAATTTGCTTAACAATTAATTTCCCAGATTACATTTCAAAAACCGTTTAGATTTCGTACCTTCCTCGTTTATAGAAATGAAGTTACTTTTGCCGTCGTTTTCATCTGGAAAAGAAAATACAAATATTAAAATAAATAATTCTTTACTATCTACCGACATTTTATAAACTGCACAAGAAATTCAAATATTTTTAAAAGTTTATACTAAATAAGTACTTAAAATAAGTTAAAATTGAACAGGACTAGGTACTTACCGCTGGCTATATAAAAACAAAGGAAAAATTAGAAAAAATAAATAAACACAGTAGTCACTGACATTATTTTAGAGAAAAAAAACTTACTTGGTAAAAACCATGGGTTCACTGAAACAAAAAAGTTACGAAATGAGAACAAGTTTTTTTATTGTAAAGTTATGCCCAATCTATAAAGCCACTATGTATTTATTGGGTTTTTTGTATCCGTCTGAAACTATATAAATTAATAAAGTATACAATTTAGAATTTCTTTGAAGTTCATTAAATTTTTATTTTAGAAATAATATCTACTAAAACCCGGTTCTTAGTGCTGGTTATTTGGGAGGTTGCCATAACCGCCACGTTTGGCAGGCGGGTTGGCGATCGCAGTATGGTGTTAAAATAAATGAATAAGTAAAGAAATTGCAATTATTCATCCGTTATAGTACTTACAGTTTGGTAAAGGCATTGACGTTGTACATCTAGTAGGACGCACGTCGTCCGGCGGCAATATCTCGCCTTCACGGAGTGTGACAATTGTAGTAGGGTGCACGATCTGGCCACCAGGTGTCAACGACCACTGCTTCGACAATGGCTCGCCGGGGACGCTTCCAGTAGGGGACGAGTTCGAGACATCAGGTGGCTGCGACCGCCTGGTACTAAGGAATGGTGTCACCGACCCATTCGCAACCTGATTATTTTTTATCATACGAGCTATAGACAAAAACACACTATATATTATACTAGTCAGTTATTTAAAAATATAACACAAATTTTTTGGGCAGTCGTGTAAAAAAGAGTTATGGCGCAATATAATAATACACTTGGTCGTTTACTAGCATGCGCGCATCCGAATGACTTAACTTATCCAAATTCAGGCATCCAACATGTTAAGGAACTCTAGCAGATTTGACGAAGTCTGGTGCTATTGAATTCGATGACGGAGTGGATGAACTTGTGCGAAGATGTCATTCATTTAGACTTGGTCGTTTGCCTGCATTGCAATAGGCATCTGAATACGGGTGAACGTCCACGTTTAATTACGCCATTACACGGAAAAAATTAACAAGAGAGAGTGAAGCATTTCATTTGAGAGCACCCTGCAACTATAACGATAGGTAGGATCTTTTGGCGTGTGGCCAAAATCGAAACTAATGCCACCATCTTGTTCTGCAATACAATTTCTGTGACAATTTCTAAAATGTTTACCAACAACGCCCCCCCCGTCAATATATTTTACATGGAGCGACTGACTACCTGACCTCCAAAACCTAGTTACTGGGTAACACGATACCCTTTGTCCTTTTTATTATTAAATTGATAAATAATTATAGTGAACTTTCAATAAATAATCTTTTGAGAAAAGAAATGTCTTAAACCTTAAATAATTTTATAAAAAATATTTTCTTGTAAAGTCTGTTCATGAACCTGAGTATGCCGAGATAAAATAAAATAAATTGAAATTATTTCATTTCAGACCAGACAGACAAGTGCATAGAGCATTTAAAAAACAATATTAGTTAGCCATGATTCTGATTAGAAAAAAAAATCTTGGATGAAGTATTTTTCAGACTTACCTTCTTCGAGACCTAAAATCAAAAGAAAATACGCGAAGTAAAATAAAATATCTACGTATCAGAAAAAAAAAAACATAACTATTATAGTGTCTATCCCATGTTCAAATCTTTGTTTCCAATTGATTTATTTTCACTTAAACAAATATCAACTTTATTCTAGTGTAAATAAGTTGATATCAAAATGACTATAAATTACTTACTATTGAAAGAGTCATACAAATTTTTTTTACTGCACAACAAACAGAAAAAATGGACTTAACGCAATATTTTTTCCAAAAAAATATTTGTTTCCATATCTATAAACTAAATTTCGAACGCAGGATACCAACCCGTCTTCGTGAGATAAAAAAAAAACTATAAAATAAATAAACTCACTTGTCAATCTTTCGCCATATTCTAAAGATTTCAATCGGGCTTAAGTTTAAGAAATTAAAAATAATATTAGTATTTTGCAAAAAAAAATATTCACCCATGTCCATTTCTTTTATTTTCATTGCTGGAATATGAAAAATGTTTTTTAATTAGAACTGATGAATTTGGTGTTATGCTGATCTTTCACTTGCGCTCCGAAAAATCTAAAAATGAAATGAGCAATCATTTCATTTTTACATGGAGCGGAAGATAAATTAACGTCCATCTGTATGTAATCTTTCACTTATATGTAAGTAATTTTGTCGGTGTTTTTCATTCACTCGAGTTGCGCTAACACAGGCCATTGTTTTCAGCATTGCCCTAAAACAAATTCTGAAAGTAGGTATTCAATAGGTAATATAATAGGCTTCGATACTTACCTAGCTGTGCATCGTAGTTTGCTTTACATGTCGAAAAAATTGCGAATACCTGTAAAATTATTTACCTCTGATGTAACGGATATTTTTGTAACTTTACAAGCCGTATGGGATTTCCCATCGGCGAAAATGACTAACTTCCATCCAAACTTTCATCCCCTACTTAATCCTTTAAGGTTGAATTTTCAGTAGTCCTCCCTTAGGGACTAATTACATCCTGCCAGGGTTGCGAGTTTGTCCGAAAGAGATATCGTAACCCTGGCACACAGGCAACGGAAGGAACACGTACACGTCGACTATTACTCGTTAACTTGTAAAACCTACTTAGCTGTGATAGTTTTCCTTTTAAGTTCGTTATGTGTATATACTACTGGCGTAATTTTTTTTTTTCACATATTCATAGACAACCATTTAGCTAGCTGACACTTTACTCTAACTTTGTACTTTAAAAGCTTAATATTACGCAAACGGATACCTGAATCAAAAAATGGTTTCCACAGACCCGCAATATTTTTGTGTGTCAATCTAACGATACCTCATACAGTGGATAATATAGACAAGAAAAAAAAAATATCATGTCCATTTTACGTGCAAGGAAAGTAACCTTTTTTGCTACATTTTGTTTTACCCCTATGTCGGCGTGATTATGTATACCCGTATATCCCGTATCAAATTTCAGCTGTTCAGTACAGAGTCTCTGAGCTAAGCCGCGGACAGATAGACTAACTAGATGGCGAAACTAGAAGGGTTCCTTGTTAACTACGGAACCCTAACAAAGACAATTAAAACAATAGGAAATAAAATCATACCAAAACGTAGGAAACCGAATGCATAAAACATATCCGTAACTCCATTTTATTGACGCACTTCTAAAAACTATTTATGTAAAATATAGAGAAACATGCTGCAGATTTTTTTAGTTTATGATTAAAGTATTTCGTGTTTTCAATAAAATGTTATCGAAATCGACGTTGCTAATAAATCAAAAGTGTCAGTTTGTAATAACAGTATTTTAAAGTTATGACTAAATCAAAATAATCCTTTTTGAATATCGTAAAAAAACAGCCCGAAATATGTGCAATGTTTAGCGACTTTCATTCTATGCCTTGCAGGCCTAGGGATACCTGCAGACCGTAGGGTACGTACAGCAGGTATCCCTAGGCCTGCGTGGCCACAGCGATTAAACACTTAATCACAATCTAAAGGGATTTCTATACCTAATAATCCATTTCTTCATAAATGCATGATAAATTCATCTGCTCGGCAACGTTAACGCAATGATTATGTATTGTTAAATTTTCAAAATAAAAATCAAATCAAATCATTTATTTGCTTGAATATGGATAAGTACATGAAGTGATACCTACAAACAAACAAGTTCTATACCATGTCCTACCTAAACAGGTGTGCAAATATCTACTATAATACACATAATTTCTTACATTATTCATTAATTTACAAATATTATAATATAACATTTTTCGCGGGTTATTAAAAAAATAATCGCTTTTCCATACATTTTGACCGAGTAGGTATTGCACTTTTGTAGGAAACAGCTGTTTTATTTTTTTAATTATCGACGAAAAATTGCAACGCACGGGGGTCAAGTATGATGTACTGAATCCACGGTAACAGGTTGCGCGTCGATGTCCCTGCCACCCTGTATAGCACTTGGCATATAATGATCTCATCTTCACCCTAGGGATTCGTATTTGATCGAAGGTTAAGCTACGGATTCCGCGGTCGCTTCGTGGATGGGTGACCATCCATTACATACCAAGACCCCTCCTTGCCTCGGATAGCACGTTAAACCGTTGGTCCCGGCTGTCATTCGTGGAGCATTGTCTAACAACCAGTTTTACAAAGGGGTATCGTGTGTTACCCAGTAACTGGGTTGTGAAGGTCAGTCAGGCAGTCGCTCCATGTGAAATACTGGGGGCCTAAAATGGACGCTTTGGCAAAATCATAATATGATCTGCGTACAATTCATACATCACGCAATTCATCTGTTTGACAGCTGCAGGCTTAGCATGGCGTTTTCGATCTCTACTCTACTATAGAATAGACATCGCTTGTCTACACTTCCCGTTATCTCTTCTTCGCGAGCACGAGGACACCTAGACTCGGGTTTCTTCGTAGACAGTGACTTGTCCATAGCAACGGGGTATTCGCTAGTGGTGTGCATTACTACCCAATTTTACCGTACTTTTGCGTTTCGTTCTCAAACAAATCTATGAAGCAAAGTATTTTTAACGAATATTTCTTCAATTACAAAACGCAAATGGTCAAGGGGGATGCGCTGAGTAGCCGCGAAATTCAAATTTTCGAACGTTTTTTGAATTCTAAGGATTTTTTGAAGAGAGTTAGTTGTTTTGCCGATTCTAATGATTATAATTTTGTAAAGCAATATTTTTTACGGCCGCGAATCATATTTAAATCAACTTATAACGTGTTACTGACTTGCAAATTGCAAAAAATGTAATCAAATTTGAATTTCACGGGCTACCTTAGCGCATCTCCCTTTTAAAAATATTGTTAAATGGCTGTAGCCAATGACGTAATATACCTAGGTAATACATCATTGGCTGTGGCGCCAAAGTTTTAAAACTCATTTGTATTGCATACACAGAACACTATATAATATTGGTAATTGCATAAAATGTACAGGCATTATTTAAATAAAGAGCCATAATTATACTATTTTGATGGCGTCACGCAAGAAGTATCCTTTAAGGGTACTGCAGACTGGTCGCGCTATCACGTCGCGCCTGTCTGCGGGAGCCCTTGTTTTTACTAGGTACCTACTAACATTGTTATTGTATTGTTGTTTATCGATATTTTATTTATTAGTAGGTAAATGCTCCATTTAAAACTGAGTGTGTAAGATTTAGTAAATGAAAATAATAATCACTACATAGTAAAGGCTTCTACAGACCAGCGCGACTCGCGACGCGACACAAAGGCACCGCTCGTCACGCGACGTGCGGGGCCTTTGTGTCGCGCCAGTATGTAGAAGCCTTAATGCAACGCGGGCGAGGCCGCGGGCGGCAGCTAGTACTTCATAAATAAATAATTTAGTGTTCAATGAGGAGATTTTGGCTCATAGTCAGATGTTTTATATTCCCTGTGAATGTAAAATCTAATAAATCAAAGTTAAGGGACAACATAGTGTAAAAACTGTAGGATACTTATATTGTTGTTCTTATTTTATTGTTAATTCCAAAAATCTATTATTTATTTTGGGCGACAGGTCCTAGCCGAGTTCTTCGCATAAACATTGATTGCACTATCTCCTTGCTTATTTTATAATTCTACAGAACTCACTTCCCGTGAGATCAAAGGCTCCCAAACAAGCAAAGCAAGCTCGCTAATAGTATTTCTTTCCCATCTTCGCTGAAGTTTTTCTATAAAAAAACTTAAATAAAAAGCGCAATTTGAACCCAACATGTTAATTTCAGCTTAATACATGATAAAAGTAAAAAAGCACCGCGTATAATTACTCGAATTAACGAAAAAAACAACTAACGAATCGTTGTCTAGGTCATTTTATATGTAGACTATTTCGGAAGAAAGGTTTCTATCCCTAGCTGTCAACACCGGAGAAAGATTGTACGCCGTGCTCGACGTTGTAGACAGTTGTCTAGGGTAGAGAAGACAAGTCTCTTCACATTTGGTTTTGTAATCGCCGTGCTACAGACAGTAGAAAACTTTCTGTTGTCTACACTGAAACGTCACTTTTGTCTATTCTTCCGTCGACAAAACGCGTAGAGAGGGTTCTCGTGCTAAGCCTGCTGCTATTTGACATTAGACTTCATTAAAGCAATTAATAATTTGTGGACCATTTTACGAAACTCCATACAAAATTGTGAAACAGATGAATTGCGGGATATGAACTGTACGCAGATCATATTATGATTCTGCCAAAGCGTCCATTTTAGGCCCCCTGGTATTGAGCTGCATCCGGTGAGACTGGAATCCGACCTCAACATGAAGGGCTAGGCAGATTGATTTAAATTTTTGATACTATTATTTTCTTTCTCCCTCCCCAGCATCACGACCATCACGATCACCACGATCATCACGACCACGGCAATGGAAACCACGACCACGGTGATCATCATCATCACGAGCCAGGCATGCCCTTCGATTTCTCCTACCAGGTCAGTTACCGTCAGCCTATTTTTTAACCAACTCAGCAGATAAATTTTTCAGTAGCAGCCCAGAATCTGGATTTGTACCCGGTTGACGGCAACAGGCTCGCCCCCTATTACATGGGAATCAAACAAAAAAAAAAAATCTGTGGAAATGCGTTCCTTGCGAAGCATGTCTGGCGTGACTATGAATGATAGGCTGAAAAATGAGGTGATAAGGCAACGGTCCAGTTTAAAAGAAGATGTAGTGACAAAGATTGAAAAGAGTATGCGTAGGTGGTTTGGTCATGTGGAGAGGATGAGTGAAAGGCGACTGACTAAAGGTATTTATAAAGCAGAGGTGAGTGGAAACGCCGGGAGGGGACGCCCTAGGAGGACATATAGTGACCAAATTAGTGATGTTCTTCAGAAAGGTCAGGTGCGTAGTACTCGCAACCGGCGTGCGTGTATGACCAGATGTATGAACGTAGGCGAAGCAAAAGAAGTATGTAAGGAACGTAGCAAGTGGCGTTCTATAGTTTCTGCCTACCCCCATGGGAAGAAGGCGTGAGTTTATGTATGTATGTGAACATAACTAGCGAAATATGGGTGTACTTGTATGTAGGTACACCTCTGCCTAACCCGGGGAATACAGTCGTGATGTTATTTTCATCAACTCAGCCTAATCTATCACAGTCCACTGCTGCTACTGACTATGTAGTGATTTTTTTTTAAGCAAGATGGTCGCTATGCCCGTTTTGCGCTGAGCGCATGGCATGTAAGTAAGGGCCTTTTCTGATTTTTCGGCGCAGCACCGACCTGTGCGACATTAGCATGCTCGGATGCCGAAAATATTCCGCGTGGACAGCACCTAATGCACATGTCGGTAAAAAAACTATGCAGAGCCGTTTGTGCCGTCGCAAAATAATGTCGTCTTCGAGACATTTTGCACAAGGCGTGCGTCCGGCTCGGCTGTCCAATTGTCCATTGGCCGCTCAGTATACAGAGTTGGACATGCATGCCGAGACCCGGTATGCAATCAGTACCGTGCCACTCCCGCGCATACCGAGCTATAAATCAGGAACACTCAATTGAAATATAGGCGCTTGTAAGCTTTCGGTACCGCGTATACCGAGCATGCTGATGTCGCACCGCTGCTACGCCGACAAAAATCAGAAAAGGCCTAAGTATCACCACTTGAGGCGGATATTTTAAAGTTTCCTAATGGCAAATAAAAGAAGTAAAGCTCGCCAGTTTGTGACAAAGGCGCTTATGAGATCCCATGCAAACTACGAGTATATTAGTCCAATAAAGTACCTAAGTACATTAAAATACTGATCCCGGAATACATCAACTTATGGTGGTTGCTTGCAGTCCATTAAAGAAACAAAAAAAAAATATTAAAGGTTTTCTTCTAAGAGCTTCATATTTCCGGTATTTATTTTATCACAAAAAATACCTTATGCTGGATCCGCAGCTGTAGCCCGCGAAATTCAAATTTTGGCCGCGAATCATATTTAGATCAACATACAACCCTGTTACTGACTTGCAAATTGCAAAAAACTTAAGAAAATTTGAATTTCGCGGGCTCCCTTAGCACATACCTGCTACCATAGGGTACTCCCAATGGTAGCAGGTACCTACCTAATATAACGTATTTACCGAAAGTGGATGAAGCATAGAAATAAATTATCTATGGGATGAAGCAACAACTTCTTTCTGCCTAAACTATATGGCCAGTAATGAAAAAATAAAAATTGGCGCCACAATATTTAAATTCCTTTTCTTTCCACCAGGTGGCTGAAGATGGCAACGATTACAGCCACAACGCGATATCCGACGGCGATATCACGAGGGGAGAGTACAGAGTGGCCTTGCCTGATGGTCGCACGCAGATTGTCAAGTACACCGCGGACTGGAAGAACGGATTCAACGCAGAGGTATGTTAGTTGGTAGTTCCGCTACTTTATAATAGATGGCACTGTTTTAAAATATTACAGAAACGTTTTTTTAAGAAATATTATGATTGGTAAAAAAAAATAAGAATTGAAGATAATTTTGTCTTCTAAAAATCTTTCAAAAATATTTTTCATATCCTAGAGATCTTTCTAAAATGTTTTTCACGTCATAGAGATCTTTATAATTTTATTTAAACAGTATTTCCTTTGGCCGGTGTAAATTCTTGTATACTTACTTTTATTTCAGGTGACATACGAAGGTGAGGCGAGGTACCCAGACGCGCCTGCTGGCGGTTACGGCAGTGGTCCCTCGACCGCTGGTTACGGCAGCGGCAGTGCATCCGGCAACGGTTATGGCAGCGGTTCAGGTAGCGCAAGCGGTGGCCAGGCCTACGTACCACCCAGCCAAGGAGGCGGCTACCAATACTAGATACTACCCCCAACGACTACGCAGGTTTACAATGAACCGAAAATGGATTTCTTGCTAAAGTTACGCGAAAATTATTAAATAGTCGATTACAAAAAATGACAAGCTCCCCTCTAGATCTGTCAGTGTGACAGTGACACCTGTCATTATTCATTAACGTACTAGCAATGACAAAAAAAAAACCCCACGTTGTAGCCCGTAAAGAAAGTCCGGAATTGAAAATCGTAAAGATTATACTTTAGGATCGATAAGCAATAAAAAGGGAGCAGTAAAACATGACAACTATAGTAACTCGCGTAGTATTAGTGTGAAATATCTGTAACAAACACGTTTGTTAAAAATTGCCCTTGTAACTGCTGGTTTTCTTTGTAACAGGCAAGATTTGAAACAAACTTTTTTAAACACAAAGGGCATGCTTACCATCAAAAAAAGTCGACTAAATGTTTGATTCAAATCTTGTGCGTTGTACAGAACCTTTCGCAGACTTATTGTTTTTTAATATAATACATAGAGTGTAAGTTAGTATTAGGTATAATTAACATAGTTACCGAAATATAGTTACCAATTGTTATACAAAATATTATATAAAATGTACTTCGCTAGTTAGATAATCAATGCTGAACTGGGCTGACAGAAGACCCCTATTTCCTCCTTTTTCCTACAAACTATGTCATAACTTATTATAAAGATCTAGAAGTAGAACATTATACGCATTCTGTAAGATTACGTATACACAGCCTGTATCTGTTTAAATATAACCTTTTTTAGTGATAAATAGATTAATACAAATTATAATACCTTTTTAAACCAACTGTATTGAATGAAAAAGGAAGCTAGAAACCTTATTGTGATGCAAAAAAAAAACAAAATTGCTTGTAATAGTTTTTAATTAATAATACTCATTACACTGCCGTATTTTGTATATTTAATGTATAGGATAGAGGAGTAAATTGACAAATCTTTGTTAAAAATATGATGTGTCCTTTTGTACCTTATTTTTTTATAAAAATAAATATAAGCTACAGTTATAAATGCAGATTTTTATTACTTTTCAAACAAATACGGCGCTTTAATTTTACAAGGCAAATAAATATACTTTGAACAATTTTTATATTCTCGTTTCTCACCACTGAAAGCAAAACACTAGCGAGTACAACTACTGACACCTAGTGGCTAATCACATCAACCTATATTATTTATTTTGGCAGTTTCTCTTCACACAGATAAAACGTTACTGAAGGTCAGCTAACAACTGTTAAGATTTTAGTTAAATCCATTCAAGTTCCATCTTAAACAGCTTTTAACAGAATTATTATTGTATGACAAACTAGCCAATGGCCCACATGATGTTAAGTGCTATGTAGGTATCGATAGACATATGTAATATCAGAAGCATTGCATTCACAGCCATTCGACAGTATTTCGAGTAGAAAATGACACATTTTCGGTTACCTGATTTGCCTAGTCCCCGACAGCACGACAGCAAACAGCTGGAGAAAGAATAGCGGTTGTCTATTTGGTTTAAAAAATCAAAATTTTAGGGTTTCTGATGTGTGAACAACGTTTGGAGGACTCCTACACCATTGATGGATGTTCGATTCGACACGGAAGCGTATTGAATGGTTGTGAATAGCAATGCTGATGTGTGGCTACCCTAGAGAGTAGAGACAACGCTAAAATGTCTCATTATGCCATGAATAAACAACACATTTATGCAGTCATCGAGGTCACTTTTGCATCATTTATTAACCTGATCACCTGCAATTCAGTTTGCTGATTTTCAAGTTTCAAAATATAATTTTCTGCCCCATGCACTTGTTTCAAATGTGATTTCAAATCTTTCTTCAAGCTGAATTTTTTATCACAGACCACACAACATTCAACCTTCTCCATATGCTTTCTCTTCATATGCTCCAATCTACGACCAGATGTGATAAACTCAGCATTGCATGTTTCACATTTAAAAGGCTTTTGACCAGAGTGCAGCATTAAATGTTCTGCCAATGTCTTTTCATTCACAAATGTATTGCCACAAATCTCACAAGTCTTGTCTTTTATTTTCTCATGTGTCACAAAATGCTGTGTCAAGTTACTCTTTTTATAAAATCCTTTTTGACATATTTCACAGACAAAAGGCCGTATGTTTAGATGTACTTTGTTGATGTGAGCTTCAAGTGTATTCTTATTTAGGCTCCTATAGTCACAGCTGCCACAACAGTGAAATTTGTTACCCCTTTTCCTTTTAGTTAAAGCATTATGATTTTTCAAATGTACATTGAAATGCGCATGAGATTTCAGCACTTTAAAGCAGTGAGGACATTGTTTTCCTTTATGGCTGTACAGATGAACTTTTAAAGTCGAACTTTTATTAAATATTTTTCCACAAATATCACAGATATTAGCTGCATTTGTATTCTTATGAGAAATGTTGAAATGCTTCTGAAGTAATACTTTTGAGTCAAATTTCATATCACACCTCTTACATTCTACACTATTTAGCCGCTTCTTTGAATTGATTATAATACTCTCAGAGGTAGGCAAGTTAACTTTTAGTTTGTATTTCTTTGGTCGTCTTGCACATTCAATTTTATTGTCAACTTCTTCATTTAAATTGTCTACAAGATGGCTAAGCATTTCATTTTTAAAGTAGTTTCTTTGTAATAGACTGAATATCTTCATAATTAAACCTGAACAATCTTCACAAGCTTGAGGTAGAAGTAGGTCCTGAACAGGAAAAGAAAAAAAATAAAAAAAACAGCTTGATATTAAATACATATATGATGATCTATGAGCAATGAGTAAGAAGGCTCGGAGAAGAGCAATCAAAGTCATGTAGAGCTCCTTGGTTGAGTACCTACCCCACATCTTTGATAGGACCACACCAAATCAGGCAAATGAGTATTTCTAAATAATAATTACCTAATTAAAATGTAGGCTTAGCCTCTTTAGCCTCTTTCTATTATTACCACTCATAATCACCTACTGTTGTAAATGTTGATGTTTGGTTAGTATCACCACCGGGTAAAAATAATTCAATAACTTACATGTGACGGAAATAACTTTTTCATAATATTCCACAAAGATAAATTCAAACTAAAGTACTCGTCATGAATTTCTATGTTTTCATGTAAACTTGTAGTTTTATCACTTTGTTTATAACATAGAAAGCAAACAGTTTTCATATATTTCGGATTTACCAGTATATTTAACATATCCATGTTAATAATTTAAATAATACAACTGAAAAACTAAATGAAAATAAACACGGTACGAACCATTGAGGTATGATTTACAGGTCAATAAAATTCATCCATCGAATCGAAAATGTCATAATTATGTCATGTTACAGAAATACAGATATTCGAAAATTTAGAGCGGCAATGGCAAACGAAAGTGTCCTCGAATAGTCGATTTCAAATAGTAGTGGGTAATATTATTCTATTTTTATGGATTCGCGTATTCCTCTATCTAACATCTAGTGATGTAGCTAATACTGATAAATATCGACCTTCTCTAAGGCATTAACCCGTCTTTAATTTCAAAAACGATTATTAGACTAAATTGGTATTGGACAGTTCGCAGCGTTTCATACTCTAAGATATCACAAGCACGAGTGAATGACAGAAAGTCGCGGATCCATATGCGGATACGATCCACAGAACACTATTACAGACTATTACTCATAATAAGCTCTATACGGGAGTTATTTATGAGTTATACGATCCGTGGATTGGGTTGCCGTTTGGCTTGGGGACATTCGGGCACAGAACACTTATACTGGGCATTCGGGGCAGAATTTAAGATTGTGTTTCTGTGGAAAATTGTGTGGATTGTGTTTCTTGTGATGAGGTAGTCTGTGCAGGGTAAGGGTTGTGTTCTCCGTAGGAGTATTAATGTTCTGTGGTTGTGTTCATCGTGTTGTACAAAAGCATTCCATGTCACTCCTATTTCCTATTCATAAAAATATAAATCTTTTTCTGTTCAAGATCAAGTCATTCACCAGCTTATATTTATAACTTATTTAGCTTCTAAAGTCTGGTATAAAGTTCTATTGTAACTGACGTGAATATCGCCAGGCGCCATAGAACAAAGGCTAATCGTCTGAACGAGAACTTGAGAAAGACACTGGAACGTGGAAGGTACAAAGTAAGTCAACATCTTTTATAAAAATACGAATAAATAATAGGTTCAGAATTTCACATAAATACTAGGAGGTCATTTCTCATTTTCCGAACGCTTATCAATAGAGAAAATACGCCATTTTGTCCTACAGATTGCGTACGTAACATAACCTAGAAATTACTATTCGAAAATTAATTTTGATCAAAACAAATAATTCAGGGTAGTTAGTTGAAATGTTAACATTTTTAGCACCCGCCGCGTAATAACATTCCATACTCATTGTCCAAATCTACGAACGGATCATGCTAAGGAACCACTGGAAACCAAAACTTCAATAGAATTAGAATGATGACACTGACAGTAATTAAATAAATTCAAATTGGTAATTTGCAAACAATATGGGAACATGGACCAGGCAGGGGCATAGAGTACATTTATTTATAGGAGGACCAGGGTGCCTCTTCCTGTATGTCCATAATCACCAGGAAGAGGTATAAACTACATACCTAATGATAAATAAGAGGCTGAAAGTCTGACAGAGTTTATTGAAATCAGATTGAAATACAATTTATCTTAAATTTAATGTAGAATGGGTAGGTATTACAATAGAGGAAAATAGTTTATGCAAAGTAGATTAGAATGAAATTAACATGTCATTCAACTTAACATCACGCCTATAAATCCATGAAGGGTTAGGAGGAGGTGTACTTACCTATACTACAGATTTATGTTTATGTCATTCAGTAATACCTAGTTTATTTCCATTCCAAGACTTTAGGATAATAATATACTTAATAAATTAACTCAAAGCGAGACATTACAGTGAGCATGACATATTCTCAGCCGCTGGGGCACATTCAAGTCAATGAAAGATGTAGATAACCAGTAAATGGTAGCTTTATAGTAAGTACATAGTACTCACACATGTGCCATGCAATTATACAATACTAAGAGATAGAATTTATAAAATGCAATTTTTTTTAAATCTTCAGCAGCTCTAACAGTATTTCCAAATGCTAATCAATTAGATTTTGCGCCCTTGTGGAGCAGGACCAGCGTTGAGCCAAGCATTTTTATCAGACTTTTTTTTTAAATTTTACAGTGTATAGAAGATGGAGGTAGTGGATTCAAATCACATTGCTCCAGAGCACTTAGAATGGATAAAACAGAAACTCAAGACAGTGTGGACGGCTCCCACGTTCTGCGGACTATGTTTGGAGAGCCGTGGCAACTTCTGTTCCGTTGACATGGAACTCGTTATCAGCCATCAGACATTCTCTAAATGTCTGCAAGATATACTGAACTATGTATTTAATGAAGATGTGAGTATTACATTTATATTTTTAAACTAGCCCGGGGCTTCACAGGCGCGTCTTTAAAAAAAAAAGTAGCCAAAGGAGTTTAAATTTTCTCTATGGAGCCTGGCTCCCCCTCTTTATCGCCATTTTGTTTTTTTTTTCGAAATGGCCATGTAAAAATCGATAGGCTGTTAAACAATAAATCGAAAATATACTTTAGTAAAAGCAGGTACAATGTCATGTTTTCGAGTTATAAGCCTGAGATATGAAACACACAAAAAAATGTCTTTATTTACTTTAAATAGGTAGTAACATTAAATCGAAAATAAAGTCGCGTATCGAGCCGAATGACATCTATGAAAACCCTCCCTAGTCACCCCTGACTAGGGAGGGCTTTCATAGATGTCATTCGAGAGGGAGCGAGATAGCTAGAGTACGTTGTGATATTTCCCTTTCTAGTATGCATGCCGCATCGATCGGATGGTCGATCTCGATCAATCGGCTGGCTACTTTGACCTTCACTGTACGCTAGCGTTTATCCTGTTCTCTTTAAAGGCTCGTACAGACTGGTGCGATATCGCGGGCGCGACAGGCACCGACAAAGAAACTGCGCTAAAGTGTCGCGTCGCACCCCCTTTACTCCTTATAACAACAGCTATCTACCTGTGATACTCCCCTCAAACCGGTCCAGCCGTTGCGGAGATTAGCTGGAACATTCAGACAGGGAAAAACGAATTAAATTGTTTTTTTGTTAAAAGTACCGGGTATACTTTTCTTAAGCGTTTAGTAAAAAGCTGTTATTTTGACATTACAAACACACTTCAATTTTATTTATTTGTAATAGAGTATCATCATTGACGTTAAGACCCCCCCTAACGTCTAAACGTTCCTCAGTTGGGGAATTAATTCGTTAAAAGTATAAACGTAACATTCAAAATGGTTTATCTTTCTTTCCAGATTGAAAACTTCATGTCAAGTCCGCACTTATGCGACAGTTGTACGGAGAAGACAATACAATCGTATCTCTTTATACACAACACAAAACAACTGAACAAAATTCTTAACAACTGCATCGCAGACCTTGACTCTAAAGTAATTGACATCAACGCACAGCTTGATGAATCAGTGACATATGATACTGCCAACGTAATGATTGTCCTGGAAAATGACACGGAACTTTACAAAACAATCATTGATGTTCAATCAATGACTGAAATTGTACCAACTGCTAAACCCATTGCAATGAAGGAACCAATTAATCCAAACCCACCTCAGCCGAAAGTAATTCAAGTTGCCAAACCTCATAAACCCATAGTAATTAAAATGGAAATAGAGAAACCGAAGGAAGTGAGGCAACTCAAAGCAAGGAAAGTTATCAAAGCTGAAGGAACTCCAAACATAAGCTTGAAAGAAGGTCACATTGTGATAAAGCCTTTAAACTCTGTACGAACCTCAGCTCCACGGTACAACACTTATGAATGCACTGATTGTCCAGATATTTTCACCACTTTCAGATCCTTAAAGGAACATGAGAAAGCCAAGCATAAAAAGTCTGTTTACAGTTGCAAGTTATGCGACAAGACTTATAACACTCAGCAGTATTTAAACATACATTACAAGACACATTGTAGGGCTAGATGTAAGTTGTGTCAACTTATACTCCCAGAAGAGGATTTAATGGAACATTTGAGGACAATTCATCCTAATTTTGTGTACCCTTGCAAGTTTTGCGATCTAGTCTACTACACCCAAGAGTCTTTGGATACACATTTCAAAATAAGCCATTTAGTCAATGACACAAGAGCTAAATCTCAATGTGTAATGTGTCTGAAGAACTTCATGGATGCCGAATTGAAGAAGCATAAATGCAAGTTTTCGTGCTCAGAATGTTTTGTCATGCCATGCATTCACTATAAGTATTTAAATTCTTATAGAGAGCAGGTTTTGAGCCATGTGAACAAAATAAAATGCTTAGATTGCGACTATGTTACTCGGCGCAAAGAACATCTAATAGGACACGCTAACAGAGAGCATTTGGACCATCATCCGTTTACTTGTGCTGATTGTAGTCAACAGTTTTACACTAAGTTGAGTTTAAAAACACACATCATGCAATTCCATGAAGATCTATTTTGTCCGTACTGCGACTTTGAATTCAAAGACAGCAGAACTTTGCTGTCACATAGGAAAGCCTGCATACTTGTTATACGGCCATTCCAATGTACCCACTGTATTGCCTCGTTCGACGTCGCAGAAGAGTTGACCAATCATGAGAACTTGAAACATAATGAAGGAGTTTACGCTTGCACCCTTTGTAAAAGCAAGTTCCTTATTGAAATAGAACTGGAAGAACATCATGCGAGGGTTCATGGCGGAATACAATGCAAGAAAAGGAGAAAACACATTGAATGCTCTCTTTGCGACATTATGTTTAAAAATATAAAAGAAATGCTTGAACATGAGAAGTTCCACACAGAAGACGAAGTTTACCCATGCAAAGCATGCTCGAAAAAATTCAAATCATTAAGTAAATTATACATTCACAATCAAAGGCACTATACCAACAGAATAAAATGTTCTGGATGTAACAAAAAGGTAGCTGCATCATTCTACCCCCAGCATGCGGTGAGGTGCCCGTACAAAAGAGATACAACTTTGACCCATATCTGTGAAGTATGTGGCAAGTCCTTCCACCTGGAATCATTGCTACGCTACCATCAAAAAATCCACTTGGATCCAGAGCCATGTCCTAGATGCTACAAGGTTATCAAACCTCAAAGTTTAAAAAGGCATATGGAGCTATTCCATGGAGTTGGCATGAAACAAGAGGACAGTGACATTACTACGGAACCAAGGAAACAGAAAGTTGGCGCAAACAAGCCGTCGATTAAATGTAACTTATGTGGACATATTGTGAGAAAGAAATGTGACTTAGACGCTCATTTGAACCGATATCATCTGAAAATCAAGCCGTATGTCTGTCATATATGCAGTAAAGACTTCTGTGGTAAAGTTCGACTGAAAGAACATATTTCAACCCACACAAATGACAACAGTTGCTTTTGTTCCGTGTGTGGCGGAAAATTTGCGAACCGTGTGTGTCTTAAAATGCACATGAGAATGCATACAGGAGAAGCACCTTACCCCTGCGATCTTTGCGGGCAAAGATTCAGGTCTTCTAGTATGATGAAGAGTCATAGAATAAAGAAACATATGGAGAAAACAATTAGTTGCCCATTGTGTGATAGCATGTTCTTCATGGCCAGAGATATGAGACATCACTTCAAGAAAGCTCATTGGAAGTTCAAGGATGGAAGGCCGTTTGATCCTAAGGATGTAGAAGAGTTACCTGAGGAGTCATATTATCTTTTTGAAGATGGTAGATTGCCGAAACTTAATCAAGACTAGTGATGCCATTACGATACGGCCGATGAATAATGGCCTTTGTGCTGAAGGCTGTTAGGAACCAAATGGTGACAAGAGGCGAGTGTCAGTGAGAGAACATGAGCGGAAGTTCAAAGGGTTTCTCGGGCGAGAAAAGAGAACGGTATTACATTCTTGTTCGGTCTCAGTGCGACCGTGGCATTGATTGTGTGTTGTTGTGTTGGTACCTACATTTCTACACTTGAGAGCAATAAAATCGCACACCCCTTGTAATTTGGTTTATTACTGATTGTTTTCTAAAATCGAAAGATATTGAGTAAAAATCATTAGACAAAATTAAAGCATACAAGCTTAGCTTTACAAAAACATAAAATTAAAATCATTGACCTTCACGTAACTTACAAAAACCGACCGTACACCGAATTCCCCAAATTCACGCGTTTGCGTTGTCACTACTTGCACCCTTAGCCGCAGGTATAAAAAGGTCAGTTTATTGGAATTTTTATTCAGTTGCATACCGACGGTCAACGTGATAACATCTCTACTGGAAGCATACGGATTTACTGGAAAAATATGGATACCACGCCCGCAGAAGCCGCTCAAGTTATTGCCTTGCTCGAAGCAGGCCATAACCAAAGTGAAGTTGCTCGACGGCTAAATTTGAGCCGCTACTCTGTTCGTCGTGTATACCAGAGGTTCCAAGAGACCGGTGGCTACATTCGGCGACCAGGATCTGGCCGGCGACGCACAACATCAGAGCGTGATGACCGCTTTCTTGTGACAAGGTCTTTGAGAAATCGGCAACTGAACGCGGTTCAACTGGGACAACAGCTTCGAGAAGTTCGCAATGTCAGTATAAGTCGGTGGACAGTTCGAAGAAGACTAGGTGAAGCAGGAATGACTTCACATCGCCCAGCAAATGGTCCCAAATTGACCACAGCTCACCGACAAGCCCGGCTACAATTTGCTAGGGAACATTTAAATTGGACGTATGACCAATGGCGGGCTGTTATGTTCTCTGATGAGTGCAGAATGACTTTACATGGTCATGATGGACGCTCTAGGGTCTACAGAAGGTCATCAGAGCGATTTTCACAATGCTGCATAAGCGAACGTGTGGCTTTTGGAGGTGGATCGTGTATGTTTTGGGGTGGCATAATGTTGGACACTAAAACTGACATTGTATTCATCACTACGGCGAATACCGGCCCGAGATCGAGAAGTTTGACGGCTGCACGATACGTCGAAGAAGTGCTCGAAGAACATGTGAGGCCGCTTGCGTGGCTTATGGGAGAAGATTTTCTCTTAATGCACGACAACGCCAGACCGCATGTCGCTAGAACAGTTTGCGACTACATGGAAGATGTTGGAATCACCGCGATGGAGTGGCCAGCTCGTAGTCCTGATCTCAATCCGATTGAGCATGTCTGGGATGAGCTAAAAAGAAGAGTTCGAGCAAGAAGCCCTGCTCCTACGCGCCTCCAAGAGCTTCAACTTGCCATTGAAGAGGAGTGGAACGCCATACCACAAGATTTCATGGTGAAATTAATACGGTCCATGAAAAACCGATTAAGAGCTGTAATCAAGGCTAGGGGAGGGAATACACCTTATTAAAAAACAATTTGATCAAGCATTTTGAGTTTTATTTTTATTCTTTGTTAAGCTAAATTGGGTAATTTTATCCGTATGTTGGGTTTTGTACCCTAAAACTCCCTATGGGTAATTTTTTTACACTGTATTTGATATCATTAGAAAGGTACTGAAGTAAACATTCAAATAGTGTAAGTTTTATTTTAATATGTATTCACATTTATGAAAAAAACTGCTTTAACAACAAAAAGTCAACGTGTGCGATTTTATTGCTCTCAAGTGTAGTTATAATAAAAACCACCTACTGTCTGTGGTCGCCAAGCTATTACAAGTTGGGTGGTTGGTGCTACGTCAGTGCTATAAAAAGTATAAAATGTGGAATAATGAATTAGAATTAAAGTTCATAGAACATTTTCATTCAGAGCCTATTTTATATATCCTTCTTATTTGATTTCTAATTTTAGTGTTCACAAGATTTTAATATGCTAATGCACACAAAACCAAAGCCGCTGCACTGTCGTCCACTCCGGATAACGATCGAGAATGTGAATGAGAAGGTCGCATTAGGCTTGCAGAAAAAATATCGATATATCGATATTTTTCGGCGATATGTATTTTTCGATACATCGATATAAAATATCAAGTATCGAAAATGTATCTAATACGATATATTTCCAACAGCAACACCGTTGTCCCCACTGACTAACACCGCTAGAATTCAGAGCCGTAAAAATGTAAACTTATTTTTATCAATGCTTTATTAGTTTAAGATTTTACATCAGAAATGATGATTCTAGTTTGGTATTTCTATGAATAAAAAACAAACAATACAATTTCATATACCTAATACCATATACTTTTTAGAAAATTTCACCGATATATCGATAATTTTTTTTCGATATATCGAAATAGATATCAATATTTTTTTTTAAATATCGATACGATATATATCGATACTTTTTGGCACTTCTTGCTCCTTGGTTCTCGCGCAATTTCTCGGCAAGACTTCTCGCGTGAGTCTGTAGCCGCTATTATAGTCAAAAGGTTTTGGTTAAAAGTAGGTACTTAGTAAGTTTTGTGTAAATACTGTGAATATGAAAGAAAAAATGTTTACGTTTTATATGCTTATTTAATTATTTATGTACACACAGTAAAATACAGAGAGATATGACATAATTATAATAAATAATAAGTACAATGAACAGTTAAAATACTTTTTAAAGTTAGAAAAATACTTGGGCTCATGAAATTTAAAAATATAATCAAAATCAATATATTTTTAAACACATTTGCTCAAAAAATGCATTTACGAAGCCTGTCTATATTGTTCGAAAGTTAACAATTACGCACCGTACAACAGAACGGGCGGTAAAATAGGTACTCTCACCTAAGTGCATGTTTTACCGCCCCCTTCGTTGTGTAGCGCCGTGCGTATCCGTTACGGTTTTTTTAATTACCATAAAAATTATATAAGAATTCCACCAAGGAGTTTCAAATTACGAGGATAAATAAGCTGATTGATCGAACCTCCTTGGACGCGGTTTTGCTCAATATGTTTTTCTCACTTTATTATTAAAGAGAAAATGAGACGAAAGATGTACTAATTTTCACCATGTCCACGTGGCGCCATTTGCAAATTCGCGCCATTTTCTTAAAAAATGTCAAAGTTTGTTGCAACTTTCCGACTGATATCTTGAATGAGCCGCCGAAATCGTGAGTGCTATTTAATGATTTGCAATAATTTTATATCATGGAAGACTCGAAGAAATATTCAATCATTCTGATGGCTTATTTTATTACCTATTGTACGGTTTTCTCGCAAATGTGTTGAAAAACGTTGTATGACACACGCGCGGAAATTGGTAATTACAAACTCGTGACTATGGTAGCCCGAGACGACCAACACCGCACTAATATCATAAATATCTATTATTTCACATAAGCCTACATGGGTACTTATGAAACGTCAGAAGCTAGGTGCACGGTTCCAATTGGTCGTTTCCTATGGAGAAGAGCCGGCAAGAAACTATGGTTACTCTTTTAAAAATAATTGGCTTTTACAATATTTTTTAAATTACAGTGTTAATAGGTATGAGAGGACAGCGTAGGCCCGTCAAAAGTACCAGGTACTTAAAAAAAATAGAAAATTGTCTATATAATAATACTGTCACTAATAGACAATTCTTTAACTTTTTATTCTGCCTGCCCCAGTCTCATGTAATTTGGGGTCAACAAAATGTGAAATGCAGAAAACCAGTTTATCAAATCATTTTGTACTTATGATGATTAGTTGTAGTGTTAATCGACATTTGTTGCCGAATGTTAGGTACCACATAGTTATTTATGATACTAGTGCGGTAAGTTGGTTTTTACAAACGTGTAGACGACTGTAAGCCCGAGACGAAGTCGTGGATACCTACTATCCATAGTCACGAGTTTGTAAATACCAATTTACGCACGTGTGTCATACAACGTTTTTCAGTCATTCTGCGCTCGAAGCTCGCTGCGGAAGGACGTGTGTTGCGCTGCTCTCGCTGTGCCCCGCTCTCCCGCTGCTGCTCTTTCGTGCCCGGTACGTTACGCTTGCGTAACGCTCTCGTAGTCGCCCCGACTACAACCGATCGTCGATTGATTAGATTGATTAATTTATTAATTAATTGAATCGAAAGACACTAGATCAAAAAAAGTGCCTTTTTCAAGGCAAGCGTTTCTTTAACAGTTTGTTCAGAGAGTAGCTTCATTAGGCCCCTTCTGGGCAAAACCACAGTTTCGTGGTCCTCGGTGGAAACCTTACGGTGTTAACGAAACCGAGTGGGGTGTTGACCCAAACGCACCCGCCGAACCCCTTCAGGGGGAGGCAGTAAATTGGACGGGTCCCAGAGTTAACCGGCCTTGGGGGATCTCCTAGTCGGCTCTGGTGGCAGTTTTCCTTCCGCAGCTACTCACCTAGTGTCTCTAGGGTGTGTCTACACCCTTCGCGCTAGACTGGAAAGGGCCCCCTTGCACAATAAGATTGGCAACGGGATCACAAGCTTAGGGCTCACCAATAGGCTACACATCCTCCCTGTCTGCACCCGACAGGGAGGGAAACACATCCCCGGGCCAATCCACCCGGGGAGCTAGGTATAGGGAACGATAGGTAGAAGTTTAGTGGAGACGGCTCCAAAATTCCTCCCTATTAGGAACCACCTTAAACCCGCTATGGAGGACGCCCTTATTGTGGCGTTCTTCAGAAAGGTCCTTTTTAAGGACCCAGCCTTTTTAGAACGTTACGGAGTTCAACTCGCTGAACTAAAGAGCCAGCCTTCTGCTGGCATCGATAAGTTCAGCGATGTACTCGCGAACCAGCAGGCGGAAGAGGACTTCCAGAGTCCCTCCCCTAGCCCGATCGTGTCTATGGACACTTCCGCACCTGCGGACAATCGCGCGCCAAGTCCGTGCACGTCAGACTCCGAAGAGTCCAGGTCTTCCTCTTCGTCTTCTTCTCCCTCTGCCAAGCCAGGGGTCCTAACCTCTGGACCTGGCAAGAGGAAGAAGTCGAAGAGTAAGTCGGGCCAGGCGTCAAAGATAGTGGCGTACGAGCCTCCCTCGACCCCTATCCCTTCTGCCCCCGTGGCATCCACCTCAGTGGCCCCTACCGCGGCCCCTCCTACCGTTACTCCGTCACCGGTCCCGGCGTCTTCCACGCAAGACCAAGACGGTTTCACTCTCGTTTCTGCCTCTAAGAAGGCTTCCCGTCCTCCGCCCATTGTCATCCAGGACAAGGGTACATGGACGGAAATTTCAAAATGGTGTGTTGATCAGCGGATCAACTTCACCAGCGCGGTCAGTACCCAACCGGGTATAAAAGTCACAGTTCCCACGTCTAACGATTTTAGGGAACTAACCAGGACACTTCGGGTGAGAGGCATCTCATACCACTCATATACCCTCCCCGAAGAGCGTCAGACGCGTGTGGTGATCCGTAGGATCCCCAGTGAGATTGCCACCGCAGACATAAAGTCGGACTTAGAGCGACAGGCTATTCCTGTCCTCGAAGTCCACAGGATGCACCGCTCTAGAGGCGGTGCACCATACGACATGATTCTTGTCGTATGCTCTCAGGTTGACGGGCATCACCCTATTTTCAAGATCGCTTCGATCTGTAGCCTTAAAGGCTTTGATATTCAGAAACCGCACAAGTCCAGCATTATCGGACAGTGCCACCGTTGTCAACTTTACGGTCACGCGCAGAAGAACTGCTTCGCGAAACCCAGGTGCGTCAAGTGCCTGGGTGAGCATGGCACTTCTGAATGCTCGCGACCAAAAGACCGTGCCCTCTGCACCGAACCTCCCAGTTGCGTTCTTTGCGGCCAACAAGGCCACCCAGCCAACTACCGTGGCTGCCCTAAGGCACCAAAATCGTCTTCCTCGAAGTTGACCAAGCGTTACGACGCGAGGCAACAGAGAGACAACCAGGGGGGATTCTCCTCCTCTCTGACCCAACCTCCGCAACGACTGAGCCCTCAAAGGTCAAGTCCGTGGAATTACTTCAACCACCAGCAGGCCTTCCCTGCCTTCGGCCAATACATGGCTCCTCCCCCCCTCAACCTCAACCCATCCCACGGTTGATGGACCCTCGCCTTCGCGCTCATAGCGCTCAGCATCACCAGCAACCTACCACCGCCGGTAGAAGCGCGCCTCTCGCGCCCCCAGTGCCCCGCGTGCCAGAGCCTGCTTCCAAAGCCGCTCCTCCTCTCAACACTCGCGCGCCTTTTCAACCTGCGGCCACTCCAGTGGTCGCACCACCTAACACCTTCGATGCGTTTAATGTGATCTCGAGCACATTTAACATCTTTCTTTCGCCCCGCGCCAAGAAAATGGCCAGCGAAATAATTGTAGCCCGTAACTCCTGCGATCTATCGGAGATCCAGCGAATTTATCACGCGTATCCCGAGATCACGCAAGCCCTAGAGTCCATCGCGTATAGGAAACCATAATGTATAATACGGCCCCCGCGAGAACTAAACTCGGATCACTAAAGTTAGGCTTTTTCAATGCCAACGGCATTAGAGAACAACGCGACGAAATCGCTGTGTTCCTCCGCGACCATCGGTTAGATATTCTCCTAGTACAGGAAACTTTCCTCAAGCCTTGTCATCGAGACCCGTCAATTGCGAACTATCGCGTAGTTCGCAATGACAGGACTCGATGCCACAGGGGCGGCACCCTGATTTACTATAGGACTCCTCTCCATTGCATCCCGCTCGATGCTCCGACAACTCTCTCGTGTCTTGAAGTGTCTGCATGCAAATTAGCAATGTCAGGTCATCAACCGATTACGATAGTTTCGGCTTACATGCCGCCCACCGCGACCACGAGCCCAGACGGTCTTCAAATGCTGTCTCGCGATCTTTCGATTCTTTTCGGCCTGAGTGAATCCGTTATTGTAGCGGGGGATCTCAACGCCAAACATCCGTCCTGGAACTGTAATACCACCACGTTTCGAGGCCAACATCTGTTTGACCTCACCGCCGTTTTAAATTTCGATATCATCGGTCCGATGAATCCTACTCATTACCCCCATATCCCCAGTCAATCCCCGGACATATTGGACATAGCGCTCCTAAAGAATATCAACCTACGGTTGGATTCGATAGAGGCGATGGACGAACTTACTTCTGACCACCGGCCGGTCGTCTTAAGACTGGCCCCTCGCGACGGACTCCTTGACCCTGACCAACCCCCCCTCACGAAAGTAGTCACGGACTGGCGGAAAGTAAGCGACCGACTGAAATCCACCACATCCCCGATACTGGATTCTATCCCCGATCAGTTTGACTCGATCGCCGACACGACGGCCGCGATCGACTCACTCACGGAACACGTACAATCAGTCCTGAGCGATTGCTCGAGGCAGGTTCCGGCGATGGACCCCCATCGCCGAAAGCTGCCGGACGATGTGCGTGAACTGCTGACTGAGAAGAACGCGGCCACTCGTGCATACAGTGTCTTTCCCTGTGACGCTAACAAAGTCTTCATGCGCCAATTACAGAAATCTGTAAGGAAGCGAATGAAAGAACTGCGTGAGCCTAACTGGGACAAGATGCTGGGCGAACTAGAGCCCACTCATCTTGCCTTCTGGGAGCTTCAGAGGAAACTCAGATCCCCGCAAGTAGCTTCAATGCCCCCTCTGACACGACCCGACAGGACGATAGCATTCGACGACACCGACAAGGCTGAATGCCTGGCTGACACTCTCGAGACTCAGTGCTCGCCCAGCTCTCAACCAGTAGACCAAGCTCACCTCGCTGAGGTGGACGCTGAAGTCGAACGTAGGGCGAATCTCCCTCCGGTCGAAGACCCTGATTGTCCTCTGGCTCCCGTCACCCCAGACGAAGTGCACGACATTATCAAGGGTCTGAAAACCCGTAAATCTCCCGGATCAGACGGAATCACCAACAGGGTGCTCCAGCTGTTCCCCGCTCACCTGATCATGCTAATGACCACCATCTTCAATGGCGCTCTTAGCAACAACATTTTTCCTCAAGCTTGGAAAAGTGCCACGGTCATCGGTATCCCGAAGCCCGGCAAACCTAAGACCGAACCTTCCAGTTACCGACCCATCAGTCTGCTCAACGTCTTCGGCAAGGTCTATGAGAGGCTTATTTATAAGCGTCTCAGAGACTATGCCGAGACGAAGGGCCTCATCCCAAACGAACAGTTCGGGTTCAGATCCCAACATTCGTGCGTACAACAGGTCCACCGTATCGTCGAGCATATAAGCGCTGGCTTCCAGCGTGGGCTCATGACGGGTGCTGTGTTCTTCGACATTGCGAAAGCGTTCGACAAAGTCTGGCACAACGGCTTAATATATAAGCTCTACAAACTCGGTGTGCCCGATCGTCTCGTGCTCATCTTACGAAACTTTTTGTCGGACCGCACCTTCCGCTATCGCATCGAGGGTGCGCTATCCTCCCCCCATCCGCTCCGCGCAGGCGTCCCTCAGGGCGCTGTGCTGGCACCGCTGATATTCACTATATTCACTAGTGATATCCCCAAATGTAGAAAGGCGCAGTTAGCTCTGTTCGCAGACGACACGGCCATCTACTATTTCGGCCTCAGGCAAGACAATATCGCCCGCATCCTTCAGGCCGAAGTCAACAGACTCGCGGCCTGGTTCAGGAAGTGGAGGATTGAAGTCAACCCTGATAAGAGCCAGGGGGTCCTATTCTGTAGGCCCCGGCGATCACCCGCCCTGCCCCAACCGATCACCATGTTCGGCAAGCCTATCTCTTGGGAGAAGCGAGCCAAATATCTCGGTGTGGTCTTAGACCATCACATGACGTTCGGCGAGCACATAAAACAGGTGCGCTCACGCGCCAGTTTTGCTCTCGGCCGACTACACTCCGTACTCAACCCGCGCAGCAAGTTGTCCCTTAATTGCAAATTGCGTATTTACACCGCGTGCATTCGACCGATCATGACTTACGCCTGCGTAGTCTTCGCTCACGCAAAGTCATATCACATTCATAAGATGCAGACGCTTCAAAACCGATTTCTCCGTAGAATTACGAAGGCTCCTTGGTTCGTTCGGAACGAACAACTTCACGTAGACCTTAAGATGCCTACCATCAAACAGTTTATGAAGCGCCTTGCAAAGCGCTTTTTCGAATCCGCGGAACGTCATCGCAACCCCTTGGTTGTGCAGGCCGCTAGTTACAGGCCTTCTGCCATTAGTCAGACTCGCCGACCGAGGCACACTCTCTTAGATCCGGATGACCCCGTCACTCTCCTTCAGGAAAGCAATAGGGCCACGAATACAGTGCACAAAATACACAAACCGACCTTCCGTCCTCGCCGCCGAGGTACCACGCGAACTTCCCGAGTAAATGATAATAAAAGTCCTCCCCCCCGTCCCTTGAATGTCGATGCGCCAGCCGCCCGGTTAGAGGCTGAGAGCGCCGTAGCAATAAATATAATATCCCCTGATAATAATCATGATCAAAATGTTGATCCAGCCCGTCCCCAAATGGTTACTAATTTTGTGATCCCCCAACGACGCCCTGAGCCGAGGTCCGTACCCCACAGGGGGTGCCCTTAGTGCGCTGTCGTTTAGTTTTAATATATATAATTTGCGCCCTGGCTGGAGTCTTTAAGATTAAAAACCTTAGGGCAGCCACAGGAATATCCGGTTAAGTAGCAACGACCTCTCTAGGTCTGCTACGAGATGCCATACAAAAAACAACGTTTTTCAACACATTTGCGATAAAACAGTACAATAGGTAGTGAAACAAGTCGCAACAATCTTTGACGTTTCTATTAAGAAACTAGCCCGAATTTGCAAATGGCGGCACGTGCGCATGGTGAAAATTAGAACTAAGTACATCTTTTGTCTCATTTTCTCTTTAGTATTAAAGTGAGACAAACGTATTGCGCAAAAGCGCTTCCAAGGAGGTTTGATCATTCAGCTTATTTTATTCTCGTAATGTGAAACTCTTTGGTGGAACTCTTATATATTTTTATGGAAATTTAAAATTAAAGTTATTTTTCATTTCGTAGTTTAGTTTTTTTCTTACTTTTTGCATAATTTGCGGTCGGTTTAATTCCGGTCGCCATCTGTGGTCTTTATCATCAGTTCCACTTCACCAAATGGTGCTTTTCGAGTGCAAATGCATGAGTTACTATAAAAAATAGCCAAATCGCTATAGGTGTGCCTATAAAAGAGGATTTCTCTCGATTTTCATGGGATCTCCTCATCAGATTCTCACTTGGTGACAATGGGACCACCTCGAGAACCTTTCAAACAAAAAAAAATACTCACTCAGTTGCAGAAAGCTCACCATTAACACTTCATTACATAAAGCAACATTATCGCTAATGAATTCATTACTTTAATGAAGTTGCACAAACAAATTTTAGATAGCATTAGACATTTTTAATGCCACTTTAGTTAAAGAAGACTTTAAACAATATTGCCAGGAACAAATTACCATATTGAACGAAAAGAGTGAACATTTGCGTTCTGTTATTATCCGTACGTACAAGTACACCACAATTTTAGAATAAAATAAAGTAAATGTAGTTGATTTATGTGTATTCAGTGTACTCTGTGGTTTAATGTAGTTTAAATAATCTGGTTTAAGGGGGATGCGCTAAGGTAGCCCGCGAAATTCAAATTTACCAACGTTTTTTGCAATTTTTATACTTCTGATTCATATTCTAATGATTATAATTCTGTAAAGCCATATTGATTATGGCCGCGAATCATAATTAGATCAACATACGTGTTACTGACCTGCAAATTGCAAAAAACGTAATAAAATTTGAATTTTGCGGGCTACTTTAGCGCATCCCCCTTAATCTAATAATTTTAACATGTGTGCAGTCTAGAGCTCCGGCCACACGTGGAAATCCATCAATTTCATAAAAACCTTCTGCAACTCTACGTAGTTCCGTCCGGTCTGGCATTTTAATATAGAGGTGGCTTAATTTTGCTAGCTCACGGGATACTTTTTGTATAAACAAACTGACAAACAACCCGACCCAACCTGTTTCCGACAAACTGTTGATTTATTTATGTTTATTAAATCACCCAATACCTACTTGCTGGAAAGATCCAGTGGCGAAAAATCTCAAACATATTAAAAGCTGTGTCAGGCCATTAATGGATTTATTTCTTTGCGTCACTGGTTCTAAATCTTAATCAAATAGGTTACAAATTTGAAGAACTGCCTCCTTGGAAATTCTATACCTTACACGAAACTCTTTTCCATCATGTTTTAAAAATGAATTCACTCGGTCTGGGATTCGACGGCGAGGTAAATCTACTAAATGACAATCAGATAATGACGAAAGACTGGTTAAAGACATCTTTCAATTACAGAAATGCATTCAAGTACCGTAGAAAACACTAATGTCGCTCTTAATGGATGCTTTTCGGCCCATTAAAATTAAAAAATCTGAAATGTCAAACTTAAAGTTCACCACCTGCTAATGGGCGCTAATGAAGTTACGTGCAACGTAAAAGTGTTTAAAATGGCCGGTTTCATTAGGTTTGACATTTCATTAGTTAAATTTAATGGAGCATTAAAATAAAATAGAAAATGGTTTTGTGCAATGATTTAATGCTACATTAGTGTTTAATGTAGTCTTTAAAATTTAAAGATCGTTTCTGCAACTGAGTGTGGTGGGTCCACAACTGACGGAGAAATCGGTGAACATACCTACATAAAAACAGACGAACATTTTATAGGAGGAGGTCCTCCTTTTTGGAAATTAGTTAGAAAGGAACCGTAAACGATACGCACGGTGCTATACAACGGAGTATGCGGTAAAACAGGTACTTTGGTGAGAGTACCTATTTTACCGCTCATTCCGTTGCAGGGTGTGTAATTTTTAACTTTCGAAATATACAGGCTTCGTAAATGCATTTTTTTAGCAAATGAGTTGATTTTTTTTTATTTTATTTATTTATTTATTAAAAAGGTAATTGGTACCACTGTTTTCACAATAAATCATGACCATAGATTTTGTTGTATTCATTTTGTAAATCCCTTTCTACTTTCCGAATTTCAGAGGGTCATTCTTATTATCATCAATGTAAACTTTTGCTCCTGCTAAATATAGGGATTTCTGTGAACAGGGCAGTACTTAATTATTACTATACTAACTATTATCCACCAACTATTAAATTATTAAGTACACATTTTATTTACTACCTGTATCTATTTATTGTAAACATATTTTAGTCAGGCCAAATCTTTTATTGATGTGCCTCCGGAAAACATAGTTACAGCATTGCATAGGAAGATGCTTCTTCATAAACAATGCTGTATGTTTTCCGTGTATACTTATGCTTGTATGCACGCGGTCAATAGTATGTTTAGTTAGTCTTTAGAATAATAGATGGCGTAACTATCGCCGACGTTGTATTTAGTCTGTGCCAGCTAGGACGCGGGAACCGCTGTCACTTTCCGAATTCATAGCGAAAACAAAACCTTGGTTCCACGGTTACAAAAAAGGCTCCAAAACCGTTATATCCGTTCTTTATCGAATTCGTCTAGGTTTTAGTTGTAGTCCCGTTTTTTTGCGCAAAATCCGTGTTCGGGACTCCTCTCTCTGCGAGTGCGGGTTAGAGGAGGGCTCCCTGGACCACATCTTCTTTGAATGCTCGAACAACGTTCCACCTTTAGATTTATATAGTCGCCTCCCTTAAGATCCCTCTTCCGACAAATTGTTCCTCCTTACTAACATCTCCAGGTCTGCTTGTGGCGCTGATGACCTTCATCCGTCACAATACTCACAATAACATAAAAGTTATGAAGTAGTTTTGTGGGTGTGGTATGCGTACCTATGTTTTAACAATTACAATTTGTTTATATTTGGTTTGTTTCAGTCCCATACTAATCCAACAAGATTTACATTGTATTCAACTGTATCGATCGAAGAGTTTTATTGTTTTTTTTTAACACCTAATTGTTTTTTTTGTTTATTCTAATTTTTTACAATGCACACTTGTTTTCTCAACTCACTTTAGACATTGGCAGAATCTAAGAACAAGGAAACAGAATAGTCGACACCGGCTTTGCTTGCCATTCAACAAAAAAACCGGCCAAGTGCATGTCGGACCACGCACAATGAAGGGTTCCGTAGTTGGGATGAATTTATCCCAAAAACAAACTTAACATTGTAGTTGAAAAACATGCTCTCCATATACATCGATATACGTTACGGTCAATTCTCCAACTGCAAATTTAAGTTGGTCGACTATTACTCGTTAACTTGTGAAGCCTACTTAGCTGTGATAGTTTTCCTTTTAATTTCGTTATATATACTATTGCTATGAATTTTTTCACATATCCAAAACCAACATTTAGCTGGCAGGGGGCGGGGGACACTTGGCTCTAACAAAAAATAGCACTTTAAAGCTTAATATTACGCAAACGGATCCCTTAATTGAAAAATGGTTTTGCCAAACCCACAATATTTTTGAACGGCCTATCCAACGATACCCCACACCATGGACTAGACGAGAAAAAAAATATCATCCCCATTTCACGTGTAAGGGAGGTACCCTAAAAAAAAATGTTTTTCATAATTTTATTTTACCATTTTTTCGGCATGATTAATATGTATACCCATGCCAAATTACAGCTTTCTAGGACTAAGCGTCTCTGAGCTAAGCTGGGGACAGGCGGACGGACGGACAGACAGACGGACATGGCGAAACTATAAGGGTTCCTTGTTTACTACGGAACCCTAAAAAATAGAATAGCGTTGTGTAGGTACTTTCGCCGCGAGCGGTCGAAATCCAAAAATATTCGGTTCAATCGACCTATACTAAAAATAATTGATCATAGTGTTAGACAATTTATTAGCGCATTAATTATTGGTTGTATTTTCAATCTTTAAACATTAGAATAACGCTTTTTTCGTAATGAATCCCGCGCTGAGTGACGGACGCGATGAGGCCACCGCCGCCGGGGCCAATCTGTCGATCGTTTCGAACTCGCCGACTTCAGAGAGGGACTAAGGCCAAGAAAAGGAGCTTTGCTGTCCTGTGTGTGAACTGTTTGCTGTGACAGCAAAGCCGAACAAGAGGAACCTCCACGCAAGAATCAAAAGTAGGAGGCACAGGTAACGGTCGATCCTCGGATCGACGCGTTATACAAGCAGGTCAGTTTTCTTACAAACTTTATAATGCACCAACAATACCTACGTACCGAATACTAATGTGAACACAAGTAACGTGATCGAATAAGCGGATAATATTGACACATTTTAACACCCCACGTATCCGGTATAAGATAACGTTGGTAGAAATGCTCGCCTTTCCAGGCATTTACAATTTAAAAATTTACGATGAACTATGTTGTCTGAAAAAAGAAAAGGAAAATATTTTTGGCCTCAACGAAGGAAATCATGGCCGCAACTACCCAACTAACGCCTTGTTACAACAAAGGGAACTATTGCAATTCGGTTTACAGGGTATCATTGATTGGGCTCACCATACCGTGCCGAGTTGAAATCCAATAACATTTGGGAACGAAGATCCATATTATTATGGCACATTATATTCTGCACACTTAGCAAATGAGAGCTAAGCCGAAAAAAGTGTACCATTTTGACTTTTAGTATATTTAATAATTATGTTTACAAGCGTTTATCGAACGAACTTTGTTACAACCGTTTTTAACCGACTTCCAAAAAGGAGGAGGTTATATTTTCGGCTGTATGTTTGTTTTTAGGGTTTCGTACCAAAATGGTAAAAATGAAACCCTTATGGTGAGACTAAGTCTGTCTGTCTGTCACACCTGGATATCTTAAGAACTACTAATGCTATCAACTTGAAAGGAGAATGCCGTTGGGCAATACCAACTTGCGGGGGAGCGTGTCACAACCAAATTTAGTTCATAAAATTACTACTATTTTTTAAATCAGATTTACGTTTTTGTTATGAAAAAGATTCCCGGATTTCGGAGATCAAAAATAAAAGTATTTTTACTTTGTGCGTATTTTCCACGTATAAGTCACTGCCATTGCACTTCATTTCCGAATGTTGCTACTACCACAGAATACTACAGAATAAGTAATAGTACTACGTAGGTACACACGGCTACACATCAAGCTATACATTTCCAGTTTACGCTGACTTCTCATTGTAAGGAAATCCTATACAATGCGAGAGCAGCTTATACTGGAAATTTATAGCTTGATCTGTAGCCGTGCGTACTACTAGGTAAAAAACAACAATATTTATGTACCTGCCAGCAAACATTTAAATGAAGAAGATAATTATGTATCGTACCGATTTGCTTTTTAGAATACGTGTTATTAGGTATTGTATGTTAAGTTTGATAAAAATAAAATCTTTATTTAGGTCACGCGTTGCGTCATAATAATTTAAATTATTATTTTGGAATACATGTATTTAATGAAAAGAGGCCCGATTCAAAAAAGGAAATGTGTTTATTGTGTGTGACGTATTGCATTTGTTTTTTATTATTATCTGTAGATTTTTGGCGCCTTCACGAATGGCGTTACGTTTAATCTTTCAATGTTGGTTTCATATATTATATTGATCGAAGGTTTCATATGAACTATTCGATTATAATTAAAATAACGAGAACGGGCGTTCAAGTGCTTTTTCTTAACGAAGTGTTTGTGTGATAATCCTTACCGATGTCCCCATCTAGGGTAAGACATCGGCCAGCAAGTCGTCATCGCCGATGTCTAAACTGTTCACTGGTATTGTAAGAACAATTTAGAGTACATGACACAGAAAATATATCCGTGGCTATGATTCGTGTTTTAAGATCATGGATTGCTCTGACGCCTGTTAGTATTACCGCTTTAACTAACTAACGCATTAACTCCACCATTTCGAATCAGTAATTTTTACGAAACTAACTTCAATTAAGTAGGTAAATGGCAAATAAATACAAATTGCGGAAATCCATGTAAAAAACAGTTAACAATATATGCAGAACATTGAATTCTCCTCCAAATACACTGGGTTTGGTTGTGACAGCGGACTTTTCGTTTGGTACAGGGCGCCCTATATTTGTCGGCATTCTCCTTTAGAGTAGTTTTCAATACTCAATACTCAATCATTTATTGCATTGCAGTTTTAGATGACGTTTGCCCAACTATTTTGCAAACAAGAAAGAAATTTAAAAAAATATATGTTTTTTGCAAAAGGGGGTCTTAAAAAATTAAACTGGGGCTACTAGGACATGTGGGGTATCATATGAAAGAACGCTGTTTGCACATTCTCAATTTTTTTTTTCTTTTAAGCAGCATAATTTCGACTTATGATGAAAAATGTAAAAAAATACCGCCCCCCCTCTCTTATCTCCGTAGGTTGCATAGATAAAAATCTGAAATTATTCTATGTGATAGAAGTTTATGTAAAGATTACAGGAAAAATAAAACGATGTCTCTAATTAACACAGTTTTTCAGAAATCATCAACATCATATTATATATACGTACGGAACCCTCGGTGCGCGAGTCCGACTCGCTCTTGACCGGTTTTTTTATGTTTGTTCACCGATTCTCCGTTGATTATGGACCGATTTAGAAAACAATTTTTCGTTTGAAAGGGTATGCTCCCGAGGTGGTCCCATTGCCACCAAATCAGAATCTGATGAGGGGATCCCATGGAAATCGAGGGAAACACTCAAATTTTATAGGCCATTTGGGTATCTTTTTCGGAAATCACCATTTGGTGATGTGGAACTGATGAATTGATGATGGAGACCACAGACGGCCACCGGAACAACATAATAATAAGTATTTAACGGGTTGCGATTCGATTAGGTACTTTAGTATGGATGCTAAGCAATTTATGCAAGTCACAATGAATATGGTGAGTGGCGGTTCTTACAAGGAGAACTCTTCAACAATTAACGTCCCAGCATCGGGAAAAGCAATATTTTGTAAAAGGTGATGAGCAGTTGACACTGCTATTGTAACTTAGATAAATTAAAAACTGACCCACTAAAAAGTGAAAAATAAAAATCTTTTTATAAAATAGAAATAACCGAGTTCCGGTGTCTTTGGATCTGAATTTTAGTTTTTGCCGCCGACTTCAGAAATCAAAGTTATTTTTCACTTTGTAGTTTTTTTGGATGTCGGTTATTTTTTTTTATAAAAAGATTTTTTCAGCTTTGTTTTTTTAATAAAACTTAACATTCGGTAATGAACCGTTGTATAATGTCTCAAAAAACCTTACAAATAATTAACCTTAAGTGGTAAAAGGGCCGAATGTAATGAAACTAGACGTAAAATAACTATTTGCGAAATGAATGAAGGTTTTATTTAACAAGACGAAACTTATGTCGCATAACCAGTCTCTCGGAGTACCAAATTGCAGGTTATCACCTCCACAAGCTCGACGAAGGACCAAAAACACGAAATACAAGGAACCGACACTGTTTACCTCGAAATACAAAATAATAAAAATTAAAAATTTCGGATACCTACAAAAAACGACAAATTAAAAATTATTCTTTTGAAACAATAACAGAAAAAGTGCCTACTTGACACTTTTCAGGGGAGGTTCGGATCTTTAACTTTGTGCAAAATACCGTTGGCAAGCACTAGGTACTTACAATGCAAACAAAGTCATAATTTCAGCAATTTTGGGGTTTCGAATATCCCTTTACAAAAAACCTCTGTTAATGCCAACAAGAAGGATCATGAGCAAAATCTCACCGGCCTATCTTAAGAATCAGTCACAAAGACCGACCAGAATGTGCAGCGAGTGGAGTGGACTGTATGTGATAGCTTTGCTGCTAGTCGAAACTCCTCTGGTTCCAGGACGGCGACAACTCTGTACCTATTTCCGTAGCGGCTCATTGGGGACTCCAGGAAACGGTTCTTATTCGGGTTTATACTGAATTAAAGACTGTCATTTAGTACATAAGAGAGATGGGGACTCATAATATCCTATTTTAGGGGCCAAACGGGCATAGTGCTTTGTGAGTCTAACGTTAGTCGCAGTTACTTATAGGAGATGACATCTTGACGCCCGCCAGCCCGATTTTTCTCTGTAACATGCTAAGGTCGCGGAGACCTAGCGTGCGAAGGAACATCGTGCTAGTCTACCTAGATGCTATCCTTCTGGTCTACCAAGATGCGGAAGCCGTGAGGCACTTGGAACCCTAGGCTGGCACATCTATCAAACGAGATAACATGCTTACCGTTCGGGCTGGTTTCAGTTCCGCACCATTTTCCTCCATAACATGCTGGGTCGCGGAGACCTAGCGTGCGAAGGAAGATCGTGCTAGTCTACCTAGATGATATCCTTCTGGTCAGCCAATACCAAACCAAGTTATGTCTTCAGGCTGCGGAAGCCGTGAGGCACTAGGAACACCTAGGATGGCAAATCTATCAAACGAGATCACATGCTTACCGTTCGAGCTGGTTTCAGTTCCGCACCTATTTTCCTCCATAACATGCTGGGTTGCGGAGACCTTGCGTGCGAAGGGATGTTGAGTATTAGTCTATATCTAAACGACTTCCCTGGTCAACCAAGACCAATATATATTTTTCTGAAACCTTCACCAATTTAAAGATAATTTAATCATTGATCTATAAGTATACGCGTTTTATTAAAATACCTTTTCTTTTGTGTTTATTAAATTAATATTGCGTCAAATTGGGGACAGCGCTCCTTGATGGGCGTCCTATTAAGTACTGGCTGAACGTACGACGCGTTGCGTGAGCTCAGTACCTACAGAATAAGCAAGCTAACCACTCAAGGTCACTGGATCACTGTAAGGGAGTATAATAGGTAGTATAACCGACTTTTAACCTTATTCGTAATACCTACTAAGTTTTATTCTGCAAAAACATACCTATTCATTCATGAGTATCTTATTTCTATTGAGAGATGGGCCCACCATTACTTGTTCTCCTTTAGGCTACGACACCAACGACCATATATCGGGATATATGGTCGTTGCCGTGCACTCAGTGTCGGACACCGAGTGTCTGTGTGAACACTCATAAACTCAACGGATAGGTCTACACCTTGCGACACCGAGTGTCCAAGTGTTCACACACGGTGTAAGACATTGAGTGTACGGCCTATCTATAGTGTTGTGGACTAAACTTATCCACAGCTGCAGCCCGCGAAATTCAAATATTCTTAAGTTTTTTGCAATTTGCAGGCCAGTCTTATCTTGATCAAAATATGATTCGCGACTTTATCAGATATGTATTTAGGTACAGAATTATAAATTTATAATTATTTAATTTAATTTTGACGACACGGTTGGCGCAGTGGTTAAGCGATTGACTACTGCGCTACATGTCGCGGGTTCGATTCCCGCACGGAACAAATATTTGTATGACCTACAAGTAGTTGTTCCGGGTCTGGCAGTTTGTGTATGTGAGTTTAAATGTTTGTAAACGCACCCTCAATACAGGAGAAATTCCTAAAGTGGGGCAACGTTTAAAAAAAAAATACATCTCTCTAAGTTAGATTGTTTGCGAATACCTTTCGCTGACGCAGCCATTAGGTCCTCACGCGTGCAGGTGACAGGTTATGCGGTGCAAGATGGGAGATGATAAAAAGTAAGCATAATAAAACTATCTGTTTTCAAACAACGTATTATATATTCGATAAAATTCAACAAGGCATATAAAAATCGACATCTTCGTCAGCAACTTTAACTCTCCTACCATCATGAAACAAATGATAATGTTCTTTATCTAGCCCTTTCAACTCTCGAGGGTCAAACCTCTTATTTTTCTGCTTCCAATGTACTTTAATCACATGTCTTCGCAAATCCCGTACAGTATAAAACTTATTTGAACATAATGGACAAATATAACTCTTGCCAGAATGTTTTTTTAACTTGTGCACGTTCATAATGCTTGATGACCGAAATCGGTCCCCACATATTTCACAGGTGAAAGGTTTTTCACCTGTGTGCAAGCGCAAATGCATTTTCAAGCAAGTCGAGTTGGCGAAACTCTTCAGGCACACCATACAGACAACGCTTTTCATGTCATGCGTTTCAATATGCTTTTTCAGCAAATGTTTTCCTATGAAGTCTTTGCTGCATATATGGCAGACATATGGCTTTATTTTCAAATGATGGCGGTTCATATGACATTCCAGAAGTGTGTTGTTCCATGTCTTATATTCACACTGTTCACATTTCAAGTTTGGCTGTTGTTTCCTAATCCCTTTTTGAACAGGATTCTCTTCCATGAGATGCCCTTTCCAGTGCCGCCGTAGTCTGGCTGGGTTGATCATTTTCTCACACTTAGGACATGGAACACTTTCTAAATGAACTTTCTGGTGGTATTTTAATAGAGTGATGTTTTGAAAAGACCTGCCACAAGTTTTGCATGTTTCTACAGAATCTGAGTGGGTAGTCAGATGTTTTTTTAGTAGGATTTCTCTCATCTGCTTGCCACAAACATGGCATGTAGCAAATGGTCCATTATGTTTGCGATTATGCGCCCGAAACTGTCTCAGAGTTTGGTACTCTGTATTGCATATCCTGCATGGATACGTAGTATGCGGACCATGAGATTTCATATGCTGCACCAATTCTCCTTTATTATCAAACTTCCCCTGACACACAACACATTCTACATTTTTTTCTCTATTCTTAATTTGGAGACTACTATGCACTTTAATCATATGCTCTTTTCTTTTAGAATCTTTCAGGAACTTTTTATTGCAAAGGCCACATGGGAAAATATCCATGCTATGTCTACGTTTTATATGGTTCGTCAAACTGTCAGAGGCATCAAAAGAGGCCGGACAATTGTCACAGGCATACACCCTTTTGATATCCTCACAGGATATTACATGACTTTTGTAATTGTTAATATTACAAAATTCTGAATCACAATACCGGCACACAAAACAGTTTTCATGGAACCTAAGAATATGAGCTTTTAAAACTAGTTTAGAATGAAACTGTTGTCCACATTTATCACAAGTGTATGGATGATTGTTTAAATGGTCCTTATTCACATGTCCAAGTAAATGGTCTTTTCTTGTACAAACATAGTCGCAGTCAACACATTTGATCTTGTCTGCCTTGTTTAAAGTCTGTTCCCTGTAAGACTTCAAATACTTGTAATGCATGCAAGGTATTTCAGTACATTCTGGGCACCTATACCTGCAGGAATGGGACTTGAATTCTTTTTCAGTATAGGTCTTAAGACACATCAAGCATTGTGGTTTTCCTTCTTTTATTTGTCGGCAGACTTTAGTGTGAGTTTGAAACGTTTTTAAGGAATAAAACAGTTCACATTTCAAACATTTGAGTAAGGAATCTCCATGGTTAGTTTTAAGATGGTCCAATAATTCCTTTTTATGAAGTATTTCAGGACAAAATTTGCATTTCACTTTCGAATGCATTTTGTAATGTACATTTAAATGTTTTTTATTTTTAAATATCTTAACACATAGTCTACATCGTAATATCTGCTTCTTACATTTCATTCTATGCATCTTTAACGCTCTGAGTGAGGGTAACATTACCAAACATTTCACGCATTTGAATTTCTTTCTTTTTAAAGTAAATTGTTTTTTCACTTCAACGATTTCATTATTTTCTTCCGCTATTATGTTAAACTCATCTTTCATTTCCCTTTTTTCTGGAGAATCATGGATATTATTTTCTAATACAATAACAACATTTGTACTTTCAATGCTTGACTCTGGCAAATGATTGAAAATATCTCCCGATTTGCTAAATAAATCATTGACACAGTTGTCTAAAATCTTGGATGTTTCCTTCGCATTTTCTATGAAAATGTATGACTGAATCAGTTTCTCCATACAACTGTTGCATAAGAATGAACTTGCTAGGCTGGTCTGAAAAAATAAAAAGAAACTAATTAATAGATCAAAGAAACTAGTTAATAGATCTTGCTTATGCTCCATTTGAAATAAGATTAGACATTTAAATAAACTTGTTTACAGTCCGTTCAACCGATTTTGACTTCTATTCCGTAGGCATAAGGATGGCATTAAAAGCAAAAACGTGGTTACAATACCAACTGTTTATTACAGCTGTCATTGGTCATGCCACCAACGCAATAGAAGTCAAATCGATTAAACGGACTGTAAAAAAGGTTTATTTAAATGTCTAATCTTATTTCAAACGGAGTAGCTACAATTTGGAATTAAAGAAATATTGATTGGATGTAGATTTAATTAGACGTTAATTTGGTAACACTACATTGCATATCGTCGCTGATACTGCAATACCGCGTAACTAAGAACAGACAATACCGCGTAACTTAGATGTGGCAAATTTTACAGGAGAATGAAAAAACTAAATAACTTCTGCTGTACTTATCAAATACGTGTCTGAACTTTAAGTTATTTAGAAATGTGTACTAGTTAACTAATAACTTATTATTTCATTCAATCCAATCAATATTTTGCTAGAAAATACACTTACGCTGTTTTTCATTTTATATGGCATGTGTTATTTGAGCTTTTTTCGGCATTTCCGTGGAATTGGAGAGAGAATAAAACAGAATTATCTTAGTTTATACAGGTTATATTTACTCAAGTAATCAATCTCATCATTTTAACTTTGGTAGTAACTAGCTTATACAGACTCGTCATTAAAACTTCGTCATAAAAACTTGGTACTTAGTTACTTATTAGCATATTAATTATTATGATCTAAAACAAACATTACAAAACGAAGAGCTTACAAATCAAATAATTAAAGGAAATATTCAGTCACAAAATAAATGAAAGATCACGTGAATGGTACGCGGTATTGGTCAAATTATTTTGACAGGTTCGCTCACGCGGTTTTATATTGAATGAGCGATAAGCTGAACTGTGAATGTGGTCCGTAGGCAATCAGTATCGGTGGCTCATTGCGGCCAAATCTAAAATTTGATACTTTTGTACTTCTGCGGTATTATCCACTGTTAGTTACGCGGTATTGCAGTATCAACGACGATATACAAAAACTTATAATTATAGGGACCTGGAAGCCTGCACAGTGATATTATAACTCCTAATAAGCCAGTTATATAGTCAGGGCCAAGATACACGAATGTAGGCAACTAATACTGTTTGTTTTTAAGTTAAGTTTACAAACGTTATTAATTAGAAACAAATAAGTATTATTTTAAAGGTAATCTCTGGAAGTACTGATCCGATTACAAAAATTATTTCACTGACAGAAAGCTACGCTATTGCCGAGTGCAATATGTTTTTAAAAAACGCTAGTCACTTTATTAAGGTCAGGAAATAAACTTGTCCCATAAAACGTCGAAATTTATATTAGTACAGTTCTTAAAATACACGTACCGCTTTAAACACTACATCAATTAAAGCCTTCAAAGATTTCGTGCGAGTCCGTTCATTCACAATGATCTCCAGGTTTTCGTTAATGGTGCTCATATTATCGTCTCTTTCTAAGCATATCCCACAATACTTTGTACTGTGAAGGACATTTTTGAGTTTCAACTTGAAACTGTCCATCTTTTCAAGACCTGAGAAATAAATAAATCATTTGTCTAAAATACGTTTGAAAAGAACACAAAATGTCATAGTTGTTTTCTTTCACGGTGGAATATTAAAAAGTCAGTGTTGCCAGTGCCCTGTCGTCAAAAGTTACCCAAGACTGATAGAAAAATAACGTTTTCTCAAAAAAAGTAACGCTTTTTATTTTTTTTGGGTTTTAATACTATATAAACAATTTAAATTGTATTTAGAACTTTTAACACATTTCAATCACACAACTATAGCCTACACACACCACAACATTATGGCAGGAATGCACACAAACTTGCATTCATTCAACTCGCTCTTTCTGTTTGCTCATTCTAGCTGTGCGATAGAGAGAGAGAGAGACTTTCATTTTAGTTTTGGTTTAGTTGCAATGCCGAAATTCAGCTGAATTGCCAACATTCATTACGCACACGTACGGCACGGGCACGACATTTCTTTGCGTTCCGTTTCAACTAGTTTTTGATTCAACTCTAAGCAAATACATTTACTCCGAAAAGTAACATAAAAGTAACGTTTTCAGCCGTGTAACGTAAATGTAACGTAAGGAGTTCAAAAAGTAACGTAAAACGTTACAAAAGTTACGTTCTGGCAACGCTGTAAAAAGTACTCTGTGGTATAGCCACAGAACATTTATACCAGGGTATAGCTTAGAACAAAAGTAAGGGAATTATAACCAGCCAGTATATGTAGGCTTCTGCTTTAGGAGATACACTACTTAATTCAACAGATTTTTAATTTAGTCGTATAGTAATATCAAAAGTTAAAATGAGTTATTGATAGATGGCGCTGTTCTCAAAATGATAATGGTTTAGTCTAAACGTATGTTCCATTTTGCTTAGATTTTCTTAAAATAATAACAATTTTTTCTTACAAATAAAAATATTTAAAGAGTTGAGACACCTTTTAAATTAATTGTGTTAATATACACAACGTTTGTTTAAATGGATAAAATCATCCAATAACGTAACACAATTTTTTAGACTGTTAAAGTGAAAAAAACCGGCCAAGTGCATGTCGGACCACGCACAATGAAGGGTTCCGTAGTTGGGATGAATTTATCCCAAAAACAAACTTAACATTGAATAGTTGAAAATAGTTAATGTTAATAGTTGAAAAACATGCTCTCCCATACATCGATATACGTTACGGTCAATTCTCTAACTGCAAATTTAAGTTGGTCGACTATTACTCGATAACTTGTGAAGCCTACTTAGCTGTGATAGTTTTCCTTTTAATTTCGTTATATATACTATTGCCATGAATTTTTTCACATATCCAAAACCAACCATTTAGCTGGCAGGGGGGGGGGACACTTGACTCTAACAAAAAATAGCACTTTAAAGCTTAATATTACGCAAACGGATCCCTTAATTGAAAAATGGTTTTGCCAAACCCACAATATTTTTAAACGGCCTATCCAACGATACCCCACACCATGGAATAGACGAGAAAAAAAAATATCATCCCCATTTCACGTGTAAGGGAGGTACCCTAAAAAAATATGTTTTTCATAATTTTATTTTACCATTTTTTCGGCATGATTAATATGTATACCCATGCCAAATTACAGCTTTCTAGGACTAAGCGTCTCTGAGCTAAGATGGGGACAGACGGACGGACGGACAGACAGACAGACAGACAGACAGACAGACGGACATGGCGAAACTATAAGGGTTCCTTGTTTACTACGGAACCCTAAAAAGGAACGCAACCCGCGTTTTTTTTTTTTTTTATGAATGGCATCTCGTAGCAGACCTAGAGAGGTCGTTGCTACTTAATCGGATATTCCTGTGGCTGCCCTAAGGTTTTTAATCTTAAAGCCTCCAGCCAGGGCGCAAATTATATATATTAAAACTAAACGACAGCGCAGTAAGGGCACCCCCTGTGGGGTACGGACCTCGGCTTAGGGCGTCGTTGGGGGATCACAAAATTAGTATAACAATTTGGGGACGGGCTGGATCAACATTTTGATCATGATTATTATCAGGGGATATTATATTTATTGCTACGGCGCTCTCAGCCTCTAACCGGGCGACAACCCGCGTTAATGCTTCTAGCCTATATACCTCCGTCTACACCATTGACATATAAACCTATGGACTCGCCCTACCTACAAAATTTGCGTGCATACCTACAAAAATATGGGCGCTTAAGATGGCCGCCTTTAATAGGGTTGTAACTGCGTGCAACATGCGTAGGTGATATCGACATTTATAAAACATACATGAATTTGATTTAAGGTATTGGTTTACATTTTGCGATTAGCCTCGTAAATGTAATGCAGGTGAAATGATAAGAATTTTAGAAGTTGTGTGTGTTTTATGTTTCATCATAGCCTGTTCTTACACTGGCTCTTTTTCCCTTTAAAGTTTAAAGGGCAGAAGCAGCAATGCATCCACTATCGTGTTTCGGTTTAAAACCGAAACACGATAGTGGATGCATTGATGCTTTGCGGCTGAAATAAGAAAGTTACGCTTTTGTAATTATTGAAATGTTAATAAATATTTTTTCTACTTTTTTTTTTTTTTGGATTTGTATTCATTGGATACATCCAATGACTACTCATCATTCATGAAGTGAGCTGCCGTTGTAAGACGATTTGTAAACAAGCATATTACAAATTAGAGGATTATATCCAAGATAAATAAATAAATAAAATAAGATAAGAATGCTTGGAAACATGCTGGTCCAGCTCCATAGGACAATCTAGGGTATAGACAAAATCAAACAGATTGCTATTTTAATTGTATAATTTTTTTTTATGACATTTATTTTAAATTCTGTGATTACCTTAACTCACACTGATATTGTAATTTTTTTAGAAAATCGTATATATTTTTTAATTTTTTTGTAAATATGTGAACACCATGTATCTATCACATAATTAATTTATCTGTCATTGCTTCATTCTTAACTCTTTTTATTACCTATTGTGGTATAGTAATTTTATTCTAGGTGCATCGTCTTCACTTATAAATAAAAATACGTCACATAAAAAAAATTCTATGTGACCAACCTTGAAATCACGAAATAAAAATCAGCTGTTCCATACATTTTGTCGATTTAAGTGAACACAAATGTAGGGAACAGCTGATTTTTTTTTCGCGATTTCAAGTTTGGTCCCATAGAATTTTTTTTTCAAAATGATGAGTACAATGACCCCTTTTCGGGTTTAGTATAAACAAAAACTAATGTCGTATATGTATTGATCCTAGGACCCCACGCTTAGCAGACGTGCTTGCGACCACCTAGACCAACGGGGTGGTAAATAAATAATAATATTTTGTTAACTTACTATTTTTCGAACAACTTTTATGACATAATAACAATTTTTTATGTATAAAAGTAATTTATTAATTTCTGAACAAAATTAATTTATTCAAATAGTTTCTATATGAAATTTTATCACAATGTTTTCTTGCATGATAACGGAATCTTAATTAAATCGATATAGGCTTTAATTATAGATTTAACAAGCAACAGCCTGTGGGTGGTGTTATGTTCCATGTTCAGCGGCAAATATAATATTTTTTCACTGGCATGGAGCAGATATGCCACATTTTATGTCTAGGGTTTATGTTTTCAGAACCAATAACTTCTATCCATTTCTTCTTTAAAATTTCGTTTTTAGGAAATCTGTGGATTAAAACATCATTGCAATGTAGTTTACACACTAAACAAATATTATCGATACTTCGAATCGCATGCGAGCATCACACACACATCACTAACCTTACTACCAATATAAATATAGAATGTAAACAATGCAAAGAAATAAAGAAAATAACAAACGTTTTATCTTTTAAGCAATTTATACATGACACAGGTTTCAATAATTATCAAAAACATCATCTTGTAACAGTATAATAAACAAAATTGTACAATATTCGACTGGATTAGTGAAAACTAGTTACTAACCTGTGCAGAGACAAATTAGGCGGATTTTTATTTTTTCTCGCACCACACTGTTTTATGCAACACGAGGGCATGGTTTTCCTATTAACAGCAAAACTCAGAACACCAAAATACTTAGTTTATAGACGTATTTCTCTCGAAAATAATAAAAATATTTTGAGTAAGCAATCGTTTGACAGCACATCTACCACAAAACTTGGCAATAAACATGGCGACCGGTCACGCATACACATGATTTTGACGTCACAAAAATTGTTGCCAAATTATATCCTTGATAAACATATATACGTCTCTCTTTTCTTACGCAGTTCTTGACTAATTAAAAAGAAACAAAACGCTTTATGACATGTGTGTGTCGATATGATAGATATTTGTATAACTATTCTTCATATAGTAGAATGGGACATCTCCATAGTTTTCCTATCTCAATGGTCTACACTATATACAAATGTACTCTGTGGCTCCTAGAATATATATGTTCTGTGCGTTAAATGTCATATTTGTTAAAAAAATTAAAAAAAATATTCCGGTGTCCGTTTTTCTCTTTCCGAGTGAATGGATGCGCTTCGATTAATTCGTGGCTCGTATGAACATTGATGATTCTGCTTCTAAACATTGACCTGGAAAAGTATTGGATACCGACGACATCGCTCTATCTGATTGACTCTTGCACGAATATCTGGACTGTTTACTTGTTTGTGAATCGGTTGTGTGAACATGAACGCGAGCAACATTGACATAGATAGTATGCTGAACTGCAAAAGCACTCGTAAGTGCACATAATTATACTGTTACTATTGTGTGTTTGTAGTAATAATGGTTCTTTGTAGGTACGACATATTGTAAAAAAAGATTGAAATAAAGTCTTTGACATTGTATTTAATGTTTTATTTTTAGGGAAGAAAATAAACCAGGGTCTACAGCAGATTTGAAGCTGGCTGTACAAGGGCTATACGGATAACCTTTATGCATCATTGATTGTTGTTTTTACTTGTTCGTAGAGGGCGCCATGAAATGTTCGAGTGACGGCTCTATCCTCCTCTTTATAATGTGCTCTGTGGTTGTTTTGTTTTGGTTGGGTGTTGTTCGTTAAAAATTAGGTTAGGTTTGTTTATGTTATGGAGTTGTAGTAGTACGCCCTAGACGAGTCTTTCCCAAATAATGAATTGAAAGTCGATACCTTATGTCCGTAATATTAGAAAATTGCGATGACAGTCAGCGACTCTACCGTCTACAAGACGTTTGTATTCACTGGGATTGGGGATTTCTAAATAGGACTTTGTGGTAATAAATTATAAACTCCTTGGTCAATATTGAACGCCATAAGTAAAGAATAAACTGACTAGTCTGGATTCATTATGTCATGGAATCAATATGTTGAATTTTGTTAAATAAAACCTAAATACTATCAATTAAGGGTATATTCTTTACTACAGACTTGTAGTAGTAATGATTAAATTCATACTAAATTGGAACTATCTGAATTGAAAAACCAATATTTTATTATTGTGTGATGTGTGAAATAGAAATCGAACGCGCTTTGATGCCACAAAAAAATGACATAAGGGAGGACTGACTGAGTTACAACTTTCATCAGATTCGATTGTAGGCTGCAAGCTGCAATTTGCAGCTTGGGGCAGTTGCGTATCGTATCGTATCGAATGCGTAGATAGTTTTTGATAATATTATGCTGAATTGGCCTATAGTTTACACAAATATAGGTGAATAAATACTTAGTTCCCAGATAGTAATTTGACAGGTTCAAATATCTACCAAATTAAAAAAAAAAAAACAAATATTAAGGAAGGCCAGTCATGAGTCCAAGCTAATTGTCAAGGCGTGACCATAGCTAGGCCCTCCCTCCGGCAGTCCGGCCTATACTTTTCATCCATTCAATGCCTTTCATTTTCATTCAAGAGTTTGGTTTTACTCCAGTATTTCGCTATTTTCAGTGATTTTAGTTTTTATTATTGTTTATTCGACATGGAAAGTGTCGGAATTCTTAATTATTTCCTCGTAATCACTTTCTTCAAAATGTTTAGATACAACATTTCATCAATCCATTTTAAAGTTGCGTCTCGATTCACCCCTGCATTTCTATTCACGTTTTACGGTACCTACAGAGCAGGGAAAAACAACTGCGCCGGCAGCGATTAGAGACGCCAAATATAGGGGAAGGTGGTCTGACATGGCATAGATTTTGAAAAGTTTGATTTTTAGGAAACTCGTAACCAGATTTATATAGCAATTTTGTATTAAAAGGCGGGTTATTATCATCATAAATTCAATCAACAAAACGAAAAAACAAAAATTATTTTTCAATACACTTCCTCGAAAACTGGTTCATATCGCACTACGATTAGGTTCACAATGCAATGTATTTCGCACGCGTGCGGTTTTTTATTTTCCAACACGTGTGCGGGGATAAAAATTGCCACAGATAACATAAAGGTATAACCTATACTTAGTCCAAATCCAAATTGGTTCAATGCTTTATTTATTCACACCGTCTCGCGCCAGAGACGGTCCTCTCTATTCGGAGGTGTTTTTTTTTTTTAATCTCGGCAAAGATGCGTCTTTATGGTGTAAATATTTATAAATAGTGTTTATAAATAGAATACCATGATTATTACAATAAAAAAAACGTTTATGAACAAATTAATAATTATTTGTGTTCTAAACTCAAAAATAATTGAATTTTCTATTTTTCATATTAGGCTGTTTATCGGCTTTATACCTTTGCTTCTCCTTCAACCAGGCGAAAGCAAAGCGCGGAAAAAAAAGAAAATTAAATCATAGTTTCCTAATAATTCATTACAAAAATTGTTTTCGTTATTTTATTTAATTTCTTTAAAAGTGTATTGAAAAACGTCGTTTGATACACGTGGACATTTGTTATTGCAGTTCTCGGCTCAAAAACAACCTCGCCTACGGCTCGGGTGTTAATTCCGCCTCGAATGCAATAACAAACATTCTCCACTTGTATCAAAATGTACTATTCGTTGGATAATAATTCAATAAGTACCTATCAAAATGTTTTGAAATCCACCTCACCCAACCCCTCTAAGTAAGATGGCATACACCAAACTGCAGGCGATATTTTACTTGCAAACATCGCACTTACCATGATTTGCCATTTTCGGCTATCAAACAATTGTCGACAGACTTGAAATTGAAGCCACCATTCCCTGGTGCAAGAATAACTCCATGATGGATCTCCTTCGTCACTGGAATCTGCCAACACGATTCTTTTCTTCCTCTTCAGGCAGATTTTCTCATGATGGATGCTTCTTTTTCAGCAACGACAGCTTTTAGTAATGTGATGTCTGAATTTACCTACCTTTTTTATGAACCTTAGGTTCATATTATAAAAAATACACTTATTTTTTTATTTTATTAAGCTACTTATAATAAGTACATTTGCTAATAACAACATATTGTTCACACTCTACTCTAAAATAAACTAACACACAATTATGTGCTTTCATAACCATGTTTTTTCATTCACGTGAGTATGTTAGAATTTAATATTTTTCAATATTATTATTTTCTCTCCATCAGAGCACCCGCCATGTCAAAGAGTATAATAATAATACGAATGTAACGCGCCATGCTCTCTTCACCGCCCTTGGTTGACTGGTAGAGAATGCCTAAGGCATTACATCCGCCTTTGTACCTTATTGTGTGCGAGAAGTTTAAATAAACAAATAACAACAAAAAAACTTAAAAAGTCCCAATTTATAATTGTTTTGTATTGATCTAAAAATAACAAAATTAGTTCCCATGAGAATCTACAGATGGCGTTTATGGTATTTTAAAATCCGGTGGTAAATTGGCGCTTCAACCTGTATCACATACGATTCACCATCAACTCCAGGTGGAGGAGTTTTCCTGGTAAGAACCAGGTGAAACTCCACAAAAATTAACTTTTGTACCACGAATTCCTTTAATTCAGAATGACCTTCTGTTCGAATTCAAATGATTACAGTTCCCCCTCAAGATCTGCTTTGCAATGACTATAGGCAAGTCTCAAGGGCAAACACTAACAATTTCGGGAATAGACTTGAGAGAAAACTGTTTCGCACAACGGTAATTCTACGTAGCTTGCTCACGCGTAAGCTCGTCCAGTAGTTTGGTGGTTTTGGCATCAACAAATTTAGTGAAGAATATTGTATAGAAATAAGTTTTGTAAATAATATTGTTTCTATGACTATATTCTTTGAACCTAAAATTAAAACGCTAAAACTTGTCAATCAAAATAAATGATGGCAACATCTTCTAACTTGTGCTGCTGGACAGTTTGTTGTCTTCGTCCCAGCTAAAGCACTAGGAAGCAGGGACCATTTTGGTTACCCATTGAAAGGGTTTTCAATAAAAACCCATACGGTGTGGGTAACCCTTTTGAACGGCTTAATTTAAGCCATTCAAAATTACCCACATCGTATGGGTTTTTGATGAAATTTCTTAGAAAAACCCTATCAAAAACCCTTTCCATTAAAAGGGTTTTCGATAGGGTTTTTCTAAAATGGTAACCAAATGGTCCCTGGGTAGAATAGAGATAGAATTGGTCATGCTACGCGTGCTGGGCGGATATCGAAATATCATAATTTTATGATTTTTTCATGTTTCAATGGGTTATCATGTAACCCTTTCAATGGGTTTCTAGTATAAAACCCTTTCAATGGGTTACATCATGATAAAGGTAACCCATTGAATGGGTTACCCGTTCGAAAGGCTAACTCTTAACTGGGGTTGTACGGTCCCTGCTAGGAAGTGATGAAGGGCGGGCGTTTTGATGTTGTCGTATGTAATTTTGACGTACCAAAAGTGCTGATTCTCAGACTAATATAATTACTTTTAATTTTAACAATATGTTGTTTGTTGCTATCAAGTTATTGAATATGATTAAAACTCGCGAGTATAGTCTCGCTCTGTGCTGTGCTATGGCCTATGTTGTGGTTGTCATTCCAATCTTGTATTCTGTAGAGCTCGGCGCAGAACAGAGCATTTTTCACATTGAATAATAAACATTATTACAAGTGTCATAAAGTTCAAATGAACGCGCTCGATGAAGTTTGTTGTTTTCATCGACGTTCGTACAATTTTACACTTTACAACCTTGAAAATAAATTTTATTATTCCATGACTTCATTCTTCTTTGATCTTGCAGATGCAGACCTTTCGTATCGTCACGATACGTTGGTAAATTGGTAGATATGTAAAAAAAAACTTTATCACTGTAAATATAATATTTAATTAACTTATTATCTTAAAATCTAGTACAATATATTTTAGCTGCTGTACCTATGCAGATATTTATTGCTATATTATCATAATAATATACCGATTCATTTGACATTAAGATTGCATTTTGAATCTGAAGTGGCCGCGTTCGCGATTAGTTTCCAAACATGTAATTTTGGAAAAACAGCTTTAATGCCCACACAAAGTTCAGTCTATGCCACAAATTAACTTTTTTTAGACTTTATGACTCAACAGAGTATTAGTCATTCTAAAATCAATTTATACTGTAATAAAGTTGATATTCGTATGTGTAAATAAATAACATAAATTGGAAAAAGGCTTTGAATAGACTTTAGGTACAGTTTGTTATGATGACACATTTAAATACTGACTTATGTTAATATCAAATAAATCGGGAAATACATCAAACATTTTGACAAAATATTCGGTATTTTCGAAACAAATACGATAACTTAATCTATTATGGTAAACAATCTGCAAGTATTAAACGCGGTGCAAATTATTGCAAATTGTATTTTCAAATAAAAACTTATTATGCCTATTATTCTAACAAAGTCAGACCAAGAAAAAGATAAAGTGTCTTCAAAACATTTAAAAATAATACTAGCCGATATTATGTGAGAAACTCTACTACCTATTTAAAGTTGGTTGGATACGCAAACAGGCTAAAGCTCTGGCCACACTGAAGCGAATCCCGCGCGGGATACGGGTCGAAATTTGTTCTCGCGTCGATTGTGTCAACTAACTTGTATGTTTCCCACCGCCGCCGCCGCCGCGCCGCGCGCCGGCGATTAAGGGGCCGGCGTAGTTCATACAAACGTAATACAAAAATAATTTGTAAATCAAACATATTCTTAAGGTAGTGTGTATTTAATTCGATTGGATTACAGAATATCTATGTTCCCAAATATATATTTTGAAAGGACAATGATATGAAGACGAGATAATATTAGGAATTTAAAATTTCTATAGAAAACTTCTCAAAACTCTTGTTTAAATCAGGGTCAGCGATCAACTATTCATAATGTTTATCTTTTCTTCAGCGAGAAAATCGTTGATAGCTAGTCGCTTCGACATCGGTGGCGGAGGGGCGGGAGCCTCAAACTGGCGTGAAGAGTCACGTGACTTCCCAATCATTAAAACAATGTCCCGCGTGCGATCCCCCTCTGTGGCCAGAGCTTTATAAAATTTCGCACGGGAATTCATAATTATTATTCTCGGCTAATTTGTCTTTTTCCTTGGTCCGAACTTGTGTAAAAATGTGTAATAACTTGGAAATATGAGTACAATTATGTACTACGGGTTGCTTGCACATTATTATCTGATAAAAGCCGGAATATTATAATAATAAATCTGGCTTTATTTATCAATTCATATATTTGGCATAAATCATTAATTCATGACCCTGCGTCCTAACCAAAAGCGATCGTTGTGCGAATACGCGATTGTCATCACATCTGTGATCATCGCGTTCATGTGTTACTTTTTGTTCGGAAAACCAGAAGGCGCCCTCTGTCGGCGCGATCAGACATTCCGGTTCCGGTGAATGTCGAGGCAATTCAGCTGCTAGACAACACGGACATATTGCGTAGGCTAAACAGAACTAAACCATGTGTATAAATAGTAAATTAATAATAGTAACAATGCTGTGCATTTAACACATGAACACAGTGTTTTTAACACGCTTTTATTAGGTCGAACTGTATGTATCTAACTATGTAATGGAATCTAAGGTATCTAATTTAACCATCTTCAAGGGTCGTAGCGTAATGAAAATTGGCAGCTGTATGTAGTTCTGATGACAATACAATAATATGGTACTGTCGAACTGATCTGATGAAGGAGCCGGAAGATATGAACTGGAACTTCATGATGGAAAATCGTATCATAGCTGTTATGGATTTCTTAGAAAAGTCTTGTAATGGACTTTGAACACGATCAGGTTTCAAGTTTTTTGTTTTTACGTGCATTTTTAAAAGCGTGTTTTTCTAGTGTTTTTTAAATTATTAATTTTTATTAATTGTCAGACCCTAAGAGAGAGTGCTACGGAATATTGTGTAAAAGTGCAAATTCACACTATTCTTAGTTATAACATAAGCTGTCGCGCTAGATTGTAATAAATGATTAAGAACTTTAGTTTCTATTAATGAAGAAAAAAATATATGGACGTGACTTTCGCTTTTGGTTAGGCCGCAGCCTAAGGCTCTTACTGTGGTAATGATTCTAATAAATCATTTAATGTACTTAGCTATTACATACTTGACTTAAGATTGATGCGTAGTTCACACAAACGAAATCAAATCAAATAATTTTTAAATCAGGTTTAAGTGCACCCATATAAAAACACCCTATTACAAATTACAAACCAAAATAATTTGTAAATCAAACATATTGTTAAGGTAGTGTGTCTTTATTCCGATTGGAATACAGAATATCTAGGTTCCCAAATCTATATATATAAAAGAGAAGTCCACTCACTGACATTTCATCACGAAATCTCGGAAACTACCGGGCCGTGAGGTCTAAAATTTGGCACAAGCACTCTCTATGGGGTGCAGGCGCGCACTAAGAAAGGATTTTTATAAATTCGCACCTTAAGCGGTTGAAAAGGGGTGTCAAAGTTTGTATGAAAGTCCTATGTTTTTAAAGTTAGAGACATGAATGTTGGCCTGATTGTTTCTTTCGACTTCTCGGTGCTCACTTAGAAAGGATTTTACGAAATTCGGCGCTTAAGGGTGAAAATAAGGGTTTTTAATGTTTGTATGAAAAATGTACCAAATGCAGTTAAGATCCAAATTGAATCTTACGGCAACGAGTTATTGCATACTTTACATTGAAATTAGAATTCGGAGGCCGATAAAGATCTAAATTGAATTTTACGACAACGCGTTAATGCATATTTTACATTGAAATAAGAATTTTTGCAAGTTTCTTGAGGTTTATATTTAGTTTTTTTTCTAGGTGGCCAGTATGTTTCAGTGCAGGCGTGATAACGTTCTAAAGTTTTTATGCCAGTTCTAGGTGGCCAGTATTTTTTAGTATGCAGGCATCTGCTAAAAGATAATGAAATGAGGTTCTAATTGGTATTCAGGTAATTTGAACGTTGCATTTATAGCATTAAAGTCGAGAATGCCAAGGGGAAAACTTCACAATGTTTAACCTTAATCGCGGCTTGCCAGCCGATCGTATCAAAAAACGAAGGCATGTATCAATCACAGAATACAAACCTAAGCAATACATGTTCAAGCTATAGGTAGTTACCGAAATTTCTGTTCTGCGATATATTGTTATTACTTACTACTAATTTGCTTTGAAATGTTTTTCATCGTCGTTGTTTGGTTTTCGTTTTGGTTTGTTTCGCTTCCTAATTTTAAATTGGAGGATAATAAATGTGTTTTATCATTGGTTTTTACCTATTGCCGGGTTGGAATTTTGTATTTCTATTTCTTTGCGAATTACTTATTGTGTAGAAGAAAGAAAGAAAATACGTTTATTTGCGGTAAACATGACGCAACAAATAACATAAATACAAAAATAAGAAAAGGTTGGGGGAAACATGCGTCACATCCACGCAAAACGGCTATCGCTCAGCATTATACTGCGACCCTATGCAAGACAGAGCCCCAGCGCTGGTTTTTAGCGACAGCCGGCGCCACACACGCGGGTATTTCACACTGTGGTATAATAGTTTTTAGTATTAGTCGTTCTTACTAGAAAAAGTGTCCTTGAATACCTACGTTCGTATTTTAATTTTATTGCTTAGTATCTTTGGTTTAGGCTGGTGTTGTAAGGGTTGGAAAAAGGCGGAGAACTATTCCCATTGCAAATGGATGTCAGCACCAACTGACGGGGTCCGAAAGGGCCAATGCCTGCCAGGGTTATGAGTCTGTCCGAAAGGGATATCGTGGCCCTGGCACACACAGGCATTTGAAGGAACACGGGTGGGTTTAGTCAGTAAAAGTCTGACACGCATCAAAATGACCTTCATTGAAATTTCCTGAGAATCAGATTATTTTTACTCCCTGTTGTGCGTCCCCAAAACCAGCAATAAAAATACCATTTTGAAACACCTGGAACTCAAATGGGAATAGTTCTCCCGCTGCCATGAGTTCACAGGTGGTTCCGTAGGTGCCATTACAAGACATTTCAGCGACGTATTCACGCTTTGAACCATAAGCAGCTTCTCCTGACCGATCCTGGGTGAAAGGTTGGAATATTTCCCAGTTACTATACACGTGGCGCACAATGCTGTCTCGAATTTGAGAAGACATGGCCACGTTACTGTTCACCAAATAGGATAGAGATGAAAATAAGCATGCGCCATCGCCAGGGATATTTACTATTTGGCAAAGAATTTGCATGCCACAATTGTGGCGATAAGTCCCCTCTATGAGGAGTGGCTAGAGAGGCGCCACGGTTTCCTCACCTTCCGCCTGACGCACGTCCTCACCGGACACGGTTGTTTCGGGAGGTTCCTATTCAGAATAAAGCGGGAGGAAACGCCCGGGTGTCACCACTGTGTGGATCGCCCGGAGGACACGGTGGAGCATACGGTTGAGGTCTGCCCTGCTTGGCCGGAGCACCGCCATGTCCTCACGGAGGCGATCGGCGGCGGCGATCTCTCGCATCTGGCCCTGGTTCAGGCCATGGTTCGGAGCGAGCGTGCACGGGAGGCCGTCACCTCCTTCTGCAAAGCAGTAATGCATGCGAAGGAGAAGGCGGAACGCGTGAGGGTGAGGCAGGGTTCGCGCCCTCACGCCCTTAGTCACCGCAGGAGACGCCCCTGGCGTCGGGAATAGCAGGCCGATTCCCGGCCACCGTGGGCGCGGGCTTGCGGACGGTGAGCGATGGGTAGCTCGCCGTCCGATAAGGACCAGGCCCGGGTCGATGGCGCGTTATGTTCCACGCGCTCCTCAAAGAGATGTCAGCACCAATTGACGGGGTCCGAAAGGGCTAATGCCTGCCAGGGTTACGAGCCTGTACGAAAGGGATATCGTGGCCCTGGCACACAGGCATTTGAAGGAACACGGGTCGGTTTTAGTCAGTAACAGTCCGACACGCCCTCCCCGCTCCGGCCAGAGCGGGAGAAGTTATTTGATAATTTACCACCCAAAAAAAAAATGGCAGCGGCAGAACTATTCTCATTTGAGTTCCAGGTGTTTCAGGATGGTATTTTTATTGCTGGTTTTGGGGAAGCACGGCAGGGAGTCGAAATAATCCGATTCTCAGGAAACTTTAATGAAGGTCATTTTGATGTTTTAATTCCGTTGGCTAATTTAAATAATAAAAAAACCGGCCAAGTGCGAGTCGGACTCGCCCACGAAGGGTTCCGTACCATTATCTATAAAAATGGCAAAAAAATCACGTATGTTGTATGGGAGCCCCCCTTAAATATTTGGTTTATTTTAATTTAATTATTTATTTTTAAAGTGAATATATAACTTAATATTCTGTGAATATTTCAAGCGTCTACCTGTTGCCGTTATCAATATCTAGCAAAAACGAGCAAAAAAATCACGTTTGTTGTATGGGAGCCCCCTTAAATATTTTTTTTATTCTGTTTTTTAGTATTAGTTGTTATACCGGCAACAGAAATACATCATCTGTGAATTTCAACTGTCTAACTATCACGGTTCATGAGATACAGCGTGGTGACAGACGGACAAACGGCGGAGCCTTAGTAATAGGGTTCCCGTTTTACCCTTTGGGTACGGAACTCCAAAAATATCTTTTGACCCTTCACGCCGGCAAAATTGAAGAATCACCGACCGTCACCGACTCAGCGGTAAATGTGCAGTTGAATTCACAATCCCAGTCCCAATTCACTGCTATTGATTTTGTCGAGAAGTCGCTTGCCTATAGTGAGCAAACGGAATGCGAGTAATTTTTTTTTAAGGATATTGCTAAACCGTTGCTTCATCTACTTATATTAATATTTTACGTATAGTTTGTGAGGTTGTAGGGGTAATCTCTAGATCTACTGAACCGATTTTGAAAAATCTTTTACCCATTGAAAGCCACGTTATTATTTTGTGAGTGTCATAACTTATGGCCATAATTTAATCCGAAAAACTATATATTTGGGAATATAGTTTTTCGAAAAAAATATATATTTTGTCCTTTCAAAATATATATTTGGGAACATAGATATTCTGTAATACAATCGAAATAAATACACACTACCATAAGAATATGTTTGATTTACAAATTATGTTGGTATTTGATTTGTATAAACTACGAATGATACCCCCGTTAAGAGCGTTTACGACTTACGGCATTTCATAAAAACTTTCAAGTCCTTGTTTTTCGAAATGACTGAACCGATTTTAATGAAACTTCATACGCATAAGCAAGATACAAAGGTCTAAAAAGTTAGTTATTTTAAATTTTTCATAGAAACAGATTTCCAGTTATCTGTTTTTAAATAAGACATTTCGAAAATGTTCTTAACTTTTTAGACCTTTGTATCTTGCTTATGCGTATGAAGTTTCATTAAAATCGGTTCAGGCTTGAAAGTTTTTATGAAATACCGTACGTCGTAAACGCTCTCAAATGAAAAATAACTTGATTATGACTGTAGCCAACAAAAATCATGAATAATCAACATTTCAACAAGAAATTGGTACTGCATAATTAGCATATTGCTTCTAAAATTCCAAGCCAATAAAAGGCTTGAGCTTTTGCTAGATGGCATTATGATCCTTACTAACGTGTTTTTTAAGTTCATATTTGGTTGCGAAAATAGATTTACAAATTCTACAGCAGCATCGGCCTCCATGATATATTCTCAAATGTTCTCTAGCCTTAAAAGCTGAGTAGAATGCTTGGCCACAAACTTGACAACAAAACGGTTTGGCCCCGATATGTTTCCTAACATGAATTACTAAGTGTTTCCGACTTCTAAGAGTTTTGCTACAAAATTCGCACGTTTCCTTCGAAGGCATACTATGTACCTTTTTATGGCTCCTCAAATTACTTTCAGTGTAAAATTGTCTATCACACATGTCGCAGCAGTATGGTTTTATTTGTAAATGTATCTTATTAACGTGAACAGAGAGTTCATTGTCGTTTGAACATTCTTTCTCGCAGAAACTGCATGTTTGGGCTTGTTTTTCTTTTAAAAGCTTCAGTTTGACTGCGTGTCTTTGGATGTGATTCTCGTAATGAGCTTGAGTCACATATATTTTACTGCATAGCTGACAGGGCTTGATTCTATGGTTTTCTTCATGAGTTTGTAACTTATCTGTATCCGTAAAATTCCTGCCACACACTTTACACGACATATAAAAGCTCTCTTTTAGTAAATGTGTCATTTTAGTGTGTTCATATAAATGGAATTTGGATTTGAATACACCATGACAGATATTGCACTGAATTTTCTTATTCATATGTTTTAGAACATGTCTTTTTAAGAAATACTCTGATATGAAATGTTTACTACAAAGCGGACAAGTGAATTTAAACGAGACCTTTTCAACTATTTTCCTTTTGTTAAATGTTAAAAATTCGCTGCAAACATCGACAGGGTATTTCGAACTTTGTTGCACGCCGTTGACTAGTTTTTTATTAATGTACGTTTTGGTGGCGTTTCTAGCTAAATTCTCTATATCTGGGGTTGGTATTAGATCTGCTTTAAATCGTTTTGTTGGTGGTGATGGTTCGAATATATCGTCTGGTTCTGTTTCGAATTTACCTTGTGGAGATGGTTCGAATTTACCTTGTGGAGATGGTTGTAATTTACCTTGTGGAGATGGTTCGAATTTATCTTCCGGCTCTGATTCACTTTCGCTCTCAGATTTCAGTCTAAACTCGTCTTCAAGCACATCTATTTTGAATTTACTCTCATCGATAAACTCATTCTCATCTAATAGTAAAGTTTCATCCGAATCTTCTGGAGGAGCCATTATGCTCGGTGGTGAAACTTGCACGAACACATTGGCGTGTGGTTTCATTTTATTAAGGTTATCTAACATGAGGCTAACGCATAGGTCTAACCGCTCCCTAGTGAAATTGAACTGGTGTATAAAAATATATGAAGTGATAGCATGATTAAGGCACTGTTCGCATATTTTTGTCCCAATGAAGTTGTGTAGGTAGGTCATCTGCAACAAAAAAGTTGGCATTAAAAATCAAATTTAAAAAGCTTGGGGTTTTTGGTTAGGATGTGTGAGGAATTTGGAACAAACCTGTTTTTTAGGGACAAGACTAGACGAATTCGCGTATTTATGTGTAGTTTGCTATCTGTCTGAATTTTTCGAAAGTCATAACCCCGTGTCCTAACCAAAAGCTACAGTCCATATCACATAAAAGAGCGTGACGATAGCCTAAGAGTCCGGTCGATATTCTTCTTTCTTTCTTTTTCTTAAAAAAAAAAATAAAAAAAAAAAAACACTAGGAATTTCTCCTGTATTGTGGGTGCATTTACAAACATTTAAACTCACATACACAAACAGCCCTAACACACAAACAACAACAACACAACAATAACACAATATTTAACATAATATTGATTCGAGAATATAGGAAAAACTCTCTTAAAAATATACATATATATTTTATAAGAGTAGCATCGTGGTCAAGCCTTGACTTATGAGACACAATTAACAAGTGTATTGAAAAAATAAATTGGGGTATTCGAATTTATTGTCTAAGTTTCATACATGTAAAGAAAATCAAATGTTAAATGAATAGGTTTTTTTTTACAATCTTATGAGTATTTAATCGAGTATAAACCGTATGACTAAGCTATAGGATACAAAATGAAATTTAACTAAGAGATCATGTCATCATGACTAAATACTGTTTTTTTTTATTATTATCGAGATCAGTATATTTTTGCATAAACTAGATGATTACTGTTATTAAACATTAACAAAATACGAGATTAGCAAACAACCATTAAAATTAATATTTTTTCTTTGAAACCATTAATACCTTTGGTAAGCTATGCCACTAGACAAGACATCTCTAATGCTCAAAATCGGAGAGATTAATCATAACATACACAACCCCGAAAGGATAGGTAGAGGTGTACTTATACGGCCGAACCCAATAACCTATATATCACCAGTTTTGGCCTACTGGAGATATATTTTTCTATCTCCAGTAGGCCATAACAACATTCCATAATGTCTCATAGATTATTGGGACGTTAAAACCATCGATAGATATATTTTTCTATCTATCGATGGTTTTAACGTCCCAATAATCTATGAGACATTATGGAATCTTACCGGCCCACGCTACTGATGGGAGGGTGTATCCCCTACAACAGGTATCTATTTGTATGAAAATGCCAAAGTATGCGTCCCAATATACGATTTGTTTGACAGGATAGTACTACAGATGGCAGATTGGTCTATTCCCCGAATTGCAGGGATAAACGTAAAGTAGCCAAGCTAAAATTAACTCTTTAGTACATGCAATAATGACCATAGATGTTTTTTTTTATTTAAAGTAATAATTTTTTTTTTAAATTCAAATATCTCGAAAAAATAACAGAAATTTAACCCCCCCCCCCAGTGACACCCCCCCGTGCAAGCACCATGCCACCATTTTTTTTTTTTTTGGGTGGGAAATGAATGAATGAATCATGAATTTAAGAAAAAAAAAAAGAACAACATTAATTGAGGGATGCGCTAAGGTAGTCCGCGAAATTCTAATTTTATTACGTTTTTTGCAATTTGCAGGTCAGTAACAGGTTGTATTTTGATTCGCGGCCATAACATATATGGCTCTACAGAATTATATCTTAATCCAGTAACTTATTTAGAAGTAAGAAACAAAGAAGTTTTAATATAAGACTAATTACACAAGTTGTTTTGTAAAGTGATGTTGGTTGTAACTGAAGGCACGGGAGGGCGAAGTAGAGAAACCTACTTATTGTTTTCGTTAGATCGATAGCCTTTATCAATGATTGTGAGACGCCATCCGAGGACATCCGAGGATAGATATAATTATACTGTCTATCATCAATAGCGATCTGTCTTTCACTGAAAATAGGTTATTGGGTTCGGCCGATAGTGCACCCATGTTTCGCCAGTTATGTTTAAGTCCCATGTAGTAGGGGGCGAGCCTATTGCCATCAACCGGGCACAAATCCAGACTCCGGGCTGCTACTGAGGAATTCCTAATGGAAAAACGCAATAACACTTCGACCCGACCTGGGAATCGAACTCCGGACCTCGTGCTCGGCAGTAGCGCTTGCGAGCAATAGACCAACGAGGCAGTCAGTCATATTAATCATATACAAATAAATAGTTTAGTATAATACCTCATTAATTATTATAATAAAAACTAATCCCCTTATGAATAAACCCAGAGTAATGTTACAATCATGTTGGTATAAACTTCCGTTTACATTTTTCGATGTACAAGTTTGCCATAACTGTTAACATGATCTGCCTGCCTTATGCCAACTATTTTGGGGTTGGCTTCCACTGTAGCCGGATGGGGCTGAAGACAAGACCAGTATTTTAGGTGGATCTGACCTCCACTACTCAGTTACTCGGCATAACTTTACTCCAAGTTTATTATTATTTGTAAGGGTGTAATACAAAATTACTTAATTAAACATATACTTCCAAGACTAAGACTAATTTACTTATGAGAAGCTTTATGAATATTCCTGACAGCCCTTTTAATTTTTCTTGCTGGCTTTTCATTTTGTATCAGATTAGAGCCAATGTTGAACTGAATGTTTGTCCCATGTTGGGTCAAACGTTCTGTGGGTATATTAAGACTCCCTACATATGGCACACTATTTCCAGCCAATGTGTTTGTTGGTGTTGGATCAAAATTTTGAACAGTACTAGGAATGAATGTTTCTTCTTCAACATCCATTTCTACGTTTGTTGTGGCTTTTGTATCTAAACCATCATCTGAGTCAGTTTCTATATCCATGTTATGTGTTGAATTCGTATCTTTGATATTGTCAATTTGTATTCCAATGCCAATATTTTCTTGCATTGTACCACTTTTTGTATCCATCATAGTACCTTCATTATATACTATGATAGGAATATTTTTTTTATTAAATTTATTAACTTGCTTCTCCACATTAGATTCTTCTTTATTTTCTTTTCCAAGTGTATTGATAAAAAATGTTGTATTATTTCCAAAATTTACTTTGCAGTTACCATTTTCAATGTTCTTCTTTGATTCACAGCAATGACAAGTAGATCTATCTTTATTGTTGTTGATAAGACAAACATTGCATTGCCACATCTTCTCTATTTTCGGTTCTTTGTAATGTTCCTCAATTTTCATTGGTTTTGTTTTTATTTCTACATTTTTATCAAAGAAAGCAGTTCCAATCGGCTTTTCGCAATTTTTATTGATGGTACTATCGAGAACTGTACTCTTGACTATATTTTGTTTGTCTTCATCATACATTTTATCACCTTTGCCACTTGGTTTCTTACATAGTTCACATTTGTTCACATGTTTAAATAACCAGCAGAATTTGCAATCTTCGTCATTTATTTTAGGGTTAGCATTATCATTAGTTACATTGTTATTTACTTCATTATCCTTCACTGAACTGTACTTTTCAGAAGGTTCAGTAAATATCCAACTCAGATCAGTATTTACTTTCATTGGTTTTGTATCATATTCAGGAATATTACTTTCTTTAATAAATTTAATAGTATGCATTTCTTTGTCATTGGTTTTAACACCATTGTAAGGGTTTGAAAAAAATAATGACATATTATCGTCTAACTTTATATTACGATTAGTTGGGTTACCATAATGCTCTACAGCTATTGGATTAGAAAAATTTAAAATGCTGGATGTTGAATCTTCTAAGTTATTTGGTTTAGTCAACTCTTTTGGATATTTTTTATCAATAATTGTATCCACTGGATAATCTTCTTCAATAAAATCAGTAGGTTCTTTAACCACACTTAGACTATAATGTTCTGGAACACAATGACCATCAACATCCATTGCTGCTTCATCTTTCTTTAGGGTGTAGTCTTTGACATTAGAATTACCAGATAAATCAATTATTTGTTTCCCATCTATTACACTTTTATAAGCTGGATGATAATTTTTGTACAAATTCATTGGTCTTACTTGAACATTCATCACATTTTTACCATTCAGGTTAGCATCAAGCAAATCAATTTGTGTCCTATTTTGGACTTGAATTTCATTGTTTATTTTGCTACTTTTAATCCAAAGAGTTGCCTCATTGTCAACAGTTAGCATTTCATTTTCTGGATTATTATTTTTGACAACATTGACTGGTTCTCTAGCACCACTACCCATTATTATGTCTTCAGTAATATCATGTCCAATTGCATGCATTCCTTCATGAACATTAGTAATCATTGTATCATCTGTTATTTCAAAAATTCTTGGACTTTTAGTGTCCTGAGTGGCAACATCATGGTTAATGATCCTGATGACATTATAATCCTCTACTTGGGGTTCACAGAAAACATAATAATAAAAGTCATCAGTCTTAAATTTATCTTTCGTAATTATGTTTGGTAAGGATAGTTCGAACTGTATTTCTGGTATAAGGTGAGGAACATTCTGGATTTGGTTGTATTTTCTCTTTCTTTTAGTAATAGTCATTATTGCCGCTTTACGAGGTATGTGTAACTCTTGATATTTGTATGATTTTTGCTAGAAAAGGAATCACTTCTTACAGATGGAACATTATACAGTGGGATAGATAGTATCTAAAATATGTGATAAAGAATATTAGTGTCATAGATTTCCATGTTTTTAAAAATAGTTTGAGTGTTTTTGCATTTAGCATTAGTAATGTAGCCAGCCAAATCTTTTATTAAATGTTTGTGGGCCAACATGAACAGTTTTAAGAACTTTTAAAAACTTTATCAAAGGAATCTTCTTTACATAAATATTTTGGGATTGACCAACTTACATTTAAATCAGATCAAACTACAACTATGTTAGATAAACATAATATAAATAATACTCACATCGGGTAAAGTTGAAGCTAGCACCGTATACAATGATTTATCTCCAACCAATTCTGGACAACTTCCATGTATGCAGACCATTTTGTCCAACTCCACCAAATCTGTACTCTTCTTCAAGCAAACCAAACACAATTGGTCTGTTTTCTTTTCCATCAAATGTTTCATTATACTCTTAAACTTATGTTTCTCTAAATGCTGTAGATGTTGTACGTGATTCTCTGTTAGGTTTCCACATTCTTTACATTTGTAAGTCTTATCTACTTCTGCAGTATTCCCTTTTCCTCGTATATGGACTTGGTTAAAGTGTTTCTTCAGTTGGTTTAATTTCACAAATGATTTACCACATAATCGGCAATGATACCACATGTATTTTGGATGTTTTTGCTCATGGTTCAGCAAGGATTCTAAGTCTGGGAGAACTTGCCAGCACCTTTTGCATTCAAATTCGTTCCAATCTGGTTCATTACTCAAAGATTCTGTTTGTGAATTGATGATGTTTCTTATCGGTTCAGCATAATCCATTACTTTACCATGTTCTGCGTACAATACATTAAAGTTTGGTTTTAGTTTTTGTCTTCCTCTCTTTTTTGGTCTATCCACAGGGTCTAGTTTATTGATTTTCTCATTCATGTCATCAAAACAGTTGTGTAAAGCTCTTTCCGCTTGCTCGCACTGCTGTGTGAAGAGGTATGCGTTGAGGGCTCTGTCTATGCACATCTGACATATTTTCTCTGGGAAGTTTTCTTCTTTTCTAGCCTGAAACATTGATGTTTTAAGATTAATAATGGAAGAATGTCATAAATTAATACATAGGTTTACTAATCAAACATCTTGGTAAAATTTTGCATTAACAAAAAATTTGAAATAATTCAGAATCAATAAGTGCATCAAGTTCTTTTATCATAGTACATCTATTTAGCATAAACAAGATAATTACAGTATTATTACATGTTTGCATCCAATGTTATTAAATTCAACACTCACTCACTTTGTCACTTTGATTAATGCAACTGTTACACTAACAGCATTTGCCATTCAACAGAAAGAAAGTTATGATAATATAATCAAATATAAATCACTATTCTGCTCCTGAGCCTACACACTAAGAAAACGCCTAATGCGCTCAGCCTCAAATACTTTACACTGACTTAATTTTAATTTGTTCAAACCACATAAATGAAAATATATGAGTGAAATAATAATTGGGTCATCTGTGAACAACATACCTTGAAAGGGTAGAAACAGGCTATCATTTCTCTGATAGACACTTTATAGATGACCCCTGTGCCAGCTATATGCATTATTTGGTCCAGTTCTGACAACCCTTCTGTTACTTTTAAACAGTAACGACATACACTTGTCTTCAACTTCCCATTCAACAAATACTCCACAGCAACTTTAGTAGTCAATGGTACACCAGGATCGTAGGCCTTTTTCGAAGGCTTAAGAATCTTTTCCACATTATTAGACTCTGGTGTTGTTTTTGTCACCTTCTTAAACGGTTTTGAATACGTATTCTTGGGGCATAACACCGATAAAATTGCTTCGTCCATTATTTAGGTTATGCGATGATAGTTATTTTATGAGAAGCTTGTTGTACTCCTCTACATATTACAAGCACAGTTGGTAATTTAATAGCTTGTAGTTTATAATTCTGTAATTCGAAAACGTAATATAGAAGACAAATGATTATATTTTTGATGACAAGCCAAGCAAGTACGAAAATGGCGGAAAGAGAAGAGAGAGAGCGCGTCAAATAAATGTCAGATGAAGCCAATACTTTTCATGCATCATTTAAATGCGTTCTAAGTTAAAAATGTAATTATGCTATTTCAACTATGTTAATATTAAAATTATGTAGAACCTTCTTATATTTTACACCGAATAAACTCATAGGTTTTACACCATTTCACTATGTTTATAGCTACCGACATAGAGCATGTAACATTTAACTTTGCTACCGATTGGCGAGCAATCTGCGTGAATCGGAAAATGCACGTTTGTTCAATTCCATGTACAGGGCGATAATAAATTTATTACCAAACATAAAAATCACCTAAATAATTGAAACTATTTTAGGGCTGAATAATGAACTGATTTATGTTGAAAAATTGAAGGAATTAGAAAAAGTTTTATTTACTTGCTAAAGTAAGTTGTGTGTAGTCCTCTATTATTATTTCATATAATAATACAATCATTCGTTTTGCCAAAACATCCAAAGAACATCTTTCATGTTCTGTGGATGTTTTGGCAAAACGTAGTAGAATATCAACACGCCCACCGTGACCGCAACACCAATTTACACAAACGTCAAAAATGGACAAAAAATTTCTGCTGTAAAACTATTTTTTCTTGAAAAATAAAATATTCATCTACAAAAATCTGGTTTCGTCATCCTTGTGCGATTGAAATCCTGTGTTATAAAACTGTTTTTGTGTACAGTGTTAGTCAGTGTGGACAGTCATGACCTGTTTTCATTTAAGGTGCAAGGCATAGGGGCATCGATACTTCGTTAACTGTGAGTATAAAAAAGCTGAGACTTCGTCAAGGCTAGGTCTCGTAACTTAATTATTAATTATCTGTTTGGATGATATCATGATTAGTTCTTTGAACTTTATTTTGTGATGCATTGAATCACAAAATGTTGTGAATTTGAGAGAATAATGATTCCATTGAGTTTTTGAGTTATTTTTAGATGTTAGAGTACGCAATTACAGCTGGGTTTGTTTGTGTAGTGTATAAAGTGTGGTCATTTAAATTTGGAACACCTAAACGATTCTGTTTGATTGGAGGGTGAAGTGGTAGTCAAGTTTACTTCCTGTTGATTTATTTTTAAAATATCTGTAAGTATATTTTGTTATTTAAATAGAAATTAAAATAGAATTCAAGTATTTTGAGTGGTTGTTTATAAATAATTAAAACACCATAATAAATTCCTTTCTCTGTAAACTTATGCCATTTTCATTTTTAGTAATTAATTTTCTGCTCTCACTTTTGGGTCTCTTATCTTTGCTTAATGCCTTTTTTTATGAAAGAAATGATCTTCAGTACCACAATAATTTTGATGTCTCTTAACAAATAAATAATTAAATTCCAATTAAGGTCCTTTCAATATATTTTACTCAAGCTACAATTATATAAGTAATGATAATTTTTGCCATTAAAAGTTTCCGTCAGCCATTCTGTTAGTTAATTAAAATGTTTGGCCCATTCATATTATTCATCCTGCCAATATCAAATCATTTACAGGCCATAAAGTAAACAATAAACCTAAAAATAGCTCACATATTGATTCCTTGTACATAACTTTAATGGTGGCAATATATAAACAAAGCATTCACAAACATAGTCACTGATTAAACATCTGCTGACCATATACACATATAAATAAACTTGAAGACATGCCATATTCTTCAAGTTATTATTAACTGTCTAAAACATGTGATTTATTGGTCATTATTCATTATTACAATCAGGATTGGGGCCTGTAAATCAGCTAAGTATTAGGTTAAAAGGGAAATTGTCATAATCACTGTGATTAGTTGACTAGACAAAATGGTGATAGTAAGAGATTTATATCTCTAGTGATAGCAGTATCTTAGTATTTAGCCAAAGGGAGAATGCTTTATGGAAAATGATTTAAAATATAACAGTAAATAAAAAAAGTGAGTATATCGTTTTTGTTGGAAACAAACAAAAGGCAAAATGTGAGCCACCTCTTTCTTTAAATGGAGAACCGTTGAACCGTGTCACTCAGTTCAAGTACCTAGGGCAGATTGTGACGGACAACTTGAAGCATGACCACTATGTGGAGAAGGAGCGGCACTATCAGTACAGGGAAACATGCTGGCACATAGATTCGCTTGTTGTACAGTACCTAGATGTTAAAGTGACGCTATTTAGAGCGTACCGTCAAAGTTTTTTTAAAATACCAAAACTTAAAATCTGACATAGGTATTTCCAATTGACGAAGAGGAAGTGAGGAAGTGTTACCGTTTATTTAACACGTAACTCTGTAATTGTCGGAGCAGAGTCAATTAACAATCGTGGGTCACTCTTTGGCCTTAATAACTATAAATAATTGTTTGTTTACCGTTAATTTTGGTTTCCGCTACCGTTTATGGCTGGATAGTAACAGCGGACGGGTCAGTTTAAAATTCTTAGGTAAACTATGGTAATTTCTGGTTCAAATTCGTGCGTTTGTCGATTAGCGAACTTAGAAAACTATTCGCCGATTCTATAGACGAAATCCCCTCGTTTGACAATTAGCGAACGGTCTGATGATTTGCGGTTTGATTTTTTGAGTTGGCTTAGCTTTTTGGGCCTTCTTCTTCGTCGAAGTAAACGTTAAAACTATCCAGAGATTCCAGATACTGCTTACTGAGAAATGAAATCGTTTATTCTGTAAATAGGATATTAGAATCACTTTTACACGTCATATAAAAAATAATCTAGATGTAGCCGACATTTCCTATCTGATTACCCCTGAAAAGAAATGGCGAAACAAACTCAGGGGTCAAAGTCTGTTTTAAAGTCTAGACATAATCTTGGTCAGATCATGTGAGCACCATGTAGATCCGTGTCTGAAATGGTCTTTTGAGAAAAGAACCACACAAATTTGAGTGGACATGTCCAATCAGTGTAAGATTTTGTCAGTAATCGTGCAGCTCAAAAACGAGATGGTCTGACCTAGCTATTTAGTATCCTTGTCCAGGAAAACGGGTCAGAAAACTAACTGCTTTTGGAGTTCCTATAAGAACTATACCAGTCAATGTCGTTTTATACATAGTTGGATCGAATAATACTTTTCATACACCCTTTGTGCAACTACCAATATAGACCGACGTAAATCCAGACCGGAATTTCCGTAGGATATCCGGAAAGCACTAAAGCTACCGATTTCCGTAAGCATCCAGCTAGCCAAAGCCAGCTTTGCCTAAGTTCTTAATCTAGAATCCCTGATGTTTGCAGTCCAGTCAACTTTATTTACAGTTTTAGCTTTGATTTACAGTTTTCTGACAATGGGTCAGATAAGTTCAATGATCCGCCTTTACATTACTGGGTCTCCTTCAATTATTATAATTTACGCAGCGATAAACATAGTGTACTTAACGGTTTTCCACTCATTTCGTGGTACTTTACGGTTGATAAGTACAGTCCTTTGTTGGATCGCCTGTCGAAATGCATTGCTTTAAATAATTAGAGTAAGGACTTGGTATTCCTTTCCGGTCCCTTTAAGGGGACGACAACCGACTTTTAATGATTTTATACTTAAGATCACGTCTAAACGAGTAGTGTTAAAGATTTGAAAAAAATATAAGTTAAATTAAAGCATTTTTTCAATAACTTAATATGTGAATATTTTAGATTATGTGCATATTACATAGTGAAATTAATTTGTAAAGTTATGTCTAACGCGGATAAAAACCTGAGAATGGCGCAAAATCTACTAAGCGTAGGGTTCTGAAACCTTTACCAATTTAAAGATACTTTAAATATTGATCTTTTAGTATAGGCGTTTTATTAAAATACCTTTTGTTTTGTGCATAATAAATTAATAATGCGTCAAATTGGGGACAGCGCTCCTTGATGGGCGAGTCCTATTACTGGGTGAACATACGACGCGTTGCGTGAGCTTAATATAGAACACGCAAGCTAACCACTCAAGGTCACTGGCATATATCTGCGTCTTAAAAGTGATGTGATGATGATTACCGGGGGCGCACGCTTATTTATATCCATGGAATTATTATTTTTCATCCCTCAGTTACATACGTATGGGGAGTGACGTACCCAAAGGTAAAGGTAAAACGGGAACCTATTACTAAGGCTCCGCCGTCTGTCTGTCTATCTGTCACTGCATCTCATGAACCGTGATAGTTAGACAGTTGAAATAATTTTCACAGATGATGTATTTCTGTTGCCGTTAAAACAACAAATACAAAAAAAAAACAATAAAATAAATATTTAAGGGGGCTCCCATACAACAAACGTGTTTTTTTTGCCGTTTTTATAAATAATGGTTCGGAACCCTTCGTGTGCGAGTGCGACTCGCACTTGACCGTTTTTTTTTTCGTAATGTCATTACGTGACCATTGTTTAGCGGTGCACTGAATACACCTTTCCAATTTTCATCAATATAGATCATAGAAATATAAAAAACTTATATCTATGGTCGGTGCCGATAGTCTCCGAGTAAAATGGCTGTGTGTCATCCGGAAGGACGTACGAGTACATGACAAAATTGTAAGTGTTCCGTTTTCGATATTTGGCTACGGAACGTAACGGTATCCTAAAAATTTCTAGTTTTGCATATCAATTGTTGCATTTCGATAACTCGGTGTTTGAATCAGGCCATAATGTAATCTAAAGTACTCTGTTTATAACTAAATTCGTATACATTGATGTAATAAATAGGAAGATAGGCCACTCTCTAACATCACGTAAATATTAAATGGACTTGATGTCGTGCGTCATGTGCTCGACAACCGAAATAGAGAGACATATTACGTGGGCTATAGCGGGAACGAGATAGCAATAACTGTCACTGTTACGTACCCATAATAACTCGGAAACAAACTAAGATTCGGGTATTCCCCGCAAACCGAGAGTAATGTAGGTCGATTGTGTTCTTTCCCCTAATTTATGCGGTCTACATCGTGGAGCGCGTACCATATCTCCCTATTTGATACATCAATGTTCGTATATAATCAGACACTCATTCATTGGACATCGGTTGCCATTTTCTCCGAGGAGATTGTTTGCCAAACGTGTAATTTTGACTGCTCGGTGCTCCTAAAAGTTAAGGCCATATAAATTCAGATTAACGGTAACTTTGACCTTAATCACAGGTGTCTGGACTTGGGTGGGCTATTTCTTTTATTAATGGCATCGGTATTGTCTAGACTAGATTAATAAAAGTTAGCTGATGATGTCATTGATTGAAGTCATCAATGCTGGGGCGGATTAAGATGCGTTAATGGAAGGTGATCTTGTTGGAATGTCAGTTGCCGCAAGGATGAATGAAACAAGTTACATCTTTCGTTTAAGGGGACGATAAACCGACTTTTAATGATTTTATACTGAAGATCACGTCTAAACTAGTAGTGTTAATGATTAGAAAAAAATATATGTTAAATTAGAGCATTTGCTCAATAACTTAATATGTGAATATTTTAGATTATGTTTATATTACACAGTGCAATTAATTTGTAAAGTTATGTCTAACGCGGATAAAAAACTGAGAATGGCGCAATATCTACGAAGCGTATTTTTCTGAAACCATCACCAATTTAAAGATAATTTAACTATTGATCTTTTAGTATACGCGTTCTATTAAAATACCTTTTGTTTTGTGTATAATATATTAAATTAATAATGCGTCAGATTGGTGACAGCGCTCCTTGATGCGTGAGTCCTATTACTGGCTGAACGTACGACGCGTTGCGTGAGCTCAGTACAGAACACGCAAGCTAACTACTCAAGGTCACTGGCATATATCTGAGTCTTAAGACGCCGACAACAGGTAAACCGCTGTCACTGTCAGATTGCATACAAAAGAAAGAGATGAGCGATGACACAACGTATGGCGTAAATATGCAAATAAAATCGTATAAAATTAGATATTAACTAATTAATAAAAAATAATCCACCACCGGATGCAGTTTGGCATTTGCAATTTTATGGTATACTTTTAATTATAATTATATACATATAACTGTTAGCGAAGGGATAAACTGCTTTTAACAATAATTAAGAGTTGTCTTTGAAGATTTTTTTGGTACGTGTGATCAAGGCATTAGTCAGTGTGTGACCAATTTGGCCAGCATCAAGACCTTTCCAGATTTCCAAGACTTCTTCGTATTAGGGCAGTAATACATATTCTTTTAATGCACCTCATTCTATCATCACCTTCACAGCAATATTGAAATGGCTCTGATGTCTTTCAATATATTGTTCTGATATGCAATAGGATGTTCAATTAATTTCCGCAATGGACTGACTTGTACTATAAAAGCAAGTTAATAATAGTTACAAGCCGTAGTGTAGTGGACCTATAGATGAAGCCATTCATTCTACTCGGGTGGTTAATAAGACTATATGGCAGCTATGTTCTGTGTTAATTAGCACTAAATCTTGCCTCTTTGATGGCCGTAGCGGCGACGCTAATGAAGGTAAAAGCTCGGGTCACAGTGGCGTAATATCACACTTTTCTCCCTTATTTCCCAAAGGCAGAAAGAAGTAAAGCCAAGAATTTGTCTGCTGTTCTTATCGGCAGAATCTGAGAAACTTGGTAATACCAGCCTATTATTGACCCTCCGCAGGCCGCAGGTCAAAGGCCACTTTTCATACAGGGAAGCGCGTGAGCATTGATCATTGAAAACGACTCCTCACCATCTTCTGCCGTATAATGACCGTACTGGATAGGGTTGGCGACCGATAGGTATTGTATTTGGCAAATGTGTTTGCTCCGATGGTTCGTCATGTGGAAACTCTGATACCTACGGGTTTTTTCATATGTTAATTTGTAGAATGCATGCATGAGTCAAGTGTGACAAAAGGTTCACAACACGAACGCGAGTGAGAACGCTGAAATCCTATTCAGCGTTTATTCTTCCCTGGGTAGTGTAGTGAGTATCCACGCCGGGAAAGATGCACGCTGACCTTTCTGGTGATGTCTTTTAAAAAGGTCAGGCCATATACGTAGAGATTATAGGTACCTACGTGCACCTTGGCACACAAGATTGTAAACATCAGGACTGAAATAGTTATGAAAGGATTGTATTTTATACCATTGCGTGTTCGCAGTTGCCACCTAATTTTCTTTTGGGAAAATGGGTCTTAAGAGTAAGAAAAATGCTACGTAACTGCCAATTAATTACGGAACTGTGCTAATAGTTGCTCTGTATAGAATGGTGACAGCTGTGTCCTTACTAGATGAGGGAGGAAGTAGGCCTAAACTTTTTAGGAACTTTGTTGAGCGATTACTGAAAAATGCTTGCATTGATTGGACAGGTCCACTCAAATTTGTGTGGTTCTTTCCTCAAAAGACCATTTCAGACACGGATCTACATGGTCTTCACATGATCTGACCAAGATTATGTCTGGACTTTAAAAATGAGACTTTGACCCTGAGTTTGTTTCGCCATTTCTTCTCAGGGGATAGGAAATGTCGGCTACATCTAGATTATTTTTTTTATGACGTGTAAAAGTGATTCTAATATCCTATTTACAGAATAAACGATTTCATTTCATTTCATCTTTATCCCAATTTATTTGTGGTCGGCGCAAGATGTCTTTTTCATCCATACTTCTCATGTCATCTCGGTAGTCACCAGTTTCTAGCCATATCATCTTTCACGCAGTCCATCCATCACTTCTTTGGTCTTCTCCTACTCTATAAATAGCCATCCACATTCATACTCATCAAGATTCCTTTTAGGAACTGATTTAAACTCGTAAAAGACACAATGTAGGTGGTCCCAAAAATATCAAAATAACTCAAGCTTGATTAACCCCACGTATCTCGTAGTTATAACGAACCGTCAATAAAAAGGATAGTTTCGTTCGTAGACACCACCAACTACTAATCGTCGAGGTTATAAGGTCGTGACCCATTTCCCCCCTAGTTAACGTAAGGGGTCGCCCAGCGAGTGCTATAAGCGCATTATATAGTTTCCTTTTTCATTCAAGTAGTGTTTCAAGAAAAATGCTGTAGTTTCAAATTCACACTACCTATTTACTGCAGAGAAACAAAGCATATAAGCGTAGCATAATCAGCCTACTGCTGGAACATAGGCCTCCTCTCGGTGAGAGGGAACGGGACATAATCCACCACGCGGGCCCACATGTCTTCGAGTTTTTGGTTCTGGGACATGCCGGTTTCCTCACGATGTTTTCCTTCACCATTTTAAGAGAAAGAAAAAAAATCGTTAATTAGCATAAATTAAAAAAAAAACCGGTCAAGATCGAGTCGGACTCGCGCACCGAGTGTTTCGTACGTATATATATTATGATATTGATGATTTCTGAAAAACTGTGCTATTTAGAGACATCGTTTTATTTTTCCGGTAATCTTTACATACACTTCTCAAGTATGCAAACTTGGGAGATATGTGAACGGTATTTTTTTTTACATTTTTCATCAAAAGTCGGAAACTATGCTGCCTAAAAAAAATGTTTCAGAATGGGCAAACAGCGTTCTTTCATATGATACCCCACATGCTCTAGTAGCCCCACTTCAAAATTTAAGACCCCCTTTCAGTACCTTTTGCAAAAAAAAAAAAATGATTTCTTTCTTGTTTGCAAAATAGTTGGGCAAACGTCATCTAAAACTATTCTAAATTTCAAGTTGATAGCATTAGTAGTTCTTGAGATAAACAGGTGTGACAGACAGACATACCTAGTCTCACCATAAGAGTTCCTTTTTACTATTTTGGTATGGAACCCTAAAAATCAAATCACATCTTTTATTTTGGCTTGTACAATGTTTTCAGACAGTATTAATAGGTACGGGAGGACAGTGTAGGCCCGTCAATAGATGTCTATAGCCAGACACGCTAATGCAGTTTCTACATACCCAGTAATTAGGTAGAAAACGAAATAACCTGTCCCAGTATTATGAAATAAGATACCAGGCTCGCATAACCACGTGTAGTCAAGAGTCAAACAACTCTGCGAAGGAATGCCGCAGCGCATCAACACCTACATGCATCAAATATTATCAAGATCCTGATGAAATCATCACATATGAATCATCTCCAAAAATAGATCTTATGTTATAGCCTATAAGGTCTATTATAACACCTTGAAAATGTTTAATGTTGTTTATGTGAATTGATTTTTATTTGTTACATGTTAAGCTTGGATTTTCTCTGTTGGGAAATAACTTTGAGATAACCCTTTTTTAGTAAATTGTGCTTTGTTTTGTAAAGAATAAGGTGTTTTTTGCTATAAGTTAGAAGATTTGTTTATTTGGATTGCTCATCTAAAAGTATTGATATCATTTGTAAGTAATTCAAAGATATTAGCGTTCAATATATTAGAGTATCGTTGATGTCATCGGTTGCGGGGTAAATATACTTTATTGGTGTCAAACCGATTGATATGGTTAACTAATTAGTTGTGATAGATACTTTATGTACTCGAAGATAAATCTGAAGGATATGACATGACGTTGATGATAATGTCGGTGCATCTTTTTGCTAATAATAAATCTACATAACGTTATTTTAATTGTCAAGTTACTTATAAAATCAAATGCGGCTGTCGATAGGCAACCGTGTGCAAAAAACCGGCCAAGAGTGTGTCGGACAAAAAGAAAAAGCGGCCAAGTGCGAGTCGGACTCGCCCATGAAGGGTTCCGTAGCAGCAAGTAACATAATATAAAAGTTCGTTGTAACTTTGATCATCATTACAGCAGTTTTCTTAAGTTACAAAAAACTACTTACTAGATCTCGTTCAAACCAATTTTCGGTGGAAGTTTACATGGTAATGTACATCATATATTTTTTTTAGTTTTATCATTCTCTTATTTTAGAAGTTACAGTTACACACACACATTTTACCACTTTAGAAGTGTCTCTCGCGCAAGCTATTGAGTTTAGAGAAAAATTATATTAGAAACCTCAATATCATTTTTGATGACCTATCCAAAGATACCCCATAAGTATGGGGTTGATGAAAAGAAAATTTTGAGTTTCAATTCTAAGGGGAACCCCCAATTTTTTTTTTTTTTTCTATTTTTGTGTGAAAATCTTAATACGGTTCACAGAATACATCTACTTACCAAGTTTCAACAGTATAGTTCTTATAGTTTCGGAAAAAAGTGGCTGTGACATGACATGAGGACGGACAGACAGACAGACATAACGAGTCCATAATCCTAAAAAACGATATTCCGAAAGAATACGTGTTTCTCTTAATTCTTTACTATTGGTATTTTATAAAACTGTAGAGTCATTCTTCGTCAAGTTACACGAGTTCGAAAACATCACCATCAGATACTTACGGGCTTTGATTTTTATTCAGTAAAGCTATTCTACGAGGGCGGCACTGAAAATTTCGGGAATCAAGGAAGTGACACAACATTACTATTTAAAAATGTATTTATTGCTTTTCGAAGTATTCTCCGCGAAATTTGACACATTTTTCCATACGATGGAACCAATCATTGAAGCAACCATTCCATTCGGAAGTTGGGGTCTCCAAAATGGCCGTTTTGTAGGCGTCCACAGCTTCTTCAGGTGATGAAAATCTCTGTCCACGCAATTTATTCTTTATTTTAGGGAAAGTATAGAAATCATTAGGGCTTAGGTCGGGGCTGTACGCCGGATGGTCTAATAATTCTATGTTTTCTTGCTCTAAAAACTCTTTTGTTCTGTGCGCGGTGTGAGAACTCGCATTGTCGTGATGGAGGATGATGCGGCGGTTGCAGTTCTCTTTACGGAGTTCAGAAACGACCTGTGGCAAACAAATGCTAGCATACCATTCTGCATTAACCGTTCTTTGTCCCTCAAGAGGAATAGTCGTAACATGGCCGGTTTTGGAGACGAACAATTTTTGTTGGCTTTAACTCATTTTCGAACACCCAAACTCGTGACTGGTTTTTTGTTTCGGGTTCGTACGCGTATATCCAGGATACGTCACCTGATACAATGTTGTATACAGCATTTGAGGATCCTGCGTGGAATCTTTCGAGAGTTCTGACGCAGCAAGTAACGCGAGCCGCTTTTTGCTCTTCAGAGAGCGAATGCGGTATCCATCGGGAAAACAACTTTTTTACACCTAATTGTTCATGCAAGATTATTTGTATTTGACTCATGCCAATGTCTAAAGTTGCCTGAATTTCGCGGTATGTCACATGTCGATCTTCCTCAATCAGCTTACGCACAGCATCAACGTTTTCTTGGGTGACTGCAGTTTTTGGACGACCTTGACGGGGATCATCACTGAGCTTGACACGTCCACGTTGAAATTCAGCAAACCAGCGATAAATTGTGGTTTTGGATGCGGCTTCATCACCAAATGCAGAAATCATCCGGTCAACACACTGTTTTTGTGTTAAACCACTTCGAAAGTCATAATAAATCATCGCTCTTGAATTTTCTCGAGTCAATTCCATTTTCTCAACGACTAAACAAGTTTGACAAAACCGAGAATCTTTTTTTAAATAAATAAATGGTATTCGATTTTTAAAACCAAGGAGTTTTCAATTAAAAAGATTTTAATATGACAGGAACAGTGGAAATATTGCATTCCCGATACTTTTAGTGCAGCCCTCGTATCATAAGCTGAAAACAGTATTTTTCAAACTCGTATAACAGCGCAGGGAATGGCCATACAGATTTGGTCCCATAGTGAAAAGTGAAGAGAATACTACGAGTATGTTCTAACGTTTTTTGTTTGGTTGGTTGTATGTTCTCCTTTCAACTTAATCGGTCCAGTAGATTCGGAGCAAATCGGCTGTGACAGACAGACAGACAAGCAAGTGATCCTATAAGGGTTCCGTTTTTAGGGTTCCGTACCCAAAGCGTAAAACGGGAACCCTATTACTAAGGCTCCGCCGGCGCCGTCTGTCTGTCTGTCTGTCCGTCTGTCACCAGGCTGTATCTCATGAACCGTGATAGCTAGACAGTTGAAATTTTCACAGATGATGTATTTCTGTTGCCGCTATAACAACAAATACAAAAAAATAGAATAAAATAAATGTTTAAGGGGCTCCCATACAAAAAACGTGATTTTTTTTGGCATTTTTATACATAATGGTACGGAACCCTTCGTGCGCGAGTCCGACTCGCACTTGGCCGGTTTTTTCCTTTTGAGGTACGGAACCCCAAAAGGGCCGCGCTGCGGAAAATAAAACGCGCAGGTTTCTCTAAGGCCCGATTTCACCAATGAAACTGAACGTGTTCAGCACATCTAAACCGTGTTCAAGAGCGACATGTCAGTGTCTCATTGTTGTGGTATATTGACACAGACAGCGTATTTCCAATTATTGCTGTTGCTATCTAATTCCGCTTTTAACAAAAACAACCCACATTTGATCACATTTCGAGTTGGGGGTTCGAAAAATCCTATCTTACGGAAACCTACATCGGTAAGTCCACTTCGGAGATTTCGGGACTTCCGGTACCTATATTATAATTGTATTCCGCTTGAATACAAAAAAAAACGGTCAAGAGCGAGTCGGACTCGCGCACCGAGGGTTCCGTACGTATATTTGATGTTGATGATTTCTGAAAAACTGTGTTATTTAGAGACATAGTTTTATTTTTCCTGTAGGGGGGAACGGTATTTTTTTTTACATTTTTCATCAAAAGTCGGAAACGATGCTGCCAAAAAAAAAATTGCTATCAAAATCTAAAATATTTTTAAATTAGGGGTCCACTTCTGCCACATTTACCACGATTCAAATCTCTTTGGGAGTTTCTGTAATTTGTGCGCAGATATGCGCCACCACCTAGGTACTGTGCTACACGTGATGGTATGTAGAATTGTGGAGTAAAGGCGCAATTACACTTGGTTGCTCTTGCTAGCCCGTATTCGGGTGGTCGAAAGTAAAAACTATTTACTGTTAGTGAATAAGTGTGGTGCGTAAATGTAAATACCTAATTGAATAATATTGGTATATTTTAAGTCATAAAAATAAAATTAAAAGATTCGGCTTTACTCCGTGTGACTGTACTAATAATGAAATTGGGCAGTGGGTCCAGTCGACCTATTCAAAATGTGATTGGGTTGAGTGACCCCGCGGGTCCATTTCGAGTGGGTCCAACTGGACCCACTCGAAATGGACCAGACTCCAAATTACTTTTTGCCCGCATAATTTAGGGTTCCGTATGTCCGAATGAAAAAATGGATACTTATAGGATCACTCGTATGTTTGTGTCTGTTTGTCCGTACAGCCAATTTGCTCCGAATCTACTGGACCGATTAAGTTGAAATTTAGTAAGTATTGTATCATGAATTCCTGTGACCCAAACACGGACGTGTAACGTAAATAAATTAATTTTGAATATGGCGGTCAAATTAAAAAAATATAAAAAAAAAGTTTTACAAACTGTACCGTGTGACACATCAAATGAAAGGGCTTACTGTAAGGGTCTCTAATATTCTTTTTTTTATAATTATAAAAATAAATAGTTTTTAAGTTATTAAAGTAAATAGATGAAAATTGACAATTCCCCCTTTATCTCCGAAACTAAAGAGCCAAACTCCGGACTGTTACTAAGAAATTCATCATGGAAAAACCCGGGAATCGAACCCAGGAGTCCCAGGACCCCTCAGCAGTCGCGCTTGCGACCACGAAACCAACGGGGCAGTCAAATTTGATATAGTGCTGATAGAACTATAATGGCATTACACAATGATTGTTGATATCAGACCCGCATGATGGAGATCTTTTGAAGGCGAGAAAGATAACAATATTAGTGATCAATTGATCATAGAACGATTAAGCGTTTCACAATGATTGTCAATACAGACCCGCATGATGAGAATCTTTCTGAAGGTGACAAAGATAAAGCCTCCAGGCACGTGCAAAGGGTAAAACGGGACCCTATTACTAAGACTCCGCTGTCCGTCTGTCACCAGGCTGTATCTCATGAACCGTGATAGTCAGACAGTTGAAATTATCAGTTTATCACAGATGATGTATTTCTGTTGCCGCTATAATAACAAATACTAAAAAACAGAATAAAATAAATATTTACGTGTGCTCCATACAACAAACGTGATTTTTTTTGCCGTTTTTATAGATAATGGTACGGAACCCTTCAAAGCCAAGTGCGAGTCCGACTCGCACTTGGCCGGTTTTTATGAAAATTTCATGGATTTTTTTTTTCGCTTCCCGCAGTCAGCCGTGACTTGTCGCACGACATGTCGCGTTGCGACTCTGTTTTCATATTATATTGTTTGTTCTACGGATATACAAATATTGCAGAATCGCGTCGCAATCGCGCATGCTGCCATGCGTGTGTGCACTATTTTTCGAAAAGTTCATTACTAACTTTTTAGACCTTTGTATCCTGTGTATGCGTATGAAGTTTCATTAAAATCGTTCAGTCATTTCGAAAAACAAGGGCTTGAAAGTTTGTATGAAATGCCGTAAGGTGTAAACGCTCTTAAAGGTACCAAGTAGGCAATGTAGGTATCAGTATATTTTCATTCAAATCAAAACAGTAACTTCGGTACTGAAGAACACAATTTGGGTAAAATAATAACTTAAAACTGTTGCAGTAACTTGAACTTTACACATAAAAGGACGCTGTTTATATTTGTCCTTATAAAAACCATGCGTTGCGGTTTCCGATAGCTACTTATTTATAGTTTTAATGAAGCTGTGATAATCGTGAATATTTGCGTAGGATTGCAATTTTGCAATACACTCACAAAACGATATACCTAAATGTTTTTATAACGTTGTATGACATTGGTGGGGCACTCAGGTCAGGGACTTTTGTTAACTCGGCTGATAAGAAAATCTTTTAAATTCGACGTACTTGCATGGCATGTAGATATTTAATCGAACTTCTAATAATTCCCATTTTGCGCTCCTAAAAATATTATTGAACATTTAGAGGCATGAGGAACAGGGTGTAAACTTCACTCATTTTCCTTAGAGAAGGAAGGATCCTCCGACCAGATGGGTGTTGTGTCTGGCGGGCAAATGCCCGACGGTTGATGTCGGGATGTTGTATATATGCTAGTTGCGCGGTAAACTCTGCTTGCGCGATGCAGGATTCAGTGTGACGCGTAGTTCGCATGTGGCGATGTAGATGCCGCCACAAACACACTAATATAATGATTGCGCATCTTTTTATGAGGGCAGACAATGCCCTCTTCCGGACCCTCTGAATGGGTCCAGGGACGGCGGACTTGGGGATGTTCGCCGCCCCCTTTCACACTGGACCCGAGGTGGTGGCGCGTAGTGTCCCATGCGCGCCCCTTTCAGACGTAGCGGGGTGGGGGGGGGGGTCAAACACCTCACCCCTCTCCCCAGACTTTTGGTGGCACGCAGAGGCGGGCCGGCACTAGCCGGGGATCACGGGAAGTAATAATAGCTCCCAAGGTCCCAGTGCAAGTGTGGGAAGGGAACACTGGGGTGTTTTTAGTCAGTAAGAGTCTGACAGACCCCTCTGTCCGCCTTAGGGCGGAGGACATCCATGAGGATTATCCACCCCGTGAACAAAAAAAAAACTGTTTCAAACCTCACCTAACCCATTTTCATACCCTAGCTTAGTTACTGCGACCAACTGTGAGAAAAGACCATAAACTTACTGCCGAGCATATAACCACCTCCTTTTTGGAAGTTGGTTAAAAAGAAGCTCAATTGTTTAAAAAACCGGCCAAGTGCGAGTCGAACTCGCGCACGAAGGGATCCGTACCATTATCTATAAAAATATGTATGTTGTATGGGAGCCCCCCCCTTAAATATTTGTTTTATTTTAATTTAATTATTTATTTTTAAAGTCAATATATATCTACATATTCTGTGAATATTTCAAGCGTCTACCTGTTGCCGTTATCAATATAGAGCAAAAACGAACAAAAAAATCACGTTTGCTGTATGGGAGCCCCCTTAAATATTTATTTTATTCAATTTTTTTGTATTTGTTGTTACAGCGGCAACAGAAATACATCATTAGTGAAAATTTCAACTGTCTAGCTATCACGGTTCATGAGATACAGCCTGGTGACAGACGGACAGACAGACAGACGGCGGAGCCTTAGTAATAGGTTCCCGTTTTACCCTTTGTGTACGGAACCCTAAAAAAGCTCAATGGTTTTAAGAAGTGTGCATCAGAAGTGCATAAAGTCTTTAGAGGACTAATTAAATATACCCTTTGCTTATTTGGTTTGCTGTGGAATAAGAATCTTATTGCCCACATACTGCTCCCTATCCAACTGATTTATTCTCCGAGCCATCTGTTCCTACATCGGAGATAAAGTGATGTACTATAATTACACAGTTAAACCATACTTAACATTTAAGGAACTTTAATCGAGCAACGGAAACTGATATAGGTACATACAGACAATCATATTACATATTGTATTTAAGAATTGATATTATGTTTCCCATTCCGTCATCGAATTACATCACGCGTTTAATCCAATAATCTATTGATATCACAACATGTGGAGAAAATGGACCTTCCATGGTCCGAATTAGACAGAAACGGAGGAGAAAGAACGGATTTATAGCACAGAAGTCAGAATTATTCCTCTATCTCCTATCCTTTTTATATCAGACCAGCCGGATTCCACGTCACTGGCATGCGTCTTATCAGCTATAGGTACAAAACCCAGTCTAAACATACTACTTATTCGGAATTAGGCCGTACAAATAAACAACGTTCAGACTTAGGGCCTGTGCACACCACGTTTTTAAACGCGCCGTTGACGCGCGTTTTAGAAACGTGCGTCGACGGCGCGTTTAAAAAACGTGGTGTGTACAGGCCCTTAGACATTGTAGCCATATTGTTGCAGATTGTTTGTACTTCGGCCTGTTAAGGCGCAGATAAATGATTTTAGTGACTTTTAAATCTGTTATTACGTCTTCATATAATGCAAGTAAGTTATGCAAAAAATGTATGTTAAACTAGAACGCATACACATTAATTCTATATGCGAATATTTAAGTATTGTAGTAAAATAATTTATGAAATCAATTCTGGAAGTAATGTCTACCCAAAGCATAAAACATGGCCAAGTGCAAGTCGGACTCGCGCACGAAGGGTTGTATGGGAGCCCCCCTTAAATATTTGTTTTATTTTAATTTAATTATTTATATTAAAATTGAATATACAACTAAATATTATGTGAATATTTCAAGCGTCTACCTGTTGCTATTATCAATATAGAGCAAAAAGGAGCCAAAAAAATCACGTTTGTTGTATGGGAGCCCCCTTAAATATTTATTTTATTCTATTTTTTTGTATTTGTTGTTATAGCGGCAACTGAAATACATCATCTGTGAAAATTTCAACTGTCTAACTATCACGGTTCATGAGATACAGCCTGGGGACAGACGGACAGACAGACAGACGGTGGAGCCTTAGTAATAGGGTTCCCGTTTTACCCTTTCGGTACGGAACCCTAAAAAACGATTTACTATCAAACTACTTAAGATTTTGTCATGTTTTTTTTTTGTATGAATAAACTGTTTTAAGTATTATATATAATTTTATCAGTGATTTTTTTGAATTATTCATTGTATTTTCGTTACTAAAAATAAATATTCCCTATGAAAGAGGCCACGCGCCGCGCATTTGTATGGCCAAGGTCCACGGCGATTATCTGACCCTTAATATTCCAAGGTGAGGGTGTACTTACACCCACGAGTGCCCACGATACGCCGTATCTATTACGAACTAGTTGACCCGACGGCCGTAGTTCTGTAAAAATATAAATAATTCATACAAAAAAACCGGCCATGTGCGTGTCGGACCATGCACAATGAAGGGTTCCGTAGTTAGGATGAATTTATCCCAAAAACAAACTTAACATTGTACTTAGTTGAAAAACATGTTTTCCCATAGGTACATTGATTCCACCACGGTCAATTCTCCAACTGCAAATTTAAGTTGGTCGACTATTACTCGTTAACTTGCAATGCCAACTTAGCTGTGATAGTTTTCCTTTTAATTTCGTTATAAATATGTACTAAATATCCTTGACTACTGCCATGATTTTTTTCACATAGGTACCTACTTATCCAAAAACCTGATTCGTTCTATTACAAACATTTTAAAACAAAAAAATAGCCATTCTCAAGTGATGGGCTTACTAAAATACCAACGAACAGCATTTCATTTCTATTTCCATAAATAGATATAAAGCGTAATTATTTCAATCAAATGAAACTACTTATTTTACATGATGACGCGCTCCGTCAGCTCTCCAAGCTGTCTCTGTTATTTTTTTATATAAAAATAGTATTTATCTCATAATATGCATTACGTCAACAACTAAAATACTCGCGGAGGTTGTATGGAAATGCCATGCGGCTAAAGCCTTTACAGTACAGTCTTGAAGAAACCTAAATCACTCATTACCAAACTCTTACTTTAAAGGACGAAAACAAGCGCTACAGAACTCGGAACACCAATTAAAGTGGTATTGATTGGCAGCAGGAGGCGATACGTCCACTTAAAATTATTGCGTTTACTCCTATGTACTTATATACTTATACTCTGTTTGGTGACGATTAGCACCATCCCATTTCTTCCCGTGGGTGTCGTAAAAGGCGACTGAGGGACTTACTAGAGAATGGGCAGCAGCGTTCTCTGTGAATTTTAACACCATACTGCGATCGCCAACCCGCCTGCCAAGCGTAGCGATTTTTTTATTTTTTTATTTATGGCAACCCCCCCCCCCTCCCTTGGGGGAGGCCTATGTCCAGTGCAGTGGACGTCTCTCGGCTGAAATGATGATGATGATGACTTTACATTATGTGGGCGTCCAAGCAAAAATTGCGGGATATGAATTGTCCGCAGATCATATTATTATTATGATTCTGCCAAAGCGTCCATTTTAGGCCCCCTGTACTTTCTTAGCAACAAGCTTCTGGCCAAGGAAAACTGGAGTTAGTTCCAAATGCCGTTGCCAGTTAAGCGACCTCAAAAAAAATCATCATTATGCTTTGTTTCATCCCATGAAATTTGCGGATTTCATGATGTGCTCTGATTGAGAGAAAATAATAATATTAAAATATAACTAAATTAAATATAAATAAAATAGGTACACAAGTACATAAATAGGTTATAGATATTTTCCCGATTTTTTCCATTATTGTGTATCCTGTGTTATGTTCGGAATGTGTTGTGTGTGCAAAAAATGTGTTGTATTTTGAACGTATTGCGACTATCTGACTTTAAAAGAAGTGCTGACATTTGCTTACCTAAGCAGGCTATAAGGTGGCACTCCAAAAGGGAAAAAGTTTTTGCGATTTGTGACTTTTCTAGTACTCTTACCTCAGTTGCTCCAGAAGAGACTTGGTCCTTATTCAAATCTGCAATAATCTGTGAATGCAATACTCAAGTAGCAATTACTCAAAAAGTTAAGACACAAATATATGCCAGTGACCTTGAGTGGTTAGCTTGCGTGTTCTGTACTGAGCTCACGCAACGCGTCGTACGTTCAGCCAGTAATAGGACTCGCCCATCAAGGAGCGCTGTCCCCAATTTGACGCATTGTTAATTTATTATACACAAAACAAAAGGTATTTTAATAAAACGCGTATACTAAAAGATCAATAATTACATTATCTTTAAAAAGGTGAAGGTTTCAGAAAAATACGCTTGGTAGATTTTGCGCCATTCTCAGATTTTTATCCGCATTAGACATAACTTTAAAAATGATTTTCACTATGTAATATAAATATGATCTAAAATATTCACATACTAAGTTATTGAGAAAATGCTCTAATTGATCTTCAGTATAAAATCATTTAAAAGTCGGTTATCGTCGCCTTAAGGACAGACTCCTAAGAACGAAGCGTTCTTAAGACGTTCGTTCTTATGAGACTATCCACTTTCTTCCTGTATATTTATTTTGGGAAAAAAGTATTTAGTCCCAGATATCCACAAAATAAACAATAATTTATCAAAAAGTCCCTACATTTGCTCAATATCATTGTTTGCTTCTGCAGGAGCGGCGTGGCGCGATAATGAGCGGGCGCAGATAATACAGAACGCCCCCGACATTGCTCTGACTACCGTAAGTTATTACTGTGACTGCCTGGTTAATATCATACGATTGTTATTTTTGCAGCATTGTAAGAATTTTGGCGAAGAATAACAGATTATTATATAATTAATGAAGCTGTTTGATCGCCGTATAAACACGGACATTATTTTTCTTGTGTTGGTTGAAAAGCGCTCAACTGTAATTCATGGGATTGTCTAGACGGCAATACTAACTGTCATATATCCGAGGCTCATTGGCAACAAGAGCAAACCCATCCCAAATAAAAAATTACAAAAAAACGATTTTTAATATTCCTCCTATTTAATTGATTGGTTTTTATTTTATTTTATTTTCTGTTTTTTATTTAATTGTAAACCAAACACACCGACAATCACAGTTGAAGCGTAACCGCTGCCTCACATCACGTACAAAACCCCAAAGAGTTTGCCGATGGGTTGCAATTCTTGGAGGCACTATTAAAACTTCACCACATTTTTAAACCTGAAATACTACTGCCTTACCACGTCATCTGTAATGTTACGTCTTTGTTATAAAGCCGATTGCTTGTTCCAGGTGTTATAATGGCGTCGGTGTGGAAACGCCTGCAGCGCGTCAACAAACGGGCAGCGAAGTTCCAGTACACTGCCTCGTACCATCGCGTAGATCTGGAGACCTCGCCCAAATGGTAAGCAGGATTCTTCTCACATAGAACGTAATAAGAATGTTGTCCATGCCTTTAGGTGATGTATTTACACAGCATTGAAGACTCGTGATTACTAGGATAGTAAGGCCCGGCGCCCGTTGGCCCACGGCATGGCAAGGTATTTTTAGGCGACGAATAAAAATCTAACTTAAAAGTATGGAAATAAAGTTGAAATTTCAATGTTAACGGTCGTATAAGTACAAAAACAATACCGCGGTACAGTTAAAAAATACCTTGTGCCTTGCCGCCTTACTATTCTTGTAAATATGTCGTTGTTGTGCCTTGCTCAGTAAATAAATAAACTATACAAAGTTAAGTAATTGAAATAACTAAACTCATAGTATACATAGTCACTATATATAGTCATAATAATATACATATATAGTCATAGTTTTCATCATTATGCACAACTTTTACTATCGAACCAAACCTGAAATTGCGGAAAAAATCATGCTTGTAAATATCATCCCAGCTCATACCGTGGTCAAAATATTAGCCAGTCAAGGGGAGGCTTTCAGCTTAGGGGCGCTAGAAGATTATTTATATAGGTATCGCTATTCGCCACTCATGGAGGCAATTTTTTACTGATTTCCTAAAAAAGGAGGAGTTTCTCAATTTGTCTGTATGTTTTTAATTCATCTATTATTTTCGTCAATTGGGGACCAATTTAGAAAATATTTTTTTCATTTCGTAGAGGAAGCTTGCGCGGTGGTCCCATAAAAAATGTTATTAACTTTGCTTGGGTAGTTTTTGAATTAGCTTCAATAATATATTGGTATGTTGATGATGTTATATTAACTTCCTGTCACAGTTATTTAAATAGCAAGTAGAGGTATACGAATTTGTGTGGGGTAGGTTCCACAAGTAAAAGTAAAAAAGGCAAAAAAAAAAACACTTCAAAGTGAAAAATAACTTTAATTTCGGAAGTCTGTGTCTTTGGTTTTGTATTTTCGTTTTTTACCACTGACTTGTAAAAGTGTTTTTTATGAAGTACCTAGTCTACCTATAGTAAGCAGCTGTGAGCAAAGGACATGACTTGTAGCCTTGTCTAACTATAATATTGTCTCATTATCATTCTAACTTTTCCCAAATAAGGTGGGACCGCCTTCCAGTTTAGCCAAGCCGAATCGATTACAATTCATTGTCGTAATATTTTGAATGACACCAATTTTAATGTCTCATTGATGCATGCTGGGTTAGACTAACAAATTAGTTCTTCAGCGCGTACGCTATCTTTTAGGATGCCATCCATGGCCACAACAATTTTGGTCAATATACATTTATGCCCATCTAAATTTTAATATTGTCTTGACAGAGAGCACATTCTGTCCCCAATTTAAATTAAACTTATTTTGACAGTAGGCTATATACAGTAACCAAAACCCTGTTGTTCCTTTTAGGGACGTATACATTTACCTACAAGCACGACATTGGTGGAATTATAATTTAAAAAAACCGGCCAAGTGCATGTCGGACCACGCACAATGAAGGGTTCCGTGGTTGGGATGAATTTATCCCAAAAACAAACTTAACATTGTAGTTGAAAAACATGCTCTCCCATACATCGATATACGTTACGGTCAATTCTCCAACTGCAAATTTAAGTTGGTCGACTATTACTCGTTAACTTGTGAAGCCTACTTAGCTGTGATAGTTTTCCTTTTAATTTCGTTATATATACTATTGCCATGAATTTTTTCACATATCCAAAACCAACCATTTAGCTGGCAGGGGGGGGGGGACACTTGACTCTAACAAAAACTAGCACTTTAAAGCTTAATATTACCCAAACGGATCCCTTAATTGAAAAATGGTTTTCCCAAACCCACAATATTTTTGAACGGCCTATCCAACGATACCCCACACCATGGAATAGACGAAAAAAATATCATCCCCATTTCACGTGTAAGGGAGGTACCCTAAAAAAAAATGTTTTTCATAATTTTATTTTACCATTTTTTTGGCATGATTAATATGTATACCCATGCCAAATTACAGCTTTCTAGGACTAAGCGTCTCTGAGCTAAGCTGGCGACAGACGGACGGACGGACAGACAGACAGACAGACGGACATGGCGAAACTATAAGGGTTCCTTGTTTACTACGGAACCCTAAAAATTAAGCATTGGCTAGTCGAGAAGTCAAAATCAAAGAATTAAAAAGGTAAGAAACCAGTTAAACATTACAAATATTAATAATTAAATATTTATTTTAATTATTTTTGTTGAACAGTTTTTATAAATGACTTGCTTTATAACGTATGTATACGGATTCTTAAAACGTAGGTAGAAGGAACAACAGGGTTTTTGTTACACATTGTATAACAGTTTTTTAAATCAAATATTTTGACGCTAGAAGAGGATGTTTGCTCACCGATTACTCTGAGAAGAAACACCGAATTCTGGTTTTGTTGTTAAAGCCATTACAAAAAAAAATACTATGAAGAATTCTCTATTTACACTAAGTACATTTCGTCCGTCCTTGTGTCTATGCAAACGATGCAAGTTGCAAGTTCGCCTCGTATTGATCTTTGCTATTCGCGGCTTCAGTAACTCGACAACCCAGATTTAAACTTAGATGTTAACCAAAATATATAAGAGGAATGGTCCGATGTTCTTTTCTTGGCTCCAAGAGTGTTTTGTGGTTGTTTTATTGGTTACTGTATTGCCAAGTTGCCATGTACTGCTTTAATTTTATTTTGACGTTTTCATGTTCCTGATAACCTGCATAGCTATCCACAACCATTCGATACACGTCCGTGACAAATCGATCATCAATCAGTGTTATAGAAGGACGTGTCTTCTACACCGGTGGTGTGGGACACCACTGACTACCTGCTGTATTGTCTCTCCTCCCTTTAATCCATCCAAAGGTTGTCTGCTATAGTCTTCTACACCGGTGGTGTGGGACACCACTGACTACCTGCTGTATTGTCTCTCCTCATCCAAAGGTTGTCTGCTATAGCCTTAAGACTTCGTTCTGGACATATTCCATCTAATAAGTTTGAAGAGGAAGGCTTTGTCTCCAAATTGTGATGACTGTGGTGTGTTTGATGTCTTTCATATTCTGATGGAGTGTGTCAGGAATGAGAATACTAGAATTAATGTTTTTGGACAATATAAAAGGTATGATATTGGCTTTTGTAATGCCATCCTTGCTTTTCCAGAGTCCGATAAGGCTAAACAACTGTACAAGTTAGTGATAAGGTAGATATTAATCAACAATTCTTTGTTTTTGTGCACTGGGCGATGTGGTCGCTAAGCGACAAAGCCCTTTAAATAAATTAAAAAAATGTGTTCTGACAGCTATTTGCTGACATGGCAGGGCAAGGCAAATCAGGTACTTAAAGTCCATTTCACGAAAGAAGTCCCGCGGAAATAAGTGGAACTAATTATTATTATACGCTAAGTTAGCAACATTCCTAAAATAACCCATGCCTGCAGCGCCACGTCTGCGGGACTTCTTTCGTGAAATGGACTTTAATCGAAAATGGGTCATTTTTGACACGACAGCTTGTCTAATGGTTGTGAATGCTGGTGCTTAGTATTAGCAAACTAAGCTGAATATGCTTCATCATCATCATCATCATTTAAGCCGAAAGACGTCCACTGCTGGACATAGGCCTCCGCTTGGCAGTCGGGTTGGCGATCGCAGTATCGTGTTAAAATGCATAGAGAACGCTGCTGCCCATTCTCTAGTAAGTCCCTTAGTCGCCTTTTACGACACCCAGGGGAAGAAATGGGATGGTGCTATTCTTTACGTCCGGCACCACACGGAGTATGCTGTTATGTCAATAGTTTGGGGTTCTAACCTCGGGCCGTCTGGCGAAGTAACAGGTCCGCACCTCCATCAATGGCCTATTGCTGCTTTATTCTGATTTAACTGAAAATCACCATGTTTTGGATTACTGATAGTCATTTAGTCATCCCAAAAATATTAACCTTGTGTAATAATATCTTCACAAAGCTGCAAAACTTGTGTTTTTTAAATAATGTTAATGCCCAGCACTCGGTAATTTTCGCTTATTTTCCAAACTTAACTTATAAATTTAACAATTTAATTTGTCTTTGTTTTCAGGAAACCTAATAAGTTGAGTGTAGTGTGGACGAGACGCTCGCGGCGAGTGATCACAGACCCCCTGGAATGGGAGCCATCGTTAAAAGACCCGCTCAAGTAAGTTATCAGAAATCTACATACGTCAAAGTTAACCACCAAAAAGTTGTAAAAGGACATTATTTACAAATAGGCACACAATTTACAGACTGGATTATATCCAACCTGAGATGGTCGAAATATGCATTATGAATGCTCAAAATATGCAACAAAATCACACATCAAATTTAAATAAATACTACAAAATAATTTTTATTTTATTTAAAAAAAAATGCATAAATCTAATAACAAAAATTACTTACCAACCTATATATTCAACGACATGAAAATGTATCAAAATGCTCACTCGAAATGGCGAAACAAACTCAGGGATCAAAGTCTCTTTTAAAGTCCAGACATAATCTTGGTCAGATCATGTGAGGACCATGTAGATCCGTGTCTGAAATGGTCTTTTGAGAAAATAACCACACAAATTTAAGTGGACCTGTGCAATCAGTGCAAGCATTTGTCAGTAATCGTGCAGCTCAACTCAAGACTTAAGGAGCTCAACGACTCGACGAACAATACCAAAGAAAAGACATTTGGGTAGGCCGCATAAAGTGCTCAAAATGTTAAATCATCATTAAAACTAAGGGAATGAAAAATTAAAATATGACCCACAGTGGTATAGTGGTAATATGATTCACAATAATTAAAGTAATAAATATAATACTTTTCAAAGTAAATATTCATGTAATTTTGTTTATAAGTACAAAGCCTTTTCCTTCAATGAATGAGCCATATTTACCGCCATCAGCAGGCTTAGCATGGCGTTTTCGATCTCTACTCTACTGTAGAATAGACATCGCTTGTCTACACTTCTCGTAATCTCTTCTTCGCGAGCACGAGGACACAGCTAGACTCGGGTTTCTTCGTAGACAGTGACTTGTCCATAGCAACGGGGTATTCGCTAGTGGTGTGTATTACTACCCAATTTTACCGTACTTTTGCGTTTCGTTCTCAAACAAATCTATGAAGCAAAGTGTTTTTAACGAATATTTCTTCAATTACAAAACGCAAATGGTCAAGGGGGATGCGCTGAGTAGCCCGCGAAATTCAAATTTTGGAACGTTTTTTGAATTCTAAGGATTTTTCGAAGAGAGTTAGTTGTATTGCCGATTCTAATGATTATAATTCTGTAAAGCAATATTTGTTACGGCTGCGAATCATATTTAAATCAACATGCAACGTGTTACTGACCTGCAAATTGCAAAAAACGTTAACCCGTTAAACCTTAGCGCATCTCCCTTTTAAAAATATTGTTAAATGGCTGTAGCCAATGACGTATTATAGGTAATACATCATTGGCTGTGGCGCCACTAAGTTTTAAAACTCTTTTGTATTGCATACACAGAGCACTATATAATATTGGTAATTGCATATAATGTAGAGGCATTATTTAAATAGAGAGCCACAATTATACTATTTTGATGGCGTCACGCAAGAAGTATCCTTTAAGGGTACCGCAGACTGGCGGGTCGCGCTATCACGTCGCGCCTGTCTGCGGGAGCCCTTGTTTTTACTAAGTACTTACATTATTATTGTATTGTTGTTTATCGATATTTTATTTATTAGTAGGTAAATGCTCCATTTAAAACTGAGTGTGTGTAAGATTAATCAATGAAAATAATAATCACTACATAGTAAAGGCTTCTACAGACCAGCGCGACTCGCGACGCGCCAGTATGTAGAAGCCTTAATGCAACGCGGGCGAGGCCGCGGGCGGCAGCTAGTACTTAATAAATAAATAATTTAGTGTTCAATGAGGAGATTTTGGCTCATAATCAGATGTTTTATATTCCCTGTGAATGTAGATATCTAATAAATCAAAGTTAAGGGACAACATAGTGTAAAAACTGTAGGATACTTATATTGTTGTTCTTATTTTATTGTTAATTCCAATAATCTATTATTTATTTTGGGCGACAGGTCCTCGCCGAGTTCTTCGCATAAACATTCATTGCACTTATCTCCTTGCTTATTTTATAATTCTACAGAACTCACTTCCCGTCAGATCAAAGGCTCCCAAACAAGCAAAGCAAGCTCTCTAATAGTATTTCTTTCCCATCTTCGCTGAAGTTTTTCTATAAAAAAACTTAAATAAAACAGCGCAATTTGAACCCAACATGTTAATTTCAGCTTAATACATGATAAAAGTAAAAAAGCACCGCCTATAATTACTCGAATTAACGAAAAAACAACTAACGAATAGACTATTTCGGAAGAAAGGTTTCTATCCCAAGCTGTCAACATCGGAGAAAGATTGTTCGTCGTGCTCGACGTTGTAGACAGTTGTCTAGGGTAGAGAAGACAAGTCTCTTCACATTTGATTTTGTGATCGCCGAGACAGTAGAAAACTTTCTGTTGTCTACACTGAAACGTCATTTTTGTCTATTCTTCCGTCGACAAAACGCGTAGAGAGGGTTCTCGTGCTAAGCCTGCAGGTACAGTCAGGGAAATTTATTATTCATGAAATTGACACAATACGCAAGTTTGCAATACGGCGTAGTTGTATGAAGTCATACAACTGACAAAGAATTGTAGTTGTGATTATGATGATATACGAGCAATTTGCTAAACAATTATTTTCCCTGACTTTACATATTCTGTCTGATCTAAAAAGTAGAATTTCACCGAAACAAATATTTTTAATTTCGCAGAGGGTCAGTAATATACACGGTGCCTGAAAACCGTACGGTGGCAGTGACGCTGTTCAAAGACTCGCGCACCAACGAGCTGGAAGACAAGGACTGGACCTTTGTGTTGGAGGATGTAAGTTACCTTTTTTCATTTTTTTTTTTGTTCACGGGGTGGAAAATCCTCATGGATGTCCTCCGCCCTGGGGCGGGCGGAGGGGTCTGTCAGACTCTTACTGACTAAAAACAAAAACCACCCCAGTGTTCCCCTCCCACACTTGCACCGGGGATCTTGGAATCTATTATTACTTCCGCAATCCCCGGCTAGTGTCGGCCCGCATCTGCGGGCAACCTGAAGTCTGGGAGGTGGGGGGTGGGGGGTGAGAGGTTATCTGAGACAACTATGCCGAAATTGGTTTATAGCGCTACAAGGTTATTTTAGCGCGCGGCCAAAATCGGAACTTACTTCGCCATCCTGTTTTTTAAATACATTATTTTCCAGTGACATTTCACACAAATGTTTACCAACAGCGTGACAATGTGAACGTCATTCGACCGGTTTCTTGCTTTTGACTTCAAATCAAATCATTTATTTGAATAAGACATGGTATACATACAAATACAATGGTGTTAAAATAAATTACAATGGCATAAACATGTCTAGCTAATATAAAACATAGCTTGCAAAATTTCGGTGTTTTTTAAACAAAACATAAAAAAAAAATATCCGTTTATTCGTTTACACTATAGAAGCTACACTCAATCAACCACTTGTACAACTTAATCTTAAATAATTTAGAATTTAATGTTTTGCTTACTTGCTACTGGTTGAGGTCTATTCTTAGTGTTAACAGATGCGACCGGGGTGATAGATTTATCGCAGGCAATTTGTATAATTCCGCTTTTTTTACAAACGGCGTCGTTCATTTTATAACGCTCCCAGTTATGAAATACACATCAATATTTTTGGGACAAAATATAATATAGTGTAAAAATTATTAAAATCGCTTCAGTTCCTTATTCTGAACAAATATTTAGGTTTTGCTTAAACTAAAAATAAAGTTGTATATTAAGCCACAACATTTGATGGACAATTAAAATGCCGTGTAAAATCGAAGTATTTAGTTATACTTATTTCTTAAGGCGACGATAATCGACTTTTAATGATTTTATCGGTACTGAAGATCACGTCTAAACGAGTAGTGTTAATGATTTGAAAAAAAAAACATGTTAAATTAGAGCATTTTCTCAATAACTTAATATGTGAATATTTTAGATTATGTTTATATTACATAGTGAAATTAATTTGTAAAGTTATGTTTAACGCGGATAAAAATCTGAGAATGGCGCAAAATCTACCAAGCGTATTTTTCTGAAACTTTCACCAATTTAAAGATAATTTAATTATTAATCTGTTAGTATACGCGTTTTCTTAAAATACCTGTTGTTTTGTGTATAATAAATTAATAATGCGGCAAATTGGGGACAGCGTTCCTTGATGGGCGAGTCCTATTACTGGCTGAACGTACGACGCGGTGCGTGAGCTCGGTACAGAACACGCAAGCTAACCCCTCTAGGTCACTGGCATATATCAGCGTCTTAAGGCGCTTCTGACCTAACCAATTTGGTCGGGGTGCCCTGGCTTAGTTACTGTGAACCATACGGCTCGCGCTTGGTTGGTCATAGTTCCAACCGAATCTACAGTAACAATCAATGTCTAAATTATAACAATTGAACGAGTTGTCAATTTGCCTTCGGCATATTTCATAACTGCGAGCGTTTGTAAACGACGGCGCCGTATGTATAATGATGAATTATACAATCTGCCTGCGACAGATATAGACATGTGCTCGGTAGGTTTCCTAATCAGGAAAAGTGATGAATTTATTTATAGGCTTACCAAATAAACACAGCATTAACCTATGATGATGATTTTCAAAAATCCTTCCTTAGTGCTCACTTTTGTTATACAACATTAGTGTTTTTTTTACACTAAACCCGAAAAGGAGTCATTGTACTCATCATTTGGATTTTTTTCTATGGGACCAACCTTGAAATTGCGAAAAAAAAAATCAGCTGTTCCCTACATCTGTGTTCATTTAAATCGACAAAATGTATGGAACAGCTGATATTTATTTTGCGATTTCAAGGTTGGTCCCATAGAAAAAGTTGTTCAAAATGATGAATACAATGACCCCTTTTCGGTTTTAGGTTAAACAAAAACTAATGTTGTATATGGACATCTTGTATTTGGACAATTGTCATTGACCACAAATCTTACAATTTCACACTGAAATCCTTTTCAAAATCTTTACATTTAGAAAGAAAGAAAAATAATTTTATTTGTCACAGTAACACGTGCATACGAAAACATAAACTCGAGTAGGTAAACATTACACAAAACACATTACAATATAATCACGAGCACAAACAAATAAAATAAAATAGTCGGCAGCTGCACGTCATGACTGTAACAAAAAGGCTTTGCACTCAGCATGATGCTGTGCTGTGCATTTAATACATAACCATAACTTTCTGCCGCCAGGTCTCAGTAACAGGCAAACGCCGCCGCCTCGCCGTTTGCTCCATCAACATGCGCAAATACGCCAGCCTCGAACCTTCCCAACGGAGCCTAGTCCTGACCCTGGACCCCGTCACCCAGAAGATAGTCGCCGCCTCCATCCAACTGACCCTGCACACAGTACTTTTGAGAGAAGGACAGGCCACGTAAGTATTGTTTTAGTCGAGTTGATTAGCTTAAAGACCTTTGAAAGTGGATGGCTAGAAGTGTGAAAATCTCAACTGTCTACCTATTACGGTTCATGAGATAAAGCCCGCTGAGAGACAGACGGACTGACAGCGGGGGCTTAGTAATAGGGTTCCGTTTGGCACCCTTCGGGTACCTTCGGAACCCTATTACTACGCTCTTTATATGGACGGCATTTTCTGGTGGCACTGCTTTCTTAGAAAACCCAAGCTTTACCCAATAGTATTCTAAAGAATAGGGAATATGCATGTGATTCAAATAAAGGTTTTTACAAACTACCTTTACTACTTTACTGTTACTTCAGAATTATGCCTCCATCAATACTTTTGATTATAATTTCTTTTCGAGGAAGAAAGTATTTTTTTTTTGTGTAAATAAACTGGGAAATTAAAATATTTGAAAAGCGACAACATTGGTCAGAGCGAATGTAACGTAAAAGTCTATGAAAACATAAAAAGTCAATGTGTTTTTTATGAGTGTTTGCGATGTCTTGTTTGTTTGTTGTCATAGACTATGACGTCACACCAAGCGCGCCAAAATGGAGGGCTTTTAAGGTGGCTATAAAAAAAAAACAAAACGTTCAATAGCTTTTTTGGCGTTGATTATTTTTTAAATATTATGATTATGGCGATGTAGTTTACATCGCCATCGAATCAAAATATAAAAAAAATACATGCATATTCCCTATTTTACAGCATACAGTCTCTCCACCTATGATCTCAGCCCATCAAACAATCAATTAATTTGTATTACAGTGATGATGACATGCAGTCCCTAGCGTCACTTCTGTCAGTGAACAATAACTCTGATATCGCCGTCTTGGAGGATTTGGACGAGGACGATTATACGCTGTCTGATAATTCTACTAGACAGGTGAATATATTACTTTTCAATATGTTTCGGAATTAAATGGAGCTGTCAGAAGCTCCAGTAAGGTTTTAGGCATAACTTCAAGTAAAAAAAAAAGGTTTTTTTTTTAATTATCTGTTGGATAAATTCAGAATGAAACAAGTTAATGAGATTGTATCTTTTCCTGATAATCATATAAATATTAAACTAAACTTTATACTTAGCGCTTGGATAATTAAAATATGTTTATCACTACACTATATCAAGGAATTATTGTTTTCAATAAGTTCAAGATGTTTTTGAATTATAATCGAATAGAAAGTTACTGACAGTAACTTTTTTTTCCAAAAGTAGGCTTTATTTTCTGCAAAGCTATTTGATTTCATTTTTCGTCAAATAATCATGAAGCAATATAGTATGATAGCAATAGCTGATAAGACAACATATGCTCGCTTTACAGTGTAAAATTTAAAATCAGTGTGCGTAGCTTTCTCGCAACTACGTTGGGGTCGGCAGATGATCACATGAAAGATACGAAAACAAAATTTTCTAACTATCTTTACCTTTATCCCTACCCCATTGGTAAGACACGTTGTCAGACTTTCGGATTTCCGACGACTTATAACGACTGTCAAAGATCCACGAATGACAGTTGGGACCAACGGCTTGACGTGCTTTCCGAGGCACGGAGGGGTCTTGGTATGTAAAGATGGTCACCCATCCACGGACCAACCCCGGCCAGCGTAGATTAACTTGATGAATCGACCCGTGCGGCTGTTTTTGAGCTCCTCCATTGTTACAGTGTAACAATCCAATATTTTTCTTATGTTTAAATCTCAATTCCGTTTTCACAGATGCTAGACCTCCGCCAACAAATGGAAGAGATGACCCAGAGCCTCACCAACAGCGACATGGCAGCCACCCCCAACAGTGTGCAGAGCCTCAACTTCGACAGCTCGCGCACGCCCACCGCGCCCGACGGAGAGCTCGAGCCCGTCACGCCCGTGCCGAGGGACCCGCAGCCCAATGACAATGACATCTTCGAACCCATGACGAAGTCAAGACCAGAAATGTTAAGTAATTTGACGAAAATGGCGATGAAACCAGAACCTAAGTTTTTCTCAACTCCGAAGCAGAATAATAGTATTGTTGACACTAAAGGGGACTTGAAAGGAGTTGTTTTTAAACCAAAGATGGTGGCGATGAGGAATTTAAAGGTGAGTACGCACTTTATTTCTATGTATTATAAAGGTTGGTTTAGACCAAAAGAGAGAAAGCTCATTCTATCCCCGCTCTACCAAATTATTTTTGTATAAACAAAGATAGAGTATTCTTTCGTTGGTCTATCCATACTAAAATGTGGATAATATCAAGAAAATAATGCTCTAGTTGAAACGAAGTTCTTTAACACTGCTTGCGGTATAGTAGGAGTAAATATATGTATAGTATAGAAAATTATATATACAACGTGTTTTTTTTGATATCCCATAACTCTAGGGTATGATTGAGGCCATATCAAAGAATCAACTGGCATATGAGTTATGTTCCAATCCTTCGTTATTTTTTTTTTTCATTTTTCATACAAAATAATTCGGCAAAGTCACGATTATTAATGTAAAACACCCTTACGTGAAATATGACAACGTCGACAAGGTAGCTTCCCCTTCACTAGCTGCCGCCGGGAAGCTCCGATACCAACATACCTACATATTTTATTTTACTATTTATTTTACTACACTACTGCGAAGTTTGGCAACCTCGCAAAAGTAAAGATTCGTCATACTGGTGACAATTTTTGACCTAATTTAATTATGATTGATGATATCTCCGAAACGATGCATTTTTGGACCACCTATTCTAGGAGTTTTAGTATTATTTTTACCTACAGAATATAACCCTAGAGTTATGGGATATCAAAAAAAACAGGTTGTATAATACATACATTCATAAACTCACGCTTTCTTCACATGGAGGTAGGCAGAAACTATAGAACGCCACCCGCTACGCTTCAACCCAGCTGTGATTATAAAAAAAAAACGTATTAGGTGTCGTTTTCATAGTTTTTGAGGGTACTCATAATCATTTATTTGTCAGAATATATGGTCACACATACATGGTCTTACTTAAGATTAGTTAAAGGTATCATCACATTCTGCCAAGTGTGGCGTGCTAATACTAGGTACATACAATTATTAGGTTAGTATTAACATCATTGATTGCATAACTACGAATTAAAATTACAATTACTAAAGCCGATAGTGAGGTCAAAATGTAAATCCAAAATGGGCCTGCGAAAATTTTAAAAATTTTCGTTATGGGTGTCGTTTTCATGGTTTTCGAGGGTATTAAAACCGATAGTGACGTTAAAATGTAAATCCAAGATGGCGGCTGCGATTATTTCAAATGTTTCGTCATGGGTGTCGTTTTCATGATACGGAAAGCACGTTAAGCCGTAGGTTCTGCGCCTGCTCTCTCTCCGGTCGTGTCGGATTGCCGTCCCATCATCGGACTATGATAGTGAGGGAAGAGAGAGTGCACCTGTGTCTGCACACACACGCCTGCACTATGACATCTCCCGCGCCGAAGGCTGGTCTCCGCTGAGACTGGTCGCTATGGCCGAAATTTGGCTAGAGGACTATAGTTTAGTATGTTATTTTACAGCCGTTGGAGTTCAAGACCAATTTGAATAGTATTAACTTGGACCGCAATGAGAATGAGAAGGATGAGGACAGTGATAAGACGCCTACTGCTGCTGATATGGAAAAGCTGTTTCCGGGCAAGTTTGATAAAGATAAGACTCCGGTAAGTATCCATTCTTTAATAAATTTTTAATAATTTAATGTCAACTTCGGAGCATGCTTGGTCGGACGGCTTGTGGTATCTAGCCTACTCTAAATCTGTGATTAGCAATATACTTCAAAATTATTCATATTGCGATTGACTGTCAATAACAACATTCTGCTATACGACAAATCCTCAGATGTCTTCGCGAGTACTGAACTGAGATTCCTAAACACTGCTATTCAATCATTCAAGTCCATTGCCACTCCCAGTACAATCTCCTTGGAGTAAATAAATTAAATTGTATCTTGTTACCATTTTATTCCAATTTTATCTCAATTGTTTCTAATTTTGTCTAATTTTATCTTTGTTTCTCTAATTGTATCGGATTTTATCTAATTTTATATGATTTTATCTAATTTATCTGATTGTATCTGTTATATGATTTTATCTAATTTTGTCAAATTGTGTGTAGACCTTATTTTATGTGTAATTAATATTGACCGATAACTTCTATGTGTGGTGCAAACTGTTAATATAAGTTGGCTATTAATAAATAAATAAAATAAAAAATAAACAATCTGAATAATTTTGAAGTCTTAAGCAATTAAGGTGATGGTCCCTGTTTTCGTTGATGATGACGTCAGAAGCCAACGATAACTTTTAGTAAAAGACTTAACCCTTAGAAAAACGGAGAACAACTTCTCTAGTTGACTAATTTATGTTGTGTTACTTATTGCAGGTTCAAGACCTCCTAGAATGGTGTCAGTCTGTGACTCGCGAGTACAAGTCGTGTCGCGTTACCAACCTGACGACCAGCTTCCGTTCAGGACTCGCCTTCTGTGCGATCATACACCGGTTCAGACCTGACCTCATGTGAGTACAAAATAATTATATGGTTCAAATACAAATTTAAATACCGGGAGACGCCGGCCGGGTCACGCCCTAGGAGGCAGGGACCATTTTGGTTACACCTTGAAAGGGTTTTCGATAGGGGTTTTCTAAGCGGTTAAACAAAAACCCATACGAAAAGGGTAACCCTTATGAACGGCTTGAATTAAATTTTGGTAACCCATTGAAAGGGTTTTCAATAAAAACCCATACGAGTAACCCTATTGAACAGCTTAATTTAAGCCATTCAAAATTACCCACACCGTATGCGTTTTTGATCAACTGCTTACAACCCTATCGAAAACCCTTTCCATTGAAAGGGTTTTCGATAGGGTTTTTCTACAATGGTAACCAAAATGGTCCCTGGGTAGAATAGAGATAGAATTGGTCATGCTACGCGTGCTGGGCGGATAGCAAAATAACATAATATTAAGATTTTTTCATGTTACTGGGTTTCAAGTCGGTATAGAACCCATTGAAATGGGTTATCAGGTAACCCTTTCACTGGGTTTCAAGTATAAAACCCATTCAATGGGTTATCATGTAACCCTTCAATGGGTTTCTAGTATAAAACCCTTTCAATGGGTTACACCATGATAAAGGTAACCCATTGAATGGGTTACCCCTTCGAAAGGCTTAACCCTTAACCGGGGTTGTACGGTCCCTGCTAGGAGGACATATAGTGACCAAATTGGTGATGTTCTTCAGAAAGGTCAGGTGCGTAGTACTCGCAACCGGCGTGCGTGTATGGCCACATGTGTGAACGTAGGCGAAGTAAAAAGAGTATGTAAGGAGCGTAGCAGGTTTTATGGTTTCTGACTACCCCCATGGGAAGACGGCGTGAGTTTATGTATGTATAAAATACAAAACAATAAAAACTCAGGGTAACTTGTAAGACCGTTTGATGTATGGAGGTTTTATGAATTATCTTTCTGTTTCAGAAAGCATATTCAGTTAAAGCTGACAAATTGAAAGGGGCCTATGACTAGCTAGTTTTAAATCTTACCCCGCGTAATATTAAAAAGCGATCGCCGCGCGAATATGCGATCGTCGCGTGCAAATGTTACTTTTTATTCGGAAAACCGGAAAGCGCCCTCTATCGGCGCGGCGACGCCTTAATCTTCACAGAACAAAAAGTGACACATGGACGCGACAATCGCGTATTTGCGGGAAGGACGCGGGGTAATATTTAAAGTTAAAAGCCAGCAGTTTTTGTGAGTTCGATCCCCAGACATGATTATTTTGAACCATGCAATTACTACACCTTTTGTCTACAGATTTACTAATTTAAAAAAAAACTGCAGATTTTAAATCTCCGACATACCAAAAAAGGTACATTTCTGATCTTTGGAAAAATTATAGAGCCGGTTTGTTAAGAGTTTGGATTACACTAGAAGCTATTCCAATTTAGATAATTTCTACTTTTTAGTAGCTTCGTTGGTAGGATGGTAGGTTTGATAGGATTAGTTGTCTCTTTAGGTAGGTGGTGGTTTGTTTTGGTAGTTTAAACGAAAAGAAGAAAGAAAGAAAAAACGTTTGTTTGCTGTAAACATCATCAAAGTTAGAGTGAACAGGCTTCTTCTGGGTAAGCTCACTCCATCGTCGACTTTGTCTCTGTCACCTCTGCCCTAGACTAAGGTCAAGAGCAAACCCATCCTAAATAAAAAAAATAAAATAAAAAAACATGACGCAAAGAAAAACACAAATACAAAAAAGAAGAAGTTGGGGGAAAATATGCGTTACATCCACGCAAATCGGCCATCGCTTAGCATAATGCTGTGACCCTATGCGAGACAGACCCCAGCGCTGATTTTCAGCGACAGCCAGCATTGACGTGATGACGTCAACCGATGCAGCATTTAATGAGATAAAAACAATACAAAATAAGAAATTAAATAAATATAATCCTTGGTTCTAAATGTTATAATATTTTAAATGGCAACATTCCGTAACGTCGGCAACAAATAAGAATGCTACATAATTTCTACTCTTTAGTAGCTTGGTAGGTTGGTAGGATGGTAGTTTGGTAGGTTGGTAGGATTAGTTGTCTCTTTAGGTAGGTGGTAGGGTTGGTTTGTTGTGGTAGTTTGTTGGTCCTGTTCTTTGTATAGTAACATACATATTTGTAACCTCTTCGTAACATAAATAAATAGATATAACTTGTATCTTTCCAGTGACTTCTCCGGACTACAACCCGACGAGGCAGAGAAGAATCTACGTGTAGCTTTAGAAGCTAGCTCTAAGTTAGGCATCTCGCAAGTACTGACTGCAGCCGATGTGTGCTCGCGGCAGATTCCTGATAGATTAGCGGTAAGTTTAGTGGTACTTAATATGAAATGAAGTTTATTTGTAAGAATTGTAGTACACTCAGTGACCTGCATAACCCATCCCCTCTGTCCCATATCTTGTTTATAAGAGGGGCCAGGTAAAGCAGAATACTGACCGTACATTCTTTTTTTTTTTTTTTTAAACGTTGCCCCATACTAGGAATTTCTCCTGTATTGTGGGTGCGTTTACAAACATTTAAACTCACATACACAAACAGCCAATATTACAGATGGTCGGGTTTATTAACAGTTCTTAAAATAATTCGCTAAAACTAACATTGCAAAATTACTGATTATACATTAATTAAATAAATGAAGCTAATAAAATTGGTACATAAATCATAGTTATTGAATTAAGGATGTCAAGTATTTGTCAAATTATCTTATACAACATTCGTTTTTGTTTATACTAAACCTCTTAAGGGGTCATTGTACTCATCATTATGAACAACTTTTACTATGGGACCAACCTTGAAATCGCGAAAAAAAAATCAGCTGTTCCCTACATTTAAGTTCGCTGAACTCGTCAAAATGTAGGGAACAGCTTATATTTTATTCGCGATTTCAACATTGGTCCCATAGTAAAAGTTGTTCATAATGATGAACACAATGACCCCTTAAGAGGTTTAGTATAAACAAAACTAATGTTGTATATAAAATTCTCGTGTCACAGTTAGATACCATACTCCTCCGAAACGGCTTGACCGATTTTTATGAAATTTTATATGCTTATTCAGTAGGTCTGAGAATCGGCTACTATCTATTTTTTATACCCCTAAGTGTTAAGGGTGGCTTTCCCTCGGGATCGAGACTTACGCGGGTGAAACCGCGGGGCGCAGCTAGTAATAATATAAAATGTTTCGGTAAATATTTACAATCTAAATACTGATTCACAGAATAGAATGATTTTCTATAAGCTATTTGAATACTGCTGTATTAAAAATATTGATGGTCCTTTATGATTTTGGTAGTTTATAGTATTAACCATTGGAAACCAACTTCTGTGATATAAGTGGCTTTTCATTGAGGAATAATTAGTCTATCAGGATAATCTTAAGTTAAAAACAGTGTCTCCAAGACATTGAAATACTTGACTCAAATTTACAGCATTCAATAATGTATATACCGGGAACAGTTAATATTTTTAGATATTTAAAAAGAGATTTACTTATGTCAATGGTATTACGGTAAAAAGAGATTTACATAATGTACTTATACATTGTTTTCGGGCTATAAATCTATATATATACAATTCAAAGTCCTGACTGACTGACTGACTGACTGATATATCAACGCACAGCCTAAACCGCTGGTCCTAGAGACATGAAATTTGGAGGGTGTGTTCTTTGTAAAGAGTAGGTATCCACTAAGAAAGGGTTTTTCGAAATTCTACCCCTAATAGGGTAAAATAGGGGATGGAAGTTTATATGAAAGTCCGTCAGTTTTGAAGTAAGGATCTTCAAATTTGGTGTATAGGCTGACGTTTAAAAATTAATTTATACGTGTGTCAGCGTTTTTGATAATTCTACCCCCGAAGGGTTAAAAAGGGGGATGAAGTTGTGTATCAAAGTCCTTCATTTTCACAGTAAAAATCACTAAATTTATTATATAGGCTTATGGTTGGAATTCAACCCTTAAGGGGTAAAAAACGGGATAAAATTTTATTTTTAATGAAATTTCTTTTTAAGTTAAAATCACTAATATTTCGGCTTATTGTTGGAAACTATAGGCATCCGCTAAGAAGGGATTTTTCGAAATTCAACCTTTAAGGGGTGAACAAGGGGGATAAATCTTATTCCTTGAGTTAATAAACCTGAAACTTGGCACGAATACTAACCTAAGTAAATTATAAAGTGTGACATTTTTGTTTTTTATTAAACTACTCCATATTGGGGGATTTGCGGATGACAAAGTTTGTATGGAAGTATTTTAACGCGCGGTCCGATTAACCCAAAATACATAAAAGAATTTATCAGTTTTTCGAAAATTGACCCCGTTTTTTTTTGCGTGGGAAATTATCAAATAACTTCTCCCACTCTGGGCGGAGCGGAAGGGCGTGTCAGACTTTTACTGACTAAATTCACCCGTGTTCCTTCCGTTGCCTGTGTGCCAGGGCCATGATATCCCTTTCGGACAAACATGGCATGCCCTAACGGACCCCGTCAGTTGGTGCTGACATCCCTTTAAGGCGCGCGTGGAACACAACAAGCAGTCGAACCGTGCCTGGTCCTTATCGGATGGCGAGCTACCCATCGCTCACCGTCCGCAAGCCCGCGCCTACGGTGACCGGAAGCCGTCTTGCTACTCCCGACGCCCGGAGCGTCTCCTGCGGCGACTAGGGGCGCGAGGGCGCGAACCTTGCCTCTCCCTCACGCGTTTTGCCTCCTCGTTCGCGAGCATTACTGTTTCACAGAAGAAGGTAACGGCCTCCCATGCACTCTCGCTCCGAACCATACCCTGAACCAGGGCTGGACGCGAGAGATCGCCGCCGCTGATAGCCTCCGCGAGGACACAGCGGTGTTCCGCCCAATCCGGGCAGACCTCCACCGTATGCTCCACCGTGTCCTCCGGGCGATCCACACAGTGGTGACACCCAGGCGTTTTCTCCCGCTTTATCCTGAACAGGAACCTCCCGAAACAACCGTGTCCGGTGAGGACGCTGTGGCGCCTCTGTAGCCACTCCTCAAATAGGGGACTTATCGCCACAATTGTGGCGTGCCCAGCGCTGGATTGCGACAATCGCACTCTCCATGCCACCATGAGATCCCGCCGGAGCTCCGTCCACTGTGCCGTGATTTCTCGCGGCAGCGGAGTTTCGACCCTGCGTTTCGCCTCCTCGCCCCACTCCCAGATGTGCGCGAGGACTTTTGCCTCCAGATCCCACGGCGGCAGTCCGGCAAGGAGGCTCGCTGCCTCACGGGAGACCGTGCGGTAATGACCCTTAACAGGGTGAAAAGGGGTAGTCAATTTTACAAGAGAAGATTCTACTGTGTGGCTTGATTAACCCCAAATTATGACTTGGGCATCAGGGGTTTTTGGAAAATCAACCTTTAAGGGGGTGAAAAGGGGGATTTTGTTTGAATGAAAAATCTTATTCCTTGAGTTAATAAACCTGAAACTTGGCACGAATACTAACCTAAGTAAAATATAAAGTTTGTCATTTTTTGTTTTTTTAAACTACCCCCTAAAGGGGGATTGGAGGATAAACGCGCGGTCCGATTAACTTGAAACTCAGGATTTATACTGAAAACAAAAAATAAAGAATAACTTTTATCCGGTTTTTATTAAATCTGCCCCTAATAATGGGGTGAAAAGGGATAGTCAATTTACAAGGGAGGATTCTACTGTGTGGCTTGATTAACTTGAAAATTGGTATAAATAACCTATAAATCCAATAATAGAAATGTCAAAAACGATGTTTCAACAATTTACCCCTTTGAGTGCGTAAAATGGGGCGATATAGTTTGTACGAACAGAATCTTATTTCTTTTGATATATAAACTTGAAATTTGGCCCGAGTACTTATTTACATAACATCAAGCCTGCAATCCCCAAAGGGTTAGGTAGAGGTGTATCTTTAGTACACCCACATTTTGACAGTTTTGTTTAAGTCCCATGTAATAGGGGGCGAGCCTATTGCCATCAACCGGGCATAAATCCAGACTTCGGGCTGCTACTAAGAAATTCCTAATGGAAAATCCAATAACACTTTGCCCGACCTGGGAATCAAACCCACCCCTCATGCTCAGCAGTCGCGCCTGTGACCACTAGACTAACGAGGCAGTCGTTACTTAAATAACAAAGTTTGTCATAAATTTGCGTTTTTCAAAACTACCCCTCAAAAGGATTTAGGGAGTGTGCGCGCGGTCCGATAACTCGAAACTCAAACCTCATATTGAGTTTTCGAGAATTGGAAAAAGGGGTACATAGTTTTCGGGAGAATTTTACTGCGTACCTTGAATAACTCAAAAGTTGGTACATCAATTATTATTTAAGAACAAAAACGTAGACAAAATAAACAATACAAAATTTCTTACAAATAGACTTAGACATGAAATGGAGGAGGACACGTAGGTATATTGAACAAGTATGTACAAAACGAAGTTTGTATTTATATGCTATATATATCCTTCGTAAAGTTGTAAATCAAACTGCACTCCTATCTGCTTACCACACTTACGTTGGTTCCAACTAAGATATGGTATAATGTTTTGGGGGAATACTGCTGATAGAGAAGCTGCTTTTTTTTGCGACATCCACGAAAGCTAGTACCCTATACAATATTAGTTTTAATATATGCGAAACCCGAAACACGTGTCTAGTATTTTTATGTAATGAATCTATGTACAAAATTTCAAAACTGTATCATGTAAAATCACAAAGTTATAAGGTTGTTATGTTACCGGGTCTCCCCCGCGCCTCCAGGGTCGTCTTGCGCTCATTGGTAATAATTTGGCAGTAGGTACCTAACTGTACGGCGATTGTATTGTAAGTAATTAAATGTTGATAACATTTTCCATCACACTTAAATATTTTTGGGACAAAATATAACATGGTGTAAAAATTATTGAAATCGATTCAGTTCCTTATTCTGAACAAACTGTATTCAGGTTTTGTTTCAACTAAAAATAATGTTGTATATGTATAAGAACAGAATACACACCTCTGCCTACCCATTTAGTCAACAAAAGAGATATTTCTGCAACCAGTTACTTTTAAACTCATTCCGCCTTATTACAAAACAAGATTTATATTTTGACATGGCTTAAACCATGCAGCCAGTTTTTGTAATAAGAACGTAACAGTGATTGAAATACCGTTCTTTTTACAAAACTGAAAACTTAGTTCGGTACTAAGTTGTCAGTTTTGTGTTTAGGAACTTTACCATAGTCGGAATAAAGTTCGAAATTCAATAATGGCTCCATGTTTTAAACCCGGTTCTGAAGATAAACCTTGTTTTGTAATAAGGGGGATTTAGAGTATGTGCCAATGGGCGCATATGTCGTGCGTGCGTTTAATGTCAACGAACGTAGACAGAGTATGAGCAATAGACGAGTCACTAAATAATAATAATGAGCGCAGGAAACACTTATCTTACTTAGATCCAGTAGCAAGAGTAAACGAGACAGAAATATATTTTCTGTCTCTTTCGCGAATGTAATCTTTTTGTCTGGCTCCATTTGGTAGCCAACATAACGGGGTCACGGCACGATTTCTTTGGACAGCATTACCCGACTACATCAGATAGTACCAGTTTACAAGTGGCTGTCAAATAATATCACTATCTCATTAGGTATACGATACCATACTCGTATCTACGTCAACAATTGGTTAAAGATAAAGATGTGTTTATTTGTTTAAACAAGAATAAAAATGCATGTAGGATAACAATAACTATGATAAAGGTTCAGACATGTTTGCCACGTACTATGGCGTGCAAATATTGTACCTATTGAAATTAATTATTGGTAATAATTAATTTCAATAGGTACAATAATGAATTATTAAAATGTCAAAAAAAAAAACTAAAAATATATTAATAATAATGCTTAAACAATAATGCACTTAATCTATGACAAAATAAACGATTCTGCCAGAAATTCATTAACAGTATAGTATGCTTTGTTAGTTAGAAATGTCTTAAGCTGTTTTTTCAACTGTGCATTATTAAGCTCCCTCCAACTTTTGGGTAATTTATTATAAGTAGTGGGAGCCATGCAGAAAACACTTTAAGACACAAAACACTTTAACACTTTTCGGTTAAGAATAGCACTTCCCCATTTCTACCCGTGGGTGTCGTAAAAGGCGACTAAGGGACTTACTAGAGAATGGGCAGCAGCGTTCTCTATGCATTTTAACACCATACTGCGATCGCCAACTCGCCTGCCAAGCGTGGCGATTATGGCAACCCCCCCCCCCCCCCTTTGGGGGAGGCCTATGTCCAGAAGTGGACGTTTTTCGGCTGCAATGATGATGATAAATGATGAAAGAAAGAAGAAAAGAAAGAAAGAAAGAAAAAAACATTTATGATGAGATGAGAATGCTAAGAGGGATATGTGGTGTTACGTGAATGGCTAGAATAAGAAATGAGTACATAAGAGGAAGTCGGAAAGCGACACCGGTGACTGAAAAGTTGTGTGGAAATAGGCTGTCATTTTTGATGCGGAGGAATGAGGGAAATGTCGCCAGGAAAGTTATGAGTATGAATGTGGATGGCTATACGAGTAGGAAAAGACCAAAGATACGAGGGATGGTCTGTGTGAAAGATGATATGGCTATAAAAGGGGTGACTACCGAGATGACGACTAATAGAGAAGTTAGGAGACGGAAGACCAGTTGTCAACCACATATAAATTGGCATAAGGACAGGAGAATGATGATGATGAGGATCTACGTTAACGAATATCCCTTAGTGACAATTAATATAAAACCGATTTCAACAGAAATTCAAAAAGGGTTGAGACTGTTCACGTTTAAAAGTTTTTCGCAGATAATAACTTTTTGTTTTTCTTTTGCAGATAATGACATATCTCTTCCAACTGCGGGCACATTTCACTGGCAGTGAATTACAAGTAGAACAATTAGGTAAGTTACAATTTGCAATATTCTAGGACCTACTTGTACGTTAAAAGACAAAAAGTCTCACAAAAGATCATTGATATGAAAGATACGGCTGTCATTTGTAGATCTATGGCAGTCGTTACGGGCAGAAAGAAAAGTCTGACAACCAGTCTTACCAGGTTGTGGAGGTCAGATAGGGAGTCGCTCCATGTAAAATACTGGTATTCAGCTGCAGACTGGAACCGACCCTAACATAGTTGGGAAAGGGATCGGCAGATGATAGAATAGAATAGAATACTCTTTATTAAGTACAGACGCCAGCACGTCAAGCTACTACAACCTGTCAAATTTCTTTAAAAGATTTTCAACTTTATTGTTAAAGCATAAAGCTCAAGGTTGATTGGGAAAATTTTACAGTTTCCGGTAACTTGACCTGCTGGCGTCTGTACACCATAAAAGTTACAGATATAAATGTTTAATTTTTTTTTGTTTTTTTTTTTTTTTTGTTGTGATGATCATACGAAAGATACATTTTATAACTACATTTACCTTTTCTGGGATTACCACTCTTAAAAGCCACGAACGGAATTTTAAGGAGCTCTTTGTGTGTTTAGAAAAAAAATTGTGAGACGTCACGGGACGCCTGGCAGATGTGAAACATCGAAATCAAACAAACAAACATCGCAAAAAGGTCGCGTAGTAGTAAAACCGCGCGGTGAATCGCCTCGCGGCATGCATCGCTCCGCCAACTATCTGACGGCACGGTTGGCGCAGTTAGTTAAGTGATTGGCTGCTGCGCTGCGTGTCGCGGGTTCGATTCCCGCACGGAACAAATATTTGTATGACCTACAAGTAGTTGTTCCGGGTCTGGCTGTTTGTGTATGTGAATTTAAATGTTTGTAAACGCACCCACAATACAGGAGAAATTCCTAGTTTGAGGCAACGTTTAAAAAAAAAAAAAAAACTATCGGTATTACTGGCGCCTATAGAAGTTCCATATAAAAAAAATCTAATCTCTTCTGTTTTCAGGTAACGACGAGACAGAATCCTCGTACTTAGTAGGTCGCCACGACACGGACGGATCCATTCCCCAGGAGCTGTTCAGCAGAGAGATCAGCATGAGACGGTCGCGGAATATGAACGACCGGCCACGACCCGGGTGAGTCGGGGAATAATATAATATTATGTAGACTCATACCCCCTTATTACAAAACAAGGTTTAACTTCAGACCCTGGTTTAAAACATGAAGCCATTATTGAATTTCGAACTTTATTCCGACTATGGTAAAGTTCCTAAACACAAAACTGACAACTTAGTACCGAACTAAGTTTTCAGTTTTGTATAAAGAACGGTATTTCAATCACTGTTACGTTCTTATTACAAAAACTGGTTGCATGGTTTATGCCATGTCAAAATATAAATCTTGTTTTGTAATAAGGCGGATAGATGCTTCGAGTTGTAGACCATTTTCTATTAGTTAAGTACCTATTATTTGTTGACAGGCCTACGCTGTCCTCCCATACCTATTAACACTGTAATTTGAAATATTGTAAAAGCCAATTATTTTTAAAAGAGTAACCGTGGAGTTACTTGCCGGCTCTTCTCCATAGGAAACAACAAATTGAAAAAAAAAATTAAAAAGCGTTTATTCGTGGTGACACCCGAGTTTTACAAAAATGTTTACATGTGCCGACAAACTGCTTCTCCCAAATACAATATTACAGTTTTAATCTCCCCTTTGTCATCGATGATAAAAATACATTTACCGCTAAACATTAGGTACCTACTTATAACTAAACACATATTTTACAGCAGCACAAAGGCTGACGTAATGCTAATAAAATTGGAACCGTGCACCTAACTTCTGACGTTTCATAAGTGCCCATGTAGGTTTATGGGAAATAAAATATTCTGATTTTGAATATTAACTCAAAAAAAAACCATAAGGTACACACACAGATCTTTATTTATACTATTTACTAGCGACCCGCCTCGGTTTTTACAACTTGACAAAAAAACGAGATTTCTGTGTTACATGTTATTTTAATATTAATTAATCATACAAAAACCATCCGTAATAAATTCTCTAAGTGAGAGTGAATACTGCATCAAAATCCGATGCGTTGTTTAGAAGAACAACACGGTCACACGTACAAACACAAAAAAGCGACTTTATTTTATATAAATAAAAAATAAAACTAAATAAAAATCTCGTCTTTTTCAGTTCCCAAGACTCCCAAGAATCCCGTCACTCTGGCGACCGCACGACCCCAGACAAGCCCCAATCGCCGGCCCCCATGAAGGATGTGCGCGACATGTTCCTGCAACAGTCTAAGACGATCCTCGGCAAGATGCTCTCCCCGGCCAGAGATCTCCGGGAGAAACCCACTGCCAAGTGGTTCGCTGACCCCTTGAAGGTGAATGAGGTAAAGGGGTTTCAAATTTCAGCCATTTGTCTTGTTGTAAAACGATAGCTTTTTGATTGATAATAATTATAATTATGGACTTATAGAAAAGTACTTTAATAAATAAATAAAGCGAATATCGACTGGCCTTTTTGGCTCAGAGGCCATTCAAGTATTACGTAAGTAGAATTTTTGTCTTTTTACCCCCTTGTAAGCAAAATTAAGCAAAAGCCCTCCCCCCTATACTTACGTGAACTTTTGTAATTTTTTTTTTAAAACGCGCCCGGAATTACCTACCCTACTTCGATTCTTCTAACCCAAAGAGAATTAAACCACTTGAGATTTCGTCTACGGGCACGACTCACCACTGCGGGCCGGGAGACGAAGAAAATACAGCGGTTGTGATTGGTTGATGCAACAATGTCAGGACGAATGTTCCAAACATAGTGATGCACAAGTCAGTTTTGCAACTATATTTTCGATATCGATAAAATCGACGGGTATTAATCCTGCATTTTTTTTTTACTAAAAACGAAAAATATGAAACTGTTGTTGAACTAAATAAACGGCGTCGGTTCTTTAAAGTTTCAAAGCAATCAGTTGTGAAATGCCTTGAACAAACAACGCTATATTTTTTTGAAAACCAATTTTCCCTGTGAACTGCCTAAATCCACTTTTCTTTCAGTTTCGGAATATTTGGAAATCTAAAATGTAAACATTAAGTAATATTTATTACTTTTTTACCATTAGGAAATATCGATAATTTGAATTGTCATTAGCGATTCGTTTTGAAGTTGTCACAACAATGCAGCATTCGTACAGATAGAAAGGGACAGATGTATTGACAATACCCTAGTGAAAGAAAGGGACTTTTCAAAAAGACATCAACGCGTTATACATTTTTGTGCAATTTTACGTAACCAACCAGTTTAGCTTGGGCCCTGCAATTATTCCTATTATTATTAAATTATAAATATATTTTACTAACCGATGAAAAGTTATGCCATCTTTTTTATAGCTGGATGTTCTGGATGATTTCCCACACCATTTAATTGAACAGGAACCCATAATTGTTTGTATTTATGCAGAAAATGTTTTAAAAGGTATCAAAATAATCGCGTGTGCAGAGATCCAATAACTGGTCAAAACTAAAATAGCCACTCATTTTTAGTGCAATTTCATATATGTGTCGTGAGCCTGAGTCGCCCGTATGAGCAGTCAAGAGGATATATAGTCATTGTTCTAACCTAACCAAAAAACGCCACGTAAGAGCGAGTAAGCAATATCAATTATTTTGCTTTCGAGCATAGACAAGTAGGGTTGCCATATTTGTTCAAATCAGAATCTACTAAATATTGCAGAATAATCAGAAAAAGTTAATATTGCTGACGTAATCAGCATACCTGACCCCCCGTCCCCCATGTCTTTAAAAATAAGCAAAGCAAAGACCCCCCACACCACCTTGGTGCTTACGTAATACTTGAATGGCCCCTCATGAATAAAACTAGATGCCTCGATTTTAAGTCCTCCGCTCCTCCTGACAGGCTGGAACTCGGTAACTTTATAGTTTCTTCAGTCATTCTACCATTTGTAAGATTACGTCCTGATTGATCGTAATTTAATTATTAAGAGGATCTTTGTTTTTCAATCAAATGGAAAACAAAGTTCTGTGCTTTAGAAATGGCACAGAAAAAGCATACTATGTACTGTTGCGGTACTGCCGATACCGGGCTTATCATACGCCATCAACGTGTTCGAAATTTTGCTTCTTTCATGTACGAAACATCATTGTTCGTGTAACTAAGTGCTAACATCTATTTTCCGTGAATAACATAGAAATTATCTACATGTTTAAGACCTTAAATATTAGTGTATAAGTAAATTATAAATAATAAATTAACTAACATGTCACTATTTATGTTAAGAGCGTTTACGACGTACGGCATTTCGGTTAGTTAAGAACATTTTCGAAAAAATAGTGTTACAGCCAAATTAGACCGATTTTAAAGTTTCCATATAAACAGAGATTTCCAGTTATCTGTTTTTATTTAAGACATTTCGAATATGTTCATAACTAACTTTTTAGACCTTTGTATCCTGCTTATGCGTATGAAGTTTCATTAAAATCAGTGTGATACAGGTTTATCCTAGTACAGACATCATACTTTGTAATACCTACATTTAGTATTTTACCCATTTTTTAACCGACTTCTAAAAAAGGAGGTTACTCAATTCGACCGTATATATTGGGGAGAAGAAGTAGGCTCAACAAACTCCCCAGCAACACGACTCTCTCTGTTAGTTGCAAGAACTTCAATCAATCACTCAATAGTATATGCTTTTTATGTTTGTTCGCGCCTAACTTCGTCGTTTTTTGTCAGAGTTTCGAGCTATACTTAGTAAAATTTTTTCAAAGGTATAAAACACAACTGGACCGTTCTTTAAATGATTTCATAATTTTTCCAGCCGCCACCTGCTAGACCAGAGAAGCTAATGACTCGCAAGGAGTTAACAGATCCCTTTGGTTCTGATGAAGAAGAGGAGCAGCAAGAAACGCCAGCACCACCTGCGCAGAACAACCAAAACAATGATATAGGTAGGAATAGTACTTAAATATACTGAAATGCACTGGTGAACACGGTTGTTTTCCCAGAATAGGATCTATCTGACATAAGTTATCTGTTTTAGATTAACTAAAACAAGCAAGTCATTTCTTATAAACAGTATCCGCTTTTATAACAAGTTTCCAAAGTCGGTTATAGAACTTAGCGATGGAAAGTTCAAAACCCACATCAAACGTGTCCTGATAAAAAAAGCATATTATATATAAGATTAAAGACTACGTTGACGACAAGGAAGTTTGGCAATAGTTCCTTCAGCACATGTGGCTTCCCTGGTACCTCATTAAAGGCATAACTATGTGAATGTCTATTAACTGCTCCCAAATTACGATGTTTATTTTATTTTTTGCATACCTTGACATCTCTTCATTCTTTGACACAATTGTAATTTAAAATATTTATTAGTGATTTGTGGACAGAATAATAATTCAGATTTGTTACAGTTGTAATGGCAATCTTGTCATTTGGTTTAAATAGGTTTTTATTTTTATTAGTTTATATATATTCTTTTTAATTTGAGAATGTGACAACGTTGTAAGCTTACTGCTACTGTTGTAAGCTGTAGCTTTGTAAACCATTTTATATTTTTGTTAAGTACTTGTTGACGCCCCTACACTGTCCTCCCATACCTATTAACACTGTAACTTGAAAACATTGTAAAAGCCCATTATTTTTCAAAGAGTAACCGTGGAGTTTCATGCCGGCTCTTCTCCATGGGAAACGATCAATTGGAACTGTGCACCTAGCTTCTGACGTTTCATAAGTGCCCATGTAGGCTTATGTGAAATAAAAGATTTTGATTTTGTTTAGCTTCTTCTGTATTATGTTAAAGTGGGCTTGCAATAATCGGAGGGTTAAGCGTCAACCAAAACCGATGCCCTCGTTGCAAGATCAGCTCTTGTCGTTTTCCCTACGGAACTAGGGGTCTCACCCAGCATGGGCCAGGTCGCTATGACGTCGTGAAGCACTTCGGTGACTCCTAAAGTCACACCCCACAATCACACTTCCCACGAACGCTGATGGGAGCTAAACTCCATTTGAATTATGATTAGTTTAAATAAACTGTTTTACAGTCCGTTCAACCGATTTTGACTGATTTGACGGACTTTGATTCCGTAGGCATAAGGATAGCATTAAAACCAAAAACGTGGTTACGTGTACAATATCAACTGACAAATGGCAGCTGTACTGCCATTTGTCATGCCACCAACGCAATAGAAGTCAAAATCGGTTGAACGGACTGTAAAAAAGGTTTATGTAAATGTCTAATCTTATTTCAAAATCAAAAGCCGGCGAAGTGCGAGTCGGACTCGCGCAGGAAGGGTTCCTATCTATAAAAAACACGTTTGTTGTATGGGAGCCCCCCTTAAATATTTGTTTTATTTTAATTTACTTAATTATTTATTTTTAAAGTCAATATATATCTACATATTCTGTGAATATTTCAAGCGTCTACCTGTTGCCGTTATTAATATAGAGCAAAAACGAGCAAAAAAATCACGTTTGTTGTATGGGAGCCCTTAAATATTTATTTTATTCTATTTTTTAGTATTTGTTGTTATAGCGGCAACAGAAATACATCATCTGTGAAAATTTCAACTGTCTATCACAGTTCATGAGATACAGCCTGGTGACAGACGGACAGACAGACGGCGGAGCCTTAGTAATTGGGTTCCTGTTTTACCCTTTGGGTACGGAACCCTAAAATTCAAAATCAAAATATTTTATTTCACATAAACCTATATGGGCACTTATGAAACGTCAGAAGGTGCACGGTTCCAATTGGTCGTTTACTATGGAGACGAGCCGGCAAAAAACTCCACAAATGGAGTATAGGTGTGCAATAAAGCACTCCCACCCCCTCCTGCGGGAGGGAAAGGGAAACTCAAAGAGCAGAGAAGCTCCTCGGGCAGAGAAGACCTGCGGCCGAGGGTTAAGCGAGAGAAGGATTTTATAAAGCAATCCTGCTTGGTTAACCTCCCAAGTTGTCATACTGCAACTTGGGACTTGACATTAGGGCTGCATTCTTACTCAACCAAGTATAATTAGTTTGAAAATTTTATAAATATAGCGATCTGTAGAAACACCCATCTCCAATAATAGATAGTTAACAATATAATACAGATTATTTATTCTTCGTTACAGTAAAACCCCAACCGGACCCGAAACCGGAACCGGTCTTGGACCCGTTATCCCAACCGGAACCGGACAGCCGTCTGTCAACTGTACAACCTAAGCCGACCACGCCGGAACTGCCTAAACCTACGCCGGTAAGTGAGGTGCCGTGTTTGAGTGGATGGCTTGTGTTTGTAGTGCATATTGTGAGTGTAGTGTTATGAGGGAGGTCGTAGCCAGGAATAAGAAAGTGGCAAATGATTCGCCCCTCGTTTAAAAAAAAAAAAAAGAAACTGCCCTTCAATAAAAAAAAAAAAAATTAAATGATAATGACATTCGATAAAAAAAGCCGAGTAATTTAATGAAATAATTCCCACTTAATTACTAAAGGACAAAACTAAAATGCAATGTTCAGCCCAGAATGTGATGCCAAAAAAAATGAAAAATATGCCTCTTTACTTAAATTAACTGAACCCTGCGTTGTAACTTAAACCCAGAAATGTAATTCGAGATAAAAAATGTAAACAAAGGTGTTGCCAATTTTAAATAATAACCTCAATCGTGCCGTTTGCCGAAAAGTACTATAACATAGTGCTAAAATTGTAAGCTTATCTTAAACAGTTAAAATATAATATTGCACACAGTTTTCAACTTTAAAGTGACGTAAACTAGGATCGAAGAATAAAACATAACTGTTTGAAATAAAATCGTGCAAATTATTTTCATGATACTGGTAATAAGACAGTGGTCTTAAACATTTGGACTTCATTTAGTGTTTTCAACTAGCGAAACGGCTCGGCTTCGCAGAAGGTTTAAAAGAGGTGACGCTGCAGTGGTGAAGTGATTGCGTTAAAATGTGTGATCTCGATCACATTATAGACAGGGTGACGGATCAGTTCATAATTAGTGTAACTGATTCGGACTCTTCATCAAGGCTCTTCAGAGTCCGAATCACAAAGTGAATAAATCATAATCTTATATAACTCAAGAATGGGCTTACCTATTAAAAAAAAGGTTTAGGCTTTGTTCTGACTATTTAGTAGATGGTTTATGTGAAGTTTTTTTTTTCTGTTTTTTTTTAGGTAGGTAGGGTAGGTAAGTAGGGTAGCTATGCAGGGTAGGTAGGTAGGGTAGGTAGGTAGGGTAGGAAGGTAACCCGTAGGGTAGGCAGGTAGGGTAGGTATTCTTTTACCCATAGAAAGCCACGTTATTTGTGAGTGTCATAGAGTAAAAATGTTTACCGCCCGGAGTGGGCACGGGCCAGCTAGTATTTTATAAATCCTAATTTCAAATAAACATGAACAACTTGTTCATGAATAAGAATATATTTTTAAATTTTATTTTCGTTTACCTTAACTATAATATAGGACTTACCTTAGGCTATCATATTTTTAATTTTGACACGCTGCTTTAGCGTTCTTCCAAAAATACAAAAAAAAAAACATATTTTGAATTACTAGGGAAATGTTGACTACCCCTGAACTGTAACTTTGACAATGACATTTCTTTGTTTACATTTTTTATCTCGAATTCCATTTCTGGGTTTAGTTAGTGGAATGTTTGAACACTAACTGTATGGGGATACTTTGCGGGGTCTGAGTGCTTTATAGCCAAATGTCTGAGTGCTTTATACCCAAATGTGTTGATTTCTTTAGTCAACTTAATTGTAACAATAAATCGATTTAAATATCAAGAACTTATCTATATAAATAAATATGCAACCATCGGTAAGCGCGTCACTTGAGAATGGTTTCACCGATTTGGCTATTTTTTATTTTAAATTCTTCGTAATAGTCTGAATTAGGGTTTCATGCGGTGGAGTTTCTTGCCCATTCTTCTCCATACAAAGCTACCTTTTGGAAGGGGCGACTAGAATCAATTCTATTTTATTTGTAAATTTTAACGTTCAAAAGTGCCATTTATGTGCCTATTTGAAATAAATAATTTGACTTTGACTTTGACATGGAAAGATTTTCCCAATTTTTTATATTTTTTAATAGTATGAAATAATATACAATGCTATTTACAATAATTTTTTTATACTTATAATTTTTCACCCTGGCTACGATCTCACACCCTGTTTATTGGATCCGATATGTCATTTACAAATACATCAAAAGATACAAAGAGACTGTATCTAAACATTATACATACGTGTGATACTGAGTTATACATAAAATTGATATTAGTTCTTCTAGTAATACCAATAAGAATATTAGATGATTTTTTAAAACGATAGCTAATTAGTGTTTTTTTTTGTCATACTAATGAGCTCAGTACTTAGGTCTATTAATTACGTGAGACGGTTTTGGCGATTTTTCGACCCACTCCCCCTTGATGAGATGTCGGGAGATTTGGCTCGATCCCCTCCTAAGCTCCCTAATCTAAATTAAAAATCTAATTTGAATTACCTAAACTAATATTTAAATTTACATAAATGCATATTTTTTGTGTAAATACGTTAATCGTTGATTGCGTTGGATTATTTAAATAACAATAATTTGATTAATTATTTTTTACAGTAATTACCCAGTTTTCTGGTAATTTAACAGCATTCTGCTGAAAAAAAAATTACGTGATATTTTCCGAGACGCCCCGTCTCTCCCCCACGTGAGATTGGGTGAGAATCGGCATGACCCCGTCCCCCGCTAAACGCCTCACGTAATTAATGGACGCCCCCTTAGCGAAGTCATACCTACATTGTAGAAAACCAAGAGAAATAACAACAAAATATTTTTAGAGGTAGAAAAATTTTTAGAAGAGAAATTTCGAGAAAAGTTGGTATATTTTTTTTAAATATAAACGAGTAAAATAATGATTAAAATTTACACTTTCAAAAAAAAAAAAATCTAATTATAGAGAACCCATTGATTTGTTGGTATATAAATGTTTTGTAATTTGATATTGTGGTTTAATAATAAACCATATTATATTTATGCTTGTGTTTGTCCAACATTGGGACATAATACCTGCAGATAAAAATATAAATTCCAAATATCGAAGCAAATGTGTTTATTATCTTCGAATTAATTCATTCCTGTCATTTATCGTGTAATATGGTACGGTCAGCAATGCCAATAAATTAATTTTGTAGTTTGTTTCATCCCACATATCATATTCTCACTGATTATCTTATTTCTGAAAATAAATAGTGAAATGCGATGAAACAAACTCTTTATATTTATTTCTACATTTATTTGCCGACCGTCCAAAATAAAAAAAACTCCGTCATTTCTTTCCATTGCTCATCGACACCGCTTTCCTGCCTGTGTTTGACGCTTCTGATTGGACGACGCTATGTAACCCTGCTTCGCTGATTGGTCGATCACGTCATCGCTCTCGATTCCCATTGGCCAGCAATTGTTATCACGTCATGATGAGTTGAAAGAGCGAGCGAGACAGTTGCTCGAAGCTACGAAAAAGGAGGCAAGGGAAAAGGACAGAAAGATGCGACAGAACGAGAAGGAAAGAGAAGAGAAAGAGAATGGACATAGGAATGGAGATGTAAGTCCTAAGGTTTGAGTTTTTTTTGTTAAAGCCTTTCTCATGTCATGGTTAGTGAAATAGCGAATAGAATAGAGTAGAACATTCGTATTTTATTGAAAACTAGCTCCTGCCCGCGGCTTTGTCCGCGTGGCTTTTTCTAAGATAAAGTAAGCCAAGTTACTCCTTATAACAGCTATCTGCAAGTGTCCCGACAAAATTGAATGAACCAATTTCCGTTTCGGAGATTAGCGGCAACAGACAGACATGTTCACACATGTAGCTGTTTTTAGAGTTCCGTACCCAAAGGGTTAAACGCCAACCCTATTACTAAGGCTCCGCCATCTGTCTGTCTGTCTGTCCGTCTGTCACCAGGATGTATCTCATGAACCGTGATAGTTAGACATTTGAAATTTTCACAGATGATTTATTTCTGTTGCCGCTATAACAAAAAATACTAAAAAACAGAATAAAATAAATATTTAAGGGGGATCCCATACAACAAACGTGATTTTTTTGCTCGTTTTTACTCTATATTGATAACGGCAACAGGTAGACGCTTGAAATATTCACAGAATATTTAGTTATATATTCACTTTAAAAATAAATAATTAAATTAAAATAAAACAAATATTTAAGGGAGGAAACCATACAACAAACGTGTTTTTTTTGCTATTTGTATAGATAATGGTACGGAACCCTTCGTGCGCGAGTCCGACTCGCACTTGGCCGGTTTTTTTTTAAAATAACTTACGATAAATTTCTACGTTGGGGGGTTTAGAATCATGTGTTAAATTCACGGTAACAGTTTGCGCGTCGATGTCCCGCCACTCTACTCGTATTTCACAATAGTACATTTTGATACAAGTGGAGAATGTTTGTTATTGCATTAATTAACACCCAAGCCGTACGCGAGGTTATTTTTGAGCCGAGAACTGCAATAACAAATGTCCACGTGTATCAAACGACGTTTTTCAATACACTTTTGAAGAATAAAATAAATTAACGAAACATATTTTGGCATGAATTATTAGGAAACTATGTTTTAATTTTCTTTTTTTTCCGCGCTTTGCTTTCGCCAGGTTGAAGGAGAAGAGAAGCAAAGGTATACATCCGATAAACAGCCTAATATGAAAAATAGAAAATTCAAATATTTTTCAGTTTAGAACACAAATAAATGTTAGTTTGTTCATAAACGTTTTTTTTTATCGTAATTATCATGGTATTCTATTAACTTTATATTATTTATACATTATTTAAATATTCCAAAAATATTAACGCCATAAAGATGCATCCTTACCGAGATTTAAAAAAAAAATCACCGGCGCGAGACGGTGTGAATAGAGGCATTGAACCAATTTGGACTAAGTATAGGTACCTATAAGTGTTATCTGTGGCAATTTTTATTCCCGCACACGTGTTGGAAAATAAAAATCGCACGCGTGTGAAATACATTGCATTGTGAACCTAATCGTAGTGCGATATGAATCAGTTTTCGAGGAAGTGTATTGAAAAACAATTGCTCAAATATTTCTGTTGAAAGACAGTTTTTGAGTTTGACCACGCACGGTGCTATCTACGCACGGTACAAATTATATCATGAGAATTGACAATAGAACAGGCTTTTAAAAACTAGGGGGTCTATCTATACTAATATTACACACAGGTAAAAATATGTTTGTTTGCATGTAGGGGGTAATCTCTGGAACTACAAGTCGGATTTGAAAAATTATTTTTGCATTTGAAAGCCCAATTCTTGAGAAAGGTTATAAACGCTACGACCCTTAGGGACCGAGCAAAAAGAAAACAAGTCAGAAAGAACGCTGAAATAATAGCGCGGGCGGGCGATGCAATGCGACGCATTGGGTTGGAATTATGAAGTAAGGTTAATCATATGACATGGGTTTTTAAAATATACTGCAAACAGGGAATTTGATTGGTGTACAATTTCAACGCCAAAAATCGATGTTATAAAACAGTCAAATAGCTGTACCCTATCAAATACAACAAAATATAATTCAGAAACCAAGCCAGAGAACATATCTTATGAATTAAATATTTAAAAAAACATAAGTCCGAAAAGTGGTTCTCGAGTTATAATCGCATAAACTCACAGACAGACGTTACATTTTATAATAATTATTGTTGTTAAAAGAAGAAAAGATAGAAAATACAAAAATAACATATTAAAAGAAACAAAAACGTCAGTAACAAATAGAGTAACAAAACCCGCCAAGTGCAAGTCGGACTCGCGCACGAAGGGTTCCGTACCATTGTCTATAAAAAAGAGCAATAATTCACGGTTATTGTATGGGAGCCCCTCTTAAAAATTTGTTTTATTTTAATTTAATTATTTATTTTTAAAGTTAACATAATGTATAACTAAAGATTCTGTGAATATTTCAAGCGTCTACCTGTTGCCGTTATCAATATCAAGCAAATACGAGCAAAAAAAATAACGTTTGTTGTATGGAAGCCCCCTTAAATATTTATTTTATTCTGTTTTTTAGTATCTGTTGTTATAGCGGCAACAGAATTACATCATCTGTGCAAATTTCAACTGTCTAACTATCATGGTTCTTGAGATATAGCCTGGTGACAGACAGACAGAAACGGCGGAGCCTTAGTAATAGGATTCCCGTTTTACTCTTTGGGTACGGAACCCTAAAAATGATTGTATTGCACAAACGTTTTGCGCTAGCACTTGGTGTAAAAGCCTATTTGTTTACATGTCATTGATGGAAAGTAACTGAGTATAATATTCATGCCTTTCCAGCCGATGACAGAGGAAGAGAGACAGGCGATGCTACGGGAGCGAGCGAGGAAGCTTATTGCTGACGCGAGAGCCGGTATCGTTAGGTAAGTACTTATTTATTATTAAGTTTCGGAGTAATTTATTCTAGTACGAGCAGCAAACGTAAGTTGGTTAAATATTCTTAAGTTTGCTGACCGAATTGAGGGCCTAGAGAAAATAACATTCGGCTAGCGATAACGCCAGTAGAAAAGCCACAAAATGTATGGGGTTGACGTAAGCTGTCGAAATGTCACGTGATCATTGGTCAACGAATAGAATAGAAAAGAAACTTTATTATCAGACACATAGTCCATATGTTACAAAACATTACAATAAAAAACACAATACACATCAAATAAAATGACATGCACGTTAAATAAAATAAACACAAATATAAATAAAATTATTTAAGGCATTGGAATGACGTTCTGTGAGTCATCATCCAATGCCACATTATGGGGCAAAAAAAAATAGAAATAGAAGAATAGGAAAATAAATGAAATAAAAATGGGAATAGAAATTAGCTAGACAATGTTATCAAGTTGTTGTTGTTATGTTAAGCAATTGAATTTTAATTTATTTAAGGAAACGCTCAAAAGTTGCTTCTGATAAGTGCTACAATATTATAACATTGTTGATTTTTTGAATGATACACTTTGAGAAGTTTTCATAAGTGGTGTTATTTCAATGTTCCATCTGTTCCGCTCTTTTAATAATAAATAATCAGAAAAAGCCAACGAAAAAAGCAGTCAAGAGTATTAAAATCAAAATCAAATGTCATTTATCTAAACTAGGCTGAGACAGACTAGTTTTGCCCACATCATGCTACCACCCTTAGGAGCCGAGCAAAAAGATACACAATCGGAAACAACGCTAAGCTAAAATGAATACTAGCGCGGGCAGGCGATGCGATGTTATATGATATATTTTATGTCGTGCCGCCGTCGCCGCGCCGTTCGGTTTGATAGGAAATATTTTTTTTTAGTAACAAAAAAAAAAGTTTAAAGCAAAGGCGAAGCAAAGTTTTTAGTAATATTTGTATATGACCTGCAAGTAGTTGCTTCGGGTCTGGCAGTTTGTGTTTGTCAGTTTAAATGTTTGTACACGCACCCATAATATAGGAGTAATTCCTAGTGTGGGGCAACGTTTTTAAAACTTGTTACTCTTTTCTTTTTTTTAATTTTTCTTTTTTTTTAATATTTGGAAAAAATCACAGATAGAATTATAGAAAATAAAATAATCTGTTCATACAAAAAAAAAAAAACATGAAAATATCTTAAGTAGTTTGAAAGTAATATCGTTTCTAATGCTTTGGGTAGAGACATTACTTCCTGAATTGGTTTCTTAAAGTCAGTTACTACAATACTTAAATATTTACATATAGAATTGACGTGTATGCGTTCTAGTTTAACATATTTTTTTCGCATAACTTACTTGCATTATATAAAGGCGTAATAACCAAGAAGTCACTAAAATCATATATCTGCGACTTAAAACAAGAAATTTCACGCGAACAAAATCGCGGGAGTAGAATAGAATAGAATACTCTTTATTATGTACACCATGAAAATAGCTTATAAAGTTTTATAAAAACCTGAAGCTGGGTGAATAATTGACTAGACTAAGGGACTTACTAGAGAATGGGCAGCAGCGTTCTCTATGTATAGTAACACCATTAGCGATTATGGAAAACCCCTCTCCCCCCCCTTTGGGGGAGGCCTATGTCCAGCAGTGGACGTGTTTCGGCTGAATGATGACGATGTATGTAATTGTAACTGTAATTTATTTTTGTCTGTAGCCCTACCTCACCTCTTTCCCCATCGCGCAACTCTCGCGGAGGCACGGTCGAAATAATCAGCAAGCAATCAGTCATGGACGAGATTGTTGCAGGTCAGTTGTTATACAGTATGTAACAAAAACCCTGTTGTTCCTTTTAGGGACGTATACATTAACCTACAAGCACGACATTGGTGGAATTATAATTAAAAAAAAAATAAGTATTTAGTATAAGTAGCTAGTCGAGAAGTCAAAATCAAAGAATGAAAGAGGTTAGAAATCAGTTAAACATTACAAATATTAATAATTAAATATTTATTTTAATTATTTTTGTTGAACGCTTTGTATAAATGACTTACTTTATTACGTATGTATACCGATTCTTAAAACATAGTTAGAAGGAACAACAGGGTTTTTGTTACATATTGTATATTATTTATAACCCTTCTTTCGACACCGCTGTTTAGAATGCGACATGAATGTTAAACTATACACCTAACTTATAACCTGTTTCCATTTCCTTTAGAGTTCCAGTTACGTTATTTAGCGGATTATTATTAATTTCATGTTTCAATTCCCTTTTTGCCTTATTTTTATTCAAAGCCGAATACATCAGCTGTTCCCTACATTTATGTTTGCATAACTCGTCAAAATGTAGGGAACAGTTGTTTTTTTTTTATTCGTGATTTCAAGTTTGGTCCCATAGTGAAAGTTGTTCATAATGATGAGTACAATGACCCCTTATTCGTGTATGAATAGATACACCTTATCCTACTACTATTATAAACGCGAAAGTTTGTAAGTATGGATGGATGTTTGTTACTCTTTCACGTAAAAACGGCTGGACCAATTTTGATAAAATTTTGTATCGAGGTAGCTGACACCCTGGATTAAGATATATGGGCACTTTTTATCCCTATATTCCCACGGGATCGAGATTTACGCGGGCGAAACCGCGGGGCGCAGCTAGTATAATATACTAAGCACGTGAAGGTAAGAAAGAAAGAAAGAAAAATAATTTTAATTGTCAGAGAAAAAACGTGCGTACGAAAACATAATAAGTAATAATACCCGAAGGTTACACAAAACAGATCTAAGTACTACCACAAACAAACAAATAGCCAGAAGCTGCACGTCATGATTGTGACAAGAAGGCTTGCACTCAGCATGATGGATGAGGTTGTCGTGTTATAACGTGCAAGTGACATTAAACATTAATAGACAGACAAATGCGTGCACTGACTGGACAGATCCACTCAAATCTGTGTGGTTCTTTCCTCAAAAGACCATTTCAGACACCAATCTACATGGTCCTCAAATGATCTGACCAAGATTATATCCGTATTTTATATACACATTGACATTGATGAATTTTATATATACTATGACATGAATATTTACTTTGTTACGTATTATATTGTTTTAATTAAGTATTGTAAATGTGAAGGCTATGTGGGCTATTGTTTATTTTTGTTTTTAATCAGTTAGTTTTCATCATTGTCTGGCAGTTTGAGTATTTTATGCGGCCTACCCGAATGTTCTTTCTTTGGTATTGTTAGTTGAATCGTTGAGCTCCTCAAGTTCTGAGTTGAGCTGCACGACTACTGACAAATGCGTGCACTGACTGGACAGGTCCCCTCAATCTGTGTGATTCTTTCATCAAAAGATCATTTCAGGCACCAATCTACATGGTCTTCACATGATTTGACCAAGATTATGTCTGGACTTTAAAAGAGACTGTGACCTCTGAGTTTGTTTCGGCCTTTCTTCTCAGAGTAGTCAGTTACGAAACGCCGACCTCATCTAGTTTTTATGTTTTTTTTAATATGTTTGACGTGTAAAAGTGTTTGTACAAACCTACTTACAGAAAATAAATCATTTAATTTCAATGTTTCCGAATTTAATTTAAATATTATTGTACCCACTGACGACTATAAAATGTATTATTATTCGGCTTTGAATAAAAATGAGACAAAAAGGGAACTGAAACATGAAAATGTATCCAGGTAATGTACCACCGCGAACGTTCCCGGTCGACCACTTGTCGCCCTTATGCCCATAGTAATAAGGTTGAAAAGTGGTCGACCGGGAACGTTCGCGGTGGTACAGAAGTCCTTGTGTTTAACAAATACATATTCATTCACTCATTCGACCTTAGGGCGGTAAAGCAGATACGAGGCTGACTATACTAATTGAGCAGTGGTGGACCAGTGGTTACGGCCGCGACTTACGACTTGTTGGTCGTAAGTTCGAACCCAGACAGGAGCTTTGCTTTGTGTAAATTATTTCATCACCACTGCTCTCAAAACGGTGAAGGAAAACATCGTGAGGAAACCGGCATGTCCTAGAACCAAAATATTCGATAACATGTGACATCTACCAATCCGCACTGGGCCCGCGTGGTGGATTACAGCCCACTCCCTCTCACGGAGAGGAGGCCTGTGTCCCAGCAGTGCGAACAATATTAGCTGAATATGCTTATAATGCTGTACTATTTGGTCTGATTTATTTTATCTGTCCTATAGCGGGTGGAGTAGAGCAACTGGACGCGTTGCTCGGCAGAACGGACTCCCTTCCATCCAGTCCTGGCTCCAGGAAGAGTTCTGTTAGTCCTGATAGATCTGGTGAGTGAAGCATCTTTTTTTTTTTTTTACAGCTTTTTATCATTTGCCTCTTGTCAGCGATATAAGTATATGGTAATGATAAAAGTAGGCTTGTCAAAAAAATTGCTAAACCCGAAAAGGGGTCATTGTACTCATCATTTTGAACAACTTTTTCTATGGCACCAACCTTGAAATCGCAAAAAAATATCAGCTGTTCCATACATTTTGTCGATTTAAGTGAACACAAATGTATGGGACAGCTGATTTTTTTTCTCGCGATTTCAAGTTTGGTGCCATAGAAAAAATAGTTCAAAATGATGAGTACAATGGCCCCTTTTCTGGTTTAGGGTAAACAAAAACTAATGTTGTATAGTTCGTGGTAGCGGAAAAAATATATATTACTCTTGAACATATTTCTCAGAACTTGGTTATTACCAAAACACGTTTAGAAAAAAAAATCTCGATACCAATTAACGGTAAACTAACCCTTCACTTTAGAGTTTCAATCCAAAATATCTGTATTAAATATCAGCGTACGGTTGGTATCTAATTAATAACAAGAACGGCTTATTTGTATGCAGAACTTGGTTGTTTTTTATTTTCCATTATTCAACTTATTTTTGAGTAAATAGATAATTGGTTCATACTTTACAATAAATTAACAAGCCTTGTGTCTTCGCGCTTCTCTTTCTGTTGTATGCAGTTTGGCAGTGGCCGTGGTTTAGCTGTTGTCAGCGTCCTTAACAGTTTACTTTCTAAAGTCACACAATTTGTTCCTATTTATTTACACATAATATCTCCCCTGTAATCCCCGAAGGGTTGATCAGAGGTGTACCTATAGTACGCCCACATTTCGCTAGTTATGTTTAAGTCCCATGTAATAGGGGGCGAGCCTATTGCCATCAACCGGGCATAAATCCAGACTGCGCTGCTACTGAGAAATGCGAGTTGGAAAAACCCAATAACACTGCCCGACCCGGGAATCGAACCCAGGACAAATGCTATTTTTATTTAAAAAAACATGCGGGGCAGTCTTTGGGGACTGCCGATAGAAGTGTAAACAGAATACATATAGCTCGTGGAAACCGTTCGGTGACGATGACGCGAGTTCCAAGATTTTTGTTCACACAAACAGTGCTCAACGCGCCTAAAGAAGATTTCACTTCAAAAAGCCACGCGGTTGAAACCGCGGCAGCAGCTAGTTATTATTAAAAGTATAAATAAAAATAATAAATGCAGTATAAATAGTGTTTTATTCGTTTTTGTCGACAGAAGACCGCCACAGCGAGGACACCAAGTCGGTGAAATCCCTATCACTCAGCATCGAGCGACGATCTCCGCTGCACTCGTTCTCAGCGCTCGTTGATAAGCTGTCTGATAACGACGATGCACCGGAAGAAGAGGTACGTATCTGTTATCCAAAGAGATGCCCGACATAATTATGATCTAATTATAAGTTTACCGCCTAAGAATCTACATGTGGAATGCAATAAAAATATTGAGTATTGAGATGTAATGTCATAGAAACATTGTGATCCCATGTCTCATATCTAGCGTAAATATAGCAAACTTTCACAATAGCTAAGTTTGACACGTTACACTTTTACGGACACCAACCGTCAAATAGTTTGAAACATCTAAGAAAATTATTTATCTATATGTATAAAAATCAATGCCACTCTTCGTTGTAATTTTATAACTCAAGAACGGGCTCACCTATCAAAAAAAAAAATGTTTAGGCTTTGTTCGGACTATTTAGTAGATGGTTTCTGTGAAGTTTTTTTTTTTTTAGGTAGGTTAGGCAGGTAGGGCAGGTATTCTTTTACCCATAGAAAGTCACGTTATTTGTGAGTGTCATAGAGTAAAAGTGTTTACCGCCCAACAGAGTGGACACGGGTCAGCTAGTTTTATCTAAATACTGGGTAAATGACAAAATACTGACGAAAATAAACCGTGGTTAAGTCTAGTCGTTTTATCACTACGAGATTTGCAATACCATAATGCACTGTTAACTCAAATAATTTTCTTTTGGTGGTCACGCATGCGACTTGTCATGCAGGCATACCACACTAGACTGAGCGACTTTTGTCCACTAGGACAAATGTATCGGATTACGATTTTGTTCGCATGTCCTGTCTATTGTTAAGTATGTAATTTAATGTCTTTGCAGTTATCTAAAGGGATATTTATAAAAAAAAAAATACCAGCCATTACTGTTCCACTGCAGGGCAAAGGCCTCCTCTCATACGCAGAAGGGATGTCCATTTCAGACTTATTACTTACATAAGTCCTGTCACGGTCGCCAGATAATACAGAATGGGTCGGGATTACTCTAAAGGGTACAACGATTTACTTGCAAAATAAAAGGATCACAGAAAAAATGTAGACCTTCATATATTTTTCTATAATGACGTTTTCTAATAAGAAAAAACAACTTCTTTTTAAAATAGCACGAAAGACAATTTCACAACACTTATATTACCTACTTAGCATCTGCCCGCAAATTCGTCCGCTTGAAATTTCGGCCCCGACCAACCGAGTCGCATCGCCCGCCCACAAAAAAAACAAACTTCAGCTTTATTATTTAATTTAATTTAATGTTAATTAATTTATGCAATAACAATTTTCACATCGTGTCTGAATTTCTATAACTAAATATTTATAACATGCATGCAATCAATATTTAAATCATATACAATATACAAATCACATTAAAATAAAAAAATAACAAAAATATAAAAATAAATGTCATAATTCATAAGTCAATTCATAAAATTCATTATACATTTCAAATCAATAAAATTATGTTACTTCGACTTTTATAATTCATCAATAGAATATAGACACTTATTTAACAAGAACCGTTTAATTAGCTTAGATAAGTCCAGGTTTCCTTACGATGTTTTCCTTTACTGGATATAAATAAATGTTCTGACATAAATCAACATCGCGGTCGATTCTCCAACTGCAAATATAAGTATGAAATGGCAAAAATAAAATGATAATACCTACTACAAATTAACGATTTTCGGACCTTTACTTACTTTAAATCGATACTATCGTTTATTCTGTAAATAGGATATTAGAATCACTTTTACAAGTCATATAAAAAATAAAAAATCTAGATGTAGCCGACATTTCCTATCTGACTACCCCTGAGAAGAAACGGCGAAACAAACTCAGGGGTCAAAGTCTCTTTTAAAGTCCAGACATAATCTTGGTCAGATCATGTGAGGAAAATGTAGATCCGTGTCTGAAATGGTCTTTTGAGGAAAGAGCCACACAAATTTGAGTGGACCCGTCCAATCAGTGCAAGCATTTGTCAGTAATCGTGCAGCTCAACACAGTAAGATACAGAGATAAAACTTAGCGTAAAGTTACGTTGCGATCAGTCAAAATAATTTTGACACCTTTTGGCGTGATTTTTATAGATCGATGCGTAAGTTTCCGCTAAGGTTCGTCTCAGTCCCATTGAGTAGTAAAGCCTGATATATCGATTCATTATGATTCATTATGGTGGACGGCACGGTTGGCGCAGTGGTTAAGCGATTGACTGCTGCGCTGCGTGTCGCGAGTTCGATTCCCGCACGGAACAAATATTTGTATGACCTGCAAGTAGTTGTTCCGGGTCTGGCTGTTTGTGTATGTGAGTTTAAATGTTTGTAAACGCACCCACAATACAGGAGACATTCCTAGTGTGGGGCAACGTTTTATTAAATAAAAAATAAATAAATTCTCTATCTACTTTCCAACAATATGTTCTTATTTTTTTCGTGTTATATTTTTAACATTTATAATCTCCAGGGTCGGGAGACAGGCTCCTACATCCAGAGCGAGCTCGAAGCGTTGGAGAAGGAACAATGCGCCATCGACGAGCGAGCCGCCGCGCTGGAGAAGCAGCTGCGACGGGTCATGGAGTGTGCGGATAACACTGAGGTATGTGTGGTATACAACACTGACGCACACACACACAGGGGTGCACGATAAAATCGAATATACAGGGTTATTTTTAAAATGTCAATAACCTCTTAAGGGGTCATTTTACTCATCATTATGAATAACTTTTACTATGGGACCAAACCAGAAATCGCGAAAAAAAAATCAGCTGTTCCCTGTATTTATATGTTAGAAGATGATATGTAGATGAGAGAATAAGAGACGAGAGAAATATGTCTAAAAAGACAGTCAATGCTGTGAACTCGTCAAAAAATTGCGTCCAAATGTTGGTCGCAAAATTCACGCACACTAGAATAACACAATGACAGCATATTGACGTGGCGCAAGTGTCAGACGTAGCTGTCACGCACACCAGCATACAAAAATTGCCTGTTTGTTTTTGTTATTTTCCAGCGCGACACTCGTATCTAGTTAAACAATATTAGTTATAGTTTATGCGAAACCCGAAACACGTGTCTAGTATTTTTATGTAAAGAATCTATGTACAAAATTCCAAAACTGTATCATGAAAAACCGGCCAACCGAAGGGTTCCGTACCATTATCTATAAAAAGGTAAATAATTGCGGTTTACGATTTATGACGTATTAAAAAAAAACTACTTACTAGATCTCGTGCAAACCAATTTTCGATGGAAGTTTACATGGTAATGTAACATCACATATTTTTTTTAGTTTTATCATTCTCTTATTTTAGAAGATACAGGGGGGGGGGGGGACATTTTACCACTTTGGAAGTGTCTCTCGCGCAAACTATTCAGTTTAGAAAAAAAATATATTAAAAACCTCAATGTCATTTTTGATAGATATATAGATAGCTCCACACGTATGGACTTTATGAAAAAAAAAAAATTTAATTTCAGTTCTAAGTATGAGGAACCCCCAAAATTTATTGTTTTTTTTTCTATTTTTGTGTGAAAATCTTAATGCGGTACACAGAATACATCTACTTACCAAGTTTCAACAGTATAGTTCTTATAGTTTCGAAAAAAAGTTGCTGTGACATACGGACGGGCAGACAGACAGACATGACGAATCCATAAGGGTTCCGTTTTTTGCCATTTGGCTTCGGAACCCTAAAAATCACAAAGTTAAGTGAGTGTAGATGCCGAACGAAGTTTGCCAAACGGCGCGAGCCGAAGTAAAGCCGAATGTGTGTAGTAATTCGCTTCGGGACGGCTTTGTTGTTCAACAAATACTGCCGAATCGAATGTGCCGACCCGAACATGTGTTGTTATGATAGCAGAGATAAACTACGCTAACATGGCTCGCCCCTCCAAATTACTGTTTCAATGTGTTTAGTCATATCCATAAGAAAGAATTTGTATAATAATATAATTATGTAGTTATAAGTACTCGTAATATCTCACTTATTACCAGGGCACTATGAAGGTGGCCAGCAGACCGCTGTCAATCGATGACATCGACCGTTTAACGGCCGAATTACGGCCGATCGATGTAGGCTGTTTTGATTCGATGTCGATCGATAGCGGGGAATTCACCGATCGATGAAAATGAAATAAGTACCTTTTCTCAAACATGCTTGGAAATTTGAATATAAATCGAAAATGCTGTATTGGTTAAATACATGCGAGCAGGCGGCCGACAATGTTAGTATGAATATCCATAACTGTCGTGTTTAGCGGCCGAATAAATTACTATGAAAACTCATATTCTGTCGTGTAATTTAAAGGAACGAACTTTTTACTTCCATACATGGCAATCAAGGAGGTAACGTATCAAAGGTTTTGTTTAAATTTCGAACTGGATGGAAAAAGTAAAAAAGAAACAAGACATTGACGCGTGAAAAAATTATAGAATAAATTTGAATTTCCGCGCCTTATTTGAGAAAGGACTTACAAGCCTTGGCCGCATCCAGGCATTGATGGACTCACGTATGAGTGCCTCGGCTTCGCCGCGGACCACATTTTCACGTTCGTCCATCAAGGCCCCTTTTGCAGGCCGCTGCAGTAATGTACTATTAACAGTCCTCTATTTTACAGAAAAAGTGGAGAAGAATTGTACTATCCTGTATCCAAGCCCCAACCGACCCGGTAACCTAATCCCATCCTACCAATATAAAACTTAGAAAAGTGTAGATTGATCAACACTATTCTAAGTTTTGAAATAATTATCATGTAAAATATTAAGTTACATTAAAATTACTTATTAGTAGAGATCGGATATTCGGATGCATATTTACCTAAAGTACGTTTTTTTCCTGGCAAAGGATACAGAGTATGGAAACGGTTTCTTAAAATATATCTTTATTCCGGGATCGCGGGGTTTCATTAATAATTAATAAATAATTACCGTGTGTAGGTATACAATTTTGTATTCCGAAGTATAACAAATATTTCTTTTCTATTTAGAACTAGGCAAGAATGTTGTGGAAAATATAACACGTTTAAAAAACACTATTAATATTTCTTCAAAACCTTTAATTCTAAAATGAAATATATTTATTCGGGGATACACAGTACAAAAGAGAATTTCTTAAAAAAAAATCAGTCCTGGAAACCGACACGTTTTCCCGTACAGAAGCGCACTCCATACTAGTCAACTCTCAAACTTTAGGTGAATATGCATCCGAATATCCGATCTCTACTTATTAGTTTTTTAAACTAAAGTTGTCAAAAAATAATAGGCCCGTTTTGACATTTAACTTGAATCGATTTATCGTGAGTATCGAGTCGTACGGTTACTTCACTAGTTACGCCGCGATGGCCAAGCGCTTCAAGTTAAATATCAAAACGGGCCTGTTATTTTGTTTAAAGTATAGATTGTAATTAATTATTGAGAACCTGGGTTCTTTTTAATAAAGAATTTAAAAAAAGAAATTATATTTGACATAATGTCAGATAGTATAATACGGTCCACCATCGCCATCGTCTGTCTGATCAACGCAGTCAAGAAGACCAACAAGTTTTTAGTTTCTTGAGTTTTGGTAAATAATAATGTTTTTTGTTAAAACAGGAGGAAGACAGACTAATGTCTCAATGGTTCAACCTGGTAAATAAGAAGAACGCGCTCCTTAGAAGACAGATGCAGTTGAATATTCTGTGAGTATACTATGTTTGAAAATAAAACATTAAGAAAAATTGTTACACATTCAAAATGTCATAAATTTCATCTCACGATATCTAGAAACATTTAAGCTCTGATTAATTAATGACAGGTACTCTCAAGACTCAGGGAAATATTTATTCAGCAGGGATTCATGCTTGAGCGTCAGTTTTGAATATGAGCGAAGAGTGGATAATTTTCAAGGAATTAAGATTTATTAGATTAATTATGATTAATTTATGAATTATTATGATTAAATTAAACTCAAACTCTAAGCATTTATTTCCATTAAACCAATTACAGGCACTTTTGTAGTGTCAAAGAGTCGGTCAGTTAGTCAGAAAGTTGAAGCTATTTGCCCATTCCAAAACGTAGATCTCTATGGAGAAGAATAGGCAAGAAACTCCAAGGACACTCTTTTAAATGAAGATATTCCAAATCCTGGGTACATTATTCTTGTCGCTTCTATATGTGAGAACAATGTCAAAAAATAAATTATTTAAAAACAATACAAAATATAAAAGATTACAAATAAGCCCTGGCAGATAGATGACCAGTCTCAACTGACGGCGCCCGTTCAAGAATATGACGCGTGGATCAGCACCATGCAGCTCAACCATTTTGTAGGGATTAATTTAATGAATTATGAGGTGTTTGTAAAAAGGGGGATCCTTCCAGTCGAGTGATACTGTCTGGCTGGCTACTGCCCGGATGATATTGCTGGGAATTTGTAAACATCGATCAGGTTAAGCTATTTTCACCGCGGTCGGTCCGTGGATGGGTCCCCATCTTTACATTCCGAGACCCCTCCGTACCCCGGAAAGCACGTAAAGCCGTTGGTCCCGGCTGTCATTCGCTGATTTTTGACAGTAGCAACGGTTCGTCAGAAGCCCGAAAGACTGACAACCAGTCTTACCAAGGGGTATCCTATTACCCAGATACTGGGCTGTGGAGGTCAGATAGGCAGTCGCTCCATGTAAAATGCTGGTATTAAGCTGCATAGTGAGACTGGAAGCTGACCCCAATAAAAAAGGCAGGCAGCTGCATGCAGATTAAGGGGGATGCGCTAAGGTCATCCTCTACGTTCATAGAATCTTGAACTTAATGAGAATATTGAATGACTCTTTCATGAAATAGTCATTCAATAGGATTCTACGAAGAGAGTTAGTTGTATTGCTGATTCTAATGATTATAATTCTGTAAAGCAATAATTTATGTGCTCCATGTGGTGCCGGACGTAAATAATAGCACCGCCCTATTTCTTCCCGTGGGTTTCGTAAAAGGCGACTAAGGTACTTACTAGAGAATGGGCAGCAGCGTTCTCTATGCATTTTAACACCATACTGCGATTGCCAACCCGCCTGCCACGCGGGGCGATTATGGCAACCCCCCCCCCTTTGGGGGAGGCCTATGCCAGCAGTGGACGTCTTTCGGCTGGAATGATGATGATGATGAAAGAAATATTTGTTACGGCCGCGTATCATAATATTTAGATCAACATACAACCTGTTACTGACCTGCAAATTGCAAAAAAGAAAATTTGAATTTCGCGGGCTGCCTTAGCGCATTCCCCTTAAGACGCAGATATATGCCAGTGACCTTAAGTAGTTAGCTTGCGTGTTCTGTACTGAGCTCACGCAACGCGTCGTACGTTCAGCCAGTAATAGGACTCGCCCACCAAGGAGCGCTGTCCCCATTTTGACGCATTATTAATTTATTACACAAAAAAAAAAGTATTTTAATAAAACGCGTATATTAAAATATCAATAATTAAATTATCTTTAAATTGGTGAAGGTTTCAGAAAAATACTCTTCGTAGATTTTGCGCCATTCTCAGTTTTTTATCCGCGTTAGACATAACTTTACAAATTAATTTCACTGTGTAATATAAACATAATCTAAAATATTCACATATTAAATTATTGAGAAAATGCTCTAATTTAACATATTTTTTTTTCAAATCATTAACACTACTCGTTTAGATGTGATCTTCAATATAAAATCATTAAAAGTCGGTTATCGTCTCCTTAATGTTACTTGCGCGATGCAGGATTCTAATGGCTCCATCCACAACTTGTGGTATGCTAGCTGATTACGTATTCCTATACAGGTGTTGCTTACTTGCTGACTTTTGCAGTTAATGACCCTAATGTCATGTTTCTTTTCTATCAGAGAGCAAGAAGAGGATCTAAGCCGTCGCTGTGAACTATTAGCGCGGGAACTAAGGCTGTCGTTAGGAGTGGACGAGTGGCGCAAGACGCCCGGGCAGAAACGCAGGGAGAGGCTCCTGTTGCAGGTAATATTAACATGCGTAACTAACTAGCTGAAATGAAATTAAATCGTTTATTCTGTAAATACGATATCGGAATCACTTTTACACGTCATATTAAAAAAAAATAAGCTAAATGTAAAATATGATGCTGCGCCCCGCGGTTTTAAAATCAAATCAATAATGTTTATTTGTTAGAATATGGTACAGATGCCAGCAGGTCAAGCTACCCGAAACTGTAAAATTTTCCCAATCTACCTTGAAATGAAATGAAATGAAATGAAATGAAATCGTTTATTCTGTAAATAGGATATTAAAATCACTTTTACACGTCATATAAAAAATAAAAAAAAAATCTAGATGTAGCCGACATTTCCTATCTGACTACCCCTGAGAAGAAATGGCGAAACAAACTCAGGGGTCAAAGTCTCTTTTAAAGTCCAGACATAATCTTGGTCAGATCATGTGAGGACCATGTAGATCCGTGTCTGAAATGGTCTTTTGAGGAAAGAACCACGCAAATTTGAGCGGACCTGACCAATCAGTGTAAGCATTTGTCAGTAATCGTGCAGCTCAACTCAAAACTTAAGGAGCTCAACGACTCGACGAACAGTACCAAAAAAAGGACATTTGGGTAGGCCGCATAAAGCGCTCAAAATGTCAGACCATCATTAAAACTTAACTGAGAAAAGAAAGGAAAACATTTAAAGAAAAAAAAAAATGACCCACATAGTGCTCACATTCACAATAAATTAAAGTAGTAAATATAATACTTTTCAAAGTAAACATTCATGTAAAATTGTATACAATATTCTGCAATGTCAATATGTATATAAAATCATGCATAATAATTAAAATGTCAAGTTTTATCACAAGGCTAGCAGAGCGAGCAGCTCAATCCCAAGCTTTTTTGTCCTCTAAATAATCAGAAATCTTATAGTACCCTTTTTTACAAAGTTTAGTTTTAATACAGATTTTAAATCGTTTAATGGGTAAGTTCCGAATGTCAGTAGGAAGTTGGTTGTAAAAGCGTATACATTGACCCATGAAAGAGTTGCCTACTCTGTGGAGGCGAGTGCGATGTACAGCAAGATTGTGTTTTGAACCTTATGATGTATGGATAAAATTGAAAATCTATTAAAGAAATTTGACAGATTGTAGTAGCTTGATGTGCTGGCGTCTGTACAATAGATGTTACAATATTGGTTCCAGCATACCCTGCCATAGTATGGCGTACAAATATTTCTACACACAAACAAAGCCCATAATTTACTAACCTATTTATAATTATTATATTAAAAAAAAAATGAATAATAATCAATTAGAGAATAAAATATGAATAATAGTTAATTAATACCGATTGAGATTTTACTGTAGTAATAATAATAATTATAAATAATGAATTATAAGTAGTTTTTGCATGTTATGGATTTTAAAGGCTTTTTTATTACTTTATTATATTATTAATGATTCACCCGCAAGTCTCGATCCCGTGGGAATATCGGGATAAAAAGTATTCTATCTCCTAACCCGGGGCATGGTGTACCCATGTGAAAGTTCATTCAAATTTGTTTAGCCGTTTTAGCGTGAAAGCGTAACAAACATACAAAAATCAAATATTTTCTCTTTATAATATTACATACACATAAACATCACGCCTATAATCCCCGAAGGGCTAGGCAGAGGTGTACCTATAGTACACCCACATTTCGCCACTTATGTTTAAGTCCCATGTAATAGGGGGCGAGCCTATTGCCATCAACCGGGCACAAATCCAGACTCCAGGCTGCTACTGAGAAATTCCTGGTGGAAAAACCCAATAACACTTTGCCCGACCTGGGAATCGAACCCCGGACCTCGTGCTCAGCAGTCGCGCTTGCGCCCACCAGACCAACGAGGCAGTCATATTTTAATCACAAAACTAACTCGCAGACTTAAGGATATTGGAAATCGGTGGAATTAATTGTTTTTGTGTTTCTCAGGAGCTGTTATCAGCCGTCAATGAGAGGGACAGATTAGTACAAGAAATGGATGAGCAGGAAAGAGCGTAAGTCTTATTTTTACTGATATTTTGAAACGGGTATCCGGCCACTATTCTTTTTTTTTTCAACCTGTTTTGTCCCACTCTTTGGCAAAGCCATAGCTTTCCACTATTCCCTGTATGTTGCCGGCTACTATCCATTAAAACATAATTGATATATGGCCATACGCAGAATAGTAAAGAAATATCCGGTCGGATACTAGATAGTAAGCCAATATCCGGCCGGATACCAGATAGTAAGACAATATCCGGCCGGATAACCTGGTAGTAGGCCAATATCCGATCATAAAACGGAAACTTTACAATGTTCAATAAATAGTGAGTAATAGTTGGTGTTTTAAAACATTTTATTTCGTCCAACAGGATAGCAAATGACGACGAGATAGAACGAAATCTATCCCAAGTGGAGATCCAGAGAAAGAACAACTGTATCCTACAGTGAACACGCTGTATACGTACACAGAATGTACACAATACTAACTCATGGTTTTATACCAGTGGACTGCAGTTTTGTGTATCAATTTTAATGACGTTTGTTTTTGACATTAAGTTCTCAGACGCCATTTTGAGATGGTTTTTTTTTCTTCCGTTTTTGACCAGTATATCACACTTTTGAGTCTTATCAGAACTTAAGCTTAAGACTGACAATGACATTTTTTTATAAATTGGTTACATATGATGCAATGATTGTGATTGTTGACCTGTGATATCATCAAGCATGTAAGTTGACATGACATTAGAAATCCTTTGGAATTATTGTGAAATATTTTCAAACACCTGAATACTAAAATTAAATGATTATGTCAAAACACAGTCCACTGGTAAAAAATCATGGACTCCATAACACTATTTATTTATTAATTGTAAAAGTTTATTTTTTAATTCATCATGCGACTTTTAATCGCACCATAGATACGTTCGCGTCCTACCCCCTATATGATGGAAAATCGGGTAAAGTATAGTTTTATTTTTATTTGACAGTCCATTAGAGGTAACGAGACTTGAAAGAAAAATAAATTTGTGAATGATGAAAAAAGTTATGTCAAAATTACAATTTTACATTTCCAATCAAATAATAATATCAATTAAATTATTGCATAAATTATTATAATTCTGAAACGCTTCATTGGCATAATAATGTTAGTAAAATAGATGAGTTGGATAAGTTGCGTGCACTCTTGCTATTTGTCGTGGCGATTAATCTCAATAACTGTTGTTTTTTTATTTTTTTGTGAAAGGCACTGAAATGCATTGTAATGTTTAATCTTAGAATGGAAATGAACGAGATTGTTTGAAAGTCACGCGAGGTATTGAAATTGTGTATGGTTATTAAGAATTTCGAACGTTCCTGCGATTAGTCGCAGCCGACAATGTGCACGTAACTTAATAAGGATATGTTTTGGCCTCAGTCGTGCGACGGATAATACTCAAAATATTGTTTCCTATATATTTTTTATATCTACGAGTATTTTAGCATTTCTCACTGTATAGATTTTTTTGGTTCTAAACTAGGAAAGATGTCGGATTAACATACGCTGCGATGAGTCGCGTCGCAAGTGTAGAACTGCTATCAATTTATATTTACATACAAATAACTTAGATTAATACCTGAACTGGTAATTTGAGAAAATAGTTGCGACTAAAAATCGCAGCGTATGTCGAGGCTTACGATGTAACGAACGTTTGGAACCAAACCTTAGGATAGCATTAACATATTTTATGGCTTAATTTTATTCTGGTATAGGTTTACCAAAGAATATTTTTTTTAATACCTAACTACCCCCTTTTTTTTAGATAGAATGGTGATATTTAAGTACAATTTGCCATAGTCAATGGATTTCTGTAATTCTATGGTTAAAAGTATATTTTATATTTTTTTAAGTAGACATTTTTTTGAAGCGATCAATTTTTTTTTAAATTTAATGTAAATATAATAGTGTTTTTTTAGTTTAAAATATATTTATTTGTACAATCCACTAAAGTCTTGCCTTGATTGTTATTTCAATATTTTTTTAAATTGGAAAGTGACTAAAAATGTTAAAAGGCTAGACTTAACGCTGCGACAAGTCGCAAATTAGAATTAAAATATTACAAATATTTAGTCATCATCCCAGCCTTTATTTGTTATGGGTCGATTTTCAGCCAAACGAAAGGATCATTTTCTGTATTTTTAAGAGCGTTCGCATTTTAATATCCGTCTCAATCTGTCAAAAATACCTCTTGACAAGTTTTTGACATTGATTGTCCCTGAGACGACTAGTTATTGAACGTTTTTAATTACAGAAATTGTTCTGCTGGTGTTACCCTAGCTTATCGGCGCACTTGCGACTTGTCGCACGTTTGTGTCGAGTCAAATCGGCCGGTGCTAAATTGAACCACGTGATCAGTCTTCACAATTTGTGCAATTTTTAATAAACGACGTACGTTTGTCTTATTATTAAATAAATAATGTAAATAATTCACGTTGGATGTTCTAAAGTTCTGTTCGCAATCATAAAATAGTTAAATAATTGAAATATGTTTGCGTGATTGTTTGTGTATAGAAAGAAAGAAAGAAAGAAAGAAAAATATTTTATTCGGGACACGCACAAGAAATACAAATATAGCACTTAAAACTAACTTACAATAAAAACAACCAAAACTTGTGCGATGCCAAAAAGGTCCCTATCTCAGCATAATGCCGCGATATTTAAAAAATAAATACCGCAGCGCTGGTATTCTGATAGGGCCCGCTGTGATGCCACGGACTCACCTACGGATACGCATAAATGCCACTAGGGTAATAAAAAATAAAATAAAACAACAACCTACAATAAATAAAAATAAAGCATTAATTAAATATAAAACGTAACTATGTACTAAATAGACTGTGGTCTGTGCTCACGCCCGACCTAAGCGCCCGACACTCGAAACATCACTTGTCTATGCCATAGACAGATGAGACTATTGTCTATAGTGAACGACAAGCGAAGGGACGCGGGCGCAATAGGTTGCATTCGTTCGGCTGTCAAATCAATGTTTACAGAAAATAGTGTTTTAATAAAACGATTACAAATAAAACAATTAGTGAATAATATAAAGAAGTTATGGCAAGGAAGACGTGCAAATGTATTAGGTTTTCCCAGCTGGAATATTTCAGTAGTAGCCTAAAGCCGGCAATAGTAACGTGTATTCCCGTTCGTCCCCTCGACTTCGTCCCCCGAGGGGGACGAACGGGAATTCGTTATTTATTTTCCCGATGGTCCCTCAAAATTTTTTGGGGGGACGAATGGGAATAATTTATTAATTCTTTTTTGGGTCTATTGCTCCCACTAAATAATATAAGACTGGTGGTTTTAATTGGTAAAAAAACAAAATTGAAATAAAAATCAGTCATTTATTAAGGAATAAAAATCACAGTAAAAATCACAGAATCAACTTTGCGATAACTCGCAATATTTTTATATACATATAATATTTTTTTAATTATGAATAAAATTCTCCTTATAACTAAAAATTATGATTTAAAAATCTGTGTATACAGATTACAATAAAAAAAGTCTGTATTATATTACAATTAAACACTACAAACAGACTTTTTACCATTCAGGTTGTTTCCTTTTGAAATATAAGTCACTATTTTTCGTAGAGTTGCTTATATGTATGGTGGCAAGATTTTACGTTTTACGTTATGTAAGTGATTAGAAAAGTTTACTCATTATTTTAACACATAAATAGGGTCAGTAAATTATCACACTTTCAAAAGCAAAATTAAATAAAATACCTAAAATATCACGAAATCAAGATAAAAATAACAAAAAAAAACTTATCGTACTAATTTTTAAAAAGTCACATTTGCTTATATGTATAGGTATACGGTGTCACATTTTTGTGTTACATATTGTATAAGGAATCAGAACAGGTTACACATTAATTTTACATATAAATAGCGTCAATAAATTAGCACAATTTCAAAATCAAAATAAAAAACATATACAAAATCAAAGTGAAAAAACATGAACACAAAACATCATAGAGGGTAACAACAATAAAAAATTCACAAGTATTGAAGAAAGTAGTCGAGGTCATAACAGTAGGCAGTAATAATTATTGCACACAAAGCCTAGAGATTACATCAACGTACACAACCATCGAGCACTTTACTTATTATGATTAATACCTACGTAAGTTTTTCTAAAAAATGTCCTACAGTTATTTCTGAATTAAGAAGTTGCATTTGGCAATCCATAATATATTGGTCTGTCAAGATTGAATGTAGCTTACGCCGTTTTGGATTTTGTTTTGCTTTCACGCTGTATAAGTTAGAGTCTTGATGTAACACCGTAAGCAATTTTAAAATATTAGGTTTTTTTTTGCCTATGGCACTATTTAATTTAAAATGCCACCCTTCGGCAAAGTTATTAGTACGGTGTCGTTTTCCAAAACTGCACCACACTTTTACGAAATTCGATTGAAGCCACTGCGATAGCATGTATTGCCGAAATTTTTCACTTTGGCTATCACCGGGGCTTTCGCTAGCGATATAAAACCAGCCTTCAAAAATACGTTCCTCTGGTAATAATGGAAGCACCGCACTTAGGGCTACTTGACGTCTTAAAGTTTTATTTTTTGTTAGATTTAATTCACGGCCTTTCCTCCAAATAGCATTATTAAAATAGTAATAACAGCCGTGGATACTTATCTCTGGAAAAATTGTACGCATAGCAGACATAGCTGCTTCTTCAAAATCACTGGTAAATGATGTAGGATTCCAATCGTTGATTTGAGATTTAACAAGTCTGAAAAGTATCTCGTATGTTTCTTTTTTACGGTTTGACATTAAAGCGTAAAATAATGGCGTCATAGCTGTGCTTTGATTATTACTTCCTAAATCACCATGAACGGTGTAGAGCTGTTGGAATGGAGGTGGACAACTCTTAAATGTACCGTCACCAAATATATTTTTTAAAAGTATCAATTTTTCTTTAGCTTCTTGGGAACAAAAAATGAGTAAGCGTGTGTTACCGTAACAGTAATCTGCTAACAAAAATGATTGAAATTTTTGAGGAACCTCAACCGTTTTAACGTCATTGAAAGTGATTTTACTCATATTATAAGTGCTATTTCGATGGCGATACAAAGTGCTTTTGATGTTTGCAAACTTAGGAATATCTTTGGGTAAAGTTACTTTATCAAGTCCTTCGTCCAAAATTTTCGAAATTGTTGAATTAAAGGCGGCTGGTACGCAAGGTACATCATCAGAAGTTATATTTTTCTTGCATTCATCAATATGAATGTCTATTATGTTTTTATTGAAGTCCGGTGTACAGGATGTGTGTGTGGTTTCTTTCAAAATTTGATCATTCTGCAATAAACGTGCATAATTTATTTACCCATTGTCTGGTTTTGCATGAAAAAAGAAGTCAAAAAAGTAGGTACTTACTTTTATGGTTAAGGTCCCACTGCACTTATTCTTTCTTCTAAGATGACATTCCCATACAACAGCTCCACTTTTGTTTTGCCTTTTCCTTAAAAATTGGTATCCAGCACGCAGAAGCACGATTCCACCTTTCCTTTGTATATACTGCAAACAGCTTCCTGTACTACCAGAGGGACCAGGATGCGCTTCTTGTGACATTGTTAAGCTCTAAAAAACAGGAGACAACAATTACACACTTATTAATATAATTTAGAATGATATTTAATATATAAAATTAAATACTAAAATTGAATACAAATATTGATACCGTACATTATTAGCATAAATTAATAAGACATGAGACAATATAGTATTGACTATAAACAATCTAATAATATTTGTAACTTACAAAAATGTAGGTACTTACATCAGTAGTTTTCCGCAGAACTCGTGTCGAATATATATTATTACATTAACACCCGTGCACTTTCATTGTTTTGTCAACACTAACCCGACCGGTCTAATTTAAGGATAGGAAAGGGAGAGAATGTCAGGTAAACCAATAGGATTTACGCAAATAACACAATGTTATCGGCACTCTTTTGTTAACTACCAGAATCGCCGGCGCTTCCCGTCAGAGTTGCTATATTTAGTGTAGGTAAACATAATGAAACAATGATAAACTTAGGATACGTTTTATAATTCATAAAAAAATAGAGAAGAATTTTGTAAAATAATGATTAAATCTAACGAAGAAACTAATTTAAAAGTAAACTACGAAACATCGAATAAACATATTTTCTGCACAAATCTTTTTAGTGGGACGAATGGCACTAATCGAAGAACATATTCCCATTCGTCCTCTCTTGAATTAGGATTGGGACGATCGGGAACAAATTAAATATTATTTTTGTAAATTCCCGTTCGTCCCCCTCTGGGGACGAAGTCGAGGGGACGAACGGGAATACACGAATAGTAATAGGGGCCGGCAATAGGCTCGCCCCTATTACATGGGACTTCAACATAACTGGAGAAATGAGGGTGTACTATAGGTGCACCTGTGTCTAACCCTTCGGGGATATGTATAGGCGTGATGTATGTTTGTAAAGTGGTCCATTTCTTCATTTTTGTTAATGTTGTTAGTTATTGATCTCAAACAAGTAGTCAATTTGCAGTAGTTTTCCACTTATTCCAATATGAGTGCAAAGGAAACAATCAAAAGTACTGAGAACACATGCATGTTGAGTTGTACTTTTTAAAATAACTAATTATAAAAATACCAAAGTCAAATCGCCGCCACAGTAATCAAGTATTTCTTTTTATTTATATTTTAAACGTTGCCCCACACTAGGAATTTCTCCTGTATTGTGGGTGCGATTAAAAACATTTAAACTCACATACACAAACAGCCAGACCCGGAACAACTACTTGTAGGTCATACAAATATTTGTGTTTGTTTTTGTGTAATATTTTTGAAGTGAAGACTTCTAAAAAAAGTAAAGTCGCACTTTGCGGTCTGGCTGAACTATGAACAAAACTGAATCGTCACGCTCGGGTCGGTGACGCTGAATCGGGTATACTCGGCTCCAGACGTAAGTTTTCATTTCTATCGTGTACTTTAAAAAAGAGTTACTCGTTAGTACTCGTTTTCAATGTAGGTAAGGTATATTAGTTGACAATCCTTTTAGAAATAAAATGTTCCTTAAATTAGCACTATACAGGGTCAAATTAAATGAACTAGAAAAACTCCACAGACGTGTTGGGTATCGATATCTGAACACGATAAAACGAGAATAAAAAGAATTTGATGATTTTTTGTTTGGGGTCAACGACCGTTGTAGGTATGAAAGTAAGTTAGTTACTTGAAGTACTTCATCATCATCGTCATTTCAGCCGAAAGACGTCCACTGCTGGACATAGGCCTCCCCTAAGGTGGGGTGTTGCCATAATCACCACGCTTGGCAGGTGGGTTGGCGATCGCAGTACGGTGTTAAAATGCATAGAGAACGCTGCTGCCCATTCTCTAGTAAGTCCCTTAGCCTTTTACGACACCCACGGTAAGAAATAGGGTGATGCCATTCTTTACGTCCGGCACCAAACGGCACAAGAAGTACATAAGTACTTCGTGTCCTTCGTAAGAAATGAAAAAAAAAGTTTTTTGTTTGTTTTGTCGTGATAACCACCACATCTGTGAACTTATCACAAATAAAAAAACTAATGTTTAAACTGAAATTTCAATTATCTTCAACAAGCTGTGGCGTATCCCAAAAAGAAAATTAATCAAATCAATTTCTTTTGTTTTATCATTTTAAGATATCGATAGCCACCACGTCTGTGAAGTCTCGCTAGCGATTTTAATTTGACCCTATATTCAAACCTAACGGTGACATATTTCTGCAGAAAAGGTTAGGTTCCTACAAAAAATTCTCGAAAAGAACTTTAGAACAACTAACGGCAACTCTTAAACGTAAGTTATACGATATTCTCGAACTAAGGCTTCGAGGTAATCAGATGTATGTACACATTACTACGTAGAAATTACAATTTGTGTAAATTCAGGATCTTTAGTGTGATGTCAGCTTTATGTGCTCGGACTGGATTTGTGTGTTAGAAAAATTAATAACGCTTGGGTTTCTTGTAAATGGTGATATATAGAGACAAAACTAACTGTACGGTCCCCGATATGGTTGAAATGTCCGTATTTTATATCGTAGCCATGAGCGATGCAAATTAAAAAAAACCGGTCAAGAGTGTCGCGAGTCGGACTCGCGCACCGAGGTGTAAATATTATGATGTTGATGATTTCTGAAAAATTATGCTATTTAGAGACATCGTTTTATTTTTCCTGCAATCTTTAATTTCAGATTTTTATCTATGCAAACTTCGGAGATAAGGGTCGGGGAACGGTATTTTTTTTAAATTTTTCATCAAAAGTGGGAAACTATGCTGTCTAAAAAAAAATGTTTGAGAATGTGCAAACAGCGTTCGTTCGTATGATACACCACATGCCCTAGTAGCCCCAATTCAAATTTTTAAGACCAGGGGGTCTTCAGACCCTTTTGCAAAACATTTTTTTTAAATTTCTTTTTTGATTGCAAAATAATTGGGCAAACGTCATCTAAAACTATTCTAAATTTCAAGTTGGTAGCATTAGTAGTTCTTGAGATATCCAGGTGTGACAGACAGACAGACAGACAGACTTAGTCTCACCATAAGGGTTACTTTTTACCATTTTGGTACGGAACCCTAAAAATACGACTAGCATCATCTGCCTAGCTTTTTCCCAACTATGTTGGGGTCAGCTTCCAGTCTCACCGGGTGCAGTTGAATACCAGTATTTTACATGGAGCGACTGCCTATCTGATCTTCACAACCCAGTTACTGGGTAATATGATACCCGTAACATAAAAAAAATACAACAGATACGGTGCAAAAGAACTTTCAATATCAAATATCAGGAAGCCTAAAATGGACGCTTTGGCAGAATCATATTATGATCTGCGTACAATTCATACATTCCGCAATTCAGCTGCTATTTGACATTAGACTGTATTAAAGCATTATACAGTTTGTGGACCATTTTACGAAACTCCATACAAAACTGTCAAACAGATGAATTGCGAGATATGAATTGTACGTATGATTCTGCCAAAGCGTCCATTTTAGGCCCCCAGTTTTTTTACTGATTTAATTCGTCTTTAGGTATATGAACCTACGATCTCTATTCACTAAAAGGTGGAAGTGGCTGACCATCCTCAATTTTCATGAATTTAGCTTTCAATTCAACAATTTTAGATGACATATTATCCCTCACCATTTTGAGGAGAGTCAGCTTAAATTGTTACAGATTTACTGAAAAGGGGCACTTTGTATAACTTGAAAGGTATGTTAGTTGGGTCAGTTCACTGACGTCATTTATCCAAAGAAACGATCTCGTACTTTAGAAACATATAATATCTCTATTGGCTCATGTTTAAGAGTCAGTTTGCCGTCTCCTTTCAAAATAATGTGAACTAAATTGGTTGTTAGTATTTTAATCAAAAAGTATGTGCTTTATGAATTATGTAGCTCCTAGAAATCCGTTTTAAGTCGTATATCAGTATTTTCGGCCAAATTATAGAAAACATGAATCCAGTCCTTCACAATAGCAAAATCAATGTAACTTTATACCGTGGTAGGTTATTTGTGTGTTTCTATATTACAGTGCGCGGATTACACACATTTGACGCGTTATTAATACAAGGCTGTTTTTATATCTTATTGACTAAAATACTCGGCTTATTTTGAAAGACAATCAGCCTTTATTGTTCCCATTAATGAACCACTGAACCTCTTTCGATATTCACAGATATTTTTTGCCTACCGGAAACAAGAACTGATTGATCTCTCTGGTCTAAACTATTTGAAGAAAGAAGTTTTTTAACTCGAGTTTTTTTTAACATTTTCACCCCTGACGATTTATGGTTATTAATAAAATATCAGTATTAGTGAAAAAACTACTTCCTACGTGAATCCTGGAAACGTTCAAACGACACGCAGGTACTTGGAAAATTAAAATGTGATTTATAACCAAAAATATATTTCTTCTATTAAAATATTGTCAAATGTGTGTGACCCGCGCTGGACCTAGAGTAGATAAGACACGGTAGTCAGTGCAAATATTTGTAAGCCACGCCATAATTGTCTGTATTCGATAATGACGCTACTATTATACCTATGGACCGTAATAAAATAAAGTGATATTGTAAAATGGATTTGTGTTTTATTTACAACTGTGTTTTATTTATGACTAGCTGTGACCACACACCACACACTCCAAAAACCTAGCCACCCTTAAAACATACCCATGGAAGAATATCCGATAGGCGGTTTTTGAGATACAGGCCCACTAATGTGACAACCGGAGAAAATCTCTATTCGTCGTGCGTTTGGGAGTCACTCAGAGAAATTTTGTTTTTATATAATGTTACCTACTGCATATCTACAGTTTCGAGGTGAAGTTCCTACTAGTACACACGGCTATAACACATCAAGCTATACATATCCAGTTTAGGCTGATCTCGCATTGTATACGATTTTCGTACAATTAGAGGCCAGCTTATATTGGAAATGCATAGCTCGATGTGTAGCCGTGTGTACCTAGGTAGGAACCTGTTCGTACGTATTCGAAATTAAACCTAATGCCATAACACACAATGACATGTTTGACTTGTAAGGTGTCAAAAACGCTCCCTAGGAAAACACCAATAACCTTATTTCTTAGCGCTTTCCGACACTGAACGAGATACGATAGAAATTTTACTGTTTTTAAGACGCCTATGGGCGTTTGGTGTATGTCCGTGACTACCGCCCGCCGGACCACCAACGCAAGGCCAATCACTTCCATATTTGACAAATAATTAGTGCTCAATTGGTGCTAATTAGTGCTCAAACACAAACAAAATTGGTACGTAAGGAGTTTTCGAGAAAATCGACTTTGGACGTGGTCCAGTAGTCACGCTCCCTTCAGCAGGACCACCATGTGTGCCGAAAAAGGGGGCATGCTACAGATATTCTAAGTATACAAATAATTAGTGCCTTTAAACATGATTCATTTCGTACCAAAAAAAACTGAAACATTTGTATTTACCGAGAAATCAACGATGATAACTCTCGCGCGTAGCTCGTTCAGCAGGACCACGACTTTGAATGTTGATTCCAAGTTTCAGGAGCTAGTTGCTTTCCTCAAACCGTGCTATGCGAGATAAAATTAATACCCAAAATCCAAAATTACTACTCCAGTAGTTTACGAGATTATGTCATGTCATATTGGTGGGGTGGCGGTAGTCTCGGTGTTAAATTTTCATTTCTAGATTTCCCTATTAACAACTTCCCTGTCCCCATACAACGCATTTCATGAATACCCCACGCCCACTGTATTTTTCTTCTGATGAGTTCGCTTAAGAGCCAAAAATCGCGAAATTTTGTTTTATTTCCTTAAAGGTTAGGGTTTTTGGTATACGTCCACGTATATTACCAGTCACGACACGACACGTTCATGACGAGTAATCTGCCCATTTTTGTATAGGAAAATGAGTCACATGTGACTCATGAACTTATCTTAGTACACTCTCGTGAGTCATTAGTGACTCATTGGACAGGGAAGTTGTTAAAAACTGTGATTTCTTCCCAAATTTATTTCTAGATTTCCCTATTAAAAACTCTGTGATTTCTTCCCGAAACACCCGTGTCCGGTGAGGACCTGCGTCAGGCGGAAGGTGAGGACGCCGTGGCGCCTCCTCATCGCCACAATTGCAGCGTGCCCAGCACTGAGTTGCGACAATCGCGCTCTCCATGCCGCCATGAGATCCCGCCGGAGCTCTGTCCGCTGAGCAGTGATTTCTCGCGGCAGCGGAGTTTCACCCTGGCGTTTCGCCTCCTCGCGCAATTCCCAGATGTGCGCGAGGACTTTTGCCTCCTGATCCCATGGCGGTAGTCCAGCAAGGAGGCACGCCGCCTCACGGGGGACCGTGCGGTAATCCCGTACCAGCCTGATGGCCATGACCCTTTGGGACGCGTTCAACTGCTGGGCTGGTCGCAGCCTCAGAGAACGCGCCCACACCGGTGCCCCGTAAAGGGCCATGGACCGCACGATCCCCGCCGAGAGCCTCCGGCAGGAGGCGTTTGGACCCCCTAGATTGGGAGTGCCTCCCTAATGTAACTCCAGGTCAGGGTATTGAAGGAATTGGCGATGTCAAGAGACACCGCCAAGACGACCCCACCCCGGGCCACTGCGTCCCGGGTCGTGAGGGCTCGAACGCGCCGAGAACATGGCCTAATTTATTATGTAAAAAAGCGAGTTCTTGGTCTTTAGGGCTGACGGTGTTAAATGGCCGGAGTATGTGCCCCCGATTAGACTAAATAACATATTGCGAGTGTACCAGTTCAAGTACTTGGGGCATTATGTAACCGACAACCTTAATGACCAAGGGATATTGAGAGGGAACGTAGGGCGCTGGCAGTCCGATGTAACATAAATGTTGGCTCGCAGGTTTGCACGCTGTAGCGAGGCTGTCAAAATAACGCTTTCTAAAGCTTATTGCCAAGATACGTGATGCCTGTGGACCAACTATACTCAGCGGGCCATCAGCGCCCTACGGGTCCAATATAAGAACGGGTTCAGGATGTTGATAGGGCTGCCCGTTTCTGCAGTGCATCAGGTATGTTTGCACAAGCACACGTCGATGGCTTCCACGCCATCGTCAGACAGAAATCTGCCACTTTGCTGTGCAGAGTGCGGGAAGGCTTCAACTCCATGCTGACCATAGCGGGGAGGTACGACTCTCCTTTGTTAGGTGATGTTGTTCAAAAATGCAGTTTGAACAACAACCTTGTGTCAAAATAGAAAATAAGTTTGCTAACTTAAGTAGGTATAAGTTATCTTTTTGTTTACTACCCTTATGGATGTTAGTCCGAAATAAAGATTATTTTATTTTATTATTGCGATGGATTGCCATTTTATTATTGCGATGGATTGCCATTTTATTATTGCGATGGATTGCCATTTTATTATTGCGATGGATTGCCATTTTATTATTGCGATGGATTGCCATTTTATTATTGCGATGGATTGCCATTTTACGCAATTATACCCCGCTGTATCTCTCCAACTATCAAGTTACCAAATACGATTAAAAGTCCAAGTGTAAGCCTTTGAAGATTTAGGTATCTGCCCTTGTAAATATTAGGTTTCCTTAGAGCTTGCACACGAGGGCCGACTTCAGCACATAAGGAGCTTTGCGATCTCCAGTAGGACTCCACCATGTTTGTTACTCACGTCTTGCGTTCCCATCGCGACGTTTCCAGCGCTTACGTTTCTCACGTTTTCGGGCAACGTTTGTTCCCATCCGACGACCTTACGTACCAAGACACATGTCTTACGATGCAGATGATTTATACTTATAGTACGAAGGAGCGGTCGCTTTGTTTTCCCACGTATTGCTGCCAACGTGTTCGTTTCGGCGAGTTGTTTAACAGCGTGTTTGTTTCGAACGTGGTAATAACCTTGAAGACTGAGCCCTCTCGGTTATGCGAACATGGTTATTGGTAGTCTGAGGTCGGCCCCCGTGTGGTAGAGAATTAGAATTTTGAAACACATTTCTACATTCCGCGTAGCGGCTGGGCAAAGAATCTCAAGAGAAAAAAAAAAATTAATCTAGCAAACAACCGCACCAAAAAAAAATAAAGGGCTAAAAATTCAAAAAAAGTAAAATAGATTCAAGCCGACAACCGTGCAATGAACGCTTACCTGTAGTCACGAAGCCTAAACATTCACACACCAAACAGACATTATACGATACTAACATTTTCTAGCTAAGGAGTGAAATAAAACCCAGGATAAATATTATGTATTTGTAGGGAAAAAATAAGAGTTTTATATGTTTAATAGTTACTTATCATGATTTTTTTAAATTGCACATTAACATAATATATTACAATAAAGAACATCAGCAATCTCTATTGCTGGGTTACCGTTCATGGGTTATCTGTTGTTTGACAACGTTGTCAGTTACGTTTCCAAGGTAACCATGGCAACAACAACGTCATGTACGACAGAAGGAATAAAAATCTTCTATTTGATGAATTCCGGAACCTGTAAATTAGAGAAATATAAGATAAAAAATTTCTCGGAAGGAGCAACCCCCTCACGATATCAAAAAAAAATTGTTTTAATCAATTATAATTTAATAAAAGTACTTACTTTTACTCCGGGCGCCATTTTGTAGCGAAAAATCTCTCCGCTAGCACACTAACGGGAACTTAGGGCCCCGCCGCGAGACGTGTAAAACGTATAATTTTGAACTTAATACTTAAATAAAACATAATAGTATACAATTTAAAAAGAAGACTAAAGAAAATGTTAAGTACAAAAAATGTTGAGTTGAAGGTTTAGTATTTTTTTTTAGTTTTTAAGAAATCCTAAATCTGCTATTTAAATCAATAAATAAGTACTCATGGAAATTCGAAAATGATTGCAATCACCTATTATTTCGCTCGATAAAATAAAAGTGATACTTTTAAATAAATGGTTTTAAGCTTTCTTGTCAATGGCACATACTTATTGTTAAAAGAATCACATAGAATTTAGTAAGTATTATTAGTAAAAAGGGTAATATATAATTTTTTTTTTTTTTAAAGTTTGTTCCCGGTTTCGACGTAACCACACCACACCTGGGACGTGTCGGTCGTCACAGAAAAGTTGCCCTAGCTGTACTTGAAAAAGACACGGTGACGTGGAGGTCCTCTGCTGAAAATTAGATGGTTCGTACCGCTCTCTTCCGCTTTAATGTCGGACGGACGTCAGATCTGGAGAGGCGTTCGCCACGGACAAGATTCTAAAGTGATACCAGAAAAAATGACTCCGTGGCAGGGCGGTGTTCTGTTCGAAGCTGGATGGAAGTCGAACTAGGTGAAATGTGGTAGGCTGTTAAAATCTAGCCGGTACCTTGGGCCAAAAACCTGGCCCTTATGGTTGATTCCGAACCTAGGACAAAGTAACAAATTTTTGTTGAGGTGGGTGCATGGACCACTGTCCCTGACAGTCAGTACTGCCCTATGTGACCGCCACTACCATTATTAGTTATTTAATTAATTATATTTAGTTTCTATATTCTCTCTATTTAAAATAACTGATTGTTCGATTGAAATATATTTCTGTATTGCCATATCTGAGTATTACTTCTGATGTCTGAACCTATCCCGACATCAGAAGTGGGATACGAAGACCACCCCACTTCTGGAGACTCAGCTTCCAATATCATGCAAGACCAGATGCTTTTGTTTAGTAACGGCATGGAAGCCTTAATTTCTAAAATCATCGGAAGTTTGTCATCTACCGCCTGTACACTAAGTCCATTAGTCTCATTCGACCGTGACGCGTCCGCACACATCGTCTTTAATGAAGGAGAGAATTACTTGTAAATTTAGAGCTAGAAGAGTAAATGATGTGGTACCTTTACTAGGTATAGGCAATAAAAATATCAATAATACTTTGCAATTGCTGTGTCAGGCAGAAATTAACGATTTCGCGACGGAGATTCTATTCCAAGTTTTGCTAGATAAGTACTTGCGTCGTAACATCGTATTGAGTCGAGACATTTTAAATAACGGTTTGTGGTTCTAGAACTATAAACGTGTGTAAAGCTATTCAGACTACGGCAATAATTAATTGTGTCGATTGGATTCTTGTCGTTTTCTTTTTCGTGATAACTGAGGGGTTGTTTCTTTGACTAAAATGTTCACATTATCCATTTTAACGTAGTAAATCAATTAAAATTCGGCACGAAATAAGTACAGAGTCAACTCGTTACCAACACTGAGAAAGATGGTCATTTTAAACCTCTGTCAGTTAAAACAATCTCGCGCTCCTGATTGGCTGAAAGGATTTGACGTCTCGCTCCTGATTGACTGAAAGGATTTGACTTTTGTTAATAAACTTCGAAGGATTTGACTTGAGTTAGATACCGGTGGTAACCGGTTTTTGCCTTAATTTAAGTGGATTTGACTACTTTTGTAAATGACAAGCGCTAAAAGACTTTGTTTGTAAAAAATAACGTTCTTAACTTATTTTCGTTTTTTTTGGAGATGACCAAATTTGATTTTACCAGTTGATAGAAGACGTGACCTTGTAAACATCTTAGAATTATAGGTACTCTGGACTTTTTTAGTAACGGTTTTCCGACAACACGTGTTAACACTGGTGAGTTGGAGGTAGGGATTGTAAATGTTCGATAATTTTTAGTATTCGAATACTTCTTCAGCCTTGTTCGAATGTTTGAACTGTTCAAGTGATGTGCGAGTTATTTACTCGTACAACTCGGTATTCGAATATTTGATTGCAATGCCTATTTGAAAGTAAGATTTATAGTTCGTGAGCATGAGCCTGCGTGAGTATACGCAAACTGCAACGCCTCTTAATTGAGCTCTGGGGGCCTAAAATGGACGCTTTGGTAGAATTATAATTATGATCTGCGTACAATTCATAACCCGCAATTCTTTTGTTTGACAGTTTTGTATGGATTTTCGTAAAATGGTCCACAAATTATGAATTGCTATAGTGAAGTCTAATGTCAAATAGCAGCTGTACAGCACAAGTGAGTTGTGTTACAGCACAAGTAAAGGAAAAAGCCCGAAAATCGTTAACATGTAATTTTATCACATAAAAATACTTTTTTGCGATTACATACTTACTTACATTTGCAGTTGGAAAATTCACCGTGGCGTATATCGATGTATGGTACTTGCAACATGCTTTTCAAATACAATGTTAAGTTTGTTTTTCGGATTATATTCATGCCAAATACGGAACCCTTCATTGTGCGTGGTCCGACAGGCACTGGCCAGTTAATTTTTTTTTTACCCGTTTTTATCTTTTACTTTCGTTGACCGTCGATTGTACTGCCGCTGAATCCACTAATTAGTTTATTAATTACGTACACTAGTATAATAATTACACGAAACAAAGTGGTATAAATAACAAAATTATGGCGTGAGAGGAATCGCTGTTTTGTACAGTTTCTATTCACTAGATGGCGCTTTACATTTACGTCACCTTTCTGAATCGCGGTGGTAAGATTGTCCGTCGATGAACGACCGTCACGCATTTCTGTAAAAAAAATCATACGGATTAGCCCGTGGCTTATCCTAGTAAATTAATTTTTCCGTATATCGTCGGAAATAATATTTCCGCTCAGACCGCCTAGTTTGGCTTCTTCTGTGTTCGTGCAAGTGCTACAAGTGGGCACTGGTGCGAGCACAGAGGGCGCCACCGCCGCGCTGCCCAGTGTTGTGTCACCGATGCGGTCGCGGAAGCCACCCCCCTACGATGCCGAAGCCTGGCGCCCGCGGTTCTCTCGGCCGCGGTGACGTCGGCTCCCAGGAGCCCCATCCGGTGTTGGACCGGGCGATGTCGCTGCCAAACATAGGCCGCATGTCGTCCGGTGCGCCACCAGCCGGAACTCCACCAACAGCAGCAAGGCCGACGACTGCCGGCCCACCGACGTCACCGGCGACTGCGCGCGCTTCGCCGACGCCGTCGTCGAGCCGACAGCCGGCAGTGTCCATTCGCCCCTCGGCATTTCGCCCCGTACAGGCTCCGGGGCCTGCCGCGCCCACAAATCGCGCGTCACTAACGCGCGCCCCCGCACCCGCCGCCGCTGTGCGCTCCGCTGCGCAGGCGGCACGCGCAAGTGCGGCATGAATATAATGATGTGCGGGATATCAGCCAGAGTACGTGCGCCACATAAAGGCGCGTGAGGGGAGACCCGGCTGCATATTTCATGCAGTCCTGAAGCGGACGCCTGACATCAGGAGAATCTTTGACACCACGGTGTTCCTATACATGCGTGGTGTCAGGATTGAGGCATGGAGGGGAAAGCGTGGGCCCGCTCAGTGCCACCGATGCCAAAAGTTCCGGCACAGCTCACATCACTGCCACCGCCCGCTGGCTTGCGTGAGATGTAGGGAAGAGCACGCCGCCCGTGACTGCCCGCGTCCAAGAACGGAGCCAGCCACCTGCGCCAACTGCGCGGGGGAACACCCGGCGTGCAATGTAAGATGCCCCGTATTTCAGCAGGAGATACGGAATAAGCGGGCGGGCACTGTCGCCATCTCTCGACAACAACGCCAGCCGGCTGACGCCACCCAGAGGACCACCACGGAGGATCATGAGGCCCCCAGTGCGTCGTTGATGGCGGCAGCTAACGGGCCCATAAACCGAGAAGCCCCCTCCTCGGGGCGGAGGAAGACGAAGCGCGGGGGCAAGAAAAGAAAGAAGCCTCAGCCCCCCGCCAACCAGCCTACACAATCGGACCTTGCTCCTTCCATGGCGCAGGTGACTTCGCACACAAACAGCGCTGCTGCTGCTGGTAAGAAGAAGGGCCAACGGGCATATATGCACCACCCAGAAACTGCAAACGCCGCCCCAGAAGCGGCTCAAAACCAAGCCACATTGGGCTCAAACGCCGCCCGCGACCAGCAGCGGCGCCGCGCACCACAACAGACTGGCGCCTTAAGTCAAGAGCGCCAGAAGGAATTTACCGCCTGCGCCATCCAACTGTTGATGGACCTAATCAAGGCCATCAGACAGGGGCAAGACGCGGAATTGGTCATCCTCGACGGTCTGGCCGCCCTACTCACACTCTACCATGGCTAGACCGCTGAGGATTCTACATTGGAACGCCCGCGGCCTGCGGAGCAAGGTCGCCCCCCTCCGCCTCCTCCTCAAGGAGCAGAAGATCGACGTGGCGCTCATTAGCGAAACTCTCCTGGGACCAGCGGACCAAATCAGGTTCCCTGGTTACCTGCTCTATAGGAAGGATGAGAAGTCGGCACTCGGCAACATCTATCGCGGTCTGGCGGTAATGGTGAAGCGAAGAGTCGTACATCAAGCTCTCCCTCCGACGTCATTGGCCACCTTTTATGCGCTGGGTGTCCAGCTGCACATGGCTGGCGAGGACGTCGACATCTACGCATGCTACAGCCCGCCCGCAGCACCGTTCGACTTAGCGGAGCTGCAGGTGCTCCTGAATCTATCAACGCACCCAACGGTCCTCGCCGGTGACATGAACTGTAAGCACTCGGGGTGGAACAGCCACACCACGAATCCCGGGGGGAGACGGCTCTTCGCAGACGCGGAAGCCTGTGGGTACACGGTGTCTGGCCCTGAGACTTCCCACCCACTACCCAGACATACAGACCCATTCACCGGATGTGCTGGACATCGTGATCCACAGAGGCCTGAGCTGCCAGATCACCCAACAGGTGATAGACGACGAGATGCAGTCGGATCACCAACCCATCCTCGTCGTCTTATCGGAAATGCCGACCCGACTCTATCCTCCAGCGCCACGTCGAAAAACGGATTGGACGAAGTTTCGAGAAGTGATGGAGACCACCACACTGACTTGGCCCATCGTCACCGCCGCGGACGTTGACGGACTGGCAGAAGAGATCACCGTTTGCATCCAACGCGCCTACGAAGTGGCGACAACAACATTAACGCAGCCGCAGGGGTCTCTATTTAAACCCCTGCCTACCCACCTTAAAGAGTTGGTCGCCAAGAAGAGGCGCCTACGCAAACGGTGGCAAAGTACTGGATGCCCGACCATGAAGTCCGAACTCAACCGTCTCGCGGAGAAGGTTAGGGCCAAGCTTCAAGAATTTAACGCCGAGAGCTGGGAGTCACACATCGACGCTGTCGAAGGAGACTGGCCGTCAATACACAGACTGTGCAGGCAGCTCTCGAATACCCCAGCTCCGGTGCGCCCGCTACTACATAGCGACGGGGCCCCAAGGTACATCGCAGCAGACCGTGCGGAGATCTTTGCTGAGCACCTGGAGCGTCAATTCCAGCCGAACCCGACCGACGACCACGAGCATGTCGCAGCAGTTGAGAGGCACCTCGAGGAATCCTTTGCCTCGCCGATAGCCCCAGATGAAGATCCGGTTTTTCTTCTCGCCTTGCGCAGTCAGACGCGCTATATTGAAGACCAAGCCAAGAAAGGCCCCTGGAGCGGACGGTATCACCAACACAGCGCTGCGCCACTTGCCATACCGTACGGTAGCGGCACTGGCGCGCCTGTACACGGGGATACTGCGCATGGGGGTCTTCCCGACCATCTGGAAAGAAGGGCGCGTCATTATGCTGCCCAAGGCGAACAAAGATGTGCTGAAGCCTGGGAGCTACCGGCCCATAACTCTGCTGCCAACCATATCCAAGGTGTTTGAGCAACTCCTGCTGCGACACCTAGCATCTCACATCACGCCACGTCCGGAACAGTTCGGGTTCCGCTTGGAACACAGCACGACGCTCCAGCTGTCGAGGGTACTGCACTTACTCACGGCGTCGCTGAGCAAGAAAGAACACGCAGTTGCAGTATTCCTCGACATGGAAAAAGCGTTTGACCGCGTTTGGCACGCCGGTCTGCTCTTTAAACTGTCAAAATCAGACGCGCCCCGTCGCGTCATAAAGGTGGTCTCCTCCTTCCTTTCCCACAGGACTTTTAGGGTGGTGGTTGACGGAGTGCTGTCAAGCGTGCGTCCGATAGCGGCAGGGGTACCGCAGGGCAGCTGTGTCTCGCCGCTGTGCTACTCAAGTTATACCGATGACATCCCCACGACGCAGGACACTACGCTCGCGCTGTACGCTGACGACGCCGTGTACATCTCGTCCTCTATTAGGCCAAGACACGCGGTCATCAAAATGCAGCGTGCCTTAGATTTGCTTCCCGACTGGCTGTCAAAGTGGCGGTTGTCGGTTAACGTGGGTAAGACAGGCGCTGCTCGCTGGAGGCGCCCACCTCCCACCACCCTTACAGCTGCAAGAAGTCGACATCGCATGGTCACCACAGGTCAAGTACTTAGGGGTCACCATCGACCGTCGGCTCACCATGGGAAGTCACGTCCGCAAGGTCACCGCGAAGGGCAGAACAGCCCGCGCACTGCTCCACCCGGTGCTCTCATCCCGCCTCCCGCTGTGTACCAAGCTGGGTGTGTACAAGACGTACATTCGCCCGCTGCTCACATACGCCGCCCCGGCTTGGCTCGCCCTCACTAGCGAGTCCAACAAGAAGCTCCTCCGCGCGCAGCAGAACCTGACGCTGCGGAAAATCACCGTTGCCCCTCGCTACGTGAGGAACAGCGTAATCCAGCGGGATCTTAGGATCGAGAGCCTGGACGACCACTGCAGGCGCCTAGCATCAAACATGTTCGCGCGTGCCGACGCATCTGCTTGGCCTCACGTCAAGCACATAGCGCCCTGGCATGCGCGCCCACCTGACAGGAGACGCCTACCCCGCGACCTATTGCCGGACGCTGACGACCCCGACCCACCGGACTGACGCCTAAGTAAGCCGCCCTCACTTACACGCGGCTAACTTACACAATAATACTCTACACTCATCACATCCACTCGGCGTGCGTCGTGTGCTAAGTTAATATAGGCATGACGCGCACCGAATCCCATACAAACGCAACTTCACAAGCGTATAAACTCACGCGTTGAATGTGCAGCGCGGGCTTGCAATTCAATCGCTGACACGAGCGGTGTAACACAACACATTGCCGCCCACACACACATAACGGCCCCTTAGTCTGGAGTGTGACCGGCTCGACCTGGAAGCATCTGCAGACGGGTGTCTACATCCTCAGCGGGGAGCGCCTTAAGTCGGCACCTCTGTCGCTGGTCGTCTCCCGCCGGGCCTCCTCCGGGGAACCGGAGGTCTTACCTGGCGGAGGCAGACCGCCGGGGTGGCGTGAAGAAAGCGGCTCTGTGGAACAGTGCCGTGGCGCTCCTGCTGAATACAAACGCATTCACACACCTATGTGTGTGAATGCGTTTGTATTCAGCAGGAGCCTATGCAAGTTGCGCTACCGCCGCACTTGCCCCAGGCCACGCCTAAATGGCCCCCCAATGAACGTGCCCGTATTGACGGGCACCGTATGAAACCGCGGGGTTTTAAGGGCCATGCCCGTAACCCGCCTGCCGCGCCCCCTGACGGAGACGTAGCGACTACCCCAGACTAAAATCATACTTACCTGGCATAGGGGATACCGTGATCAAGAAGGCGGTTCCCCCAGGGCGAGGCCTTCCCATTGCACTGCGGTTGGGTTGACCCCTGCGATTATGCCTAATGTGGATATTGGATAACTCGGATGCGTAATTTTTGATAGTGGGGACTGCGTACGCGCCGTCCCCTCGGAAATTCTTTATTAGGGTAACGTGCTACAAACCGAAAACGTGTCAAAAAATGCCATGTTTATATAAAGTAGGTAGGTACATTATGAATTTATGATACTAGTGTGTTATGTTCGACATTACTCATTAGCATTACTGCATTACACTAGAGGCGGTGTTATTCGATAAAGGAGCCGTCTGTCAATGTGTGTAATGAATTAATGATCAATTCACACGCGTTTCATACGACCTTTTTCAACACATTTGCCAGGAAAAAATTACTTGTTTCTGATACTTAATCATTAACCACACAAGGAAAACGTTAACAAATATTTATGGAAAATGGTGGCGCGCTGGATTTGTTTTTTTCGCGTCGCGCTAGCGATGCGCCCGCAGATGTAAATAAAGTAAGTAAAGGCACTGGCAAAACCGCTAAACAGCCAATATAATAAACACAAAATAATGTTTTGAATACACAATTTTAAGGTTATTATGTAGTGATTAATATATAATTTGATGATAATTTTGATGATTGACTTATCATAATATGTAACCTAAAATGGTGTGTTTATTCACAAAAATATTTAACAAGCTGAATTATGAACTTAAGTGCGTTGCCATAAGAGTCACTTTACAAGCGAGTGTGTTGAAAACTAATTAACATTATTTCAGCTAGTTTTGCTAACTATTTTGCTCATATTTTTTTGAGTTTTGGCAATTTTGAACACAACTCATGTCTAAGAAACAATAAACGAAAACAGTGGACATAATATCATCGTTTTGCGCCTGTTTTACTTGTCATTAGTCAGAATAAGTGTATTTTACCACGATGTAAACCGGGTTTGTGGTACAGTTGGTGACCAGCATTACCTGACCCCACTTCCATTATTCTTCTTTGTAATGCTGGTTACCGACTGTACTATATTATGTAAATTTAACCATGACATAATCTAACAGTAATGTCACAATTTGCCTAAAATACAATTTCTGTCAAAACTCCACCTAGTATCAGCTTCTAAACTAAACAAATAAGGTGAGTCATAGCAGTTCAAACATCAAATTCAAAATATGTTTATTGTATAACTGTTTGTTACAGGTCGTAGTAAACAGTTTGCTGCAAGTGAATTAATAGAAGTTCCACTAGTACTGGCCAGATGGCGCTTTCGCAAATTGTTATAGTAGTTCTAGTCTTTTGCGATGGTTCGGTTTTATAAGAAAATTTTACATGGTTTATGTTATTTATTTTTTACATACTTCCTTGACATAATCGATGTTTTTTGATTTCAACAAGGCTCTAACTTTTATTAAATGTTAATCATATTTTATATAGTTTTTTTTGTTAATGTGAGGACGTTGTAGGCTGTAGATCTGTAGACCATTTTCTATTTTGTTAAGTACCTGGTACTTTTGACGGGCCTACGCTGTCCTCTCATACTTTGAAAATATTGTAAAAGCCAATTTTTTTTTTAAAAGAGTAACCGTGGAGTTTCTTGCCGGCTCTTCTCCATAGGAAACGACCAATTGGAACCGTACACCTAGCTTCTGACGTTTCATAAGTGCCCATGTAGGCATATGTGAAATAAAAATATTTTTGATTTTGATTTGATTTTGAATAAAAATTTGAATGTAACATGCTGTTTTGAGGAAACCAAATTAGCGTGGTAGTTTTATGGGAGAGAAATCTAGCGGAACCGGCTATCTATGAGCGGAACTTACTTCAATAAATTAGGAACTATGTGAGATAGGTATTTAAAAAATTCACCTAGCTATGAAGATGATACAGTATACCCTACGGCAGATCTGACAACTAATGCAGTGAGTTACACCGAGGGTTAAAGTTAAAACAGGTGGATACTATTTTGTGCTCCTTGCACGTGAAAACTATGGCGTTGTTGTGGCGCAAGGCGGCTAGCTAAATCACTTGTTTACATATTTCCGGATACTTCGATGACCGTTGACAGATTTTTAGTAGATACGTAGCTAAACCGCCTAACGGCCAGTTTCTTGAACATAAATTAATAATAATAAATAAAATTTATTCAAATAAAAAGTAAAGTAAAATTATGATTTAGATTAATTACAACCAGGGAAAAATGTAATTCTAACTGTAATGAAGACCTGCCTGAACTAGGTTTATGAAAAACCTGTGTTTCCGGCCATCGATTTACATCAAACATTTAAAATGAAGACAACAATAGGTTTATTACTAAGTTAAATTAAAAAGGAGACATAATATTTTCAATGACTTAAAGAGTAACTCTTTGGGTATATTATTTTTTAAACTAGATTATGTGAGATAATATGTATTATGTTTAAATAAATTAACAAATAATATTAAAGTAGACACTATTATTAATTAGCTAAAGGAACAGAGTAGGTCGACAGAGCTATTATTTTAAAATTTCTAGTAGTTTTTCCGTCTCTGCGTAATTGAATATTATAACTTAAACTATAAATCTTAAGCACTCTGTTAAACTTGTTATACAAGTAGGGCCCTAAAAATAAATAAAATCGATTAGTAAAAGCATGTTTAGTCTAAGAGTTAGCTCATACCAAATCTTTTCTTCTCCTATCTGAAGGTACTGGGTTAAAGTAGAGTTCAGTGTGTTGGAATAAAACTACATTAAAAACAAATTGTCGCAAAATTACAGTTTGCGTTTTATTTATGTGCCCACGTAGACGAAACAGTGACAGACATGAGTTGACATGATGGCAGGGATTGAAAACCGGTACGAATATGAGTTCCGGTTCTTAAAAAGGTTCTCCTTTTCGGTACGGTTCCGGTTCCGGTTTGGTTCTGGTTCCAATATACCGGTTCGTATCATTTAAAGGTTGTTATTATGTTAAATGCGTGCTATTAATCGTTTTAAAATAAAATTTCCTACTCCACTACAATTTTTTTTTTAAACGAGAGTAAGGTAAAATATTATGGGCATCGTGTGGTGGAACATAGGAAATAACTATTTTGTAATCATAAATAAAGTAATTTTATTTTTTTTAAGTACATTCGCACATAATTTATTCAAATTTCTAAAGCTATTAAAGTCTTTTACAGCATCAAATGTTAAAGAAATACCTTATGAACTTGGTAGGACATGCCCAAAAAACACACTAAACTACGAAACATACACATGCCAATTAAATAAAATTTTGCCCACAGCGCTGCTATCGTCCTGCGTTTAGCGGCATCGTATGAACTCGTTCAGACACGCTTTGAAGAAGAACCGGTAAAATAAAGGTTCCAATTTAGGTTCCTGTTCCGGTTCGGATTCAAGTAACGGAACCACTTAATACCGGTATTGTAAGAACCTTTTCAATCCCTGCATGATGGTCGCTGCTTGGTTAGATTATTGTGATTTTCAATTCTTCAACCAATGCAAAGGTTCCAATTTAGGTTCCTGTTCCGGTTCGGATCGGAACCACTAAATACCAGTATTGTAAGAATGTTTTCAATCCCTGCCAAAATCACAATAATAACCAAGCAGAGCGACCATGATGGTCGCTCTGCTTGGTAAGATTATTGTGATTTAGAACCAATGCTCTTCAATTAGGGAATTCCGAGGGGACGGCCCGTACTTCGTGGACGAGGTGGAACAGAGGCAATTCTACTAATTTTAAGAACGTTCACAGTCTGATCTCAGTCTCAATCTGTCAAAAATACCTCTCATTTCCCTACATTTTGACAATTTTTTGACGTTTGTTTGTCGCCAAGATGAGATTGCGACTAGATTTTGAACGTTTTAAATTACGAGAATTGGCCTTCAGGTATTTGGATTGAGTATTATTTCGTACGGAATTGGACTAGGTGCACTTAGTGCAAAATTTACCTAGTACGACTCATCTCTAGTTTACGGTTTGTAGCACGTTATCTCATCCCTATCTACTACGTTACCCTAATAATGAGAATTCCGAGGGGACGGCGCGTACGCAGTCCCCACTATCAAAAATTACGCATCCGAGTTATCCACATTAGGGATAATCGCAGGGGTCAACCCAACCGCAGTGCAATGGGAAGGCCTCGCCCTGGGGGAACCGCCTTCTTGATCAAGGTATCCCCTATGCCAGGTAAGTATGATTTTTTTACAGGAACGCGCGAGGGTCCTTCATCGACGGACAATCTTAACACCGCGATTCAGAAAGGTGACGTAAATGTAAAGCGCCATCTAGTGAATAGAAACTGTACAAAACCGCGACTCTCTCACGCCATAAAAACTCCGCCACAAAAACTTGTACTCAACGGACGAACTGAAATTTAGTATTAAAATTCCAACTATTAAGTAAAAAAAAATGCTGTTTAATATTATTGTTTTTTGTAAGCATGCTTTTTACCCGACTGCGGCTAAGGTAAAAAAGGTGGGTTTTTGAACTTTATGTATGTATGTATGTATCATGTATGTCTGTCCCTATGTTCCCTCGTAACTACTAAACGGCTGAACTGTTTTTGATGAGTAATATGTCATTAGATTCGTCTTTACTGCGCGAGTTTCATAGGATATTAAAATGATTGAAAATCAAAATGGCGGATTTATGGCGCCAAACGGTCTGTTTCCGAAAAAAAATATCTCCCAAGCCTATTGAGTGCGGTATCAAAGTGAAGGGTTTTAAAAGGTGATTACAAAAATATGTACAAGTTACATGTTTAAATGTAATTTAAATGAGAAATTATAAAAAACAACTATCCCGTACTTTTGGATTGAGTGAGTAAGAGGCCGTCATCACCTGTGAGTAAATAACCTAATTTACCGTCATAAAATCCTAACTAAAAAGTGTTAAATAAAAAAAGTTAATTAAAAAATAAAAAACCCGACTGCGTAACAAGTGAACTTAAAAAAAGATAGAAACAAGATTTATATAAACTATAAACAATCTCATGCGGTCGGAGGCATCTTCTTGCCTCCGACTGCATGAGATTGTTTATAGTTTATTTAAATCTTGTTTCTATCTTTTTAGGGTTCCGTACCCAAAGGGTAAAACGGGGCACAGAATATTTAGTTATACATATATTCACTTTGAAAATAAATAATTAAATTATAATAAAAAAAATATTTAAGGGGGGCTCCCATACAACAAACGTGTTTTTTTTGCCATTTTTATAGCTAATGGTACGGAACCCTTCGTGCGGGACTCCAACTCGCACTTGGCCGGTTTTTTTAAGTTCACTTGTTACGCAGTCGGGTTTTTGATTTTTAATTAACTTTTTTTTAAAGTTTTTATTTTGGATTTTTATTATTATTATTGCTGCTTGTATACTTTTAGAATTTATATTAATATTATTAATTATGATGTATGTATAATGTATCAAGCACAATATAAATAAAATTAGGTATTCCTGATTTAAAAAAAATTGTTACGTAGTTATTATCGGTATATCGATCGGATAATCGGATGCCTATTTACCTCAAGTTGAGGTGTTGGCTATACAGTATGTAACAAAAACCCTGTTGTTCCTTTTAGGGACGTATACATTAACCTACAAGCACCACATTGGTGGAATTATAATTAAAAAAAATGAAGCATTGGCTAATCGAGAAGTCAAAATCAAAGAACTAAAGAGGTGAGAAATCAGTTAAACATTACAAATATTAATAATTAAATATTTATTTTAATTATTTTTGTTGAACAGTTTTTATAAATGACTTGCTTTATTACGTATGTATACCGATTCTTAAAACGTAGGTAGAAGGAACAACAGGGTTTTTGTTACATATTGTATATTCTGTTACCTATTGCTTATATTATATCAGAGGTTTTGGACACTTGTGATAAGGGTGACCTTTGGTACGACAGTTAAAGCAGACTATAGGACCTTCGTAAGACCTAGAATTGTTGATTACCGTACTAGAATTTGATCTCGGCCTATTTCGGTCTCTTACTCTATTCGAATAGTACGTAGGTAACACGTTGCGCACAAAGAAAGTTAAGCAAGTTCTCGGGTTTCTCGCAATTAAGACGCAGATATATGGCAGTGACCTTGCGTGTTCTGTACTGAGCTCACGCTACGCGTCGTACGTTCAGCCAGTAATAGGACTCGCCCATCAGGAGCTCTGTCCCCAATTTGACGCGTTATTAATTTATACACAAATAAAAACTTTTTTACAAAAAACAACAACCGACTTCCAAGTTATTTTTCACTTTTTAGTGTTATTTTTTGGAAGTCGGTTGTTTTTTTTTTTGTAAAAACAGTTTTTATTTTTCACTTTTTAGTAGTGGTACCCTACCCCACACAAATTGTAATCATACATTTTTTTAAGCTGACTTGCAAATGCAGAAACTTAGAAAGGCCGTTAAAATATTTTTTTGCATCGCAATTTGACCTATCAAGATACACGCAACGACATCTATTGGCCCAAAATGGTACTAATAATATATTTAAAATTGAATTACAGTCCCATAAAAATGATAGATAGAATATGACGCCATGATGTAACATTTAGTTTGTGTTTCATTGCAATCGTCGTTATTATTTGACTTATAGGTTATAGCAATTTTCGAGATAATCAAGCCACGTAGTAAAATCCTCTTTTGTAAAATTGACTTCCCCTTTTCACCCAGTTATGGGTAGATTTTCGAAAAACCCTGATACAAGTTACCCTTCATTTTTGTTTTTAAGTATATATACTGAGTTTCGAGTTGATCGGACCGCGCGTTAAAATTCTTCTACACAAGCTTTGACATCCCATCCATTGGAGTTAAGATAAATAAAAAATACAAACTTTATAATTTACTTAGGTAAGTATTCGTGCCAAGTTTCAAGTTTATTAACTCTAGTACTTAATAAGATTTTTCATGCAAACCAAAGCCCCCCTTTTCCCCCCTTAATGTCAAATTTCCAAAAACCCCTTCTAACCGGATGCCTACGTCATAAGAACTATCTGAGTGCCAAATTTCAGCCCAATCTGTTCAGTGATGTGAGCCACGGGTTGATAGACCAAGCAGTCACGGTTTTCTTTTATATATTTGGCTAGGTATACATATATTGAGAACCTCCACCTTTTTGAAGTCGGTTAGAAATAATTTATAGCCAGACTTCATCTCATGACAATTCCAATAAGACCAAACACGGGTAGGATGCATTGTTTTATAACGGAGTTCCAGTACCTACCTTCCGGCTTCATCATCATATCAGTTTGATGGTACCATTTTGATCAGAACTATTTATTAAAATTTGCTTCGCTTAACTATCTTAATCCAGATATCTCATCGCCACCCGTGACATACGTATCATTGAGAAGTTCCGGTGGCCATCTGTGGCCTTCATCAGTTCCACTTCAACAAATTATACTTTCTGAATGCAAATGATTGACTTCTTGATGGAAATATAAAAATAGCTATATGTATGCCTATAATATTTGAGGAGTTCCCTCAATCACTCATGGATCCCAACATCAGAACTGGATTTTGAAAAATATGGGACCAATCTGGAAGTGTATTCTTTCAAATAAAAAAAGAATTTTCCAAATCGGTTCATAAACGACGGAGTTCTGAGGTAACAAAAATTAAAAAAAAAAAAAAACAGACTTGAGAACCTCCTCCTTTTTGTAAAGTCGGTTAAAAAAGGTATTTTAATAACACGCGTATACTAAAATATCAATAATTAAATTATTTTTAAATTGGTGAAGGTTTCAGAAAAATACGCTTGGTAGTTTTTGCGCCATTTTCAGTTTTTTATCCGTGTTAGACATAACTTTACAAATTAATTTCACTATGTAATTCATACATAATCTAAAATATTCACATATTAAATTATTGAGAAAATGCTCTAATTTAACATATTATATTTTTTTCAAATCATTAACACTATTTGTTTAGACGTGATATTCGGTATTAAATCATTAAAAGTCGGCTATCGTCCCCTTAAGTGCCTGTGCGCCACCATCTTCTAAAAGTCTACCATAATTTTCCTCACTAGGGAACGCACTTTTTAATTTGGCTTGCCACTCGTCCCAAGAAATTACGACCGTAGGAGGAGACTCAAACCATTTCTTTGCAAGTCCAACCAGTTTTTGGAGGGAGTAGTGAATGGTTTGCTTCTGATCCCAGTTATAAATTTGTGAACATTCATTAACTTTCCGTATCCAAGCCTCAATACTTTGTGACCTATTGGCCGGGTCAAATTCAGGTATCACGTTACGAAGTTGACTACTTTGCAAGGAATTGGTACTCTTACTTGGTTCAGCCTTCCAGGAAGTCAGGATGTTCCGTACGTCCTCCGTGGTCAATCCCTTCGAGTGTTTATGAGACCGTCGTCGAATCCTTTCGGTGTCGACGGCGAGGACGAGGATGGTGTTGACGAAGAAGATGGTGACGATCGTCTTCGTTTCTCTCTGTGTCTACTTCTCTTACGAGGAAGAGTGTGCGATTCACTAATGCATACTGCATCACTCATATTAGCTGAAAAGTTCCATAACATCTGTTTACATTCTATTCACATTATCAAGGTCATTGACTGGTAATATCTTGCCACGGTGCATGTGTGTGAGAGTGTGTAAATGTAGAAATATGTGTATGAAGGGAGAATGTTTGTTGTTGTAGTAGGTGTGTGTTGAATAAATATAAAACCAGGAATCACATGACACATGGCGAAAAATCAAACACATGATATACCTACATAGTCTCTTCAATCAAGTAGCAATAGCCTTCAAAATCATGTGGCAATAGTCTCAAAAGTCAGGTGACAATAGCCTCCAAAATCAAGTGGCAATAGCCTCTAAAGTCAAGTGGCAATATCCTTCAAAGTCAAGTGGCAATAGCCTCCAATTAAACATCTAACCACAAACTAGCAGGGCTTGCCTAGATTGCCTTATTCTTCTAATCATAAACCAATACAACACACCATACCCCAGCCAAACTGTTGAAGAGTAGCCTCAACCAAGTATTCGACGGGAATATAATGCATCTATTTTTGAAACACTATCAGAGTGCCTCAACCACGTGTCAAAAATCATTCCAACTAGGTAGCATATAAGCGCAATATACCTCAGCCAAAAATACTAGCGAAGAGTAGCCTCGCTCAAGTAATAAAGTCGAAAGCACAGTGTAATTCTAAGTGTAATTTTTTTGCAATATCATGTCGAAATTACCAGCGTATAAGCGCACTACACCTCAGCAAACATACCGGCGAAGAGTCTGTAGCCTCGCCCAAGAAAATTTAAGTGGTGGCTTAACCAAGCATGAAAATCATACTACCCCTCCTTTAAAAAGAACTATCATATTATTCTATTATATGCGCATCATACCCAAAAAAAATACTGATGAAGGGTAGCATCGCCCAAGCATTTAAGACAAAAGTATAGTGCACTCTTAGGCCCAAGTAGTACCCTGATCAAGTCTTATCGGATCCAATGTTAAATAGAATGCTAATGGTTTTTCTATTAAATTAATTACTCAAACTTAAAGGACATGTGACATATGACCAAGCAAACTCTGCTAGTCTATAGTCGTTAAATTAAATGTTATTTAGTGTGTACATACCTTTTAATAAATCTTCGTTTATATGATAAAAACACTTTTTATACCAATAGGTTGTATTTTACTAATATCAAAATGGTCACCTACTTAAGATCCCGATATTACAATCAGCTTATCTTTAACTATTTTATTTGAATTTGAATTTTAACTGTCTTACTCCGTCCGACGTCGATCGCTCTCTGCTGTCAGGTAATCTCACAGAACATTATTACTCCTAGCGGGGTAATCTTCAAGTAAAATATCCTAACCTTATGTTTATGGTTCACTTAACTCATTTGACAGTTCCTTCTCTTTCCCGCCTTCCGTACTTTATGGACACGACGCCGTTTGTTCTATTCTATTCTATTTTTTGTTAAATGGCAAGCAAAGCCGATGTCGACTATTCTGCCAATGTCTAAAGTGAGTTGAGAAAACAAGACAAGGGTGCATTGTAAAAATAAAAAAAACAATTAGGTGTTAAAAAAACTAATACAACTCTTCGATTGATACAGTTGAATACAATGTAGATCTTGTTGGATTAGTATGGGGCCGTTTGTTGATTTGTCAAAACTTTTGAAGTTTATTAAAGTTAGATTTAACTAGTAACTGTAACTTATAAAATAAAAAGAAATTAAAGTAATAATACAAGATTTTTTTTCCCTAACATAAGGAATGTTAGAGAAAAAAAACTTGTCTTATTACTCCTAGCTTTTCTAAGTTATTCATAAATTGCAATCATTTCAATAACATTGCAATCATTACAATAAGCTCATAAAATTAAACTAAAATGACAAATTGCTAGCAAGAAAACCCTTTTAGGCTGAAGCTGTATCACGCCATTGCTTAGTTCCGCGCCGGATGCAATACTAAATTAAAAATAAAAACCGGCCAAGTGCATGTCGGACCACGCACAATGAAGGGTTCCGTAGTTGGGATGAATTTATCCCAAAAACAAACTTAACATTGTAGTTGAAAAACATGCTCTCCCATACATCGATATACGTTACGGTCAATTCTCCAACTGCAAATTTAAGTTGGTCGACTATTACTCGTTAACTTGTGAAGCCTACTTAGCTGTGATAGTTTTCCTTTTAATTTCGTTATATATACTATTGCCATGAATTTTTTCACATATCCAAAACCAACCATTTAGCTGGCAGGGGGGGGGGGACACTTGACTCTAACAAAAAATAGCACTTTAAAGCTTAATATTACGCAAACGGATCCCTTAATTGAAAAATGGTTTTGCCAAACCCTCAATATTTTTGACGGCCTATCCAACAATACCCCACACTATGGAATAGACGAGAAAAAAAATATCATCCCCATTTCACGTGTAAGGGAGGTACCCTAAAAAAAAATGTTTTTCTTAATTTTATTTTACCATTTTTTTGGCATGATTTATATGTCAATGATGATTTATATGCTAAATTACAGCTTTCTAGGACTAAGCGTCTCTGAGGTAAGCTGGGGACAGACGGACGGACGGACAGACAGACAGACAGACAGACAGACAGACAGACAGACAGACAGACAGACGGACATGGCGAAACTATAAGGGTTCCTTGTTTACTGCGGAAAAAAGGCTAAAAAGGCTGTCATAAATGATATGTGAACTTAATCGAGTCGATTTTTATTCTTTATGAGTGCGCTATCTGAACCTAAGAAACCTTTCTCAAGAAAATAGGTGGCTCGTTTCGATGTCAATGTATACGCTTTTATAATAAACTTCCAAGCCACGTTCAAGATCTAAGCCTTAATAAATTCAAATCATTCATTAAACGTAAGTTGTGCCAGAAAGCCTTTTATACTGTTAAAGATTATATTGAGGACAAAAAGGCTTGGGATTGAGCTGCTCCAATTTTTGTACATATTGAGGTAGTTTTTTTTTATTGTTTTTTTTTTTGTTTTTGCTAACTTTATTATTTTATAAACAGTGACATTTAATTATTATTTTATACACAATGACAGGAATATTTACTTGTAAAGTATTATATTATTTTAATTATTGTGAATGTGAAGACTATGTGGGTTATTGCATAATATTTTTTTTCCCTTTCTTTTATTCTCAGTTAGTGTTAATCATGGTCTGGCAGTTTGAGTCATATAAGTGGCCTACCCAAATGGCCTTTCTTTGGTATTGATAGTCGCATCGTTGAGCTCCTTATATTCTGAGTAGAGCTGCACGATTACTGACAAATGCGTGCACTGACTGGTCAGGTCCACTCAACCTGTGTGGTTCTTTCCTCAAAAGACCATTTCAGACACCAATCTACATGGTCTTCACATGATCTGACCAAGATTATGTCTGGACTTTAAAAGAGACTATGACCTCTGAGTTTGTTTCGGCCTTTCTTCTCAGAGTAGTCAGATAGGAAACGCCGACCTCATCTAGTTTTTAAAATATGATTGACGTGTAAAAGTGTTTGTACAAACCTACTTACAGAAATAAAATCATTTATCATTTAAATAGTCTGTGGCTCTCTTGCGAACCACAGAAGTTCACTGAACACATACTCAGAGAGCTGCGAACTGAACGAGCGAGCCCAAGCGTGAGGCTAGCCTCACTCTCACTTTCACCTCACCAAGATATTATTCAAATTCAAACGCCATTGCTGTGTTGCCAATTAAAATAAATACAATTCCAGAACATAATATTATAACGAACAAGAAAATCATGAAACCACCTAATGTTGTTATGTAGGTAGAACAGTTACCGAATTGGCATGACAACAACATCAGGATAAGTTTACAGTCTATAATTAGAATAATTCGTACCTAAATACATAAAAAACTAATTTTTACGTAATCATTTAGCATTTTCAAAGTGACCTACGGATGGCGGGATCACTCCCAGTTGACCTGGTTCTAACAGCATCTATACCTATTAATTACGATTGAATAGTTCCAACCTTAACCAATTTAGCTTTATTGACATTTCAATGTTTTTTTTGCATGTCTTTCATTGTCACCTCTGTTTTTGTTTATCTACCCGCTTACTGCAATATAAGTTATTTATTTCGCTAAAGTTTTGCTATTGTGTATCAAAATTCTTGTGTTTTTGCTTTCTATTGCAACGTTAACTTTATGATAATGTGCTTCTGTTGTCTTTACCTGGAAGCCGACCCGATCATAGTTGGGACAAGGTTAGACAGGATGACTATCATGATGTCGATTTATATGTTTTTTTTGTTAGCCTATATCGTGTCCCATCATTCATCATCATTTCGGACATAGGCCTTCGCCAAAGGTTCGCCATAATCGCCACGCTTGGCAGGCGGGTTGGCGATCGCAGTATGCTGTTAAAATGCTTAGAGAACGCTGCTGCCCATTCTCTAGTAATTAGTTAATGGGTTAGTGCTTCAAGTCCGGCACCACACGGACGTAAAGAATAGCACTAACCGTGTCCCACTGCTGGGCAAATGTCTCCCCTTTTTCCTTCCATACCTCTCTATTTCATGCGATCTAAGGCCATGTTGGCAAACATGACTAGATCGTCCCACTACCTTCGCCGCGGTCTACCTCGACGGCGATGTCCTCCTCAGGCGTCACGTCTGCCCGTCTGCGGTACATTCGTGCGACGTGGCCAGCCCACTCTCACTCACGACAAAAATAAAACTTTAACAATGAAATTAGATCGTCTTTATTGATTATTCGTTGTACAAGCAACTATAATTAATAAACATTGTATATTCAACTTATAACAATTAATAATTTGTTAATAACAAATAAATTGTACTGGAAGAACTTTTCCATAAATATATCTTACATAATAATAATCACTTCGGTTTCTCAACTTTTACGACAATTTTTATTTATTCTTTCAGTTTGTATCCATCGTAGAAATAATGGAAAGGTAGTAGGTAGGTACCTACAGGTCCGTCTGGAGTAACTCGAAATAGAAAAATTCCATATAATTATCCCCATTATAATATGACGGAACCGCTTTCTTAGGAAACCAAAGCTGTCGAATTAAACCGTAATCCCAGTTAAGATGGTGTTTCAGTAAATGTTGCCTGCGTGCAAATCAATGGCATGTAAGCCCATATTGTTACTACATTACAAGAATTGATAATTCTGTAAGCAACATTATCACTTGATAATTCCAAGCAACAATGGGACGTAGTCGCAGGGTCAAGAAGAGCCTGATGCGTTATTTATACAATGTATACAAACAAAAGTCAAACATCATAATCACTTCACCGAAAATCACAACACTAATGGCCATGCCGATTAACAATACACTTGGAAGTCAAATGAAATTACATCTTTTTGCGGGTAGTTTAAACATTTAAAATGGAGACGACAGAGAACAGCTACTTATTGGTCTTCTTTTGATAATTATGACCATGTTGAAGATATTTTCAGCTAAATAGGAACGTTTTATTCTGAACTTGAGGTAGTGTTGCTCAAAACGTTCCTGCCAATCTATTTTGTACAAATCTCAGCGTGAAAACTAAGGTAAAGTGAGCTGTCAGTAGTGTCAGTCCCTAGCATCAAATGGAATGACAGCTGTCAATAGTGTCAATCCCTAGCATCAAATGGAATGACAGCTGTCAATAGTGTCAATCCCTAGCATCAAATGGAATGACAGCTGTCAATAGTGTCCATCCCTAGCATCAAATGGAATGACAGCTCACTTCACCTAAGTTTTAACGGTGTTGTTTTACAGGATCGACTAATCGGCTGATATCAAACACATACCTACTCAAGTGGACTTGGGATTGGATAATATTTAAAGAAAGCCGTTTTTAATTTCACTTTCAGTTTACAAATAATCCAAACAAGTCGTCATAGCTCTGTTGTTTCCAGCCTAAACGCTCGTAATATAAAACTGAAAATATATTAAATAACAAATTCCATTACCTATAGTTAAATAGTATTATTTGGAAAATTGTCAAAAAACTACACTTCATCGCATTATTAGCGGTTACTTTGCTAAAAATCTTGTTAATTGTGATTGCTACGTTAGAAATATCAGTTTGGTCATATACAAAAGTTTCTTAGAGCTTAATACTTTACATACGATGACATAATACAGAGGGAATGTAGGTAGGTGCAGGCATAACGTCAACTTCTTTACACATTGTAGATTTTGCCAAAAGCATTTAGCGTTAAACAGAATAATAATCCTGGTGGGATAATTATGATCGAAACACTTGCCTCCTTGTTTTATAATTATTAGGTGTGTACATAAACAGTTAAATAAATGAAAGTCTTCACGTATAGTCTGAATATAACAATCGAAGCCCCGAAGGAGCACAATTACACGATGATACATTAGCAATGCCATGAAAAGTCCCACAAAACTTGGTCTTTTTACGAAATAATTCCCTCTATATTAAGTCGATTAATTTAAGTATATAATATTAATAATACTATTTATAGAAGCACTTGGGGCCCATAATCATATACATTAACGTTAAACATATGAGTAAAAGTTAAAAATGACCGTGCGGTCGGAAAACTTCGTATGGAAGTTGAGTTTGTTCGGAGAAAACCGTTAATTTTAACGGTTAAAATTCTGACCAGCAGATTATTTGAAAATGTATACATGCATATATTCTTTCGCTTTTTTAAATATATTTTACATAACAATTTGGAACATTTTTCGCATTTAAACTACGTATTTTAAATTTTAAAGACAAATACTATTCATATTTCCAAAATTACGAATCGACTACCCTATTTTTATTTACAGCTGTTTTTAGAATGAAAGTTTGTTGCGTCTTGTTGGCAGTAGACAGTGACACTCTTAATGCATAAATAGACATACATATTTCAATTATGAAACTATTGTGTCCTTTTTACAATTACATAATTGTGATTACATTGATATTTTTACAGAATGTACTGTAAAAAGTCAGAAGTCAAGTAAGGGTCGGTTTTATCTCAACTGCATTAGGTACTTATAATAATTATGTTGTTCAAAAAGTCATCATTTGCTTATTTCAGAGAATGCTATTAATAAGGTCTACTACTTCCTGACCTAAAAATAATTCATCATAGAGAGGCCCTTCTTTTCAGCTCTAGAACGTACTCAACATTCCATTTGCCATCTTATTTTAATATAGATAGAACCAATCTTTATGGACAGGATGCTCGCACAGTAACAAGCGTTACGCGCGAGTATGGTTGTTGGTCGTCACAGGGGGCGCTGCCTCTGCTTCTGCGGCGGCCGCTTCTTTTTTTAGTTTGCGGTATTTACCTGAAATCAAATATTCATTCAAAACGAGCCACCTCGTGAGTCATGGTTTGATGATAGATGTTAAACTAGGAGTTATGTTAAGTTAGCGATAAGGCTTCGTTCTGCCCACTTTCCATCGGCCAAGTTTGCTTTCTTAATGCTAAAGGCTACATCGCCTAATTGTGAAACATGTAATACAATTGAAGATGTGCAACATTTGGAATGTGCTAAGAACAAGAGTGAAAGGGAATCTTTGGCTAGGGAGTTTAAACTGAACATGTGGGATGTTGGTATTATCCAAAATATTTTGACATACCCTAAATCAGAAAGAACAAAACGCATAATTTGTGGTTTAATGCAGAAGTCTGGGCAGTGATTCTCTTTTCATAGTATTTATTTATAGTGGTGGTGGATAGTAGTGTGTAAATAGAGTATAAGGTACAATGGGGTTGACGAATCCATGTGGATAAAACCCCCTTATTAACAAAGAATAAAAACAAATAAAAAATAAAATATTATTGAATACATAAAATATGTAAACTTGACTCAACCTAGATTACTAGACTATCATAAAAACGATTATCCCATTGGGCGCCAGTTTTATTAGTCCCTGTTGGGCGCCAGTATATTTATATTGTTTTATTTTTTTACTACCCCGTCTGATACAAGTAAGTGTGAAACAGAAGATCAACTTTATGTAGTCCAACTGCGCATGTTAGGCGCCCGTTTGTTATAGGGATTTGAGTTACTATTGTATACTTTTACAGGTCGATTAAGACCAAACAAAATAAACCAGGGCAAGCGTAAGAGCATTCTTTTTTCAATTAAATTTAAATTAAAGTATAGATAGAAGAACGAAAGAATGCTCTTTCTCTGTTTACACAAGGAGAATTTGATAGAGTAGGGATAGAATGTGCAATTGCTAATTTGGACTAAACCCACCTCTTTATTTTAAAGTAAGGTACGCCCCATCTATTTAAATTACCTGTACTATGACAGACAGTTCACCAGAATCAAATCAATCAATCTTGGCGCCCAACATGAGCCTAAATAATTGGAAGGTAAACTTACGCGAAGTCTTGACCATGATGACGCCCCACCAGATGGACCAGCCCCAACCAACGAGACAGAACAGCACCGTGAATAACTGCCCCGCACCGACTAGCAAGTTTATCACGAACGAACCTGTTTTAAAAATAATATAGAAGTAGTTTAGAGATAAATTCACTCTCGACGAAGTTACTCAGCGCGCCGAAAAGTGTCAGGAGATGACAGTAACTGGTGACAGTCAAAGCTTGAAAGAGGCTTTTCATGTTTACATACGTTGAAGCTAGCTTGGAACAAAGTTATTTAATTGCCAGTTTTTATGTAGTTTGGCTATTGTATCCAATTCAATTCAATTGTATTCATAAACAATTTAAATTATGTGAAATCGGTCTACATAAAAAAAGCGAATAACAAGTAACACATTGGTTGTTTAAAAATTAACAACATAACTCAAGAATACATAATAACAATACAATTATTCAATGGCAACTCATTAAAATTAAGAATAGGTCTCATTTAAAAATGATTGAGTTTAGACAAGAATAGTCAATTGTAATTACTGACTACCTACTAATGTAAAAGACTGTGTTAGAATAGACTCACCTATCCTATGTTTAGCTCCGTCGTGAACTCCAAATCTGGGAATGCCGAAGCATAGGCAGAACAGGCCGCTCAATATGCTACCTGTAGATGCAACGGTAACGACTTAAACTTTGTCCCACTTGGGCGTCACTTATGGGTTTAAATTCAAAGGTATTAGCAGTAAGGTTTAAAATAGGTACGTGTGTATCTGTGAAACTCTAATGCGTTGGTACATTTCAAACTATTTTTACATTTCATCACTAGATATTTCTCCATACAGGTTTTAACATTAAAAATGGATCATCCTTTGCTAATTCATCCAATAGCTAAGGTAGGAGCGAGCAATGCTTTGGTTACCTTGAATTATTTTTCATTTATTAATATTTCAATGTCAACTCACCAAGTCCGGGCACAACAATGTTGCAGAATAGGCAGAAGTAGGCGAGTACTATCGGCAACACAGGTATAGCGCCACGCATCACACTTGTATGCTCGACCAGTGATGTGTCGAGCTTCTTGCGGGTGTCCTGCGGATATTAAAAATAAAAATAGCAATTTATAATAGGAGACTACTAGAATGAGTCAACGATTCCTAACTACTAATTTCCGTTTCGACAAAAGCTTTATCCAGCTTTGGATGGCTTAAAGGAATATACATGCAAGCATATGTATTCATATACATTTATATCCTCAGGATCCAAAATATTCTTCACTTCAGGATTCATCCCAAGTGGCAGTGGGGTTACAGAAATCATGCAGCAGAAGCTTCGAGTAAAATTACTAATGTACTACTCAGTTCTAGCGATATCGGAAGTTTACCTTCACATATTTCGGCAAAGGCTAGACTGGACAGTTGAAGAATATATTCCTAGGTTTAGAATAATAAATACTCGTAGGTAAATAGTTAAAATGTCGTGTGGTGACCTTGCTCGGCTTTCACAGGTTTGATTTAGAGCGTGTGTTAACAGACTCGTCATGGCGGTGACATGGAACATGACGATACAACAGCGACGTTAGCTCAGTATTTCAATGCCACTTTTTAAACGTAGAAATTACTTTTATTATATACATAACTTAAAATAGGATCTTACTACAAAAGTATTAAAAGAGAATATTATCCGTGGGGACAACGGAATACTAAGAAATTGAGGTGGAACCATCGTTAAAGACATTTAATAAATATTTTGGTAGTAAAATTAATGGGTGAACTTTAGTTGAAAATTTATCTATTCTTTCTATTAACAAAATATTAGCATTAAGGCTATAAGTAACTGTAGTATCAGACGACATAATAAATCTTCTCATAATCTCGACTTTGAAGATAATCAACAAATCACCCTTAATATTAAGCTAAAGTATTTTGAAGAAATAGTTTTTGAATAGTCTAATCAACACTTTTTGTTAAATAATGGCCTGTTATCAGGGTCAACTTTATTTACCTCTGCTTCTTCCTCGATATCCACATCCTTCTTCATAAAATCCTTCGTAATCATAATTCTAGACGCTTTCCGCGAGGCCCTGGGCGACGGATTAGGGATAACATGAGGAGAAATTTGTATAGAAGGACGCGGTGATGGTAATGGTGTCACAGCTAGTTTATTACCGGTAGCCATCGTCATCAAAGGGTAGTTCGGATTCCTCGAATAGATCTCACGCGGGAGACTGTATAAGTAGTTTTGAAGATGCGGTGTTAGATACAGATTCTGCATTTGCCTTAGACTGCTTATTTTTGCGTTTACTGTAGTTACGTAGCAAGTTTTAAAATTCTGCATTAATATTATATTTCTTGGCACTCATGGTCACTGTAATATGTTGAGTAATATGATTCAGAAACAATAAATAAATATTATTCGCAGGGATTAAATTTCACAAGTAGTTTTTTTTATAGTTCCCGAACCCCGAAATCCCGTAACTTGAATTTTTGGTGCAACCAAAAAATCAAATACTCAGTAATACGAATGCGTTTCGGTTAACAGTCGAATAGACACTGCCATAAAAATACGCTAATCATGCATTTAATAATGCCATCGATTATTCGTCCCTATTGTTAGACAACCGACCTTGTTTACACTAACCCATTTCATATAAATAGTACCTACTTACTAAGTTACTTTTAATTATATGTGGCCAACAGATTAAAATCATTGCTAAGAAAAGTCTACACGCAAAGAAATTTAATATATTTTTTAAACATATTGTTCTACTGCTTGGCACGCTATAAATATGTGCTTTTTATTATTATTAACGAGGGACATTAGGTTGCTTGAGTAATAATAGACTTTTAATTTATGAACTAACATGGTACCATGTTGGGCGCCAATAACACATTGTTGACGCCCCCCATGAGACCTTCATCTTGGCTATTAATATAATGAAATTATTCTTGTTTATAGTAGTTTGATATTCTTTTGCGCATACACTAGCATGTAGGTTATATACCGAAATAGACCCGAGTCTGTCTCTTATCTATAATGCAAGTTGTTAAGATGGGAGTCTTGTTAGTTCACATGGAACATTCATTATTTTGGATCAATAATTATGATTATGTATAATGTCAAATTCAGGGAAGTAGCAGTGATTCATTGGTTGTGAAAATCTTAGTACAGTCACGAGCATAAATACTTTACAATTAGGTACGCAAGATTCTAAAGCGATTTTCTCCTAAACTATTGATAGACATTTTATGATGTTACAAACCTAGTATTTTCGATACTATTATGAAATTGGTCTTTTCTAAAAAGCATAACTGTTATTTCATGAGACTATTGCTTTGGAATTTCGTATGTGTAAAGCAATATGCTCATGACTGTACAGTCTGAAACAAGTGACCAAGAGAACCATCAGTTTAATTTACATACAAAACATCATGTGACGTCCTTTCCCATTAAAATTACCTTAATATGATTTCCATGAAACACCTACAATTATAGGAACAAACGAAGTTTTAATAAGTAACCAGGTTCAGACCTTGAGTCAGATTTCTCAGACACGCGTGGTCGTTGCGTGCCGACGACGCGATTACAACGGTCCGAGTGAAATATGTTTCGGCGACTTGTTGGTCTGTGCGGGAGAAAGGCTTCGTTTTGGGTCATTTATATGGATTTACAAAGGACTGTGAACTTTCGTACATCGTGGGTTAAGAAACCACAACAAAGTGACCTATTTTATTTCGTTGGAATAAAATAAGAATTAACTATACTGTGTGAGCTGTGTCTTACAATCAATTAAGGCGATACCAAAATAAATTGGGGACTTATTCGTAATTTAAATATTACAGTATGTATGGATTTAATTTTTGGATATAATATATGTTTGTAGACTATTTAATTTGATTAATACTCTGACTGAACGAAAACGTAATTGGTTCAATTTCCTCGATAGAATTTAATTCCGAAAAGATATTTTTTGGGTAATTCCAAAATCCTAAATAATTTCATTGCAAAATTGCATTCAAAATGTGCGTATTAGGTAATTGAAAAGTCTGGCTGAACATATTTTTGATACATAGCTTAATTTATTTTTAAACAAATTTTATTTGGTTTGGCGCTCTTACCTACGTTGTTTTATTTTGGTTCCAGAGCTTTGTAGCGCTCTCTTTTTTCGCATGGGGAAGTAATTGACTCTGTCACTTTCTTATGCCAGTTCGCTATTATTTATATTTTACGTATCACCTTAAGGGGACGATAACCGACTTTTAATGATTTTATACTGAAGATCACGTCTAAACGAGTGTTAATGATTTGAAAAAAATGTATGTTAAATTAGAGCATTTTCTCAATAACTTAATATGTGAATATTTTAGATTATGTTTATGTTACATAGTGAAATTAATTTGTAAAGTTATGTCTAACGCGGATAAAAAACTGAGATTGGCGCAAAATCTATCAAGAGTATTTTTCTGAAACCTTGACCAATTTAAAGATAATTTAATTATTGAACTTTTAGTATACGCGTTTTATTAAAATACCTTTTGGTTTCTGTATAATAAATTAATAATGCGTCAAATTGGGGACAGCGCTCCTATGAAGGAGCGCTGTCCCCAATTTGACGCATTCCCATCCCATCAGGGCGAGTCCTATTACTGGCTGAACGTACGACGCGTTGCGTGAGCTCAGTACACAGTAACACGCAAGCTAACCACTCAAGGTCACTGGCATATATCTGCGTCTTAAGTACCTATATTACATTTAATTTAATACCTACCTAAAAATAAACAACAGAATCTAGAATCAGGAATGACCAGAATAAAAAAAGAATAGGTTTTTCATTCATTGCAATATTAGATAACGGAGGAGCTTGTGGCTAAGTAATAACATCTGCGCGGGTGTCGATCGATCAGGTTAAGCTACGCTTGCCATGGTTGGTCCTTGGATGGGTGACCATCTTTCCATACCAAGACTCTTCTGTGCCTCGGAAAGCATGTTAAGCCGTCCCGGCTGTCATTTGTGAATCTTTGGCAGTCATTAGGGGTCGTCAGAAGCCCGAAAGTTTGGCAACCAGTCTTACCAAGGGGTATCGTATTACCCAGTTACTGGGTTGTGGGGGTCAGATAGGCAGCCGCTCCATGTAAAATACTGGTATTCTGCTGTATCTGGTTAGACTGGAAGCTGACCCCAACGTGAAAAGACTGGGCAGATAATGATTTTGCAGTATTAGGATAACGTTTCGCTCATAGAGAGAGAATTAATTTTAAGTACGCAATAAAAAAAATCTAAAGATTGGACTCTCAAGGGGCATAGCATGTTTAGTTCATACAAATGTAATACAAAAATAATTTGTCATAATTTCAGCCGAAAGACGTCCACTGCTGGATATAGCCCCCCCCCCAAAAGGGGGGGATTTGCCATAATCGCCACGCTTGGCAGGCGGGTTGACAATCGCAGATTGGTTTTAAAAATGCATAGAGAACGCTGCAGCCCATTCTTTAGTAAGTCCCTTAGTCGCCTTTTACGACACCCACGGGAAGAAATAATTTGTAAATCAAACATATTCTTAAGTCCACTGCTGGATATGGGCCTCCCCAAAAAAGGGGGGATTTGCCATAATCGCCACGCTTGGCAGGCGGGTTGGCAATCGCAGAATGGTTTTAAAAATGCATAGAGAACGCTGCAGCCCATTCTCTAGTAAGTCGCTTAGTCGCCTTTTACGACACCCACGGGAAGAAATAATTTGTAAATCAAACATATTCTTAAGTCCACTGCTGGATATGGGCCTCCCCAAAAAAGGGGGGATTTGCCATAATCGCCACGCTTGGCAGGCGGGTTGGCAATCGCAGAATGGTTTTAAAAATGCATAGAGAACGCTGCAGCCCATTCTCTAGTAAGTCGCTTAGTCGCCTTTTACGACACCCACGGGAAGAAATAATTTGTAAATCAAACATATTCTTAAGTCCACTGCTGGATATGGGCCTCCCCAAAAAAGGGGGGATTTGCCATAATCGCCACGCTTGGCAGGCGGGTTGGCAATCGCAGAATGGTTTTAAAAATGCATAGAGAACGCTGCAGCCCATTCTCTAGTAAGTCGCTTAGTCGCCTTATACGACACCCACGGGAAGAAATAATTTGTAAATCAAACATATTCTTAAGGTAGTGCGTATTTATTTCGATTGGATTACAGAATATCTATGTTCCCAAATATATATTTTGAAAGGACATTAAGACGAGATATGAGGAATTTAAAATTTCTATAGAAAACTTATTTTTCTTATAACTCTTGTTTAAAACTATCCATTCAAAATACATAAAAATTTGGGAACCGATCTAAAGAATATGTTTTATTTACAAATTATTTTGGTATTACGTATGTATGAACTACGCATCCATCATTGCAAGGAAAACATTGATCTACTTAATAAAATTCATTAATTCAATGAAAGACAACGCACAGCCATAACGGCTTGCGTCTAGAAGCAATAAATTGCCGCTGGGATATTCTGGGCTCGGCTTGTGATAAAATAAATTTTGTGAAACTCACCTCAGGAGGAAGAGTAGGTGACATGCTCTTATTCTTAGAGAACATGCTCGTGCGTCTGCTGGACGACTGCTCCGAGCTGCGCCGGCACATGCCACGCAACCACGTGCACAGCCGGTTGTTGCAGCAACTGTTACAATACAATGTTGTTGTTGGTTTTTGTCGTAATCCGAGACTTATTAATAGTCTGCACTCAGAAATAAACAAATGTATTACACATAAAAATATCAAATGTAAACTTATGCAATATTACTTAAGTATTATGTTGGAATGATTGTCACCACATAAAGACCTAAAGATTTTATTAATTGTATCGACAAAAACGCGTACATATAAATGCTAAATTGTATAGTTTGATATTGAGATAGACTCATGATACGAGTAGTACAAGTTTAAGCCTTAGTGGTTTTTGGTTGCTATCTAATATGTAATCCTGTGTTCTTTGTTAAGATAATAATTAAAAAAAAAAAAAACATACTCTGCCTAGAATAATTTATGAATGGTTGCCATAATCGCCACGCTTGGCAGCGGGCCGAGCACGGGCGTGCCAAGACGAATGTGACAAGACATGATAAATTATGTCTTGTCAATGTTATCTTGTTATGGTTTATCGCTCAAACCACAGAACAGATAAAAGAGGTCCATAAAAGAGGACCTCTTTTATCTGTTCTGTGGCTCAAACTGTGATAAAATGTGTGACTCAAGTCATGTCACAGAAGGCCGTGCTTGCCCCGCAGGCGGGTTGGCGATTATGGTGGCGCAATAAGGTGCTGCTGCCCATTCTCTAGTAAGTCCCTTAGTCGCCTTTTACGATACCCACGGGAAGAATAGGATGGTGTTATTCTTTACGTGCGAACGCGGAAATTTTCCGTCAAGTGTATCGCGATTCGCAAAGTTATTGTATTGTATGAAAAGATAATGAAATCGACGACTTAAGCAAGGGAGCCAGCAAAGCATATCATAGTAACGCGTTCAGGGTACTGTTCGGGCTGCCGCGCCGCTGCAGCGCTTCAGCAATGATTGTGGAGAAAAGCGTGGATGGTTTTTATGCCATCATGCGAAAGCGTTGTGCGTCCCTTATGAAGCGCATGCGGGCCAGCTCGAACGGCCTTCTGAGCGTGTTCGTGGGCCGCTGAGACTCGCCGATGTGGCGGCACTGGATGCGACTACACACCGCGGGTGGACATAAACTGGCTCTCCTGTGCGGTGCTACTTTGTGTTTTTTTTTTTTAAGTATATTTAGCCCTGTGGCTTTGTTTTTGTATATATATACAACGTGTTTTTTTTGATATCCCATAACTTTAGGGTATGATTGAGGCCATATCAAAGAATCAACTGATATGAGTTATGTTCCCATCCTTCGTTATTTTTTTTTTCATTTTTCATACAAAATAATTCGGTAAAGTCACGATTATTAATGTAAAACACCCTTACGTGAAATATGACAACGGCGACAAGGTAGCTTTCCCTTCACTAGCTGCCGCCGGGAAGCCCCGATACCAACATACCTACATATTTTATTTTACTATTTATTTTACTACACTACTGCGAAGTTTGGCAACCTCGCAAAAGTAAAGATTCGTCATACTGCTGATAATTTTTGCTTTAATTATGATTGATGATATCTCCGAAACGATGCATTTTTGGACCACCTATTCTAGGAGTTTTAGTATTATTTTTACCTACAGAATATAACCCTAGAGTTATGGGATATCAAAAAAAACAGGTTGTATACTAACAATAGCTTTACTTATAAGGTTTTTTTGTGTTACTAGCAGTATATGGAATACGTCTGAAATAATTGTTTTAATAATAATAGTTAAGTTTCTGTATTAAAAACTACATAATAACTGCATTAGCATAAACACGAATACAGAGTTCTCACTAACAAACAGTAGGTATGCACTATAGTATCTACATACTACAGACACTACATCATACATCATATACTTACACTTTGCATTCATTAATATTATGTATTATACTCTTCTATTGGTTTTGCAATATTATTTTGCGAATCGTTCTAAAACGATTAGTTTTCTTTAATTTTCATATTTTTCAATGTTATGACACTTACGTCAGGCTGTCAAGCTGTCATTACTTTTTCTTCTAATTTTCTCTCATAGTTTTCTTACTGGCTTAGTCCATGAAGGTTACTTTTGATTTATATAATTTAAATTAGTTTTATCAATATGTTTAGCTCAAATATTGTATTTTATAGATAATTATAATTGTTTGCTGTTTAATATTTGTATCCTAACTTACATTTATAATAATAATTGAAACGCTCACAAAATTCATCAAAGAGGTTTTTGGTACGAATATGTGGTACGAATATGTCTGGCCTTTTCGAACACTGAATTTGAAATTAAATTCTGTAAAGAACAGAAAAAAACAGATGATGTGGAAAAATCAACCGAGACTCGAATATAAAAGGGATTTCTGACACATTCCCGACAGATGATCTGGTAGCGCTGAAGGAATCATCTCTACAAAAGTCCAACATACTCAGTCTTCTTGGAACTACATACTTGCCAAGAGGACCATCCACTACTGCAGAGACCTGGACTGGACTGGCAGTGATACTGCGAAGCGGATCTTTCAGGCCTCTAAGCTAACGAGGCCTGGCGACTTCTACACTGCCTGTTGAACCCACTGAAATAACTGGAAGCGGATCTGGAACCTGGACACCGTTTCGTACCATCCTTTTATAACCTCCCTTAACTTTTTTAATTATTTTATCTGTATTTTTTAAAATTCTTCAATTATATAGTTAACTAGTCTACTTTCCCTTTTATTTTTAATAGTTTGCAGTAGACTTGTTACAGCACTAACAAGCAATATGTACTATAGTACTTTATACTTACACTATAGTACCTATGCTGGGTTAAATTAAATTAGCTAGCGAAACTCCGCGGACGTGATGGGTATCGATAACTAAACACAAAAAATAAAATCCGGCCAAGTGCTTCTCGGCCACGCACAATGAAGGGCGGAACCCTTCATTGTGCGTGGCCGACAAGCACTTGACCCACCTTGAACCCTTCATTGTAGTTGGGATGAATTTATCCCAAAAAAAAACTTAACATTGTAGTTGAAAAACACGTTCTCCCATACAACAATTTACGCCACGGTCAATTTTCCAACTGGAAATGTAAGTTTGTAATAGCATTTTTTTTCTTTTTTGTATGATGTAACTACAAATTAACGATTTACGGACTTTTTCCTTTACTTGTGCTGTAAGACCTTGCTTCTTGCCGAACATAATTGTAAGTCAACGGGAAGTACCATAGAGGTTTTGATTTATTTGCGAGTATCAAAACATGTCGCATACATCGCCTTATTTTTTTATTGCGTTGACTTAGAAGCTTGATTTTTTTAGAGCTCCACGGGACCACAGACTACGTATTTTATATTTATTTCAACTTGATACCTTCACGCGTTCCAACACAAACCGACCTTCCGTCCTCGCCGCCGAGGTACCACGCGAACTTCCCGAGTAAATGGTAATAAAAGTCCTCCCCCCCGTCCCTTGAATGTCGATGCGCCAGCCGCCCGGTTAGAGGCTGAGAGCGCCGTAGCAATAAATATAATATCCCCTGATAATAATCATGATCAAAATGTTGATCCAGCCCGTCCCCAAATTGTTACTAATTTTGTGATCCCCCAACGACGCCCTGAGCCGAGGTCCGTACCCCACAGGGGGTGCCCTTAGTGCGCTGTCGTTTAGTTTTTAATATATATAATTTGCGCCCTGGCTGGAGGCTTTAAGATTAAAAACCTTAGGGCAGCCACAGGAATATCCGGTTAAGTAGCAACGACCTCTCTAGGTCTGCTACGAGATGCCATACAAAAAAAAAAAAAAAATTCACGCGTTCCAGAGAAAAAAGGTATTGACAGACTAACAGACAAACAGACAGACAACGAAGTGATATGGTTCCGTCTTTTCCTTTTGAGCTACGGAACCCTAAAAATTAAAATATTTGATGATTTTTTAGGGTCATCGCTCGCTGGTAGTCACTTGAAATATCAGTTTAAAGCTTTGTGTAAACTTCACAGACGTGATGGGTAACAATAACTAAACACGATACAATAAAATAAACAGATTTTCTTTACTCATACTTCCAGTAACAACCCTACCAGCGGTCGATAACTAAAAAAAAAAAAACATTTAAAATCTTTTAAATTTTATTTTTTCGTGTTTAAATATCGGTGCTCATCACATCTGCGGAGTATCGCTAGCTAACTTAATATGACCCTGTTTTCTATTTAATAAAAAACTTAAATTAACTGACAAACAACGCAGAGCCTAAACCACTGCGTCTAGAAGCATTAAATTTTGCGCAAGAGTTCTTCAATAACTAAGGTGAAAACAAAGAAAAGATTTTTGAAAATTGTTTGCCCCAAAGGGGCAGGGACCAGGCCCGGGTCGACGGCGCGTTGTGTTTGACGCGCGCCTCAAAGAGATGTCAGCACCAACTGACGGGGTCCGTTAGGGCCAATGCCTGCCGGGGTTGCGAGTTTGTTCGAAAGAGATATCGTGGCCCTGGCACACAGGCAACGGAAGGAACACGGGTGGGTTTTTTTAGTCAGTAAAAGTCTGACACTCCCTCCCGCTCCGCCCAGAGCGGGAGAAGTTATTTGATAAATTCTCAACAAAAAAAAAATGCTCTAAAGGGGTTAAACAGTGGATGAAAGTTTGTATGGTATTCGTTTTTTTTTTGTCGATGGGAAATCCCATCGGCATCGGGCTCGTGGTTTGTACTCGTAGTATAATAATCTCATAAATAACAAAACCAAGATAGTTATAGAAGCTTACCTGGTGGGAGGTCTATCACTCAATATACTGTCCCTCCTCTCAATCGGCCTCTTCTTCCTGCCGCAGCAGCCGACCTCTTCCTCAGGAGCCGGAGACATGGACTCCGCAACGTTGCGGGGCATGGAGCCGGTGTCCGCAACGCGGCGCCGTCGCCCGCAACAACCGCAGAACACGTCGCGTAAAGTACGCTTGGGTTTCGTTTCGTTTTCGTATTCTATCGAGGCCTGGGAACGAGATTTTTGTTATATATTGTGATTAATTTAATCAATAATTTAAAAAATATTCGACTAGCAGTTCAAACTGGCCAAAAATGGAAAGGTCAGAATTGGATTGGCAGTTCAAAAAAAAGTGCCATACTAATTTTATTTTCCTTGGAATATTACTCCTGTTTTGGCATTTTTAACTGTAATTTTTAAATTAAAAGCTTCCTTACAATACAGTTCCCTGCTCTTGTTTCATGTGTATTATTGTATATATGTATATATTTATTGGATAAGTGTATGCTTTGTGTATGTGTGTATTTATTGTATATGTTAATTTGTACACCACTGCAGTATTGTCACTCCTGCTCCCTTTAATCCATCCAAAGGTTGTCTGTAAAAGATCGCTTTTAGCGATAAGACTGCCCATTGTGTCACCCTATGTAAAATTTAATCATTTTTATCTGTAACTTTTATGGTGTACATAATAAAGAGTATTATATTCTATTCTATTCTATTCTTGAATAGGTTTACAATACTAAAATATCACTAAACGATGATTTGATTTGGTTTGAGTTAGCCGATTGGTAGTCGAACACGTTAGATAATAAATTACGATAGAATAGTTACATTTATGAAAATGCACACAGGCAGACGTTTTGAGCTGTTCGATTACAAATATTGTACCTAACAAATGTAGGTATTAAACTTAAAGGTACTCACTTTACCAGCAGCCCTTTTCATATCCCTAATTTCTTGTTCAGCCTTTTCTTCATCTACCTTCTTCTTACAACAATTCAGTTTACTCATCATCCCTTTCTTTCCCTCTTCCTTTCTCACTCTCTCTTTATCTTTATCTCCATCTTCTTCCGATTCTTCTACTTTGGTGCAGCAGGCACAACATTTTGACTTGCATTTCCTCATGAGCCTTTGGCAGAAATTGGGTTCTTTAGGTTTGTCTTCTGTAGATTCCGTTGGTTCAGATGTTTCTCGTACGTCTGCTGGAGGGGTCTCTTTTGCTTCTTTCTTGGTCCTTGCTGGAGGCTTAGGGGTTGTACTTGTGCTTTGTGGGAACCTTAGAATTGAAGATAGGTGATTAGCTCTTGTTTTAGTAACTTTTGTATTTCTTTATTGATCACTATGGTTTTATCTTGAGAATGTTGGGGGACCCCAACATTCTCTTCCTGATTTCGTTTTAAAAGGGTATTCTGATGATGGGACTAAATTAATGAATACTAACCTAATTGAAATATTTTTATTTAGATCAGTGAGCATTACTGCATACTTCGTTTCGTTTAGAAATGCAAATCCAGTAGAACTTTACATACTTATGAAATACTTTGTCTTAGTTTTCAGTCTAGACCTTGACATTAGATAGCTTATTTAAAAGATAAATTAGTTTTTGTTCATAAAATTTTAGTTTCTGTACCTATTATCTTTCTAGAAACGAGTTTGTATAACTTTAACCATTCATTTGTAAGTTTGCTGTACGCTATGGGGTTCTTTATTTGTTTAAGTTTAAGTTTAAACAACACTGGTAAGTAAGTAAATAATGCAGTACCTATCAATTATACACCCTATAATTTTTTCCATAAGGGTTTAGCTAGTATTGGGTTGTCCTTTGTAAATATTCTAGTCTTTGGTTCCCAAAGTTGTTGTTGTGAAGACCCGTGTGTTGTGACTGGCTTGTGGCCCAACTTAGAACAGACTTTAAAGTCTTATTAACCTCTAGTACGCAAAATTGAAAGTGCAACGCCTTAGCCACTAAACCATGGCTACAGTGACTATTGGGCTCAAACATGTCGCTTTATCAAACAAAGAGATGGTGCTTAAAATAGTGGTTATTTAGTTTTGAAACGTTCAAGGTATTTCATGCTTATTATGCTCGGTTTGTTGTTCCTGGTGCTTATTACCTTTGCAGTACTGGTAGGCCTGATATAAGAGGTATAAGTCTACAATTTTGGAAAATAATATGTTAATTAAATTAACCATTTTAAAGAAGGTAAACAACAAAAAAAAATTGCATTTCTGAGCAAGATCCTATAAAAAATGGAAAAGGGAGGTTTTGGAAATATCCACTATATAGCCAAATAACCCTTTCTGTCCCCATTAGATAGAAATTATAATTTTTACAACTCTGTTATTACGGTTATATCCACCGGAAGTGGAGGCCTTGTTTCATATGCCTATTTCCGGTGGCCTGTGGCGGGTAATACGGCCACGTGCCAACTTGACACATTATTCTAGTCGTGAAATGATGTTAACTTGTAATTTATAGAATTAAAAGAAGCTTTTATTTAATACCTTAATATCGAATTTACCGATAGAGAATTCTGTAGAAATAAAAAACAATTTACAAAACGAAAAGATAACCTCCTTTTCTATGTCAGCTGAAAAAAGTAGCGTTGGTTAAATTAAAATTGGCACAAGATGCCATAAAATAAATGCCATAAAAAAATTGGTACAAGTTGCTATAAAATAAATGTCAAATGTAGGAATTACGGTCAAATGCTTACCTAGGTAGGTATACCTACCTACAGTTCAATTATCACAATATTTACCTATTTTCATCGCCATACCTCTTCGGCAGTAGTTCATTTGGCAAAATATACACAGTCCTGTTATGTATCATTATAAACAAGATCAAAACACTACCAATAGATAAAGGCCGATAAAATCGAAAGTGTTTTTTGAAGCACTGTTACAAAAAACACTTTCCTAAACCAAAAACGAAACGCCACACATCCATTCTAAATTCAAAATTTTCGCGCCAATAGAAAGCACAGACACTGTTATTGTTTTGAGGCAAAGACAACAAGATTTACTGCCTCATCTTTATATTGTTTATAATAATTTTCGCGCCATTTGTTGTGTTTCGAGGGCGGGTGTGGCGTTCAACGCTCGAGGGCGAACTAGGAGGTGGAACCATTTCTTAAGGGCTGCTTTAGTATCGAATGCCAAGAATTACGTGTCGGTCGTAGCGTGCACAGACGTAATGAGCCTTGGGCAGGAAGAATTTTAGAAAGTGGACCTTTGTAGAAACGTATAGGTTCTGTAGCTGGCAGTTTTTATTTACGTTTAAGGTTAGAACATTTATTTAATCGTTAAATGTTTATCTTTTACCCTAAGTAACCCTAAAAAAGTCATCGAGCCTACATACCTATAGCGGTTGACGAGAACAATATCGGTATAAGATTTCCAATTCCTAATACACATAAAAACGCTTCTTAAACAAATATTAGGATGAAGTTTGAGAACTAGGTCATCAGCAAACAAGTACGTACTATGGCATTTACTGATGACGAATGACGATCAAGAGAAACGTGTGAAAGAGAAATAAACGACAAACTTAAAAAAGAAAACACTTTTTGTCTCGTCTTGGACTCGAAGCTCAAACCCAATCCCTCAACATTGTTATCAGACTTTTAGACCCTTCTTCAAACTATACAAATTAATCTAAAACGAAAAAAAAACCCGAATCACTGCATTAAACGTCATAGCATGCAAGATCCAAGATGGCGGCCATCAAATACACACTGTACAAATAGAAAAGAGATTAGTATCTCTAATTTACATTTACGAGTTCTTTTATACTGGAAAAATTATGACTCATTTTATTTTAATGGTTCTTAAAGTATTATGTGCACTTGTGTTGCAGGTCGTTGACCCTATGCAAAGACTGCGGATAGACAGACAATTGTATATGTAGAGTAAACTACAATAGAACTAGGCCAGTTTAATAGAATAGGAAACTGTATTGCAGTACTTAGGTTCCAAGGGAAACGACAGGATAGGCTGGAATCGTATGTAAATGTTTAGCCCTAGATCGCAGTGCAGACTTACCAAACTAAACTCGGTAAAGGTGGTAGTTCAAATGTAGAGAATACCATCAACAGTCAGGGCATCATACAAGTATCTACGACAAAAAAGATACCTTATGCAATTTTCTGAGTGTCGAGTGAACATCACAACAATACCCACGGACGCTGCAATGCATAATTCTCTGGTAAGCATGGCAACATTTTTGCCTGAGTTGCTTGCAGAGACTATACTCAAACCGCCTTATTACAAAACAAGATTTATATTTTGACATGGCTTAAACCATGCAGCCAGTTTTTGTATTATGAACGTAACTGTGATTGAAATACCGTTCTTTATACAAAACTGAAAACTTAGTTCGGTACTAAGTTGTCAGTTTTGTGGTTAGGAACTGTACCATAGTCGGAATAAAGTTCGAAATTCAATAATGACTCCATTTTTTAAACCTGGGTCTGAAGATAAACCTTGTTTTGTAATAAGGGGGTATGGGTCTACTTAGTCCGTCAACAAAGATACGGGCCCGTCCGAAAGTAGTAGACCCGTCAAAACAAAAGACAAATAAAGAATTTCGATCGGCCAAATACATGATTATCGGGAGTAGGGCCAACTATCTTATCATGATGTCATTCATTCTTAGTTCGTTCCCCAAACTAATCTTATGCCACCCGTAAGTGATAAAGAGTAGGAACTGCCCGTAACATCGGCCGAGACTACGGATTTTGTGCTTTGGGAGTAGGAACACAAACAAGAGCCCCAGGAGCACAAACGCTCAGAATACCAAAAGGAGCGGGAAGTGGCTGCAAGTCTGGCCACCTCACTAATTTCTACTGGTCATCGTTAGCCGCTACCAGCCTGGTTTTAATAACAACATGAGTCAGTATTTTCTCCGTCACCAGCGGTCAAGAGGTGACGTCACTCAAACGGTCAGTGAAATTGAAACGGTGTTTTTAGAATTTACATAATGAAAATCTAAACCTCGGGCCTCGTTTACAGCTAAAGTTTAGTTAAAGTGATACGAGAAGATTCGCGGATAAGACTTTGTCTTGGACTCGCACAGATCAAGGAAGCATGGCACAAAGGGGAAGAGCTACCGATGATAATGATGATGTTTAACAGAGGCCTGGTCAGCGTCCTGTGTGTGTGGCCAATCAACTGGAGAAGTCACCTATTTGGATTGTTTTGTCTGGTAGTCGTAAACACAACTGCTAAGCGAGGTTCTGGGTTCAATCTCCAAGTCAAGCCTTTTATTGCGTTTCTGCCATAAGGAATTCTTGGCATTTGGATTCTTCCCTGGACTATGGCTCGCCTTTTTTACCTATACAACATGTCCCAGAAGTAACGCACAATCCATTGTAGTCATCATTATGAACAACTATTACTATGGGACCAAACTTGAAATCGCGAAAAAAAAATCAGCAGCTGATTTCTTTTATCAGCCTATAATGTTCCCACTGCTGGGACACAGGCTTATTCAAACTCAAACTCAAAGCATTTATTTCAATTAAGCCATTGACAGGCACTTTTGAATTGTCAAGAAGTCGGTCAGTTACAAATATGAAGCTAGTTGCCCATTCCAAATAGTAGGTTCCTATGGAGAAGAACAGGCATGAAACTCCACCTCCTATTCCTCTCTGTGAGAGGGAGTGGGACGTAATCCACCACGCGGGCCAGTGCGGATTTGGGAGATGTCACTTGTCTTCGAATTTTTAGTACTACGACATGCCGGTTTCCTCACGATGTTTTCCTTGTGGCAATGAAATAATGTACACAAAGTAAAGTTCATGACTAGGTTCGAACCAAGGACCTACAACTCGTAAGCCGCGGTCGTTACTCCTGGGCCTCCAGTGCTCTGATGTTATAAAAACCAAGGGTCAAATCACCTTCCTTTGTTTCCAATAATTACGTTACGTTTATCTCAGTAATTAACTAATTACGTTTAAGATACTTATGTAAAGAGTTCAATGGACCATAATATACTTAGCTACAACAAAAGGGAGATTTTTCCCATACTATCAATTTTGTTGTGTTATTGTACATTATCTTGTGTGGCGATCGTGGGTATATCACAGTACTTGCGCTATCGTTTACTATGAGACTTTCATTGAGATCACCATCACTATGACACGAGCTATACAATATTCAACTTATATTTCTATCATGTATGTGAAAAATAACTTTAATTTCGGAAGTCGGTGTTTTTGGCTGTTTTTTAGTTTTTTGCCACCGACTTCCGAAATTAGTTATTTTTCACTTTGTAGTGTTTTTTTTTGGAAATCGGTTGTTTCTTTAAAGTAAAAAGTTTCATACATAAAAAAAACAGGCGAACGTATAACCTCACCCTTTTTGGAATGGATCTCGATATTTACCTACCACTTAGTAAAAATTATTTTGGTTACAAAGATCGTTTTAAAAATATGGGTTTTTATTCAACAAGACTTAGTAAAGAGATAATTTCAACCACTAAAGAAGAATTGAAGTGAGATTCAACTTTTGCAGTTGCACATGGAAACAGGGCCCGAAAACCGGTTAATTTTCTATGTAACCTCATCTGTTATTTTAAAGGTTTTCGAACATTTTTCGTTCATTAGTTAATATTTTGTTATAAAATCAATGCTATCCAGAACCTATTAACTGGACAGGATGATGTAACTCGCCTTAAAAGATGGCAAATACTAGACATAGACCAGAACCGAAAGAGTTGGTAGAGATTAAATAGAATGGACCAAATGAATCCCAGAAAAAATCTGATTATGGCAAATTGATATATGAAAAAAAAAAAAAAAAACAATACTGAATCTAATGTCCTGAAGCAATCTTTGAGGCTAATATCAATTGTATAAAAAATAATTTGTATCTTCAGAAAAAGAAAATGACCGGGTTTAGCCCTGCATGAAAAGAGCAAGGATTAGACCCCCGGGTTGAGTAAACTGTGAATATAACATCACGCCTATTTTCCTCGAAGGGTTAGGCAGAGGTATAGATTCTTATGTGTGTCTGTTAGAAATTTTAGACTTATGTACTTACATACATAAACGTATTTTATATAAGTTTCTCTGTAATTTTTATAATAAGATAAGAACTACAATGTTTCGCGCCTCGTTTCCTGACTAAATTCCATACAATCGCCACTTCCTTCTTCAAATAAATATTATGTTCATGGCTATAAAACATTTTGCTGATTTAAGTAGTAGATAGTCTAATTTGTAGGAAATAGTAAAATGGTAGTTAGGCATAACATTGTTATTTCACAGTTATACCTATGATGCATTTCCTTTAACGCCACTGCATGTTTTTCGCGAATAGATTCTTCTCTTTCGTTCCGATACCTATTTAGGTAAGAAGAAGAAGAAGAATTGAAAGAAGAGCTAAAATAATGGATAGTAATGTCCTCCTTTGAATCTATCTAAACTTCAAAATTAATATTTTTATTAATATTTATAATTAACTAGATTGCAATAATTATTCAAGAGGTTTTAATAAAGCTTTTCCACAAATGAAATAATAATTAATAAATAATACATTTAATTAAACTTTTGTGCACATTGATGAGTTTTCAAAGAATTGGGTAATGATATTAATGAACAAAGGCGACATTGTATACCGTACAATGTGAAAAGCTTGAGTTAGTTAGCAAATGAATGCCTTGGTTTGGGGTCGTAAGTTGTATGACTCGGTTCACGGATTGTGGAACGAGTTTTTATGTTTGATAATAAGACAACAGGTAAACCGCTGTCACTGTCAGATTGCATTCAAAAGAAAGAGATGCGCGATGACATATCGTATGGCGTAAAAATGCAAATAAAATTAGATATTAACTAATTAATAAAAAATAATCCATCACCGGATGCAGTTTGGCATTTGCAATTTTATGGTATACTTTTAATTATAATTATAACTGTTAACGAAGGGATAAACTGCTTTTAAAAAGAATTAAGAGTTGTCTTTGAAGAGTTTTTTGATGTATTCAATTAAGTTTAATTATGTTTTGAGTTCCATCACCATATACACAAAAGACTCGAAAATATCATACTGTTTTTGTTTTGAAAAACTATTTACGTTTTAAGAGATACACTGATTTAAAAAAACACATTTTTGACCATTTTCAGAAATCTCCGCCTTAACAACTTTGTTACCTTAGTTCGATAGAGATGGGATGGAATTTTCATGCAAAGAGAAAATAGATTTATAAGCAAACTACATAAGATAACATCACGCTTGTATTCCCCTAAGTGTTAGGCAGAGGTGCAAAATGGGGCGATATAGTTTGTACGAACAGAATCTTATTTCTTTTGATATATAAACTTGAAATTTGGCCCGACTACTTATTTACATAACATCAAGCCTGCAATCCCCAAAGGGTTAGGTAGAGGTGTATCTTTAGTACACCCACATTTCGCCAGTTATGTTTAAGTCCCATGTAATAGGGGGCGATCCTATTGCCATCAACCGGGCACAAATCCACATTCCGGCTGCTACTGACAAATTCCAGATGGAAAAGCCCAATAACACTTTACTAGACCCGAGAATCGAAATGAACAGCAGTAGCGCTTGCGACCACGACCAACGAGGCATTTTTAATTAAATGTTGATACAAATAGAAAAAAACCGGTCAAGAGCGAGTTGGACTCGCGCACCTAGGGTTCCGTACGTATTTAATTATGATGTTGATGATTTCTGCAAAACTGTGCTATTAGAGCGATCGTTTTATTTTTCCTGTAATCTTTACATACACTTCTATCACATAGAATAATTTCAGATTTTTATCTATGCAAACTTCGGAGATATGGGGGGGGGGACGGTTTTTTCTTTTTTAATTTTTCATCAAAGGTCGGACCCTAAGCTGCCTAAAAAAAAATTTGTTTGAGAATGTACAAACAGCGTTCTTTCATATGATATCCCACATGCCCTAGTAGCCCCACTTCAAATTTATAAGACCCCCTTAAGTCCTTTTTGCAATTTTTTTTTTTTTTTAATTTCTTTCTTGTTTGCAATAGAGTTGGGCAAACGTCATGTAAACCTATTCGAAATTTCATGTTGATAGCATTAGTAGTTCTTGAGATATCCAGGTGTGACATACAGACAGACAGACTTAGTCTCACCATTAGGGTTCCTTTATATAATTTTAGTACGGAACCCTAAAAAGGAATTAATGAGGAAATTAGATGTAGCATAAGTGATTAAGAGGTGATCTTTTGAATTTATCAATTAGATGTAAACTTCTTTATCATCCAGCTCTTGATAATAAACTCAGAATGAGCTTACCATGAATTAGAATTAAAATAATTTAGTGTCATGTAAAGGAGCAGACAATTTTATAAACTCTTTGTTTTTATTTTGTTTCAAATAAAAAACTAAAAATAATAATTTTATTTAATCTATTTAATTTGCTGTAATCAATTTAGCTTGTAGTCGTATTCGAATTATGTATTAATTGTTTTAATTAATTAATTGTGCTATTATCTGTAGTGCACGCTGTGCCTTTCTTTAAATAATGAAGCGAATTATACAGTAATAGGTATTAAACTCACTGTTGAAGTGCCTAATCCTAATTATAAATGCTGAGTTTATTTGTTACGCTTTGACGTTAAAGTGGCTAAACGGATTTAGATCAAATTTAACACATGGGTAAACCTGAATTATGACAAAGGACACTTTTTATCCCGATATTCCTATGGGATCGAGACCTTTCGGGTAAAACCGCGGGTTGCAGCTAGTAAATATTCTACAAGATCAAAATTCCCAATGGAAGGACGTTTTTAGCACAAGCTAACATAAGTCCAAATTTTTGTGCCGCGTCACCATCGTCAATAGGGCTGCCAAAATTTAATATGGCGGATTTTACGCAACGGAAATTAAGTTAATATAGGTTAAAGTAATTCGTGGTAATGGAGAACGCGGCAACCTTGGTTGTTGAACTGTTGGTCGTGTGTGGGTTGATTTAGGTCAAAATGGGAGGGATTAGTAGGTGTTCAAAGAGACTTAAAATAACTTTAGCTAACACTATTAGATGATTGGCAACCTACGTAGTGGTATTTCAAAAATTGCCTGCAAAACTATGTATGTTGGGATTGAGAATTTCTTTTCACCATTAAAAACTGAGAATTGACAATCTTAAGTGGCAGTGGGAAGGAACAGATGGCCGGGATGGGGCCGAAAGTTTCTGGAGTGGCGACCGCGTACCGGGAGACATAGCGTTGGAAGGCCTCCTACAAGGTGGACCGATGACCTTGTGAAGGCCGCAGGAATCCGCTGGATACAGGACGCACAGAACCGATCGCAGTGGTGGTGCTTGGGGGAAGCGTATGTCCAGCAGTGGACGTATTTCGGCTGAAATGATGATGATAATGATATCCTACCATCTTTGCAGACATCAGTGGAGTAATTTCATAATACACTAACCCCAATGCCTTTCATTTTAACAATTTGACAACATATATTGTGCTATTTACGTTGTCGAGCTGACAAATTTTACAAACATATGAATCAATGGATTATGGTTACGCAATTGGGCTGCTGTACATTTTGTCTTTAATTAATTGCACTGCTGTATTTACTGCTACCTACCTAAAATATTATTGGGCAGTAAACATAACTGAGTAGTGTGTGTTGTCCCAAGGTTTACCTATTTTATTTTAATTACGAAATATTTAAAATTATTGTCAATCGCGCATTTAAATACACGTCTATGTACGTAAGCCAAAATAGGGAGCAAAAATAAAAACTTCTGATTCACCCAATTTTTCCGAAAACTTGACCCCATTCATTCGATCTCAACCCCCAAAAAGTTATCTGTCCAAAATAAATAAAAGTAAGTGCAAGCAATATATTAGTTTTCCGCGGCTGCAGCCCTACCTACCCCGTATGCTAATTAGCTGGTGGTCACGCCACGCGGTCGATACCACCCTCGTTACCGCATACTGACCACTTGGTGGTGAGACCACTGCTGAATATATTTAGTCATGCGTGAGATTGATAATTATGATGAGTGATGGTTAGAGTACCGTGGAATAGAATAGAATAATAAATCTCTATGTTCAATTTTAGGAAATGAAGCAAGAGTAGTTGAATTTGCATACTAGCGTATGTCAATTCAACTACTCTCACAAAATCTTACAAATTAATTGTGACATTATCGGTATAGCTGAAGTGAGATGACAAGGTTATCAAATTGAGGCAAAGCATATACAGAATATGAGATTACAAATTAAGACCTACCGTCCTTGTCCGACTGCAAAAACGACCGCGTGCACCGATTCAATAAGAAAATAGAGCCATTCTTACTAAAAGGCTACAAAAACAAACTGAAAACATAACTAAAGATCGTCACAAATAATTAAAATGTGTATCCAATATACAAAAACTGGTCAAGAGCGTGTCGGACCACGCACAATGAAGGGTTCCGTAGTTGGGATGAATTTATCGCAAGAACAAACTTAACATTGTAGTTGCAAAACATGATGCCCATACATTCCAACTGCAAATGTAAGTTTGTACGCACAATATTGAGTGATTTACCATGTTATTTTAAGATCACAGACTTCTTATAGGTTCTCCTGTAATCTATAAGTAATGAACTATTTTCTGTATTTTGTTCAACATTTTAGACTGAGCAGTTTTGGAGATAACCCCAATGGTAAATTTTCATCTATTTTCTTAAATAATTTCAAAAGTATTTATTTTAAAATTATAAAAAAAATATATATGAAATTCTTAAAACAAGCCCTTTCATTTGATATGTCAGACGATACAGTAAGCAAAACTTTTTTTTTTAATTTTCTAATTTGCCCCCCAAAAGTCACCTCCATATTCAAAATTAATCTATTTATGTAACACGTCCGTGTTTGAGTCACAGAAGTTCATATGTGTACCAAATTTCAACTTTATCGATCCAGTAGATTCGGAGCAAATCAGCTGTGACAGACGGATAGACAGACAGAGAGACAGACACACGAGTGATCCTATAAGGGTTCCTTTTTTCCTTTTAAGGTATGGAACCCTAAAAAAGAAGGAAGGGAAGGGTAGACCATAGAGTGACGACATCGGACAAAGGGCCGGAAACTTATTGCCTAGACGGGCGAAGGATAGAGCCACCTGGAACGGTTTGGAGGAGACTTTCATCGCCAAAGGCGGCCCGGCCCTTACACCTAACAATACTAACCTTATTGTAAAAAAACTAACATTACTAACAAATGAATAAATAAGTACAAATACAAAACAGTAGAGAAGATATCTAAAGGGATAAAATAAAGCTATTTTATAAATAAAAAGGCCTTGTGAAGGCTGCAGGTATCCGCTGGATGCGGGAAGCACAGAACCGGTCGAAGTGGAGGTGCTTGGGGGAGGCCTATGTCCAGGTGGACGTCTTTCGGCTGAAATGATGATGATGATAAATGAAAATGTAAATATTGGGCAAGTGCAAGGGCAAGACAAGTGGCATCCGCTTTCAAAGCGTTTCATATTCCTACAACGACTTACAACAAGATTGACAAGCTTTTCGGTAGCTCATGTCAGTCCCATAATTTTTTTCATCATCGTTACCACTGATAGAATTTCACTTTGTCCAGGCCGGATGTCGTCTGAATTTATATATTACGGGCCTTGCTCCTAGTTAGATGTTTATTAGACTGAACAGGGGGTGATTCCAAGATGACCACTAATAGACTAGTATGGAAGAAAGAGACATGTTTTAAATGTGATAAGGACAGAAGAATGATGATGATGAACATAGATCATCGCACAATACCTATGGAAAAGGCCAGGATTGCCGGAACCGCTATAGCAGGAAGAAACGCTTTGCCAAGAGCTTACAACGTCCTACAGCTACCTACTTATTTCGTAAAGGACATTGGCAAAGATTAAAAGAATTCATGTTAGTTTTGTTTAATTGATATTTGCTAATATCCGCAAAGTAAATTAAAATAAGTTGATTGATATGCAGCCTAGACAACATTGGGAAATTACCATTCACAAGTACGCGGGTTAGACCTGGTTGAGACTCGCACAGACCAGGGAAGCATGGCATAAAAGGCTGGAGGCCTATACTCTGCAGTGGTAGACGAGGCTGCCTGAGATAATGATGAAGGAAAGGGAAAAGTGCCTGTGAACGCTGAGGTACATTTAAGGAAATAATAAAGAACTTCTTGTATATAAAGCAGGATGCGTTACCTATTCTTTATTTTCGATCCGAGAGGATGCAACATAACAGCTCATCGACCGAGGAAACTTTCACTAACGGATGCCCAACCAACAGTATGAAAACATTGTCATATGCAGCATAATATCCGCAAAGTAAATTAAAATAAGTTGATTGATATGCATACCATAATACACGGGGGATTTATTATAAGTATCACTCATTAGGGATTGTAGTGAAAGCACATTGTGAACAATCTCTGAGGGATTATGTACCTCTCATTTCTGGTCGTATATTATTGTTACGTTTAATTAAAACGATAATAAAGCGTTATGTTTAATTCTTCTTTCTGCCTTTGGAGAAAAAATAAACTTAAAGTAGGCTGGCTTACTTTCTTGTTTCCTTTTTATTTACCTGCTAGTGTTTAATTGCACTACAGCTACAACAAATGGGCACGTTTCCGGATGACAGCGATGCGAACGAGTACTTCCACGCCTAAGTGTCCTTTTGTTTTTTACTTACTTAGTTATTTAATTTGGAACCTAGTGTTATTATTTAGTTGTGTTATATATTGTATATAATCATTTTGTTAATGAATAATATACCCCCGGTGTACCCTATAGGTAGGTACTATACTAGACAATAGCTGATATTGTGCTCCATGGTTTGTAGCTCATCATTTCTATGACGTGCTGGCACTTTGTCACTTAGTTTTTCATTTACCTAAACGTTGACCATTGCCTATTTCATAATGAAATCCTGCAAAATACTAGTTCTTTAAGACTGAAAGCCGTATCCCCCATATATTCGGAAATACCTGTGACGAAGAATAATAAAAACACTTACCCGCCATTACTTTGAGCAGATCTATCAGACCCGTTCCCGTCCGCCATCTTCTTATGCACAGTTATCTTATCGACGCCCGGAGTGGACACATTTGAACTTTGCACCTCCACATCACCTTCACCTTTCACTAGAGTTTCATTCACTTTCTCAGCAATACTTGCTCCACCATTTTTCTTTTTTTCGTTCACTACTAACACTATTGGTTCTATATCTTTTTTTACCTCTTCTATCTTTTTAGGGATATCTTTTACCTTATCTTTCTTCTCTGCGATATCTTTTGGCTGTTCAACTGGAGTGATAATGCTGTCGACGATTTTCGTAACTTCGGAACGTATTTCTTCGGTCATCTTCTCGTTTTGTTTGACAACTTTATCTTTGATGTCTGTTAGTTTGTTTGCTGCTTCGTCTTTTAATTCTTTTGCATCCGATTTTGCTTTATCAGCTGCTTCCTTTAAGGTACTTTTGAGTTCTCTAGATTTTGCTGAAGCTGTAAGTATATTTTCTGTGGAAACTTCGGGCTCTTTAAGAATGGCCTCTATCCTTTGTTTCGCTCGTTCAACTTGAGGGTTGTTGTAAGGTGGTTGTAAAAGTCTTAGTTTCATGTGATCGTCTGTGAATAAAGGCTTCATTTCATGATTATTTTTGTTATGCCTCGGTGGAGGCTTTTTCTCTTCAATTTTTTCTTCTACAACCTCTTTATGTTCTGTGCGTTTGTGTGGTTTTGGTGGACTCGGTTCTTTTTCATGATTGATCGGCTTATCAGTAATATCTTCTTTACCTACAAGAGATTCTTTTGAGCTCAGTCTTTCAAAAATGCCCTTCTCTCTAGCCTTTTCAAAAGCAGCTGGTAGTTGGTTGGTAACCGTTGATACAAGTTCTAAAGGTTGAGAAGTTATTGCAGCGGTAGTCATCGAAATAATGTTTTTCTTTGTCATTATAACGAGCGAGTCACCTTTTTCGTTCGTGTTTTTATCGTATTGCGTCTCATTGTCTTGTTTCATTACATTGTCTGAATCAGTCATTGAATCTGTGCTCCTCGTACTTTTCACTTTACCTTTATCTTCATCTTTCCCTCTTGGAGTTTTCTTTGGGTCTTTCACTGAATCTTTCCTAGCACCAACTTCGTTGATTTTACTCGTGGATTGTGCTTTTTCGTTCATGTCTTTCCTGCTGTTATTTTTCTTTAGAGGTGGCTTTTCTGCTAAATTTTTCGTACTTGGTGTCCTTATAAGGCTTTTCATACTGTTTGTACGACTTACTGGCTTTTTAGGTTCTGGTTTACTGGTAACGGAAGGTTTTTGAGTAGTTCTTGTACTCGCTGCTCTACTAACTGGTTTGGTTGTGCCATTAGTCAAAGGTTTTGTAACCGGTTTGGTTTTACGTTTATCGGGGCTGGGATCTCTGCTAACAGTCCTGCTAGGCTGTCTAGAATTCAATCTAGATGTAACAGGTGTGTTACCGGCAGTTTTTACGGTTTTTCTTGGCATCGGCGTTGGTTTTAAGCTCGTTCTTGCCGAACTTGGTTTTAAATCATCTGTAGGACTTTTGTTTGGAGTGCCAACAATAGGAGATAGTCTTTTGGCATTGATAGTCCTATTTGAAGGAGGTGGGCCTCCTCTTCCAGGAGAAATCGGGGGTTTGCCTTTAATATATCCCGGTGAAATATCCAAGTGTTGAGTACTTTTGCTTGCTCTTTTATCGTGAACCTGACTCCCAATCCTTATAGTCTCATGAATACTGCTTGTGCTACTAGATATAAACCTTTGATTTTTGTTCAAGTTATTTTCAAAAGGCCTTCGAGACATGGACGGTTCTCGTTTTGTGCTAGTTCTCGTTGGAGAAACTGAGTTTTGTCGTTTAGGAATCTTAGAATGTTTTGGCGATCCATTGTTGGATTGAGGTTGGGATTTAGATACAGATCGAACTCGGGATCTGTGTGTGACAGGCTTTCTGATATCATCATCAGGGTTAACAAACTCCTTGCTATTAGCAGGAATATTCTCGTAATGTATAATCGCTGATGGAGAATTATCTCGTGACCTCAAATCGACTTTACTAGGAGAGTTGCTTCTAGAATTGGTCCTCGATGCAATAAGACTTTTAGATCCAGATTTGGATTTATCTAAGACTCCCATTTCTCTAAGAATAGCTTCTTCTTCCTCTATTCTTTTCCTCTCAGCTTCTGCCTCATGTTTTTCTCTATTCAGCTCACTGGCTTCTCGTACTTCTTCAATGTTTTCTTTGAGAAAGTTTCTAGGAGAGTGTGGTCTGGGTAGATTGTGTACTGGTAGGGGTAAAGTGGCTGTTTGAGCCATGGTGTCTATCCTGGATAAGGAGTTGGTCCTTCTTCTCGGAGGTGAGTTTGATCTGGAATTTGCTGCTGAAGTCTTTGGAGTGTTGTGGCGGGAAGTCTCTTCGCGGAAACCACGACCTGGAGAAGAAAAAAAACGTATTTTAAGGAATTAGTATCATAAAACATGTTATTATTTTTTTACAATGCTTTAATCATGCTTTGAAATAGGCGTATTTCTGTTGGCTGCAAAGATTCTGCTTTTATTATTTTTACTAGGCATCATAGAATTATAAGTTTACGGGTTGTTTTCTTACATATGTTAAAAGTATGTTTATATCTGAACTGCCTCTGAAAGAGGCCAAATTTGATGAAACTTGACTACACTTTTTTTTTAGGGTGTCGATGGTAAATATGAATGATTTAATATCTTCACCTAATGTATTAATCGTCTCTTTCTAAACCTTGGCGACGGCTTCTGTATTATTTAAAACTATATATTTTTTTAACTTATTCCCCCTTATGACAAAACAAGGTTTATCTTCAGACCCAGGTTTAAAACATGCCAGCCATTATTGAATTTCGAACATTATTCGACTATGGTAAAGTTCCTAAACACAAAACTGACAACTTAGTACCGAACGAAGTTTTCAGTTTTGTAGAACGGTATTTCAATCACAGTTACGTTCTTATTACAAAAACTGGCTGCATGTTTTAAGCCATATCATAATATAAATCTTTTTTTTGTAATAAGGCGGTATGTGTTTTTCTTCGTGTAATAAACTTATTATTTATTGAAAAGGGTTTTTATTTACCGACCTCTAAAAGGCGAGACCTTGCGAGTCCTGATGTCCACCGGTAGAGACCTGGGGCTGGTGGGCCGCGACACTGGCGCCTCCGCGAGGATCGCGAAAGAAGACTCCTTCTTCCTCTTTGATGTGGATACCGCGCTGTGGAAGAGAGGATTTTCATAAGATTGTTGTTTTTATTATAATCTTCAAAGTTTGTAAAATAGTAGGTATCGGAAATAGAGTTCAAGAGATCACTGGTCATGGCTGTAATGGATCAATTATTGCAATGTTTCGGTAAAAATACATAATTCAATAATGCACCGCCAGTTCACTTTTTTTTTTTGGGATCTCATAGACCATTGTCGTAGTTAAATTGATTATAATAATTTTAAAGTTATATCATCAGTATACAAGGTGGATAGCACCTTAAACCATTTATGAATTACTAGGTGCTCCGTGCGGGTTTCACCCGCATCAGTTTCGATCTCTTGGGAATATTAGGATAAAAAGTATTCTTTATCCTAATCCCGGTCATGGTCTACCCATGTGCCAAATTTCATCCAAATTTGTTCAGCCGTTTTAGCGTGAAAGCGTACAAACAAATAAAAAAACCGCTCAAGAGCGAGTCAGACTCGCGCACCGAGGGTTCCGTACGTATATATTATGTTGATGATTTCTGAAAATCTGTGCTATTTTGAGACATCGTTTTATTGTTCCTGTAATCTTACCATATACTTCTATCACACAGAATAATTTCAGATTTTTATCTATGCAAACTTCGGAGACAAGGGGGGGGGACGGTATTTTATTTTAAATTATTCATCAAGTCGGAAATTATGCTGCCTAAAAAAAATGTTTTTTTGAAAATGTGCAAGCAGCCTTCTTTCATATGTTACCCCCACATGCCTTAATAGCCCCACTTAAAATTTTTAAAACCCTCTTTCAGTCCCTTTTTGCAAAAAAGAAATATTGTTTTAAATTTCTTTCTTGTTTGCAAAATAGTTGGGCAAACGTCATCTAAAACTATTCTAAATTTCAAGTTGATAGCATTAGTAGTTCTTGAGATATCCAGGTGTGACCGACAGACAGACAGACCTAGTCTCACCATAAGGGTTCCTTTTTATCATTTTGGTACGGAACCCTAACAAACAAATTCACTTTCGCATTTATAATATTACTAGCTGCGCCCCGCGGTTTAACCCGCGTAAGTCTCGATCCCGTGGGAATATCGGGAAACAAAGTAGCCTATAGGTTAATCCAGGGTGTCAGCTACCTCCAAATAAAACTTTATCAAAATTGGTCCAGCCGTTTGAGCGTGACGAAGTAACAAACACACACACACTCACAAACTTTCGCCTTTATGTATAATATTAGTGTGATTAGTTAAGGATAAGTATTTATACCCAGGTAATCATAGTCAAAGTCAAATTATTTATTTCAAATAGGCACATGAGGAACTTGAGAACATCAAAATTTACAAAAAAATAGAATTGATTCTAGTTGCCCCTTCCAAAAGGTAGTTTCGTAGGGAGAAGAAAGGGCATGAAACAAAATATTTAACAATATTTTGTTTAAGTACATTAATTATAATGATTTACAATTATAAAATAGCAACCACTTTGATTTTGTCTAGACTCTAGATTGTCCTATGAACTCCTATGGAGCTGGACCAGCATGTTTCCAAGCATTCCTATCTTGTATACAATATTATTTTTAGTAGGTATATGCGAAACCCGAAACACGTGTCTAGTATTTTTATGTAAAGAATCTATGTACAAAACTTCAAAACAGTATCATGAAAAATCACAAAGTTATAAGGTTGTTATGTTACCGGGTTGTCCGTACAAAAACATGCTAACGGCGCCCCCGCGCTACCAGGGTCGTCTTGCGCTCATTGATAATAATTTGGCAGTAGGTACCTAACCGTACGGCGATTGTAATGTAATTAATTAAATGGTGATAACATTTTCCATCACACTAAATATTTTTGGGACAAAATATAACATGGTGTAAAAATTATTGAAATCGATTCAGTTCCTTATTCTGAACAAACTATATTCAGGTTTCGCATATACTAAAAATAATGTTGTATAATGCTCCAATAATTGATGTAGTTCCAAAATCATTGTTGCATTAAATCTTCGTACAATAGTAGACAGCCAGAGAAAAACGAAATAAAATATTTTCTTTCAAATAAACCTGTACACGTCAGAAGCTAGGTGCACTGTTCCAGTTGGGTCGTTCCCTATGGAGAAGAGCCGGCAAGAGAAGGCGTGTCCCATTCTATCAATAATTACCAAACAACATAGGCATAAAAACATGCTGAAAATCAACAAGACAACTACATTTGTGTAACGTCGACCTTGCGCTTACGTCAACACAACTGGACCGATAATAATGAGGTTTTTGCAATTTTACTTATTTATGGTTCCGTAGCTAAATCTGGCGCAATTGAAACCCCTATTCAGATCACTGCGTTTTCCATTCATGTAATAATGTATGATCAATAATTGTGCATTAGGTTAGTAGATTTTGCCGTTGGAATGGAGAGGTGCTTATTATTGGGGGTTTAACTAGAGAATAGTACGGGTAAAACGGGGTAAATAGAAATGCAGGGGTGAATCGAGACGCAACTTTAAAATGGATTTTAACGTTGAAATAATATATTTTGTTGCCAAAAAGAACTATAATGTGTTACCTGTACTATAATTAACGATTAACTGTCCTTGTTGGCAACAAACTATAATATTTCAAGGTTAAAATTCATTTTAAAATTGCGTCTCGATTCACCCCTGCATTTCTATACACCCCGTTTTACGTATTATTTATCTTGACAAAGTTTTTCCTTGCTTTAAAAAGTTGAACACTTATGATGTTGAATACAGATAACGGCTAGTTTCCGAAGGCAAATTAACACTAAAATTTGCTACACTTAGATGATTTAAAATGGTTAAGTGTAATACACATTTCAAGTGACAAGATAAGCTGCTGTTAAAAATAACTGACTAAAAGTCAGTCAATTACAGCAGTTAGCATGCGTTTGACTGTTTTCATTCACCTTTCATAAACCGTAGCAAAAAACATCGGGGCTATCTTTGGGGACTGCCGATAGAAGTGAAAACAGTATACATTAGCTCATGGAAAGCGTTCGGTGACGATGACGCGAGTTCCATGATTTTTGTTCACACAAACAGTGCTCAACGAGCCTAAAGAAGTATTCACTTAAAACTCTATTTTGCGACGAAAATAACTAAAATAAGGTACGGAACCCTTAGCAAACGAATCAAACTACACCTTCATAATTTTTAGGGTTCCGTACCCAAAGGGTAAAACGGGAACCCTATTACTAAGGCTCCGCCGTCTGTCTGTCCGTCTGTCACCAGGCTGTATCTCATGAACCGTGATAGTTAGACACTTGAAATTTTCACAGATGATGTATTTCTATTGCCGCTATAACAACAAATACTAAAAAACAGAATAACATAAATATCTGAGAGGAGCTCCCATACACCAAAAGTGATTTTTTTGCTCGTTTTTGCTCTATATTGATAACAAACATGATTTTTATGCCATTTTTATAGATAAAGGTACGGAACGCTTCGTGCGCGAGTCCGACTCGCACTCGGCCGGTTTTTTGTTATTAGCTAGTGCCGTAGTGCATCATTTTCGATGATTTAACCACCGATCGAAACGAGTACCGTTTGGTTATTAACGAACTAAACCAGTTAATGTGTTAGGTTAATTACGGTATTATACAGTTTGCTCACTTCACTTTATCGGCGTTACAAAATTGTAATGTTGGAATATACATATTACAGTTACAGAAGAGGTGTGGAAGTGTGTTATGAAAGGGATTTAATTTTTCGGACGTAAATTGTGTAAACAGTGTTCGAAACTATTCAAACTCAAACTCAAAGCATTTATTTCAAATAAACCAATTACAGGCACTTTTGAATTGTCAAGGGGTCGGTCAGTCAGAGAGATGAAGCTAGTTGCCCATTCCAAAGCGTAGTAGGTTCCTATGGAGAAGAACGGGCAAGAAACTCCACGCACACTCTTTTAAATCAAATCAAAATATTGTAACAAAGTATTGGTTACCTACATCATTCATGTTGAAATTATACAGGTGAGAACAATGTAGAAAAACATGCACGTTAAAAACAATACAAATAAGTTTAAGCCGTGGCAGCTAAGAAATGACCAGTCCTAACTGACGGCGCCCGTTCACGAACATGACGCATGGATCAGCGCCATTTAGCTCAACCATTTTGAAGGGAACTTAATGATCCAGTACACACGCTACCATCAGCGAGACATTTGAGTGAGCATGACACACTCTCAGCCACCTGGCTCATTCAAGTCAATGAAAGACGTACTCAGTAAATGTGGTAGGTACATACTGCTCACACATGTACTATGCAATTATACTTTATAATTATTTATATTCATACCGTGCTATTTAAATAATAGTTGTTGCCCGCGACTTCGTCTGAATGTATTTCATAAAGTAGCCGATGTCCTTCTCCAGGTCTCAGGCTACTTATTTGTCAAATTTCATAAGGATCGGTTTTGTGGTTAAGGCGTGAAAAGGTTAATTTAAATCAAATCAAGTCATTTATTCAAACTAAGCTGAGAATTTGCACTTTTCGAACGTCAAAATGACATAAGGCAGTCTCTCAAAAACGACCGCCGTTTGGCACTTCCTAGTGCTTTAGCTGGGAAGAAGTGGCGCAACAAACTCCCCAGCAGCACAGCTTTCTGTTCAGTTAGAAAAACTTGATTCTATACAATAGTATGTAATAGTTATTTATGATATTAGGGCAGTAAGTTGGTCTTTACAAACGCTTACCATAGTCACGAGTTTGTAAATACCAATTTCCGCGCGTGTGTCATACAACGTTTTTCAACAAATTTGCGAGAAAACAGTACAATAGGTAATAAAATAAGCCATCAAAAAATTTTAAGAGAATGATCGAGTATTTCCTCGAGTCTTCCATGATATAAAATTATTGAAAATCATTAAATAGCACTCACGCGATTTTGGCAGCTCATTCAGGTATCAGGTGCAGTAGATTTCATATTAATATCGGATTCCTCGCTTGAACTCTTTATTATTATTTTGTAAATAGCAGTCGGAAAGTCGCAAAAATCTTTGACGTTTCTAATTAGAAAATGGCGCGAATTTGCAAATGGCGCCACGTGCACATGGTGAAAATTAGTACTACATCTTTCGTCTCATTTTCTCTTTAATAATAAAGTGAGATAAACGTATTGAGCAAAAGCGCTTCCAAAGAGGTTTGATCATTCAGCTTATTTATTCTCGTAATTTGAAACTCCTTGGTGGAAATTCTTATATAATTTTTATGGTAATAAAAAAAAACCGTAAAGGATACGCACGGCGCTATACAACGAAGGGGGCGGTAAAACATGTACATAGGTGAGAGTACCTATTTACCGCCCGTTCCGTTGTATGGTGCATAATTTTTAACTTTCGAACAATGTATACAGGCTTCGTAAATGCATTTTTTGAGCAAATGTGTTGAAAAATAATTTACTTTACGCAACATAAAACAATTAATTGATTTGCCATATGTAAGCTAGCACACGCCACATACCAACAAACAAAAAAAACCCGCCAAGTGCGTGTCGGTCTGTCGGACTACGCACAATGGAGGGTTCCGTAGTTGGGATGAATTTATAACAAAAACAAACTTAACATTGTAGTTGAAAAACATTTTCTCCCATACATCGATATACGCTACGGTCAATTTTTCAATTGGAAATGTAAGTTTGTAATTGCAAAAAACAATTTTTTTAAGTGATATAACTACGAATTATAGATTTCGGACTTTTTCCTTTATTTATGCTGTCAGACCGCTAGGTCTCATGTAGTCTCTCATTCTTGCCAAATTTCATGATTCTAGGTCAACGGGACTTCCCGTTGACCTAGAATCATGGAATTACCCTAAGTTTTGATTTGTTTGCGAGTATCAAAATATACTTATCGCATAAATTGCCATATTTTTTTAATGGCGTTGACTTAGAAGCTTGATTTTTTTTGAGCTTTAAGGGACCATAGACCTACGTATTTGATATTAATTTCAACTTGATACCTCTACGCGTTCCTGAGAAAAAGGGTCTTGACAGACTGACAGACAGACAGACAGACGGACAATGAATTGATCCTATAAGGGTTCCGTGTTTTTCCTTTGAGGTACGGAACCCTAAAAACATCTCAAACTCCAGCAGAAATAAAAAAAAAATACTAAAAACTTAAACAGAACTCAATACCTAAATAATAAATAGAGGCGTTGACATAAAGCTAGATAGCTGTAACTCGAAGTCACAAATGATAAACTATAGCACCATCGAAGTATTAAAATAAATAAACAGTTATTATTAATAACAATAACAAAACCATGGTCAGCAAGACGACCAAACACCACACCCCCTCGCCATATTTGAGGGAAGGAGGCAACCCGACCCCCAACGCTACCGCAAGCAGTGACATCTAAGGGAGCACGACGAACTTGCTGCCGGTTGCTCAGGCAAAAATAGTATAATCAATTGTCGAGGTCGTTATAGCTAACCACTTATTGAAATACAACTCATAAAAAAAATCATTGTAACAGACTGACAGAAGACAGAGTTACTTAGTAAAGTACATCTGCTTCAACTCCATCCTATGATAGAATGCGTTCCTGACACTTCAGTCAGCTAATTAGAAAAGAAAACGTGTTTTACGAATTTAAACTTTATTAGTTCCTAATCGAGTCCAACTGACAGCTGTCAGGAACGCATTCTCTCGGCGGCCGAAATATAGGTTGAAACGCACATGGACCTTTACGGGGAATCGCTCGGGAGTTCCAGACAAAATCGGGGTAGTCTATAGTCCTGTGTTTAGTTTATAGTTACCCTAGTTTTTTATTGAGTTCTAAAGTGAGACTTAAAAAAAAAAATACTCTATCTACCGCCGTATATCGAACAATTGGACTACGATTCTTTTATAACGCGTTACGCCTTAGATCCTGGATAAAGCTATCTTATCTTCGATCCCTATCCCCTAGCTAGGTTAGCCATGTCACGGTCTAGGTGCGTTACAAAGTGAGGTGACACGAGCATATTGTTCTGGTACGCAGCTATACTTTCCCCGGATACGCACCGCTTGTTAGGGACGGGCTAAGGCATGAGAGGTCGCTGGAGCGGACATACTCCAACAAATATACACGGGGAATACAATTCCCCCAAGGGTTAGTCAGAGGTGTACCTAATACCCCCACGTTTCGTCCATTATGTTTAAGCCCCATGTAATAGGGGGCGAGCGAGCCTATTGCATTCAACCGGCCACAGATCCAGACTCCGGGTTGCTACTGAGAAATTCCAGATGGAAAAACTCAATAACACTTTGCCCGACCAAGGAATCGAACCCAGGACCTCATGCTCTGCAGTAACGCTTGCGACCACTCTCCACCTCTGCCGAACCCTTCGGGGATTACAGGTGTCATGTTATATTAGGGGGGTTTTTTGGAACTAGTAATAAAAATATATCTTTTTTGAAAAAGGGACTGAAAGAAAGGACCTTGCAAATTTAAAGTGGGGCTACTAGGGCATGTGGGATATCATAAAAAATAGCACTATTTGCACATTTTCAAAATTTTTTTTAGGCTGCGTAGTTTCCATCTTTTGATGAAAAATGTAAAAAAAAATACCGTCCCCCCCCCTCCCCCTTATCTACGAAGTTTGCATAGATAAAAATCTGAAATTATTCTATGTGATAGAAGTTTATCTAAACATTACTTACTTATAGGAAAAATAAAACTATGTCTCTAAATAGCACAGTTTTTCAGAAATCATCAACATCATATATATGTACGGAACCCTCGGTACACGAGTCCGACTCGCTCTTGACCGATTTTTCAGGTCAGAGCTTGATCCGAATTTACTGCCGTTTGATTTATATAGGTACGCAAACTTTCGTAAAACGGTTTGCTTGATCACTTGTAGAAACAAACCCTCTTATTTCTCAAACCCTTCACAAATCGCTGTGAGCTCATTCCTTGCGCCACACTCTACGCACAATGTGTAAACACAGTGGTTGCCGGGGTAATTACACGGTGCGTATGCGGCGATGTGTTTCACGCACCGTGCACCCTTGAGTAGCACCCACTGTGCGGCCCGGATCGGCATGACAATAAAAAAACCGGTCAAGAGCCAGTCGGACTCGCGCACCGAGGATTCCGTGTTGATGATTTCTGAAAAACTGTGCTATTTAGAGACATCGTTTTATTTTTCCTGTAATCTTTACATAAAATTCTATCACATAGAATAATTCCAGATTTTTATCTATGCAAACTTCGGAGATAAGGGGGACGGTATTTTTTTTTACATTTTTCATCAAAAGTCGGAAACTATGCTGCGTAAATTTTTTTTTTTTGAGATTGTGAAAACAGCGCTCTTTCATATGATACCCCACATGCCCTAGTAGCCCCACTTCAAATTTTTAAGACCCCCTTTCAGTCCCTTTTACAAAAAATATTTATTTTTTTAAATTTCTTTCTTGTTTGCAAAATAGTTGGAAAAACGTCATTTAACTCTATTTTAAATTTCAAGTTGATAGCATTAGTAGTTCTTGAGATATCCAGGTGTGACAGACAGACAGACAGACTTAGTCTCACCATAAAGGTTCCTTTTTACCATTTTGGTACGGAACCCTAAAGATATACATGCAGGGTACTGATTTTAAAGGCGGATGGAAGGCCGGTGACTGAACCATTGCCTTTTACGATACGGGTCGCAAGTTCGATTCCGAAACAGTTATTATTTTTCGAATTAGTTGAATTTGGTGTAGTTTAAATTGAGAGTCGTCTGTAAACATAGTGCGATACACGACAAGTCCTGAAGCATGAGGCATGGAATGAAAAATACCAATGCAGAACGGTTGCGAGAAATTAACTATTTCAGTAAGAAAATTTACAGTTTTCCGTGCAAAACACACCATAAAAATAATCATCATTTCAGCCGTAAGACGTCCACTGCTGGACATAGGCCGCCCTCAAAAGAAGGGTAGTTGCCATAATCGCCACGCATGGCAGGCGGGTTGGCGATCGCAGTATCGTTTTAAAATGCATAGAGAACGCTGCTGCCCATTCTCTAGTAAGTCCCTTAGTCGCCTTTTACTAGACCCACGGGAAGAAATAGGATGGTTCTATTCTTGACGTCCGGCACCACACGGAACGTCTACCTAAGCGTGCTCGCCCACGAGCGATTTTCTCGGCGATTTTTGTCAGATGTAATAAATACATTCTGACAAAAATCACCGAGAAAATCGCCTGTGGGCGGGATAAGACACACAGCACTTTTACCGAGCAGAAAGATGTGTATACTTTTGGATACACAATGTTACAGACACTGTGCCAAAAAGACACACATGGGGCCGAGGTGTTAAATGAAACATTTAAAATATGGACTTCTAAAGGAGCTTTTAAAGTGGAACTAAATGATACCTAATGTGTCCGTATCATCGGTTACCTACCTACGACACAACATGCACATTTATTGACATATTTTATGTTTTGAATCTCTCTGTAAACATTAAATAATTAACTTTCAGTATCTCTTAGACATACATCAGCTACATTTTACAACTTTCCTCCACCGCAAATTGTCTGCCGACCACAAACAGCGCCAGTGTGATGGTACATCGCTTTTAACTATACAATTGATAGTGAAACTTAATGTACGGGAAAACACGTTTCTTACGGGCTGACCTAGTTTGGGGACAATAAAATAGTGATCGAATATTAATAAAACATAAAAAAATTGTGCTGGCTTAGAACCAGTCTTACCAAGGGTACCGTGTTAACCAGTGACTGGGGTGTAGAGGTCAAATAGGCTGTCGCTCCATGTCATAATTATACTAGTATTAAGCTAAATCCGGTTATACTGGAAGCCGACCGCAACAAAGTTGGGAACAGGCAGGCAAACAAAAATAATAATAAATAATAAAAATGTTTTTATTGACATTAATTAAGAGTTACATTTTAATTTGAAGCCCTGACTCCTGAGCTAGGTGGTACCTGTGTTACAGGAGTCAGTGTCTTCCCCTGTTTTTGGAACAATAACAATAGTATGCAAAACAAAAATTAAATTAACGTAAAATTAAAATTATAAATTAATGAATTTAGTGCATGCATGCTCTTGAGTAGTTTGTGTGCGCGTGTGTGTATATTTTTATTGTTTTTTGTGTGTATGTGTGAGTGTGTGGTATTGTGTACATTACTAATTATATTAATATTATCATAATGATCACGAGTATTGTTCTTTAATTAAGTTTTCTGTCTGTGGGTAATCCAATGTTTGAAGCCATGTATTTAGTTTAATCTTAGTTTTATTTTTTGTAAGTGGGTTGATGTTGAGAATGTTGTTTACTTTATTATAAATATAAGTAGCTACTAAATGATGTATCTACTTCACTTCGAGGAGGCCCTAATAGCCACGGTTGGCAGGCGGGTTGGCGATCGCAGTATGGTGTTAAAATGCATAGAGAAGGCTACTATAGGCCCATTCTCTAGTAAGTCCCTTAGTCGCCTTTTAGTTTTATTTGTTATCTCACAATTTGTGTGGAAAATCGTCATTTTTGCCGATGGGAAACCTCCGAAAAAACCATCGACAAAAATTACGACCTTCCATACAAACAAAATGCTGAGTCAAATCTGCTATTACGTGATCTGATTGCAAATAATTGATGGTCTTATGTAAAAAAAGTCGAGAAGAAACTAGATGGCAATTTTTTTACGATTACTTCGGTCATTAACCCCATCATAATACCCCATAGTTGGAGAAGCCCATGTGTAGCTGTGGACAGCGGTCGGCTGTGTAGGTGGCAGTCATTTTTCTTACGAATTCAACCACAATGTAATAACAAATATGGATACCTAATACGATATTGTTTTTTGCAACAAACCGGTCAACGTTCCAGATGTGTTTTGCCTCCACCTAGTCTATGAATTTCAGTATTTTTACGGATTGACCTTGATTAGGCAGATTTTGGGTAGTACCAAAGATTAGACGCTCTCAGACGTTCAACTTACTCGTAAGGGCAACCGATACGAAAACTTTAAGACGCAGATATATGTCAGTGACCTTGAGTGGTTAGCTTGCGTGTTCTGTATTGAGCTCACGCAACGCGTCGTACGTTCAGCCAGTAATAGTACTCGCCCATCAAGGAGCGCTGTCGCATTATTAATTTATTATAAACAAAAGGTATTTTAATAAAACGCGTATCCTAAAAGATCAATAATTCAATTATTTTTAAATTGGTGAAGGTTTCAGAAAAATACGCTTTGTAGATTTTGCGCCATTTTGTTTTTTATCCGCGTTAGACATAACTTTACAAATTAATTTCACTATGTAATATAAACATAATCTAAAATATTCACATATTAAGTTATTGGGAAAATGCTCTAATCTATACATATAAAATTCAAAGTCCTGACTGACTGACTGACTGACTGACTGACTGACTGACTGACTGATATATCAACGCACAGCCTAAACCGCTGGTCCTAGAGACATGGAATTTGGAGGGTGTGTTCTTTGTAAAGAGTAGGTATCCTCTAAGAAAGGGTTTTTCGAAATTCCACCCCTAAGAGGGTGAAATAGGGGATGGAAGTTTATATGAAAGTCCGTCAGTTTTGAAGTTAGGATCTTCAAATTTGGTGTATAGGCTGACGATTAAAAAATAATTTACACGTGTGTCAGCGTTTTTGATAATTCTACCCCCGAAGGGTTAAAAAGGGGGATGAAGTTGTGCATCAAAGTCCTTAATTTTCACAGTAAAAATCACTAAATTTATTATCTAGGCTTATGGTTGGAAGCTAATGCAACGGTGTTGATAGAATTTCAACCCTTAAGGGGTAAAAACGGGATAAAATTTTATTTTTAATGAAAGTTCTTTTTAAGTTAAAATCACTAATATTTCGGCTTATGGTTGGAAACTATAGCATCCGCTAAGAAGGGATTTTTCGAAATTCGACCTTTAAGGGGTGAAAAAGGGGGATAAATCTTATTCCTTGAGTTATCAAACCTGAAACTTGGCATGAATACTAACCTAAGTAAATTATAAAGTGTGACATTTTTTTTTAACTACCCTCTAATGGGGGATTTGCGGATGTCAGTTTGTATGGAAGAATTTTAACGCGCGGTCTGATTAACTCGAAACTCAGTATTTATACTGTAAACCAAATATAAAGAATAAAATTGATCAGAGTTTTTAGAAAATGTATCCCTAACGGGGTGAAAAGGGGTAGTCAATTTTACAAGGGAGGATTCTACTGTGTTTGAGTGCGTAAAAAGAGGCGATATAGTTTGTATGAACAGAATCTTATTTCTTTTGATATATAAACTTGAAATTTGGCCCGAGTACTTATTTACATAAAATCACGCCTGCAATCCCCAAAGGGATAGGTAGAGGTGTACCTTTAGTACACCCACTTTCGCCAGTTCTGACTAAGTCCCATGTAATAGGGGGCGAGCCTATTGCCATCAACCGGGCATAAATCCAGACTCCGGGCTGCTACTGAGAAATTCGTAATGGAAAATCCAATAAAACTTTGCCCGACCTGGGAATCAAACCCACCCCTCATGCTCAGCAGTCGTGCTTGTAACCATTAGACTAACGAGGCAGTCGTTACTTGATAGAAATAGAGAATACTATTTAATAATAAAGATCGTAATAATGAATACTACACCAATTAAAGGAGGTGGAGGTGTTGCTGAAATAATTTTTAGGGGAATGTACGAAATCCAAGCGAACGAAGTCGTGGGCGAAGTCCTGACTGACTGACATCAGAATTTTTTTATTATTGTAATAATAATTTTACTTGAGGTTATAATATATTTACATTCCATACATTGTAGGCGAACTCTAAGATTCGGTTTTTGAAAATTGGATTAATATTATCAGGGTGAAAAGGGATTTAGATTGTATGAACAATCATATTTTTTGAGTTAATAAACGTGAATCATAGCAAGAATACGTTCTTAAATAACAAAGTTTGTCATGACGGTTGCGTTTTTCAAAACTACCCTTCAAAAGGATTTTAGGGAGTGTTACAGTTTGTTTTTAAGAATCTTTACGCGAGGTCCGATTAACTCGAAACTCAATGCTCTCATACTTTAGACAAAAAAAAAGAAAAATATATATGGAGTTTTCGAGAATCGGAAAAGGGGTAATTAAGTTTTCGGGACAATTTTACTGAGTACCTTGAATAACTCAACAGTTGGTAAGTATATAAACATTATTATTTAAGAACAAAAACGTAGAAAAAATAAACAATACAAAATTTCTTACAAATAGACTTAGACATGAAATGGAGGATATATTGAACAAGTATGTACAAAACGAAGTTGATATTTATATGCTATGTATATCCTCCGTAAAGTTGTAAATCAAACTGCACTCCTATCTGCTTACCACGCTTACGTTGGTTCCAACTAAGATATGGTATAATGTTTTGGGGGAATGCTGCTGATAGAGAAACTGTTTTTTTTTCGACATCCACGCGGGCGAAGCCGCGGGCGAAAGCTAGTTTAACATATATTTTTTTCAAATCATTAACACTACTCGTTTAGACGTGATCTTCAGTATAAAATCATTAAACGTCGGTTATCGTCGCCTTAATGTAGTACACTCGAAGGCACAGATACTCTCGATGGTAACGAATACCTAATCACCCATCCACAAACCGACCGTGGCACAAGCAGTTGAACCTCACCGAACTCAAACAAGTGCAACAACACTTTCAATCAAGTAAAAAATGAACATCGAAGGCCAATCGAGAACTAATCACTAAAACCCACGTTGGGACATCCCATACTAATTATACATACATTACCCAACACCAATTTACTTGAACAGAACAATAGAATCAGAGTTCCGTAGGTGAACAGTGGGATGCAGCGAAGTTCCGTACAATTTCGCAACCTGCGTGAGTCACAGAGGTAGATGACATTGTACCTGGCGTCAGATGGTGTCTGTATGTGGGTAGAAATCAGAATGGAAGTGATTGTCTGTATTTTTATTTGTTGGTGATTGGTTTTGAACGTATTTGTAAGGTGAGATTAGTTATTTTTGTAATGAGTTGTAGTAGTTGGTTTTTAATGTGATATGTCCAAATCTGGCTACTATAATTTCGGCAAATCTAAAACATAATAAAGATAAGTCTGCACTGTGAGAACATACTTAGTTAAAAAATAAACGCAGCTAGATGCTACGAAATAACTACTGATTTGTAAGAAATTTTTATCCACAAATTCTATATATACCTAGGCCGTGGTTTCGTTTCGAAATGTGTCATGTCATTTGGTTTAAGACGCAGATATATGCCAGTGACCTTGAGTGGTTAGCTTGCGTGTTCTGTAGGTACTGAGCTCACGCAACACGTCGTACTTTCAGCCAGTAATAGGACTCGCTCATCAAGGAGCGCTGCCCCAATTTGACGCATTATTAATTTATTATACACAAAACTAAAGGTATTTTAATAAAACGCGTATACTAAAAGATCAATAATTAAATTATCTTTAAATTGCTGAAGGTTTCAGAAAAATACGCATGGTAGATTTTGCGCCAGTCTCAGTTTTTTATCCGCGTTAGACATATTTCTACAAATTAATTTCACTATGTACTATAAACATAAATTAAAATAGTCACATATTAAGTTATTGAGAAAATGCTCTAATTTATCATACTTATATTTTTTTCAAATCATTAACACTACTCGTTTAGACGTGATGTTCGGTATAAAATCATTAAAAGTCGGTTATCGTCCCCTTAAATTGGTTTTTACTTTTATTTTTTAATAATATTTTATATGTATAGTTTCTTTTATTTTGTGAATGTGTGAACATTGTAGGCTTAAATAGACTGTAGATTTCTAGACCATTTTCCACTTTGTTAAGTACCTGGTACTTGTTGACGCGCCTACACCATCCTCCCATACCTATTAACACTGTAATTTGAAAACATTTTCCAAGCCAATTATTTTTAAAAGAGTAACCGTGGTGTTTCTTGCCGGCTCTTCTCCATAAGAAACGAACGATTGGAACCGTGCACCTAGCTTCTGACGTTTCATAAGTGCCCATGTGGGTTTATGTGAAATAAAATATATTGAATATTTTGATTTTGAAATCGTATTGCAAAGATGCTGCTGATGATCCTATCATTGCGCTATATGACCCGTCGTCGTTTGGTTAAAGATAACATTGCGCCTGCTTCCCCCAAAAGGTTAGGCAGAGATGCACCTATCATACAGCATAGTAAACATGTTAAATTGATAGTATACTGCATATTTATACTGCATTTTAGTACCAAATTAAGGTTTATTCCAAAAATCCCCACCCACAAATCCCCACTGGTGGGGATTGTTACTTTTTTTTCCAAAAATCCCCACTGGTTAAATAAACTCAGCCTAGTGGGGATTTTTGGAAAAATAAGTGTGGTTGAGGTGTTGTTGTTTCTAAATAATTAAAACAAAAAATGCGTTAATCAATACCTACGATAAGTAACTAATTATGTCAATATTATAATAACCAACTTCCATTATAAATTGTTTGCATTGAAACGAAACTCAATTGACTAGATTCAAACAAAATTATTTAAACATTATAGGATCACGTAAATCGTGGTTGAGAATTTATCTCATTCTTTCTAAAAAAAATGGCACTGTAATGCTGCCACGCATTAACTCTATTTGAGCATCTAAGATGAACTGGTCTTTTTCTTTGCTTCTTTGTGATCGCGGTTTCCGACGGTGACTTTCGTTAGCACTTCTTTCATAAAACAAAGCGTCTTCATGCAAAAAATGTAGGAGTTTCAGTAAACTTGGTCTTTTTTTCAATATAGCTGCATTACGTTTATTATGCCACCCTTCCAAAATGTTTGTCGTTCTGTGCCTCTCTCCGTAAACACATAATACGTTTATGAAATCTTCTTTTATCCATTGGCTTAACATATACTGGCGAAAACTGTCACTGTTTTGATTGTCTGGGCTTTGGCTGGCAACATAGATCCAGCCTTCAATTCGACAGCATATAATTCGGCAGCAGCATCGTACAATGATTCAGGTTTTCAGTTGAGTGAGTCACAATTTCCTCTTTTTTTGTTTATCCACCGAAATAAAACGGCACCAGTTAAAAAAAAATTAAGTCAGGAACCTCGCAGAAGTTACAGTTCCTCTAAAATTTAAATTATTGCTCATAGCAGATTTTAATGATTATAAAACTCGCATATTATTATTAGCTACCAAAAACGCTCGTAGTCGCATGAAAACGATAAACGTTTTTTTTGGAAATAGGACATTCAAAAGGAATTGAATTAAAATCGACATTCAAATCCATTTTATCAACTTTATACAGTACATGGTAATCTCGGTAGCAGTTTACTGAAACTCCTACATTTTTTGCATGAAGACGCTTTGTTTTATGAAAGAAGTGCTAACGAAAGTCACCGTCGGAACCCGCGATCACAAAGAAGCAAAGAAAAAGATCAGTTCATCTTAGATGCTCAACTAGAGTTAATGCGTGGCAGCATTACAGTGCCATTTTTTTTGGAAAGAATGAGATAAATTCTCAACCACGATTTACGTGATCCTATAATGTTTAAATATGTTTTGTTTGAATCTAGTCAATTGAGTTTCGTTTCAATGCAAACAATTTATAATGGAAGTTGGTAGGTAATTATAATATTGACATAATTAGTTACTTATCGTAGGTATTGATTAACGCATTTTTTGTTTTAATTATTTACAAACAACAACACCTGGTGGGGATAGTTACTCATTTTTCCAAAAATCCCCACTAGGCTGAGTTTATTTAACCAGTGGGGATTTTTGGAAAAAAAAGTAACAATCCCCACCAGTGGGGATTTGTAGGTGGGGATTTCTGGAATAAATCCAAATTAACTATATTAAAATTCATTACATTGCATTGCAACACTATTGCATGTAGGTGTGTTACTTATTGACGTGATGCATCTCCGTGAAGGTCGCGCTGTCTATCAGAGGCGCCTATTGTTTTGTTACTATAGTGTAGGAGGCACCTGTCAGCCTGTCATTTGGCACATCTTACAAAGATATGGGTTGAATTTAATGTAATTAATTTTGCTTTTAATCATTTTTTTTTTTAATTTTTAGCTCAACTATGTATACCTACTGTACTTGTTTTAATTAGTTAATTGTGTTACTATCTGCGCATAATGTAGTGCATGCTGTGCTTTTCTATAAGTAATTTTTTTTAAATCATGAATATTATATTTGAATACTTATTATTCTATTCCGGACGAAAAAAACCCAAAAATATAAAAATCGGTCCAGCCGTTCTTGAGTTATAAATGGTGTAACTAACACGACTTTGTTTTATACACAACATTATTATTTATATGGATTGAAATAAATGAATTTGAATTTGAATTTGAATTAGTTTTTGTTTATACTAAACCCGAAAAGGGGTCATTGTACTCATCATTTTGAACATTTTTTTCTATGGCGATTTCATACCTTGAAATCGCGAAAACAACATCAGCTGTTCCCTACATTTGTGTTCACTTAAATCGACAAAATGTATGGAACAGCTGATTTTTATTTCGCGATTTCAAGGTTGGTCCCATAGAGAAAATTGTTCAAAATGATGAGTACAATGACCCCTTTTCGGGTTTAGTATAAACAAAAACTAATGTTTAAGTTTGCAATGTACAAATTGTAAAACAATAGTGTAAGTACTCATTGTTGAAGAGCCTTCTAATAAATTAATAAATAAGATATAATAATTATGTATGCTGCACGAAAGTTGCGCAGACGTTCGTGCCCGGGGTCACCTGCACCCTAATTTTGTAACCAATCTGAATGATTTTGAAGTTATACAGGGTGTCCAAGAACCTGGCGTCCAACTGGATTCCCACGATGCCCCAAGTTCTAACAGTACTCAGAAAAATATTTTAAAAAATCCACCCCATGTACTTACAGAATTATACTGATTTCAAAAAAAAAGGGGAAATGAGCACCCTGTGACATACTTTTGAATGCTGTGACTGCTAATGCTGATAATTTCGATATTTCTTGGAGGTTTTGTAATCTAGGGTATTGCTGTGTCTAAATAGAATGTAAAAATAATGTACTTATTGTACCATTTTAAAATAAAATATTATTTTAACTAAAGGTGATATGGAAAACTATTGAATTTCGCAACTTTGACCGACTGTAGTGTAAAAAAAATGTACCAAAATAGTATGGCAAGTGACGTCAAATTTTGACGCGTTTATTCCTCTTTTTAAAAAGGTATAATACTTACACATTAATTTGAAAAAAAAAATTTTTGATAATATTTTTACTCAACAACCCAATTTTTACGAATTTTTAGACGAATTTTTTGAACATATGAAGCAATGTATTAGTAATATATACTAATACATTGCTTCATATGTTCAAAAAATTCGTCTTTTCAACAACGCGAACGTTAATAAGGCCATGAAGGTGGGTGAATTATCAAAATGAAACACATTTCACTGCAAGTGTGCTATGCAATTAACCCACAGTTTAGAGGAATGAGGAACAAAGGTGGAAAGTTCACTCATATGAGCAGACTGGTGTCTTGTATGGTAGGCTACTACCAAAGATTGAAATTTTGTGTTGCATTTTACATTTTATTGTATATTTTCAAGTTTTGTAAATGAACAGACAGCTGTGCTGCTGGGGAGTTTGTTGTGCCACTTCTTCTTCCCAGCTAAAGCATTAAGAAGTGGTGAAGGGTGGGCATTTTTGGGTGACTGTCTCATGTAATTTTGACTGACTGAATAAATGACTTTTGATTTTGATTTGATTTGGTTTAAGAGCGTGTACACCTTACAGCATTTCATACAAACTTTCAAGCCCTTGTTTTTCGAAATGACTGAACTGATTTTAATAAAACTTCATACGCATAAGCAGGATACAAAGGTCTAAAAAGTTAGTAAAGAAAATTTTCGAAAAATAGTGTTACAGCCAAATAAGACCGATTTAAAATTTTCCATAGAAACAGAGATTTCCAGTTATCTGTTTTTAAATAAGACATTTAGAAAATGTTCTTTACTAACTTTTTAAACCTTTGTTTAAAAAACCTTTGTACGCTTATGCGTATGAAGTTTCATTAAAATCGGTTCAGTTATTTCGAAAAATAAGGGCTTCAAAGTTTGTATAAAATGCTGTAAGGTGTAAACGCTCTTTATTTTTATTATTTTATAAGAATTCTTTTTTAATTTGAGAATGTGAGAACGTTGTAGGCTTAATAGACTGTAGCTTTGAAAACCATTTTCTATTTTGTTAAGTACTTGTTGACGGGCCTACACTGTCCTTCCATACCTATTAACACTGTAACTTGAAAACATTGTAAAAGCCCATTATATTTAAAAGAGTACACGTGGAGTTTCTTGCCGGCTCTTCTCCATAGGAAACGACCAATTGGAACCGTGCATCTAGTTTCTGACGTTTCATAAGTGCCCATTAGGTTTAAGTGAAATAAAATATTTTAATTTTGTCGTAGGGTGTCAGTATATTTATGTTAATCGCGAGGATAACTCTGATACGTCAGTTGAACGATAGCCCTCTTCAAGTCACCATATCCAGCGACCCGGACTAATTTTCTAACCTTCCGTGAGCTCTCTGATGCCTAGCAACCAAAGGCCCACAAAGGTCCGGTCACATTATGTACAGAAGAGCCGATCAGCATCGTTCTGTGTAGGTATAGATAAACTACGATAACATGGCGCGCCCCTCCAAAATTCAAAACGTTTGAAAGTATTTATGACAGTATTTACAAAGCGCTACCAAGACTGACAACGCATTGTGTGCGTAGGCGTACTGAGACAGCCATCAAACAAAAATAATTCAATCCAATATTTATTGATGTGAAACATCTATAAGCGCACGTAAAACTGATTGCTGGCGGGACGACTCATGCCGCGTGGCGATTCACCGCTCATTCCGCGCGCGCGGGACTCCCGCTACGCGACCCTGACCTTTTCTTCGATGTTTGTTTGTTTGATTTCGATGTTTTACATCTACCAGGCGTCCCGTGACGGCGCACAGTTTTTATTCGTAAGGATTGATTTGACTACATACTTATAAATAGTAATTAGGAGGGGCGCGCCATGTTATCGTAGTTTATAACTACCTAGCTAGATGAAGGCTTTGAGCGACTTTTGCGTATTTGGCGCTTTTTGTCTTCAAGACGATTTATTTCAAAGCATTCAGTTGCTTTAAGGATTGAAATGCATCACCTTTTTCGTCAGTTGTAGTTCGTACTAGCTACTGCCCGTGGTTTCGCCTATGTTATTCTTATAATATAGGTATATACAACATGTTCCAGAATTAACGCACAACCTCTTAAGGGGTACTCATCATTACGAACGTCTTTTACTATGGGTCCAAAACTGAAATCGCGAAAAAAAAATCAGTTGTTCCCTACATTTACTATGTTGAATGATCGTTAAAATGTAGGGAGCAGCTGATTTTTTTTCGCGATTTCAGGGTTCGTCCGTAGTTCCGTAGTCCGTAAAGTTCCGTCAAAATCGGTCCAGCCGTTTCGGAGATTAGCCGGAACCAACAGACAGACAAAAATATTTAAAAAAAAAAATTGTGTTTTATACTTTCATAATTATGCATTTATTAAGAAGCTGCTATTTTGATATTACACACAGGCACTTTTATTTATTTGTAGAGATGTATTGTGTCGGTGCAGACATCGCCACTGATGTTTATGTCATACATTTTTTTTTTTTTTTAGGTGGGAAATTATCAAATAACTTCTCCCGCTCTGGGCTGAGCGGGAGGGCGTGTCAGACTTTTACTGACTACCCATATTCCTTCATTTGCCTGTGTGCCAGGGCCACGATATCCCTTTCGGACAAACTCACAACCCTGGCAGGCATTGGCCCTAGCGGACCCCATCAGTTGGTGCTGACAACTCTTTGAGGCGCGCGTGGAATACGACGCGCCGTCGACCTGGGCCTGGTCGTTATCGGATGGTGAGCTACCCATCGCTCACCGTCCACAGGCCCGCGCCTACGGTGGCCGGAAATCGGCTTGCGACTCCCGACGCCCGGGGCGTCTCCTGCGGCGACTAGGGGCGCGAGGGCGCGAACCTTGCCTCTCCCTCACGCGTTCCGCCTCCTCCTTCGCAAGCATTACTAATTCGCAGAAGGAGGTGACGGCCTCTCATGCACTCTCGCTCCGAACCATGGCCTGAACCAGGGCTGGACGCGAGAGATCGCCGCCGCCGATCGCCTCCGTGAGGACACGGCGGTGCTCCGCCCAAGCTGGGTTTATGTCATACCTAAATGCTTATTAATCAGCTGTCCATCATTTCCTCACACGTAACTACAATCTGTCCAAGTCATTAACTTAACAAACAATCTAACCTGTCAGGATGTCACAGTTGATCAGACACAAATCGCGCCAATTACTCAATTACACAGACGTTCTACTAATTCCTGTTTGTTTTTTTGCTGATTGTGATTAGCAGATTTGCTGGTCACAAACCTTTCAGCAACCGACTGTTACTTAACTACTTGTTATAATAATTCTGTCCACTGCTTCTTCTTGATAATCCATACAAAGTATAAAATTCTATAAGTGAAAGAACTCTGTCTGTCGGTCACCTTCTCACGCCTAAACCACTGAACCGATCGTTATGAAATTTTACAGATAGGTGGCCTGGGACCTGGAGAAGGACATATGGTTAATTTTTAGGGTTCCGTACCCAAAGGGTAAAACGGGAACCCTAGTACTAAAGCTCCGCCGTCTATCTGTCTGTCTGTCCGTCTGTCACCAGGCTGTATCTCATGAACCGTGATAGTTAGACAGTTGAAATTTTCACAGATGATCTATTTCTGTTGCCGCTACAACAACAAATACTAAAAAGCAGAATAACATAAATATTTAAGGGAAAAAAGCAAAAAAATCACGTTTATTGTATGGGAGCCCCCATACAATAAACGTGATTTGTTTGTTCTTTTTTCCTCGATATTGATAACGGCAACAGATTGACGCTTGAAATATTCGCAGAATATTTAATTATATGTTCACTTTAAAAATAAATAATTAAATTAAAATAAAACAAATATTTAGGGGGTGCTCCCATACAAAACACGTGTTTTTTGCCATTTTTATAGATATAATACGGAACCCTTCGTGCGCGAGTTCGACTCGCACTTGGCCGGTTTTATCCAGAATTTTTGTATTTGAAAATAATTAAATACAAAATACACACAAATGAAGTCGCAGGCAACAGGTTAACCAAAAATCACATATTTTTGTTCAACTGTTTTGTTAATTATCTTGTCAAAAGTGCGTGTAACACATTTAGGAGGAGCAGACGTGGTGTTTTGTCATTAATTTGTTTTTAAATCATTTCAATTCTTTGCACTTTTTTTTTTACCCATTTTAAAACTTACCTAGATAAAATTCATAATTTGCAAACACGCTTGTTGAAACTTGTTGTACCAAACTATGTAAAATATAAATGCCAAGACAATTACACAGGGTTATTCAAACATTGCAAAGTATTGCCTGTTCTAGCGCGCGCTGAGTATATGTTCCTCATAGAGCGTTTCGATAGCAGTGATATTCAAATTCCAGTAAAATATAACGTTAATACACGACAAGCCAAATCAAAATCATTACAAGTGCTACGCAAAAATAACTTTTATGGCAGGCGTACCGCTTCTTTCACAATCCCCAATTTACTAAACCAAATACCTGTAGACATCAGAGACTCAATGAATAGTAAAAACATAAAGCATAAGCTGAAAGAACATTACATCAACTCGATTATAACTTAATAGTTAATAGCGCGTTGATCAAATCTCAGGTCATGGCATGCTACGACAGACCTCAGAGGTCTAATTGTGTGCTTTGTTTCAGTGTTGTAACTTGTAATTTATAATAAATAAATAAATAAAATAACAAACTCTGTAAATAACTGTACCGACCTAAGGTGTTTCTTTCACACCTCTGCCCACCCCTCGAGATTACAGCCGTGATACAAGCATATTTGAGCACATTCTGATCGTGTTACGTACAGTCAGAACTGTGGCTCACATTCCACTTTCTAACCAACTCGTAATTTACTTAATTAACTAAACATATGAACGAAATGTTGGAAACAGTCAAGTGCGAGACGGGCGGCTGGATGTGGGGTAAAATAATATAAAGTTAAATAATATGTTTCAATATTAATTCTAAAGTATGAATGAAAACAATAATAAATATCTAATTAGGCGACTAAGGCGACCAAGGGCTTGATTGATACAGAATGCAGTTATTAATCCTGGACATGGCACCAGCCTTAAGGAGGTCCATCTGTCTAGAGCCTTGACCAACAGTGACTTTGATCCTGATGGTTATGCTGGTGGCAGATTAATGGCCTGAAGTCGACATAGGTACCTACTGTAGGAAAAGAAAGAACATTCATCACCACAGAGTCTGTAGCTAAGTTTCATTAGTTGCCAATAGGCTGCTACAGATAATTTCTAAAGATAAAAAAAACATTTCAATAGTAAGTTCAATCCTAACACTTTCTCTGGAATTAAATCCAGGACCCTCACTTTTAGCAGCTGCGCTTGGGATAACTAAAACTATGAGAACTTTTTCATAAAGTACAACAAGTACAAATTTGTTTTTAGTTTTTACTTACGGATCCCTAACTCCGAGCTCCGGTAAAAAGGTGCCACGACTAACTACACGTTGTTTCTTTAGAAAAAAATGTTACCTACATATTTCGTAAGTTTAAATTATTAGCGTCTAGTTTTATAGCCTGCTGATTGCTTGTTTACAATCGCTCACCGGCAGGCGGTGAGTTATCAGAATGATAGAATTAATTAATTTCTATGCAATTATTGACATTCCGGTTTTAGAGATCCCTAGTTAAATAATAGCAAAGAAACCAATTCTGATTGAGTAAGTATTGCTGATTATTTTAAAGGCATACGAATATCTCAAACAAAATCTTGGATCCTGCCAAATATTAAAGAACTGTGCTAGATACGAAATAAACTAAGATCTTTCTCACACAACATATTACTTATTTGTTCCGTATGTGAATTTAACAAGTGGCCAGTAGCCAAAGTAGTAAAGTATTATCTGTAAGTTAGTAGTAACGGCCTTCGTCACCGATTTTTTTTTTTTTTGGGTGGGAAATCATCAAATAACTTCTCCCGCTCTGGGCGGAGCGGGAGGGCGAATCAGACTTTTACTGACTAAATATCTTTATTAATCATAATTCCACGAGTTCAAAGAGAAGAAGAGAAGCCAAGATGGTTTTCTTATCCATCACAAACAAGGTACAATCACGTACATAATTGTATAATCGTATCATATTTAATGACAGCATGTGACAGTTGGTTTCCCGCGCAAATTGACAGTTGTTGGACAGTAATGGCGGACGGCAGCCATAATGAGGTTTTTAATAATTAATCTGCGAGATTTTAACTAGTTATTAGTGATGGAGGCATTGGCCTAGCAGTGGATTAAAGCACTGGTAGGTTGTCAACCTGCTACCTATGAGTTCCTATAAATATAACAGAAATGTCTTAAATTCTCATTACCAAATGTACCTCAAGTAGGTCTTAATTTAAAACTTGATGGTAAGAAGCTAGATGCTATTACGGGAACTGTATTTCTAGGAATTACTCTAGATTCCAAATTGCAGTGGGGTGCCCACATTAGAGCTCTTTCAGGTAGATTAAGTTCAGCTGCATATGCAGTAAGAAAAATAAGGCAGTTGACAGATATAGCCACAGCTAGGTTAGTGTACTTTGCTTACTTCCACAGTATTATGTCTTATGGCGTTCTGCTGTGGGGATCGGCAGCCGACGTAGATTCAATTTTCATTTTACAAAAGAGGGCAATCCGCGTGATCTATGGAATGGGTCCTCGTGAGTCCCTTAGAAACAAATTCAAAGAAATTGATGTACTAACTCTGCCTTCTCTTTATATCTTAGAAAGTATTTTATATGTTCGCAAAAACTTAGGACTTTTCAAAATAAGAAGTGATTTCCATAATATAAATACACGTAGTAAACATGAAATTGTGTTACCCAAATTTAGATTAACTAAAACAAGCAAGTCATTTCTTGTAAACAGTATCCGCTTTTATAACAAGTTGTGGCCACAATCGGTTACAGAACTTAGTGATGGAAAATTCAAAACGCACATTAACGCGCCCTTATCAAAAAAGCATATTATAAGATTAAGGACTACGTTGAAGACAAGGAAGTTTGGCATTAATTCCTTCTGTACATGTGGCCTCCTTGGTACCTCATTAACGGCAAAACTATGTAAATGTCTATTAACAGCTCCCAAATTACGAAGTTATTTTTAAATTTAATTTTATCTTTTTTTTTACTAACTTCACTGACATAATGTTTTTCTTATTTGACATTATTATACCTACAATTTAAATTTCCACAAGGTTCTAACTTTTATTATTTTAATCACATTTTATATTGTTTTTTTTTTGTCAATGTGAGGATGTTGTAGGCTTATTAGACTGTAGATCTTTAAACCTTTTTCTATTTTGTTAAGTTCCTGGTACTTTTGATGGGCCTACGCTGTCCTCTCATACCTATTAACACTGTAATTTGAAAACATTGTAAAAGCCAATTTAATTTTTTTTAAAGAGTGACCGTGGAGTTTCTTGCCGACTCTTCTCCATAGGACACGACCAATTGGAACCGTGCACCTAGCTTCTGACGTTTCATAAGTGGCCATGTAGGCTTATGTGAAATAAAAATATTTTTGATTTTGATTTTTTGATTGAAACGTTGAAAAGTGGTACGGTCTAATGAATTTCCACCAAACTTCACCAAAGATAGGACTTTATTACATTTCCGATCTTTTAGAACTCAAACCGTCTTATTACGAAATAGGGTTTATCTTTAGACCCAGGTTTAAACCATGAAGCCATTATTGAATTTCGAACTTTATTCCGTCTATGTTAAAGTTCCTAATACAATACTGACAACGTAGTACCGAACTAAGTTTTCAGTTTTGCATAAAAAACGGTATTTCAATCAGAGTTAAGTTCTTAATTCTTAATACAAAAACTGGCTTCATGGTTTAAGCCATGTCAAAATATAAATCTTGTTTTTAATAAGACGGATAGTATCATAAAGGGCCACTAAGGGCAGAGTACGAGTAAGTTAAGAGGACGGGCAACATATTCCTTTTGTCTGTTCATAACAACTTCTGCGATCTTGAAACAATATCGAAACTCTCTTGAAGAAAATGCTTGTTTTCTTTCATTTTCTTCGAGTGAAACCAGAAAGAAGTATGTAAGGATCGTAGTAGGTGGTGTCTGTAAAGTTTCTGCCTACCCCCATGGGAAAAAGGCGTGAGTTTATATATTTTATTGTGTGTGTGTGTGTGTTATCTTATCAAATAATATCTTGGTTAGATTTATTAGGTATAATTATTTATAAGTTTGTTTAAGGTCACACACACTAACCAATTTATTTGCTGTTGCCATTTGACTCATTAATTGTTGTACCTATGTTTAAATACTAAATTATTGAGTTTGTAAGTTCTAATACGAGCGTTTACGACTTACGGCATTTCATACAAACTTTCAAGCCCTTGTTTTTAGAAATGTATGAACTGATTTTAATGAAACTGCATACGCATAAGCAGGATACAAAGGTCTAAAAAGTTAGTAAAGAAAATTTTCGACAAATAGTGTTACAGACAAAATAGACTGATTTAAAAGTTTCCATGCAAACAGAGATTTCCAGTTATCTGTTTTTAAATAAGACATTGCAAAAATGTTTTTAACTAACTTTTTAGACCTTTGTATCCTGCTTATGCGTATGAAGTTTCATTAAAATCGGTTCAGTCATTTCGAAAAACAAGGGCTTGAAAGTTTGTATGAAATGCCGTACGTCGTAAACGCCCTTAATAGAACTTACAAACTCAATAATTTAGTATTTAAACATTTACGGTAATGAGACAAGCCATCAAAATATTTTAAGAGAATGATGAATTATTTTGGAAATGATTGTAAATCATTAAATAGCACTCACGCGATTTTGGCGGCTCATTCTCATTCAGGTATCAGGTGCAGTAGATTCCATATTAATATCGGATTGCTCGCTTGCACTCATATTTTTTTATTTTTTATTAATCAGTCGGAAAGTCGTAACAATCTTTGACATTTCTAATAAGAAAATGGCGCGAATTTGCAAATGGCGCCACGTGCGTATGGCGAAAATTAGTACTACATCTTTCGTCTCATAATAAAGTGAGATAAACGTATTGAGCAAAAGCGCTTCCAAGGAGGTTCGATCATTCAGCTTATTTATTCTCGTAATTTGAAACTCTTTGGTGGAATTCTTATTTACATATACTTACGTGAGTACCTATTTTACAGCCCATTCCGTTGTAGGGTGCGTAAATTTTAACTTTTGAACAATGTATAGGCACAGGCTTCGTTAATGCATTTTTTGAGTAAATGTGTTGAATAAACAATTACTACTGTCGGCGTGATTAATATGTATACCCATGCCAAGTTACAGCTTTCGTACTAAGGGCCACTTGCAGCTTTTACTTAAATCTCGATATAAACTCGACTTAGGCTTAAACTTAACTTAACGACTTGCATGTCATCGATTTAGCTTAAATCTCGATTTAAATAAACGTCAAAGTTAAACCGGTATCTAGGTCGGTTTATAGTTGTTAAATCTCGATTTTAGAGACAGACAATACAGTGGTATTTTAAATTTCTCGTTTTATTTGTGAAACAGGATTTCTTTTCGTTTAATCATGATGATTTGTTATCGGATGATGACGAGGAGATCGTAAAATATTTAGACACTCCGTTTTTCTCTCGTAGAGTGTACATTAGAAGCGATTTATTTAATACCTACATTACGAGATGACGAATTTTTGAAACGGTTCTGCTTAAATAAATAGAGTACAAAGCTCATTTATGATAAAATTATCCTTAACTTTCCACGTGATTTTAACAGGTAAGCTTTCTTCAGAAATGCACAAAGCACAGAGCACTATTTATTACTGGTACGCTAACGAACACTAGAAAATAACACGAGACTACAACCAATTTGATTTCGATGTTTCACATCTGCCAGGCGTCCCGTTACGAGTACGGTTCACATTTTTTTCTCTATACGCAGAACTGAGTTGCCATCACTTTTTATTTAAAACTGAACGCAAAGAATGAATGATGAATGTAATAATGACTAATCTCAGTTTAGTTAAATCGAATGTGAAAAGTGACCGTGCAAGACATGCTTAATAAGATTTAAGTTAAATCGAGTTTAGCACTAAATCGAGATTTAATTAAACCGAGATTTGTATCATTTTGCTGCAAGTGGCCCTAAGAGTCTCTGAGCTAAGCCGGGGACGGACAGACAGACAGAAAGACAGACAGACAGACGGTCATGGCAAAACTATAAGGGTTCCTTGCAGTTGACCACGGAACCCTAAAAAACCGCATCAACCAAATGTGTATTTTGCAACTTAATGTACCTATATAATAAAATTGAATCTAAGTGCATAATTTACCTAATTAAACACCAATATTATTAAAAGCCAGTGATCAATCTACATATATAATCACATTGCGATATCATATCACGTGTTTGAAATGACAATCTATCACTTTTCTATTCTTGACAACTAGTGACGAAACGAACACAACAGAGTGATGTAAGTAGGTAAATCGATACAGAGTCGTTTTTGTTTTATTTTAAAAAGCAATCAAAAAATTGTTCACTAAATAAAATATTGCAATGGTTTTGTAAAAAGTTAAACGGTTTGATATATTGCGCTTAGTTGTTTGTACACGTAAGAGTTAATATTTAACTTACAAGTTTTTGATATACCTAACATATTATTCTCAACGTTGTTGCAGAAAACAAAAACCTACGATTTGAATTAAATTAGTATTGATGTCGGTGTATTTACACACAATGCACAAGGTGAAGGCACCATTAGTTCCAGTTCTTCTGGTTCTTACCAGGAGAACTCCTCAACAATAACCGCTCCTACATCGGGAAAAACAATATTTTGTAAAAGGTGATGAGCAGTTGACATTAGGCTATTGTAACTTAGATAAATTAGTGACTGACCCATTAAAAAGTGAAAAATAAAAAACTTAAAAAAAAACAACCGACTTCCAAAAAAAACACTCATCATCATTGTCCTGCCCATCCCAATTTATTTGGCATCGGCGCAACATGTCCCTTTGTCCCTTTTTTGTCCAACTTCCAAAAAAAATACTACAAAGTGAAAAATAACTTTAATTTCGGAAGTCGGCGGGAAAAAACTAAAATACAGATCCAAAGTCACTGACTTCCGAAATTAAAGATATTTTTCACTTTGTAGTGTTTATTTTTGGAAGTCGGTTGTTTTTTTTGTATTAAGTTTTTTTTTACGCAATTCCGGGCGTTCTGCGATTTGGTCAATCCTTAAAAATAAGCTACTTTCAGTCAGTCAAGTTAAAAACATGCGTATCACGTAAACATCTACAACACACTATATTCTATACATAAACACCTTTATTGTAGTATTTAATCGAACTGACTTCCGGATCAATTACTGAAACGATGCAGCGATGTCTGGATTACGTGAACGAACCACAATTGGTGTAAATCCCGATATTTGTGTCAAAGGCAACGTTTCTAGATCAATTACTTACAAATTCACTGTTAAAGAATACTGGACTTCTTATTAAATAGAATTCCAAGGATTCATCCATCTTCTGTTGTCATTGTTTTCAAGAGTTTCCTTAATCAACCTCTGACTAGACAATTAGGTTATCGTTTGGCTGCCATTCTAAACGGATTTTGATGAATATCAATTGTATTCAAAATCTGGGGACGCCTAAGAACTAAGCAAATTGAACGTCAAATTTCATAAATGCCTTCTTAAATAGAAGTGTGTTTTTACATAGTATAATATTATTATTTTATATCATTGAATGTCCTATTGTTATATTCATTATATACACTTTAGTTGCTCCGTGTGGTGCCGGACGTAAAGAATAGCACCACCCCATTTCTTCCCGTGGATGTCGTAAAAGGCGACTAAGGGACTTACTAGAGAATGGGCAGCAGTGTTCTCTATGCATTTTGCATACTGCGATCGCCAACCCGCCTGCCAAGCGTGGCGATTATGGCAAATCCCCCCTTTTGAGGGAGGCCTAAGTCCAGCAGTGGACGTCTTTCGGGTGAAATGATGATGATGACACTTTTAGTTATGTAGGTAATTTAAAACTAGTAATTTTTTTTTGTACAACTTCTTTTCTTCTTTTGTACAAACTTTACAACTGTGGTTAAGCGATTTACTGCTGCGCTGCGTGTCGTGGGTTCGATTCCCGCACGGAACAAATATTTGTATGACCTACAAGTAGTTGTTCCGGGTCTGGCTGTTTGTGTATGTGAGTTTAAATGTTTGTAATCGCGCCCAAAATACAGGAGAAATTCCTAGTGTGGGGCAAGGTTTAAAAAAAAATGCATGCAGAGTTTGCCTGTAAGCGATTGTTGCACTGTTGCATACACACTTTCGCATGATACCTTTAGCATAATTATAACCCGTGTAAACAATTGAAATTGAACCAATAAAATAAATAAACTAACTTGTGGGCTACCTGCACATTATGTCACCCTAATCATAGATATATCCTGGTCATAGATATTTATTTGTTTATTGATAAAGGTTTTCCAAGAACTTCTGCTTTTATCATATCAAAATCAAAAGTCATTTACGAGTACTCAAACTAGGCTGAGAATCAGCACTTTTCGAACGTCAATAATTACATGAGACAGTCCCCCAAAAACGCCAATATCATAGGGACAGACAATTAGCCTAGGCTATTATCGAAGTGCCAACGAGTACAGAACAGTTTACTCATTAACCTAAATAATGGTCGAATCACCGAATCATTGTCAATTACTCGTAGACTTCTTGGCGGGAAAGTGAAGCGTCATGTTCAGCAGTTTGTTTAATTTTCCAAAATTTGTGTTTAGCCGAATATTAATGTGTAATAATGGTGGATTATTAACCATTAAGTGTTTGTGAACGTGCATTAGTGTAGGCAAATGAAACAAAACATTGCAACTTCGCTTCAAGTTCCTCAAGAAGTCCGCGTGAGGTCTCAGTAAAGTGCCACCCACATCTTTACTGAAACTCAAGGGGAGCGGGCGGGGATAAAATCATCATGCATTTATAATTCATTTCATCAATACTATACAAGAATTAAAACGTGACATTGGCTAAATGCACAAACCGTGCGAAGCCAGAAGGAAAAGAAAAAAATCCATTGGTTCAGTTCGAAAAAAATGTCTGCTCAACTGTCAAAATGAAACCCATTCCGTCTTATTACAAAAAAATGCTTAAGTACTGTTTTATACCAAGACCACAAGGTCTAGGATTGTTACGGTATTCAAGTTAATATCAGGCTCAAAACGTGTTCTTATTACAAAACGAAGACTTTTCGAGGATCAGTTATTACCAAAGAAGGTTCATGGTTCCACAGATAAAAACAAAAATGGCATTCTTTCATTCGTTCATTCTGCATCTATTTGAAGCAACGTTTCGTTTCTCTAAATATTGATATTATAATAACACTTGAAATGCATAAATAATTATTAATCAATACAAAAATATGTCATAAATCGTTCTTTGTTTAGGTTACAATATAATGAACAAGTACAACGTACTTGTTCATTATAATATTTATATTATTATATTATTACATTATATTATTATACCCTGTGGGTACGTACCCGTACGTACCCACAGGGTAAAACGGGAACCGTCTAAGGCTCCGCCGTCTGTCTGTCTGTCTGACTCTCTGTCTGTCAGTCCGTCTGTCACCAGGCTGTATCTCATGAACCGTGATAGTTAGATCCCATACAACAAACGTGATTTTTTTGCTCGTTTTTGCTCTATATTGTTAATGGAAACAGGTAGATTCTTGAAATATTCACAGAATATTTAGTTGTATACTCACTTTAAAAATAAATAATTATATTACAATAAAACAAATATTTAAGGGGGCTCCCATACAAAAAACGTGTTTTTTTTGCTATTTTTATCGATAATGGTACGGAACCCTTCATGTGCGAGTCCGACTCGCACTTGGCCAGTTTTTACTTATAATATTATTGTGACCAACCATTGAAATTAGTTACATAATATCGACGCCTGTGACAATTGACAATCTGCGGCTCCAAGAGATTTGACAATACTTGGCAAACAAAAATAAAGTTTTGTCTATATTAATATTATAAAGAGGTAAAATTTGTTTGTTTGTATGTAGGGGGTAATCTCTGGAACTACCAGTCGGACTTGAAAAATCTTTTTGTATTTGATATCCCAATTTTACGCTACGACTCTTAGGAGCTAAGCAAAAAGAAAAAAAGAACGCTAAGCGAGTCGATACGAGAGATATCGCGGGCGATGCAATGCGACGCAGTAGAAAGAAAAGTCATTTATTCTGCACAAACAAAACGCACATTTCAACAAATAAACATAATTAAAATACACACATACAAAGTAGCCAAAACCCTCGTATCCAATACACTAAACAGTTTGACAATATTATCCATCGGTTGCCATTGGTTGTTGGAGTAGGTCGGGGAACAAGAAATTTCACGCGGACGACGTCGCGGGCAGAAGCTAGTGAGCTTATAATATCACCGGTACTCCTGAAGACAATACGATACTCTGCATTCTGCAATAATGTCTACCAGTAGAAATAAACTTATCTATGCCATAACATTTCCGGCCAAACTCTTTCATAATTCCCTTCACATCAAAACAAATATGGTACGCAATCTAATCACAATAACTGTTCATTGTATCAACAATAATCTACATACATTACTTTTATACTACAATACTGATGCGCACGTTTCGCAAAGAGTACGGAAACAGCGGATAAGCATCGGTGACGCAACCTGCCGACGACCGAGCGGAGGCGGCGTGAATATAAAAGGAGATCACCGTTTTGTTGTTGTAAATGTGAAATGCATTTTATGATTGGAAGGCTAGATAAATTTTGTTTTCAGCTGGGTTAGACTTTAAGCTGGAATCTTTCGACCCCTATCAGGGAAGCCGACCCCCAATCTAGTTGGGAGACCGACCCCAGTGTTTTTGAGAAGGCGATCCCAATCTTCTGGAAACCGACCCCAATAACCTTGACAAGCCAACCTTATGAAGTTGGGAACCCGACTCCTTTCTAGTTGGATCGAACCCAATCTTGTTGGGAAAGTGATCCCAATTTAGGTGACTAAGCTGTTGATTTTTATAATTATGGGTAATTAAAAGCTGCTTGAAGAGTAAAATAGAAAACATATTTGCTACGTTTTACAAGTATGTGTTTCTCAAAAACGAGTCTCGCTAATCTGTCGTTGAAAGTAAACTGCACATTTTCCATATGATTTTCCAAACGCATCCATATCGACAGGATTTTTTTCACATTCCGGTGATAGGTAACTGTTTCACCACGAAAATGCGAAAAATATCCTGAAAAAGGTAAAAAGTAATATCAGATTAGATATACTAGAAATTGCTTGAGTGTCTTTTGCCGAAGTAACACGAAATAAAAACTGCTAATTGGTAAGTAATTATAATTACTACCAATTAAATGTTAAAATCGCGTTGTCAGTAATATTACGATTGTTTACGCTCTTTTTCCTTTGCAGTACTTAACACTTGCATCAAGCATTTAGGCATGTGCATTAAGGAGCATAATATATCATGATATTTAAGTAGCTCCGGCAAACTCTAGGTATTCAGCCCAGTAATAACTGGCTAATCTCTTTTAGGGTTCCGTACCCAAAGGTTAAAACGGGAACCCTATTTCTAAGGCTCCGCCGTCTGTCTGTCCGTCTGTCACCAGGCTGTATCTCATGAGCCGTGATAGAAAGACAGTTGAAATTTTCACAGATGATGTATTTCTGTTGCCCCTATAACAAAAAATACTAAAATACAGAATTAAATAAATATTTAAGGGGCTCCCATACAACAAACGTGATTTTTTTGCTCGTTTTTGCTCTATATTGATAACGGCAACAGGTAGACGCTTGAAATATTCACAGAATATTTAGTTATTTATTAACTTTAAAAATAAATAATTAAATTAAAATAAAACAAATATTTAAGGGGGGCTTCCATACAACCAACCTGATTTTTCTGCCATTTTTATAGATAACAAGCTTTTCCCGGCCCGGCTACGCACGTGTAGCGCTAAGTATCTACCCTACCTACCCAACCTACCTTTTTTTTTTTTACGCTGGGAAAAATGCATTACGCATGCCCCCCCATCAGGGGATGGGAGGGGTATGTGGGACTCCCCGGAAAATCCGGTATACCCACTAAACGACCCAGCGGCGCTCCTACCTCGTCTGCAAGGAGGAGGACTGGGAATCCGGCAGAGCCATAACATCCAGTCCCCCGCTGACGACCGCCCGCCTTGCAGGCGGGCCCGACACGCCCCCCCCGTCGGGGAGGGGCCCAGGAATGACCGCGAGCGCTCTGTCATTCCCGCCCGACGTGGATGGTGAACTGTGCAATGCAGGAGAAGGCGCCCCCGCACCCGTCTCCCGCTGTTCACCACCAGGGGGCATAAGACGACGATCGTACAATCGCCTTCTCATGCCCCGTCTTCGCCTGCGGAGCGGCGCTGCGAGAGGGTCGCCCTCCCGCGCGCGCTCCGCGTGCTCCTTCTGCGACATTACGTCCTCGCAGAAGGAGGCGACCGCTGTTCAGGCCCCCTCGCTCTCCAGCATCGAGTTGACGACGCGGGGAAGCGAGAGGTCCTGCCCGACCGCTGCGCTCAGACCGCGGCGCGGCTCGGACCAGGCTGGGCACACCTCAAGGGTGTGCTGAGCCGTGTCCTCCGCCGCGCCACAGTCATGGTACGACGGGGTCTCCTCCCTTTGGATCCGGTGCAGGTACGATCCGAAACACCCATGGCCGGACAACACCTGCACCAGACGGAAAGAGAGGAAACCGTGGGACCGCTCGAGCCAATCCTTCAGGACTGGCCCGAGCGCGTCCAGAGTTCGGCGGCCGAAAACGGCAGTGGCGAGGTCCTCCGTCCAGTGATGGACGATTGCGTCCCTCGCCTCTTGCCGCAGGGCCTCCCGCTCTTCTGCGGCGGGGGGCTCCCCGAGCGCCTTACGCCGCGCCGTCCATTCGTACACTCTGGTCAGCACCCACGCCTCGAGCTCCCAAGGAGGGGTGCCGGCCAGAGCGCACGCCGCCGAGAAGCCCACCGACCGGTAGGCCCTCGCCACCCGCTGTGCAATGGCCCTTTGGGGCCTACGGATGGTAGTGGCGTTCTCCCTCCTGTGGAGGGAGTCCGCCCAAATCGGGGCCCCGTAAAGGGCCATGCTCCTGAGGATGCCGGCATACAAAAGCCGGCATCGCGCCTTCGGACCTCCCAGGTTCGGGAGGAGCCAGGAAAGAGCATTCGCAGCCTTCAGCAGGCGCGTCGACAGCCCTACCCTAACTACCTACCCTACCTACCTACCCTACCTACCTACCCTACCTACCCACCCTACCTGCCTACCCTACCTACCTACCCTACTTACCTACCTACCCTACCTACCTACCTACCCTATCTACCTACCCTATCTACCTAAAAACCACATAAACCATCTACTAAATAGTCCGAACAAAGCCTAAACCTTTTTTTTTGATAGGTGAGCCCGTTCTTGAGTTACAAAATTACAACGAAAAGTGGCATTGATTTTTATAGATATAGATGGTACGGAACCCTTCGTGCGCGAGTCCGACTCGCACTTGGCCGGTTTTTTATATTTTGACGTTAATTTCTGTCGCAGCTCAGTTGCTTATTACCAAGGTGAGATGTCAGATGTTACTTAGCGACTACTGTACGGCTTGCCCGGTTTTTTGCCAGTGAAACCCAAACTAGACAGTTCGTCTGTAAGATCTTGGGGCTCAGAGTACGTATTTCAGAAGAGAAAGATCCTTTTAAGACGCAGATATATGCCAGTGACCTTGCGTGGTTAGCTTGCGTGTTCTGTACTGAGCTCACGCAACGTGTCGTACGTTCAGCCAGTAATAGGACTCGCCCATCAAGGAGCGCTGTTCTTTGTTCTTAATTTGACGCATTATTAATTTATAATACACAAAAAAAAGGTATTTTAATAAAACGCGTATACTTTTTTTTTTTTTTTTGGGTGGGAAATTATCAAATAACTTCTCCCGCTCTGGGCTGAGCGGGAGGGCGTGTCAGACTTTTACTGACTAAAACCCACCCGTATTCCTTCATTTGCCTGAGTGCCAGGGCCACGATATCCCTTTCGGACAAACTCGCAACCCTGGCAGGCATTGGCCCTAGCGGACCCCGTCAGTTGGTGCTGACAACTCTTTGAGGCGCGCGTGGAATACGACGCGCCGTCGACCCGGGCCTGGTCCTTATCGGACGGTGAGCTACCCATCGCTCACCGTCCGCAGGCCCGCGCCTACGGTGGCCGGAAATCGGCTTGCGACTCCCGACGCCCGGGGCGTCTCCTGCGACGACTAGGGGCGCGAGGGCGCGAACCTTGCCTCTCCCTCACGAAAACGCGTATACTAAAAGATCAATAATGAAATTATCTTTAAATTGGTGAAGGTTTCAGAAAAATACGCTTGGTAGATTTTGCGCCATTCTCAGTTTTTTATCCGTGTTAGATATAACTTTACAAATTAATTTCACTGTGTAATATAAACATGGTTTAAAATATTCACATATTAAGTTATTGGCAAAATGCTCTAATTTAACATATATTTCTTTTAAATCATTATCATTACTCGTTTAGACGTGATCTTCAGTATAAAATCTTTAAAAGTCGGTTGTCGTCGCCAAAGACTCTACAATATTACGCGTCTAGTAGCTAGTTTAGATGTATATCTTTAGCTGAGTCGTCTATTTTCAGTCATGAGCACGAATATGTAAGCGCTTAGCAGAATTCAAAACCGATTTTCTCGTGGAATAACGATTGCAACTTTGAGAAAAGATCTATTTCATAATAGTTTGGGTTCCAAAATACTATATTCGTAGTAAAATAAAATTTCAATCAATATCCTATGGAGGAAATGATTTTTAAAAGTTGCTGAGTGTATACATATTGGTGCTCGTGACTGTTCAATGCTCATCTACAAACCTTGTCCTTGCAAATAATCAATGTAAGGCCATCGAAACACCGATTACTTGAAGTCACCACAAGAAAATCAGTCATACAATAAACTATTTTGTAGTGAACATTTAAAGCTAGGCGTCTCAAGGTGATTGTAAAAAGTGAACCCAGTAGACCGTGGTCTGCGCGCGAGCCGTTTGAGTAACCATTTAAAGTAAGTACGGACAAGACACGGGACTTGTTGAGACATGGATAATGAGTTAGTTTCAATTGTGGATAAACATTAAGATAGTCCATCCATAAGTGTTGTTACTTAGACTGTCAGCTTCAGTGCACCCTGGGCTAACAGCCCTCCTACCACACTTTGCTGACTGGCTGAGTTTTCAGCCTCAGCTCATAGAACACAACATAGCCGCAAAACTGCCAATCCCGGGGTGGTATGAGTTAGATAGCTATGAGCTAGAAGATACTTCGTATAGGCTTTCGTGAATCCCGAGATTGCAATTCAAATGTGAATGTAATTGTAGATTGCAGATATATCTACATTAATGTACCTTCGACACATGTGCTTTGCCGTTTTGAACTTAAATATCCTTACTATTTATTTAACGATCTGATCATATCACAAAAAATTTGGTATAAGGGCATACCAAATTTTTTGAGATATGATCACACAGCACGTCTTCTTCTTCTATTAGATAGGATCTTTCACTTAATGTGTATTATATATCTGTCTCGACAGTCGACTAGTACCTACATAATAATTAAGTACTCGTATATGTAAATCATTTCCCCAGTTCTTTCTCCAACTCAGTCACATTAGCACAACACCTTTAGACCACTATCACCAAGGCTATCTAACATTTAAATCTACCATATTATGGGATAGCTACGTCATGTTATGTGTAAGAAACAAAGAAATAATTAACTTTGTTCTAACCTTGGTTTTGTCACAAATTCCATGGACTAGTTGTTTAGTCAGTTGTTTTTGCCGAAAAAATAATTAAAAGTGTTATTAATCATAACAATATCTATCCTTTTGCATAAGTCGTTTTATGGAGAGTAAGGCCAAAGAAAATATGGTTGGATTGTGTGAGGAATGTGTGAAAGAAAAGAGAGTCAATGATAGCGTGACGGTTGACGGGACCTCAAGTGACATGGGACAAGAGCAATTAAGTTTTAATTGGGTTAAATTTCTTGACGCCACGTTGGTCTAGTGGTCGGAAGTGTCGACTCGATGGTCGGCAGCGAAGAGTCCTAGGACGCGGTGGTATCCTTCTGCAAAACAGACATGTCACAGAAGGAGGCTGCGGAAAGGGAGCGGGAAATCTCTTTCGCTCACCCGGCCCGCAGCAGGTGCACTGGGCGTCGGCAGACGGCAGACAATGCCCCCCTTCCGGCCCCCCTAAATGGGTCCAGGGACGACGGACTCGGGGACATCCTCTCTTATCAACAGTAGTGTTCCACGCGCGCCCCATTCAGACGTCTTGGAGGGGAGGCGAACAAACACCTCACACCACTCCCCCAGACTTGAGGTGGCCTGCACAGGCGGCCCCGACCAGCCGGAGATCGCGGAAGTCGCACATGATCTCAAGTGCAAGTGTGGGAAGGGAACACCGGGGTGGTTTTTAGTCAGTAAGAGTCTGACAGACCCCTCCGCCCGCCCCCAGCGCGGAGGACATACATGAGTATATTCTACCCCAGGAACAAAAAAAAAAGTGTTTGATAGTAAGATTGTGGAGAATGGGGTCCTGTGTTGGAATCCCAGATGAAGAGTGTTATTTATGCCCGGTTCATGACTATAGGCTGGTCTCATAAAACATGGGACTTAAACGTTCCACATAACATAATATATCATCACGTCTTTAATCTCCGAAGGGTTGGGCAGAGGTGTACCTATACTATGTAATGGCGGTCCTGTAGTTCTAAAATACAGGCCTAGGCTTAGTTTAGACTCCAGATCTCCCACAAATCACAAAATATTCTCAAAATACCTGTCAACTATATGTGTAACTAGTTTATGATGTAATTTGTGGAGATAAATAAACATATTTTACACTCACATTACGCCAATTATGTTTAAGAACCATGTAAAAGGGGGCGAACCTGTTGCCATCAACCGAGCGCAAAATCAAACTACGGGCTGCTATTGAGAAACAAACTACTGGCGAAATCACATTCAAAAACAAATATTTTTTTTCACCTAAACCTACATGGTCTTGTCTGTGTGGTGCCGGACGTAAAGAATAGCACTCCCTTATTTCTTCCCGTGGGTGTCGTAAAAGGCGACTAAGGGACTTACTAGAGAATGGGCAGCAGCGTTCTCTATGCATTTGAACACCATTCTGCGATCGCCAACCCGCCTGCCAAGCGTGGCGATTATGGCAAATCCCCTCTTTGGGGGAGGCCTATGTCCAGCAGTGGACGTCTTTTGGCTGAAATTATGAAACCTACATGGGCACTTATGCAACGTGCTAGGTGCACGGTTCCAATTGGTCGTTTCCTATGGAGAAGAGCCGGCAAGAAACTCCACGGTTACTCGCCTAGCACTACGGAGATTACAGGAGTGATGTTATAGCAGTAATTACTGCTAATTAAAACTACAATGTCTTGTAGATCAGTTCTAGCTCAGACGTGCTATATGTGTCATTGCATAAATCACCGCGTATGAATTCGAAAGTCTCTGGTATTCATTGTGGTACAATTTCCAGTTTTATCGGCTACCGAATATTATTTTTATTTTCAGCGCACAATACTATATTTTCTAAATTAATTTATTTATGATTTTATCTTTTTTTATTAAGTTTCTTCACATTATAAATCTATCTCATTAAAATATTTAAGTGTTAAAGTAAGCATCTGTATCAGTTTTTTTTATAAGTACAACATGTCCCAGAATTAACGCAAACCTCTTAAGGGGTCTTTGTACTCATCATTATGAACAACTTTTACTATGGGACCAAACATGAAACAGCGACAAAAAAATTGAGCCGTCCCGTGACGCCTGGCAGATGTGAAACATCGAAATTATTTACACATACATAAATAGACTGTATATTCAAATTCTTTAATTCAGACAATAAGTCCATAGTGTTAGTATCAACAAAATAACTTAATAACTAGTGTTAGTAATAACGAGATAATACAAATACATCAAATATCAACTGGTATGGATTCTTACCCAGTGGCGCAGCATAGGGGAGTCCCAGCGATCTGAGAATACGCTCCGGAGACTGTTGGTGCTTGCGCGCAGCCGGCCGGCTATGGAGGCGGTCCTTGTATTTATAGTCCTTGTATAGTAGCGATGCGTCGCCACGCGGCATGCGTCGCCCCGCCAGCAATCGGTTTTACGTGCGGCTATATATTATGTTTCACATCAAAAAATCAGCTGTTCCCTACATTTTTACGAGATACAAGAACATAAATATATGGAACAGCTGATTTTTTTTTTCACGATTATAGGTTTGTTCCCACAGTAAAAGTTGTTCATAATGATGAGTACTATGACCCCTTAAGAGGTTGTGCGTTATTTATGTTACACCTTGTATATATACAACATTCGTTTTTAGGGTTCCGTAGTCAACAAGGAACCCTTATAGTTTCCCCATGTCCGTCTGTCTGTCTGTCTGTCTGTCTGTCTGTCCGTCCGTCCGTCTGTCCCCAGCTTAGCTCAGAGACGCTTAGTCCTAGAAAGCTGTAATTTGGCATGGGTATACATATTAATTATGCCAAAAAAATGGTAAAATAAAATTTTGAAAAATATTTTTTTTAAGGTTCCTCCCTTACACGTGAAATGGGGATGATATTTTTTTTCTCGTCTATTCCATAGTGTGGGGTATCGTTGGATAGGCCGTTCCAAAATATTGTGGGTTTGTCAGAACAATTTTTCAATTAAGGGATCCGTTTGCGTAATATTAAGCTTTAAAGTGCTATTTTTTGTTAGAGTCAAGTGTCCCCCCCCCCTGCCAGGTAAATGGTTGGTTTTGGATATGTGAAAAAATTCATAGCAATAGTATATATAACGAAATGAAAAGGAAAACTATCACAGCTAAGTTGGCTTCACAAGTTAACGAGTAATAGTCGACCAACTTAAATTTGCAGTTGGAGAATTGACCGTAACGTATATCGATGTATGGGAGAGCATGTTTTTCAATTACAATGTTAAGTTTGTTTTTGGGATAAATTCATCCCAACTACGGAACCCTTCATTGTGCGTTGCCCGACATGCACTTGGCCGGTTTTTTGTTTATACTAAACCCGAAAAGGGGTCATTGTACTCATAATTTTGAAAATTTTTTTCTATTGGACCAACCTTGAAATCGCGAAAAACAAATCAGCTGTTCCCTACATTAATTTGTGTTCACATAAATCGACAAAATGTATGGAACAGCGGATTTTTATTTCGCGATTTCAAGGTTGGTCCCATAGAATTTTTTTTTCAAAATGATGAGTACAATGACCCCTTTTCGGGTTTAGTATAAACAAAAATTTATATTGTAAAGTCCATTTCACGAAAGAAGTCCCGCGGAAATAAGTGGAACTAATTATTATTATACGCTAAGTTAGCAACATTCCTAAAATAACCCATGCCTGCAGCGCCACGTCTGCGGGACTTCTTTCGTGAAATGGACTTTATATGTATAAGTTTAAGTGCTAAACTACTCCACCGATTTAAATTAAATTTGGCAAAAATATATCTAATAATAGTAATAACATACTTTACAGGGGCAGGCTGTTACAGCTAGTCAGAAGCCCAAAGCCCAAATCTGACAGTCTTACCTAGGGGTATCGTGTTACCCAGTAACTGGGTTGTGAAGGTCAGATAGGCAGTCGCTCCATGTAAAGTACTGGTATACAGCAGCATCAGGATAGACTGGAAGCTGACCCCAACATGGTTGGGATAAAGCAGGCAGATTGATTGATGGAGAATAATAACATAGGCTTGTCATCCCGTAAAATTAAGAACTAATAATGTAGGTAACACACTCGGAAACCATCTATTATCTGTATCTAATAAAAATCAATGCCACTTTTCGTTGTAATTTATAACTCAAGAACGGGCTCACCTATCCAAACCAAATGTTTAGGCTTTGTTCGGACTATTTAGTCGATGGTTTATGTGAAGTTTTTTTAAATTTTATATTTTTAGGTAGGAAGAGTAGGTAGGTAGGTAGGTAGGTAGGTAGGTAGGTAGGTAGGGTAGGTAGGTAGGGTAGGTAGGTAGGGTAGGTAGGTAGGGTAGGTAGGTAGGTAGGGTAGGTAGGTAGGGTAGGTAGGTAGGGTAGGTAGGTAGGTAGGGTAGGTAGGTAGGGTAGGTAGGTAGGGTAGGTAGGTAGGGTAGGCGGGTAGGGTAGGTATTCTTTTACCCATAGAAATCCACGTTATCTGTGAGTGTCATAGAGTAAAAATGTTTACCGCCCAACGGAGTGGGCACGGGTCAGCTAGTAATAACCATAAAACAAAGAAGTTAATTCATTCTTATACTTCAACCTTGGTTATGTCACAAGTCAGCGGTGTTATGTCAATGGTTTTTGTACCAAAAGCCTTGGTTTTTACGCCATCATATGATTAACGTTATTAAAACTCATTTAGATATGAATTGTTAGTGTTTCTGCTACCCATTTCAAGTGACATTATGTTGATTGTGCTTGTACAAGCATATTTTTATTATGAAAGATGAGTAGGGCTGTTAGAGACGAAGTTAAACCTGATTAACTAATAAGCATAGTGGTTTATTATTCCTGTTATTTGTTGAGTTCAAAAACTAACTGCTTATTAAAAAATATTGGAAATCTATACACCGGGCACACGGCTCCTAGGGCATAATTTTCATTGTTTTTATAACAATTGCTTTTAAAATCAGTATATGTAGCCGTACGTATAACACAAATTATATTTTGGACAAAATTAACACTTATTTAATAAATTACTAAAGTAGTAATTTATTTTATTATTTATTAATTTATTTATTTATTTATTTATTTTTTTACCTACTAACATAAAAATATGTAACTTAATTCAGTTTCAACACTGAATGAAATTAATTACATGACATTACATGAAGGGTCGTTGCGCCAAAAAACGTTGCAGATTTAGGTTTATTTCCTTGAGTAAAATATTTTGACTTGAGGTGAAAACTTAGATCGCTAAACGTTATAGGGAGGGAGAAGGTCGTGTTACAGAAAACCATATGTTCATCAATAAAATATAGTTTTGAAAATAATAATTAATTAGCTGTGCAACAAGTAGGTAATATCTGAAGATCAAAAATCACAGGAAATAGGTACCTACAAAATGTATGCATCAAAAAATCAAATAGTGCAATATGTATTACAGCAGATAAAAAGTGCAGTATAGGTATATTACAGCAGACAAAAATAGAACAGCTATATTTATCCACTCCAAATGTATAGAATACTCTTTTTTATGTAAAAGACAATGCCATAACAATCTACTTATTGTAGATTAAAAAATAACATTGAAGAAAACCGTTTTTATGAAATATTCAGGAAATAAACAAACAATGGATAATGCCATCTAATCATTTTGCGCTCCATTTATTTGTAATAATGCAATGTTTTTACTTCTTTTATTATTAAATACCTCTGATTATTATTAAGAAGTTTTTGTAAAGAAACCTGGTCCGGAAGATGGTCTAAAATGAGCGTAGATTCTAAAATCTTATTGGTTTAATGAAACCGTTTGTGGTGACGATCAATGAGTCAGTTTCCAGTCTAACCAGATGCAGTTGAATAACAGGATTTTACATGGAGCGACTGCCTATCTGACCTCCACAACCCAGTGACTGGGTAACACGATACCCCTTGGTAAGACTGGTTGTCAGACTTTTTGGGCTTCTGACTACCGTAACGACTGTCAAAGATCTACGAGTTACAAGCGGGACCTACGGCTTAACGTGTTTTCCGAGGCACGGAGGGGTCTCGGTATGTAATGGATGGTCACCCATCCATGAATCGACCGCGGCTGGCGTAGCTTAACCTTCGATCGACCCATGCGCCTTTGCAAATCCGGAAGATGGTCTTAAATGAACATAGATTTTAGAATTTTATGGAACGAATGAAACTGTTTGTGGTGACGGCCATGAACGAAATATAGTGCTCGATACTACAGAAAAAGTAAGCAACTATTAAAGAAAGACAAATTGAGCAAAAATTTGCTCTAGGTGCTGTCTTACTGTTAAATTTCCTTCTTCTAACAAAAACATGCGGGGCAGTCTTTGGGGACTGCCGATAGAAGTGAAAACAGTATACTATAGCTCATGGAAACCGTTCGGTGACGATGACGCGAGTTCCATGATTTTTGTTCACACAAAAAGTGCTGATCACGCCTAAAGAAGTTTTCAATTCAAAAATGACGTCTTGAAAATTCAAAGACGTGTAACATCCACCAACCCGTATGTATGGCCTACTCTCGCTCACAGACCGGACACCCGAGTCACTGGGAACTGTCACTGTAGGCGGATTGTGTAGGTGTCTTTTGTTGTGTGGTATTTTTTGTTCCCATTTTCTATGGGGACATTAATTAAAAGACCCATTTGAATGATTAAATCAGCGCCAAAACTTTCCTAGCAGACACATCAAATTGTGTGTTGGAAAACAGGAGCCCAAGTCTGCTATTTTTATAAATTCAGTCATTCCACCACGATTCCATTGTCATGCTATTGTCATTTTGCTAAAAGTTCGTAATCTGCTAAATTCATAATGGTCGGTCATTGGTCGGTCAATGTTCTCGTAATAGAATTGTGTTATTTTATTGGCATTGTCGTATTGCCATTATTATAAAACCCATTAGTAGAAATTTCATTCATTTGTCATTATGTACGAGATTACCAATAAATGCAATTTCTTTCAATGTAGTTTCAGTGGCCGACCATTGGAAAGTCATAATGACGCCATTGTAATAGTAGATTACCAAACTTGTCAAAATCAACAATTATGAAATCAATGATCGACCATTCTGACACTATTGTAATAGCAGACTTGAGGCCCTGTGCTACTGTAGGTAGAGTAAAACAAGTTTTAATCGGATCGATCATAATTATACAACAAAGGATTTATTTTCACGATTTCTAATAATAATCTAGGCCACAATCTATTTCAGCCAAGATCAAGACTGCTGTACCTACCGACTTATAGCTACATTTAACCACTCCACAAAAAGTTCACTGGCTAGCCGAATTTTGTTGTACCTAATTTCCAAGTTTTTGTCGTCAAATCACGATGACATCAGACCGCCACTTAGTTAAGCTGTATACACATAAACAGACACATTAAAGGTACCGCTACACAGCAACCCACATCCAAGCTACGCATGTGTACTAGCTTCGTTTTGTATCAAAATAAAGAATGTAAAAAGTCGCTTATCGAAGCCGAGAGTCACTTAATTTTTAATTGTTTCTACTGGACCATACTTGGGAATATTCTGGGGGTCTACTCCGAGGCGTATCGGCCGAAACTTCAAGTTTCCTTTTTTGACTTTGAATCATTACCCGGCTTTAAGTCACATTTTTGACTTTGGCTTATCGCTTTGATTGTGGTTTTTTTTTTGCCATAGTCAGCCATAATTAGCCGTAGTTAAGCAACAGCCGAATATTCGGCTGATACTTGAGATTTATGTTCGGAAGAAGACCCCCTGGTTCGGAGATATTGTAGGTCAAAGTTTCAAAATTTTTGACGGTTTTAAGTAAATGTTATAACTTATCTTTAAATACTCTATCCCTGTACCGTTGCATGCACCCTTTTTTTTTTTTTTTTGGGTGGGAAATTATCAAATAACTTCTCCCGCTCTGGGTGGAGCGGGAGGGCGTGTCAGACTTTTACTGACTAAAACCCACCCGTATTCCTTCATTTGCCTGTGTGCCAGGGCCACGATATCCCTTTCAGACAAACTCGCAACCCTGGCAGGCATTGGCCCTAGCGGACCCCGTCAGTTGGTGCTGACAACTCTTTGAGGCGCGCGTGGCGGCGGGATCTTATGGCGGCATGGAGAGTGCGACAATCGCACTCTCCATGCCGCCATAAGATCCCGCCGGAGCTCTGTCCGCTGTGCCGTGATTTCTCGCGGTAGCGGAGTTTCACCCCGGCGTTTCGCCTCCTCGCGCCACTCCCAGACGTGTGCGAGGACTTTTGCCTCCAGATCCCATGGCGGTTGCATGCACCCTAAGCACGATGTTTTGCGTGCGTTACGTTGCACACTACCGAAAACAACGATTTTTCACACTTAAAATAAAAGTCGTTTCCCAGCAATTATTTTTGCACTATGTTATTTAGTTTAGTCTCGCCCCTATTTGCCGGGGAGACACGGCGCGGCATACGCTGGCAGACTGTGCCGCTTGGGAGGAGTCACACCGTGCCTTCATCTCAGGAGTAGGCAGGACCTGTCGCTGCCGGCCGTGGTCGAGTCAATGGTCGGCAGTGAGGAGTCTTGGGAGGCTGCGGAAAGGGAGCGGGAGATCTCTTCCGCTCACCCGGCCCGCAGCAGGTGCACTGGGCGCTGGCAGAGGGCAGATACTGCCCTCTTCCGGCCCCCCTAAATGGGTCCAGGGACGGCAGATGCACTAGCCAGGGATCGCGGAAGTAATACTAGATCCCAAGATCTCCGGTGCAAGTGTGGGAAGAGAACAATGGGGTGGTTTTTAGTCAGTAAGAGTTTGATAGACCCCTCCGCCCGCCCCAGGGCGGAGGACATCTATGAGGATTTTCCACAAAAAAAAGACCACCCCTATGGTATAGGTCTTAAACACCACTGCCTAGCCAAGCAAACAAGCGTGATGTTATGTTATGTTACTAAGTTGGATGTACAGCCACAGCCATACTAAGTGGCTGGCAAACAAACGAACCGCGCAGATAACTTAGCAAACCTCTCCGTGCATATCGTACGTAGCAGTGTACGGGCGACCTTATATTGCTTTCGATGTCTAGCATATTAATACTATCACTTTATGGGCATCGACACTGACATTATCTTCATTTGGAAAGACTAGTTCTGTTGATAAGTTAAAAGCGTTTAATATTGTAACTATTATATTTTGTTTACTAAGACCCGAGTCCTGTTTGCAGAACTTGCTCATATCATCATCCTTCTGCATTTTTCACAATTTATTCGGAATGAGCACTGTCTCTAGTAGCTGTCATCTCAGTGTACACTTCCTTCCTAACCATAGCACCTTTCACATAATCGCATCTTTCCTGGTCTTCCTCTTTTAATATAGCCATCCACACACAGTTTAACAATTCACTTGTTAACTACTGCTATGCTGTATGTATGGTGTGTAAATAAAGATAATGCCATCTTTAAGGAGTGACTTACTTATAACGTACAATAGAAGACTAACGAATTACAATACCTTTGAGGTGGTATGCAGACGATGTCTATAATGTAATTTTTCAGTGTCTTACTGAAATTCCTTCTAAACATAAATGTCTCCAAGTAAATTATGCATAGGTACTCTGAGTTTCTCCTTACTATAGATTGACCAAAATAATTGTCTTACGTTTTTGTAAATTGAAAATATAAACGTTGATCTACATAATTATATAAATCTGAAGGAAATCGTAAAATTTACTAAAACAAAGGGAAGCGGTTTTCCCTAATTCGTACCATTACGAATTACGAACGGTTACCCGTAATTGTCACTGAACAATTACTATCCGTTTTTGTTACTAACGCTTTGTTTGGTCACTTCCGACGGTTAGTTACTCTTGTACCTACCGCCGATTATACAATGTTATGTAATAGCTTAATTTTATTGTGATTTTCTAGGTTAAGTTTCCTGGTAAGAAAGTTACTTTACTTTTGTCGGTTTTCGGTCTTTCTAAGTTGCGTTACTTTTTCTTTTGGGGATCTGGACGTTTCCATATGGACAAGGCAAATAATTTTCTAGGGCGTTTAAACCCTTGGTAAAAAGCTGTTACCATTGTGAAAATTTCAGGTTTCTGAATAAGGAGTAACTAAAAGATCTCGTACTTAGTACAGATCCTTAAACAATGTATTTCCTAAGTTCATTTAAGATATTACTCTATCACTGAAGAAACATGGTGAGTTTTGGGTTTAATTTGGATTAGATGGGCAGTAGGTAATCGCCAACACACAATTAGCAAGCGTGGGAATCAATGCTTGTTCCTTCTCCAAAAGACATGCTAGAATAGCAACCCATAGCAATTTTATACCTATACTGATCTTATATTGTACCCATGTTTATTTATTTAAAACTTCATTCACAAGTTAAATAACCATATGTGGATGTACGCACGGCTACAGATCAAGCTATACATTTCCAGTATAAGCTGATCTCGCATTGTATAGGATTTCCTTACAATGAGAAGTCAGCGTAAACTGGAAACGTATAGCTTGATGTGTAGCCGTGTGTACTATAAATTTCTGACAGCATAGCGGCTGAGTTTAGTCGCCCCGCAAGGGATTATGTGGCCCATTGTAGTTTCTCGTCTAGAGGCATTCCTAGAAAAATCGTTGAAATGAATAAATTCCAGTTTTCCTCTATGCAATATGATATACTCGCTACTTCTAAAATTGGGTAATTTAAAACTAATGCATTTGGGTTTTTTTTTTCATTTAGTACCAAATTATTTACCGTAAATCAATCTAGGACCTGAAGAATAGAGTTATTCACGTCGTCGTCAAGATCGTTAAAGATCAATGATGTGTTTAGCAGTAAGAAGTAGAAGTAATTCGGGTAAATCATTAATGTAAACTAAAAAGAGGAATGGACCCAATATCGAACCTTGAGGAACGCCCATTGCCATTTCAGACCCTAATGAGTTCATGGGAAATACAGACGTGATGTTATTGTATGTACTCTTATTGCTAGCATGTAGATAATAACTAAAGTAAGTCATTTCTTCGTGTAAACTTAGTACATGATGTTAATAAAGATATATTACACTTACTTAACGCTCACGTGAACATCCTCGAGCATTCTTTACGCATTCTAACGTTATAATCTTAAGTTTAAAATCTTCAGTTAGCTATTAATTAGTAACGTGTGGGTATATTGTCGAAATTAGCTCCTATCCTAGTATGATGATGAAATCAACCTCCTGTCCATGTCCCTATTTATTAGTGGTGGCATAATAATATATCTTCTTCTTATTATACATCTGAGGGCCGATTTTTCAATCCTCGGATAAAAGTACCAATAGCTACCTAAAGAATAAAGTTATTAGACTCTTTATTCGTCAGATAAGTGGTTGTCAATTTTTCAATACATATTTAACCTAAGAATAACTATCTGACCGATCATCTCATCTGTTAAAACGCTAACTTCACGGAGGTGAAACAAATATACAAAATAACTGAATGTTAGAGCGGGACGGACTATTTCTTTGTCTTTTCAACAAGCAAACGTCAGCGTCTGCCGTCAGGTCACTTTTATTACGGTCCGTCAGGAGGTTCTTTGTTTGGCTTGTGGTGTTTTTATTTGTGATTTTTAGTTTTGATAGATTTTTAGTTAACCAAAACAAGGGAGCGTTCAGCGAACTAACAATGCTGAGGTTCAACTATTTGTGAGTTTTGTCGAGACCTACAAGCAAATAATAGAAAATAAAAAGATTGACTCTGTTATAAACAAAGATAAATAATCTGCATGGAAGAAAATTGAAAGTTCTTTCAACTCGTGTGGAATCTCAAAATTGATCGCTCTTGTAACACCTTAAAGTTAAAATATGTGAGGGAATAAAAAAGCCACGAAAAAGAAATCCTCTGTCCAAAGACAGGAGATGTACAGAACAGGAGAAAAGGTTATAAGTATTTGTTCGAATCTAAAAGGGCTCGAAGCACGTCATGATTGTGATACAATTATAGCTTCCTCCTTAATTGCCATGTCGTCAATATTATCTAAAATATCCAGTACACTTGTAAAGCACGAAAACTAACCTTAAACTTAAGTTATGTCAACGCGCCGCGGGTTTATCAATGGAATAAGCCGTTATCTGGCCGTCAAAGAGCCAGATAGATTTATTCCTCAGATAAGTGAATTATTCGACGAATACAGCTTATTTAACGATTGAACAACTGATTTTTTTGCTATCTATCGAATAAACCCTATCTGTCTGTTTATCTGAGGATTGAAAAATCGGCCCTAAAAGTATCCCAGAAACATGAATGAAATCTCTATCATCTCAGTATTCATTCACGATTCTTTTTTTTATGTTAGCATAATATGGCTATAATGTTCTGGGAAACTGCTGGGACACAGGCCTCCTCTTTCTGTGAGAGGGAGTGGGCCATAATCCACCACTTAGGCCCAGTGCAGGTTGGTGGATGTCACATGTCTTCGAGTTTTTTGTTCTCCCGGTCATGCCGGTTTCCTCTGCTCGCTCATCTCATTACAGAGACCGGTTCAAATATAATTTCTTATGTGCCTGTAAATACGTCAACACTTAGACCAGAACACCGATTATCGTGTCCTGCGTGTTCTATTTCAAACGCTACTGATGGCGCCAAACAAGTACCTAGCTGAATTCTGAGCAGACTTCATTTAGAATGTCGATTGATCGACACGCTAAGTAGAAGACCGGAACATAGTACGCAAGGCTGCTCTTCTATCTTCTCGTATAACGTATGAGTTGCAGCACGTTTGCATCGTTCTCACACGTATAATTTCAACATAAATAATGTAACCAATATTTTGGAGAGCGTCCGTGGAGTTTCTTGTCCGTTTTTCTCCATATGTACCTACTAGGCTTTGAAATGGGCAACTAGCTTCATCTTTCTGACTGACCGACCCCTTGACAATTCAAAAGTGCCTGTAATTGGTATACTTTTTTGAAATAAGTCCTTTGGATTTGAGTTTGAGCATGCTCACCAAACATGCATACTGCGTGTTTGAGCATGCTCACCAAACATGCATACTGCGTGTTTGAGCATACTCATCACACATGCATACTGCGTGTTTGAGCATACTCATCACACATGCATACTGCGTGTTTGAGCATGCTCACCAAACATGCATACTGCGTGTTTGAGCATACTCATCACACATGCATACTGCGTGTTTGAGCATGCTCACCAAACATGCATACTGCGTGTTTGCTTGATTCGCAAGCAGGTATTATGACTTATACAGTGTTAGAACAATAGCAATTGCTGGTCCATTATTAGGCAGGTAAGTTCGCACGCCTCGTTGTGTTTTGAAATGTGCCATGTTTGATGACAATTATGCTCTAACTAAAATTAAACACTTAGTTAAGTTGTTATGGGTAGTCAACAGCCAAAAGGCTGACAAACTGTCTTACCAAGGGGTGTCGTGCTGCTCAGTTAGTTGTGGAGGTCAGATAGGCAGTCGCTTCGTGTTTTTTTTGTTGGTTTATTGTTTCCCAAAGAACTACACAATACTCAGTTATCAGTATTTGCATAAGAGTTCCACTCCATTTAAAAAAAATGGTATCCAGCTGCATTCAGTTCTCACGGAGGCGATCGGCGGCGGCGATCTCTCGCGTCCGGCTCGAAGCGAGAGTGCATGCGAGGTGGTCACCTCCTTCTGTGAAGCAGTAATTCTTGCGAAGGAGGAGGCGGAACGCGTGAGGGAGAGGCAAGGTTTGCGCCCTCGCGCCCCTAGTCGCCGCAGGAGACGCCCCGGGCGTCGGGAGTCGCAAGCCGATTTCCGACCACCGTAGGCGCGGGCTTGCGGACGGTGGGCGATGGGTAGCTCGCCGTCCGATAAGGACCAGGCCCGGGTCGACGGCGCGTTGTGTTCCACGCGCGCCTCAAAGAGATGTCAGCACCAACTGACGGGGTCCGTCAGGACCAATGCCTGCCAGGGTTGCGAGTTTGTCCGAAAGGGATATCGTGGCCCTGGCACACAGGCAAATGAAGGAACACGGGTGGGTTTTAGTCAGTAAAAGTTAATTAGGACTTTTCCTAATTAAGCTGGTTGCCTTTGCAGGCAAATGATGAGGCAGACCACAATACTCCAAAGGCACATTATTTACTATGTCTATAGTGTATAATACTAAGTCATTTATATAGATCTTTATAATAAAAGATATGATCTTTTGCTTTCACACGCGTGTTTCAATATAAAACGGTAACGTCTGTGATCTTGTCTTTCATGAATATGTATTAAATTATATTTTGTTATTTTTATTAATTAGGTCAGAGTTGTTATTTATGTACGAGTACCTATTAAACTTACATTTTATTTACGGCTTGAATAAATAGCAATCAAAACGCATCTCTTGACTTGAGTGTTATTGTTAAAGGGATTCGTGATGAGGGATTGTAACAAGCAAGGTGTAAATTAGGATGTACTTAGTAGAAGAAGTAAATAATCTTGTGAATTTGTCCACGCTATGGGCTTCTAGTTCTTTTAGGTACAGAACAGTGGCGTAACTACTACGGTGCAAAGTGGTGCGGAGCACAGGGGCCCGCGGTGTTTGGGGGCCCCCAAACACCGCGGGCCCCTGTGCTCCGCACCACTCAATGTCTGGCCCAGAGATCTACCAAACCAACAAAGCAATATTAAGGCATCAGAGGGTTTTAGAATAATATACTCTCTGGTCTTGTTCTTAGGTCTTCTACGATGTCCTCCGATACGGCACGGTACGGTGTCCGATGTCAACTTGTTCTTTCGTGTTTGTGTTTTTTTTTCTTTACATTATGTTTACCGCAAATAAACGTATTTTCTTTCTTTCTTTCTTTCTTCTCACCGTTTTGGCTTTAGTCATTCTTTCTTTCTTTGCCTAGGCATTTTTTTCATTTCTTTAATTGGAATGTGCTCCCTCTGAACATCAAGAAGGCAATCAGCCGGTTATCTTTTACTTAAAGTGAAGGCACGTGAACATATTCGTCAGAAGTTGGCCGAAACTTCCCAGCAGTGATTTGCTGGAGTCGTTTTCTCCTCTACCGGTCGTTATTTCTCCTGACATAGTTTATTTTGTTTATATGTATTTAAGTATTAGTATTTATTTTTGTAATTTATAGTTATTTCCTAGCTATCAATCTCGTATGTTGCACCTGCCATGTTTTGTCTCTGCATCACCCTAAGGTTGACTGTTAGAAAATGCTTCAGGCATTAAGCCCGCCTTTGTACAGTATTTTTTTTTAATTCTGCATAAAGTTTTAATAAATAAATGTTAAGCTACTTCAAGAGGAAATCATTTTCAACCTCGCACCACAGCACATTGTTCACTGGGTTTGGCCTTCGATCAAATACCACTGTTGGTGATTTCAGACTTAAGTTCTTTGGATGTCATAAAAGGCGACTTGGTAAGAGATTTTTGAGATTTTCGCAGCGGCATGGATACAATATACTTATTCAAATGTCCAATTTGTTAGTCCAACGTGGTGAGTCAGGTAACGTTTTTAACCAAGTAGTGTTTTTATGATGCCCATGTTTAGCACTGAATGTGTACGGTATTTAAATAAATATACATTTTAGTTTTTTTATGTTTTTAGGGTTCCGTACCTCAAAAGGAAAAAAATGGAACCCTCGTTATCCCTATGTCAAGACCCTTTTTCTCAGGGACGCGTGGAGGTATCAAGGTGAAATTAATATCAAATAAGAAAGTCTACGGTCCCTTGGAGCTAAGCTATCTAAGTAAACGCAATAAAAAAGACAGAGATTTTGATACTCGCAAATATATCAAACCCAGGGTACTTTCCATTGACCCAGAATCATGAAATTCGGCAGGAAGCAAGATCTCACAGCACAAGTAAAGGAAAAAGTCCGAAAATCGTTAATTTGTAGTTTTTTCACATAAAAGAATCACATTGCAAACTTACAGTTGCAGTTGAAGAATTGACCGTGACGTATGTATATATAAGGGAGAACAAGTTTTTCAACTAGAATGTTAAGTTTGTTCTTGGGATAAATTCATCCTAACTACGGAACCCTTCATTGTGCGTGGTCCGACACGCACTCCGCCGGTTTTTTTAAGAAACATTTAAAAATGCATTATAAGTACAAATGGAGAAAAATTTATTAAGTATACGAAATGAAGATAATCGTGTAGTAATCTTTGTTTCTCATACATGATGGCGGCATATTAATTAATCGACACGTTATTTGGGTAAGCCGTTTTCTGTCAAGCCTTGGCGCCTACGCCTGCTTACACTACGAATACTAATCAACGTCTATCTTATAAGGACATAATTACTATAAACGGGAAAATGATCATGTTTGATAATTTGAAAACCTGATTTTGGCAGAGAGGTGGTACTTACTTACTGTAGTTAGTATAACTTGGTACGTACCAAAAAATTCGGAAAATATAAAGCTTAACAAAATCTAGAAAATCTCCAAAAATTGTTATTGCTACAGTTTGTGAAGACGTTTGGATGTTTGTTACTGAATCACGCATAAAAAGCTGAATACACCATGTATCTATCTCATAATTAAGTTATTTTTCATGGCTTCATTTTTAGTTATTTGTACCTATTGTGGTATAGTAATTTTATTTTATTCTAGGTGCATCGTCGTCACATATTATTATACTCTTATAATTAACGTACATATGCAAAATATTGAAAAACTTTTTTAAAAGAGTAACCGCGGAGTTTCTTGCCCATTCTTCTCCATACGAAAGAACCTTTTGGAAGGGGCAACTAGAATCAATACAATTTTTTTTGTAAATTTTGACGTTCATAAGTGCCTCGTGTGTGCCTATTAGAAATAAATAATTTGGCTTTGACTTTGAATCAATTTGCATGAAATTTAGCCCAAAGATAGACAATGTTCTGAATTAACACCTAAAATACATTATATTCAGATACATGACGGAGTTCCCCTAGATGCCGAGAAAGGTAGCTACTAAAAGATAAAAGAAAAAAAATAAGTGTCGTGTAAGTATAAATATAGTTGTCGCCTATTGAAAACTATTTTCGGTGATACACAATAAGTTTAGTTTAGCTATGTCTGTCCGTTTGTTTTGATCTATTCTCGGGAACGTCTCATCTCCAATGAACGGTTATTTATGGTCGTAATTAAGTAGGATAGATAGCTAAATATTTGTTTAGAGCAATGGTTGGATGATTTTTGTCCTTTTCCTTAGTTCATTGTTCAGAATAACAAACACATTGAAAAACGAGGTGCACTTTTACTAATAGATATAATTTGGACAATTAGGTATAATGCGTTAGTTTTGAGTTAAAAACTGTCTGAATTAAATTGTTTGTCTTACCTATGCCTCGTTTTAGGGTTTCTGTTAACTCATGTAACGAAAGTTACATATTACGTTCGTCGTGATTAGTAACAAAATACAGCATCATTGTTGTTTTCAAGCAATATTATTAGCCTACCTCGTACTTTGAATATCTTTTTTATTGTTTCCGTAACTACCTGTGATTAATTGGATGGTCAAAAACTTTAGTTCCTCATTGAGGAAAACGTAATTTTTAATGAAATAAATATTATCTATCAAATGTAGCTAAAATATATGAAAAGACATGTGCACAAAAAACAATATCCAGGCTTTGTTATGTTTTTTTTTTTTCTTAAATTATATCTCATTGGTATCTCTTTGTTAGATATATATTACTTGACTTGATTCTTAATATTTTCACTCCTATTTTTTTAAGAAAACATCAATTGAGTTATTTTATAATATTATTAAAAAATAAACAGAAATACTCACGGTTTAGCCGCAACCACCGGCTCCTGCTTCACTTCAGCAGACAGCACCCTGAACGCCTCATCATTCCTGTCCGGACTTGGCACACGCACTTCAGTACAGTCAGCACACACTTTACCACACGGACTCTCCGACTGCCGCCCCGACAGATCGAAGTATCGATCCTGCGCGTGAATCAACTGCGTCACAGTAAACGCGGGAGTCCCACAATCGCTCACTTTCAAATCGATTTGCGGACCGAATAACGACTCATCGTATTCCAAACTTAATTTTCGTTTGAAGAATCGATCGTCTTGGATATCTTTAGAAGGAGATGACTCGTCGCGCGATTGGATTGTAATGTCGAGTTTGTTAGCGCTGTTTAATCTCAGAGAGCGTTCTGTAGTGAATGCGTACGGAGTGTTGGCTAGCTCCTCCTCAATGCTGTTGTAGCGGCTTCGGAAGAGTGACCGCGGTGTCTCCCCTCCTGAATCGACATCGTACTTGCTTCCGAAGAGATCGTACTGGGCGAATCGGTTGTTGATCGTGTCGAACTTCGGGTCTGTGATATCTTTGTCTGGTTCCTTCGGGCTCGATGACGGGCTCATGTTGATCTGGACTATGCCGTGCTCGTCTTTGTATTTTAGTTTCAGCGCCATGGTTTAGGATGACATTTTTGCCTGAAAAGAGAAATGTTTTAGATTTATATATTGTTTCAAGAAACTTTACTATGATTGAGCGTGGTAGATATATGTGGTTTGGGTAAACGCAAGGGTTAAAAAAAATACTTAATTTGTGCTGTAATTTACAATATATCATTTAATCAAACAGATTTTTATGGTTTTCTACCGTAAGTTTTTATTTAAACACAAAGTATGTGTTATTTAATTGTAAGAAATTGTAAAAAAGTTTTTTAATATTAATTTCTAACGATTTTCTTGTTTTCAGTGTAAGTCATAAATAAGTACCTAATTATAATTACTTTTGACATTTTCGTGAACATCGGCGCGTTTGGTCTCCTACACATTCATGTCTACATAAGCTTGTAGTGTGTCGGAGGGCAGACGCACAGACCTTGTAGTGTGTCGGAGGGCAGACGCACAGACCTTGTAGTGTGTCGGAGGGCAGACGCACAGACCTTGTAGCTGTAATTTTGTGAACTACGCTTTTTACTCTAAAGTCAACGCCATGAGACGAGATAAATTTCATACTTTGGGAATTAAAACTTTAACTGAAATTGCGTATGGTTCAGTTTCCATTGCAACTAAATTTATTTTATGACGTTTAGCGATAATTTCTTCATTCATAAATCAACTTAGATATCTTGAGTTTAAAGTTGATAGTTGTATAATTTGCAATTTTATGTATTTATAGCTTCTCATGACGGTTACTTTAGTTATCATCAAGAACATTGTTGTTGCTGGTCATGTTGTGTGATTACGCTTTGGGTTAATATTATAATCAGATCGAAACCTATAATGTAATCCCACTGACATATGTACTGTGATTGTTACCTGCAGTAGTTGCCGTGTGAATAAATAAATAAATATTATAAATTGGAATAAAATAATAAAAGGTCGTTGTTGTAGGTACCTTAATTATCAATCAGGTCAAGTTGTGGTAACTATTATTATATTATAGTACAAGATAACACCCGAGCCGTAGGTGAGGTTGTTTTTGAGCCGAGAACTGCAATAACAAAGGCCCACGTGTATCAAACGACGTTTTCAATACACATTAGAAGAAGAAATAAAATAAAATAATGAAAAATATTTTTGTCATGAATTATTAGGAAACTATGGTATTTTTTTTCCGCGCTTTGCTTTCGCCAGGTTGAAGGAGAAGCAAAGGTATAAAGCCGATAAACAGCCTATTATAAAAAAATTGGAAATGCAAATATGATTGAGTTTAGAACACGAATAAATGTTAATTTTATTCATAAACGTTTTTTTTTATTGTAATAATCATGGTGTTCTATTTATAAACATTATTTAAATATTCCAAAAATAATAACGCCATAAAGACGCATCTTAGCCGAGATTAAAAAAAAAATCACCTCCTAATAATAGAGAGGACCGTCTCTGGCGCGAGACGGTGTGAATCTAGTGAATAGAGGCATTGAACCAATATGGACTAAGTATAGGTATAAGTTATCTCTGGCAATTTTTATTCCCGCACATGTGTTGGAAAATAAAAAGTCGCACGCGTCTGAAATACATTGCATTGTGAACCTAATCATATGAACCAGTTTTCGAGGAAGTGTATTGAAAAACTTTTTAAGGGCACGTTTGAATGAAAAAAGGAACCCATATAGGATCACTCGTGTTCTGTCTGTCTGTGTGTCCGTCGGTCACAGCCAATTTGCTCCGAATCTAATGGACCGATTAAGTTTTTTGGTATACATATGAATTTTTGAGACCCAAACACGGATGTGTAACGTAAATAAATGAATTTTGAATAAGGGGGTATTACTTTTGTTTTAATTCTTTTGCAGCGCGACACTATCTAGACATACCTAAATAATGAAAGCTCGACTCCCTATTTATATGGGACTTAACATAGGTAACTGGCGAAAGACGGATTTACTGTTTACGTCTGCCTAAACCCTTCGGAGAATGGCGACGTGATGTAATGTCATAATTAAGATGAATCATTAGTTCATCGTTCTGATGCAACGCTATGCCCACATAGTAAATATTAACAGCCTTACAGTTTATAATAGACTAGCGACAAGCCCCTGCTTCGCGCGGTTTTTACGTCTTGATAATGCATGGAAATTTATTTAATGTTACTTACATTAAATTAATTTATACCTATGTATTATACAGATAAATGTTCCATCGTTTCTTTGGTCTTCCCCTACTCTTATAGTCATCGACATTCATACTCAAAACTTTCCTCACAACGTTTTCATCATTCCTCCGCATCACATGAATGGACAATTTGAATTTCGCGGGCTACCGTAGCGCATCCCCCTTAAGCCGTTAGTCCCGGCTGTTATTTGTAGATCTTTGACAATTGTTACGGGTCGTCAGAAGCCGGAAAGTCTGACAACCAGTCTTACCAAAGGGTATCGTGTTGCCCAGTAACTGGGTTATGGAGGTCAGATAGGCAGTCGCTCCATGTAAATTACTGGTATTCAGCTGCATCTGGGGCTGTACTAAACCGACCAATATAAAAATAATACAAACATTCCAGAATAAGGTACTCAGGATATTGTTGAATATTGTTAATGCGCCCTGGTATATAAGAAATGACGACCTCCATCGTGACTTAAAAATGGAGCCAGTCACCAAAATAATCCAAAAATTTGCTGAGGCCCATGAACACCGACTTCACCGACATGTGTGAACATCGAGGCAATTCAGCTGTTAGACCAAACAAATATAGTGCGAAGACTAAAACGAACAAAACCTTTTGAGTTAGTGTAGTGTAAAAGTGTAGACATAATAGTGACAAGGACACACATCTAACACATGAACAAAGTTTTTATATTATTATATCAGACTCTAAGAAAGTGGAACGGACTTATGTAAAGTAGTACAATCTGCACTCAGTTTTAAAATAATTATCACGTAGCAAATTAAGTTAGATTCAAATGACTTATTAGTCATTTAAGCTAGATTGTGATTAAAATTTTATTTATTAGGAACAATTTTAGGTATAACTTAACAAAAGACACGAAGATAGCTACAAAAGTAAAATACTGTGGCGCAGCTATCAACGCCCTATACAACATACATGGAAGACATTTGTTCCAGACACAGCTTTAGGAAGTCTTAATAATAAAAAAATAAAATTAACAAATTAGAAAAGACAAATTCACTCAAAAAATTGTATGTAATGATGTAGAGTGGAAGTGAGGGCGAGAGTGTTTGTGAGTGTATGTGAGTGTGTGTGAGTGAGTGTGGGAGAGTGAGTAAGATGTGCAATTAGTCTATTATGAGAGGATGCTAGCATGAGGGTTTATTTATGATACTAAAAGTTGCTCAGTTGCATCATAGGACCTAGATTTAAGCCAGTCTGTCAATTTTTTTTTCAGTAAGTTCCTTGTTAAAGGGTAGATTTTGACTCTCCTATTTATATTATTATAAAGCCTAGAGCTAATGTGGTTGAAGTGGCGACCTACCAACCCAAACCTGCAGAGCTCAGTTTTACAGATTCTGTCAGAGCGTCGCTTTTTAGTAAGGTACTGAGGGTCGTAAAGCAAAAGGTGGTGTTTCTTAAGCACTGTGTGTAGTACGTACAGCTGTCTTACTGCGAGGACCTCACAAACTGAATATAATTCGGTCGTCGGAAATCGAATAGGTTTCCTCGCGAGTACTTTTAACACAGCTCTTTGAGCCCTCTCTAAACGCAATATTGTAGTCTTGTGGGTTCCCCCCCACGTAGTTATGCAGTAACCGAGAACTGATTGAGCGAGAGCGAAATAAATCATTTTTAGGCATTGAAAGTCAGCAGCCGTGCGAAGTTTTTTGAATAAATAAATCAGTCTTCTGATACGAATCACGATAGAGTCAACCTGTTTTTTCCAAGTTAGAAGATTGTCCAATATAACTCCAAGATATTTGATGCTGTCAGACCGTTCTATCTGGGCACAGTTACAGGTGGTGGCCGCTGGGTAAGGACAAACATGAGTCGTGATCCGAAATGTCATAGGTGGTTGGCCAAGAATTCCCGGGGAAAAGGGGATGAACTTGGTCTTTGAGATATTGAGTGTGAGCAGATTCGAGGATAACCAAATCATGACCAACCTCAAAGCAGCCTCTGCCTTCTCACGAGCTTCAGGCCAGTCCCTACCATGGGTTAAAAGAGCCGTGTCATCCGCATATGTAATATTTTTGTGTACGGAAGAGATAACTGACACAGCTCATTTACATAGATAAGAAAGAGGGTTGGTCCTAGGACACTACCCTGGGGTACACCAAAATTCATATTTACAGAATTGCTAATAAATGATTCGATTTTAACAACCTGTTTACGCCCCGTCAGGTAGCTACGAAAAATATCGAGGGCAATACCACGAATGCCAGATTGTTCCAGTTTATTAATTAATTTGGGGATAGAAACGGTATCGAACGCCTTAGATAGATCGAGGAAGACACCGACAGACTTTTGCTTATTGTTTAGGTGTTCGACTATTGTATTTGACAGTTGCAGAGTAGCGTCCTCTGTGGATTTCCCAGCTCTGAAACCGTATTGATTGTCGGCCAGGATATTGAGTTTAGAAAGAAATTTCACTAGTCTAATGTTCATAATTTTCTCAAAGATTTTTGAGATAGTTGTAAGGACGGAAATGGGCCTGTAATTAGAAACAATGTCCCTGTCTCCCCCCTTATGAATAGGATGGACTATAGCAGTTTTGAAAACATCTGGAAAAACACCAGAAGATAGGCACAGGTTAAAAATGTGGACAAGGAGAGGGACAATTGTGTTTTGTGTGGATTTGGTGAGGATCCCGTCAAAACCAACAGCACAATTATCTTTAAGGTTTGTAATTATGCTTTCAATTTCGGCGTCATCCACGTCATACAAGACCATCGACTCAGAAGGAGCAATTAAGGAAGAGATTGCTAATAGTGGCGTAGAGTTAATTTCTGAGGTACTGCTACTTTGTGGTGAAGACTGAGAAAATTTAGCTGCGAGGTTACTACCCATATTTGCAAAGTAGTGGTTTATCATATTGACAGAGAGCATAGGATCGTTATCGCACTTTAACAATTCGGAAGGAGATGTTTTGCCCTTGTCCAAATAAGATATTTTCTTAATAAACTTCCAGGTGGCCTTAGGATTGTTCCTGGCCTTCCGAAATTCAGACCTTTCATATTCGCGTTTTAGTTTCTTTAGTAGATTATTGCAGAAAGTTCGATATCGATAAAAAATTGCTCTATGTATGTCGTTGTCTGGGTGTTTCTTGAATTTTTTATACAGCTTATCTCTATGGCGGATACATCTCAGAAGGCCAGGAGTAATCCAAGGCTTTATGATGCGCCTTCTACTAGGAATGGCAGAATAATGAGTGTGCAGAATTATTAATTATTAAGAACCTGGTTCTTTTTAATAAAGGATAAAAAAGCTACATACTGGTAGCTGATCCCAACATAGTTGGGTAAAGGCTAGGCAGATAAACCTTCCGGAATAAATTCTCTAGATGATGGTGAAAACCGCATCATAATCTGTTGCGTAGTTAAGAAGAACAACGCGGTCATACAGACAGACATGGAAAGTGACTTTAATTTATAACATGCAGGCATAGATATAGAAGACAATGCATCTCTCGTGGGTGTCAAGGTCACAAAGGGATTGTGTGACTTTGGTGAGTAATAAATATCTTTTAGTTACTTTCATAATTCGGCTACTTATTTTGCGGCGTCAATGGACATAGTGCACAATTGTTTTTTCTGCGTGGTGCCGGACGTAAAGAATAGCGCCATCCCATTTCTTCCCCCCAAACGCCCATCCTTCACCACTTCCTAGTGCTTTAGCTGGGAAGAAGAAGTGGCGCAACAAACTCCCCAGCAGCACAGCTGTCTGTTCAGTTAGAAAACTTGATTCTATACAATAGTATGTAAAATAATTTACATTACTCAAAACAACACACATTACTTGTCTCGTTTGGTGCCCGACGTAAAGAATAGCACCGCTCCATTTCTACCCGTGGGTGTCGTAAAAGGCGACTAAGGGACTTACTAGAGAATGGGCAGCAGCGTTCTCTATGTATTTTAACACCATACTGCGATCGCCAACCCACCTGCCAAGCGTGGCGATTATGGCAATTTAGAATATGGCTCTTTGGGGGAGGCCATGTCCAGCAGTGGACGTCTTTCGGCTGTTATGATGATGATGATGAATGAATGGACATAGAACACGCCAGACACGATATTCGGTGTTCTGGTATGTTGACGTAATTACAAGCACATGGACCATGATATTTCAGCTCGGTCTCTGTAATGAGATGAGAGAGCTGGTGATCCAGTGTATCCACGTACGAGTTGTTGGTTGTAGGTTCAAACCCAGACGTTTGACCCAGGTGCTTTACTTTGTGTAAATTATTTCATCACCACTGCTCTCAAAACGGTGAAGGAAAACATCGTGAGGAAACCGGCATGTCTTAGAACCAAAAATTCGAAGATATGTGACATCTACCAACCCGCACTGGGCCCGCGTGGTGGGTTACGGCCCACTCTCTCGCACCGAGAGGACGCCTGTGTCCCAGCAGTGGGAACATTATAGGCTAATTAAGTTAAGTAAGTAAGTAAGATAGTTGCGAAAGTCAGTTCTTTTCAAGCTTCGGAACCAAAAGGTTGTCTTCAAGAAGTCTAACGTGTATATTATATTGAGTACCTAATCAAATTGTTCGTTAAATATTGTTATATACCAAGTTTGAATGTGTGCAAAAATATCAATACAGAAATATTCGTACTGAATAGGCGTTTCATTACACTATTGGGTTTTCCTGTTCCTTACGGAAAATGTGTTATCTGTTCTCCCATTGAAAATAAGAAAGAAACGACATATTTTGGGACTTAACCATAATTTAAATTACCAGTACCTACTATCACATTTCAATGACGCCAAAAGAAAGGGATTAAAGTTAATGCAGGTATTAACGACACAACGAAAATCCGCAGCTACGAGTATCACCGATCACATTATTCTCTCTCCTTAAACATTTTTTTTTTTTGTTCTTTGCACTTGTTTCATGATTATAATTGAATATATTTATATAGAGAAGTTTAATATGTGTCTATGTATGTATTTCTAGTATATATGTAAATGGTACACCACAGACTATCTACAGTATTGTCTCTCCTTCCCCCTTAACCCATCCAAAGGTTGTCTTTAAAAGATCGCTTTTAGCGATAAGACCATCCATTGTGTCACTATATTTAAAATTTCTACAATTTATATCTGTAATTTTAATGGTGTTCATAATAAAGGGCTATTCTATTCTATCCATTCAATAAATTTGCAATTTTTACGCTACTGGAACGATATATGCTGAAAATATTTGACAAAACACGTTTGTTTATTGATCATCGCAAAAACTTACGTTAGTGTGATACTTACTACGTTACATCTAAACTAATATTATCAGCATCAGTTGCTATTGCTCGACTTTGCTCTGGATCTTAGGTACATATTCATCGACAAAAATGTCTTCGTCAAACAGAATACACCAGGGTGGCTAACTGGATTTTCCTATGAAGAGTGGTATGAAAGTGGTACGGACTTGATGCAAGCCTACATGCTACGAAACCACATTTGCATGTTCTTATTTAAACAAAATACCAATCTATACATTCTCCTCGTTTCTTACATCCGGTAATAGCTTCATAACCTATGGGTCGGTAATACAAACAATCGATCTGTTCACTTAATTTTTTTTTTTTTTAAGAAAACGGCTATTTTAGGGCATTTAAGGTAATAAATATAAACTAGACAAGCAAGAGTTTCATATAAAAACAAGACACTGGGTGTGAAAGCAATCACGTGTCTTAATAACGATGATAAATCGATTTTAAAAATTATCTTAACAGGGTCGGTAATAGCTGCGTTTACCTTAATCTTTACTTTACTTACAAGTTTATCTAAATTATTTGGTTGGCAAATCAATCAATTATATTGTGTTACAAAACAGTTTGTACTGAGATGTGCCCTTGTAGCCATACGGTTGCAATTAAACAATTATCCAATTAGATGGCTCGATATTCGTGTAATTGAGAACTCGCGTAATCTTTTGTGGCTATGGCTTTTCAATAAAACTTTAGGTACCTCTAATATCAGTAAAGCGCTGTATGCACATGGCTACATATTATTGCCTTGTTGGCGGCATGGTGTCAAAATCAAATCATTAATTTCAAATAGGCATATAAGAATGGGCAAGAAACTCCACCGTTATTCTTTTAAAATGTTTAAGTACAAGTAAATGTATATTGTACTGTATTTCTAGGAATTACTCTAGATTCCAAATTGCAGTGGGGTGCCCACATTAGAGCTGTTTCAGGTAGATTAAGTTCAGCTGCATATGCAGTAAGAAAAATAAGGCAGTTGACAGATATAGCCACAGCTAGGTTAGTGTACTTTGCTTACTTCTACAGTATTATGTCTTATGGCGTTCTGCTGTGGGGATCGGCAGCCGACGTAGATTCAATTTTCATTTTACAAAAGAGGGCAATCCGCGCGATCTATGGAATGGGTCCTCGTGAGTCAATTAAAACAAATTTAAAGAAATTGATGTACTAACTCTGCCTTCTCTTTATATCTTAAAAAGTATTTTATATGTTCGCAAAAACTTAGGACTTTTCGAATAAGAAGTGAGTACCATAATATAAATACACGTAGTAAACATGAAATTGTGTTACCCAAATTTAGATTAACTAAAACAAGCAAGTCATTTCTTGTAAACAGTATCCGCTTTTATAACAAGTTGCCACAATCGGTTACAGAACTTAGTGATGGAAAATTCAAATCGCACATTAAACGTGCCCTTATCAAAAAAGCATATTATAAGATTAAGGACTACGTTGAAGACAAGGAAGTTTGGCATTAATTCCTTCTGTACATGTGGCTTTCCTGGTACCTCATTAACGGCAAAACTTTGTAAATATCTATTAACTGCTCCCAAATTACGAAGTTATTTTTTAATTTAATTTTATCTTTTTTTACAAACTCCACTGACATAATGTTTTTCTTATTTGACATTATTATACCTACAATTTAAATTTCAACAAGGTTCTAACTTTTATTATTTTAATCTTATTTTATATATTTTTTTGTCAATGTGAGGACGTTGTAGGCTTTTTAGACTGTAGATCTGTAGACCATTTTCTGTTTTGTTAAATACCCGGTACTTTTGACGGGCCTACGCTGTCCTCTCATACCTATTAACACTGCAATTTGAAAACATTGTAAAAGCCAATTTTATTTTTTTTAAAGAGTGACCGTGGAGTTTCTTGGCGGCTCTTCTCCATAGGAAACGACCAATTGGAACCGTGCATTATGTGAAATAAAAATATTAATGATTTTTTGATTTTGATTTTGAATGTGTCACAATGTATGTACCATTGCCTAAATCTATAATCTATACTAATCTGGGGGCACGGTAGTGCCCCCGTCAAGACGAGCCAAGCGAAGCGCAAGGGCACTACCTACCTTTTCTCCAAGTGTTTCGTCGTTTTTTTGAACCCTCATAGAGTTGGTTTCCAATGTACCAGATAGTTCATATTTTCAGGATAAAATGTCAATAATAGACTAATTAAACATGCAAAGTCTCAATTGAATAGCTCTAATACTTTAGATTTTATTGATATCTAAAATACAACGATTTCGTCACTGACACACTCACGGACACACTGACACACTGATGATCATCAAAATGTTTGGCTACTTCCTGAAGTGCTAGAAAGCTGAAATTTAGTATGTAACCTAAGTTTGGTATACAAACAACAAAAAAAATCATAAACATAACTTTCGCCCCCCATCCCCTAAAATGGGGGGGTGGAAGTTTGTATGAGACTTCAAAATGTTAGAGTACTTCCTGAAGTGCTAGAAAGCCGAAATATATATTTAAATATAATCGCTTAAGAGCGAAATATCGCCCTGGTTTATCGCTTATGGTAATCAGTAAACCATCCAAGAAAAAAGTCAAAGACAGAGAATGGGCTATGAAAACCGGCACTGCTGATGTGCAAGAAATACACCCCAAAAAAAGAAGAAAAAAATAAACACAAAAAAACTGCCTAGCAACTTACAAAAAGAACTGAAATCCCACCAAAAACATTTCATGTAAAATGTTGCCAAAACGACCACATAAGGTTTGCCCTGTGAAAAAGATATCAGATCTACGGCGAAGCCATACATTTTTACTGATATGTAGAATTTGTGAAGTTAGGGTCGGTAGAGTTAGGCCGTGTAGATTCAGAAGCTTGGCTCTACATGAGATCTGATATCTTTTTCACAGGACAAACCTTATGTGGTCGTCTTGGCAACATTTTACATGAAATGTTTTTGGTGGGATATTATAAAGCTGAAAAGTTTGTTTGGTTGAACGCGCTAATCTCAGGAACTACTGGTTTGAATTGAAAAAATATTTTTGTGTTGGATATTCAATTTATCCGGGAAGGCTATATAACATCACGCTACGACCAAGAGAAGCGGAGCATCAATGAAAAATGTTACAAAAACGGGAAAAAAATCCTTATGAGAGCTTCCGTTGCGTACGCTGCGTAAACGATTGAAGGCTTCTACATACTGGCGCGACACAAAGGCCCCGCGTGGCGCGTGACGAGCGGTGCCTTTGTGTCGCGTCGCGAGTCGCGCTGGTCTGTAGAAGCCTCAAAGTTACGCAAAAAACCTTGTATGACGGAATTGTTTCCCTTTACTAAAATACGTTCTAATAAAATATCTGCGACAGCCTATGTCTATCTTTTAAGGTTGACTCTAACCTTTATATGGTAATCTTTGTCCCAAAGAAAGAAAGAAAAGAAAGAAAAATGCGTTTATTGGCATTACAGCAAAAATACACCATAAAACTATAAAAACAGAAAACAATTATAAAAAAGCAGGGCGCCATTAGGCCTAAAGTAGTCTTTGGTCAGATGGCCCTTTATTTAAATACCTAAATAATTTAATTACTTTTATTGATATTCTCCAATAATAGTAACATTAAAACGCAATAGTATTAAAACGGAATGGCTTAATTTAAACGCCACAAGTTGCAAACAGTAAGCAAGTTAAGTTACAAACGCTAAGCATGACTCGTACAAAAATAAGTTATTTTTATTACGTTACAATGCAAATCATGGTTTGAAAAACCTCAACAGCTTTTAAATTCATTTGCATGGGCAAAAATGCATTAATTTTCCATAACTTTCAATAATTTCACCAACTGACTTATGTAGAGGTACTTTTCCTGCAGTAACTTCAGCGGAGTATTTTTTTTTAATTAACTTTTTGAAATCAATTGTCATTTTCATTTTCAGCAACGTAAATGACGCAATGAATATTTAGGCACTACTCGTAACACAGTTTGGGCCTATGTAGTCTGTAAATAAAAGAATTTATTTTTTATTTAATATTAAAATTGCCTAAAAAAAATAAAAAATACCTCGAACATTATGAAGCAAAGGATTAGCAATATCCTTCAAAATCATTTAAATCTCGATTGATAGTGTGTACGCAATTAAGGTGCTGAACCCTGCAATGCTGAACAACGACCCGTGAGCCCCTGTCCGATCCAATTACGCTGTATGCAGTTCACCAGTGTTGCCAGGTATTACTGTAGGTACTTATGTATTAAATACGTACTTATGTATTAACGTAGAACACTCTACACATAATAGTTTGCATAGTTTTGTGGTAAAGGTCGGGTACACTGAAAGCTACGCAATAAGATTTTCGATAACATCTATCGCTTTGATATAACATCTAAAATGAAACCATCTGCTATCTAAGTAGTTAAATGTAACAGAAAATACTGTTCGTTTGTGATCTTTGTCTTAGGGTGTCTCGGTCTCCTGCCAGGGTTGCGAGTTTGTCCGAAAAGGATAACGTGGCCCAGGCACACAGGCAACGAAAGGAACACGGGTGGGTTTTAGTCAGTAAAAGTCTGACACTCCCTCCCGCTCAGCCCAGAGCGGGAGAAATTATTTGATAATTTTCCACCCAAAAAAAAAAGGTAAAGTTCATACTTTGTTAGTAGATAGGAAGGTAAGTAATTTACGAACCGTTCCGGTGGAATTCGACGCTAATTTAGTCAATAAATCTTGATATAGGAAATATCTACTAATAAAGTATGAACTTTACATACGAACAGTATTTCCTGTTACATTTGATTCTAACTGAACAAACTACTTAGATAGCAGATGGTTTAATTTTAGCTGATAAATCAAAGCGATAGACTAGGCTTGTATTTAATGAATATATAACCAAATCTATAAAGTTTGTTGTAGCGGAAAAAATATGTTAATCTTGAACATATTTCTCAGAACATGGTTGTTAACAAAACATATTTTGAAAAATCTCGATACAAATTAACGGTAAACTAACCTTTTACCTTGAGTTCTTGTCTTTCTTGAAATTTCAACATACATCATCATTCATCATTCCAATGCCCTTATCCCAATTTATTCGTGGTCGGCGCAACATGTCCCGTTCTTCCATACTTCTCCATTAGTCGTCATCTCGGTAGTCACTCCCTTTTGAGCCATATCATCTTTCACACAGTCCATCCATCGTTGCTTTGGTCTTCCCCTACTTTTATAGCCATCGAAATTCATACTCAAAACTTTCCTCACGACATTTTCCTCATTCCTCCGCATCACATGCATTCAACATATGTTGGTATTTAATTAATACCAAGAATATCTTATTTAAATGCAAAACTTGGTTGTTATTTTTATTTTTTATTACTCAACAAAGTTGTGAGTAAATAGATAATTTCTCCATATTTTACAATCAAGCGTTGTGTCATCGCGTTCTCTTTCTTTTCTATGCAGTCCGACAGTTGACGCGTTTTAGCTCTTATTAGCGTCTTAAGAATGAAGGAGAAGCATACACTCCATAGCTTCGCATGGCATAACAGAACCTTTCATGCAGTAGAAAACTGGAGAATCCGGACTTTGGAATGCAAGAGCGAGCTCGACAATTGGAGCATCCGGACTCGGATTTTCGGAGATTAGATTTTCTGCGTGATTTATAGATATTATAATTATGTTTATATTTTATTAGACTGCACTGTAGCTTGAAGCCTTCGTAAGCCATAAACAAATGTGTGCAACTAAAATAGCAACAATATAGCATAGCTTAGCACAGCATCGCGTTACTTTCACTACACAACAAACCTAACTATTAGAACATAACTCAGTGGTGTTATTTCAACCAGTTACTGGTCACGCGTTGTTTTTACTTTACTTTACTTTACTACTATCGTGTTTCAGACATGCAGTCAGGATTAATATGTATGACCTATTTGTTGGGTCGCTGCTTCCACTAATTGAATATGTTAATGTATGATTTTTAATTACTGTAGGAATCAGCGAAGATGCTGCTGAATCTGATCTGATCTGCATTGTATGAAGTAAAATTGTTATGGTATTTATTGAAGCAGGTAAAAAACAAATAGATAATGGAAATTTGCAGTTCTATGCTATTACGGATGCACTGAGCAGGTTTTTTAGGGTTCCGTACCCAAAGGGTAAAAGGGGAACCCTATTACTAAGGCTCCGCCGCGCCGTCTGTCTGTCTATCTGTCCGTCTGTCAACAGGCTGTATCTCATGAACCGTGATAGTTAGACAATTGAAATTTTCACAGATGATGTATTTCTGTTGCCACTATAACAACAAATACTAAAGAACAGAATAAAATAAATGTTTAAGGGGGCTCCCATACAATAAACGTGATTTTTTTGCTCGTTTTTGATCTTTATTGATAGATACGGTAACAGCTAGACGCTTGAAATATTCACAGAATATTTAGTTATATATTCACTTAAAAAATAAATAATTAAATTAAAATAACAAATATTTAAGGGGGGCTCCCATACAACAATCGTGATTTTTTTGGAAATTTTAATAGATAATGGTACGGAACCCTTCGTGCGTGAGTTCGACTCGTACTTGGCCGGTTTTTCTTAGTTATCACCAAACAAATTTATACCTTTTGTGGTAAAACGCATAATAGCTTTTGTAATTTTTAATAAAACCACTGTTACATAATATATAGCATATTGAGAATATAATATTCTCACTGCTGGGACACAAGCCTCCTCTCTGTGAGAGGGACTGGGCTGTAATCCGCCACGCGGGCCCAGTGCGGGTTGGTAGATGTCACATGTCTTCGAATTGTTGGTACTAAGACATGCCGGTTTCCTCACGATGTTTTCCTTCACCGTTTTGAGAGCAGCGGTGATGAAATAATTTACACTAAGTAAAGCGCCTGTGTGCGTTCGAAATTACTACCAACAACTCGTCGTGTTGTGACCGTTACCACTGGGCCACCACTCCACTGCTTATACCTTATGTGGAACAACGCATAATCTATCTTCTTTTGTAATTATTAGTACAACCACTGTTACTTCTAGCAAAATGTATTATTGTGCCTTGCCAATTGTACTAGCAATTGTGTAAGTATGTCTTTCCTGGCTATATTTTTACAGTAGCAAAGCGTGCCTTCGCGTGGTTTTCGTTAATTTTTTTCCAGTTTTGGTCAGTGTTGGAAAATGCGTATAAGATCTTAAGTAAGTAGGTATGATAACAAAACTAGGTAGGTAATCCCTTTTAGTCCATGTGAATAGCAACACAATCCGGGGCTTAATTGCAAAATACATATATAGTATTCAAGAAAATATGCAAGATTCATTTATTTTCAGACTTTCCGTAATGGCGGAAAGCGAACTATTATAATATGATTTGTATGTAAATGAGCATAAACTATTCCTCAACAGCCCGACGTAATTCAATAGAAGCACATACAGAAATAAGGTCAATAGCAACTTTGTATTTGGCGACTTTCGAAGTTATATTAAGTTAACTACAGTTTAAGCTAGTTTCCTATGGTTGCAAGATTTAGTATCAAAGTCAAACTTATTAATTTCGTCTCTTTGATAACCATCTTTAATCAAAAATGTTTCAAAGTCAAAGTCAAATTGTTTATTTCAAATAGGCACATATATTATATCTTTTATGGGGTACTGTGTTAAATGTTACAACAAAATACCTTGTGGCATATTGCAACTAAATGAAAGAAAATTTAAAACTCATATTAAAAGTACACTTTTTAAACAAGCATATTACAAATTAGAGGATTATATTAAAAATAAGAAGGCTTGGAAACAATATGCTGGTCCAGCTCCATAGGACAATCTAGAGTCTAGACAAAATCAAACAGGTTGCTATTTTAATTGTATAATTTACTAGCGTGACCCGTGCCCACTCTATGACACTCACAAATAACGTGGCTTTCTATGGGTAAATGAATACCTACCCTACCTACCTACGTACCCAAAAAAAAAAAAACCTCACATAAACCATTCTACTAAATAGTCCGAACAAAGCCTAAGCCTTTTTTTTGATAGGTGAGCCCGTTCTTGAGTTATAAAATTAGAACGAAAAGTGGCATTGATTTTTATAGATATAGATAATTTTTATGACATTTATTTTAAATTCTGTGACTACCTTAACTCACACTGATATTATTATTTTTTAGGAAATTCATAGGTTTTTTTTTTTTTTTTACAATGTTAACTTTATTACGCAAATAGATCCCTGCATCTAAAAATGGTTTTCACAGACCAGCAATATTTTGAACGACCTATCCAACGATACCCCACAACTATGGGATAGACGAGAAAAAAATATCATCCCCACTTTACGTGCAAGAGGGGTACAGGATTTTTTTTTGTTTTCAAAATTTTATTTTATCTCTTTGCCGGCGTGATTAGTATGTACCTACTTACACCCGTGCCAAATTGCAGCTTTCTAGTACAAAGAGTCTCTGAGCTAAGCTGGGGACAGACAGACAGACGGACATGGTGAACTATAACCCCCTTATTACAAAACAAGGTTTATCTTCAGACCCAGGTTTAAAACATGGACCCATTATTGAATTTCGAACTTTATTCCGACTATGGTAAAGTTTCTAAACACAAAACTGTCAACCTAGTACCGAACTAAGTTTTCAGTTTTGAATAAAGAACGGTATTTCAATCACTGTTACGTTCTTATTACAAAAACTATCTCCATGGTTTAAGCCATTTCAAAATATAAATCTTGTTTTGTAATAAGGCGGTAAGGGTTTATTATTTATTATATATTTAATACTTTAAGCACACAAATGTACAGAGGCGGACTTAATGCCATAGGCAGTTCCTTGTTGACTACAGAACCCTAAAAACGTTAAAGATTTAGGGATGGTTCGTGAAAACAGACTTATGTCGGCCAAAGTCTTGAAGTCTGAAATCCACTAGACAAAATGTAATCTCACAATCACTGCCATGTAGGTAGTGCTAGACATCAGGAACCGGAAGTGTGCTAATGGGTTCACGACCAGCTCCTTCAAGTGAGGCCTGGCAGTAAGCCAAGCGTAGTGAAGATCACCCCAAGGTCATTGGAAGTAGCAGCCTTAGGTAAATGACGGTTTTGTTACAATCATACAAACAAACATGTTGTGAGCAACTTGTGTAATCAAATTAGGTTTGTCCTAAAAATGGAAGAGCTTGCTTGAAACCAAACATTCACTTGTTTTCCCGTAGATAACATAATCACGCCTAGTGCCAACCAGTGCCAACTTGCCAAGTAAGGAGTCAAGCGGTCACAAAAATGCAAACTCCAAACTGTTTACTAAATTAATTCCCTACAATATGATCAAACCCTCACTTTGAAACACGGGTATCAAAACTAGGACTCCATACTCGGCAGTGCACTTGGCACCAACTATTAGACAGATGTGGCACTCTAAGACCTGTTAAAAGTGTTTGTACAAACCTACTTGCAGAAAATAAATCATTTATCATTTAGACCAGTGCTGATGGGCGCCAAAAATATAAAAGCGGAAAAAAAAATAACAGCATGAGACCTACTGGAAGAGGTGCATACTATTGTTCGAATGATGGGAAAAATATTTTGGAGTCGACAAAATTGAGAAGGGTGGAATTGGGTGAATTTTTAGGGGTTGTAAGTGGTATTGCATTGTTTTTTTGATTTGCAACGAAAGTAAACCTCCTATCGAAAAAAGTTAAATGGCAAAGTTGTTGATAATAAAAAGAACTACAACTTTTGTTTCTAACATTTTTCCAAATAACCTCAAAATATCCGGGAAAATCGGAAAAACAAATTTTCAGTTTTTATTTTTTTTGTCGCGCAGACATTATAATTTTTTCACAAAATTTGGTGGAAATATAATTTATTATGTTTCACGTCAGGTGTAATTTTTTTTATAGCGAAATACAGTTTTTTTTTATTTTAAACAAATTCCGAAATAATTACCTACCTCACTTTCAACTGAACAGTTTCACCGGAAAAAATCGTCTTTTCAAGCTCGCCATTTTTCCCGTTGAAAAGTCTACCTTTAGATTATGTACTAATGACAAAGTAGCACTAGGTACTACGGATTTTTTTTTCGGAAAACGCGGAAATGTTATAAAAACCGATTTAAAAAAATCAATATTTTAAAATTTTGTTCTAATCTCATAATTATTTATTTACTAAAATTAATAGTTGAAACCTTTCGAGAATATTAATTTCATGTTACCTTAATAGTTACAAAGAATAAACAAGGACATAAGAAAGGATTTGATTAGGATAGAAGGGCAAAATAAGGTGAACTTTTGGGGGTAAAAATGGTTTCTCACGATTTGCAGCTAAAATTAACCTCTTACAAAAAAAAAAAAGTGAAAGCAAAATGTTGTTGGCAATAAAAAGATCTACAACTTTTGTATTTAATATTTTTCCACATGACCTCAAATTTTCCGAAAAATTCGAAAAACCCGTCTAAATGTGGTTTTAAATTGTTTCTTGTGTAAAAATAGTTTGTTTATCGCATAATTTTGTGAAAATATACCTTTTTAAAAATACACATTATAACTATAAAAACAGAAAACAACTAGGTATTATAAAAAAAAAACACACACTACCATGCGTTTGACACACACACACATAGTACCAGGGCATCCTGACTTGAAGATAGATATCTTCAAGTGACAGAAGTGACAGCTTGAGCATGGAATTAGTAAGTACTTTTTAATAGCATGGAATTAGTGTACTGATGGCATTAGTAAGTACTATAAAAATTGTAAGTAGAGGGGGTCTAATTTCGACCAGTGGGCGACCACTAGTACGTATTAATATCGCAAAAGCTACAGTTATAACGAACTCTTAATACCGCCCAAAACGGCTGCTCCACCAAAATCTTTGCCCCACATATTTATTCAAAAAAAAACTGGCCCAAACACCCAAGTGTTGGTTTGTGCGTAACGTTCAACGTGGCAGTGTCCATGACACGAGCAGGTGCGATGGCGCGATAGCCACGGTCCGGTATTTAAGGAAACCGACCCAAGGACTGCGCGCGTCCTTGGCAGCTAGCACGAATTCGCGGCCGCAGCGATTACTTATTGTATAGTAAAAGTTGGGTGATGTGGTGTTGGGTTGCTAGTTCTAGTGATAGATATAGATTTAGATAGTAGAAATGGCGGATTTTGTTCAGACAAGAGTCTATAGTTATACGGTTCTCTTGACAAACTGATTAAAGTACTTATTGTGAAACAGGTCTGATATTGAAAATCAAAAGTCATTTAATTCAACTAGGTTGAGAATCAGCACTTTGCGAACGTCAAAATTACATAAGACCGTCCCACAAAAACCCTTCACCACTTCCTAGTGCTTTAGCTGGGAAGAAGAACTGGCGCAACAAACTCCCCAGCAGCGCAGTTGTCTGTTCAGTTAGAAAACTTGATTCTATACAATAGTATGTAAAATAAATTTACATTACTCAAAACAAAACATTAAATTTAATTATTTGCCACAATATTTGCTAGCACACGCCACTATACCAACAAAAAAATCATCATTACTATACGTATTCAAGCAGAAATAAAAAAAATCAAACTAAAAACATAAACAGAACTTATGCTTAATTAAAAGCCTCCAGGCATAGAGCGCGTGCCCGCTTACATAAAGCTATAACTGTTACTCGAAATCACAAATGATAAACTAGCACCATCGAAGTAAAATAAATATACAGATATAATATAACAACATCATTTCAGCCGAAAGACGTCCACTGCTGGACATAGGCCTCCCCCAAGCACCGCCACTTTGACCGGTTCTGTGCTTCCCGCATCCAGCGGATACCTGCGGCCTTCACAATGTCATCGGTCCACCTTGTAGGAGGCCTTCCAACGCTACGTCTTCCGGCACGCGGTCGCCACTCCAGAACCTTTCGGCTCCATCGGCCATAATTCTGCGAGCAGTGTGCCCTGCCCACTGCCACTTAAGCTTGGCAATTCTTCTAATATAACAACAGTTAAATATTAATAATAACAATAACAACACCTAGTCAGCAAGACGACCAGTCACCACAAGCAGCACCCGTTCACCCCCCTCTTATTGACTATCCACTAAATTGAAATTTAAAACAACACGTTCAGTGCAGTTACCAGTGTTTCTTACCCATTCCTCTCCATAAGAACCTACCTTTTGGAAGGTGCAACTAGAATCAGTCTTATTTTCTTGTGAATAGAGACAAAAACTTGAACTTGAATAGATAGTTCTACACGCCTATCCAAATAAATGATTTGACATTGACTTTATTAAAAGAATATACCTACATAAAATAAAATTATAAGTAAATAGGATTTCAGGTAGGTATCAACGAGCTCTATTCCTGTAGGTATAACTTAGCAGGCTAAGATTTCGCTATTTTGCGCTGTTTTCGTACATAGGTAGAAAGCAGAGCAAAATAGCAAAGTTTTAAAAGCAAAACGTCAAGGGCCTTATTACAAAACAAGGTTTATCTTCAGACCCAAGTTTAAACCATGGAGCCATTATTGAAATTTGAACTTTATTCCATCTACGGTAAAGTTCCTAATTCAAAACTGACAACTTAGTACCGAACTAAGTATTCAGTTTTGTATAAAGAACGGTATTTCAATCAGAGTTACGTTCTCATTACAAAAACTATCTCCATGGTTTAAGCCATGTCAAAATATAAATCTTGTTTTGTAATAAGACGGAAAGGTTTAGGTTTAGGTAAGAGGTACGTAGAGTCATAAAAAATGCCCCAGTCATAAAGTATGCCAGCCTACCTCAAAGTATGCCAGCCTACCTCAAAGTATGCCAGCCTACCTCATAGTATGCCAGCCTACCTCAAAGAGAGAAGGAACGAAAGTCTGGTAACAGCTAACAACGTTTTAAATCAAAACTTATAAAATACTAGCTTTTGCTCGCGGATTCGCCCGCGTTCAGGTCAGAAAATATTCCACGGGTACGTACTACCTGGGTAAAGCTATCCTATGTCCTTACGTAGGATATGGTCTATCCGTTCAGCCGTTAAAAGGCGTGAAAATGACAGACAGACAAGGTTAATTTTGCATACCATACGAAACTACCTTTTGGAAGGGGCGACTAGAATCAATTCTATTTTTTTGTAAATATTGACGTTCAAAAGTGCCTTATAAGTGCCTATTTGAAATAAACAATTTGACTTTGACTTTGACATAAATAAAAATTGAGCCGTCACGGGACGACTGGACCCATTTCTTACCGTGGGTGTCGTAAAAGGCGACTAAAGGACTTACTAGAGAATGGGCAGCTGCGTTCTCTATGCATTTTTAAAACCATACTGCGATCGCCAACCCGCCTGCCAAGCGTGGCGATTATGGCAAATGCCCCCCTTTTTGGGGGAGGCCTATGTCGAGCAGTGGACGTCTTTCTGCTGAAATGATGATGATGATGATGGGACGACTGGCAGCTGTGAAACATCGCACTACTCACATTTACGCACTACTACTTATCTCGTACTGCATGTAGTGTATAGTAGCCAATCGCCACACGGCATGCGTCGCTCCGCCAGCAATCGGTTTTACGTGCGCTCTTCTCTAAATGTTTCACATCAATACACAACATCACGCCAGTAATCCCCGAAGGGTTGGGCAGAGGTGTACCTATAGTACATCCACGTTTCGCCGGGCGAGTTGGGGAGGGGGGAGAATAAATATGGATTAGAATCCAAACTTAAGGCAAGTCTTTTAAACATATCCAAAAGACACAATTTCACAACCCTACCTAGTTCAAAAATCCGTTTTGCAAAACACAATTATAATTATAGACATTAGTTGTTTGGTGACATTGTAATAATGTTTCATGCCAAGTCCCCATAAAGATATGCCGCCATGGTGTAGGTACCCGTGTTATTAACATTTGGTACAAGTCGGCTCAATCAAATAGGGCAGGCTTTTGAGTCATGCTACGGGGGAATAGGCTAGGGCAGGGGGTCAGCAACCTTTTGAGACAGAGGAGCCAAAAGTAACAATTTACAAAATTTCCGAGAATTTAAAGAGCCACTAAAAATTTTATTCTTGATTTAAAATAAACGACTTTAAAGAAACACGAAACAATATTTATTCACATAAAAACATACAAACGTTTTTAGCAAAAAAACATATGGAAGAGTTTTAGCTAGCTGCTAGAATAATAAAATAATGCATCCAATAATATAACTACAGTAATTCAATAATAATTAATTTTTGTGTATGGAATTGGAGAGCCACAACTTTAAATTGAAAGGATTGCGAGCCGTAGGTTGCTAACCCCTGGGCTAGGGGATTTAGGGGCTGTGTGGGGATTTTTATTGGTGTCGTTAGCATCTTGTCTTTGCTTCAGAAAATGTTCGTCTAGTTTCTTAAGTGTAAAATAACTTGAGTTAAGTTAACTTAATTACTACACGCCTAATCAGCCTATCATGATCCCACTGCTGGGACACAGGCGTCCTCTCGGTGAGAGGGCGGGGGCCGTAATCCACCACGCGGGCCCAGTGCGGGTTGGTAGAATGTCACATGTCTTCGAATGTTTGTTTCTAGGACATGTCGGTTTCCTCTTTTTGAGAGCAGTGGTGATGAAATAATTTACACAAAGTAAAACGCCTGTCTGGGTTCGAAGCTACGACCTACAACTCATAAGTCGCGGCCGTTACCACTGGGCCACCACTACGCACTTCACGCACTTTTATGAAAACAGACATTACTATTCGTAAGTAGAGGTTACCTTCTGTCACCAGGCTGTATCTCATGAACCGTGATAGCTAGACAGTTGAAATTTTCACAGATGATGTATTTCTGTTGCCGCTATAACAACCAATACTAAAAAATAGAATACAATAAATATTTAAGGGGGCTCCCATACAACAAACGTGACTTTTTTGCTCTATATTGATAACGACAACAGGTAGACGCTTGACATATTCACAGAATATGTAGATATATATTGACTTTAAAAATAAATTATTAAATTAAAATAAAACAAATATTTAAGGGTCCCGTACAACAAACGTGTTTTTTGCCATTTTTATAGATAATAGAAAATAAAGAAAAACAAAGAAATTACGTTTTTGCTAGATATTGATAACGGCAACAGGTAGACGCTTGAAATATTCACAGAATATTAAGTTATAAATTCACTTTAAAAATAAATAATTAAATTAAAATAAACCAAATATTTAAGGGGGGCTCCCATACAACATACGTGATTTTTTTGCCATTTTTATAGAAAATTGGTACGGAACCCTTCGTGGGCGAGTCCGACTTGCACTTGGCCGGTTTTTTTATTATTTAAATTAGCCAACGGAATTAAAACATCAAAATGACCTTCAATAAAGTTTCCTGAGAATCGGATTATTTTGACTCCCTGCCGTGCTTCCCCAAAACCAGCAATAAAAATACCATCCTGAAACACCTGGAACTCAAATGAGAATAGTTCTGCCGCTGCCATTTTTTTTTTTGGGTGGTAAATTTTCAAATAACTTCTCCCGCTCTGGCCGGAGCGGGGAGGGCGTGTCAGACTGTTACTGACTAAAACCCACCCGTGTTCCTTCAAATGCCTGTGTGCCAGGGCCACGATATCCCTTTCGGACAGGCTCGTAACCCTGGCAGGCCTTAGCCCTTTCGGACCCCGTCAATTGGTGCTGACATCTCTTTGAGGCGCGCGTGGAACACAACGCGCCGTCGACTCGGGCCTGGACCTTATCGGACGGCGAGCTACCCATCGCTCACCGTCCGCAAGCCCGCGCCCACGGTGGCCGGGAATCGGCCTGCGATTCCTGACGCCCGGGGCGTCTCCTGCGGTGACTAAGGGCGTGAGGGTGCGAACCCTGCCTCACCCTCACGCGTTCCGCCTCCTCCTTCGCATGCATTACTGCTTTGCAGAAGGAGGTGACGGCCTCCCGTGCACTCTCGCTCCGAACCATGGCCTGAACCAGGGCCAGATGCGAGAGATCGCCGCCGCCGATCGCCTCCGTGAGGACATGGCAGTGCTCCGCCCAAGCAGGGCAGACCTCAACCGTATGCTCCACCGTGTCCTCCGGGCGATCCACACAGTGATGACACCCGGGCGTTTCCTCCCGCTTTATTCTGAATAGGAACCTCCCGAAACAACCGTGTCCGGTGAGGACGTGCGTCAGGCGGAAGGTGAGGAAGCCCTGGCGCCTCTCTAACCACTCCTCATAGAGGGGACTTATTGCCACAATTGTGGCATGCAAATTCTTTGCCAAATAGTAAATATCCCTGGCGATGGCGCATGCTTATTTTCATCTCTCTCCTATTTGGTGAATAGTAACGTGGCCATGTCATTGTCTTCTCAAATTCGAGACAGCATTGTGCGCCACGTGTCTAAAAACTGGGAAATATTCCAACCTTTCACCCAGGATCGGTCAGGAGGAGCTGTTTATGGTTCAAAGCGTGAATACGTCGCTTAAATGTCTTGTTATGGCACCTACGGAACCACCTGTGAACTCATGGCAGCGGGAGAACTATTCCCATTTGAGTTCCAGGTGTTTCAAGATGGTATTTTTATTGCTGGTTTTGGGGACGCACAACAGGGAGTAAAAATAATCTGATTCTCAGGAAATTTCAATGAAGGTCATTTTGATGCGTGTCAGACTTTTACTGACTAAAACCCACCCGTGTTCCTTCTAATGCCTGTGTGTGCCAGGGCCACGATATCCCTTTCGGACAGGCTCATAACCCTGGCAGGCATTGGCCCTTTCGGACCCCGTCAGGTGGTGCTGACATCCATTTAAAATGGGAATAGTTCTCCCGCCTTTTTCCAACCCTAACAACACCAGCCTAAACTAAAGATACTAAGCAATAAAATTAAAATACGAACGTAGGTATTCAAGGACACTTTTTCTATTAAGAACGACTAATACTAAAAACTATTATAGTAATACCACAGTGTGAAATACCTACACAATAAGTAATTCGCAAAGAAATATAAATAACAAAATTCCAACCCGGCAATAGGTAAAAACACATTTATTATCCTCCAATTTAAAATTAGGAAGCGAAACAAACCAAAACGAAAACCAAACAACGACGATGAAAAATATTTCAAACCAAATTAGTAGTAAGTAATAACAAAATATCGCAGTACAGAAATTTCGGTAACTATAACTTGAACGTGTATCGCTTAGGTTTGTATTCTGTGATTGATACATGACTTCGTTTTTTGATACGATCGGCTTGCAAGCCGCGATTTTAAACATTGTGAAGTTTTCCCCTTGGCATTCTCGACTTTAATGCTATAAATGCAACGTTCAAATTACCTGAATACCAATTAGAACCTCATTTCATTATCTTTTAGCAGATGCCTGCATACTGAAAAATACTGGCCACCTAGAACTGGCATAAAAACTTTAGAACGTTATCACGCCTGCACTGAAACATACTGGCCACCTAGAAAAAAAACTAAATATAAATCTCAAGAAACTTCTAAAAATTCTTATTTCAATGTAAAATATGCTTTAACGCGTTGTCGTAAAATTCAATTTAGATCTTTATCGGCCTCCGAATTCTAATTTCAATGTAAAGTATGCAAAAACTCGTTGCCGTAAGATTAAATTTGGATCTTAACTGCATTTGGTACATTTTTCATACAAACATTAAAAACCCTTATTTTCACCCTTAAGCGCCGAATTTCGTAAAATCCTTTCTTAGTGAGCACCTAGAAGTCGAAAGGAACAATCAGGCCAACATTCATGTCTCTAACTTTAAAAACATAGGAGTTTCATACAAACTTTGACACCCCTTTTCAACCGCTTAAGGTGCGAATTTATAAAAATCCTTTCTTAGTGCGCGCCTGCACCCCATAGAGAGTGCTTGTGCCAAATTTTAGACCTCACGGCCCAGTAGTTTCCGAGATTTCGTGATGAGTGGTCAGTGAGTGGACTTCTCTTTTATATATATAGATTAAGTTATTGAGAAAATGCTCTAATTTAACATATTTTTTTTTTCAAATCATTAACACTACTCGTTTAGACGTGATCTTCAGTATAAAATCATTAAAAGTCAGTTATCGTCGCCTTAACGCGAGATGTCGCTACTAGTCGTATGAAGTTAATTAATGGCAGTGGGGACCTTGCTAATTACTATAATAAATCAACGTGTCCTTGTTAACTTTGTGATACAGCGCCGTTTAAATATTATTTCGCTTTTAATACGCTGGAACTTTTCGCGAATCTAAAACTGTGTTTATGACAATTTGTACACTAGAAATTGTGTTTTTTTTTAAAGAGAGGACTTCTAGGTCATCATTTCAGCCGAAAGACATCCACTGCTGGACATAGGCCTCCCTCGAGAGGGTTTGCCATAATGGCCACGCTTGGCAGACGGGTTGGCGATCGCAGTATGGTGTTAAAATGAATAGAGAACGCTGCTCCCCATTCTCTAGTAAGTCCCTTAGTCGCCGTTTACGACACCCACGGGAAGAAATAGGATGATGCTATTCTTTACATCCGGCACCACACGGTACTACGGACTTCTAGGTACCTGCTAGAAACCATGACGTCCTATCTTTTCATTGGAAGATATATGTGTTAGTTATTTTCTCTACTTACTTGATGCCAGTGTTTTAAAATACGACTTCTAGCCTAGGTATCTTCTAAGAATCGAGGCTAGTCAGGCATGTCAAGCATACGGCAGATTGTCAACAGAAAAAAAGTTAACTTTAAAATAATTATTTCTGTTTGCGTACAATGTTGCTTTTGCAAGTTTCACATCCCCGAAGGCAATTAGCGAGTATGAAAGTCAAGTCAAAAGTATATATGCCATTAAAAGGCAGTTTTGAACGTCAAAATTTACAGGAAAAAATAATGGATTCTAGGCTTAGTAAAAGGTAGTTTCCTATGGAGAAGAATGGGCAACAAAGAGTGAAGAATATGGAATGAAGGAAGAGTGTGTAAGAGATTACGCATAACTATACAAATCAATCCTATACTTACTAGAGAATGGGCCGCAGCGTTTTGTATCCATTTTGACATATACTGCGATCGCCAACCCGCCTGCCAAGCGTGGCGATTATGGCAAACCCTTCCCTTGGGAGAGGCCTATGTGAAATGATGATGATGATGATACAAATCAATAAAATGTTAAGTGTCTGTTTGCAATGTCAAAATAACAGCTTTTTACTAAATGCATAAGAAAGTAGTTTCCTATCTTTTTAAAATAAAAATATTTTAGTACACACGGCTACACATCAAGCTATACATATCCAGTTTAGGCTGATCTCGCATTGTATAGGATTTCCGTACAATGAGAGGCCAGCTTATACTGGAAATGTATAGCTTGATGTGTAGCCGTGTGTACCTACGGAAGGATAAAACATTTGATTTAAATTATTTTATTAAATTTCTTAATTTATTTTATATAATTAAAATAATAAGTATATTTAATTAAGACTTATTTATAAGAATGTTATTTGTTTTAATTTATTTAGGGGGTTTTAATTGTAGAATTATATTATATTTATAGTTAAGATTTATTTATTTGAGTTCGAGGGACTTTACCTCGGTATCGGTATGATAAATTAATATATTTAGCTTGAAAAAGAAATTTACCAATTTTTTGTTTTTTTTTGTGGTTAAAAAAGTATTATTATGATAATTATTTTTTACGATACTTTAACAAAAATCTAGTTTTTAAATTTTTATTTGTCTGTCTGTTTGTTCCGGCTAATCTCTGAAACGGCTGGACGGGACTTTCTCTGGCAGATAGCTGATTTTATAATTTAAGGAGTAACTTAGGCTACTTTATTTTATAAAAAGCCACGCGGGCGAACCCACTGGTAGCAGCTAGTTCTATCTAAAACACCTTAGAATAGGCAACCTTTTATATTTTACATTTCCACATTATTCTGGCGTTCTGCCAGAATTCGCTCAGCTTTTAAAAGAACAATCACTTCTTTAATGCACGATAAGTATCAACATTTTCTATTTTACATTAATAAGCCGGCATTCGTTTTAGCTCCTTTGAAAAAATCAGTTTGAGACTGCCGTAGTGTCAAATGTTTATTCTGCTAAAATGTTATGTGCTTTTTCAATTGCATTGCTTTCCAAATAAATAAAATTAAAGTGTCTATCTTAACGTCAAAATAACAGCTTTTTACGAAATGTTTATGAAAGTATACACGGTCTGTCTGTCTGTTTGGCCGGGTCGATCCGAATCGCCTGGACCGAATTTGACGGGCTTTCACTGGCAGATAGCTGATGTTGTAAGGAGTAACGTAGGCTACTTTTATTTATGGAAAACTTAGATTAATCAGCGGTTTTACTGTATTAAACAATATAAACAGCTGATTTTCAGTGCTGAAACACAGCATCAGGTACCTGATGCTCTAAAATCACCAAAACGCGGTTAGGAAATCTTGGTAAGTACTTAATCAATGTCAGAGTCAAAGTGGAATCATTTATTTCAAATACAGGCACTTTTGAACGTCAAAATGTACAGAAAAATACAAGTGATTCTAGTTGCCCCTTCCAAAACGTAGTTTCGTATGGAGAAGAATGGGCAAGAAATTCCACCGTAAGTACTACTCCTTTGAAATGTTATACAATATGTTGTATAAATTACATTAATTTAAATGTGAAGACGATGCACCTACAATAAAATTAGTACATAACAATCGGTAGAAACAATAGTAAAATGCACCTTTTTATGTATGAGAAGGGAATTTTACCCAAAACAGCAGTGTTATACCAAAGTAGCTAATAATACGCGGCATCAAAATTTCTTAGAAGAATTCATGTTATAAGTAGGTACGTACTACCTGTTCCAGGGAAGGCAGTAGCTAGTATTTGATTGGTTATTGGTCAGTCGTGGGAAGCGATTGTTTATGGTGTGTAGCTATACGTAGTGTAGTGTAGTGTTGCACGTGCTATCGATCCTACACGGAAGTGACTGCGGTACGGATAGCAGGGAAAGTTAAAACGGGGAGTGGTTAATATTTAAAAATTTATGTTTTCTTTTGTTATTGCAGGACCTGGGGGCCTAAAATGGACGCTTTCGCAGAATCATATTATGATCTGCGTACAATTCATATCCCGCAATTCATCTGTTTTACAGTTGTGTATGGAGTTTCGTAAAATGGTCCACGAATTAAGAATTAATATAGTGAAGTCTAATGTTAAATAGCAGCTGTCAAACAGATGAATTGCGGGCTGTATGAATTGCACGCATGATTCTGCCAAAGCGTCCATTTTAGGCTCCCAGTAGGGAGAGTAGTTTCCTTAAACCCTGGTTTATAAAAAGCCAGTGCTGACCCAGCCCATGTTGTTTAGACAAGGCCAGTCAATCCTGGATTTTTCTTGAGGTGTGCACACGTTCGGCGTTACCAAAATATTAATTCAGGACAAATCCAGCAGTTGAAAAGAAATGTTAAAATAACATCTCCGCACTGTTATTAGAAAAGTTGATTAATATATAGGAGGAAGAAATCATAAAGAAAAAACCGGCCAAGTGCGAGTCGGATTCGCGCATGAAGGGTTCCGTACCCTTATTTGTAAAAATGGCAAAAAAAGTCTCGTTTGTAGTATGGGAGCCCCCTTAAATATTTGTTTTATTTTAATTTAGTTATTTATTTTTAAAGTGAATATATAATATAAGTAAAGATTTTATGAATATTTCAAGCGTCTACCTGTTGCCGTTATTAATATAGGGCAAAAACGAGCAAAAAAATCACGTTTGTTATATGGGAGCCCTCTTAAATATTTATTTTACTCTGTTTTTTAGTATTTGTTGTTACAGCGGCAACAGAAATACATCATCTGTGAAGACGGACAGACAGACAGGGTAATAGGGTTCCCGTTTTACCCTTTGGGTACGGAACCCTAAAAACGACTTTGGACAGGAATATGGCTAAGCGATAGATCCTTAACTAGAGCCTCTGCTTTGTTGCTACAACAACTAAGATTACAAGATCATTCCGAATGCAGGTTGGCGTTGCGAGTTACCGAAAACTTTGACGAGTTTCTGCTGGATTCGTGTAAACCATGCGTAACATAAATAACTTTGATTAGTAGTAAAAACAAAACCGGCCAAGTGCGTATCGGAGCACGCGTTATGATGGGTTCCGTAGTTCGGATGGATTTATCCAAAGAACAAACTTAACATTGTAGTTGAAAGACATGTTCCCCCATACATTCCAACTGCAAATGTAAGTTTGTACGCACAATATTGAGTGATCTACCATGTTATTTTAAGACCATAGACTTCTTATAGGTTTTCCTGTAATCTATATGTAAAGAACTATTATCTGTATTTTTTCGAAATTTTAGGCTCCGTAGTTTCAGAGATAAGTTGGGGTCGTTGGGGATGGTCAAAATTCATAAATTTTCTTAAATAACTTTAAAAGTATTTATTTTAAAATTATCTGAAAACTTTTTTAATTTTCTAATTTGTGCCCAAAGGTGACGTCTACCGTAATTATATGAATTTTGAATATTTTGCATTTTGATAAATATATGTTCAAAATTCATATATTTACGTTAGACGTCCATGTTTGGGTCACAGAAATTCATATGTGTACCAAGTTTTAGGTTAATCGGTCCAGTAGATTCGGAGCAAATTGGCTGTGACAGACAGACAGACACACGACTGATCCTATATTGGTTAATTTTTTTTCTTTAGGGGTACGGAACCCTAAAAAATATGATAATCACGTTGTACAGGTGTTTGTTCGTCTCTCTCTCTGTGTGTGTTTATTATTAGTCTTAAAATAAATATAATTTTTTTGGTGATTTTATTTTCACATTACGTTATCATTAAAGAACATGTTTGTATGTAATCTATCAACTTAAACAATATTAATTTTGACAGCTAAACGCATTAAATGGAACTCTCATCGATCTGAAATTCACCAAAGCATGCAACTCATTTGCTGACATAACCAATGGCATTTCAATAACAAGTTCAGGGACTGCTTAAGGCGACGATAACCGACTTTTAATGATTTTATACTAAAGATCACGTCTAAACGAGTAGTGTTAATGATTTGAAAAATATGTATGTTAAAGTAAAGCATTTTCTCAATAACTGAATATGTGAATATTTTAGATTATGTTTATTTGAAAGTGAAATTAATTTGTAAAGTTATGTCTAACGCGGATAAAAAACTGAGAACGGCGCAAAATCTACCAAGCGTATTTTTCTGAAACCTTAACCACTCAACGTCACTGGCATATATCTGAGTCTTAAATTCAAAGTTTTCAAGTAAATTGTTGTTTTTGTTCAGCTGTACGAAACACTAACAATTTTTGATTGACTTCACGTGTGATAAGGTTTGTACCTATTCTTACGTAGTACATTGACATGGCATTGGCATTGTCTGATGAGTTGAGCCCTGATAGGTGTGTTACTTTTTGTAAATTATTACATCACCACATCCTCTTAAACTGTCCAAGTCTTAAAGTGTCTTAAAATGTCCAAGAACAAAAAACTCGAAGATATGATTGTGACATCTACCAACCCGCACTGGGCCCGCGTGGTGGATTACGGCGCGTTCCCTCTCACCGCGAGGAGGCGTGAGTCCCAGCAGTGGGTGTACTATGGCTGATTATGCTGATAGATGTCAAAAGCGCTTCGTTAAGGTTATAGAACCCTGAAATTATTGCAATTTTTAATTTTGGAGAGACATTGAGAAAATCAGCATTTTTTTACGTTGAAAAAAATTAAGGTATTAGTTCAGTACCTTCATTCGACTACTATGAAAAAGAAAACATGCGGGGCAGTCTTTGGGGACTGCCGATAGAAGTGAAAACCGTATACATATAGCTCATGGAAACCGTTCGGTGACGATGACGCGAGTTCCATGATTTTTGTTCACACAAACAGTGCTCAACGCGCCTAAAGAAGATTTCACTTTAAATATAGTTAAACGTTTAAACTGATTATATAAAAGGTTACCTTACATAAAGGAGATCAACAATAGTACTTAACGTACTTACACAAAATTGCTAATTATCTTGATATATTATCAAAACCATAACCAAAAATTTTTTTACAAAAATAAATAACAACCGTCTTCCAAAAAATAACACTAAAAAGTGAAAAATAACTTTAATTTTCGGAAGCACATAACGCCTTGTTTCCCCGAAGGGTTGGGCAGAGGTGTTCCTGTAGTACACCCACATTTAATATTATATTTAATTTAATTTTGGAAGTCGGTGTCATTGATTCTGTATTTTCGTTTTTTGCCACCGACTTCCAAAATTAATGGACCAATGGGACCAATCTGGAAGTATATCCTCTTAATTAAAAAAATAATTTTACAAATCAGTTCATAAACGACGGAGTTCTGAGATAACAAATTTAATATAAAAAAAAAATACAGACGACTTGAGAACCTCCTCCTTTTGCGAAGTCGGTTAAAAATATTGATTCACGCGCCTGTTTCTGCCAACGCTACCAATGACGCGCCACTATCAAGTTCAGTGACTCACTGAGTCAAGAGCTGACTCAGACGAACTGACGACTTACTATTGGTACTTCGAGCTATTAGGGGGTTGAAAAGGTGGTTCAAATTGTGTATTGTAGTATTTTTTTAATGGCGGGTTTTGAGAATCAGGCCCGTGACTTCGTCTGCTCATAATTTTTATGTTTCCGTACCTGAAAAGGAAAAACGGAACCCTTATAGGATCACTTCATTGTCCTTCTGTCTGACTGTCTCTCTGTTACCTTTTTACGCCAATGTTTGATAGAGAGGTAGCCTGGGACCTGGAGAAGGAAATGATACCTAGGATACAGGACACCTATAAAAAACCGCCCATGTGCGTGTCGGAACACGCACAGTGAAGGGTTCTGTAGTTGGGATGAGTTTATCCCAAAAACAAATTTAACATTGTAGTTGAAAAACGTGTTCGCCCATCTCCCATACATCGATATACGTCATGGTCAGTTCTCCATCTGCTAATGTAAGTTTAAAATGCAAAAAAATATGTGTTAATACTACAAATTTACGATTTTCTGACTTTTTCCTTTACGTATGCTGCTACCTTGGTTCTTGCCTTTCATGATTCTAGATCAACGGGAAGTACCCTATAGGTTTTGATATTATAATATAATAAATAGTCGTATTTTTTATTGCGTTGACTTAGAAGTTTGATTGTTTTTAAATCTCCAAGGGACCGCAGACCTACCTACGTATTTGATATAAATTTCAACTTGATATCTCTACGTGTTCGTGAGAAAAAGGGTCTTAACAGACTGACAGATAGGCGGACAACGAAGTGATCCTATAAGGGTTCCATTTTTCCTTTTATGGTACGGAACCCTTAAAATAATTCTGCTTGGGTTGATCGCCAACTGTTCTAAAAAAAAAATTAAAGATGGTTTTTTTTCTACGGAATTTCTGACTGGCATATAATTTGCAATAATTATGGCAAAATATTTCACACGGCCGCGACGGTTGAATGCAATATGACTGCATAAAATTAACTTTAAATATATTGCCTAATTATTTTTATTGTACACCAAAAAACTTGGATCACACTCAAACATGCAAACCGTACACTTCCTGATTGTATTTCATGGATAAAATAAGACTCAACGTCTGAAATACGTGTTTTGTCGGATTTAAATAGTGATAAACCAATTATTGGTTCTGTATTTCTGACTCAGACAATGGCACAAAACTCACGAATGAAGACCAAGGGCGTGGGGTTCGCACCCCGATCATCAGCTTTGCTGACTATAATAAGTAAACTGCTGGACAAATCATAGGTCTCTCTCAATCTCCACCAGTGGGGATTTGTCGGTGGGGATTTCTGGAATAAATCCTCTTACCATAGAGGCACAATTTGCAGTTACAGAACTGAGATTGAGCATAATCCGCCTATTTGTAATGTTCTGTCACTGCTGGGACACAGGCGTCCACTCCGTGCTGAGAGGGAATGGGCCGTAACCCACCACGCGGGCCCAGTGCGGGTTGGTAGATGTCACATGTCGTCGATTTTTTGGTTCTAGGACATGCCGGTTTCTTCAGGATGTGTTTCTTCAACGTTTTAGAGCAGTGGTGATGAAATAATTTACACAAAGTAAAGCGAGTATTACAACTGAGAATTTGTGATTTTAGAAAATGATCGTGTAAAATTGCAGTGATGGAACCCATAGTTGGAAAACCGTCATGTATAATGGATGCACCATAGTCTGAAAACGCCAATAATCATTGAATAAGTCAGCGTGAGAGAATCCTCGATGAGAAGAGAGGCCTTTATCACGACAAGTTAAATGTTCAAACAGGCAGTTGATTGAACAAGATTTTGAACATAACTTGTTCTAGTCACGATCACGACCTAATCCTACTTTTCCCAAAACTACCTTTGAACCAATTTTCCAATGTTATTATAATTAAATTCACCGGTAGAGGCGCCAATGATTAATAGTGCTACAGATAGGGGCTGTCCGCATGTAGGACGAGCCTTTCAACATGATAGGCCATCGATACATGGGGCGAGAGTGACTTGTAATTTGTATGATGGGTAGTGTGGAAAGTTGGGAGTGCTACTTATTGTAGCCATATTATAAGTAACTGTGATGTGTCTAATAGCTTTTTTTTTTGGTGGGAAATTATCAAATAACTTCTCCCGCTCTGGGCGGAGCGGGAGGGCGTGTCAGACTTTTACTGACTAAAACCCACCCGTATTCCTTCATTTTCCTGTGTGCCAGGGCCACGATATCCCTTTCGGACAAACTCGCAACCCTGGCAGGCATAGACACGGCGGTGCTCCACCCAAGCCGGGCAGACCTCCACCGTATGCTCCACCGTGTCCTCCGGGCGATCCACACAGTGGTGACACCCGGGCGTTTCCTCCCACTTTATCCTGAACAGGAACCTCCCGAAACAACCGTGTCCGGTGAGGACCTGCGTCAGGCGGATGGTGAGGACGCCGTGGCGCCTCTCTAGCCACTCCTCCCAGAGGGGACTTATCGCCACAATTGCGGCGTGCCCAATGTGTCTAATAGCTGAGTTATATAACTAACTACTTTAAACAACAAGCTACAAAATGCAATAATTGTTAGTAAGGACTTATCCATAAAGGAGGGCAGCAAAAGGCGATTATGTACCTGTATGATAGAATAAGGGCGCCCATTGTATATTGCGTAGTGTTTGATATATTTTTAACCGACTTCCAAAAAGGAGGAGGTTATAATTATGTTCGGCTGTATGTTTTTTTTTTTGGGTGGTTCCATTGTCACCCAGTCAGAATCTGATGAGGGGATCCCATGGAAATCGAGGGCAATCCTCAAATTTTATGGGCACACCTATAATGATTTCAGTATTTTTTATAGTAACTCATGCATTTGCACTCGGAGAGCACTATTTAGTGAAGTGGAACTGCTGATAAAGACCACAGATGGCCACCGGAACGACTTAATAATAATTATTTCACTGTTGCGGTTTGATTAGACACTTTAATATGGTTGCTAAGCAATTTATGCTCGTCGTAAAGTCACCATCAGTTCCTGTTCTCCTGGTTCTTAACCAGGAGAATTCCTCAACTATTAACGCCCCAGCATCGGGAAAAGCAATATTTTGTAAAAGATGATGAGCAGTTGACATTAGGCTATTGTAACTTAGATAAATTGCAAACTGACCCACTACAAAGTGAAAAATAACCTTAATTTCGTAAGTCGGTGGCAAAAAACTAAAATAGATCCAAAGTCACCGACGTCCGAAATTAAGGTTATTTTTCACTTTGTAGTGTTTTTTTTTGGAAGTCTGTTGTTTTTTTTGTAAAAAGTTTTTTGTTATGTATTTTTGTGGTGTACATTAAAAGTATATAATATATAAATAAGTAAATCATGTACATCATACAAAGCCTTTCTTCAATCTCTCACAGTCGCTCATGGTTTAAACTTTTAAAGGATTTTTTTTATTTAGGATGGGTTTGCTCTTGACCTTAGTCTAGGGCAGAGGTGACAGAGACAAAGGCAATGATGGAGTGAGCTTACCCAGAAGATGCCTGTTCACTCTAACTTTGAAGAGATTAGGGTTGTATGCGTTCGGAAACACAGACGCAGGTAGAGAGTTCCACTCTTTTGCTGTGCGCATTATAAAAGTCATTTGGAAACGCTTAGTGCGAATTGGTGGAATAGCAACAAGGAAGGGATGGTAACCTGCAGTGCGTAGTACAAAAGTAGTAGTAGTAGTATAGGATAGTCGAAAACATTGAACACTTAAGTCATTTTAATTTCAATTTCTGAAGAACTAGTATATGTAGCTATGGCGTGCTTAGTCTAACAGAATTAACATAATATTACGTCTGTATTATCCGAAGAAGCAGGCCGACGTGTGTCTGTATTATAGTACACCCAAATTCCGCCAGTTCTTTATGTTTTAAGTCCTATAGAAAAAACTACAAGCCTATTTCCATTTCCTGTCACAAGTCCCCATAATTTTCCATATCCAACAGAATTATAAAACACACTTTTGTAATATGACCAAATAGTACGTAGGTACTAATTCCATGAAGATGACAGTTAGGTTAAGGGTCTATACTACCTCACTCTATATCTCGCCCACACAAGTAGCTGGCGGACACACGAGCAAGCAAGACAGGGTGGCAGGGAGAAGACTCCAAGGCACCGATATTTTAGCTTATTTCTTTTTACGGTGAAAATAATTGAAATTTAAAACAAATAAATAACATAAGTTAGTTTAGTTAATATGCAAAGTTTCACTATCTAATTTGAAGTATTTTTTGAGTACCAGCGGTTTATTGTTAGGTTTGGAGGTAAATTTGGAATTTTATCCTATGAAGAAAATTTTGTGGAATCAAACATAGTATTTAACATTAATCCTCAACTTTACCATATATTTATTTGAAAATGAATGCTGCAGTATTTCCGACATAACGGAGGATCATGCTAAGCCATTTGAGGTAGTATAGGCTCTTAAGACGGAGATATATGCCAGTGACCTTGAGTGGTTAGCTTGCATGTTCTGTACTGAGCTCACGCAACGCGTCGTACGTTCAGCCAGTAATAGGACTCGCCCATCAAGGAGCGCTGTCCTCAGTTTGACGCATTATTAATTTATTATACACAAAACAAAAGGTATTTTAATAAAACGCGTATACTAAAAGAACAATAATTAAATTATCTTTAAATGGGTGAAGGTTTTAGAAAAATACACTTGGTAGATTTTGCGCCATTCTCAGTTTTTTATCCGCGTTAGACATAACTTTACAAATGAATTTCACTATAAACATAATCTAAAATATTCACATAATAAGTTATTGAGAAAATGCTCTAATTTAACATATATATTTTTTTCAAATCATTAACACTACTCGTTTAGACGTGATCTTCAGTATAAAATCATTAAAAGTCGGTTATCGTCGCCTTAAAGACCGGTGCATCAACCACCATTGTCTGTCTGGTGCACTGCGCATGCGCGCACTTACACGTGCGAACAAACGCACCGTACTGACTGTGACCTCTCCACCTTCCATACAGTACAACACCATTTGAAATTCCTCCCCTATTTCTCTGTTACATGGTGTAAAAGATTGACAAGAAATATGCCATTATACTCTTTAACTTTCAAATGGAAATGGTTTATATAACTGGTCTGCATCATTACCCAATAAGATTTAAATTTTTGCTAGTATGGCTGCCTGTTGCTTGAATTGGATATTTCGACTAGCTGCTAATAACAGAAAATAATATAGCTCTAAGAATATTTGCTGTTACGAATATGAGTGCAGATTGTATTGGCATTCAAAACTGTGCTTGATCCGAAGAGTTTGATGTCCAAAATGAATTGTGTTCCTTTAAATTTTTTTTACTAGTTAAATGATTGTTTTTGCCAAAACGGGCGTTAAGTTGTAGATCCGTAACCAAGTTAAAAACTTACAAATATACTACTTATCAATCTTAAGTAACTATTAAACTAAAATAACATCTAGTTCCTATGCACAGTACGACATAGGTAGCAAGGTCACCAACATTGACAAACTGCAGTACCGCAGCAGAACACCTAATTACTTTGAGCGAGTGAGCTCAAAACTACTACATTAATCATTTACTAAAGATATCTAAAGTCTAAGATTATTGTCATTTGAGCAATAGGTACATTTTATTGTTATTAAGAGGCACCGGGGAACGAGGATAAAACTGAAGTCAAGATAGAAGTTACAAAATATTAACAAAAATATTAAGAAAAAATTAAATACGGTTTACTTGAAATTAATACGCATTTCACTTCACTAGTCTACGAAAGGATCTCGTAGCATATTGGCTACGAACTGCTACGCCGCGTAGCAATCATTTGGGGAATACTTTTCAATTTCGAGATTTATTTAAAAACTTCTTTTTGTCAACAAATTACTGTCATATTTGGTAGTCGGAACTCTATTTTATGATAGTTTTTAGTAACATGAGCAATAAGGTATATTTTGCTCTGCATACACAACCAAAATAATGTTTAAATGACAGAACAATGTATCATGTTTTAGATTTTCGGCATTATTCAAAATCCCTAACCTAAAACTTAATAAGCCGTAATTTGTGCTGCCTAACATAAAATGTTTCTTATAATAGGTCTAAATATTATTTACTGCTGGCGAAAAATCGATTAAGATAATGTAATGACTTTGATTACAAGACCTTGAAGTGTTTTTCACCTTGCAGTAATAACTTGAACATTGAGGTAACATATTCTTCTTTTTCTCTCAAATTGTCATGAACTATAAAAATAATAGGCCCGTTTTGACATTTAACTTGAATCGATTTATCGTGAGTATCGAGTCGTGTGGTTACTTCACTAGTTACGTCGCGATGGTCAATCATGACGTAACTGGTGTCAAAACGGGCCTATAATTTTTAGACAACTGTATTATGCGAATAGCTAATAAATAATCCCAACTTATTATTGTCCTATTGCAGGACAAAGGCCACGCTTGCTCAAGACGGATGCCAGTCACACGGAAAAAACGTAACGGCTATTTACAACCGACCGACTTGGTTCGGAGGGAGCCTGCAAAGTTTGCTACTAGAATTGAACAAGTGAACTTGCTTAACGTAAGTTACTTGTTTGGTATTAACAAAGCTGTGTAGGACGTTTTAAATAAGTCTTGGTTATTTGTAGCCGTATAATTTTTAGCTAAGCCAAATCGATACTTTTGCTAAAGTTTGATTTTTTCCGTTCAGCAAAGGGGTACCTAAGTACTTACATTTGCGATTCGCCTCTGTCGGAGGACATTTGAATGCCTCCAAAAGCAAATACAGGGTGGCAGGGACATCGACGCGCAACCTGTTACCATGGATTCAGTACATCATACTTGACCCCCGTGCGTTGAAATTTTCGGTAATAAATAAAAACAGCTGTTTCCTACAGAAGTGCAATACCTACTCGGTCAAAATGTATGGAACAGCGATTTTCTTTTTTAATAACCGGCGAAAAATTTTAATGCACGGGGATCAAGAATGGTCAACTGTACTGAATCCATGGTTAAACAGGATGCGCGTCGATTTCCCTGTATATTGTCAATATCTGTAGAATGTATTATCGTAGCAAGTGGCGTTCTATAGTTTCTGCCTACCCCATGGGATGACCACCGTGTGTGTTTAAGTATGTATGTATCTGTAGAATCTGCAATCACTTAAATTAATAGTGGACAACTCTTCATACTGCTTCAGCTTGAGCGAGTCTAGAATATTTAGCCGCTTCGCAAGGTCATTAAACATCGTGTAGAATTTATAATCAAGATCTGATGGTATTTTCATGAATACTAAATATTCGGATATTTTTTCGTGGTCTTACCATCTTTGATAAAGAAAATCAATGTCGAGTCAGATAATTTAAATAAATCTATAATTGGTACCTAGTAACGAGTTTTTTTCACGCTTATCCTGTTTGGTTCTTTGGACTTGTCATCGAATTCGAAATTTGAGCAATGACATGAATCAGCTAGTTTAAAGTCGATTTAGTGCCTCATGATTGCCTCCAATCATAAACTTCCTAACATCTAATTGATTACTTAATTTGATGAAAGATTGCAAAAAGATATTAGTTTAATTAATGGGCATAATTTATGTTTCATAATACTCGTAGGTTTCCGTAATAAAAGTGTTTTTTTAGATTCATATGATAAAATATGACCCTTGAAAAAGTAGAGCACGGAACTGCTAAGTTTAATATAGCGTATATTAACATTATATTTTCAGCCCTGTAACTGGGTCTTTAATACATGAAAACCTTTTCAGAATATACCACGATAGCATGTCATATTTTACCATTTCTGTAATAATGCTGATACCAAATAATACTTACTTAAAAATTAGGTAATAAAAATCCAATTTATGACCACACAACACACACTATAACAGTATTTTTCAATTACAAAACAATTATTAGTCACTGTAGTTCACATTTTTGCTAATATTTTACAAAAACACTTATTTAAAACGTCATCATTTCAATTTTATTTTGAACACGTAATATAAAACGTAAATTGCCACCATTTTAAATTTTCTGGCGCGAAAATAAAACGTAGCTGTCATTTTTGAATTTTAATTCCACTCACTTACACACATCAATTTAATTTAACAGATTAAACATTGTTCCCTTGTGAAAAAAGTACGAATGAAGGTTATATTTCAATTTCTCGGCCATTATGCGAAAATTTTGCATTTTTAACACTTTTAGCACTAAAAATCACTCATTTTATTATTTTAGACACACTGATTTTGTTGTTGGCATGTTTTTATGGTATTTATTGTTAAAAACGTATTGTTTATTATTGTTTTGTTTCCAGTTTCTAAGGCTACGCTATGTCTTACAAGGCAGTTGTGTTACAACTGACCGTTGTGTGAAGAAAAGGGGGGCGAGTGGGGGCCGAAGGGGGTGTGCTGTTAATCACATGGGGTGGAATAATTTTGTTTTTTAATTATGCCGAGGTGCGTTCGGCAACGGATTTTACTGTTATTGGCGCTATTTTAGGTTACGATGTCATGTTCAGAAAATACTTGGTATGTGATGACTTTATCCGACGCCAAATGAAATGGGGGCACGGGATTTTTGTATTTTTAAATCAAACCTTTTTGGTATTTAAATGGGACACAAACGTCTGCATTTTTTGGGTAGAATGAACCATTTATTAAAAAAAACACAGTACCTTAGTTAGATTAATTTCAATACAGCTCGAAACCTTGTATCAGTACATGCAGGTATTTAAATAATTTCGATAATTAAGAGTTTCGCATTGAGTGAATTCGTTACATATTGTTCGGCGATGTTAAACTACGGTGCACGCGTGGCTGCCGCGTCGTACTCGTGGCTAATTTGCAAATATCTGATGTAGGAGGTTTATGCTACTTTACTATAAGGGGGTGAGCAGAGTTACTTGTTAAAAGACAACTTGTTTATACAGTGACAAATGCTCAGTTACATAAAACACTAAGCTTTCTCAAGTATGGAACGTGGGTATGAGACACAAATATATTTGTACATGTAGGTACCAAGACTCTGAATAATCATAATTTATGTAGGTACACGAATATTTTTTCTGTACGGAATTTGAACGTGCGATCTGTAGCACAGAAGCCAATTGGTCAGTTATTGCGCCAATCGAGTCGATCATGACAATAACTCAATGTATGGCATACAAATAGTGTTGATTACCATACAATATTTTTGAATTATTATTTTATTCATATTTTTTAGTTTTTTTTTATATTTTGTGAATGTGAGGACGTTGTAGGCTTAATAGACTGTAGATTTGTAGACCATTTTCTATTTTGTTAAGTACCTGGTACTTTTAACAGGCCTACACTGTCCTCCCATACCTATTAACACTGTAACAGCCAATTATTATAAAAAGAGTAACCGTGGAGTTTCTTGCCGGTTCTTCTCTATTGGAATCGTGCACCTAGCTTCTGACGTTTCATAAGTAGTAGTTTGTAGGCTTAACTGAAATAACATTTTTTTTTAATTTTTTTTTTTTTTTATTTAAATTTATTTGTTAGGAACAATTTTTGGTATAACTTAACAAAAGACACGAAGATAGCTACAAAAGTAAAATACTGTGGCGCAGCTATCAACGCCCCATACAACATACATGGAAGACATTTGTTCCAGACACACAGCTTTAGGAAGTCTTATAATAAAATTAACAATTACAAAAGACAAATTCACACAAAAGTTTGTATGTAATGATGTAGAGTGGAAGTGAGGGCGAGAGTGTTTGTGAGTGTGTGTGAGTGAGTGTGTGAGAGTGAGTAAGTTGTGCAATTAGTCTATTATGAGAGGATGCTAGCATGAGGGATAAATATTTTGATTTGATTTGATTGGATTTGAAGAAGCAAAAAGATAAATGACTGTCCTTCTCTTGTGCTCCCACAAACTATGAAGAAAGCACCTCGCCAGCTTTTTAGGGTTCCGTAGTCAACAAGGAACCCTTATAGTTTTGCCATGTCCATCTGTCTGTCTGTCTGTCCATCCGTCCGTCTTTCCCCGGCTTAACTCAGAGACTGTTAGTCCTAGATAGCTGTAATTTGGCATGGGTGTACATATTCGTTACGCCGACAAAATCGTAAAATAAATCAAGAAAAAATATGTTTTTTAGTGTACCTCCCTTAGACGTAAAGTGGCGATGATAATTATTTTTCTCATCTAACCCATGGGTAGGATATCGTTGGATAGGCCGTTCAAAAATATTGTAAGTCTGTGAAAACTATTTTTCGATGCAGGGATCTGTTTGCATAATATTAAGCTTTAAAGTGCTAAATTTTGTTAGGGTAAAGTGCCCGCCCCTGCCAACTAAATGGTTGATTGAGGATATGTGAAAAAAATCATGGCAGTAGAATATATATAACGAAATTGAAAGGAAAACGGTAATAGTCGACCAACTTAAATCTGTAGTTGGCGAATTGACCGTGACGTATATCGATGTAATGGGAGAAAATGTTTTTCAACTACAATGTTAAGTTTGTTTTTGGGATAACTTCATCCCAATTCCGGAACCCTACATTGTGCGTGGTCCGACACGCACTTGGCCGGTTTTCTTATACAGCGTGTTACGGAAAGGGTATATACATATTGATCAAAGGTTCATTTGGTGATAACAAACTACATGGCAACATTTTTTAATAATACCTACATAATTATAGACTTAAGAAAAATTTAACTAATAAAAGTCAAATGTTTCCAATTGAATTCTACACATCACTAGACCAAGTTAGCTGATCGGTAAACGTTTTAATCCATTCGTTTGATCCCGCCGCCAATCGTGCCGTACGCGCCACCGCGTCCAGTTGCGATGCCGTGTCGCAGAGCTGTGGCAGTTGTACTAGGCGCACAGACACAGATAATAGATAATGACCCACGTAATGCGGTGACACGTTTGTTATTATTTAAATTTAATAAACTATAGAAATTAAAAAAAAATATCAAACATATTTAAAGTCATACTTTTTGAGCTGAAATTTTGTACAGAGATTCTGAACCAGATGCACTCTTCACCCTGTTTGTATGGATATACCCTTTCTGTAACACGCTGTATATGAAGAAGCCTTTATATATAAAAAAGCTGTCGCGGAGTTTTTGCCGTGCTGAAACTTCAGTCAACTAATTTTGTAATTGCCCAAATTGTGCAAGACATACCTTAACATAATATCACGACTATAATCCCCGAAGGGTAAGGCATTTTCCCCAGTTATGTTTAAGTCCCATGTAATAGGGGGCGAGCCTATTGCCATCAACCGGCCACAAATCCAGACTCCGGGCTGCTACTGAGAAATTCCTGGTTAAAAAAAACTCAATAACACTTTGCCCGACCCGGGAATCGAACCCAGGACCTCATGCTCAGCAGTAGCGCTTGCGACCACTAGACCAACGACGCAGTAAATAGGTAATAAAATCACGCACAATGGTCCACATGAAGGACCAAGTGCGGAACCCAAACCCTCTGAAATTATACCATCTATTTCAGTCTGTCGACACGTTCTCCGTTTCACTGCGCTCTACCTTACCTATTTATTATAGCGCACAAGCAATTCGCAACATTGTATTTAAAAAGCCTGAGTGTATTTTATGTCGCTTACGATGTTCTTCTTTAGAACATCGTAAGCGACATCAAATACACGACTTAAATTTACAGGAGCTACCGTATAGCATAATCAGTCTATAATGTTCCAACTGCTGGGACACAGGCCTCCTCTCTGTGAGAGGCAGTGGGCCGTAATCCACTACGCGGGCCCAGTGCGGGTTGGTAGATGTCACATGTCTTCGAATTTTTAGTTCTAGGACATCATTTCCTCACGATGTTTTCCTTCACCGTTTTGAGAGCAGTGGTGATGAAATAATTTACATAAATCAAAGCGCCTGCCTTAGTTCGAATCCACGACCTACTACTCGTAAATAGAGGCCGTTACTTACGAGACGTATTTTTTATTTTTTTTTTGAAAAAGTGAAATACCTACATTATGTCGCTTACGATGTTCTTCCATATCAGGCTCGGTAAATCAACTACATACATAATAATTTGTATTCGTTAGAAAAAGTCGAAATCCAGTCAAGTTTATTAAGTATAACACAAGTAATGTATTCTAATAACGTTGTTTTCAGGGCCGCGGTATTAAACAGAACCTTGTGCTGAAGGATGTAACTAATGTTGTGGCGGCTTTATTAAGTTTCTATGTTTTGACCATTTTGGTATGAAGTTGTAAATGGTGGTCGAACTATTTTATTGTAGGAAATTGTATGTTGTAAAAGGCTAGGTACCAAGATATTTCGAGCTACTTTTTTATGAACCTGTATTGCCCCACTGCTGGGCAAGTCTCCCCATAGCCTTATATACTTCTCTGTGTGTTGCATTCTGCGGCCAATCTATATATTTATATAATATAAATAATAATCAATGTTTGTTTGTTTGTCCTGTATGCATAGTTTTAGATGACGTTTGCCCAACTATTTTACAAACAAGAAAGAAATTTAAAAAAATATATCTTTTTTGCAAAAGGGACTGAAAGGGGTTCTTAAAAATATGAAGTGGGGCTACTAGGGCATGTGGGGTATCATATGAAAGAGCGCTGTTTGCACATTATCAAAAAAATTTTTTTTTGTAGGCAGTATAGTTTCCGAGTTTTGATGAAAAATGTAAAAAAAATACCGTTCTCCCCCCCATACCTCCGAAGTTTGCATAGATAAAAATCTGAAATTATTCTATGTGATAGAAGTTTATGTAAAGATTACAGGAAAAATACAACGATGTCTCTAAAAGCACAGTTTTTCAGAAAAAGTGAGTAATACGGTCGATATATTGAATTTTAGTAATAATTAAGGTCAACTTTACTTACCTTATTAGTTAATATTTTTTACAACAATCTGTTAGCACCATCTAGTACATTATCTAGATAAGCAGACTGTTCATTAATTCCCGCGCGTTGGGTGCGCCTCTGAAAGTAATAGAGAATACCAATTACCTTAATGTTTCAGTTATAGGTTACCAGCGATTTTTACAGGTTGCGATACGATTTTAGTATAACTAGAACAATATAGCTACTTACAGAAATAAAAATCATTTATCATTTAGCATAACACCACGCAAGGGTAGGGCACAGGTGTACAATGAGTACATGCCACAACTGCATTTCAAAAAAAGCGGCCAAGTGCGAGTCGGACTCGCCCATGAAGGGTTCCGTAGCAGCAAGCAACATGATATAAAAGTTCTTGTAGTTCGTTGTAACTTTGATCATCATTACAGCGGTTTTCTTAAGTTACAAAAAACTACTTACTAGATCTCGTTCAAACCAATTTTCGGTGGAAGTTTACATGGTAATGTACATCTTATATTTTTTTAGTTTTATCATTCTCATATTTTAGAAGTTACAGGGGGGGGGAGACATACATTTTACCACTTTGAAAGTGTCTCTCGCGCAAACTTATTAGTTTAGAAAGAAATTTTATTAAAAACCTCATCATCTTTGAAGACCTATCCATAGATACCCCACACGTAGGTATGGGTTTGATGAAACATTTTTTTTGAGTTTCTGGTCTAAGTATGGGGAACCCGCAATTTTTTTTTTTTTTTTTTCTATTTTTGTGTGAAAATCTTAATGCGGTTCACAGAATACGTCTACTTACCAAGTTTCAACAGTATAGTCTAAAGTTCTTATAGTTTCGGAAAAAGTGGCTGTGACATACGGACGGACAGACAGACAGACATGACGAATCCATAAGGGTTCCGTTTTTTGCCATTTGGCTACGGAACCCTAAAAAGGAACATTTTACCCAACTCGAAGATCGAACCTAGGAACCCATTCTCAGAAGTCGCGCTTACGTCCACTAGACAACGACGTATAACGTACCTACCTAAAATAAAGCAACCTGGGGTCTTAGGTCATTTTGTTTGTAGGTACTTTGTATGCACCAGCTTTCTCTTAGTTGTTCACAAAGAAAGTTATATCTTGGTATACATAATGTACCTATATAAATGTAGGTACAAGATAGAACTGTCTGTTCAAAAAGTTAGATTTTTCATTTATTACTTACAAAAAACCAAGTCTTATCGGTTTAGTGTCGTTCTATAAAATCACAAAGCTGCAGTGTTTGGCTGTACCCACTAACCGCACCTACGATGCAGTCTAGAGCTAATGCGAGCCTCGTCTGTTATGAACTTATGACGTTAGGGGTAATTAACGTCTCTAGAGGCTTTAATTTTTAAAACTTAGGTATGTAAAAAAAATACAGAGAATAGTTCCATACAAGAAAGAAGAAAGAAAGAAAATATGTTTATTTGCGGTAAACATAACTCAAAGAAATAAAACACAAACACGAAAGAACAAGTTGAGGTAAAATACGCGTCACATCCACGCAAAACGGCCTTCGCTTAGCATAATGCTGCGACCCTATGCTAGACAGATCCCCAGCGCTGGTTTTCAACGTCAACCGGTGCAGCATTTAAAAAAAAAAACGGTCAAGAGCGAGTCGGACTCGCGCACCGAGGGTTCCGTACGTATGTATATATGATGTTGATGATTTCTGAAAAACTGTGCTTTTTAGAGACATCGCTTTTATTTTTTCTGTAATCTTAAACTTCTATCACATAGAATAACTTCAGATTTTTATCTATGCAAACTTCGGAGATAAAGGGGGGTATAATAAACGGTATTTTTTTTACATTTTTCCTCAAAAGTCGGAAACTATGCTGCCTTAAAAAAAAACAATTTTTTTTTTGAGAATGTGCAAACAGCGCTCTTTTATATGCTACCCCACATGCCTTAGTAGCTCTACTTCAAATTTTTAAGACCCCCTTTCAGGTCCTTTTGCGAAAAAGATATATTAAAAAAAAAACTTCTTTGCAAAATAGTTGGGCAAACGTTATCTTAAACTATTCTAAATTTCAAGTTGATAGCATTAGTAGTTCTTGAGATATCCAGGTGTGACAGACAGACAGACAGACAGACTTAGTCTCACCATAATGGTTCCTTTTTACCAGTTTGGTACGGAACCCTTAAAAAATACAATACTTCGTTCTATAAGTTTATATAAATATAATATCTAGAATTATAGCAACATTCCGTAACGTCGGCAACGACTCAAGCGCCGCGCAACGCCGGCATGATAAGCAATCTGTGTACAGTGCAGCTGTCAGCTGATACCTACCTAGAGCCTATTACTTCTATGCCTAGAGATTACAGGAAAACCTATAAGAAGTCTATGGTCTTAAAATAACATACTTTTTAAATTATTTAAGAAAATAGATGAAAAACGTCTAAAAATACAGAAAATAGTTCTTTACTTATAGATTATAGGAAAACCTATAAGAAGTCTGTTATCATAACATGGTAAATAACTCAAAACTGTGCGTATAAACTTACGTTTGCAGTTGGAATATAGGGGGGAAAAAGTCTTTCAACTAAGTAGGTACAATTAGATTGTTCTTGGGATATTCCAACTACGGTACACTTGCGTGGTCCAACACGCACTTGGCCGGTTTTTCGTTAATAAATTCTTAGTAACTAGTAGTAGGTAGTACACGTCATCTTTAACCTATTGGCGGCCCTAAGCACTTTAGGATATTGGAGCCCGTATGGAAAATTTAGGATGCAATCAAGAGGGAACGAAGCAGTCGTTCTTTTTTGCATCCCGCCACGGATAGGTTAGGTTTTCTTTTTACCATCGATAGGTATAGAAATACCTACCTACTTTGTCAACTTATGCAAAAAACAACAAAATTTACTAAATCAACAGAACGCAGGATGTATGAGCAAGCTCGAAAATGTTAGCACCCCGCCTGAGATACGAGTAAGTTAGGTTTTCTTTTGACAGCCCCTAGCTACAGCGCTGGATCGCGGGCCTATGGAAAAGACGGCCCTGCACGGCAAGTCACATAACATTATCTTTATCAATTTCCCTACCCATAAGATTAAGATTTATAATTTACGGATGAATTAATAATTCTCAACATATATTTATCCACATAATTCCTCAGGGAACTCTTTCGTCTGATTTTTTACTCTGTTTAAAGCAAAAGTTAAACTCGTTAACTGACGAAATGTAGGTGGATTGATAAATGATGATTATAAATTTCTGTAATAGGTTTCTACAATAGTTATTTATGATGTTGTAAGTTGGTTTTTACAAACGAGTAGACGAATGTCAGCCCGAGACGAAGTCGAGGGCTTACCATAGTCATGAGTATGTAAATACCAATTTCCGCACGTGTGTCATACAACGTTTTTCAACACATTTGCGAGAAAACTGCACTGTTCAACACAGTTGCAACAAGCCATCAAAACATTTTGAGAATGATTAAGTATTTCCTCGAGTCTTCCATGATATAAATAGTAGATTATTAACCAAGGGGATAAAGCAGTGTCTTCTGTCGCGGATGACGATTTAAATCGCGAGTGTAGCGAGGGATTTAAGTTCACCCAAGACTAAGACAGCTTTATCACCGAGGAAAATACTCTACTTTTCGTACCATTTGCGAAAAAATTAACACAATAATAATATGAGATAAGCATTTATTAAAAATAATGACAATTAAAAGTAAAAATAAATTAAAATAAACTTAACGTTTATGTATTTGAAAAGCAAAGGCATCAAGCTCATACGGCCTCGTCGGTTTTCGTAATTTTATTTAATAATCATAACTGCATAATAAATGCGTATTCCTTTTTCAAAAAGATGTATAACGCTTTATATACAAACTCAATGGTGTAAACACAGATGTAGTTCAATATAAACTTCGGTAAGTATTCCATATTTAAATCACATTCTCCCCCTAGAGGATGAATCAAATTCAGTACAATTTTCTTTCCCTGTTTTTAACAGATTCAAAATGACTATTGTTATGTTCGCTTTTTGTGGCATAGAATGTCACTTTTTTGAGCAAGTGGTACGAAAATTATTGTAAATCATTAAATAGCACTCACGCGATTTTGGCGGCTCATTCCAGATATCTAGGGGGAGTAGATTTCATATTATCGGATTCCTCGCTTGAACTCATAACATTTTGTTTATAATATTATCAGTCGGAAAGTCGCAATCGCAACTGCAGTCTTTGACGTTTCTGACGTTTCTATTAAGAAAGTGGCGCGAAATTGCAAATGGCGCCACGTGCGCATGGTGAAAATTAGTACCTGTACCTACTACATCTTTCGTCTCATTTTCTGTTTAATAATAAAGTGAGATAAACGTATTGAGCAAAAGCGCTTCCAAGGAGGTTCGATTATTCAGCTCATTTATTCTCGTCATTTGAAACTCCTTGGTGGAATCCTACTAATATTATAAACGCGAAAGTTTGTAAATAAGGATGGATGGATGTTTGTTACTTCTTAACGCTCAAACGGCTGGACCGATTTTGATAAAATTTTGTATGGAGGTAGCTGACACCCTGGATTAACATATAGGCTTTTTATCCCGATATTCTCACGGGATCGAGAAATACGCGGGTGAAACCGCGGGGTGCAGCTAGTACTTATATATTTTTATGGAAATTAAGGAGCTCAACAATTTGACGAATAATACCAAAGAAAGGACATTTGGTTAGGCTGCCTACCCAAATGTCCTTAAATTACTCAAACTGCCAGACCATGATAAAATCTGAAACAGAAAAAAATACCCACACAGGCTTCACATTCACAATAATTAAAATAATTTATTATTTAACAAAGTAAATATTCATGTCATGGTATACTTGTATAAAATTCATGAATGTCAATTTGTATACATACAGGGTGTCCAAGAACCTGGCGTCCAACTGGATTCCCACGATGCCCCAAGTTCTAACAGTACTCAGAAAAATATTTTAAAAAATCCACCCCATGTACTTACAGAATTATACTGATTTAAAAAAAAAAGGGGAAATGAGCACCCTGTGACATACTTTTGAATGCTGTGACTGCTAATGCTGATAATTTCGATATTTCTTGGAGGTTTTGTAATCTAGGGTATTGCTGTGTCTAAATAGAATGTAAAAATAATGTACTTATTGTACCATTTTAAAATAAAATATTATTTTAACTAAAGGTGATATGGAAAACTATTGAATTTCGCAACTTTGACCGACTGTAGTGTAAAAAAAATGTACCAAAATAGTATGGCAAGTGACGTCAAATTTTGACGCGTTTATTCCTCTTTTTAAAAAGGTATAATACTTACACATTAATTTGAAAAAAAAAATTTTTGATAATATTTTTACTCAACAACCCAATTTTTACGAAGTGCCTACCTACTAACGGTAACTGTCGGACCCTTTCTTATCTTAGAAACTGTTATGTTACTACTATTATTTACTTCGGTTCCAAGAGTGAGCAAGAAGGAAATACACACAGGTAGATGGGTTCCCAGTAGAATAAAAGCAAAGAATGTTAGTTTAAAGATATTTTATTACAATAAATGTTCAAAATGTTGACCACCCGCGGCAATACAAGCTCTCACTCTCCTTAAAAAGGACCGCTTTATGTTTCGCGAGTAACTTTTTTGACGTATCACCTGCACTGCTTGTGTTATCTTCTCACGAAGGTCAGCGATGTCATTAATGGGCTTCGCATAAACGAGCTCCTTCATAGTTCCCCAGAAAAAAAAATCCAGCGGATTTAAGTCAGGTGAGCGGGCTGGCCACGGGATTGTTCCTGATCGCCCAATCCACCTGTTCGGGTATTGTTCGTCCAAAAACTCTCTAACGGATACGCGAAAATGTGCTGGACAGCCGTCGTGTTGGAACCACATATCTGGTGGGGTCTCTTCTAGTAAGTTTGGCAAATCATTTTGAAGAAAATTTAAATATGATTCGCCAGTCAAATTCTCGGGCATCTCAAATGGACCAATAATATTCCCACAGAGAATACCGGTCCACATGTTCACTTTGAACCGGTACTGGGATCTATCTTCTCGCATCAAGTGCGGATTTTCCACATGCCACTCGTGCAAGTTGTGTAGGTTCATGTAGCCATCCTTCTTAAATGTTGATTCATCTGACCACAAAATTTTGTCGATAAAGTTTTCGTCTTCTCGATGTTTTTGCAGGATTGTTTCACAAAACGCGACTCGGCTCGGATAGTCTCGAGGTAAAAGACTTTGCACTCGCTGTACGTGGTACGGATGATATTCTTCTTTTTGGAGAATACTGTGTGCTGTGCTCTTCGGTATCCCCGTATCAGCTTCTATTCCTCGCACAGAGATGCTTGGATTTGCCGACACCGCCTCTAAAACTTCATCGCGTATGAAGTCATTTACGGGTCGTCCTTCACCAGCTACTTGATTGGGGAACCGCCCGTCACATAGTGATCTGTGCACATTAATGAAAACTCGATGGTCGGGATATCGCGTAGCCCTCGGATACCTTTCTCTGTAAAGTCTCGCTGCAGCTCGTCCATTACCTCTACATTCTCCATAAATGTAGTGCATATTTGCGTATTCTTGCGGAGTGTAGGTCGCCATGGTAGCACACACAAAACACAAACTGTCCAAACACAGGCAAAGGTCGTCGTAAAGAGTTCGTTTCAAAGTCCAGAGCACAAAGAGTAATCGAGTCCAATAAACAAAGCTTTAAATCGTAGTACGTGATCAATGGTAACAATAAGAGAGAGGTGCGTAGTAACGGCAGGAGGCAGTGACGCGTACTGACCGTACTGTTATCCTAAATAGCACGATCCCAGATAGCGTCACTATCTATCTCACTCGCACCTCTAACCTTTTTCTCCCTCACTCTTACCTGAATAATGGGGTACCATAAAGAAGAACCAGCAAATCGCAAAGATAGTTTCTGTCTTGCTCCCTCCTGTTGTAATAACGAATCACTATGGTGAGATGCATGCACATACCGTCCCTTACGGTCTAACCTGTTTTTTGAGAGGCCTGTTGTTATTTTTATGAGCATACAATAGTAATTCTTTAGAGGTTAGATTCAATTCGTCGTAAATTTTTCTTTCTAAGAATTCTGTAAGACATCGTAAAAATTGGGTTGTTGAGTAAAAATATTATCAAAAATTTTTTTTTTCAAATTAATGTGTAAGTATTATACCTTTTTAAAAAGAGGAATAAACGCGTCAAAATTTGACGTCACTTGCCATACTATTTTGGTACATTTTTTTTACACTACAGTCGGTCAAAGTTGCGAAATTCAATAGTTTTCCATATCACCTTTAGTTAAAATAATATTTTATTTTAAAATGGTACAATAAGTACATTATTTTTACATTCTATTTAGACACAGCAATACCCTAGATTACAAAACCTCCAAGAAATATCGAAATTATCAGCATTAGCAGTCACAGCATTCAAAAGTATGTCACAGGGTGCTCATTTCCCCTTTTTTTTTGAAATCAGTATAATTCTGTAAGTACATGGGGTGGATTTTTTAAAATATTTTTCTGAGTACTGTTAGAACTTGGGGCATCGTGGGAATCCAGTTGGACGCCAGGTTCTTGGACACCCTGTATAAAAATACAGAAAAAATCTTGGTCAGATCATTTGAGAACCATGTACATTGGTGTTTGAAATGGTATTTTGAGTAAATAACTACACAGATTTGAGTGGACATATCCAGTTAGTGCACGCCGCGCGCCGCAGGGCCATTAGTACTATTAAAAAAAAAAGTTCACCTCTGCGTAACCCTTCTTAGAGGAATACAGGCGTGATGAGCGAGTGAGTTTATAAAGTACTAATGTGCAATAAAGGACAAGTTATCAGCGCAGTGTAATGGCTCTACGGTTTTCACAAAGGTCTTAGCTTTGTAGCCAATGATGTATTACATTTAGATGCGTTACCTGCGCTCAATAATGGCAAAATAAATGCCAGGCAATCGCCTGACATTTACAATAATAATAATTATTATTACGTACGCGCCAATGAACATGCAGCAGCTAGTGACGTAACTAAATATTTATGTTCATCTCTCTTTATAACAACAGATATCGGTATAGGTCTTTCCTTTTCTTCACGTGCTGTATGATTGTATGCAAGTATGTAGCTACAATCATGGCTGACACTGTTTTGAGTGCACTTGTTCGTGTATGACGTGTCTATTTATAATACGTCATTGTTTGTAGCTCTGTTTTGTAAGGAAAGGTGGTCTAAATAAAATGTTTCATTTCATATTTCAATCATTAATTTATTACCTCGTTATGTAAGGAATACAATGTGTTGGCAGCTACCCACTGCGTAGGACGATGATACTAATATAGTTATATATTAAGTATTAATATTATTATTCACAAATTAAAATTTACAAAATTCTGTAACACTAATAACTCGGTTATGTACAAAAGTATTGGTGACTTTTATTGCTTTGTTTTATTGCTTTTGAAAAATCTAAATTAAATAACATTTATTAACATTGCATGCTTCCCTAAGGAAAAATTAAAATGTCAGGTAGGAATTAGTAAAAATAAATTTTATACAAAAGAATTGATTGGTCAAAAAATAAAATAAATTACTTTTAATCAACTTCATAAAATATAAATTTAATTTTAATACTATTATATCGAATTAAACACCAATGCTTTTGCATCAAACCGTAAAAACTATAAAATACTAATACAATAATTTGATAAATCAATTAGTATATCACAATTGAAATTGAACTGAATACAAATAATATTATAATTACACCATGTACAATTCTATACAACTTAATATTTAAGCTTATAACTGGCTTGACCATAGGACATTGAAAATAAACGAAAAATAATACTTTACAAAACAAAACTTACAATGTCTTTCATCGTAATATCGACCATTATTTTATTAACAGTTAAAGCGCCGATACTATATTAAATACGAGCGTGTAGGTACTATATTATTTGGTTTGGATGTCAGACCAAACCAAAACCAAATTTAAAAACACGGTATAATCATCAGAATAGCCCCATCCTATGACCCAATACCTCCTGCAAATGCCATAAGACAGAACTTCTCTTAATGCCGATAGAAATAAGTAACGATATCAATTGACGGCATCGTACGACTAATTTGAGTAACCCCAGAAAATCTTTGGGCAACTTCAGGGTACTTTAGTTCTTATTGCCACGCATAGCAGAAACTAATTCGTACGACATAATCGATTGATAGAATCTGATGATCGAATGTGCTCCATGCAGAGCATACTATGCGACATTAAATAAAATACTTTATTTTCAGTGTGTTTAAGTGCAAATTTGAATAAACATCAACAGAGACATTTAACGGCTCTTATGCTCGCGCAGTTAGATCTTTAATTCAGTAGCAATAAAGTTTATTATGCAATGCATCAAAATGATCTCTGCTCTGTGCTAATCTTAGCATCATATCCACAATATCTCGCAACAAATATTCCACAGATTAATAAATCAATTGTAGACCTCTCCTTTTCTGTCAATCCTAGGTCATCAGCTAAACGATAATAAGGCACCAAAATAACTATACAGTTACTAAAGCTACTGAAATTTAATGAAAAACAACAAGATGATGTTTGAATGTTTTATACACACATATAAATGCTAATTTTAATGCGATTGTGTTTTAAAAGATAAAGCTTAAAGACAGTCAGAATCAGTGAGTAATTTTCAAAGGACATGTTTTGGGGGCAACCATAAACTATGTTAAGTGTTTTGGTCTCAGAAGTATAAATAAAACCATAAATAACCAAATAATTCTAGAAATTGAACACCCTGGGGTTTGTAGGAATTGGTAATTTAAGGATTTGGACATGGAGGAATGGGTTAGTTTGGAACTTAGACATTAGGGGAATTAGATTTCAGGGAATAAGGAATTGGACAGTTCGAAATTGCTCGATATTTTGGGAATTGAACATTCTAACCCATTATTAGTAGTTATGGTTTACTTAAGCACAGCTATTCAACTTTGAAAATTAATATTTCAGAATAAAAATTTAGGGATTTATTTATAAACGATGATTAAAGTTAAGAGATGTCTAAACGTCAAAAATGTATGGTTAAACAGTCGCTAATCATTACTTAAGCAGCGTTTATAAATAAAGGGGGTAATTATTTAAGTGCAAAAACATAGCTTCAACAGCAACCCCTGATCATCTAGTAGCTACGAATCCTGACTGCCTAATTCATTATCTAATGTTTTGCTCAGGTATCTCTAATAACGGAATCGAATTTCAAAACCGTATCGAATAAAATATTTCTTACAACTCATAAAGGGATTAAATAATTTTGGCAGTTTTCTTATAATCGGAATTAATTTATTATTAATAATATTAATTTTTCGCCAATTCATTACAGACATCCGTTTTGAGGTCCTCCTTGGACGCGGTAACAGATTTACGGAATTCTCAGATCATTTTTATGACACATCCGCTAAAAATCTACAAATGTGCAACGGAATTAAAATCCGGAGATCCGTGCTAAAATCCGTGACTACTTTTTACATATACATTGAATTAAAAATGCTATCAATTCATTAATTTAGACGGAATAAAACTAATAAATAAATGAATGAGTATATTATAAGGAATTCGGTATCATATCATTCATTATTAGCTCATTGCTCAACAATATTGAGTTAATACACACACTGATGTAGAAACTATAATAGGAGTCCAAAATATGACAGACTAAATTTGACAGTTAAAATCTACTATTGTAGCAGATACTATGTTTGTCTGCTTTTAGCGCACAGAGGGCACAACGCTTTGTCTCCCTCTAACATCTTGAACACATTTGAGATACATTATTTAAAGATGCAACATATGACAGATCACGATCGCTCTATATCATAAACCTAATTTGTATAGCGTTATCTCCCTCTAAAATATCTTTAGTTTTAGACTCCTACTGAAGCTTTAACTTTTCCGAACGAAAACATCGTCTGGGTTATTCTTAAAAAGTTGTAATAATCACATGTCTTTTAATACAGACTTCAATATGGCGCCTTCAGTGTTTCTAGTTTGGTTGACACCTGTGTCTAGAGTTTGTGAGAGCACTCGCGGGTCTCTGTCGGAATCTCGCGAGAGTTGGGAGGAAGTTTCTATGGCGTCAATGTTTTGAAACAGAAGGTTGTTCGAACTGTTTGATGCGGTGCGACTGTGACCCGTTCTTGGTAGGTTTGGTGGTGATCCTGGAAGAGATGAGAAGTATTTTGGTTAATTGATTCTCAAGATATATTACGTATGAAGGGTGATTTGTTACAAAAGTAATTCAATCAGCGACATAAGTCTAGATCTAAAGCAGGGACCATTTTGGTTACCCATTGAAAGGGTTTTCGATAGGATTTTTCTAAGCGGTAAAACAAAAACCCATACGATATGGGTAACCCTTATGAACGGCTTAAATTAAATTTTGGTAACCCATTGAAAGGGTTTTCGATAAAAACCCATACGGTGTGGGTAACCCTTTTGAACGGCTTAATTTAAGCCATTCAAAATAAATTACCCACACCGTATGGGTTTTTGATTAACTGCTTAGAAAAACCTTCTAAAATGGTAACCAAAATAGTCCCCCTGGGTAAAATAGAGATAGAATTGGTCATGCTACGCGTGCTGGGCGGATATCGAAATAACATAATATTATGATTTTTTCATGTTACCGGGTTTCAAGTAGGTATAGAACCCATTGAATGGGTTATCATGTAACCCTTTCACTGGGGTGCAAGTATAAAACCCATTCAATGGGTTACCATGTAACCCTTTCAATGGGTTTCTAGTATAACACCCTCTCAATGGGTTACATCATGATAAAGGTAACCCATTGAATGGGTTACCCCTTCGAAAGGCTTAACTCTTAATCGGGGTTGTACGGTCCCTGATCTAAAGCTTCAGAAGCTGTGAATGATAATTTGCCAATAGTAATTACTTGTCGTTAAAGAAATATTAAAAGAGTGGGGAATAGAGGGAATAGAAAATCCCAATAGTTCTACTATTTTGTTATACCTAATATCGTAGTACTAGTGAGAAAAAAAATCCCATTAGTTCTACCGTAGAACTGTTCAGTAGAACTAGTGGGAACAAACGTAGTATTACGATTTTTTTTAAACAATCATTAAGTGCTGTTGAATTATTTAATTCCGAAACGATTAATGATTTTTTTTCGCTGGCTGTGTAAATTCCTAGTCAAAGCAGCATTGCAGTATATCGGTTGAAGAGCGCAAATATATAGTAACATGAGATATTAGAATTTTATCTCTAAGTTGTGCATTGCCTCGGAACAACCTTATTTTTTTATAATCCCTTACCTATAGTAGAATTCTTCCTCGAACTCGGCGTAGTGCTCCTACTCCCGTTGCCCTGCCCTAACGTCATCATGTTCGGCAGCGCAGCCCTAGGCCTGGACTCGTTCTGCAAGAACTTCACGAACTCAGCCGCCAGACTGTCGGGGGCTGTGGTGGAGCGCGACAGGCCGAGGCGCTCGCACTCTTGTTGGTTGAAGTCCAGGACTGTCGAGAGGACACGGAGGACTTGTGTTCTGGGGAGAATAAGAAGAGGGTTTTTGTTATTTGTATTCCCTTATTATATACTAGGCACAAAACACGGAATCGGCAGCGTCTAGACACGGCAATACTAACAAAAGTCGTGGCGCAGAAAGTGCGTTGAGCGCACAACTTCTGTCACGGCCACGACCTTTTTGTGTCATAGGGTGGACAAAACGTTGACACGCTTGGTTTCTGTGATAAGTGTTCAGTGCCGCCTCTAGCAGGGAACGCCGAAGCGTCTTCGTGCTCTGTGATACTAAGCTAAAAAAAACCGGGCAAGAGCGAGTCGGACTCGCGCACCGAGGGTTCCGTACGTATATATGATGTTGATGATTTCTGAAAAACTGTGCTATTTAGAGACATCGATTTATTTTTCCTGTAATCTTTCCATAAGCTTCTATCACATAGAATAATTTCAGATTTTTATCTATGCAAACTTCGGAGATAAGGGGCGGACGGTATTTTTTTTTTACATTTTTCATCAAAAGTCAGAAACTATACTGCCAAAAAAAAAAATGTTTGAAAATGTGCAAACAGTGCTCTTTCGTATGATACCCCACATGCCCTAGTAACCCCACTTCACATTTTTAAGACCCCCTTTCAGTCTCTTTTGCAAATTTTTATTTATTTCTTGCTTGCAAAATAGTTGGGCAAACGTCATCTAAAACTATTCTAAATTTCAAGTTGATAGCATTAGTAGTTTTTGAGATATCCCAGTGTGACAGACAGACAGACTTAGTCTCACCATAAGGGTTCCTTTTTAGGGTTCCGTACCTAAAGGGTAAAACGGGAACCCTATTACTAAGGCTCCGCCGTCTGTCTGTCTGTCCGTCTGTCCGTCTGTCACCAGGCTGTATCTCATGAACCGTGATAGCTAGACAGTTGAAATTTTCACAGATGATGTATTTCTGTTGCCGCTATAACAAAAAATACAAAAAAATAGAATACTCGTAAAATAAATATTTAAGGGGGCTCACATACAACAAACGTGATTTTTTTGCTCGTTTTTGCTCTATATTGATAACGGCAACAGTTAGACGCTTGAAATATTCACAGAATATATAGATATATATTGACTTTAAAAATAAATAATTAAATTAAAATAATAACATTATTTAAGGGGGCTCCCATACAACAAACGTTGCTATTGCACCGTCTAGGAGTAAAAACTATGAACCATCTGAATCGCAATATCAGCCTACCAACATCTACTCCTGAACATAATCTTCTTAAGGACTACACATTACTGTTATGATCTGATAATGGAATATGTTTCCCATTCTGAACTGCCTCAGGGTTTAAATATATCATGTTATATCTTTATCATTATCCAGAGACCAACTTCACCACTGCTGGACATAGGCCTCTCTTTTTTAGGGTTCCGTACCCAAAGGGTAAAACGGGAACCCTATTACTATGGCTCCGCCGTCTGTCTGTCTGTCTGTCTGTCTGTCCGTGATAGCTAGACAGTTAAAATTTTCACAAATGATGTATTTCTGTTGCCGCTCTAACAACAAATACAAAAATATAGAATAAAGTAAATATTTAAGGGGGCTCCCATACAACAAACGTGATTTTTTGCTCGTTTTTGCTCTATATTGAGAACGGCAACAGGTAGATGCTTGAAATATTCACAGAATATGTAGATATATATTGACTTTAAAATAAATAATTAAATTGAAATAAAACAAATATTTAAGGGGGGCTCCCATACAACAAACGTGTCTTTTTGCCATTTTTATAGATAATGGTACGGAACCCTTCGTGCGCGAGTCCGACTCGCACTTGGCCGGTTTTTTTTAGTTCTTATGTTATAAATCTAATAACGAAGCAATCACTTCACCCAAAACTAGTGTTTCTATAATGTAATGGACCTTATTTTCAAGCAAAAAAGACCTTTATTGCAGTTCATTAGAGTAAAAACACTTTTGGAAATAAAATTATTCCTTACTTGTTAGTACTATTTCCACCAGCAGTCATCACATAGTTGATGACGAGGTTCTTGACCAGATTCTTATCAACCTTATCCTGCTGGTTTGATATCGCGTTGTAGTACCGCTCCTCTGCCGCAGCTACGGATGTCTGGAGGGTCCGAACTGGGTAAACAGTGAAGGGATAATGTAGGGGTTAATTGACTAAACATTGACACACAAACAAAAGATAATTCTACAAAATATTGAAAGAAAAAGAAAGAAAAATGCGTTTATTGGCATTACACCAAAAAAAATACACCTTAAAAACTATAAATAACACAGAAAACAATTAATTATAATGCCAAAAGGGCCTCAGCTCAGCATAATGTCAGATGACAACACAAGGTGTACCACCTGACGCTGATTTTCATCTGCAACCCACGAGAAGATGACACGATTGGAAAGAATAGTTGAGTACTGCCGAGGCTGAATTGAATTTTATTATTCAGTAGCCTTTCACGTGAGAATGTGGCAAAGAAAGACTGAAAAAAAACGGTTTAGATTTTTTTGTAACCGTCGTTTTATAAACACAAATGAACATTCCACACTAGCAGGACTAAAATTCAAAACACATACACATTTAAATTATATACACAATAAAAAACATCAAAGAACTTTATAAAAAGATAAAAGAAAACTATTCTACTCTTACCATGCGTCTAGCACATCTTCGTTCGAAGCTTCGTTGCGAGTGCGCACACGACCTCAAAGTATTATTCAGCCACTGGGTAGGGTCCCGAAACCGCTCACACACTTTTTAAACCTTCTTTACAAGTTTCATAAAAGAAGCTTTACAAACACCAAATATCAGCCGAAAGCCTGGTGTTGAGATTATTTAAGTCCACTGCTGGACAAAAATTTATAAAGAAGATTAGCAGTATCACTAGGCTTTCTGTAAGTCCCAAATCATAAAATCACTTTCATACACTGTGCATGATGATATCATCAATGTAAATAACAATTTGTTTTCTTGTGAAGTTGTCGTATATTTCCAATTTGAGGTAGTATAAATGAGAAATATATAAACAAACTTCAAAGATCAACAAATTGCAATAGCATTGTATGTTTCTGCCATTTAGGTCGTAGAAAAACTGCGACAGTGACTTTCACTTCTAGCTGATAAAACTTTCTAGGCAAATCTAGTCAGGATTTTTCTTCGACCGATATTTTAAGTGAATATTAACTTAGTAAATAAATCATTAATGATGAAAACTTATATGTGAGCGACTCCCGTCTCCCTTTTATTAATTCCACCAGTACCTGAAGTAATACTCAGAGGCAATGTGGCGATAACGGTGATCTTCTACGTTCTACTCTTCTACGGAACTCGGAGCATTCAAAATAAAAGAAAAAATGGAACTTGCTTTGGATAGAACTTTGTATAAACTTTGTTTACTTCAGAAATAAAGAGGAACTTTATATCTGAAGATATTCTGAATGAATAAAATAATGAGTAAGTTGAAAACACAAAAGTTTATGATTATTTATTTTATAATGAGGCCTGAAGTTTTATTTTTAATAAAAACGTATCCAAAACAAGTAAAAACATAAACAAATAAAACAACATCACAGAACATTCATACAACAACAAGGTGCTGCAAGACGGTAACTTGCATGTGCTTCATGAAATTATAATGCGGTTGAAGTTGGGACTCAGATTTGTTTGCAGTCTAGTTTTGATAATTTATTTAAAGATAAATAATGTCAGTAAAATATACACGGACTGTTATTCAAAAAGTTTTATCATTGTGAATATATTTCATATTCTGTATAACTATTATAATATTCGACATTATTTATAGGAATATATAGATCAACATAATAATAGGTTTTATTAAATCATTTATTTCATAATATGGCAACACTGAGAGTCTCAACCCCATAAAAAACATACACATAAATTCTCAAAAAAAAGCGCAAAAAAAATGGTGAAAACACATAGACGACACGACGTGAAGCCGATAACCTCAGTCAAACCCCATATGGTAATCTGAGTATGTGCCCGCCATTACCGTCTGTCAAAGTGACAGCTGTCGAGTGACGTCTGTCATAGTGACAGGCGACGGCGGCCGCTGCGTTCAAAACCTCACAGTTACCAAATGAGATTAAACCGAAGTAGGCGGAAGCGCTGGTCTTGATTCTTGGTAAGCTGCTTGTTTTTTTAGCATACAGCGATGGTACACATTTCTATGATTTGCATTCGATTCTAAGGTATAGATATGTTCTTCGTACAGTGACATTAGTCTATTATACTTGTTGAATTTATAGTCCGTCTGTCACAGCCAATTTGCTTCGAATCTAATGGATCGATTCACACGGACGTGTTACGTAAATAAATGAATTTTGATTATGGGGGTCACTTTTGGGAGACAAATAAGAAAAAGTAACGTTTTGCACGCTGTACCGTGTGATATAGCAAATGAAAGGGCTTACTGTGAGGGTCTCAAGAATACATTTTTTACATAATTTTTAATTAAATGGTTTTAAAGTTATTTAAGAAAATAGTTGAAAATTTACCATTCGCCTCTAATGTCCGAAACTACTGAGCTTAAATAAAGTTTGAAAAAAAAATACAGAAAATAGTTCTTAGTTATAGATTACAGTAACCTATAAGAAGTCTATGGTCTTAAAATAACAAAAAAAAACATGGTAAATCCCCCAATATTGTGCGTACAAACTTACATTTGCAGTTGGAATGTATGGGAGAACATGTTTTACAACTACAATGTTAAGATTGTTGTAGAAATTGATTCCAACTACGGAACCCTTTATTGTACGTGGTCCGACACGCACTTGGCCGGTTTTTATTTTAGTTTAAACGCCGTGGAGGCGCTTAGCCCCAAAAATAGCAGTAAGTTGTGTTTTTAATAGGCAACAATTTTTGAATTCCCTCGAAACTACAATTAACTCTTGTTTAGCAACGTTATCTTTCCAAGAACAAGCCACTTGCGAGTTATTGATCATTGCCTACTAAAAAAACAGCTTAAAAAAACAACAAAATAAAACTGGCCAAAAACATAGACACACGTGGAAGCTTGACACATACAAACAAAGTTATTTACTGACTTACATGTGTCTGTTGTAATGTGCGAGCCGACACCCAGCCGCATACCAACTGGTAGTCTGGGCGATATCACCCCAGAATTACCAGCTGATATTTAGCCGGGAAACGGTATTAGGCTGGTCTTTACTACGGCTTTATGGCTATGGATTTGGGTGGTTACCGATTTGTGATGCAGCAAGAAAATATGTCAAAATCATCATTAAACAAGACAGCCATATTTCCCCGAAGGATTTAATAGAAGTGAGTAAAACACTCACATTTCACTATGTTTAAGTCTCATATATTAGGAGTCGAGCATATTGCCATCAAAAGGAGAGAAAATTACTCCGGGGTGCTACTGAGAATTTCTTATTGGAAATAACCCAATAGAACCTTGCCCGAGATAGGGGTCGACCCCGGAACTCAGACTCGGCGGCAGTTGTGCTTGCGACCACTTCAAACCAATATTAAAAAACAAAATGTGAGAATACCACAGATTTAGAGTACGCCAGATACCGCTGAAAACCGAGCGTGTCATCTTTTTAATACCTACGATGACGTCACCCCAGCCATTTAGTGATGTGCTCAACGTAAGCGAATCGTTTCAATCGCTAAGCGCGTCTGTGAGCTAATAGACTTCGTCAGAACTGGACGTGCGTTGACATTTTTTCATTTGACATGCAATAGGAAGTCGCAATAATGCCCGAAGTTTGTGCACAGCACAAACTTCGGGGCACGCTTGGTTGGACGCCTTGTGGTATCTAGCCTACTCTAAATCTGTGGAGAAACTATACCCCCCTTATTACAAAACAAGGTTTATCTTCGGACCCAGGTTTAAAACATGGAGCCATTATTGAATTTCGAACTTTATTCCGACTATGGTAAAGTTCATAAACACAAAACTGACAACTTAGTACCGAACTAAGTTTTCAGTTTTGTATAAAGAACGGTATTTCAATCACTGTTACGTTCTTATTACAAAAACTGGCTCCATGGTTTAAGCCATGTCAAAATACAAATCTTGTTTTGTAATAAGGCGGTACGTGTTTTTTGAGCTTATTAAAAACAATTTTAAATTCAAGGTTGCACTTGCAAATCTCACAAATCAGTAACCATAATTATATTACAATAAAATCATTCAGATCTAATCTATATTACAAAGAATACACTATTTATTAGGGTTGCACTGACATTGAAAGATAAACCAATTAATATTATCATAATCAGTCATAATCGCTAAAAGATCGCAATACAATATTTTAACCACAAAATTCAAACTAATTTTAGCATTCAAGTCTAATCTATAAAGGATTTCTGGGGTTTATTTTCGTTGTATCGGATTGTGGAAATGCATTTGGATATCCATTTAGATTAATCAATTTTATCTGTGACACATATAATAATTATGAAATTGTATTAGCACATGTTTTGAATATCTCAAATCCTTATTTTTGTTGTAAGAAAATGTACTCACGAAATAGATATGGTCGGCTCGTTACAACAAGCAAAATAGGCGCACGCACTCTGACTTACGTACGTACGGCAATCTCAAAAAAATCCAGTCGCAAGTGCGCTTGCACCTGCTGTACGTGAAGCATCTCCTTGTATGCGTGCGTTTTAGCTCGTTGTACGGAGCTGAACTTCTGAACCTATCCTATACCTACATATTTTAGTTAGTTTAACCCACGTTTCAAGGTTCTCCCTGATCAAGAAAATCTGCGGTCGAATCACATGTTTATTGTGATTGGTTAACCAACATAAAAACAGCCAATCATCTACATGACAATATTGACAACCACTTATTTATTAAATTTTATGCACAAGTAAAAAAAATACTGTACAAAGGCGGACTCAATGCCTGAGGTAATTCAGCTTCAACTGCCTTTAAAAAATCCGACAACAGACCAAACTATTATGACAGAAATATGGACATCCATAATGCATATCAACATTCCTAACACAACACCCCTATATTTACCCCTCAGAACCTCACATACCTTGTTCCTTGAGGTCATTGATCTCAGCTCTCTTGGTTTCCACCTGATCACCGAGTCTGGAAGCTGCTTGGAGACCAGCTAAGGAATCTTCAAGCTTGGTGTTGAGTTTTGAGATCTCTGTTTGAAGACCATGATTCTCGCGTTTGAGTTCTTCAATTTTGTTTCTGATTTTTTCCGTCGCGGCGTGGGTGTCGCGTTCTTTGTCTGGGGAAGGTAATGTTGATATTATAGCAATTAATTTTTTAAAGAATTATAACATTACAAGCCGTGTGCCTGATGGATTTTCCCATAGGCTAAAATTACGAACTTCCATAAAAACTGTCATTCCCATATTGGTAAATAGAATCCCCTTTAGGGGATGATTAACCTGCCAGGGTTGCGAGTTTGTCCGAAAGGGATATCGTGGCCCTGGCACACAGGCAACGGAAGGATCACGGGAGTGTTTTAGTCAGTAAAAGTCTGACACGCCTCCCGCTCCGCCCAGAGCGGGAGAAGTTATTTGATAATTTCCCACCCAAAAAAAAAGGGATGATTAAAAAAAATCCTTCTTTAGTGGTCATCTTCGATATAAAAGAAAGTCTTGCGCAAAATTGTATGCTTCTAGAACCAGCGGTTTAGGCTGAACGTTGTCTGTCAGTGAATTTAAGGTTTTTTTTTTAGATTAATTGTCGAGGAAGAAGCATTTGTATATTTATCTGTGGATAGACTGCAGGTGTTTTTGAAGAATAATTAATTACACTAGGACCCGAAATCTCAAAAATAATGCTATCTCTTTCACTTTGCACTGGGTTAGGTTTTTAACCCCGAAAACTCAATTCGTTATCCACTCAATAGAATACAGATGTCTTTTTGAAGCAGCTAAGACCTGCGCCAAGTAATCTTAGGCACAGCTCAAAAAGAGGTGTATGGACAAAATATTATATTAGATACCTCAAAAAATGTTGGAGGTCATGTTTAGCGGTTGTCATGGCGTCAATTCGACGTCACAATGATCAACAAATTCAAGACCATTGGTGATGATGATTACATGGAACTAGAGAAATGACCGTATTCAAGACTGACATTCGCTAGTTTTATCTGGGTAGCTTTAATAAAACACTCACCTAATTGGAACTGCTCCAACACCACCTGCAGGTTGGTCAGCGCAGCTTCACTTCTCTCTCGAGCGTCCTCCGCTTCGCCCAGCCTGGCTTGAACGTCCTCGCGTTGTTTCTCCAGCAGTTTGATTTGATTGCGGTAGGTTTCTACTTCCTGATTCGCTCGGATGCTGAAAATGATGATGGGACTATGAGTCTTTTGCTTACACAATTAAGAGCTTTTTTAACAAAGCAATGTGTACCTACAAAAAAACTGTGTTTTCTTCCAGCAGAGATGTAGTATAGAATGCTTTTTCTTAAACATGCTTGGAAATTCGATCATTATTTTGACAACCTTCTTCGAGATAAATCGTAATTGTTGTACTGGCCAAATACATGCGAGCAGCGGCCACCAAAAGTTGTATGAAAATCCATATGTGTCGTGGTTTAGCGGCCAAATAAATTACATAGTAAACTCATATCTATCGTGTAATTTAAAAATGAAACGTGTTTCGGAGTAAAAATTAATCTTTTACTCCGAAACATGGCAACCAAGGAGGTAACATATCAAAGGTTTTATTTAAATTTCGAACTGGCTTGCGAATAGAATGCTGTTTATTGAAAAAAAAAAAACAAATGGAACACATTGGTGCGTGAAAAATTATCGGTGTTCGTCATTTAGTCTGGAAGTTATAAATAATTTAAATTGTTTGAATTTCCGCGCATTATTTGAGAAAAGCACTATACAAGCCTTGGCCGCAACGAGGCATTGATGGATGAACGTGAAAATGTGGGCCGAGGCGAAGCTGAGGCACACATACGTGAGTCCCACAATGCTCCTATTGGAGGCCGCTGCAGTAATGTACTATTATTTACTTTAACCGCAATCAAGAGTCTGAAAGTCTTTAACTACCCTACACTTGCATAGTCATTACCACGATATTTTGTTGACGTAAAAAACCTTGAAATGGTGAAAACTGTATGAAAAATCTGTTCGGGAGTTTTTGTATTTATCGCGTTCAGACAAACAGACGCGGAGGCGGACTTTGTTTTACAATATGTATTAAACGATTTATTGTTCTCATTGTAGCGAACAGTAACATCACAGCTACATATTCAACAACAGATTCCTCTTGTCAAGGATTTCGGATTTTACCTTTGAATTCTATCACGAGGTACATTTAAAAACAAAAATACCAGATTCCTAATTACCTGTTGCTAGTATAAACAGTGCTAGTCTGTTTAGCCCGTTCCTCCACTTGATGCAGCCTCGTCTGGCACTCCGTGAGCTTTTGCTCTGAAGCCATAAGCTCCTGAGTGTAGTTCTCTTCTGTTTCCACCAGATGGCGCCGCAGACGTTCCAACTCTTTCACCGAGTTCTGTTCCTGATCCGACAACTGAAAGTTGACAATAGTTTTTAACGTATAGAGGTACATGGTTCTTTTGGCGCGCGGCCGAATTTGGAACTAACGCCGCCATCTTGTTTTTTTTTTCAATACAATTCGCATAATAATTGCTCAAAGGTTTACCAACAATGCCCCCCTGTCATTCGAGCACCGAAAGATCCCTGTAGTAATGTACTGATATTGCATTACTTGCATTTCACGACCGGGCGTCAATAATTTAAATTTATACCTTATTGCAATGACATAAGAGTCACATGACATGCGCTCGGGAATTGCATTAACTTTAACATCACACCTGTATTTCTAAAAAGTCAGAGGTGTATAAATACACCAACATTTCGCGTTTAAGTGCCATGTAATAGAGGGCTAAGCCTATTGCCATCAACCAGGCATAAATCCTGACACCAGGCTAGTACGATTCGGGGATCGAACCCAGGATCTCATTCTCAGTGGTCGCTCTTGAGAACAAACGAACGAGACATTAAATATATTTTTTATTTTTAACTAACAGAAGGTTTGAATAGCAAGTTTAATATTTAATTATTTTAGTTATTTACCTGCAAGTTTTCTGCTGTCAATTTTTTGACTGCTTCCATCTGACCTGCCAAATTCTTTTCCAAATTTTCACACCTCTCCGTCATATTTTTCACAGATTCGTTAGCACTTAATAATTCAGACTTCGCCCTTTCAAATTCTGTTATATTCTGGTTCAAAGATACTATAATACCATCTTTTTCGTTAAGAGTAACCCTTAAATTCTCACAATTTGTACAATTAATAGCAGAGCCTTGGATCAGATTATCTTTTTCTTCAATAACTTTCTTAAATTCGTTAGTATGTTCTAAGATGACGTGGTTCAGCCTCTGTATTTCGTTATGATACTGTATGCTTTCATTGTGTTTTAAGTTTATTAAGTTTATGAGTTCTGTTTTTTCAGCCATCGCGTTATCAATGATTGATTTATACTCTAAGGCCATCTTCTCAACACTCGCGTGTGATTCTTTTAATTCCTCAATATAATTTTCTTTTGAAGTTATGTAATATTTTAGTTCAGCTAACTCAGCCTCTACTGCTTCTTTATCTTGTATTAACTTGGCATAATCATCGTTATGATGCGTTATGTTCTCCGTAGTCTTTATTTTATCGGTTAATTCAACTATTGATTGACTCAGTTCTTTTATTTCTTTTTCTTTATCACCTATTGCTGTTTTGAATTCATCTCGTGCTTTCTCTAATTCTACTAAACGTCCCGTAAGTGTTGATATCTCAGTGTTCTTTGAATTCATTTCATCGGTTAAAGAGAAAATCTGTTTCATTAGGTCTTCTTTTTCATTATGAAGCCTATTTAATTCTTCATCGCTTTGATTTGATTTTGAACTTATGTCTCTGAGGACTTTAATTTCATCATTCTTAATGGTAACAGTTTTTTCCAGATCTTCAACATTTTCACTTAATTTTTGTAGTGTAATGTTATTATGTTGAACAGTGTTGTTAAGACCATCAATCAAAGTATCTTTTTCATTGAGGTCTGATACTAACTTGTCAAATTCTTCTTCAAGGTGCAAGATTTTGTTATCAGTGGAAGATAATTCAGTTTCCAGTTGTAGTTTCCTTTCGGTTAGTTTTTCAACTTCAGCTTTTAGACTTATCACTTGTTCATTGCTAAGTAGTTCTTGACGAATTCCTTTGGACTTTAACTCTTCGATGGTATCTTCAAGTGCTTTTATTTCTTTTTCAGTCTTCATATCTTTTTTAAGATTACTATTTTCTGTCAAAAGTTCTTGTTCTTTGCGCTGCAGCTCGGCTATCGCTGCTTTTAGTGTATTTATGGTCTCTGAAAGAGTCTCGTTTGCTACTGACATCTCATGCATTTTTTCAGCTGTTAAACTGTTTTCTGTAGTCACATTTTCTAGTGTCGTACTAGCGGTCCTAACAGTAGTTAATTGTTCTTCTAATGAAATAACTTTTTCTTCTAAACTGTGTTTATCGCTTTCTATATCATGCTTATGTTTTATGACTTCATCCAGTTTAGTTTCAAAGTCCTGCAGCTTTTGATCCAATACTGATTTTAAGCTTTCCAATTCTTTATGAGCATAACACTTTTCATCTAACGTTACTTTAAGATCATCCACTTTTTTTGTTAATAACACTTTATCATTTTCTAATATGTGTATATCTATAGAAAGCTGCTCGTTTTTAGAATGAGAAGAGTTCAAACGTTTCTTTAGGTCATCGATTTCATCGGCTGTCCTTTTAAGTTTTTCTTGATCTTTGCTATTGACAGTATGTTCTAGTTCTGCAACTGCAGAACTTTGATTTCTTAACATTTCGAATTCGTCCAACATCGTTGAGTATTTCTGTTTTATGTCATTCAAGCTGTTACGAAGGGAAATCTTTTCAGTCCTTACTTCATCTAGTTCCTTTAGAACCCTCTTGATTTCTGATTCGAAGAGTTTATTCATTTTATTAGAGTCAGCCAACTCTGTCTCTAATTTTGCTAAGTTATCTTCATGTGTTTCTATAATGGGCTCTAATTTGGACGTATTTTTTAAGGCTGCGATTTCAGATATGAGGAAATCATTATTTTTCTTCATCTCACTTAATTCTCTCTCTAGATGTTGGATATCAGTAGTTAAGAAATCATTCTCTGTGGTCAGATCATCTATTTGTGTCTGAAAATGGTTGGCGTTGCGGTTTTTCTCCGAAAGCTTGTGGTCTAACGTGTCGATTTCTTTTTTAAATGAATATACTGTTTTGAAAACACTCTCTAATTTGAAAAGTACTATGTTGTCTCCAGCTGATGGTATTTCTCCAACATAATCAATAGGGAGTTCAAAGTTCACATACTTGTTGTACAATTGCATAACTTTTTCGGGTTTAATTACTTTATTATCTAGATTTTCTTGACAGCTGCTTTCTTTTTGAGCTAGTTTATGCTTAAGCTCATTAATATCACGTTTGAGGGTTTCAATGACGCCTTTAGCATTATCATCTATGTTGATTTCATCTAAATGGATTTGATTTGAATTCCTTCTATCTTTCAGTTCATTGATTTCCTTCAAAAGCTCTTCATATGTATCTCTGGGAACCATATCTGACAGCTCTGCATTTTTGTGTGCTACTTCTATTTCATGCTCCAACTTCGTCACTTCTTCTTGTAGCTTGAATACTTCTTCGTGTAAATCTTGATTTTCTTCTTGGAATTTTTCCGCATTCTCTCTTAGCAAACTGTGTATCCTTTCTAGATTTTGATATTTATGAAACAGAGTATCGTAATCAGCCTTAGTGCCCTTTACATCTTCTAACTCTTTATCCCTCTCTCCAATTTTAGATAACAATTTCTTAATCTCGTTCGCATATTCTTCATTTGTAGTTTTGAGATCCTCGTGCTCTTGTTTTAAAACTTCAAAATTGGATTGGAGTTCTTTCTTTAGTGCGAGAAGTTTTTCCATAGCGTGTTGATGTTGGCTGTCTAGATCTTCTAAGTTTGAGGAGAGATTTTGGTTTTCTTCTCTTAGTCTGACGAGTTCTTCATCGGGTCTTACGTCAGTGGTGCTTCTCTCTTTCAGGGTGGTAAGTTCATCCTGTAGATCTCGTATCTGTATTCTGTAATGGTTGTCGGCGTCATCGTCGGACAATTTCGACGTCTGGGACGGCGGGTCCCAGTACCAACTAGACTCCTCTTCTTTGATGCCATTTTTTTTGCTGAGCTTCTGAAAAGAAAGAAAAGTAACGTTACAGTTTTATCACTGCTTGAAGTATTCACAAATGATACTCTAAACACGGTTACTGATAAGAATTTCTTGTTCGCTTTTTTCGAATGGGTTAATGACCTGGACCGGGTTTTGACGAAAAACATTCGACGTGGTAGAATTGAAACACAATTTGAAAGATCACCAGATAAGTTATTATGATATTTGTACTAAAAATAACTACACTGCAGTTAATACGCCAAACATTTAGAAGAAAAACACACGGACATTTCTTTTGAATATACCGACGTCTGTAAGTATGTGATGAGTAAAATATCAGCCAATATATCCACTGTCACTAACCAGCAAACTCTCATTTTAATTTCAAAATATTTCAACTATAATTCACAGCTACATCGACTGAATCGTCCCGAGACCAATTGTACACACACAAGTATGCGGGTACGTCTGTTCAAACACACGATATCGTTATCTGCCCGTTTTATGGCTGGTCTGAGTCAGACGCTTTACAGTTGAGGACATATCAAGCTATACATGTCTAGTATAAGCTGACCTCGCATTGTACATACTTATGGTAGGTAAAAGATGGAACATACTTTAAGGGTGTACATGAAAACGAACAACTTATCCTATAAGCATAATCATAATGTTCCCACTGCTGGGACACAGCGATCGAGCCTCCTCTCTGTGAGAGGGAGTGGGCTGTAATCCACCACGCGGGCTCAGTGCGGGTTGGTAGATGTCACATGTCTTCGAATTTTTGGTTCTAGGACATGCCGGTTTCCTCATGGTGTTTTCCTTCACCGTTTTGAGAGCAGTGGTGATGAAATAATTTACACAAAATACAGCGCCTGTCAGGGTTCGAAAGCTACAACTCGTAAGTCGCGGTCAGCGCCACCACTGCTGACCATCCTATGAGACTAACTCTGAAATAGGAAAAAAAAACTGCTGTTCCTTTTAAAAGTGCAATACACGATCAAAATATATGGAAAAGCTGTTATTTTTTAAGTGAAAACTTCTTTAGGCGCGGTGAGGCCTTTTTGTGTGAACAAAAATCATGGAACTCGCGTCATCGTCACCGAACGGTTTCCACGAGCTACATGTATACTGCTTTCACTTCTATCGGCAGTCCCCAAAGACTGCCCAGCATTTTTTTTTTTCATGTTTCTTATTTGGTCCTATAAGAAAGAAAGGGAGTGAATGATAGCGTGACCGTTGTCAGGGGAGAATGGAAGAGGACGCAGACTCCAAGTTACATGGAACAAGGGCAGTAAGGTGATGATTGGTCCTAAAGTAAAAAGTTGTTAGTAAAAAACGGAACCCTTATAGGATCACTTCGTTGTCCGTCTTTCTGTCTGTCAAGACCCTTTCACTCAGGAACGCGCGGAGGTATCAAGTTGAACTTAATACCAAATACGTAGGTCTATGGTCTCAGGGAGCTCTAAAACAATAAAGCTTCTAAGTCAACGCAATAAAGAAATACGGCGATTTATGCGACATATTGTGATACTCATAAATAAATCAATACCTATAGGGTACTTCCCGTTGACCTAGAATCATGAAATTTGCAAAGGAGCAAAGTCTCACAGCACCAGTAAAGGAAAAAGTCCGATTTAGTTTAATCACATAAACAAAAAAAAATATATAAAAATTAATATTGTTTAACCCTTCATTTTGCGTGGTCCGACACGCACTTTTTTTTATGAGTGCTACGCTCCCTTAAAGTCAATCCCTTTTTTTACCTGCCATATTGTAGACTTACCATACAATGAGAGGTCAGCTTATACTGGATATGAATAGCGTGATAAGTCATTGTAAGTACTTGAGGACATAAGTCATCGTGTGTTGGCATAGTTGGTGCTGAGGGTATTAGTAATACGGCACAGATGTGGTAATCGTTGGAGTTGGCCATTTTATTCCGAGTAGTAAGTTAAAATGATTCATATGGAGTACATTTTTCTATATGTCTTTGTTCATTGGCAAGCGCAAAATCTTTACTTGACACATAATTTCTCGCCTGTTAAATTTACTGTTGAAACGCCGACCGGGAAAGTGTAATTGGAATTTTCCATCATAGAAATTCCCACTTTAGCTTGGACTTTTGATGGTACTTTAAAATAGGAGATATGTGACTAACCACAGACGACCCAGCACTCAGGTCAAACCACGGAATCCACGGTACTGTAGACTGTACAATACTCAAACTATTTTATTTCACACAAATCTACATGGGCACTTACGAAACGTCAGAAGTTAGGTGCACAGTTCCAATTAGTCGTTTCTTATGGAGAAGAGCCGGTAATAAACTCCACGGTTACTATTTTAACAATAATTGGCTTTTACAATATCAATATCAAATTACAGTGTTAATAGGTATGGGAGGACAATGTAGGCCTGTCTACAAGTACAAAAAAAAATGAAAATGGTCTACAAATCTAGTCTATTAAGCCTACAACGTTCTCACATTAACAAAATATAAAATAATCTATTTAAAATATCAATTAAATAATAAAAATCTAAAGCCCAAAGAACACCTGCCTCCCGGTCGCGAAATGCAGTGGCCTATTTGGAAAGCTCTGAATCGATTGCGTACCCAAGTATGTCGCCACTGATAACATAATCTGGCGAAGTGGGACATAATCGATTCACGCAACATTCAATGCGAGCGCGGTGCTGCTGAACAGACCATGCCCCATCTGCTAGAGTGTCCCAATGCCCGTTCACCTGAACACTTGACGATCTGAACAACACCTTTGACGCCGCAATAAATCTGACCAACTACTGAGCCCAAACAGAATAAATGTATCATCGAAACAAAAAGATGAAGAAGAATACTCATTTTATAAGGGCCTCAAGCTTCAGACAAACTTGAAGTTTACGGAAGTTCGACCATCTATCAAACACAATAGACACGACGAAAATGCTATTTCAACCAAACCAATCGACATCGATGCATCTAACACTTACAGCATTAACAACAAACAAAGCCAATTACGTTCAAACGCACTCGTACCAGTATCGCAGGTAGCCCCCATTTACTAAGTGGTGCGTGAAACCAGATAACACCACACTTTTGGTGACAGAAATACGATAGTAACAGTTTTACCCCTTTGTGACGTTAAAGAGATAGTAGATGTTAAAGGAGTATTTAAAGAGAACTGTTTTCTTTGGTCCTTCCGGATCAGAAAGACCATAATCATCATATTGATCCCTTTCGTCGTCTAACATTCCACTGAATACGTCTTCAACCGAACAAAACACTCCATGAAAGAACTTAATGAAAAATTATCTCCTAAAAAGTATTCGAAACCCATGCCCTACAAACGATTTCTACACTCGTACATCTTTATAATGCTTTCGCTTTAGACCGCCTTGATAACGCACTGATAATTACTTTATCTTAATCCGTATACCATACCGACAAAGAGTACTATACTTTGGATGCTATTGTTATTGAAAAAATATATATTATTCGACCTTTTTGCCACATTAAGGAGTATTATGACCATCATCTCTGTCATCTGCCTAGGCTTTCCACAACTAAATATGTTATTGTCGGCTTCCAGCCTAACTGGATGCAGCTGGATACCAGTATTCTACATGGAGCGACTGTCTATCTGACCTCCTCATACCAGTTACTGGGTAAAAGACTGGTTGTCTGACTTTCGGGTTTCTGACTACCCTTCTTCACTCCTGATTAAGGTGCACGTGATCGTACCTACATTATCTTTGATATTTTAAGGGACCACTCACTCCCATTAAAAAGGTTCAAATAATAAACACTCTTTGTTACAATAGTACTCCATCCCTTTAAAGAAAATTCGAAAGCCCATTTCCTTTGTCCTATCATGGCAAATATTTGCAGTTACAACAGGGATTTGTGCCAAATTAGCTTATTCATTTCATGTAGGTAAAGTACAGGATATCCTGGGTATGAGTTATCCATTTGGACATAATGTCTCTCCTTATGAGGTTAATCTTGGGTCACTTATTAGGCAATTATATTATCGGTGAAGAAACTAGCATATCCTAGTCCTACAATGAAAAATTGTGACATGTGACATCCACCAACCTGTGTGGCGGAATACTCCCTGTCACTGTGAAGAGGCTTGAGTCCCAGCTGTGGGAACGTAACAGACTGATTATATTATTTTCGCTGATCCACTTTTGCTGCTAAAAGCTGAATACAATAACAAGTATAATTGTGTAAGTCAATTTCTAAAATCACCTCGGGAGCTGTACTAGCGATTCGGCTCTCAGTATGTTAGATATGCTACCAAATTAAAACTTTCACCCCCTTATTACAAAACAAGGTTTATCTTCAGACCCAGGTTTAAAACATGGAGCCATTATTGAATTTCGAACTTTATTTCGACTATGGTAAAGTTCCTAAACACAAAACTGACAACTTAGTACCGAATTAAGTTTTCAGTTTTGTATAAAGAACGGTATTTCAATCACTGTTACGTTCTTATTACAAAAACTGGCTGCATGGTTTAAGCCATGTCAAAATATTATAAATCTTGTTTTGTAAGAAGGTGGTCAGAGTCCAATATGCTGTTAATCCCGGCCTATAATAATAAAAGGATAAATCTAAGTGCTCATACACACGAGCGGCACGCGTCAACGGCAGAGGCAACTGCACCCGTCAAACACGTGTAGACGGCCGCCGTGTATTAAGGTACACTGAGGTCCATGACCCTCCAAGAAAACCGTCGATTTCAAAAAACCCATTTCTCAATCGTTTTAGTTTAGCGCTTTAACCCTTTTGTTAATACTTCCGCGTATACCGATATCACTCGGTTTTACTACGGTTATAAAGCATTTATGTGCTATTGTACCAACCGGACACTGAACCTGGGACTAGGTACGTATCGGGAAATGTTGCACTAGTGTTTGTTTCAGGCTTCGTCTGTTCGGAGGCAAGATTTTCCATTTAGGTGTTTATTTATAAGCGTTGCTAAAAATTGACTCATGTCTGCTTAACCATAGATACATTATTTATGTTTGCATCATTTCTAAATAAACCCTTAAACGTTAAGGTAGAAAACTCTCATAACGTAGAAATCTCGTCATGCTCGTGAACGGGCGCCGTCAGTTGTGACTGGTCTTCTCCTATCTGCCAGGGCTTATTTGTAATATTTTATATTGTTTTTTTTAAATAATTTATATTTTTACACTGTTCTCACATATAGAAGCGACAAGAATAATGTACCCAGGATTTTGTAATATCTTGATTTAAAAGAGTGTCCTTGGAGTTTCTTGCCTATTCTTCTCCATAGAGATCTACGTTTTGGAATGGGCAAATAGCTTCAACTTTCTGACTAACTGACCGACTCTTTGACAATTCAAAAGTGCCTGTAATTGGTTTAATTGAAATAAATGCTTTGAGTTTGAGTTTCTCTTGGTCAGTCAGGACTTGAAAATAAGGTATTTATAGTTTTCCTGCTATATTTATAGTTTTGCGGTAACCAACACCGAAATGGTCCTTAGACGCAAAGTCAAAATGCCCAGAAAAAATCTCAAACTTTGGTCGCATCGTAGGATCAATACATATTCGCTCACTCCTATCTTCGATTCAATGAATCCCACCCGCACTAAGCCTTAACTATAAATGTGAAATAGTGATTAGACTTTGTGGGGACAAGACAATACTTCTTCTATTATCATCATCTTCATTTCAGCCGAAATACTTCCTACTCTGCTGGACAGAGGCCGCCCCCAGAAGGTAGTTGTCATAATCGCCACGCTTGGCGCGGGTTGGCGTTCGCAGTATGGTGTTAACATGCATAGGGAATGCTGCTGCCCATTCTCTAGTAAGTCCCTTAGTCGCCTTTTACGACACCCACGGGAAGAAATAGAATGGTGCTATTCTTTACTTCTTCTATACTTAAGGTGAAAGTCGGTTTCCGTGTCTGTATGTGTGACCGCGTTATTCTTCTAAACTACGTAACAGATTATGATGCGGTTTTCGCCATCATTTAGAGAATTATATTCCAGAAGGTTCATGTTAACACATGAATATTAAACTAACATAAAATAAAGAATTATCGATGTTTTCTCAAGTTGTAAGAAGCGACGTTGACAGTAATTTCATCTTACCCATCACAGAACTTAGCAAGAAATCATGCACATATTATAACGAAAAACCACATAATTTGACTCCCAGATTCCTCAATATACCCAAGGCGCCTAGAACAAGTAAAAATGCTAAATAATTCCTACAATAATGAAGATTGCGCATCACTGCAATGGCACTGCCTTGACCGAGTTCCCGCCGTCTTCTCAAACTTCCATAATTGTCCGAGTTAGACTTACGTAAGGAGTATTGTCAACCGTACAACGATTTGACTCGGTGCTAAACTGCTAAGCAAGTGACAACTTGAGAAATAATATTTTGAACAGCGGCAGCGGCTTACTCAGAGAGAAAGCTTTGAAAATGTGTATAAGAATAATAATGAGACTTGCCTAGCATTTAGTTTTTTAAATAAAACATAAGAGTCAGACCACAATAATTATGTTATGGAGAAATATTGCAGGTTCAGAAGCAAAAATTCTACTCCAATCGTAAGTTTAGAAGTAAGGCAGAGCCATTGTCAATGTCACTGTACATTTGAAACTCCTGTTTTTTTTTAAATAATTGTAAGTTAAAAAAAATTGTATCTGCTTTATATTTAGTACAGTTATTATGCAAAGTTTCATGATCTAATTTGAAGTATTTTTTTAATACTATTGTTCAGTTTAGAGGTAACTTTAAATAACAAAACTTATATTTCAACTACCAAACTATCTATCTAATAATATACTCACATGAACATCCTCAATGCCCACATAGGCTATGAAGGCAGAGTGAGCGATTAATATAAGCTGCAAGACCACCACCAATATATGTCTTCTCATTTTAGCACCATTCTTACCATCATCTTGTTAAACTAATCAAATTATTTTTAGACATGGACACCTGATAGAACAAACTTTTGAAAATTCAACATTAGGATGGAGAAAGGGCAGTAGAGGCCTGATAAGGTATAGAACTTTTACATACTAAGATGACGGCAGAATAGAAGTAGATAAGGTGCGCCGACCACAAATAAATTGGCATAATGGCAGGAAGATGATGATGGAAGAAGGCAGCAGAAGTAGACTGGATATGGAAAGAAAACTGGAAGGTTTGATGCAACTAAAGATAAATCAAACTCTAGTAGAATATTAAACACAGAAAATGTAGTTGTTTATCCAAAAATATAATTGCCGTTTACAAGCAAGATTAATATCAGGAAAGAAGCAACTGTGATGTGCAAATTTTAAAGCGAACCAGATATTTAATAATGCCATGTCCCATAGCAGACGTGTCCAAGCGGACATAGAACCACGACACAATATTAATACAACTCTCATAGCCACGTTCAATATTTGGTTATTTTCCGCTCTGCATAGCTCGTAATTATTTACTTTTATTGCAAACACGGTAGTACGCTTTTTGATCACCAATGACGTTTTAAACGGTTCTGTATTAAATTCGATACAGTTTACACTTGCAGGCAAACGATCGTTTTATTTTGTCGCAGTGGCTTCGAGTACTGAGAATAAAAAGTTGACTTTTGCACCGTCAGTTTTTACAGAAGAATGAAGTGCGAAAATCACTGAAGATACAGTGAGGCATAGTCTGGAAGTATTATCTAGTAAACCATATTAAATAATGACTTCTGTATTAAAACTATAAACAATTTCCAGCACTTCGCACTAAACACACGTCATCACCCACCGAAATGCAACACGAAAATAAAACTATAATATTCAAAAACCGAACGCGACCGTTATGAAAATTCGAAATACAAAATAGAACATCGTTATTTTTCAAATAAGTTCGACGACGAACAATGGCTGGCAGTATGCGACGACTGGCGGAGCTCAGTACGGGCTGTTTTGAAAACATGTTCACCTGTTGTGGCTAGACTAACATACGTGCAATTAAAACTACTAGATACAGACAATAGAGGTTCGATTTGATACTTTGTAAACTTTGGCTGTGAACATTTTAAGTTGTCTTATCATTGTTAGTTGTTGCTATTATATGCATTGTATAACTTGCGCAGAGATTCTTCTGAATTGCAGAAGTATATTTGCGCAAGTTAAACAATCACAACCAATTCAAAACTAGATGCCTCAACTGCCTGTCAACTTGCTCCATTCTGGCTATACACGTCTAATATTCAGAAACGACAAAACAGACACAAATATTATGTGTACTATCCTAACAGAAGTCAAGGTAAGAACTTTCTCCTATTCCTTTGAAGTCCCTTAAATATATAAATTTGGCGATCTCTCCAGCTTGATCGTCGCTTAGCTTCTTGCGTTATGGGTCGCGAGTTCCATCCCCGTAAACTGCAAATATTTTTGCACCTCCTACAAATTCAGCCTGACCAATTTTTTATTTCTGCAGTTGTGGAATTTTCTCTAATCTTTCCTAACTCAAGTTATTGTTAAGTATGTAGTGAATTATGACTGGGCGGTGACTGTTGTACTTGTATGACTATTGTAGTCACTAGACAACTGACTACATAGTACGTCAAGTGTTTAGCTGTATAATGTACTGTCATCGTGTTTTCTAGGAGGCGTGGCGGCTGCATTTGAAATGCGTTTGTAGGACTTGATAATCTGAAGGGGATATTATAAAGATTGATTAAAGCTAGTTTTGTAATCAGATAATTTGTAATTTTTGAATTATAAATTAAAACTGTATCTAGCTAGATTGAAATGAATATGATATTTAATCATTGATTCATGTATGTAATAGCAGCACCTTCTTTATCTTTCATTTTTCAATCATTGTCACTGCCCGTCTTTGTCATGCATTTGTCATGCATTTGTCATATGTAATTTATGCTTTCTACATAGCTATAACTAACATAGAGGCAGGAAACATCTTGCGTGTTAAAAAGAGTACGCTTTTTTTTTTACTTATTTGATCCCACTGTGGTCAAAGGACTTCCCCATACTTTTCCAGTTCTCCTTATGTTGTGCCTTCTCCAGACAATCGGTCAGGAACGAGTCCAAATCATCACGCCAGTGTTTCTTAGGCCTGTTTCGGTTACGACGCCCGTCCTCGGGCACCCACTTTGTGACGATCCAGGTCCTTCTTTCTGTCTTTAAGCATCCTATAGGTGTGACCCGCCCAGTCCCATTTCAACCTCGCTGTCTTATCGCCAACATCGGCGATGCCTGTTTTGGAGCGTATTAAGGTGTTGCAAATTTGGTCGGTGAGTTTGATTTTTAAAATGCTACGTCCCTTCGCTCTTTGGCAAACCTTGAGTTTGGACTTCTGAGCGTCAGTCAAAGACCAAAACTGATCGCCATAGGTTAGGATAGACCGGATACACATGTCGACGAGTTTGCGCTTTAGTGAGATAGGAAGGTTTTCATCAGCGCCTTCATGGACCAGTAGCTCCTCCAGATGCCTTTAGTTTTTTTGACGTAGACACCAGCTGATTCCAAAAATATGACTAATGACCCATGTGACCCCAGAGTCAGGGGCATTTTTGGAATCTTCTCAAGTCCTTTATTTAGACGTACTAAAATTTTTTTCACGACTTTACATATTGTATTCGAAAGTCTGCCATGTTAATTTTTGGGCAATGTCACTTTTCACCGACTGGATTAGGAATTTCCTTCAAAATCCTTCGGATCACGAGTGAAAGTGTAGATTTGAGTGTTTGTGAATTCAATCTGCTGGAAGACAGTGGATTACTCCGCGATCGATAGGTTTGAGTTTATTTTTTGAAGTCATCACATTTGGGAAGGGTCTTATGGCCCTTCACATAGTTTTACGACGAATACAAATAAACAGGGCTATGAAGCACTATTATAGCTTCCTAATATATTTTTTTATTTGTGTCTATTTCTGGGCTAAGCTTGTATAGCCGTTATCCATCTCCTTTATGAATGTGTTGATTTCCTAACAATTTTCCTTTAGGTACTTCTTGCAGATGTGTATATTATGAGCAAATAAAGATTGCCAAGGAGGCAATTAATTCCTATTGGCTGAAATGTAGCTTTAGCAATATACCTATTCGAATAACTGAAAATTTTGCGGAGTGTTTTTATTTTTTTCCAAATGACAACAGTGGTTTTTGGTTCGCTTAGGTCGATTCTGAATATTTCCCACATAAGAAAAATCTTATATTTTTTATTAATTTCCCTTGGATGACAATTTTGATGATCCTACCAAAGAGATAACTGAATAACAATATCTTCAAACATCAGTAATCGAGTAGAATCAATTTCACATGACTGACCGTCCTTCATAAACGCAATCACAGCCGGAACGAGTCGCGTGCGCATACGACCTCCTCACCACACGACTATAACATATAACCTTATTTCTATCATCGTTAAGTCCAATTTCCTTTGCAGAAAACCCTGCAACCATATTACACTTCATACACACCACAAAGGACTTTGTTTATGGAGATATAAAGTTCAATTTTGTTTAATGATAGACTCTAATGAGTTGTAAAAGGATTTTGGAATTTATGATGCTGGAGTAAAGTTGAAATTCAAATGAATGGGACAAGTTAGAATGTTATGTAACGAATAGTGTGCATGTAACTCATTTTTTACTTAAAATCCTTTGTAATAGAGGTCATTATCGGTCGAGCATGCATGTCGGAGATGACGGAAGCCGGCTCCATTGAGGATGTTTAGTTACAGCATTGACAGATGATTCGGGAAAATGGACAGAAAATACAAAGGGATTAGAAAGTGGCCCTAATGAGTGTCACTTGCCCTTATAAAAGCCAAAATAAGTTGACGTAATAATTATGAAGACAGAAGAGGTCATTTTTCTCATCTTACGGATTTGATCCTAATGAATTCGTTTTAGTAATTTTAACATACAGCCATCTGCTAAAGTGCTTTCGGGGCAAAACTGCATTGGATTGTATTACCCCATTCTTTTTTAAGGTACCTCTTCGCTTCGGATGATGGACCTTATGACATTCACCATTAGATCGCATTTAGCGATCCCTAATCTTCCTGCCGTTATCAATTAATTTGACCCAGCATGTCGTCTCCTTTCTAGCCATATATCATCTTTCACACAACGCAGCCATCGTTTCTTTGGGTTTCCCCTACTTTTATAGTCACATTAAAATTAAAAATATTTAATAAAAAAAAATAAAAAAAATATTTAGTATATATAGAACTAAGCCGAGATTTAAAACTTAAACCTGAGTTCAGCTGCATCCATACCAGAAAATCCTTCACAAATCATCTTTAAGACAGAACCAACTTGACACTCACCGCAATTCCAACTTTGAGACTAAAACAATAAAGTAGCAAATTCCCTGCGATAATTTTAATTTATGTCTTTTTGTTCTTCGCTGTAAGAGGCCAATGGCGGCGCATGATTGACTAGCAACGAAGGCTGTGAGAATTCTTATTACTAGCCATTCAAAATGAGGGTCTTATGAGCCGATTGACCTTGGTAGCCCAGTGTTAAGCTCCATATCAGTGATTTGTATGAAAAATGAGCTATTATACCTGATGGCAAAGGTTACGTTAGATGTCAAATGATTTTCGCAAGACGGAGCGGAAATCGGATTGAATTTGCTACTGTTTTATACATTGAAGTTGTTGTGTGAGTAAAATCCCAAGGTTTGGATTGGACGTCAAAGGCCGGAAGTTGTACGCGTTACGCTAAGCTGGGTAGCAAACCTGTCTAAATAGATAGAAATACTGACAATTAACATTCATTGTATGAATGTTGATAAAGTTAAGTGTAAGCTTTTTTAAATAGTTGATGCAGGCTTTGAAATAATCAAGAATAGTTCAACTTATTTATACAACATTATTTTTAGTATATGTGAAATCTGAATATAAATGTTCAGAATAACGAACTGAATCGATTTCAATAATTTTTACACCATGTTATATTTTGTCCCAAAAATATTTAAGTGTGATGGAAAATGTTACGAGTATCACCTTTTAATTACTTACAATACAATCGCCGTACGGTTAGGTTAGGTTAAACTGTTATCAATGAGCGCAAGACGACCCTGGAGGCGCGGGGGCGCCTTTAGCATGTTTTTGTAAGGACAACCCGGTAACATAACAATCTTATAACTTTGTGATTTTTCATGATACAGTTTTGAAATTTTGTACATAGATTCTTTACATAAAAATACTAGACACGTGTTTCGGGTTTCGCATTATACTAAAACTAATATTGTATACATAAACTCATGCCTTTATCCCATGGGGGTTGGCAGAAACTACAGATCGCCACCTGCTACGATTCTTACATACTCCTTTTATTTCGTTTAAGTTCATACAACTGGTCAAACACGCATTCTTTAAAAAAAAATTTTGTCCAGAACCTACTATCTTAGCCAGACAATGTTCAATTTTCAACCTGCTAACACAAGAGACAAGAGCAAACAACAGCCCAAAAATATAAAGACGTGTGCGGTCTTCGAACGAAGTTCTGTTCAGTATTGAGGTAATAAGGGAGCAAAACGGTGTTTCCTTACGTGAAGATTTCTACCAGTTAACTCCTACCGCAAGCCGCGTAAGAAACTTCGTTCGAAAAATGATCTCCTTTGCGTTGGCGCCATCTTGGATTATTATTTTTGACCCTATAATCATTGTCAACGCCCTCGAAAACCATGAAAACGACACCCGTGACTAAAAATTAGCAAATTTTTGGTGGTTCCATCTTGAATTTTTGATTTTGACCTCAGTGTCGTTATCAGCGACCAAAACCATGAAAATGACACCCATGACGATAACAATTTAAAAATAAAATATTAAATAAGTACAAAAAAAACTTGACACTTGAAATTTGAGAACTACCTACCTTTTTATTCTAAGTTTCTTTTTAGCTCGCATAGACGGTTTTACACACCCACAGACGCGTTTTTAATACAGAGCCATCTAATAAACGTGTTTAAAAGCTCTTATTTATCTCTCTCTTTGTCTCTTTCTATTATATTTAATAGAAAGAGACAGAGACAACAAAAACCAGTCAACTCCTACCGCAAGCCGCGTTAAAGAACTTCGTTTCAAAAGTTGTGCTGAACTTAGTATTTCAAATAAAACGTGTGCCTTTATGTGCAACCTCATGTCAATTTCTATAACAAACAAAATTCAACCACCATTGATGATGCTCTCTCATTGATACAATCAACGTAAACGATAGACCAGTGTCAAAGCATACCGTGCGCGTGCAGTTGGCGGGAAATCGTCCGGAACTGTGTCATGGCGCCCGGCTGACATGCGGGCTGTGGAGGACCTTGACAGTTGACAGAAAATAGTTTTAAAGTCTATGAAGAGACATCTATACCACCACATACGAGTAAAGGCAGAAAGAAAAAAAAAGAGGAAAGAAAACTATTTTATTTGCGACACGTACTGGAAATACAAATACATACTTACAACAAAAAAGGAACATTAAAAACGAACAAAATAATGAAGAACAAGACCCTGCTTCTATCAGAGCATTATTATGCCAGATGGTAATCCTACATCACACTATCAGTTTCCCAGGCGTCTAAGTATACATACAGGAACCCCACAACAACTGTCGGGTAGTAGCCCACCAGACACAATACCCGTCTGGTCGGAGGATCCTCCCTTTTCAAAGGATGGAAAGTTCCTTTCCACCCAATTCCTCTTACCGCTAAATCTACATTGAGTAACAAAAGCAACAACAAGATATTTTTGACAGTTTATCAACACAGCAAAGTTTTAGGAAGGAAAAAAGAGGGTACGTAACGGAAGGGACCTTTCCTTACTAATTACAAAAAGAAAATTACTTTTATTACCTACTCGTACTTATCATCAAGAATTTAATGTTAAGAACCTATTTCATTACTCCTGAATGTATGTGCTGATTGTAACACAATTTTATATCAAGGAATGTATGAATTGCAGAGTAAATTTCCAATTTTAGACAGATTCAGCTCTCGGACGCCATATTTAGGTCTAACACAAACATAACAACACGCCTTTTTTCCCCGAAGGGATGAACAGAGGTGTATAGTTCATCCACATTTCGCCAGTTATGTTTAAGTCCCATGTCATAGGGGTCAAGCCTAATGCCATCAACCGGGCACAAATCCAGACTCCGGGCTGCTACTGAGGAATTCCAGATAGAAAAACCCAATAATACTTTCCCCAACCTGGGAATTGAACCCAAGACCTCATGCTTAGCAGTAGTGCTTACGACCGCTAGACCAATGAGGCAGTATTTAAGACGCAGATATATGCCAGTGACCTTGAGTGGTTAGGTTGCGTGTTCTGTACTGAGCTCACGCAACACGTCGTACGTTCAGCCAGTAATAGGACTCGCCCACCAAAGAGCGCTGTCCCCAATTTGACGCATTATTAATTTATTATACACAAAACAAAAGGTATTTTAATAAAACGCGTATACTAAAAGATCACTTTAAATTGGTGAAGCTTTCAGAAAAATACGCTTGGTAGATTTTGCGTCAATCTCAGTTTTTTATCCGCGTTAGACATAACTTTACAAATTACTTCCACTATGTAATATAAACATAATCTAGAATATCCACATATTAAGTTATTGAGAAAATGCTCTAATTTATGATATATTTTTTTCAAATCATTAACACTACTCGTTTAGACGTGATCTTCAGTATAAAATCATTAAAAGTCGGTTATCGTCGCGTTTAACCGTATTTAGTTCAAAAACTTATTTGACTCTGTCTGCGATTTTCCTAACACCCAGACTTAACAAAAACAAACCAAACAATGACAAAGTAAGACCATAACGACTTAACCGCAATGTCGACGCGTTTAACTGCGCGTGCGCCTAACCTCATCACAGGCATCGCATCAATCGATACTAAAACGAAATATTAAGATGATTACCGAGGCTGTAATGGTAAATATTATGGTGTATTTGTCAAGCGCATAAGTCGATGTGTGACTGCAATTGTATAAATGTATATTAAGGTTTTATTTAAAAGGTCTTCATTTGTTTTTAGCAGGGACCGTACAACCCCGGTTAAGGGTTAAGCCTTTCGAAGGGGTAACCCATTCAATGGGTTACCTTTATCATGATGTAACCAACCCATTGACAGGGTTTTATACTAGAAACCCAGTGAAAGGATTACTAATTCTATCTCTATTCTACCCAGGGACCATTTTGGTTACCATTTTAGATTAACCATTTTAGATTTTAGGTTTTCGATAGGGTTTTTCTAAGCAGTTAATCAAAAACCCATAAGGTGTGGGTAATTTTAATGGCTTAAATTAAGCCGTTCACAAGGGTTACCCACACCGTATGGGTTTTTATCGAAAACCCTTTCAATGGGTTACCAAAATTCAATTTAAGCCGTTCATAAGGGTTACCCATACCGTATGGGTTTTTGTATAACCGCTTAGAAAAGCCCTATCGAAAACCCTTTCAATGGGTAACCAAAATGGTCCCTGCTTTTTAGATAACATTTTTCAATGGATTCCTAATGTATATCGTAGACGTTGATTAATAAGCATCCACATATTTATTTAATAAGATTTTTAGCTGCCCTCAATGTATGTGTTTTTAAAAGCTCTCTTTTTAGGGTTCCGTACATCAAAAGGAAAAAACGGAACCCTTACCCTGTCTGTCTGTCAGTCTGTCAAGGCCCTTTTTCTCAGGAACGCGTGGAGGTATCAAGTTGAAATTAATATCAAATACGTAAGTCCATGGTCCCGTGGAGCTCTAAAAACTCAAGCTTCTAACTCAACGCAATAAAAAAATAATATTTCCTGTTGAAAATCATGAAATCAAAATGAATTATGAAATTTGGCAAGAAGCAAGTTCTCACAGCACAAGTAAAGGAAAAAGTCCGAAAATAGTTAATTTGTAGTTTTATCACATTTTTGTTTTTCCGATTACAAACTTACATTTGCAGTTGGAGAATTTATCGTGGCGTATATCGAATCGTTCGTATGGGAACATGTTTTTCAACTACAACGTTAAGCTTGTTTTTGGGATAAATTCATACCAATTACGGAACCCTTCATTGTGCGTGGCCCGACACCCTCTTGGCAGCTTTTTGAACTCCATCACCATAATTTTGTCAAGAAATCCATCACTACATGTACTCACATAGGTTTAGCAAATAATTGTCAATAAAGAGTCGCTGGCAAGCATCGGGCACAAGGCCTCACTGGTACAGTCAACAGCACATCATTTCTGACAGTTGCTCAACGAAACCCGCCCTTACTGCTACCACATAAATTCGCTGCCAATTTCAAATTGTTACCACTGATGTGGTTTGTTTGGTTGACTGTACTGTGTTCACATCTGCTGAGCGTGTAGGTCTGTTTAGTGTTTAGACATGTTATGGGACATATGACTTGCATTGTGGAACGTTATGTACCTACGTCGAAGATAAAGAGTATTGGTTTTTGAAGTGAAGATATTCTTTGCGGATCTACAGACAAACAAAAGAAAGAAATAAAGGAAAGTGACAAAGGATATAGGGAAAAGTATTTCTGTAGAAAAATGGATGTCAGAAATGCATTTATTATCTCTAAATATTTAGATTTAGGTTGCCCAGCCGCGTCTGTCTGTTTATGCGGAATAAGACTTTGAAACTACGAAATAGACTTTGATGCGGTTCTTACTATCATTTAGATCAATTCTCGGGGAAAGTTTAAAGTAATATTCTGGTACTTAATAACTGCCGGGAAGAAAATGAAAAGTAAGCATAAGTTTAAGGATGAAACATAAGATTAATGAAAATAGAGTAATTACCCATGAAGTAGAAATAGTTTTCCAGCTAATCTAGAAATTACCCTTGCGATATGGTAAGAGAACCAATTAGATTTTCATCTCAGAGCAAATTTTCATACATAAAACAAAACCAAAGGGTAGACCACCGTTAGCTTTCCAAAAAAGCCGAACATACCCGAAGACCTCCGAAGACATTGACACAGAAAAAGTCACGTTCGTGAAGTTTAGCGTCATTTCGCAACGAAGGGACTCTGTGGTAACTGCGACCGATTGTTCACGACAGTCGTCAGGCTCTTACTGCCCATTCTTACATATTGCCGCATTGACACGGCTAAACGGTTGGCTGTCATATGCAGGTTGAATTCTGTTTAGTTGCAAGTTGGGAAAGAAAGGCTGGGGTTATGGCATAATCACAATTATGGCCATAAAGGTTACTTGTGTGGGTTTTTAAAGACGAAATGCTTGGGTTCATAAAGTTGAGTAAAGTTTTAGGGATGGAATTTGGCAGAGAGATCAATGAAGACGTTGTGACTTCCTAGAAGGCGCAGTAATCAATCATTATTGTAAGCAAAGGTTGATGATTGCCTATTCTGATCTAAACAACGGATTGTTTTACTTGCACGAGGTACAATATAACTTTAAGAGAGCGCGTCTGTCGTATCTTTTAAAAATAGCACGCAGATTAATCCAATTGTTTTAAGTTTAGGTGACTTTCTAAATCCGCAATGTCTGAAATCTGTGTGTGTTTGAGCAGGTTCCTTGTCCCAGAAGTTTGTCAACTCAATCGATGTGACAGTTCCGACCTCAGCATCTTGGGTTACTGAATGCCACTGACCTGGCTGTAAAGAAACCGCATGTTTGTGTACTTTGTGCTGAGAAGTACTGTCGAATTTAATATTGGTGAGGAAAAAGAATATGTGATAGTATTTTGTTTTCTTTTTTAAGTTGAGATGGAATAGTTTTGAAGAGCTAGGTTTTCTAGCTTAGAAATCTGGGATACGAGTATATGGTGCTCGATTGATTGATTAAAATAAGATTTGTTACTTTAGATTACCGCACCCGGACGTAAATGTGGTATGTCATACATCAAACTTTGGAAAAAGATGTCACACATGTTGTATGAGTGGCTTCACTAAAGCCGAACATATTTTAAAATTCGATAAGCCATATGGAAACTTGAGTACAAAATTATATGGGTACTGCAATGTTTGTTAAATGGAAGAAACTTAAGACAAAATCAGCTGTACAGTCGCAGCTAATTACTGGAAATGAGTGCAATTTTTATGCCATACAGAACAAATGAACTACTTATATTATTGAAATGAGCAACAACATAATGTAACATAGCCCATCACAGCAGACTATACAAATATTGGCAACAAACGACGTATTCTTGCATATTAATCAAACTATTGACAAGTATTCTGTTTTTACAATTGGATTATAGTAATATGTAAAAATTTCTCATAAAACTTTCTGTGTACTAAGAGGCGATTTATAATAGACACATGTTAAATGAATTAGATTTTCTTTGGAGACGAAAATGTAAAAAGCAAAGGACAAAAATCTCGGTAGGGCCTATAAATTTTATTTTAAAAACGTTAAGTCATTCCATACAGCCTTGTATGTTTATCGCACCGATCCGTTAAATAAAATACTTAGCTACCAAGAAAATGGAACCATTTCAGGTTTCAATGCCGCCGACCTTTGAGATGTATTTATTTCAGAAAGATTGTAAGATAAATGCATCTCTCCCGTATCTCCCTCAAAATGGTCCTCAGCTCCGCACACCGCTCGCTTACTCGGAATCAGAGACTAATAAAATCCAGATGCACTCGTCCGTTGATAATCCTCTTTTCTAAACACACGGCTAGATTATTAAGTCACATCATAAAGCCAGCTAGACGAGGACGTCATTCAAGGTCATCGCAAGGTGTTATTTGACCATACAATTATCGAGACTCCGACGCGATGCTTTCTGAATGAATCTGAACATATGCGTATCACGTGAACGTGATCTGATAACTATCCTATACTAGGTTTTAATATTATATATCCTGTGATATATTGTCACGATCCGGGATTTCTACATCGTCAGATTTATTTTTAAGCGGATGTAAGAATGATTGACCAATGTCACACTGTTTCGGACTATTGAGATCGTCAGATTGTTGGCTGAATTGAATTTAAGGAACTCTGCAGGCTTACTTCGTTACCTTAAGTTATTCTCTATTTAAAATTAAGTACAAATTAAACTAACAATGTTTCCGAAAAGCGAATAGTCCAAATTCGTCTTAAAGGCGTCGTACGTCTCTTCTCCAATAAACAGTCCAAAAATTCAACGTGATTGCTTTTATAGTAGTAACTACAAACAAAAAACCCAAACAACATCGATATAATTTGAACATTAAATCGATTCAGGCCTCATACAGATTCGATCGTTGGACCAGCGCTCGCGCCATGTGTAAACAATAAGCGTTGCTTAGCAACCGCTGCCGCCATATTAGTCGGACCCAAGAGCAAGAGAGACAGACATACTAGAGGTCTACAAGTGCGAGTGTGATGGAAACACAAAGGGTTTGTTGAACGATAAAGCCTGCAAACACATAGTTCACGGTAGATTTGACGAGTAGTTTTATTAGGGAAATTATTACTTCCCTTGTTATATGGAATTGTTATATGAACTGGCTCGGTTCGCTTCCTGGGTTGTAGTCGTAAAAATATAATAAACGTTACGATTTTACTAAAACTTGTCCATTATTTCAGTTTTTCTTACGATCACACTGGTTTTTGATTTATTGCCACAGTCGTTACTATAAGAATGACATGATTCACTGAATCTGTCAAAGGAAAAGCCCTAAATTCAGCAATGAACATCTTAGGAAAACCTAATCTATTTTTACTACTTTTACACTGAAAAGAAAAACTAATCACCAGGACCTAATTTTTAAATCATGTTACTTCAGATATTTTTATAGAACAATTCACAACCAAAGTCATCGACCAGCGGGATACAATAAGACAAACATTACAAAAAAGCGTAAAAAAATTAAAGGTACAAACATTGGGCCACCCGCAGTCGCTCATTCTCACTTTGAAAGATTTCGAGATACGTCCTGTGCAAATAGGGCCTTTGCGAAACTGCTTACCTTTGTTTTTTGGGGACCGATATTTGGAACGAGGGCATGACTGAAATCCGCAGAAGAGTTTTTACAATTTAAAGTCTATTGAATGGTAACTTTCATTTTGGTCTGTACGGATCACTTTGTTGCTAAATCTACCGGTCTATTCCCTGAAAATCTCAACGTAAAAACTTGGTAACGTGAGCTGTCATTAAACCGGGTGCAAAGGATGGCTCACCCCACCTAAGATTTCACTGTGAGATTTTTTCAAAATAGCTCTGCTGGTATCTACTTTAGCAGATCTAGTGAAGTTACCAATTATATGGTTTAACCGTATGCATTTTAAAACTATAAACACAGAGTACATGGCTCTCCAGGTGGATCTTAGTAAGGGTACCGCTAGGTAGATTAATAGGACCGATATTTTTCAATCAAGCAGATAAAGTAATACAGAAAATATGAAATGACGTCGTGCAATAAATCCTGATTCCGGACTTTGGTGTATCGTATCAACACTTCCAAAGTATGACTCAAAAGAGCTTTAAAACTTTGTTATGAATGTTCATGATTAATTAGAGTTCCGGATCGGAACCATACTTTATCAAGATATTCGTTTGTGATAGTGTGACTAATGTGTTTTACTAATTGCGGAAAATAAAATACGATAAGTAACGGACTTACCTACACGTGTACCTACTTATGCTTTCATTGAACTTGTAGGTATTATTGAAATTCTATGTGGCACCTGAATTAAGACCTCATGACATATCATTTGAGGTTCGATTTGCATAGTAATCGTATGGATTGTCTATGTAGAGGTGAACATAGTAGGACGTGATACCGTAGTAATTATACCTATTTGAACAACGAACTATGACAATGATTCTCAATCGATTCGGATATTGTACAGGTTAAGGTCTACTCGTTGAGCACGAAGTCCGCAGTTTCGGCAGAAGTTACGATTCCTACTCCATACACAACACTGATAAAAAATTAGTAAGAATGACAACACGATTTGACAGTTGTCCCAAACCCCGTTTTTTTTTGCCCGTTCGAAAAAGTTATTTAATCGGGTGTAGGGTTCACTCCGATGTCTCGAACTACTTTCAGATGGGCCCCGTTTCTTCGTTGACGGACATAGAGAGTAAACCCCCTGAATCGGGGAGCAGGTAACATAAGACTGTTGACTTGGTCGACGAATTTTTGTTTGAATTGGCAGTTCCTAATACAGACGAGAAATTGACAGTAGTACGCGAACGCAATAAACGACCTACCACAATTCAAAAATAAACTGAACCACAGATCCACGAAAAGACAGCAAAAGATCAAAGATTACATCATGCAGCTTTACAATATAGGTCCACTTGCGACACCCGACGACGACGGTATAGGTAATTTGAATTTATTTAAATTACAATGACTACAGTATGTATTTACTTGGTAATGTTTCTTTATTGTTGGCTGAGGTTAACAGGGGTTAGGTTACGAAATGTCGCCGGTAGCGCTAGTAAGGTTGACTTTGTAGATTTATTATCTGTGGCAGTGAAAGCGGAGACGTTCTTTTTTCGGTTACAGAATAACGCAGCTGAATTTGAAAAGGATTTGAATTGGAATTATGAATGTTTTTATTATTTTTATGAATAGTGTAATTAACACTGATCAGTATCTATTATTTTTTCATTGATATTGATTACCTGAATATTATCAAAGAGCGTTTCAACAGAGACATGTTTTCTGACAGTCAGTGTAACAGCTTGTGAATTATACTAATATATGTATTTCATTGTTTGTTTCTTTACTTCTACATTTTGTCATAATTCGGTCCTTTAGTACTAGAACTAGTATATTATGATGCCTGATCAAGCAATTCTTAAGTCTGTGTTCTAAGCCCACGCTCATTAGACCAGAGACTTCTAAACTTATAAATTTCGACAATCTCAAAAATTTAATAGGTAAGTAAATTTATAACAAAGTAGGCATAACCGTATCTTCACAATACACACGTATATGTAGAATTTTAAACGCATGGCTGTAGAGGTCGACAAAGTTAACTGTACTTACGCGTTAACACAATAGGGTCAGACAGAGACAAATATGAACGAGCGCCTCTTTGAATGACCGAAAAGAGTTATGAGACGGTTTGGACAATCCTTTTGACAACCCTCTGTGTGTGTAATGTGAAATTATGTTTGATTGTTTCGCTTCTGTGGAACTAAAGGCGGTTTTACATGTCTCGATTTGTGGTTGGAACTTGAAGATCTGATCTAAATTGCCTAGAGAAAATACCTGATCAGATGGTGCCTTTATTGAAATATGAATTTAAAGGAGCATGACATTAATAATGAGGTAAGTAATTACAATCTCGTAAAAACTTGGAACCACCAGAACATAAACTACATACATATTTCGATACAATAACATGTAAAATTCAACCAAGACTGTTACAATAAAACCTCCTCAGTTACTGTGCAAATACTGGCCGTTCGGCAATTAAAAGACAAACGCTTGAAACACTTGACAGGTGTTTGGGCGCGAAACCCGCATTCTCTTTTTAAAAATGTTTCGCTGGCTCTTCATTCTTGTCACGTTCAGCTAGCAACACAAGACCAATATAAATTGAGTCGTGTAGCTTACAAAACGTATGCATCTGAACTGAGATCAGGGATCGAGATAAAATGGTGAACGTAGCGCGACTTTAAATTATACGTACGCGGACGGAATGAAGGCATATGGTTTAAATAGACGACGATTAGGGACGTGATACAGTCCATACTGGCTTATTGACTCATACTTTTACCTTTGGAAACAAGGGATAACGTAAAATAGTCAAAAAAAATTGCCCTAAACTAGTATTTCTTCCTGTAAATCAAAAAGTCGTTGATTTCTAGAGTTGGACATTGACCCAAAAAAAAAAACTTCTTAACAACTAAGGCCTAAAGCCAAACAAATATAAAAATAATATACGTATTACAATATTGAAGTAAAAAACAACGCACGGTAATGTGACGTCGAAAAACTAATTTGTCAAGTGTCGTGGTAAGCCTTTGGACAACGCTACCGCGATTGTTAACTTTTCAAACGTTTCTTTATTTAAAGCAAGTGTTTAAAACCCATACAGAAGACAAGTAGGCACCGATGACAGATATTCGGTACTCACTAAACTGATTAGCTAAAACAATTTTTTTTTTTTAGAATAGACCACCTATTTTTAGGGTTCCGTACCTCAAAAGGAAATGAGAATGTGCAAACAACGTTCTTTCATATGATACCCCACATGCCCCCATGCCACTTCAAATTTTTAAGACCCCCTTTCAGTCCCTTTTGCAAAAAAGATATATTGTTTTTAATTTCTTTGTTGCTGGCAAAATAGTGGGGCAAACGTCATCTAAAACTATTCTAAATTTCAAGTTGATAGCATTAGTAGTTCTTGAGATATCCAGGTGTGACAGACAGACAAACTTAGTCTCACCATAAGGGTTCCTTTTTACGATGTTGGTACGGAACCCTAAAAACGGAACCCTTATAGGATCACTTCTTTGTCCATCTGTCTGTCTGTGAGTCTCTCAATACCCTTTTTCTCAGGAACGCGTGGTGGTATCAAGTTGAAATGAATATGAAATAATCAAGGCTGGGTTCGATTCCCGGGTCGGGCTTAGTGTTATTGGTTCTGTCATCTGGAATTTCTCGGTTTGACTGATTTTTTCTGGATTTGTGCCCGGTTGTTGGCAATAGGCTCGCCCCTTATTACATGGGACTTAAATATAACTGGCGAAATGTGGGTGTACTATAGGTACACCTCTGCCTAACCCTTCAGAGAATACAGGCGTGATGTTATATACAACATTATGTTTAGTATATGCGAAACCTGAATATAGTTTGTTCAGAATAAGGAACTGAACGATTTCAATAATTTTTAAACCATGTTATATTTTGTCCCAAAAATAGTTAAGTGTGATGGATAATGTTATCACTATTTAATTACGTACAATACAATCGCCGTACGGTTAGTTACCTACTGCCAAATTATTATCAATGAGCGCAACTCAGCGCAAGACGACCGTGGAGGCGCGGGGGCGCCGTTAGCATGTTTTTGTACGGACAACCCGGTAACATAACAACCTTATAACTTTGTGATTTTTAATGATGCAGTTTTGAAATTTTGAACATAGATTTTTTACATTAAAAAAAAATGGTAAAAAAAAAGTGGTTGAATAAAAAGTGGTGGTGATAATGGTTATGGTATGATAAATGGTTAAATAAATAAAAATACAAGACACGTGTTTCGGGTTTCGCTTATAATAAAACTAATGTTGTATATACAGTATGTAACTAATGTTGTATATACAGTATGTAACAAAAACCCTGTTGTTCCTTTAAGGGACGTATACATTAACCTACAAGCACAACATTAATGGAATGATAATTTAAAAAAATTAAGTATTGGCTAGTCGAGAAGTCAAAATCAAAGAACTAAAGAGGTAAGAAATCAGTTAAACATTACAAATATTAATAATTAAATATTTATTTTAATTATTTTTGTTGAACAGTTTTTATAAATGACTTGCTTTATTACGTATGTATACCGATTCTTAAAACGTAGGTAGAAGGAACAACAGGGTTTTTGTTACATATTGTGTAGGTTGCCCAATATCTAACACGAGCATGTGCTAGCCCCCACAGCAGTTAGAAGATGCGGGCACATATGCAGATGATGTAGAGCGGGTATCATTAAGATCTTACGATTAGATTTATATTGCACACTCGGTACGTGGAAAATAAACTTCGTATAAACTATTAGTTACCGGTTTTGTTTAAACTGAACTTTTAGTAAGTACCTAACCTAACGCAAAAGTTAGGATTATTATTGAGAGCTCATCGGGACAAGTAACAAACTTGTTGAAAATTGGAACAAATTGAAAAGAAAAACGAAATAGACCTAATTGATATCGGAAATCAGTTATCGTGAGGAAAGTTTTGAGTATGAATGTCGATGGCTATAAGAGTAGGGGAAGACCAAAGAAACGATGGATGGACTGTTTGAAAGATGATATGGCTAGCAAGGGAATGACTACCGAGATGACGACTATTAGAGATGTGTGGAAGAAAGGGACATGTTGCGCCGACCACGAATAAATTGGGGTAAGGGGGGAGAATTATGAAATACACCTAATCGAATAACATTTATACAGGCGGAAGGAGTGTCCCTCAGGGAATATATATAACATGTCCCAGAATTAACCTGATGATTAACCTGAAAATGATGAGTACAATAACCTCTTAAGGGGTTATTGTACTCATCATTATGAACAACTTTTACTATGAAACCCAACCTGAAAACGCGAAAAACAAATTAGCTGTTCCCTACATTTTGACGAGTTCATCATTGCAGCCGAAAGACGTCCACTGCTGGACATTAGGCCTCCCCCAAAGGGGGGGGGGTTGCCATAATCACCACGCTTGGCAGGCTGGTTGGCGATCGCAGTATGGTGTTTAAATGTATAGAGAACGCTACTGCCCATTCTCTAGTAAGTACCTTAGTCGCCTTTTACGACACCTACGGGTAGAAATAGGGAAGTGCTATTCTTAACGTGCGGCACCACACAGACATTGACGAGTTATAAGAACATAAATGTAGGGAACAGCTGATTTCTTTTCGCGATTTCAGGTTTGGTCCCATAGTAAAAGTTGTTCATAATGATGTGGGCAATGACCCCTTAAAAGGTTGTGCGTCAATTCTGGGACCACCATACGTTTTACAAGATTACGGGAAGAAGGACCAATTTTTACGGCCTCTGCAGGCCTCAGGGTTAGATTATCAGACACGTCTTGTAGATGTTTACACTTCATGATGTGTAACATCATTCCTTTCGATTTATGTGGGTGTTATTTCGTAAAAAGGGACGAAAGTGTGTAACGGGAAGTGACAGCTTGAGCATGGAATAAGTAAGTACTTTTTAAAAGCATGGAATCAGTAAGTAATATAGAATTAGTAAGAATTAGTGTAGGTACTCATGGAATTAGTAAGTCCTATACAGATTGTAAATAGAGGGGTCATTACTTTTGCTGCTCTGTTGATGTCAGATGTTATACATCCTATGCGACTACTGTATGCCTAGCTCGTTTCGTTCTAAATAGCTATAAATCCGAATAAAAATGACCCGTAAGTCCCAAGCAAGGCAATCACTGCAAGTTAATACATAACATAGCCAACAATTCGTGTCCAGCTAAGCAAAATACGACATGGCCTAGGGTAAAAGTCGGCCACAGGCTACAAAATAAACTAATATGCTAATAATTACATGCAGACACGATCTGTAACTGACAACAGGCACGTTTCCGACATAAACTTACACAGCAACCTTCGAAAATATGTTTTTGAATATATACAACTCTCTTACTATACAATAATAACAGGCGACATAATCAAGATAGACTTGAAGTTATCTTTAATGTTCGCAAACTCGAAATCTACACTAATATTATAAAGAGGAAAGATTTGTATTTTTGTGAGTGTGTATGTTTGTATTTAATAAACTCAAAAACTACTGCGCCAATTCCAAAAATTCTTTCACCATTAGAAAGCTACATTCGCCCTGAGTAACATAGGCTATATTTATTGCTAGAAAAATTAGGGATCCTTACTAAAACTTTAGTAACGTAACCCAAGGTGTAAAAAAATGCAATGACATTGTAAAAATTACAATGACTTAGAAAAACTCTTAAAAATAAATACACACACCAAAAATAACAAAAAAGTAAATATATAAAAAAAACAACAAAAAAATAAAAATAAAAATGTTATTATATAAAAAACTTAGGAAATTTAATTAGATAGGATCAGATAAAAATGTTAAATGTTGTAAAAATGTAAATAACAAAAACTAAGTGATATGTCTCACTTAAGATTAAATAAGTTAAAAAAAAGATGAACAAATTCGGATTGTAAGTATACATAGATAATGTGATACTGCGTTTAAAAAACATAAAAATTAAACAACAATAAAATATAAATAAAAGGTAAAATATATAATAAATCTTATGTCCATCCGTGCGAAGCCGGGACGGGCCGCTAGTTAAAAATATTTTTATTTCACCTATACCTACATGAGCACTTCAGATCAGAAGCTAGGTGCACGGTTCCAATCGTTTCATAAGGAGAAGAGCCGGCAAGGAACTCCACTGTTTTTATCTACAGAATTAAAAATCAATGTTTTAACGGCACGGTTGGCGCAGTGGTTAAGCGATTGACTGCTGCGCTGCGTGTCGCGGGTTCGATTCCCGCACGGAACAAATATTTGTATGACCTACAAGTAGTGGTTCCGAGTTTGGCTGTTTTTTTATGTGAATTCAAATGTTTGTAAACGCACCCACAATACAGGAAAAATTCCTAGTGTGGGGCAAAGTAAAAAAAAATTTAAAAAGTTTGTTTGCTTGTCCTCTATTAATTCCGAAAGGGCTGGAACGATTTTCATGAAACTTTGGTGAGTTTTTCAGCATACGCCCGCGAAGGTAGGGGTAGGGTAGGGGTAGGACACCACACGACAAAGTCGCGCCGGGCAGCTAGTATTATACAACGTGTTTTTTTGACATCCCATAACTCTAGGGTATGATTGAGGCCATATCAAAGAATCAACTGGCATATGAGTTATGTTCCAATCCTTCGTAATTTTTTTTTTCATTTTTCATACAAAATAATTCGGCAAAGTCACGATTATTAATGTAAAACACCCTTACGTGAAATATGACAACGTCGACAAGGTAGCTTTCCCTTCACTAGCTGCCGCCGGGAAGCCCCGATACCAACATACCTACATATTTTATTTTACTATTTATTTTACTACACTACTGCGAAGTTTGGCAACTTCGCAAAAGTAAAGATTCGTCATACTGGTGACAATTTTTGACCTAATTTAACTATGATTGATGATATCTCCGAAACGATGCATTTTTGGACCACCTATTCTAGGAGTTTTAGTATTATTTTTACCTACAGAATATAACCCTAGAGTTATGGGATATCAAAAAAAACAGGTTGTATAATTACTTAAAATTATTAAAGTTGAAGTATGGTAGCAAAAGACACCTTGCGCCGACCCCGGCAGGAGAATATGAATATGAAGTCTAAAGCTGTCTATACAATAAAATAAAATAGAGCACAATAATGTCAAGTTACTGAGATTAAAGACAAGGATAATTTATCAATTTGTCATAACTGCAAATCAAATCCGAGTAGTAAGGTCACTGCGGCAACAAAATTAACTTATGGTAACATTATATTCTAAATTGTTCGCCCGTAAATGTCACAAGATTAGAGCATTGATAAAAGCACTTGCTTACTGCATTTCGGTGATTTCGGACGATTTATTATTCTCAGGTTTCTCACGACAATATTCCTAGGACAAGCAGTGCCGCAGTGGTGTCCAAACTTAAAAAAAATCGGTCAATTAAGAGCGTTCATCCCGCGCGATCTGGCAACGTCGCATTTCTAGACTATCGTGATTATTTTATTGCCAAAGCCTCAATCTGTTGCTGAATGCAGAAGGCCAATTTCCGTAACAAATAAATTAATAGTTTAAAAAACACAAGAAAAACACGCTTTTATAAATGCACGTAAAAACAAAAAACTTGAAACCTGATCGTGTTCAAAGTCCATTACGTGGCCTTTCTCACAAGTGCAAACACGACTATGATACGATATTCCATCATGGAATGCCAGTGCCTATCTTCCAGCTTCATCATCAGACCTTGAAACCTAATCGTGGTCAAAGTTCATTACAAGACTTTTCTAAGAAATCCAAAATAGCTATGATACGATGTTCCATCATGAAGTTCCAGTTCATATCTTCCGGCTCCATCATCAGATCAGTTTGACAGTACCATATTATTGTATTGTCATCAGAACTATATACAGCTGCCAATTTTCATTACGCTACGACCCTTGGAAGTTGGTTAAATTAGATACCTTAGATTCCATTACATAGTTACATACAGGTCGACCTAATAAAAGTGTGTTCAAAATGTAATCGCAATCCCACGTCAGCGACATTCAATGTCAAAAGTGTAGGTAAATTAGAGGATTTTTTGACAGATTGAGACTGAACGCTAACGTTCTTATAAATACGGTCAATGCCTCTCCTAAACTTGTAGCTGAAAGCCGATCTGGCAAGAAAGACATATTCTGGCATGACGATATCTCCCCGAAACTTAGGCCCGACACAAAGCGACACGACACGTACCTAGTTCCCTGCGCAGACGCAGCGAGTCAACACAACTGTGTCAACACATGCAGAATGCAGTCCCGCTCAATTGTTACACGTAGTACAGATGTACTATGACACTATATGAAAGGTATATCTGGCTGTATATACTAACATTCTAAAGTAGGTGATGCACTTTTTTAAGGATTACAAGCGCAGAACGCTTTTCTGACTACTTTAACGGCACTGACATTTTTTTCCGAAGCTAAGTTTATTTATTTATCATTCAATCAATCCATCCACACAGCCTATCGCATTCCACTGCTCGACATAGGCCTCCCTCAATCTTAGCCACTCTTCTGCACTTTCTGCATCCAGCAGTCAGCTATAGCTTATATTAATTTTACTCTTCAAACCGAACACTACTGAACGTAAACTTCTGAAAGATGTTGCCCCTACCTTAAAATAAACTACGCTAAGCTACATACTCGTAGTAATGATTTTAGAACAATTGACAAACGTGATTACTACATTGTCTTTCTAGATAAGGCAAATTATACACCATACGTTTCGAAACACCATCATTCACAAAATCAGCTTTTACAAACCAAAATGTATGTCAGAAAGTCATTGAACAAACAATATTACAATACCAAAATACTCTTACAACATCCCAAAGAAAAAAATTCTTGATCAAAGAATATACAAATCGATTTTAATATCGATTTGGAATTCGTAGTGACACCTCTTTGTTATTGTAATCGATATTTTTCAACTGATATAAATGTATCGATTTGCATATAATACGGGTCGAATGGACGCTAGTCTTTGACCCTGGTTAATAAGGTTTGTTTTAAGTCATTTAATTACTGGCGTTAATGTCACCTGAAGGTGTGACAGTATTGAAAATATGAGAGTTAAAAAACCGGCCAAGTGCGAGTCGGACTCGCGCACGAAGGGTTCCGTACCATTATCTATAAAAATGACAAAAAAATCACGTTTGTTGTATGGGAGCCCCCCTTAAATATTTGTTTTATTTTAATTTAATTATTTATTTTTAAAGTGAATATATAACTAAATATTCTGTGAATATTTCAAGCGTCTACCTGTTGCCGTTATCAATATAGAGCAAAAACGAGCAAAAAAATCACGTTTGTTGTATGGGAGCCCCTTAAATATTTATTTAATTCTGTATTTTAGTATTTTTTGTTATAGGGGCAACAGAAATACATCATCTGTAAAAATTTCAACTGTCTAACTATCACGGTTCATGAGATACAGCCTGGTGACAGACGGACGGACGGACTGACAGACAGACACAGACGGCGGAGCCTTAATAATAGGGTTCCCGTTTTACCCTTTGGATACGGACCCCTGAAAAAGAAAAAATTACTACCTTCTTTTAATCTACATTTTTTGGTCCAAGGTCCAAAAATATTCCTTAGTTCCGCACTTCTTAGTTCCGCACTTATTAGTTCCGCACTTCTTAGAAAAATCTGCACTTGACTACAACGAAGGCTTACATATTGTAAAAGCCACATTTTTGATACGACTTGGTCCTTTGTTAAGGAAGATTTGAATATTGAAAAATGCTACTTACTCGTTTTGTAAAACTACCTGATATTTTTCACGTCCTTCCAAGATTGATAGAAAACAAATAATTACAACAACTTGCAATAAATGACATTCTGGGAACAAAGCGGCAATGTTTGTGCAAACTGCTGACTACAGGGTGTTACATATCGCGGTCCGTTCTCACAGCTTTTGTGCTGTCCGACACATTTGCAACCCTTTACCTTGCTTAGCTGTCTGTGTTAATGAATATAAAGATTGACCGTGAATTCGTGAGTTCTGGTAGATCGGAAAAGGAAAATGTACATAAAGTACTATATTTCCATGTCCGAGAAAAAATACTCTAGAAAAAAACAAAGGAAAATGACCAATTGACTGACAAGGTCCATTTGGTAGTAGAATTTACAATTAATAAAAATACGTCAAAAATCAAAAAATTCTAAATATAACGAAAAAAAATGTGTACAAATTTTACAAATAAAATGTCTACGGTGCATGTAAAAAGATAAACGATAGATTAGATCGATTACTCAGAAATCAGTCATATCACGGTATCTATAATTGAATTTTCGAGTAGTAAGTATGTCTATAGCTCTTAAAGTTATCAGATAATATGACCCAGATTTGTAGTGAGGAAAACGCACTTCGAAATGTTTCAAACAAAGATAATACAGCTACAGCTATCTTCTTTATCACTCAACTTTATAGCTTCGTGTAAATTAGTGTTTTTTCTAACATAATAACTGGCATCCTAAAGACATTATAAATGTTTTTATAGATATTTTATTGTGGTCCTTGTAGCTTAGACAAAGAACTAGAATTTAGGACACCTGAATGTCTGCCACGGTTGCGAGTTTGTCCGAAAGGGATATCGTGGCCCAGGCACACAGGCAACGGAAGGGACACGGGTGGGTTTTAGTCAGTAAAAGTCTGACACGCCCTCCCGCTCATCCCAGAGCGGGAGAAGTTATTTCATAATTTCCCACCCAAAAAAAAAAAAAAATTAAAAAAAAAAAAAGGACGCCTGAATGTTTTGCGAAAAACAAATCACTCGTTTGCACTGAAATCTACTGGTCAAAACCCGGTTGATAGAGAAATCGGTTGGTTCAGCAACAGAAATATTTACAAGTTAGCTGTTAGTCTTTGAATATTTTTATGTCTAGATAGAGTGTCGCGCTACAAAATAACTAAAACAAGCAGGACAACTTTTATAGGCTGGTGTGACTGGTGTCTTAAAAATTCAGTCTGCATCGTTCCGGGATGCAACAAGATCTAAAGACCATGTGTCTACCACAATAACATAAAATTACAACCAGAATAGTCTTCGTCCATCTTTCCCACACGAACAGGGAAACAAGCAGCTATTGTACACGTCATAAGTGAACTACATTATTAATTTCCAAAATTTTGAGTAAAACTGGTTTTTCGACGTCTCAGAACCGGTCTTCGCGTACAAAAGGAACCATTATAATGGTAGCAGAAATGAGTAAAGATCGCATCTGTCAAAGTCTTGTAGGACCCGCTTGTAAATTAAGTGGTTCTTCTTTGGAAACAGCAAATTATTATTTGCGTGAATATACGAACGGACTGGTATGCGAAAAATGAATACTGCAAGATTTTAGTTGATTAGACTTGGTATGCGGCCGATGGTCAACACCCTGTTAAAATCAAGTTTAATTGTTGGTATCATTCAAGATGCAGGCAGTGGAATTTCTCCGTGATAAATATAACTTTTGCATATCGACAAGATTCCATTGCATATCGACAAGATTCCATTGCATATCAACAAGATTCCATTGCATATCGACAAGATTCCATTGCATATCGACAAGATTCCGTTCGAATTTTCTTACTTAAACCGTTTCCGAGTTTCTTGCCCATTCTTCTCCATAAGTTCCTACTACGATTTGGAATGGGCAACTTCAGCTTCATCTTTCTGACCCTTAAAATTAAAAGTGTTGAAAAATACTCGAACAACTCAACTCAAAGCTTATACATATTGTAAAAGCTTTGAGTTTAGTTGATCGAGTATTTTTCACAATATATTTAAAACAATACTTTAACACTACACGTTGTCACATCCGGTATTATCAGCCCCTCAAGTGAATCGTGACGGCAGATACGTAGGTGACATATGCTAATGACAAACAGAACTTGGTACCCGATAACAATGGAAAAGTAATTAAAATTACATAGAACGGAGTTTTGTTAACAGTATTCAGTGATATTGAGGTGGCAACTGATTCAGTAGGTGTTAGTTCGATTTAGGTTGTTGAAATAGTTGGGTATTGTTTAGTCAAAATGCTTGGCTTAAAATAAATTAATCAGAAGTTGGAGGTTTCAATGAGCATCAGTGGAAAGGCTATAGTGCAATAAAAAAAATCTGTATGCGTTATCGGCATTATTAATGTAAACTTATAAACTGACTTCGGAAGAAACCTATATGCGCTGTGACTGACAGTTACACTATGTGACCCAAAGGACCAAACATTTTCGGTCAAGAAAAATTGTCTTTTCAAAATTGTCGCACGAAGTCTAGAAATACTAAATACTATGACTGATGCATCATCTTCTACAGCATCTAGTAACTTGTCTCCGTTGCAAAAACTTTGCAAAATTTATAAATTTTAAGCCAAAGTCATTCTGTTTTTATGTCCAGCAATTATTTTAAACAAACTACCGTATGACTAAGTTATGTCTGCATATTATATTACAGTGAGTACGATCCATAGAAATAAATAGTTCTCTCGTGACTTTCTACGTAACACAGCGAGACAAATTTTGCAATTGTATTATTTAATTTTGTTATTTGTACTTGCTATGTTTAGTTAGCATACATTCTTTCGACACAGTCGCTGTATAGCTCTAATTTGATTATTTCCCGCTTGCTATATTTGTACTACAGAATGTTCTAACTAAATAATCATTGAAGCGTTTTATGAACACAGAAATGTGTGTACGCAAAAGAAATTATCGTACACTTGTAACGCCTTGGCGATGTTCTACAGATAACACTGCATGCCCGATAACAAATAACGGTCGAAAGTCGTTTCCCGCCCTTTTTACTGTCACGTTCATAGCTTAATTTATCTGTAGTAAAGCCTCTATGGTCTATTTACTTTTTCAAATTACGTTCGAAATTCGTGACGCGTGATGTACTAAAGAGGTTTAATTGCGCGATATAAAACCCGGCGAGGACGAATTAATGTATTTTAGCGATAAATAAGTAATTTTGAATCGCTAATTGTTGGTAATGAATAATGTATGAGTATTATACGTTGGCAAAATGCTTCGCGCTATATTCTGTAAAATTTGTCGTCGAGTTATTTTACATAATGAAAATGTTTGAAGGTGATATGGAGATAAATAATTTTTGTAAATTAATTAACAAAGACTTGTTCTTTACGTGTTCATACGAACATTGACTTTAAGGCAAGGTAAAGAAAAAAAATAAGAAAGAAAATACGTTCCAAACGCCGAAGAATTCAATATAGATTTTAACACGGTTGAAGCTACTTTTTATCTAGGAACATTTTACAGTTAGTCTTAATGGCTGTATAAAAAGTGCGTAAAGTTGCAGGTTGAGGTTTTTAAATGATGATTTTTATGACCAATAATCGCGTGAAGTCACGAAATTGAGTTAATAGAGTAATAATTTACAAGGTTTTGGTAGAAAACTGGATATACCTAACCAAAGAATTTGAAATAGTGCAAACTTTTTGTGCAACTGTGTAGGTAAAAGATGGCTAACGTTTAGTATTTCTTGTATACCTATATACAAGAAATACTAAACGTTAGCCTTCAAAGTCGGTATATTCAGGTACCTTCAACCTTATGGAACATTTGTCACAAACCTTCACTTCTAAATAGAAAACACAATTCCTAAAATCTTCATCAATACAACTCCTAACCCGTAACAAACTCGAACCGTAAGAAAACTGTGAAATTAAGCAATAAAAGGCCATCTGAGAGTACCAAATGACATTGAATGAGGTAAACGTCAACGTAATACAATTGTAATCTGTCATTGGTCGGGTACTTGTTATAAAATTACACATTGCATCGACACGCGAGGAGAACCATTGTTCGTAAAACGACTATGAAAAAAAAAACATCTTTAATTGTGTTGATGGAAATAAGTTGTCTGAACCGTTAATAGGCGAGTCCTGGAGTAATCTGGGCATAGCTTTAGGTTTTTATTTCATCTTCTAAGTAATCAAGCGAAAAATGAGGAGCTATCCACCATTATACTCTCAAAATCGGTATTGGACCAACTAGCTCTCCTCGGGGAACCCCTCTCATGACGGTCAACTATGTAAAGAACAGGCTGGTTTTTTTATTCACCATACTGCTATCAGCCTATAATGTTCCCACTGCTGGGACACAGGCCTCCTCTCTGTGAGAGAGAGTGGGCCGTTATCCACTACGCGGGTTCAGTGCGGGTTGGTATATATTATGTCACATTTCTTTGAATTTTTGGTTTTAGGGCATGCCGGTTTCCTCACGATGTTTTCTTCACCGTTTTGAGAGCAGTGGCGATGAAATAATTTACACAAAGCTAAGCGCCTGCCTGGGTTCGAACCTATGACCTACAACTCGAAAGTCGCGGCCGTTACCACTGGGCCACTACTGCTGACCATGCTACACACAAATTGAGCTTTGGGCTGAGTATCGCTCCTTGTGGGAACCCGGCATGACAAAGTCAATCTATCAAAGAAAATATTGCTTTTTTTAAAGGGAAAACGGGAATCAAAAGCGCTACAAAGTTCAACATTCATAATCTAATTCTGCAACTCTTAAGGGGACGATAACCGACTTTTAATGATTTTATACTGAAGATCACGTCTAAACGAGTAGTGTTAAGGATTTGAAAAAAATATATGATAAATGAGAGCATTTTCTCAATAACTTAATATGTGAATAATTTAGATTATATTTATATTACAGTGTGAAATTAATTTGTAAAGTTATGTCTAACGCGGATAAAAAACTGAGAATGGCGCAAAATCTACCAAGCGTATTTTTCTGAAACCTTCACCAATTTAAAGATAATTTAATTATTGATCTTTTGGTATATACGCGTTTTATTAAAATACCTTTTGGTTTGTGTATAATAAATTAATAATGCGTCAAATTGGGGACAGCGCTCCTTGATGGGCGAGTCCTATTACTGGCTGAACGTACGACGCGTTGCGCGAGCTCAGTACAGAACACGCAAGCTAACCACTCAAGGTAACTGGCATATATCTGCGTCTTAAACGGAGTTGCAGAAATTAGATTCTATGTTGAACTTTAATAAATTTTTGGATAGCAATTATTAAATTTTTGCCAAGTTTTTCAAGAAAAGCCACAAACATTCGCTAGAAAAATTAAAGACAGTAAACCCATACATTTTCTCCATACATCAAGACCTATCAGGGTAAGAATTATTACAAAAAAGCTAGTATTAGCAGTCACGAAGAGGTGCATACCCACAAAGTGTGCCAAGGCTGGACTTAAACATAATCAGTTATTTTAAACCTACTCGTGTATTTATTGGTATTTCAATTTAATTACCCCGCGATCATTATCTGTGCCGTAATGTGTTTGACAGTATTTCTTTGGTTAGATTTCTATGATTTTTTGAATTGGAAATAATTTAAGTATTCTTGGTTAGTAATTGGTTATTCTTGCTATGTAAATCTATAAGTATAAGTCGTGAGGTATAGTTAAACATTTTATCTTCATTTTGGGCTAGACATGGTTCAGTTTATGAAAATTATTTGGTTGGCAATTTGACGATTTTATCATTCCGGGGTTGGGTCGATATGTTAGTTATTTTCGAAAATGGTTTAATAAATCCTTTAAAAAAAATCATTCATTTCATAAAATTTCAAAAAATTAATTGATCTAAATTCTTAATGACTAAGAATTGAAAGAATAGTGTTTAACGGTTCAACAATTACGAGAACCCACAACGACGCTTTCCAGAGATGTATTTTTCAAAAACAGTGTAGATCTTATACTTTCAAATTTTTTCGATAATCCAAAATGTTGAATTTCAATTTCTCACTCAAATTCAGACATGTCTTGGCCTGGGATTTGACTTGTAACATTGTTCAGTTGTCTAGAAAAGTCAAACGAGGTTTATAGGTGTATCCTGAAGCATACGTCATATGCATATCGCATGAAAAACTATCTAATGCTTTCAAGATACAAGTTCGATACGTAAGTAGTGACAAGTATCGCCTTCAAACCACCAACTCACCTCTGATAATGAAAGCTTTATCACCTTATCAATAAGATATGTTTTACCCCGTCTACACACGCCATGTGTAAATATTAATATGAATCATTACTTATCATATTATATACCATCGCCGCAAGATAATAAATCCATTGACTGTGTTAATGAGCCTGTACATTTGACACATTACAAAGGAAGTGCCAAATATGATGTCACTTGTACAAATATGAGTCAAAGATATTTTACTAAAATTACGCTTGTGACCCATGCAACCGTACAGCAGAGCGCTAATCAAAGACAAACAAAAAAGTGGAAAAACAATAGACAAAAAAGGCAAACATTACAAAACTTACCTCGAGCAGGCGCGGATATCCTACCCGCAAACATAAACCGATAACCTTATTTGAACTCCGCCGTCACTTTTGAATTTTTTTAAATTCGAACGTGCGCTATCAAAATGTTTTCGGGTCGGGACGTCCGCTCGCGACGGCGTCCACAGTGTAACTGAGTGGCGAGGCGGCGCCTGCGACGCTTGAGATACGCCTTCACCCACACAAGGAGGGGCGGGTCACACACATGCGCAGGATCGAAGCCTGCATGAAAAATGCAGCGTGTTCTACGAAACAAGGTGCGACAATTCAAACGAATGAATTTTTAATAAATAAGGTTCTTTTTGATGTTATATTCGGGATTGCATCGACTTAGATCTTTGAACTATTCAAGATTCTTTTAAAATTATATACACCGGACAAGTTTTTGAATACGGAATATTAATAATACATTCCCGAACGGATATGGATCCCGATAAAGAAACGTATGGACAGAGCAAATTAAATATTATTCTGGGCCCAATGTTGTAACGTATTCGTGACGAAATCAAACTAACAAGTGAAACACCTACTGAAGCCATAAACATAGAAAGTAGGAGTGAACTGTAATGATTTACAGGTAATGAAAGGAATACTAATAGTTTCCTATTCAATCATGCTGAATATATTTTTCAGAAGAAAGACTGAAGAGACTGGCAAAGGTCGAAAAGCAGGTCCTGAAACGCAACTTAAGGAAGACCACCCGAGCTGCGATTAGAAAAACAAACTGATATTTGCACATGTCTATAAAAAGCCTAGGCTGAAGACAATTCTTTTAGACGCAAATGCAAGAATGCATCACAACGCACTGGACGTCCATTACAAACAATGTGCAGTAAATATTGTTGAGGCAGGTATAGAAGATACTATAGCTATACGTACATATTCATAGTTCAAAGAAGCCAGCCGTGAGTCAAGGAAATACTAAAACTAGCTTATTATTAAGTAATAAGTGACTATGTGAAGATAGGTAGGAAATCTTGGGGTATGTTCTATGTTAGCGGGTTTGGTTTCCGCACTTAGTCCTTCATGTGGACCATTGTGCGTGAAAATCTTGGAGTATTTTCTAGGCTTAGTTATCCAGTTTCCGTGTATTTTATTTTAACTACTTTTAGGGATGCGGTCGATGAAGCCTATAAAACGAAATGAAGGCTTTGGGTCTGAAGGAGTATGTCACTTTTGGAATAAGAGACGTGGTTGGTTCTTTCAATTTAGAAAAAGTGGTCCTAATGTGCCTATTTAATGCCAATCTTATCTGTTCTTCACGTTCAGTAGTACCAGGTATATTTTTATTTTACCCGTTAAGGCGACGATAACCGACTTTTATTGATTTTATACTGAAGATCACGTCTAAACGAGTAGTGTTAATATTTGAAGAAAAAAAAATATGTTAAATTAGAGCATTTTCTCAATAATTTAATATGTGAATATTTTAGATTATGTTTATATTACATAGTGAAATTAATTTGTAAAGCTATGTCTAACGCGGATAAAAAACTGAGAATGGCGCAAAATCTACCAAGCTGATTTTTCTGAAACCTTCAACAATTTAAAGATAACTTAATTATTGTTCTTTTAGTATACGCGTTTTATTAAAGTACCTTTTGTTTTGTGTATAATAAATTAATAATGCGTCAAATTGGGGACAGCGCTCCTTGATTGATGGGCCAGTCCTATTACTGGCTGAACGTACGACGCGTTGCGTGAGCTCAGTACAGAACACGCAAGCTAACTACTTAAGGTCACTGGCATATATCTCGGTCTTAAACACAAGGCTCAAAGGACCATTCCCTGTAGACTCTATGAAAGGATGAATCCTAGAATAAGTGAGGCTAAATACAAATTGGGTCCTTGTGCTTACTCGTCATTAGCTCTTTCGCAAGAAAGGAAATGGAAAACCATACGCGCCTACATTGTTTGAGTGAAACTATATGACTAATGGTCTAAGGTATTGGAATAGAATAGAATAGAATACTCTTTATTATGTACACCATAAAAGTTACAGATATAAATGTTAAAATTTTACATAGGGTGACACAATGGGCGGTCTTATCGCTAAGAGCGATCTTTTACAGACAACCTTTGGATGGATTAAAGAAAAAAATAAAACATTTTTACAAAGAGGAAAATCATCTCAAAAGAATTTAATCATTTTGTAATTACTTATTGCAATAAGCTATACTTTATCCATAAAGTAAGCAGCGTACTGGGCTGCGTAACAGCTGATCACGGATCAAGATCAGCTTCGGGTCGTTTTTTAAACATTTTTTTCAGAATTTAGTTGTGATAACTTTGTATAGCAGAGGGTCTACTCCGAAGATAAATCCGAAGTATCAGCCGAATGTTCGGCCGGTTCCTGACTACGGCGAATGAAAAAAAAACGACAGTCAAAGTCAAAACTTTGACTTGAAGTCGCGTAAGGACTCAAAGTGAAAAAAGGAAACTTAAGGACTCAAAGTCAAAAAATCCGGCCAAGTGCATGTCGGACCACGCACAATGAAGGGTTCCGTAGTTGGGATGAATTTATCCCAAAAACAAACTTAACATTGTAGTTGAAAAACATGCTCTCCCATATATCGATATACGTTACGGTCAATTCTCCAACTGCAAATTTAAGTTGGTCGACTATTACTCGTTAACTTGTGAAGCCTACTTAGCTGTGATAGTTTTCCTTTTAATTTCGTTATAATATACCATCGCCATGAATTTTTTCACATATCCAAAACCAACCATTTAGCTGGCAGGGGGGGGGGGGACACTTGACTCTAAGAAAAAATAGCAATTTAAAGCCTAATACTACGCAAACGGATCCCTTAATTGAAAAATGGTTTTCACAAACCCATAATATTTTTGAACGGCCTATCCAACGATACCCCACACTATGGAATAGACGAGAAAAAAAAATATCATCCCCATTTCACGTGTAAAAATGTTTTTCATGGTTTTATTTTACGACTTTTTTGGCATAATTATTATGTATACCCATGCCAAATTAAAGCTTTCTAGGACTAAGCGTCTCTGAGCTAAGCCGGGGACAGACGGACGGACGGACAGACAGACAGACGGACATGGCGAAACTTTATAGTTTCGCCATGTCCGTTCCGTGGGTTCCTTGTTTACTACGGAACCCTAAAAAGGAAACTTAAGGACTAAGAAACGGCCACATATTCGGCCGTTACCTCAGATTATTGCTTCGGAGTAAACCCCAGAGGCCTTCTTGTCGCTATCGCAAATGTTTCCAAGTCATGTTATGGTCAAGGAAGCAAAGATAGGATTAAGTGCCCTACTGCTTATTGTGACAACACCAGCAGGCTTAGCACGAGAACCCTCTCTATGCGTTTTGTCGACGGAAGAATAGACAAAAATGACGTTTCAGCGTAGACAACAGAAAGTTTTCTACTGTCTGTAGCACGGCGATTATAAAATCAAATGTGAAGAGACTTGTCTTCTCAACCCTAGAAAACTGTCTACAACGTCGAGCACGACGTACAATCTTTCTCCGATTTTGGGACAGAAAACATTCTTCCGAAATAGTCTACATAAAGAAGGACCTAGACAAGGATTTGGTAGTTGATTTTTCGAGTAATTTTAGGCGGTGCTTTGTTGCTTTAACATTGTTGGGTTCAAAGTTTTTAGAACAACTTCAGCGAAGATGGGAAGACAGCTTCCTTTGCTTGTTTAGCCTTTGATCTCCCGGAAAGTGAGTTCCTGTAGAATTATAGAATAAGCAAGGAGATAGGGAACTCGGCCAGGACCAGTCGCCCAAAACTTCTGTAAATAGTAGATTTTTGGTAGCTATCAACAATAAAATAAGAAAAACAAAAGATCCTACAATTTTTACACTATGTTGTCCCTTAACTTTGTTCTACTAAATACATTCACAGGGAATATAAAAATCTGAAATCTTCTCATTGAACATTTATCTCACTGACTACATCTCATAGACTCAGTTTTATATGGAGCTTATACTAATAATTACTTACATAAAATATCGATAAACAACAATAAATAACAATGTAATTACCTAGTTAAAACATAAAGGCTCCCGTAGACAGGCGCGACGCGACGGACTGACCCGCCAGTCTGCGGTAACCATAATGGATACTTACCTACTTTTTTCGTGACGCAATCAAAATAGTATAGTTATGGCACTCTATTCAAATAATGGCTGTAAATTATACGCAATAAACACAAATGAGTTTTAAAACTTGGTAGCTTTAACTTGTATGTCTTAGATCAAAATGTATAATTTTAAATAGACCATTTGCGTTTTGTTATTGAAGAAACATTAATTAAAAACACTTTGCTTCATATATTTGTTTGAGAACGAAACGCAAAAATACGGTAAATTTGGGTAGTAATACACACCACTAGCGAATACCCCGTTGCTATGGACAAGTCACTGTCTACGAAGAAACCCGAGTCTAGGTGTGTCCTCGTGCTCGCGAAGAAGAGATAACGAGAAGTGTAGACAAGCGATGTCTATTCTACAGTAGAGTAAAGATCGAAAACGCCATGCTAAGCCTGATGTAGTTTGTCCGATCTCATGCAGCCAGCGCCACAAACGAAGCGCAATTCTAAATCTGGATCAGTACTTGTCAATAAAAACGAACTATCAATGGCAATCAGTGCTAAGAAGTGATTAGACGGCACGGTTGGCGATTGATTGCTGCGCTGCGTGTCGCGGGTTCGATTCCCGCACGGAACAAATATTTGTATGACCTACAAGTAGTTGTTCCGGGTCAGGCTGTTTGTGTATGTGAGTTTAAATGTTTGTAAACGCACCCACGATACAGGAGAAATCCCTAGTGTGGGGCAAAGATTTTTAAAAAGAAGAAGAAGATTATCTAGTCAATTAAAGAGATCTTGGTCTTCTTTAAAATTCTGGGTCATCGAAACTTTACTGCTTATTGAAGCTACAGATAAATGGTTTCCTACTGCCAAAAACACATGATGACCATGACGAAAAAACGGAGATCTAAAGGACCATCGAACCATACAAATATCGATACATTACGAAAGAAGAGTTTATCCAAAGTAATGAAACTACCATAATGCACTAGCTAGATACTACTTGTTTAGTATGCAGGAGGCAGCCTAGCAACGGGAGATTGTCCGTGAACTTATAAATTAATATCGCCGAGAGGAAAACGTTTATGTTACTCACTATAAATGTGTTTCTTAGCATTATACATAATTGTTTGTTAGTTTGAAACCCATAGAACTGATGTAGGAACACGGGGCTTCAGTCAAAATCAGCCTATAATGTTCCCACACCTAATGGTCGGCCTAGCTTTAGGTTTTTATTTCATCTTCTAAGTAATCAAGCGAAAAATGGGGAGCTATTCACCATTATATTCTCAAAATCAGTATTGGACCAACTAGCACTCCTCGGGGAACCCCTCTCATGACGGTCAACTATGTAAAGAACAGGCTGGTTTTTTTATTCACCATACTGCTATCAGCCTATAATGTTCCCACTGCTGGGACACAGGGCTCCTCTCTGTGAGAGGGAGTGGGCTGTAATCCACCACGCGGGCCCAGTGCGGGTTGGTAGATGTCACATCTCTTCGAATTTTTGGTTCTAGGACATGCCGGTTTCCTCACGATGTTTTCCTGCACCGTTTTGAGAGCAGTGGTGATGAAATAAGTTACACGAAGTAAAGCGCCTGCCTGGGTTCGAACCCACGACCTACTACTCGTAAGTCGTGCTCATCATTTTTCACGTTTGTTAAAGCAAAAACCGGCCAAATGCGTGTCGGACCACACACAATGAAGGGTTCCGTAGTGGGGATAAATTATGCTACGAACAAACTTAACATTGCAGTTGAAAAACTTGTTCCCTCTTACATCCCAACTGCAAATGTAAGTTTGTACGCACAATATAGACAGATTTACTATGTTATTTTAAGATCATAGACTTCTTATAGGTTTTCCTGTAATCTATAAGTGAAGAACAATTTTCTGTATTTTTTTCAAAATTTAGGCTCAGTCGTTTCGAAGATAAGGGGGGGATGGTAAATTTTCATCTATTTTCGTTAATACTTTTAAAAGTATTTATTTTATAATTATAAAAAAAATATATCTGAAATCCTTCCAACAAGCCTTTTAATTTAATGTGTCGCACGGTACAGTTTAAAATCCTTATTTTAAATTTTCTTATTTGCTCCCCAAAAGTTACCCCCACATTCAAAATTAATTTATTTACGTTATACGTCCGTGTTCGGGTCACAGAAGTCTATATGTGTACCAAATTTCAACTAAATCGGTCCAGTAGATTCGGAGCAAATCGGCTGTGACAGACGGACAGACAGCCAGCCAGCCAGATAGACAGACAGACACATGAGTGATCCTATAAGGGTTCCGTTTTTTTCTTTTGAGATACGGAACCCTAAAAAACATGGTAAATTTAATTGTTGCAAAAAAGTTTGTGTTCGTTAGGTCTTACTGTTCGCAGAACTGCTACTTGTAATCTTAGTGGTATTTGGTCCTTTTGTCCGCGTTTTACTTTTTAACTAAACTGTTGACAGTTTAGTTAAAAAGTAACAGTATTTTGTTTTTTAAGCAATTTTGAGGTCGGGTCTGTATTTTGCTAAGTTCTACCAATGCCCCAGACATTTTATTGTTAAGTCAGCCTATACTCGTATACTGCTGGGTATAGAGTCACAGACCTTACACAAAGGGACGCCCCAAACACTCGGCCATTAATAAATAAAAAAATAAAATTAAGCTACCACATTAAAACATCTTTTATATAAAATCTTATATGTAAAATTCTCGTGTCACAATGTTAGTTACCATACTCCTCCGAAACGGCTTGACCGATTTTTATGAAATTTTATATGCATATTCACTAGGTCTGAGAATCGGCTACTATCTATTTTTTATAACCCTAAGTGTTAAGGGTAGCTTTCCCACGGGATCAAGACTTACGCGGGTGAAACCGCGGGGCGCAGCTAGTTTACTATATAATATACTACTTGTGCTATGGCGCTGAAACGTGGTCGCTCACAATGGGCCTTATCTGAAAGCTAAAAGTCACCCAAAGGGCAATGGAGAGGGCTATGCTTGGAGTTTCCCTACGTGATCGAATCAGAAATGAAGAGATCCGCAGGCGAACCAAGGTAACCGACATAGCCCGAAGAACTGCCAAGCTTAAGTGGCAGTGGGCAGGGCACATTGCTCGCAGAACTGATGGCCGATGGAGCCGAAAGGTTTTGGAGTGGCGACCGCGTACCGGAAGACGTAGCATTGGAAGGCCTCCTACAAGGTGGACCGATGACCTTGTGAAGGCCGCAGGTATCCGCTGGATGCGGGAAGTACAGAACAGGTCGAAGTGGCGGTGCCTTGGGGGAGGCCTATGTCCAGCAGTGGACGCCTTTCGGCTGAAATGATGATGATTAAAACATTTGGAAATTACCGCAAAACTAAAACGAAACATGGCGCCACGCGGGGTACAAAGTGGAACTATAAATAATTACTATTTGTGCAGGTGTAGCATGACAAACAGACAAACAAGTATATTGTAACGCAACTATTTGAATATTGTTACATTTACATTAAATTATGTAAAACGATCGGTTTGTGACATGATGACGTATGCTCGGAGTTAAACCTACGTGGTACCTACACCGCACCGGTGCAAATAGTTTTAAGACCCATTCCCCTTATTACAAAACAAGGTTTATCTTCAGACCCAGGTTTAAAACATGGAGCCATTATTGAATTTCGAACTTTATTCCGACTATGGTAAAGTTCCTAAACACAAAACTGACAACTTAGTACCGAACTAAGTTTTCAGTTTTGTAAAAAGAACGGTATTTCAATCACTGTTACGTTCTTATTACAAAAACTGGCTCCATGGTTTAAGCCATGTCAAAATATAAATCTTGTTTTGTAATAAGGCGGATTGAGTCATAAATAACTTATAATTATTGACTTATTATACCTACAATTTTAATTAATTTATTAATTTATTTATTATTTATTTATTATTATTTTTTATTTATTAATTTTTTTTTTTTTTTTTTTTTTGGTTTTAGCTTTTATTCTTTTAGTAATATTTAATACCGTTTCGTTTTAAATGAGTATTTTGTGAATGTGAGAACTTTGTAGCCTTATTAGACTGTTTATTTGTAGAACATTTTCTATTTTGTTAAGTACCTGGTACTTTTGACGGGCCTACGCTGTCCTCTCATACCTATCAACACTGTAATTTGAAAACTAATTGTAAAAGTCAATTATTTTAAAAGAGTAACCGTGGAGTTTCTTGCCGGCTCTTCTAGGAAACGTGCACCTAGCTTCTGACGTGTCATAAGCGCCCTTAAGGGTTTATGTGAAATAAAATATTTTGATTTTGACAGAACCACAAGCCGTAAGCACGATGTGCTGGCCCATCGGCAAAAATTACGAACTTGCATAAGTACAAAATTTCATCCCGAATTTCCTCCCCGCTAGGGGGCGAATTTTCAAAAATCCTTCCTTAGTGCTGCTTTTAGACCCAGCCGTTGTGCCTCTGACAGTGAATGTATTTAAGATTTGTACGAGTATTAAGTAGTAATAGGCTGCAACAAAGAGATTTAAGATAGATACTATAGAGAGGCTATCCGAAGTAATGTCATAGAAACATTGTGATCCCTTGTCTCAGTGACGCCATCTAGCGTAATATAGCAAAATTAAATAAAAGCTAAGTTTGATAATACCATATACCATACATGGTGGACATGAATGAGAATTGCGACTTGATATGCACGCGTACCACACTAGACTGAGCGACTTTTACCCACTAGGACAAATGTATCGGATTACGATTTTGTTCGCTAAGTCCCGTCTATTGTTAAGTAAATAATGGAATGTCTTCAGGCTGCAAAACAAATGGGAATCTAACTTTAGCTGTATTTAATTAGATTGGAAGTTTCGGTCGCAACGGCCAATCTCAACGGAGACTAGCCAAGTACGCAGGAGACTTTATAGAAGTGTGTGCGCAGCAGGTGGACTATCTCTTCCCTCACTCTCATAGTTCAAAGGGACCGCAGAGAGATCAGACGCAGGACCCGCGGCTTCACGTTCTACTTGCTTGCCGGAAAAGGCTAAGCTACTGATAAAACATGTAGCAGCGATCATTACAAACCGAAATTTACATAACTTTGATCCAGTCTTAATACTACTCACTACTAACTCTTAATTGACCGAATTATAAGTTACCACCTAAATACACAGACACGTGGTCGCTCAGAATGGGCCTTATCAGAAGGCTAAAAGTTACCCAAAGGGCAATGGAGAGGGCTATGCTTGGAGTTTCCCTACGTGATCGAATCAGAAATGAAGAGATTCGCAGGCGAACCAAGATAACCGACATAGCCCGAAGAATTGCCAAGCTTAAATGGCAGTAGGCAGGCCACATTGCTCGCAGAACTGATGGCCGATGGGGCCGAAAGGTTCTGAAGTTGCGACCGCGTACCGGAAGACGTTGCGTTGAAAGGCCTTCTACAAGGTGGACCGATGACCTTGAGAAGGCTGCAGGTATCCGCTGGATGGGAGAAGCACAGAACCGGTCGAAGTGGAGGTGCTTGGGGGAGGCCTATGTCCAGCAGTGGACCTCTTTCGGCTGAAATGATGATGATGGCTTAAATACAATACATTATTGAGCTTTTGATTATATTATTGTTTAAGAGGAAGTCTGAAAATTACACCGGTTACTGAAAAATTGTGCGAAAATCAGTTGTCATGGTATGGGCACGTGATGCGGAGGAAAGTTTTGAGTTATGAATGCCGATGGCTATAAGAGTAGGGGGAGACCAAAGAGACGATGGATGGACTGTGTGAAAGATGATATGGCTAGAAGAAAAGTGACTACCGAGATGACGACTACGTAATAGAGAAATGTGGGAGAAAGGGACATGTTGCGCCGACCACGAATAAATTGGGATGAGAGGGGAGAATGATGAAATACACCTAATTGAATAACATTTCTACACGCGGAAGGAGTGTCCCTCAGGGAATATTACACAGGGTTATTTTTAAAACGTCAATAACCTCTTAAGGGGTCATTGTACTCATCATTATGAACAACTTTTAGTATGGGACCAAACCTGAAATCGCAAAAAAAATCAGCTGTTCCCTACATTTTAACGAATTATTCGAACATAAATGTAGGGAACAGCTGGTTTTTTTTTTTTGCGATTTTAGTTTTGATCCCATAGTAAAAGTTGTTCATAAAGATGAGTACAATGACCCCTTAAAGAGGTTATTGACGTTTTAAAAATAACCCTGTATATAAATTTACTTGATCACAATACGTTGTACGGGAAAAAGGTCCATGTTGCACCGATCCCAAATAAATTGGGATGAGAGGAGGGGAATGATGTCTACATACGAGTGTCGCGCTGCAAAAGAACTCAAATAAACAGGGCCTCAAGTCTGCTATTACAATAGTGTCAGAATGGTCGATCATTGATTTCATAATTGTTTATTTTGACAAGTTTGGTAATCTACTAATACAATGGCGTCATTATGACTTTCCAATGGTCAGCCACTGACACTACATTGAAAGAAATTGCATTTATTGGTAATCTCGTACATAATGACAAATGAATGACATTTCTACTAATGGGTTTTATAATAATGGCAATACGACAATGCCATTATAATAACACAATTCTATTACGGGGACATTGGCCGACCAATGATCGACCATTATGAATTTAGCAGATTACGAACTTTTAGCAAAATGACAATGGCATGACAATGGGACCGTGTTGGAATGACTGAATTTATAAAAAAAGCAGACTTGGGCCCCTGGCCACTCGCACCACGTCATTGTGCTGTCATTGTGTTATTCTAGTGTGCGTGCATTTTGCGGCCAATAGTTGGACGCAATTTAGACGAGAAAAATCCTTCGACTGTCTATTTAGAAATATTTATATCTTTGGATTGAGTACTGACCTTCAAGACAATTTTTGGTTTCCGCACTTGAATTTTTTCGAAAAAAACGTTGATAATTCTAAAATAGCTCGATGTTATAAACTTGGGTCTAAAGAAAAACCTTATTTTGAATTGAGGCCGATTAAATCTAAAACTAATTTACTAACCCACTTGAATAAACATTTTCTTTTTTATTCGGGACGTCTAAAAGGGGAAAGGTCATTTCCTTTTCCTACCTGGGTAGCCATTTAAATTAAATTAAATCAAGCACGTATGCATTAGAAGGGCTTTAAATGCAGGACGGCGACGTTGAGCAATCGTTTGCATGGTTTAGTATCTATGGCGACCTGCACCTTTGTCGGTCCTTTGACTAACTAATTATGAAGCTTTGGTACCTATATTGGGGGTATGCAGATGTGTTGGTTATGACAAAAATTATAAAAAAGAAGTTAAGTTTATTTACGCCTAATATGTCGCATGCATAACTAATTTAATTTTTAATTTTGATTTTATTTATAGAATTTTGTGATTTTGTTTTATTTTATTTTGTATTATGACATGAAAAATTTACTTATGGATATTTATCTGAAATAAATTATTTGGTTTGATAACGGAATTTAAGGGGACGATAACCGACTTTTAATGATTTTATACTGAAGATCACGCCTAAACGAGTAGTGTTAATGATTTGAAAAAATATATGATAAATTAGAGCATTTTCTCAATAACTTAATATGTGAATATTTTAGATTATGTTTAAATTACATAGTGAAATTAATTTGTAGTTATGTCTGACGTGGATAAACAACTGAGAATGGCGCGAAATCTCCTAAGCGTATTTTTCTGAAACCTTCACCAATTTAAAGATAATTTAATTATTGAACTTTTAGTATACGCGTTTTATTAAAATACCTGATGTTTTGTGTATAATACATTAATAATGCGTCAAATTGGGGACAGCACTCCTTGATGGGCGAGCCCTATTACTGGCTGTACGTACGACGCGTTGCGTGAGCTCAGTACAGAACACGCAAGCTAACCACTCAAGGCCACTGGCATATATCTGCTTCTTAATGGGCAAGATTCGCTGATCGTACTTTGATTTTTCTTATGCGTTATGAATTTATGATGTAAATCATACGAATGTGAACTTTATTCGTATAATATTTATGTTCATAAATTCGTGCTTAATGCTATACGAATAATGTTCATATTCGAAAAAAACGCTTACGTAGAAAAGTAAAGTCGTGGCTTGAATGTTGACCAACTAATTACGAAGCTTACGTATGTCTCGGGGGGTAGGTACATAAAGTAGGTTAGATTACCAGAATAGAATGACTAAACTAGGATTTTTCTATGGTGGAAAAAGAATCCTCTTTTATGACATAAGCATTAGTCCAGGAGAGAGATATTTTGTTTTAAATCAAATAGCAAATTACTGATTTATCTTTGCTTTTAAAATTACGTTGATTGTTATTGCAGTGAGTTTTGCTTACAATTCTAGAAACAGAAAAATACTTTGTGTAAGTAGTAGCTAAATGGGAAAACGATGAAAGCTATTATTTAGATAAAATCAGACGTCGACCTGTGGAGCGCTTATTTTTGTTTGAAGATAACCCAAACCTAACGAGTAGAATACACGAAAAAAATGCAAAAAAAGTTACTCTCCAAGTTTCCAAATCGTAAAACCTTTACAATCGTGATAAATCTTGTGTATCGCGGAAAAAAGAAAACTTGACCAGAATAATCTTGTACAAAATTAATATAAAAAAATAGACATACCTCTGACACCCGTCTGCACCCGTTATTACGACAAAACAAAGGTGTGAGAAGCTTATCTCGTCTTATATATAGTCGCTTATCAACCCTTTTCAGCTCACCGATCAATACTTTTATCTCAAAGCCATGGTGTAAGTTTTACATTCACATTATGTGTGTTTTGTGTTTTATGTACGAAGGGGATTATAAGCGAAAATTAATGCGTTATCTTTGGGGGTAGTAACCGAGTTTGGGGACGGGTTATGATTAACAGTGACGGTAAGCTAGGGCAAGTAAAGGGTATAGTACTGACCGAATGTTATTATTATTTGTTATTATTTTATCTTTTTTTTATTTAAGTATACTAGTTGCTGCCTGCGGCTTCATCCGCGTGGCTTTTTCTAAAATAAAAAACTTTTACAAAAAAATAATAATCGTCTACCAAAAATAACACTACAAAGTGAAAAATTACTTTAATTTCGGAAGTCGCTGTCTTTGGATCTGTATTTGAGTTTTTTGCCACCGACTTCCGAAATTAAAGTTATTTTTCACTTTGTAGTGTTATTTTTGGTAGTCGGTTATTATTTTTTTGTAAAAAGTTTTTTATTTTTCACTTTTTAGTGGGTCAGTTTTGAATTTATCTAAGTTACAATAAAGTTAACCGCTCATCACCTTTTACAAAATATTGCTTTTCCCGATGCTGGGACGTTGATTGTTGAGGAGTTCTCCTGGTAAGAACCAGGAGAACTGCCACTCACCATATGCATAGTGACGAGCATAAATTGCTTAATCGCATATAGGTAAGTACTCATTATTATATTGATCCGGTGGCCATCTGTGGTCTCCACCATTAGTTCCACATCACCAAATGGTGCTTTCCGAGAGCAAATGCACGAGTTACTATAAAAAATACCCAAATCGCTAACAGTTTGCTTATAAAATTTGAGGGTTTCCCTCGATTTCCGTGGGATCCCCCCATCAGATTCTGACTTGGTGGCAATGGGACCACCTCGGGAGTATACCCTTTCAAACAAAAAAATAATTTTCAAAATCGGTCTTTAATTGACAGAGTAATCGCGTAACAAACATACAAAAAAAAAAAAAAAACATACTGCCGAATTGAGAACCTCCTCCTATTTGGAAGTCGGCCTAAGTTACTAGTTCTGCCATTGAAAGTCCCGTCAAAAGCGGTCCAGCCGTTTCGGAGATAAGACGGAACAAAAACAAATTTTTTTAAAATCGTTTTTTTGTTATATGTACCGTATATACTCGTACTTTCATATGCATTTAGTAAAAAGCTCTTATTTTGACATTACAAACAGACACTTCAATTTTTTTTATTTGTATAGATTAACACACGCATATAAACTGATTTACATCCGTAAAATGACCTGGTAACATAAGGTCCAGTTGAAAACCAGCGTCAAGCACTTGTTGTCTGGCATTATGCTGAACTGGGCCTATTTGGCGCAGCCGTGACGCACACAATACTGTTTCAAAGTTTTTACTGTTTTTTTGTGACAATATGGCGTTCCTTAACCTGGGTCAAATAAATTTATTTTCTTTCTATAACATTTATTACGTAGGGCTTTAGGACTAAAGGTTTTTTTCGGTAGTGAGTTTAATTCTGTCTCCGATTTAGCTTAGCAACTGGGAGTGGGATGTGTGCCGATGCACTAAAATCCGTTAGAGTGTGCTTCGGAAATTAGAATTAATACCAGATAGAACCAATTTCATCACGTTACGTACTTATTTCCAGAAAAGAGCATTTTCTTATTTTATTGCTAAATTGTATTTTTCGTCAGACTTTTATGCATATAAAAATGACACAGGATCTGCCAATTTTTTTTTCATTCCTGTTTTTATTTATATTTTATTTTTAATGTACTCACAGTAACATACAGGGTATTTCTTATTATATACAGTTGTAATTCGGTTTTTTTCTGTTTAGGCATAGTAGTAGGTTGATGAAGTAGTAATGTCACTAAGTACAACAAAAGCTAAAGTTAGTTGTCAACTATTTTCGTGTTAAAATTGTGTAAAAAAATTGTGTAATTTTCGTAGTTATACAGTTTTTTTTTCGTGTGCTCTGTCCTTCTCTTAACATTGTGCACTTGGCTTGTATGTTGGCTTAGTTTTAATTGCTTCCCTACTAGATTCCAAGATCCCCAGTGCAAGTGTGAGAAGGGAACACTAGGGTGATTTTTAGTCAGTAAAAATCTGACAGACCCCTCTGCCCGCCCCAGGGCGGAGCACATCCATGAGGAATTTCCACCCCGTGAAAAAAAAAAGTGTTGATAGCTTGAACAGTGTAACGATTGTAGATAGAACAATAAATAAACGAATAAATTGCATACAGACAGACAACTCATACCTAACTAGCATTTAACATACGATCTATTTAAAACCTACTTAGCATTTCCCGTATAGCCCTCTGACCCGATACGCATCGACAAAAACTTTAATGTAACATAGGTAAGTATACTTTAAAAAATTATTATTCGTTAGGAATCATAAATATTTAGTGTTTCCTGTGACCCGCTGTGATTTTTGACAATTAAAATCATGATGTTTTTTTTTGTTGACTGGCTCATGGTCTATAATGGTCCCTTCGTTCACTTTACCTTTAAGGCTTCTACATACCGGGGCGACTAGTCGCGCGACGCGACGCGACACAAAGGCACCGCTCGTCCCGCGACACGCGGGGCCTTTGTGCCGTGTCGCGTCGCGCGACAAGTCGCGCTGGTATGTAGAAGCCTTTACCCGTAAATATGTTCTAGGCGATAATTTGGTTTAGGAAATGAGCACAACTTTTTCAGCAAGATTTTTAGTTATAATCCCTTTTTTTTTGGGTGGGAAATTATCAAATAACTTTTCCCGCTCTGGGCGGAGCGGGAGGGAGTGTCAAACTTTTACTGACTAAAACCCACCATGTTCCTTCAAATGCCTGTGTGCCAGGGCCACGATATCCCTTTCGGACAGACTCGTAACCCTGGCAGGCATTGGCCCTTTCGGACCCCGTCAATAGTTATAATCCCTGACTCCTAAATCGAGCCACCGTGCATTTCCATGTAAGGTATCAAGGCCTAAAACATCAAATAATGATGAGTCAAAGAAAAAGGTTTCATGCAGATATGAAGCAGACATACTGGCGATCATTTTGGTGTCATTAATGCTCCAAAGAATTCTAAATCATTTAAAAAGTCATAGACTACGCAAAACAATGCAGGGTGGCTCGATTTAGGAGTCCGTGAGTGTACCTACCTACAGGGTTATTTTCAAAACGTCAATAACCTCTTAAGGGGTCATTGTACTCATCATTATGAACAACTTTTACTATGGGACCAAACGTGAAATCGCGAAAAAAAAATCAGCTGTTCCCTACATTTTAACGAATTATTCGAACATAAATGTAGGTAGGGAACAGCTGGTTTTTTTTTCATGAGCCATGTTTCAGCAAAAATCGCAAGTAGTCTTATGAATTTTTTACATTCATTGTTTTTATGTATTTACCGGGTGGTTATTATATTTATATCATAGTTAATTTTTAAATTGGGCCGACGCACCTGCTACCTTTGCTTGAGGCAACTCCTCGACAGAGTTATGATTGCATTGGAAAACTTGGAAAATAAATAAATATAAATTGTGCGAATGAACGTTGGGAATTTAGCTGTTCACAATCGTTCGATACACTTCTATGCTGAACCGAGCATCAATCAAAGTTATCAAAGGAGTTCTCTAAAGGCTGTTCACAATTCAAATTGAATTCAAATTGTAACTTAGATAAATTGCAAACTGAGCCACTAAAAAGTGAAAAAAAAACCGAATTCCAAAAAAAACACTACAAAGTAAAAATAACCTTAATTTTGGAAGTCGGTGGCAAAAAACTAAATTAGATCCAAAGACACCGACTTCCGAAATTAAGGTTATTTTTCACTTTGTAGTGTTTTTGTTGGAAGTCGGTTGTTTCTTTTTTAGGGTTCCGTAGTAAACAAGGAACCCTTATAGTTTCGCCATGTCCGTCTGTCTGTCTGTCTGTCTGTCCGTCCGTCCGTCTGTCGCCAGCTTAGCTCAGAGACGCTTAGTCCTAGAAAGCTGTAATTTGGCATGGGTACATGCATGTACATATTAATCATACCAAAAAAATGGTAAAATAAAATTGTGAAAAACATTTTTTTTTAGGGTACCTCCCTTACACGTGAAATGGGGATGATATTTTTTTTTCTCATCTATTCCATGGTGTGGGGTATCGTTGGATAGGCCGTTCAAAAATATTGTGGGTTTGGGAAAACCATTTTTCAATTAAGGGATCCGTTTGGGTAATATTAAGCTTTAAAGTGCTAGTTTTTGTTAGAGTCAAGTGTCCCCCCCCCTGCCAGCTAAATGGTTGGTTTTGGATATGTGAAAAAATTCATGGCAATAGTATATATAACGAAATTAAAAGGAAAACTATCACAACTAAGTAGGTTTCACAAGTTAACGAGTAATAGTCGACCAACTTAAATTTGCAGTTGGAGAATTGACCGTAACGTATATCGATGTATGGGAGAGCATGTTTTTCAACTACAATGTTAAGTTTGTTTTTGGGATAAATTCATCCCAAACACGGAACCCTTCATTGTGCGTGGTCCGACATGCACTTGGCCGGTTTTTTATTTTGTAATTTTTTTTTATTTTTTCATACTATCTAATGAACATGCGGTTGTAAGATTTCAATGGCTATTAACTATGAGACTTTTAATGCTAGAGCAAGGATTGAGCCTGCACTAAATAGGTCAAGTCTGTAGTCTGTACCAATTTTGAGGCAGTATTTTATTGGCCTATGACGTCAATATCGCGCGTGTTTTGTCTTAATCCAGTCCAAAGTAGTAATGGCAATTAACGCGATTTCGAATTAATTTCATTAGCGTGTGAACCCTTGAGTCTTAGCGTGTTAATTGCTATTGCTATGCTATTTGCTAATGACGATAATTGATAATAATGAAGTATGTCCATTTTTTGTTAAAGTGACAGTAGCAGTAAAATGTGATAGTTTAGAAAAGTACATCGCTTCGCATTTCACAGAATTTCGCGACTACATTTAATTTGCTAAATGATCATTCACACGCTAACAATGAATGCGAATGCTAATTAATCTATCACTTGTCCAAAGCAAAGATCTTCCGCTATATTTTCCAGTTTTATAAATTAATATTAAAATTATTTATGTAAACTTACCTCAGACTGCAAAGAAGCTTGCAGCTCATCAACCAACTTCTTTAGAGATGCAATCTGCAACAAACAATATTTTCTTTAACCTCTTGTTTTTACAACAAACCTGCAACAGAAACTCTAAAGGCTCCTGCAGACAAGCGCGACAGGACAGTGCGCCGGGATTTTGGTAGAAAATTTTCCATGAAGTTTTCATAGAAATTGTTTTACTATCGCATGGGAGCCTTAATACTGTTTTTTTTTTTGCAATACTTCCAGTTTATTCAAGCTAAGTACCTAAATAGTGTAACCTATTCATATTTGTTTGTTATTTTCTTGGTAAACAACTAGATGCCAATAATGATTAGAACCTTCATAGTCTAACAAGTCACGTAAAAGAATTGGAAAATAGCCCCAAGCCAACAAAAAATAATAATGGAATTCTGTTGTTTTTTTCTAGTATTACTTTCCCGTATCTGCGACAGGAAAAGCGTCATAATGCCAGTTACATACGTTCGTTTTACATAAAGTCAGTGGTACGTAAACACCCACTTGCGATGCCAATACATTCCACTCTGACCTATTGGTGGCGCGCATTTAAATGGCTTCCAAATTTGAATTTCAAAACGCAGCGACGCCATTGGTGAGTTCGTGTCTCTTTTTTTCGAACAACATCGATGACAAGGTTTTTTTATTTTAATACTTGGCCACAGATAATATAAACTTGGTGTAATATTATATACATAGTGCTATTTCTAGATTGTAGTTTTGTGCTCAAGTGGGAGTCAGTGGTTCGTCTTTACACTTCACGAATTTATTTCAGACTCTCCGTTTAATATCTTCAGTTTAGCTTTGTCTGTCGTGTGTCAGTCAATCAGTCATCTGTTGAATTTGTATTAATAGATGTAAAACTGATACTGCAACTCCACGGGAATCTTTCTATAAACTAAATGGTTTTCCTGTCCTATATCAGTGTTTTAGCTTCCTTGTTTTAATCAATTCAAATTGAATGGTCTATTATTTAGTATTTAGAGCACATGTAAAACATTGGCTTTGTTTTTTTTTTAAACTAGCTTCTGCCCGCGACTTCGTTCGCGTGGAAGTCGTAAGATAGGTACACAATATACTAAAATAACAGCCATCTATATATATAAAAGAGAAGTCCACTCACTGACCACTCATCACGAAATCTCGGAAACTACTGGGCCGTGAGGTCTAAAATTTGGCACAAGCACTCTCTATGGGGTGCAGGCGCGCACTAAGAAACGATTTTTATAAATTCGCACCTTAAGCGGTTGAAAAGGGGTGTCAAAGTTTGTATGAAACTCCTATGTTTTTAAAGTTAGAGACAAGAATGTTGGCCTGATTGTTCCTTTCGACTTCTAGGTGCTCACTAAGAAAGGATTTTACGAAATTCGGCGCTTAAGGGTGAAAATAAGGGTTTTTAATGTTTGTATGAAAAATGTACCAAATGCAGTTAAGATCCAAATTTAATCTTACGGCAACGAGTTTTTGCATACTTTACATTGAAATTAGAATTCGGAGGCCGATAAAGATCTAAATTGAATTTTACGACAACGCGTTAATGCATATTTTACATTGAAATAAGAATTTTTAGAAGTTTCTTGAGATTTATATTTAGTTTTTTTTCTAGGTGGCCAGTATGTTTCAGTGCAGGCGTGATAACGTTCTAAAGTTTTTATGCCAGTTCTAGGTGGCCAGTATTTTTCAGTATGCAGGCATCTGCTAAAAGATAATGAAATGAGGTTCTAATTGGTATTCAGGTAATTTGAACGTTGCATTTATAGCATTAAAGTCGAGAATGCCAAGGGGAAAACTTCACAATGTTTAACCTTAATCGCGGCTTGCAAGCCGATCGTATCAAAAAACGAAGTCATGTATCAATCACAGAATACAAACCTAAGCGATACAAGTTCAAGCTATAGTTACCGAAATTACTGTTCTGCGATATTTTGTTATTACTTACTACTAATTTGCTTTGAAATATTTTTCATCATCGTTGTTTGGTTTTCGTTTTGGTTTGTTTCGCTTCCTAATTTTAAATTGGAGGATAATAATTGTGTTTTTACCTATTGCCGGGTTGGAATTTTGTTATTTCTATTTCTTTGGAAATTACTTATTGTGTAGGTATTTCACACTGTGGTATTACTATTATAGTTTTTAGTATTAGTCGTTCTTATTAGAAAAAGTGTCCTTGAATACCTACGTTCGTATTTTAATTTTATTGCTTAGTATTTTTGGTTTAGGCTGGTGTTGTAAGGGTTGGAAAAAGGCGGGAGAACCAACTGACAGGGTCCGAAAGGGCCAATGCCTGCCAGGGTTATGAGCCTGTCCGAAAGGGATATCGTGGCCCTGGCACACACAGGCATTTGAAGGAACACGGGTGGGTTTTAGTCAGTAAAAGTCTGACACGCATCAAAATGACCTTCATTGAAATTTCCTGAGAATCAGATTATTTTTACTGCCTGTTGTGCGTCCCCAAAACCAGCAATATAAATACCATCTTGAAACACCTGGAAATCAAATGGGAATAGTTCTCCCGCTGCCATGAGTTCACAGGTGGTTCCGTAGGTGCCATTACAAGACATTTCAGCGACGCAATTACGCTTTGAACCATAAACAGCTCCTCCTGACCGATCCTGGGTGAAAGGTTGGAATATTTCCCAGTTTTTAGACACGTGGCGCACAATGCTGTCTCGAATTTGAGAAGACAATGACATGGCCATGTTACTGTTCACCAAATAGGAGAGAGATGAAAATAAGCATGCGCCATAGCCAGGGATATTTACTATTTGGCAAAGAATTTGCATGCCACAATTGTAGCGATAAGTCCCCTCTATGAGGAGTGGTTAGAGAGGCGCCAGGGCTTCCTCACCTTCCGCCTGACGCACGTCCTCACCGGACACGGTTGTTTCGGGAGGTTCCTATTCAGAATAAAGCGGGAGGAAACGCCCGGGTGTCATCACTGTGTGGATCGCCCGGAGGACACGGTGGAGCATACGGTTGAGGTCTGCCCTGCTTGGGCGGAGCACCGCCATGTCCTCACGGAGGCGATCGGCGGCGGCGATCTCTCGCATCTGGCCCTGGTTCAGGCCATGGTTCGGAGCGAGAGTGCACGGGAGGCCGTCACCTCCTTCTGCAAAGCAGTAATGCATGCGAAGGAGGAGGCGGAACGCGTGAGGGTGAGGCAGGGTTCGCACCCTCACGCCCTTAGTCACCGCAGGAGACGCCCCGGGCGTCAGGAATCGCAGGCCGATTCCCGGCCACCGTGGGCGCGGGCTTGCGGACGGTGAGCGATGGGTAGCTCGCCGTCCGATAAGGACCAGGCCCGGGTCGACGGCGCGTTGTGTTCCACGCGCGCCTCAAAGAAATGTCAGCACCAATTGACGGGGTCCGAAAGGGCTAAGGCCTGCCAGGGTTACGAGCCTGTCCGAAAGGGATATCGTGGCCCTGGCACACAGGCATTTGAAGGAACACGGGTGGGTTTTAGTCAGTAACAGTCTGACACGCCCTCCCCGCTCCGGCCAGAGCGGGAGAAGTTATTTGATAATTTACAACCCAAAAAAAAAAAATGGCAGCGGCAGAACTATTCTCATTTGAGTTCCAGGTGTTTCAGGACGGTATTTTTTTTGCTGGTTTTGGTTAAGCACGGCAGGGAGTCAAAGTATTCCGATTCTCAGGAAACTTTATTGAAGGTCATTTTGATGTTTTAATTCCGTTGGCTAATTTAAATAATAAAAAAACCGGCCAAGTGCGAGTCGGACTCGCCCACGAAGGGTTCCGTAACATTATCTATAAAAATGGCAAAAAAAAAACACGTATGTTGTATTAGCCCCCCTTAAATATTTGGTTTATTTTAATTTAATTATTTATTTTTAAAGTGAATATATAACTTAATATTCTTTGAATATTTCAAGCGTCTACCTGTTGCCGTTATCAATATCTAGCAAAAACGAGCAAAAAAATCACTTTTGTAGTATGGGAGCCCCCTTAAATATTTTTTTTATTCTGTTTTTTAATATTTGTTGTTATACCGGCAACAGAAATACATCATCTGTGAAAATTTCAACTGTCTAACTATCACGGTTCATGAGATACAGCCTGGTGACAGACGGACAAACGGCGGAGCCTTAGTAATAGGGTTCCCGTTTTACCCTTTGGGTACGGAACTCTAAAAATATCTTTTGACCCCTCACGCCGGCAAAATTGAAGAATCACCGACCGTCACCGACTCAGCGGTAAATGTGCAGTTGAATTCACAATCCCAGTCCCAATTCACTGCTATTGATTTTGTCGAGAAGTCGCTTGCCTATAGTGAGCAAACGGAATGCGAGTCATTTTTTTTAAGGATATTGCTAAACCGTTGCTTCATCTACTTATATTAATATTTTATAGTTTGTGAGGTTGTAGGGGTAATCTCTGGATCTACTGAACCGATTTTGAAAAATCTTTTACCCATTGAAAGCCACGTTATTATTTTGTGAGTGTCATAACATAAGGCCATAATTTAATCCGAAAAATGAAAAGACGGTAAAATGTTTACCGCCCAACGAAGTGGGCACGGGTCAGCTAGTATTTTTGTAAAACGCCCTGTCCCCCCCACTCTATTACCTACATTGTTTTCGCATAGCGTTCTTTCTGAGTTTTCTTCTTTTTGCTCGGCTCCTAAGAGTCGTAGCGTGATGTCAAATAGCCTAAAATCTTCCTTATGAGTTGGGCTATCAAATGCAAAAATATTTTTTTAAATCCGACTTTTAGTTCCAGAGATTAGCGCGTTCAAACAAACAAACAAACTCTTCAGCCATAGAAGACTAGCTGTTGCCCGCGACTTCTTCTGCGATTCAGGATGAAAAGTAGCCTATGTCCTTACCCAGGTAATGGTCTACCCATGTGCCAAATTTCATCTAAATCCGTTCAGCCGTTTTAGTGTGAAAGCTTAACAACAACAAACTTTCGCATTTATAATATTACTAGCTTTTGCCCGCGGCTTCGCTCGCGTTAATTTAGAATTTGACAATCAATTCGGGTTGTACACTACTTGTTGTTTGGCGTTTGGCGGCAAAAAACTCTTAACACACTATTAAAGTTTCTATAATAATATAATTCAATCATGATTCGAAAGACACGTGGCGCCATCTATTACCATAGGAACGTTAAAGTTGTTTTCCTCGGGAACAGTACTTTTTTTTCGGGATGAAAGGTACCCATGTCCGTTTCTGTATACCTGACAACATATATGCAAAATTTCACGATGATCGGTTCAGTGGTTTAGTGGTTTAGGCGTGAAAAGGTAACAAAAAAAACAAACAAACTTACTTTCGCATTTATAACATTAGTTAGGATAGCTAGGATATACATTTATATGTACCTATAGATAGCTGTGCTAATGTTTTATTAATTAATGGGGATAATTAAAAGATGTATTCGTGGTTGAGAATAACCCAACTTTCTTTTATGTAACTTCCCATTACTTTAACAGGTCACACGGTAGCATTATCCATCGAATACTGAAAGAATCGAAGTCCCATCTACCTACCTAGAGATAGCATATCATGCATCCCATGATATGAAGGTAATATAGACTGCGAAAAAGACTCAATTCAAAGACTAAACGAAAATAATTACTTATTATAAACAAACGACTCAGAATGAATCCTTTAAAAAAATAAAAACCGGCCAAGTGCGAGTCGGACTCGCGCACGAAGGGGTACCATTATCTATAAAAACGGCAAAAAAATCACGTTTGTTGTATGGGAGCCCCCATTAAAAATTTGTTTTATTTTAATTTAATCATTTATTTTTAAATTGAATATATATATTGCAAAATAAATCACTATATTTGATGAACCAAGTAAAATATTAACTATCTTTTTAAGTAAACGGGAAAAATAAAAAAAAATAAAAACTTAAAAAATAAAAAAACCGACTTCCAAAATAATGGTTCACGGTTTATGCATAAGGTTTATGTTTATGAAATTAAATGATTTTTATATTTGAGTTGATTGAATGAAAGGTAAATGGTAAATTGCGGTTTACGATTTATGACGTATTAAAAAAACACTACTAACTAATTCTCGTTCAAACTAATTTTCGATGGAAGTTTACATGGTAATGTACATCATATCTTTTCTTAGTTTTATCATTCTCTTATTTTAGAAGTTACAGGGGGGGGCACATTTTACCACTTTGGAAGGGTCTCTCGCGCAAAGTATTCAGTTTAGAAAAAAAATATATTAGAAACCTCAATATCATTTTTGAAGACCTATCCATAGATACGTATGCGTTTGATGAAAAAAAAAATTGAGTTTCAGTCCTAAGTATGGGGAACCCACAAAATTTATTGTTTTTTTTTCTATTTTTGTGTGAAAATCTTAATGCGGTTCACAGAATACATCTACTTACCAAGTTTCAACAGTATAGTTCTTATAGATTCGGAAAAAAAGTGGCTGTGACATACGGACGGACAGACAGACAGAGTTTTTGCCATTTGGCTACGGAACCCAAAAACTGTCGACTGCACGTCAGAAGTGAAAAGTGTAAAAACTTCTTAGCTTCACAAACTTGTAAACATCTGTATCTGAGCGTGACTGACGGTCACGCCAGTTCAGGGGGCCTAAAATGGACGCTTTGGCAGAATCATAATCATTATGACCTACGTACAATTCATACATCCCGCAATTCATCTGTTTGACAGCTGCTATTTGACATTAGACTTCAATAAAGCAATTCATAATTTGTGGACCATTTTACGAAACTCCATACAAAACTGTCAAACAGATGAATCCATCATCATCATTTCAACCGAAAGACGTCCACTGCTGGACATAGGCCTCCCCCAAAGGGAGGGTTTGCCATAATCGCCACGCTTGGCAGGAGGGTTGGCGATCGCAGTATGGTGTTAAAATTCATAGAGAACGCTGCTGCCCATTCTCTAGTAATTACTCTCTTAGTCGCCTTTTACGACACCCACGGGAAAAAATGGGATAGTGCTATTCTTTACGTCCGGCAGCACACGGACGACTGCGAATGAACAGATGCATTGCGGGATATGAATTGTACCCAGATCATATTATGATTCTGCCAAAGCGTCCATTTTAGGCCCCCAGTGCTTTTTCCAAATCCCAAAAGTGCCCAACGTCCCTAAAGACTCAAAACTACAAAAAAACAAAATCAAAACACGAAAACAAAACATAAATTAGCTAGGTTTACATAATTTTGTTACAAAATCAACTTTTTCACACAAATCAACGAGGGTATTTGACAAAAAAAAAGCCATCAGGTAGTGCGACAAAAACAAGAGCCGTCAGTAAATGTTTAGCAATGGTAATATAATGGTAAACTGGAGATTAACATAGGAACTGGGACACAGATTATAATCGCAGATTCCGTCATTGACAAATTGGACACTTTTTTAGGGTACCGTGGATGGGGGACCGGGACAGTTTGCACACTGAAGGATTTTTTTGCAGTATTATTTCTACATGAAAGACAACAAAGGGTCTTTTAAGTATCTACAAGTGACGACACGACCCGTGCAGATTTTTATCTGCTATTTTGGCAGACAGCCTCTGAATTGACGTTGACAGCAGCCTGGTCATTGGCAATCAGAGGCTGGAAGCTCTACTAATATTTCTACCCGAACGAATCCTGTCCCTCCTATGGGGAAGACTGTCCCTCCTATGTGGAAGACTTTATTGTAAGAGGTCGTAAGGTCCGTCTTTTCTATAATCACCTTTCAACACCATAGCTCATTGTCTCCCCACATCAAGCCAGAAGGTTCTCAACAGCTTTTTTTTTTTTTTTTTTTTATTCTTATTTATTTAGGGACTTTTATAATCGCAATGCGTATGACAGTCCCATCATACCCTGAATATATAATAAAAAATACACACAGTTATGGATTAAATTCGGGCCATGAACCTGAACAGACTCTTCGCATCATCACCATTTGGTTGAGACAAAATTTTATGGAATGTGCCTAAATCAAGTCGGTTCAACCTCAACACCCGAAACACTTCATTTCTATCAGACTCATATCGAACACAGTCCATTAATAAGTGATGTAGGTCTTCCACAACTCCACACTCCTCAACAGCTTTTTATGTACTGAGTGTGTTTACTGTAAACTTCTGGTCGCTAATATCATTATTTTACTGTTAGCATTATATTTCTCACTAAGTGTTTTTTTGTTTCGTAATTTATTTTGAGTAATAAAGATTATTTAACCAGAAATAATATTAAACGGAACCATCGCGAATATCTGAATGAAATCTCAGTATTTTCTCCCATCCCATCGCAGGGAGGTCTTTGGCCCCACATTGTGTAATATTGGGGATATTCAAATGAACACAAGACTGGGACAAATGATTCAGATCGAGAGATATTGTCTGACATATTCGCGAACTTCCAAACTGTTACAAATCATAGTTTGACATCGAAATCGGTGAAAAACCCCGAATATTTCAACGGTTTTTTGTGACGTTTAATTTCCATACTTTTGAATGGGAATTATTGTGAATACAAAATGTTTTTTTTTTTTGTTCTGCATATCCCTGCATATTTACTGCTGTACAGGTTCTGCCATAACCGCTAGTTCAATACATACGGCCAATTTCTCAAACGTAACTTTGGTGTGTTTTAGCGAAAGATAATTTTCCTCAAGTGTTGCTTGAGAATTTAAGGGATTTAATGTAAATCAACTACTCCTTGGAGATGCTATTAATAATTAAATTTTTCATCTTAGCTTGGTGTCACGTTTGGTGAGTAACGAAGCTCGAACAAGTGACAAATAACTACGATTATTGCTTTCAATTTGGTAGAGCTAGAGAACTAGAGGCACGGTGTGTGAGATCGATTTATCTTCTACTTATCTACTAAATAAAACGCAAGAAAAAAAAAAAAGTGCACGCTCACAGACAGAAACATGTTGACGATAAATTTTACGAAAAATATCTAAGAAAATTCATAGTTTTAATAATATCTATTAAACAGTACGGATTTGATAACGAAAACCAATGGGACTCATCCGAAGGATGAATGAAAACTTATGAAGAAGATTTAGATTAATCCATTGTGTGTGACGACGTGAATCATGACGAAACAAAGTGATCCTAAAGGGTTCCGTTTTTTCCTCTTGAGGTACGGAACCCTAAAAACCGACCCACTTCCCACCGGAAAGCACTACTTATACGTAATTTTTCAATTACCTACATTTTTTGTTATATACAGGGTGTCCAAGAACCTGGCGTCCAACTGGATTCCCACGATGCCCCAAGTTCTAACAGTACTCAGAAAAATATTTTAAAAAATCCACCCCATGTACTTACAGAATTATACTGATTTCAAAAAAAAAGGGGAAATGAGCACCCTGTGACATACTTTTGAATGCTGTGACTGCTAATGCTGATAATTTCGATATTTCTTGGAGGTTTTGTAATCTAGGGTATTGCTGTGTCTAAATAGAATGTAAAAATAATGTACTTATTGTACCATTTTAAAATAAAATATTATTTTAACTAAAGGTGATATGGAAAACTATTGAATTTCGCAACTTTGACCGACTGTAGTGTAAAAAAAATGTACCAAAATAGTATGGCAAGTGACGTCAAATTTTGACGCGTTTATTCCTCTTTTTAAAAAGGTATAATACTTACACATTAATTTGAAAAAAAAAATTTTTAATAATATTTTTACTCAACAACCCAATTTTTACGATGTCTTACAGAATTCTTAGAAAGAAAAATTTACGACGAATTGAATCTAACCTCTAAAGAATTACTATTGTATGCTCATAAAAATAACAACAGGCCTCTCAAAAAACAGGTTAGACCGTAAGGGACGGTATGTGCATGCATCTCACCATAGTGATTCGTTATTACAACAGGAGGGAGCAAGACAGAAACTATCTTTGCGATTTGCTGGTTCTTCTTTATGGTACCCCATTATTCAGGTAAGAGTGAGGGAGAAAAAGGTTAGAGGTGCGAGTGAGATAGATAGTGACGCTATCTGGGATCGTGCTATTTAGGATAACAGTACGGTCAGTACGCGTCACTGCCTCCTGCCGTTACTACGCACCTCTCTCTTATTGTTACCATTGATCACGTACTACGATTTAAAGCTTTGTTTATTGGACTCGATTACTCTTTGTGCTCTGGACTTTGAAACGAACTCTTTACGACGACCTTTGCCTGTGTTTGGACAGTTTGTGTTTTGTGTGTGCTACCATGGCGACCTACACTCCGCAAGAATACGCAAATATGCACTACATTTATGGAGAATGTAGAGGTAATGGACGAGCTGCAGCGAGACTTTACAGAGAAAGGTATCCGAGGGCTACGCGATATCCCGACCATCGAGTTTTCATTAATGTGCACAGATCACTATGTGACGGGCGGTTCCCCAATCAAGTAGCTGGTGAAGGACGACCCGTAAATGACTTCATACGCGATGAAGTTTTAGAGGCGGTGTCGGCAAATCCAAGCATCTCTGTGCGAGGAATAGAAGCTGATACGGGGATACCGAAGAGCACAGCACACAGTATTCTCCAAAAAGAAGAATATCATCCGTACCACGTACAGCGAGTGCAAAGTCTTTTACCTCGAGACTATCCGAGCCGAGTCGCGTTTTGTGAAACAATCCTGCAAATCAACATCGAGAAGACGAAAACTTTATCGACAAAATTTTGTGGTCAGATGAATCAACATTTAAGAAGGATGGCTACATGAACCTACACAACTTGCACGAGTGGCATGTGGAAAATCCGCACTTGATGCGAGAAGATAGATCCCAGTACCGGTTCAAAGTGAACATGTGGACCGGTATTCTCTGTGGGAATATTATTGGTCCATTTGAGATGCCCGAGAATTTGACTGGCGAATCATATTTAAATTTTCTTCAAAATGATTTGCCAAACTTACTAGAAGAGACCCCACCAGATATGTGGTTCCAACACGACGGCTGTCCAGCACATTTTCGCGTATCCGTTAGAGAGTTTTTGGACGAGCAATACCCGAACAGGTGGATTGGGCGATCAGGAACAATCCCGTGGCCAGCCCGCTCACCTGACTTAAATCCGCTGGATTTTTTTTTCTGGGGAACTATGAAGGAGCTCGTTTATGCGAAGCCCATTAATGACATCGCTGACCTTCGTGAGAAGATAACACAAGCAGTGCAGGTGATACGTCAAAAAAGTTACTCGCGAAACATAAAGCGGTCCTTTTTAAGGAGAGTGAGAGCTTGTATTGCCGCGGGTGGTCAACATTTTGAACATTTATTGTAATAAAATATCTTTAAACTAACATTCTTTGCTTTTATTCTACTGGGAACCCATCTACCTGTGTGTATTTCCTTCTTGCTCACTCTTGGAACCGAAGTAAATAATAGTAGTAACATAACAGTTTCTAAGATAAGAAAGGGTCCGACAGTTACCGTTAGTAGGTAGGCACTTCGTAAAAATTGGGTTGTTGAGTAAAAATATTATCAAAAATTTTTTTTTTCAAATTAATGTGTAAGTATTATACCTTTTTAAAAAGAGGAATAAACGCGTCAAAATTTGACGTCACTTGCCATACTATTTTGGTACATTTTTTTTACACTACAGTCGGTCAAAGTTGCGAAATTCAATAGTTTTCCATATCACCTTTAGTTAAAATAATATTTTATTTTAAAATGGTAAAATAAGTACATTATTTTTACATTCTATTTAGACACAGCAATACCCTAGATTACAAAACCTCCAAGAAATATCGAAATTATCAGCATTAGCAGTCACAGCATTCAAAAGTATGTCACAGGGTGCTCATTTCCCCTTTTTTTTTGAAATCAGTATAATTCTGTAAGTACATGGGGTGGATTTTTTTAAATATTTTTCTGAGTACTGTTAGAACTTGGGGCATCGTGGGAATCCAGTTGGACGCCAGGTTCTTGGACACCCTGTATATATAAAAGAAAAAGAAAGAAAGAAAATAAATTTATTTGAAACAGGAAGGCAAACAATATTCACACAAAAAACAAAAACAGAACAAATGCTTAAAATAGTAATATATCTATCTACAAATATATTAATCTTATAATGTCAAGTCTCTAGTTTTTAAAACTTCCCAGATAATATGAATTCCATTTATAATTATTAAGAGTATAGAAACGATTTTATGTTGGAAATTTTTGACAAGGCATTGAGAGTAGAGCTCTCTCATACGCTGACGTGCTGTGCTGTGAGGCGTGCAATTTGCTGACAAACAACGCACAGCCTAAACTGCCGAAAGGGTTCCTTTTATAACGAAGGTGAGCAAAAAAAGTATTTTTGAAAATTCATGCCCTAAAGGTGCCCAAATAGGGGATGAAGTTTGTACGTAAATTACTTATGGGGAATCTCAGCGGGCACACGGCTTGTACCTGCTAGAAAATCGAGCATTCCAAGCGGATATGTTGCAAAGATGAATGAATTGTGCCTGTTTCGGTCCGCTATCTCATTTGAATTGTCAATTTGTTATAAACGTCAGTCATAGATTATTCTCTGACGTATTGAATTTACAGCAGTGAGGCTAGACTGATCTTCTTGCTTCCTGTAGAATGTACTGCTCTAATACGCAATTCTGAAGTTGTCCGATTAATTCTCAATAGCTTATGTTTCGACCAAGTCATCTGTTGAAGCGATGTTTTTCCTTAAGTTAGTTTTCAGACAAAAACATAACATCACGCCTCATTTCTCCGAAGGGGCTGGGGAGAGGTGTACACCCACACTTCGCCAGACATATTTAAGTCCCATGTAATCACCATTCAGCCGAAAGACGTCCACTGAGACGTCCTCTGCTGGACATAAGCCTCACCCAAGAAGGAGGGGGGAGGGAGGAGGGAGGGGGGGAGAAGGGGGGTTACCATAATCGCCACGCTTGGCAGGCAATTTAGTGATCGCAGTATGGTGTTAAAATACATAGAGAACACTGCTGCCCATTCTCTAGTAAGTCCCTTAGTCGCCTTTTACGACACCCAACGGAAGAAATAGGATGGTGCTATTCTTTACGTCCGTCTTCACCACACGGAAAACCCATGTAATAGGGGGCGAATCTAGTGCCATCAACCCGCTACTGAGAACTTCCTGATGAAAAAACCCATACCACGTTGCCAGACCTGGGAATCAAACCCAAAACCTGAAGCTCATCAGTAGCGCTTGCGACCACTAGACCAACGAGGCAAACAATGTCTTAGGATATCATACCAATAGTACTCATCTTCATCTGCTCGCCTTCTCCCAACTATAACCAGAAGCAGAGAACACCAGTATATTACATGGAGCGACTGCCTATCTTACCTCCACAATCCAGTCACTGGGCAACACGATACCCTACACAAAATGTCCCAGAATTAACGCACAACCTCTTAACGGGTCATAGTACTCATCATTATGAACAACTTTCACTATGGGACCAAAACAGAAATCGCGAAAAAAATCAGCCGTTCCCAACATTTTGACGAGTTATTCGAACATTGTAGGGAACAGCTGATTTTTTTTTGCGATTTTAGGTTTGGTCCCATAGTAGAAGTTGTTCATAATGATGAGTACAACGACCCCTTCTGGGACATGTTGTATAAGACTGCGGTCGCAGACTTTTGGGCCAATAGTATTGAGTAGATCAATTTCGGTACAGGCTCAGAAACTGGGCATAAGAAAGCCGTTCCGCATTACATAAGTTTCTGGTGGACGTGACGCTTTATATTCATACTATAGCTGCGTCCCGCGGTTTCACCCGCGTAAGTCTCGATCCCGTGGGAATATCGGGATAAAAAGTAATCCAGGGTGTCAGCTACCTCCATACAAAATTTTATCAAAATTGGTCCAGCCGTTTGAGCGTGAAGAAGTAACAAACACACACACTCAGAAACTTTAACGTAAATCTATCTGTTCCATTTTCACGCCATTACGGCTGAACAGATACCGATGAAATTTGGTAGGTAGACCATGGCCTGGGTTAGGAAATAGTCCGGTAATACAGTCAGTGACCTGCATAACCTGACCACTCTTCCAATATTCTTCTTTGAAAGAGGGGTCAGGTAATGCAGGCCACTGCCTGTACGTTCCCGTGAGATAATTTTCGACCTCCAAGCTGGCGAAACCTTTAGTGCTAGTACGTCATAAGCCAACTGGATTTGTTACAAAATAACTTGTTAAAGCCAACATCGTAATCCAAGCTCGCTGGGGCACAGGTTTCCCCCGAAAGCTGTGCCTTATCAAGACTTATCGGAGAGCAAACAAGCGATACCGTATCTACCCTACCAACGGCTATTTGGGCCGCGTGTGGAGCGTGTGGCGGGTCGGGCTGGGAGAACAGCGGTTTGAGAAATCATTATTACGTACATAAGATAACATCACGCCTGTAATACCCGGGTTAGGCAGAGGTGTACCTATAGTACACCCACATTTCGCCACTTATGTTTAAAATTAAAGGGTAGCCCGAAAAATTCTAATATTCTTACGTTTTTTGCAATTAGCTGGTCAGTGTCCCCCTTGAGTCTCATGTAATAGAGAGCGAGCTTATTGCCCCCATCGGGCAAAAAGGATTTCATGTTCTTTTTTTTTTGGATCATTGACCGCTGGCAGTTTAGTTACTTAAAGTATGTGTTGACAAAAAACTGTTTTTTTTTATCGTGTTTAGATATTGATATCAATCACATCCTTAGACTGATATTTAAAGTGACTATACTAACTGCGGTCGAGAACCCCACAAAATATCATCAAATTAAATTACCAATTTTTGTTTTTACATATCGATACCGCATCTGCGTAGTTTCGCTAGCACATTTAATTTGACCCTGTTCCATGTTCAACTTCAGTAGAAATTCAACAGAGCCACAGATTATCTATACAGTAGGCCAATGCCATGTTTGAACTGGCAACCGAATTCTTAAAAAGTCGAACTGTAAACCCTTGGGGCCAGGACAACGTTCCGAAGGATTATTAGAGTTATCTATCCCCATGTTGCACCTACCATGTTTTGTCTCTGCATCACCCTAAGGTTGACTGGTAGAAAATGCCTCAGGCATTAAGTCCGCCTTTGTACAGTAGTTTTTTTACTTGTGCATAAAGTTTTAATAAATAAATAAATAAATTATTTTCTTATATGTAATAGTAATTTATTTCATAAAAAAGAGGTACAGTCTGTCAATATGTACTTACATACAGGTGCAATTACGGGTTCTAAAGTCGCTAATTTAGTAGCCACACCATGGTTAGCTTATGAGCTAATAGTACCTAGAAACTTTATCTCTGTCCAATCACATATGCTAGAAAGAGACGAACTACGTACGTACGATAGTATTTTTATAACTGTAACATACACAGCAGTGGAGTACCAATAATTTCCGTGTGAATTTACCCCTAACTTATGTTGTAATATTAATAAAAACCGGCCAAGTGCGAGTCGGACTCGCGCACGAAGGGTTCCGTACCATTATCTATAAAAACGGCAAAAAAATCACGGTTGTTGTATGGGAGCCCCCTTAAATATTTTAATTTTAATTTAATTATTTATTTTAAAGTGAATATATAACTAAAGATTCTGTGAATATTTCAAGCGCCTACCTGTTGCCGTTATTAATATCGAGCAAAAACGAGCAAAAATGAATCACGTTTATTGTATGGGAGCCCCCTTAAGTATTTATTTTATTCTGTTTTTTTTGTATTTGTTGTTATAGCGGCAACAGAAATACATCATCTGTGAAAATTTGAACTGTCCTAACTATCACGGTTCATGAGATACAGCCTGGTGACAGACAGACAGACAGACAGACAGACGGCGGAGCCTTAGTAATAGGGTTCCTGTTTTACCCTTTGGGTGACAGGGAAATTCGACCTATTCCTTGAAAGGGGTTATACTAGAGGTCATTAGCAACAAATTAAGTCCAGTTGACTAGGGGTCAAAACTGGATGGTTACCGAACTGTGACGGTTCTTCGATTTTTTTTAAATTTTCTGACTTGCTACCAACAATAATTAATTATAAAAAAACTACTGAACCCTAAACATTTAATTGATAGTTTTCTGATACCTGAAAAAGGAGTGAACATTAAAAAAAATATGCTTGCCCAAAACTAACATAACATCAGAAATAAAATGTCTTTAGTATAAATAATTTTTAATGATAGCATATTTCCCGAAGAAACTTTTCCCCTACATTTCGTAGGAAATGAGACTAGAACTTACATTTTACCATCGATAAACAGGCTGCTACAAAAAAAGACTGATCGAAAAATAAATAAAAAACAATAACTTCTACTTAAGTATTATTTTCACCTTAAAATTAAAAACTTAAGACTTTACATTTGGACTCACCTAGAAATTTTAATTTTAGTTATGTTAGATTAGTTACGATAATGTGCTAGGATTCATTCCATAGAGAATCGTGGTAAGTAAATCTTCGTGGTCACGGTATAGGACCATAATTATGTTTGTATCCACTGCCTTGCGAATTGCCGGCATTCGATTATTGCGATTTCGAAATTCTAAGTTTATTTTTTTTTCTGTTTAAGGCCAGTCTTCATTGTAGCGGTCCATCTATCCATCATAAAACACTAAGTACTTACGAAATGTATGGGAAAAGTTTTTTGCGATTTATGACTTTTCTAGTACTCAAACATCAGTTGGCCCAATAGAGGTTTTTGATCCTTATAAGAAACCGGGTCGAATGACATAAAAAATAGTTTCTGTGAAAATTTCCCATTTTCCTGCTGACTGTATTTTTTTTTCAAAATCTGTAAATGTTGAGAAATTTCTCAAAAAGTTAAGGACAGTCTCTTAAGACCGTTTTCCAGTAGATAAAACATACAACGGTTAGAATACAACGACCCATCTCAAAAATCCACCCTGTATAGATTGTAAGTAGAGGGAGTCGAATTGCGACCAGTGGGCGACCACCAGTAATTAATAATTATTCGAATATTTTTTTCGGTATTTAGCGAGGTTAACTTCTGTCGCTGGTCAGTTGCTAATTACCAAGGTGAGATGTCAGATGTTACACATCATATAGGTTCACTACTGTAAGGCTCGCTCGCTTTTGTTGACTTTCGGAATATTGCCCAGCAAGTCTTAAGTCAATTTCTTACGATAACATTTCGGGATTAGAGCTGATTTCTTCATATTCTTTCATTAGAGCTCGTGCTATAAATAGCCCATATGTCGCACCAAATAAGTCAGCCAACTTATAACGTCACCACTGAACTCTTCAACCGTGACGCTTATCAGCCATTAAAACAATCGACAGAAATAAATAAATTAAATAATTTATTAATTAATTGGTACCCTCTAGTTAAGCCGATATCAGACGCTTCACTCGAGTGAATGGTTCACTCGTGTGAAGGCAGATATTTGTTTCATTCCACGTTCACACGACACACGACAAAATTACATAGGAATGAACGTCCATCTGCTCCTTACAATTCAATTTCCGATCATTCGGTAGGCATCGCATAGACATCGATGGATCGGTTCACTAATTAAATTAAAATTCATTTATTTCAGGTCCTTGACCCATATTAAATACAAAAACCCAACACAATTTTTTTCAATTTTATAAGTGCGTAGTTGAGTTAATTATTAAATTATTTAAATTTCGTACAATGAGAGTCACAAATAAATATCAAATCGATAAAAGTACAAACTAAAAAAAAAAAAAATTAAATAGGACAATTAATTAAATTAAGTAAATTAAATTATCCAAGTAAGCTAATGAACTCATTTTTCACTTTTGATTAATTTTGTGTTCACTTCGAGTGAAAGGTGCCCAATGAAAGGCAAGAATTAATAAAAATTGAAACGTCTGATATCGGCTTTACATAACGGAGCTGAAACTAACTATGTATGACTATGTTAAATTGTGAATACGATGTATTTTCTTTTGCGATAGTGTTGATGCTTGGTGTAGAAAGGTATTAGCTGAGGTCATTGTATCATTAACAAGTAAAATTATCAGAAGTACGTAATGTAGTTGTATTATTGACTTCTGCCTGCGACTTCGTCTGGGTGAAATATTTTGTTCCCCCGATCACCGCGCCGCATCGCCCGACCGCGCTATATCTCCATTTTTAACCGACTTCCAAACAGGAGGAGATTATATGTTCGGCTGTGTTTTTTTTTTTAATATTTGTTCACCGTTTTCTCCGTCAATTATGGACCGATTTTGAAAATTATATTTTTGTTTGAAAGGGTATACTTCCGAGGTGGTCCCATTGCCACGAAATCAGAATCTGATGAGGGGATCCCATGGAAATCGAGGGAAACCCTCAAATTTTATAGGCAAACCTATAGCGATTTAGATATTTTTTATAGGAACTCGTGCATTTGCTCTCGGAAAGAACCATTTGGTGAAGTGGAACTGATGATGGAGACCACAGATGGCCATCGGAACAATATAATAATAAGTATTTAACGAGTTGCGATTCGATTAGGTACTTTAATGTGGTTGCTAAGAAATTTATGCTCGTCACTATGCATATGGTGAGTGGCAGTTCTCCTGGTTCTTACCAGGAGAACTCCTCAACAATCAACGTCCCAGCATCGGGAAAAGCAATATTTTGTAAAAGGCAATATATTAAAAACTGACCTACTAAAAAGTTAAAAATAAAAAACTTTTTACAAAAAAAAATAACCGACTCCGACTAAAAAGTTTTTTTGCTTAGCATTCTGTTTTACCACTGTTTTTTGCTAAGGATCGTAGCGTCATGTAAAAACGCATTTAAGGCGACGAGAACCGACTTTTAATGATTTTATACTGAAGATCACGTCTAAACGAGTAGTGTTGATGATTTGAAAAAAATATATGTTAAATTAGAGCATTTTCTCAATAACTTAATATGTGAATATTTTAGATTATGTTTATATTACATAGTGAAATTAATTTGTAAAGTTATGTTTAACGCGAATAAAAAACTGAGAATGGCGCGGGCTGGGAATGGAGCGTATTTTTCTGAAACCTTCACCAATTTAAAGATATTTTAATTATTGATCTTTTAGTATACTTACGCGTTTTATTAAAATACCTTTTGTTTTGTGTTTAATAAATTAATAATGCGTCAAATTGGGGACAGAGCTCCTTGATGGGCGAGTCGTATTACTGGCTGAACGTACGACGCGTTGCGTGAGCTCAGTACAGAACACGCAAGCTAACCACTCAAGGTCACTGGCAAATATCTCCGTCTTAACATGACGCTAAGATCCTCAAGAAATGGGCTATTAAATGCAAAAAGATTTTTTCAAATCTGATCGGTAGTTCCAGAGAGTAGCGCGTTCAGACAAACAAACTCTTGAGTTTTATGTATATCTGTTATCTACTAGTGGTGGCCCACTGGTCGAAATTCGGTCCCTTTTACTTACAATCTATATAGTACCTACTAAATCCATGAGTACACTAATTCCATGCTATTATAAAGTACTTGTCTCTGTGGTGCTGGACGTAAAGAATAGCATCACCCTATTTCTTCCCACGAGTGTCGTAAATAGCGACTAAGGGACTTACTAGAGAATGGGCAGCAGCGTTCACTATTCATTTTAACACCATACTGCGATCGCCAACCCGCCTGCCAAGCGTGGCGATTATGGCAAACCCCTTGGGGAAGGCCTATGTCCAGCAGTGGACGTCTTTCGGTTGAAATGATGATAATGACTATTTAATAAAGAAAAGAACTGATTGTTTTAATAGATTCGAATATTCTATTAATATTAAATTACTAGTTGCACCCCGCGGTTTCACCCGCGTAAGTGTCGATCCCGTGGGAATATCGGGATAAATAGCCTATATGTTAATCCAGGGTGTCAGCTACCTCCATACAAAATTTTATCAAAATCGGTCCAGCCGTTTAAGCGTGAAGAAGTAACAAACATCCATACTTACAAAGTTTCGCGTTTATAATATTTGTAGGATAGTTGTGATTTCGAATTCACTGTTTGTTTATGATCCTTTTCTTATTTGTAAATATAATACAATTTTATTGTTAGTACTAGTAGTAATATAGCTAAAGTTTGAAAAGAACCGAGAAAACCGGGTATCCGACTCTGGACCAAAACAGAAATGGAAAAAACCGGTTCCTAAAATATGGCCAATTCTCGATGCCTTAGTTGGAAGCAGTGGCGTGCACGCCATACATGCAAATAAGCTCTGCATACCCTGTAGTCCCATACATACATGCCCCTCTAAATGATAAATAACTATATGTAACCAATCATGGTATTATATTAATCTACCGCGATTTACGCGCCATCTATTACTTTTTTTTGGAAGAACATCCAACGCCGCGCACCGCCAATTCACCGCGCAGGCAGCGCCCCCGTAAGCAAAAGCAGTACTAGGCCTTGCTTATTCTTCATACAACGCATGTCGTCTAGGACGTGTAGTACACAGCAAAAGTGTGACTGTGTGCGTGAAAATGTGTGCGCGTGTTTGAATTTTGGAAGCATAGCTGACATCGCAACCCGTCCAAATTGAGAAGCCGTAAAAGCACAGCTTAATAATTGTTGATTGCAGAGGGACGACTTTTTTTGTCGGATTAACCAAATGACCGACTAATTCATTCGTTCGTATTAGTTCGTTTTTTCAAAGGTTTTTCGCCATACTGATTCATTGTTTTTCTTGGCGCAAGTGATTGACTGTCGAAGTAATTATTTAGTAAGTTTATTGTAAACAATGGAAAATGATATGCTGTCAATAAAAATGGAAACTTACACCTGTGGGTCTCACAGTGTCCTGACCTGTGCTGGCGAAGTGTGTTTAAATAAATTAAAGTGTGCCGCTTTTTATACGTTAACTTTTGAGGAAAAAGTTAAACTGATTGCAAAGGGAAGGTGTGTATCCAGATTGAGATTGAACTTAACTAAAAAAAAAGTTAATGCTAGGTACTCGTTATTGTCATAAAGAGTTTTATGATAATTATTACTGGCTAACAGGTTGTGTAAACACAAACACATTGTATTGTTTCCCTTGCATTGCCAAGCCGTGCATGGGATCTGAGATCTCTGTGCACGCCCCTGGTTGGAAGGTGGGCCATTGTATGTGGGGAGAAGACGCGCCGCATGCGCACTATGGCTATCTATTGAACGCGTGGGGCAGACTTCTCGATTCATCATTCTCCAGCCCTTATCCAAATGTATTTAGGGGTCTCTTCCATACTTCTCTAATAGTCGTCATCTCGGTAGTGTAGTTTATTTAGTTTTCTTCTATATAGTACCAGGGCCTCATGACTTGAACATAGATAGATGACAGACGTGACAGCTTAAGCATGGAATTAGTAAGTACTATACAACATTAGTTTTTGTTTGTAACAAAATGTATGGAACAGCTGATTTTTTTTTCGTGATTTCAAGGTTGGTCCCATAGGAAAAGTTGTTCAAAATGATGAGTACCTACCATGACCACTTTTCAGGTTTAGAATAACCAAAAACTAATGTTGTAAGTCGGGGGTCGAATTTCAACCAATGGGCAACCACTGGTTATTATTATGAGTAACTCAATTGGTTGTTTTACAAATCTCTCTCTACAGATTTCAGGAGTTTAACTCAAAGCATTTATTTAATACTTTATACATCTTTTACTTCTATTTTTTACAGTCATAGACGTTGTCTAGCTACACTTTTATGTTTTAATACCTTTAAGCTAACTGTAGCATACCAAAAACATGGTATAATCTGACTTAAGCAGAAACAGTAAAAATACAAATGAATCACAAAAATCTAGGTACATCCAATCCAATCCATATTACATCCATCTTATTACCTTTAGATGCGTTACCTGCGCTCAATAATGGCAAAGTAAATGCCAGGCAATTGCCTGACATTTACAATAATAATAATTATTAGTAATAGCTAGTGGCGTAACTAAATATGTAAGTATGTTCATCTCTTTCTAACAACAGATATAGGTCTTTCCTTTTCTTCACGTGCTGTATGATTGTATGCAAGTATGTAGCTACAATCATGGCTTACACTGTTTTTGAGTGCACAAATGTTTGTGTATGACGCGTCTATTTATAATACGTCATTGGGTACATCTAGATATAAACCACAATCAGTAGGCATAATTATTATTTAACAATGTGATTTCCTAAATATTTAAATCTTAGGTTGTTTAAATGGTGACAACAAAACCTGTAGCATTATTTTATTTAATATTCAGGTTTAAAAGAAGAACCAACAAAAATAAGTACCTTACAAGTAGCTGCTGTTTGGTTAACTAATCTACATAATTTGCTTATATGATTATCAGATCTAGAATCTTCTAGGACACACGTAATATCAGTTAACATTTCAAAGGAAGAAATAGGTGTAGGTGGTAGCACAATGCTCTATTTATTAGGATGTAAACATAATAGCTTGCTTATTTAGAAAAAAACACTAACTGAATGACATGAATAGCTATCATCTGCTGTTTACTAAACAGGAAAGAGACAGCAATATCAAAATAACAATTAGAATAAGGTTTTTTACGTAAGGCCAGCCGAAAATATGAGATTACTGCACTATTTTTTGCACAATAATGCAACCTCGAAAGAATTAGAGAGGATGATTACATGTCGTATGGCTACTTGTCTCTGCATAAATAACAATAAAAAAATATAAAAACATAACCTAAAAGTCAGCTGTCAAGCGTAACATTAAATTGGCTATTAAATTGCGCAAACTCACCTCAAGCTCCTGATTTCGGCATTTCTCCTCTAGTTCTGACTCAGAAGAGTCTCCTTGTAAACTTTCATTTGCAATATCCTGTGCAGGACTCTCAGATAACACTTCAGATGCGAAATTAGTGATCTGGCCTTTTAGGCTGTTTAAGCTGTGGTTTAAGTTTAGCCACGACATTTTCAACGTGAACAACTAACGTCACACATCACACTAAATTAATAAAATGGAAATAATTGGTAATAATAGATGTAAACAACAATAAAATTGCATTATTTTTACAAGTGACAGGATTTTGTCCAGTTGGCAAAACAAGTCGCCATTTGACGTAAAATGACGTAATTGACGTTTCATGGAGGAGCCCATTCTGCAAATATTTGTAAACATAACGCAAATTTTCAAGTTTGAATATCATATGTTTATAATTGAGTAAATACTATTCTATCAAACGTAAACTCAATGAGTAAAATAATGTATGTAATTGTGATAAGCGTTTCTGATTTAATAATCAATATTAAACGAAAAAAAATTAGGTTGAAATGATTGTGTTGCGTTCCCAGTACTTCCCAGTTCCCGAAGCGCATAAACAAAACGTAGATCAAAAATGAAATTGAAAATCTCCTTTGAAATGTGTAATTTGTCAATATTCAAAATATGAAGTAATTTATAACTATTTACAAGTTGATTGTTTCATATTTACTATAAAACCCACCTTATATACCAATATAACTGTTTTGTTATTACGTGATATATTTTTTCATAGTACCGGTGGAGGTTATGAAATGAGAATATCTTTTTAATTTATTATTTTTTCCGAAACCCTATTGAAAGGTTATGAAATACTAAAGAAACCGAAGGTATTACGTAAACATGTCGAGAATACTGCACAATCGTATGAGGTGAGTGGTTTGTAACCTTTGTTCTTGACCTATGACTTTTTTTATATTTGTCGCCCTGATACTTTATCCCGGAGAAATCGTCGCTTTATTAAAAGGCTCTCATAATAATCCTTCATTCGGCGTAATATCAGTTATATTAAGCTCTGCGTAATGTAACATGTTATGAGACTCGACCTTGACAATCTGCTGACCTAAAACCTATCTGCCAAATAGTACCTACCTACTGGATTGTTTATTGATTTAGGCATTATACGTGTATACAGTGATTTAATAACAAATCAAAGAAATTTCTGATCCACACAAGTATATAATGACTCCCTTCCCTTACTTATATTTGTATTGGTCATGATTGAGCTATGTAACTTATTTTCCTTTTTTTTGTTTACACTATGTCCATATGCGGCTGCCAGATTCTCAATAAATTGCATTGAAAACTGTTTAATTTATATTTGTGTTGCTTTACTTATTATATTCATAATATTTTCCAGATCATCATTAAAAAAATCACAATGGACAATCGTCGACAAACGAGCAGTCGCATTCTCAGTCTGGACGGGCCGCAGCATTCTCCTCCGCAAGCCCATAGACACAAGTCATGTCCAGCGGAGAAAATATGGCATGCTAGTGGCACGAGCCGTAAGGGGCCTGCTGAAGGTCCGCTATCTAGTGCTAGGAGGAGCCGTTGGTGGTGGCATGACTTTGAATAAGGTTAGTTTTGTTTTGACATTAACGAGGGGCTTGTAAATAATTATAGCGGCATGGGGGGTAATAACAGCCGCACGCTTCGATTGATCAGGTTAATCTATGCTTGCCGCGGTTGGTCCGTGGATGGGTGACCATCTTTCCATACGTTAATCCGTTTGTCCGGGCTGTCATGCATGGATCTTTGACAGTAATTACGGGTTGTCAGCCCAAAATGCTGACAACCAGTCTTACCAAGGGGTGCCATATTACCCAGTAGCTGGGTTGTGGAGGTCAGATAGGCAGTCACTCCATGTAAAATACTGGTATTTAGCTGATCTGGTTAGACTGGAAGTCGACCACAACATAGTTGGGACAAGGCTCGGCAGATGATGATTAAAAATGTTGTACTTTACTAAAGTTGTCAAAAAATAATAGGCCCGTTTTGACATTTAACTTGAATCGATTTAACGTGAGTATCGAGTACCGAGTCGTCTGGTCTCGGTACTCGATACTCACGATAAATCGATTCAAGTTAAATGTCAAAACGGGCCTATTATTTTTTGACAATTACACTTTGTGCAGACTTCTAAATAGTAGTCTGTCAAAGTAGTAAAATCTGTTTGTGAATTGTACTTCCTAATGCCGTCATAGTGCCTCACAATACTATGAGAACTGCATCATTTTCAATTCTGTAGAGACTTTTTAACTTCCAACTCTGTACAACTTGTTTGCAATAATCGACCCAGGCTGGGGCAGGCTAAAATATATATTTTAAAAGAAGCAAACATAGATTTTTAAATAATTCGTGTTTTATATAACTAGTGAAGTAAGAGAAAACCTTAAACCATAGTAGATACAAGGAAAGGCTGTCAGACACTTAACATCGGTACATCTCAAAGGTCGAAGTACATATAGTATTTTTAAGACTGCTGCTGAAAACCTGGCGCCGACTATCCAGCATCAAATGGTATACAGGCTTTTATTATTCTGTGCACAAGTTTCAGTTAACTGAGTTTACTATTGTTTTTAAAGACCTAATACTTTACATGAATAATAATATAATAAAAAGTAAAATAAATTATATTACATTTATTACAGCAATTCCCAGTAAATTGAAACTTCACTAAGGTTGAAACTATCTGTCACAAATAGGGCTTGCCGTTTTAAGATGTGCAACTGACTTTTAACCTTATGGTGGTAAAGCATTTAGGAGGTCAGCTATTATTTCGTAACATATTATAAAAATAATCTTCTTTTTTTTAAGTCAGTTAAAAGCTGCACTTTATTCAACTGATGATAATAATTACATACACAAAATTCCTCATCCAGAAAATTAAATAACAAACTAAATTAAATTCTGTCTTTCTAGAAATACGTAGAATGGAAGGACGGTCTTCCCGACATGGGCTGGCTGAACGATCTGCTGCCAGACAACGACCAATGGCAGCAGTTCACCACCACCCTCATCAATGCCAAGGAGAAGATCGGAGACAACATCCAGATAGGTCAGTTATGTGAATGCTGTAGGAATTAGGGCAATCAAAATCAAGCATTCATATAATTACAAAGTCTTACCGCCTACCGCCGACGAAGAAACGACTAGCTATCTTCTATTTCTATGCGCAAGAAGCGTACATTAGAGAGAGTTCTCGATGCAGTATGAACAGTCAGCGATCAACTATTAGGCATCTCGCGCACTAGACGACCACGACCACGACTGGTCGTAGTCGTGGCCTCAACCTTGGTCGCAGAAGGTACGGTTGGGCTGCGATCAAGTTTGCGGCCACGAGTAAATCTGATCGTTGCGGCCACTGGTCGTGGTCGTGGCCGTCTAGTGCGCGAGGTGCCTTAATATATGTATCTTTTTTACTGACATGGGATCTACATCTATTGCACGCAGGGACCACTTTGGTTACCCATTGAAAGGGTTTTTGATAAAAATGCATACGTTGTGGGTAACCCTTTTGAACGGCTTAGTTTAAGCCATTCAAAGTTACCCACACCATAAGGGTTTTTGATTAACTGCTTAGAAAAACCCTATCGAAAACCCTTTCCACTGAAAGGGTTTTCGATAGGGTTTTTCTGAAATGGTAACCAAAATGGTCCCTGGGTAGAATAGAGATAGAATTGGTAATGCTACGCGTGCTGGGCGGATATCGAAATAACATAATATTGTGATTTTTTCATGTCACTGGGTTTCAAGTAGGTATAGAACCCATTGAATAGGTTATCATGTAACCCTTTCACTGGGTTTCTACTATAAAACCCATTCAATGGGTTATATCATGATAAAGGTAACCCATTGAATGGGTTACCCTTTCGAAAGGCTTGACCCTTAACCGGGGTTGTACGGTCCCTGATTGCACGTTTCCTGAGCGAGACAATAGCTAGTCGCTTCCCCGCTGGCAGTGGGACTAGTGCCATATGCTGCTTTTGCATATTGACTGACAAATATGAAAGTTTTTTTTTAATGAAAATTCTATAAAAAACCTACAAATTAGAGAGGTTTGTACTATTTCTTAGTAAGTAGTAGCAGTAAAGTATATGAATTGATTAATTCTTTAGTTATTTGTCGGCCATCATGTAAACGCAGGGTGTCATCTTTAATTTTCACTCCATTATTAGTGTGTGGTAGATTTCATATTGTTACTGGTGTTCTGTAATAGTGGGTTCTAGTGCTAGACACGGATTCCAGTCTTGATTTTGAGTTTTGTTCACACAGATAATGTGAGTAGAATTCTTTATCTAAATATTGACTTTTGGGGTTTGAGAGCCTACTTCAATCAAACTCTCCAGTAAAGTAAAACATGCTTTGAGTAAGCATAGTGTAGTGAACTACCTTACCTTCTCTGGAAGAGGCTTATGCTCTGCAGTGGGAATACAGGCTGAGCATGAGGTCCTAGGTTCAATTCCCAGGTTGTGCAAGGTATTACCCCAATTACATGGGACTTAACTGGCGAAATGTGGCTGTACTATAGGCGCACTCCTGCCAAACTCTTCGATGTCATGTATAACGGCAGCAGTATATAAGCTGAGAGGACCCTATATCGTTAGGTGTCCCACTGACGCTGTCGGTGCACATAGATCCGAGGCTGCGAGATGCCGGGCTCGCTCGAGCTGCGGAACTGCGCGAGTGGCTGGCGCAGCGGTACGAAGACGCAGTGGCAGCAGCCGCTGCTAGCAACGCTGCTAGTATCGGTATGTTTATAATGTAGCATGTGTTTTGTGCAGTACAATCAATCATCTTATGAAAACGTTGATAATTTTTTGGCTTAATCACATTAAACTCGTTAGATTTCCCTTGTGTATTATACTGCTCATGTATGTCGCTATTTGAATCATAATAAGGTTCTAAGTATGATCAAGGTTTTCATAGGCCGACTGTACCAGGTGTGTTAATATTTTGAAGTTTTTTTGTAGACTATGATTTTGAAATTGATGTGCTAAGAGAGCTCACACGTTTAAGACGTTGTTAATCGTCACGCCGCGCCGGTAGCACACCTCCGCCACGAAACCATAGCAGCGAAACCGCAGTAGTTCAATTCAACTGGCTCGCGTTATGTTCCGCTGCTCGAATCCGATTCGAGTTTTTTTGAACTCAACAT